>CM036639.1:2247500-3447500 GCA_020746105.1 Trogon surrucura
CGTCCACCTCCTGGGCTCTTTCCATTTTCTGTTTTTCCAGTTCTTCCTGCTCGCATTTGCTGCTGGGAAACTTGTCTTTGTTGTTTTCCTTTTTCCATTTCATCCTCCTGTTCTGGAACCAGATTTTGACCTGCCTTTCTGTCAATCCCAGGGCATGCGAGACCTCGATCCTCCGTTTGCGGGTCAGGTAGGGATTAAATAGAAATTCCTTCTCCAGTTCCAGCGTCTGGTAGCGGCTGTAGGTTTGCCTCCCCCTCCTCCGTCCAGCGGCTGCTGGGGAATTGCAAAGGTTGGGTGGAAGAGGGGAAGAAGAGAAGGAGGTTGAAAGATACATAAACCAGGCTCGGGAATAGGCACACACAGGCTCACACCAGCTCGCACACACACTCACACACACACACACGGGAGGGGGAGGAAGAAAGGACTCGCAGGAGCAAAGGCAGGAAGCAAACAGGGAGAGGGAAAGGCTCCTGTAGAATATTAGAAAAGGGAAGATGGTTATAAAAGGAAAGGGGTGATGGTGGCAGGGGAAGGAGGGGGGGGGTCATCCACCACTCCGAGCAGCCAGCCTAAAGCCTGCATTTGCACACTTATTATTATCCGAACCGACGCAACAACAACAGACTCTTTGGGATCCCGGGAAAAAAAAAAATAATAAAAAAAAGAGAGTTGCAGCCCAGGGCGAGCAAGCAGCACCACAGAAGTCCCAAATCAAACGCAAAACAAAAAAATGAAGGGGCTTTTTAAGGCTATAAAAGTGCCATAAACTTTAAGGACGCTTCCTTCCACAGAAAGCCCGGCTCGCTCAGCCCCCAGAAGAAAAGGTCTCCTTCAGGGTAATTAAACTATAAAGCAATTTACAAGTGCAAAAGTTTACCCCCATAAAGCAGTAAAATACAGTCACTGGGGAAGAAAAGGGGAGCGAAAGAAAGCAAGCAAGCAAGAGGGGCAGAAAGAAAGCCAGAGGGCTACTTTATGGGCTCAGGAAATGCCTCCTCGCTGTCCTTTCCATCTCGCCTCACCTTGCGGTCGCATCCAGGGGAAAAGCTGGGTCGGAGAAGGGCTCTGCTCCGAGCTCTCCGCCTCCTCTCCAAGGCCGCTGGCAGCAAGCTTGCAGTCCGTGTACTGCACCAAGTCCGACTCCTGGGCGCTGAAGAGGCTCTGCCTTTGCAAGGGGTCGTAGCCATAGAAGTTGCTGGGGTCCCCATGGCACGCCACGGCGCAGGGATTCTGTTGGTAAGGGGAGCTGGAGAGTGAGGATGCTCCGTGGTAGAACTCCTGGATTTGGGTCGGATGCTGGAAGGTGCCCCCCGTGCTGGGTCCGTACACCACCGTGGGTCTGCCCCCAAGATCCTGAGCGAACCCACAGTCATAGTAATTGGGACGCAAGGAGTCCCCGGTTTTGTATTTGGAGAAGAGTGAGTTGACAAAATAAGAGCTCATTTTAATTTAAATAAAAAATATTTGTTTGGAGGAGGAAGAAAATTAAGGAAAAAAAAAAAAAAAAGCCAACCAAACCAGACCACGGGAATCTATTAGCAAAAAAAGAAAGCGCTAAGATGCTAAGCAACGACAGTTTGTGATTTCCAGGAATATAAAAGGAGGATATAATCAAAACTCTAAGCCTGCATGATATTGAATTCTTTCCTCCCCCCCCACCCCTAAAAAAAAAAAAAAATCGCCACTTAAAGAGTTCTCGCTTTACATTTCCAAGAAGAGATGCCAGTTCATAAACAGTTTTCAGTGATTTACTTCAGCGCAAATGAGTTGTTTCATATTTTGCAGTGTCTTTTCATGATCATTTGCATCTATTACCAAAACCTCATCCTATTGGCTTCTCCTTACTCCACACGGACTCTGCACTGCATGATTGTGAAAGGAAGAGTGTGAGAGAATAAAGAAGGAAAAGCAAGCGAGGGGGAGCGAGAGAGGGAGAGGGAGCGAGAGAGAGAGAGAGAGGGAGCGAGAGGGGAAGGGAGAAGGAGGTGGAGTGAATATACGGATTAAATATGTTTAACTACCTACATTAATGAGATATCGCTCGCCTCACAACAAATCACATACCTAGACCACCCAAAAGATTGATTTTTGGGGAGTGTTGGAAAATTAAAGAGAAGCGCTCGCAGTCGTTAATTTCAAAATTTTAACGAGGCAGTTTTAGCCTTTTTAAATGTCAGGGTCGCTTTGGAAAACTGTAAAAGAACACGATTTAATTGCTACCAGTTTTAAAAGGTCCTATAAATGTAATTGGTATTTTAATACAAGTTATCAAATCATACAGCTTCTTACCCTAAACATATTTTAAAACAAACGAGGTAGTCATATTTAACATTTTAATGATCAATTTCCTTATTATTGATAAAGGTTTAACTATCGCATGAAGGGAATTGCATTTGTAATAGCCCCAAAAAAGGCTGTAAACTGTTTAACAAACTATAAAACGCCATAAAGCCGGGGATGTTGTTGTTGTTTATACCGCACTACATAAAAGCCGTTAGGATTTTACGAGTTCGTTCCTCTACTGCTATAAAGCAGAGGTTTCGATTGGACCCGTCCGCATTACAGCGAGATGTTGAGGTGTCAATATTGAATTAAAATGATTATAGTTTTTCGTATATAACATTGACTTTTTGTGTCTCTCCCGCAGCCCCCTCCCCGCCTCCTCCCCCCGCCGAGGACTTGTTCAAGATGTGGTCGGGGATGATTGCGAACTCAAAGTATTGTGTCGCTTATCACATCCAGAACAGAACCTTTATGGTCAGTAACTGATGGCTCTTCCCTTCCTCACCCCCTCCTCAATAACTGGGGTTTATTTATTTTTTTTTTTCCTGCATGATACTTCTAATGAAAACTGGGGAGAAGGGGGGAGAGGAGACAGGTTTCTGTTTTATTGGCATTTGGTAACAACGGAGCAAACTTACCCCTAAGATGCCAACGCTGCAATTTTCCACCGCCTAAACACACAGGGGGTAGATTTTGAAATTCATTTATCGCAGTCAGCAAATATTACCGAGACGTATCTTAGCTAATAACCACACCAAACCCTCCCAATCCCAACCCTGCCTAACACCCACGACGCTCCTCCAAGCCCCTCGCAACGCCAGCTCTATTTTCCAATTCTTCAACCTTCAGTAGGAGTTAAAGGCACTCATTTAAACCTCTCTTTATTTATTTTTTTCCCTCTTTGCCCTGGATAGATTTCTGCTGCTGCCTATTTCATCCGTCTGCGCAGTTTTGATATAAGAAAGGTGAATTAAAGACGGTTTCACTCGTGCCTGCCCTCAGCTGAAGGACAGTTGTCTATCTCCACAACATGGAAAAGAGGAAAAAGTTGAAATGTTTCCGTTAGTCTGCCTTGACAGGGCTTTAGTTAAAAAAAAAACCAAACAAACAAAAACTATTTGCATTAAAATTGGGAATGGAAATAAGCAGGAAATGAAGAAAGACAGAGAGAAAGAAAGAAGGAAAACAAAGATAGTAACGGAATAAAACTTTAAAACCATCCTTAGAGAAATAATTTAAGTAAATACGTTTCCTTTATTTTGTGTAGGGATCATTTCAGTCGAGTCTAAGAGCTTTTCCAAGTAATTATTGTTGTTGGAGTACTTGCAGTGGTATAATTAAGGCTTCTCCCCCCCTAAAAGACAAGTTAACATTTTATTTTTCTCAACGCTTTTATTGTCGATTGAGCAGATTTTTGTTTCATCTTTGAACATAAAACCCCTGAAATGGTGCAGACAAGTAAATAGAGCTTTGCAGCCTGGCATGGGGATGCTCGGTGTTAGAATGTTGAAGAAAGTAAAAAAAAAAAAAAAAAAGGAAAAAAAATCGACTAAAGTAGTTTTAGAAAAGAAGCTATCTTCTTCTACTTCGCACTAGGACGCACTCCCATCTACCGAAGTTTGTAAAGTGAAAAAGAGCAGGAATTCCCATTCCTACACGGACCCCAAGAAGGCTGGAGTGAAGTTGTTCTTGGAAGTTAACGTTTTTATCAAGTGCAGTAGAATTTTATGGTCTTGATGTGATGGTAACTCACCAAAGAACCAGAAATCAATGGCTGATCTTAAATCATTCTTCTACTGTACTCAGACTCCTGATGAAAGGAAAATGTTTCTATTATAAGAAAAAACAAGTGGGGATGTGTGTGTATGTGTGCCTGCGTGTCTGAGAGAGCAGATAATTTATAAATACCCAGTGGAGGAAAGACTTATTAGGAATTCATAAAGAAAAAGGAAAATCCTTTCCTAGGTAAATCTTAAGTTTTCACTATTTTGCATTTTGCTTAATGCACAATAAAAGAGGTTTTTGCTTTACTTCCCCCATCTCTTTCTGTTTACATTTGTATTTAATTTTATGTATTTTTACAGAGGCTTGAGATGCTTAAACTTTTCTTCTCAAGACAACATACCGTATCCTGTTCTGTTGTGTGTGTCTGTTTAATTTGTTACATTCTCGCCCAGAACTCTGCTTATCGGGGAACGAGCGTATTTGCTGATGTAACTTCGGAGACAGATTTATTCAGAAAACGCCTCTTTATAACAATTTGAAACAAAATCTATGTTGAAATTATTGCCACAATTCCTTTCTATGTTATTCGTAGCTGAATTTGTAGCGGAAGGACTGGAACGCCTGAATAATTGTTGTCTTGTAATTTCGAAGAAACAAAGGCCAAAATAAAAGTGAGCCAGTGGAGTTCAAAGTTTATACTTCAGATTAGTGGAGTGTTTGTACGTATCACAAAACGTGGCTACCAGCATTTTGGGTTTATTTGCTATTTTGTAGCATTTTAAAATATTTCCGCACATATTAAGTGAAGACCTTAGGCAAAGAGCAATAGCATTACCAGCAGATGAAGCAACTCTACCAAAAATGACCAGTTCGACTTCTAAAAAGCATATACTGTTGTGGTTTGGTTTGTTTTGGCGGGTTTTCCCATCCATGTCTATGTACCTAAAGCTTGTGAAACAAAGACCAGAGAAAATGCAGATAATCCAGGGAAAAACGTCCTGATTCTGTGTGCTCCTTTCTCCTCGAAATCTGGGAGCCACTCTCTTTTCCAGTCCCGCAAGCGTAAATCTTCACTTTGGAGATAATTAAGCTGCCCTCCCATCTCCACTCGAGCTAGCAGAAGACAAAACCTGGGTTTGTTTCGTTCTGTTTTTTATCCTCCCCTTTTAAACGAACATTCGAAATAGATGCGTGTCCCACCTCTCACCGCATCCTTGCCCAGAGCCTCCAGATTAACTCTTTAATTTTTTTAAGCCTCACATAATTTACTCTCACAGGAAAAAAAAAATAAAAATAGACGTAACCTATAAAACTGGCAAAATAGCTATAATTAACCCTATATTTTATGCCTCGAGGTTATTCGCGCTCGCCCGCTAATGAAATCAAGGTGTTACGCGGAGCCCCGCGGCCACGCGCGGGAGACGCGCGTCAAGCGTGGAGCACGGGCGCCACCTCGCGGCGCTGCGCGGACACGCAGCCTGCGAGGTGGGGAGCGGAGGGAGAAGGTGGGGTATATTTCCTTGGAGAGAAGGGGCAAGAAAAAAGAAAGGGTCCCGCTGAGATCTGGGGAAATAAAACTAGTTAAAAAAAAAAAAAGAAGAAAAAAAAAAATCGGGTTCCTCCTCCTTGACCCACAGGGCTGGAGTTTTAGGCGCGGAAACCTCCAGCATCCAGTCGCTCTTCGCCGGCAATAAAAGAGGAGAAATGGGTTTGCTTTTGAAAACCGCTATTGTTTCAAATTCCGAGACTAAACAATTGGTCATTCTGCTCGGGAGGGGGAAGGCCGGGGCTGTAAAACGATAAAGAGCTTCCCAAGCCCAGACGTCTCGCCAGAACTTCGAGTGTGTGAGGAGGGGGGGGGATGATGATGATGATGATGATGTGTGTGTGTGTGTGCCTCTGTGTATGTGTGTGGTGTTGTTGTTGTGTGCATGGCTCAGCGTTCTGGCAGCCTGGAATTGCTTTAAAGGGGAAAAAAAAAAAAAAAAAAAAGAAAAAAGAGAAGGGAAAAAAAAAAGAATAAGGAAAAAAAAAGAACAAAGGGAATCATCCAGAGTGCTGGATTTTCACGGCATCTGCAAGAGAAGAATAAATTAGCAGAAGTCCCTCCCCACCTTTTCTCTCCCTCTCTTCTCGCCCCCCTCCCTTATTTTTCAGCTACCCTCTTCCTTAAGGAAAAAAAAAAAAAAAAGAAAGAGGAACTTTGTATGTGACTGAAGCAGAAACAGGAGCATTTACACTTTGGGTTTCCCCACATTCCCAAGTCGCTGTAGTAATTTAGGAGTTCCTGAAAGTTTTCTTGCACTGTTTGCTTTACAGCCGTTTAGTTCCTTAACCTTCAGAAATTTATACCCTATAAAGTTTTATAGCGGTCATATTCTTTTATTGCAGCACACTGCACTGAATTTTCCTTTTTTTTTTATGACAACTTACTTCCCTTTCTCTCTCTTCCCTCAGTAAGCTCCAAGTATCTTTCTTCTTTTGTTTTCTTTTCAGAACTGCCCCAAAGAAAGGATTTTTTTTTTTTAAGAAGTGAAATATTGCCCTTTAGAGCGTCCATTATGTTAAAAATTAGTGGAAAGAGATTCTTGGTTATATTTCTCTCTACCTGCTTCCTGCAGGGCTGAGCAGGTCTTAGGGTTTGTTTGGTTTTTAAATATAGAGACAGAAATACTTTCCGAACGCTTGTATTTCTTCATGAGCAATAAAACGTCAAACGAATTTAGAGACGGAATTATAGGAACCCCTCATTGAGCCCTTGGAAAAAGGAACCGCCTGTCAAATCCGAGGTGATGCCAAGCAGGGAAAGCTGGGTGGGGTTTCCCACTGTTTGGTTTGAGTTTCTATTTTTTTTTTTTCTTTTGCAAAGTTTTACTTGGGCTGTAGAGGACGAAGGCAAAGAAAGTCAATTCGAGCCAGTTCGCGCCGCACCTTTGCTTCTGGTGCCCTCGGGGTGGTGAGGGAATGCAAAGATTAAACCCTCAAAGCCCAACAAGTAAACAAGCAAACAAGCAAACAAATAAACAAACACCCATAAATGAAAGCAGAGATTAACTATCTCCAATTTAAAAAAAAAAAAAAAAAACCAAACAAGTAGAAAGGCAGCAAGTTTGCACGGGACTAAGTAAGCACTTGCTACACCGGAGAGGAATTATTCTCGTTTCTCTCTGGACTTTCTTCTTTTTTTTTTTTTTTTTAACCTAAGCAAAAATTGATTCTTATAATACACTTAACGAGCCACTAAAGAACGCAGGAAAACACAATGGAAATATTTCTGAAATTTTAGATGAAGCAGTATAACACAATGACATATAGCTGCTGTTGTTCTAAAATCGATTTTTATTCTGGAGCATTAAACATCTCTGGAAAATACATCCGGGCTGATGCTACAGAAGACAGGTTTTTTCCAACAATTGTTTTAAAGTAAGCATATTTGCTAATAAAATGCACTAACATTTTAAATTCTATTTAAAAAGAACCTTATATTGTCGTCTTAAAAATATCCGCTCTTTACCACAACTCTAAGGAAAGTGAAAAACGTTTCTAAATCCGAGTGGCCGATGGGTTGCAAACTTCAATTAAGTTATGGATACACTTCTGAAAAATATAGTAGTGAGGATTTAGGCAAGCCCATACTCAGTTCGAGATATGAGGAATATACCGATTCAGCATAAAACAGATCTTAAATTTGTCCATCCTTGAGAAGAGCCAAACAAAACTAAAATATTTGACTGCTCAGTTTAAACACAGCTAAATCAACTTTTTCAACCCACTATCATTTTCTGAAATAAATCCGGGTGTAGAGAAATGATCCTGCTGCCACCAACTTTTTTTTCCCCCCCCACCTCAAAATGTCTCCGAAACTACTTTTCTTAATTGAGTTTCGAGGAAGGAGATTAGGGGATTTGACGCAGGGTGAAGTCTGGTTACATTTAACACCCTCCGGCAACAGAACAGTTAAATTTTGAAGCCCCCAAGGAGCTGCCTCATGATGGAAAGTTTTACATGAGAAAGTCTAGGCATTAAAAAAAAAAGAAAGTAATAACTTTCTGAGAAACGGTCTTAAACACTTAATGTCTGGTTTCTTGTCGAGTGGAAGATTTTTTTTTAATTTTTTTTTTTTTACTCCTTTCAAGAGGAATTGAAGTGGTGGAAATTTCAGTGCACCGAGGCGCAGCTACTTGATTCTTATCTCTGGATCATGGGAAGGGGAGGAAAAAAATAAAAATAAAAAAAAAAAAGAAGAAAGCAGGAACACTTTCCAAATACGCAAATCTGCCTATCGCTTCTTCCCAGAGCAACCTCTGTTGGGCAGATAAAAGTGGTCTCACAAAACCTGACGCTGACGATACACGAGTTAGTAGCTTCTGAAACCAGATTTGCAATGGTTCGTTCAGATACACGGCAGAAAGAGATTTATTTTCTCCGTTTTCTCCCCACTCTATTAAAACAAGCCACCTTACACTCGCCTGGTTCCTAGAAAGCCTCCTGGCAGCTAAATATACAAATTTGCAGACGAAGAAAACGAGAGAGGTTTATTTCGATATTTTCCATCCACTATCAACTGCAGGACTCTTCGCATACTTAAAAAGCCACAGTAGAAACAGAAAACGAGCTTCAACATTCACAGAAACACAACCACAAACACATTTTACAATACCCACCATATAATCAACTGGTACTAAACCCCCCTCCCGCACCTCCCTCCCTACTAAACCCCCCCCCTCCCGACCCCCCTCTTCCCAAAACAAAGTTAGGTCTTACAGAGATAAAGGGAAACCAGTCCCGCACGGGCGGGATGGAGAAACCTGCAGCGGGTCTGTCAGATGAGGAATCAACTCCGGCCGGCATGACACGAGCCCAGCAAGGTCTATATTTGTTACTCGGAACACTTCTTCGGGATGAGGATGGGGAGCGGGAGGGAGGCAGCGCGGAGCCGCCGCATCCATCCGGTGCCACCCGCGGGACGAGGCTCCTTCCCCCGGGGAGGCACCGGAGCCCCGGAGGAAAGCTGGTGGCAATGGGAAAACGTGCCGGGAGCTGGCTTCAGGCGGAAAAAAAAAAAAAAAGAAAAGAAAAGAAAAGAAAAGCAAAAAACCCCCCAAAACAACAAAAAAAACCCCACCCTAACAAAACGCCACCGACATTCAAGTATTAAAAGCATCTCAGCGAGCAGGAGAGGGAGGAAATACACACAGGCTAGGGTTGGCACTTTATCTCTGCAACAGCCTACTGCTTTAGGAAAAGTCAATTCACAATAAATTATAAATATGCTAGCGCTAAGAACACAAACTTCCCCTCCCTTATAGCCCTACTAAGGTAGTTTTTTAACTAGAAAATCCCATTCTTCCTCTCCTCTAAAAGTTAGGAATAAGTTGGCAGGGGTTCTTCCGCCCCTTTTTCTCCTAAATAATTTACAATGCGGCTCTGAGAGTGCCCCCCACACACTCTCTGGCCTCCCTCCCCGTCTTTTCTCCTCTTCCAAGTGACCCAGTATAAAACTACCAGATGAGGAGGTTTTCCTGGAAAGATCCTACTAAACTTTCATGTCAAAGTCACATATCTGCTATGGCACGATTCAAATAAAAATCCCGCGTAATAAAACAAACTGGGGGGGGGAGAAAAAAAGAATAAAAAAAAAAGAGGAGGAGGAAGAGGAGAAACCCAGCGCAGTTGGGAGTTGGGCTGTCATTAACTGACTACCCCAGTATAAAGTTGGCGAATTGAAAATGATTTGTTGGGTGCAATTAAACGCAAGTCTTACGAATGTGTCTGTCTTGCAGTAGTTTAATTAAATCGTCTGGTTCCTTGGCCACCTCCACGTGTGAGGGTGAGAGTGTGTGCGCCGGGGTGTCGTGAATGTTGTAGGGAATCATTGTCCTTACGTGGATAAAGAAAGACAGCGAGGTTTGGTGGGGGCTTGGGCCAGGGTTGTTTGTGGCCAGTTGTATTTGCCGTCTTGCTTTCCATGGAGAAAATGCGAGCAGAGAAAGCTCTGCTCGGACAGGAGCCTGTGCCTGTGTTACACTGTAGGGAGAAGAAAAGAAAAAGGGGGAACAAAATAAAGAAAGAAAACGAGAGAATAGAAACAAACCCCAGCATGTGTTTCCAAAAAGGAGCTGCAGTTTTGGCTAAGTTGCCTCCTATGTGGCAATACTAAGAAGATTAAAAAAAAAAAAAAAAAAAAGAGCAATAAGCAACATCTCGCATGCAAAGGTGGAGCTGGGAAGCAGGGAGGTTTTCCTCTCGAGTTTGAGGGGTTTGGCAGCACTACAGTGGGGGTGCGCGGCCTCAGAGGGTGGGAGCTGGGAGGGGGGGGGAAAGGGGAGGATGCTGCTTTTCTGTTTTCTTTTTTTTTTTTTTTCATTCTTTGCCCTGTTCCTTGTTCATTTTCTTCATTTTCATCCTTCGGTTCTGAAACCAGATTTTGACTTGTCTCTCACTCAGGTTGAGGAGTCTGGCCACTTCGTGTCTACGGTCCCTCGTCAGGTACATATTGAATAAAAACTCCTTCTCCAGTTCCAGGGTCTGGTATTTGGTGTAAGGGCATCTTTTTTTCCTGGAGGAGCGGGCGTGAAGCCAGCTGGCAGCTGGGTTGGCTGAAAGAGAAGCAGCAAGATCAATACGATGCAGCCTGAGTGTTTCTCAGAAGGTTTTAATCATGCCATCAAATATTAAGATTATACACACACATATGCACGCCCGGGTGGAAAAAAAAAAAAAAAAAAAAAAAAAGTAAAAAATGCTCCCTGCCACAGGAATCGCCAGCAGAGACCGGATGAAAATCGTGCGGGATTGTCAGGGCAGGAACAGCCTGAGCTTATAGCGGGGGGGAGGCCTCGTCCCATAACGGGGGGCAAAGAGGGGAGGGCTGGGACCCGCGGATCTGCAGGCACAGCCTTGTGTCTGTGCACACGCATGTCCGCGCACACGCGTGTCTGTGCGCACACGCATGTTTGGGTGCACACGTGCCCCTGGCAGAGCTCCCCCCACTTTCCCCCGGCTCCGTCTATGCCAGGTGAACACCCACACGCACTTACAGATTTGCATAACGCCCATCTGCACGTTATACAAAAGAAACCAATGCAGATTTTTTCATTATTTTTTTTTTCCCCCCAGACGTGTTTTCCCACGTGTCTACAGATTTACTCTTATAGACACTTCGCTCGGGAGAAGAGCAGAGAGAGGAGGTGGTCTGGAGAAACCTTTCATAAATCCTGCTTTTTTTTTCTCTTTTTCTTTTTTTTTTTTTTTTTTTCTGCTGTGTGGCAAGTAATGGTCTCGATACAATAAACATCCTCTGAGAGCTGGATGGACTCTGCTGCTGGAGATCTGGACAGTGTTACCCAGAAACATGGACAGTTGCAGGGCTGCAAATGCAGCCAAAAATAAATAACAGGCTGCCCGTCACCCTCGCGTGTGGGAGAAGTTACGTGGGAATCTTTTTGCAAAAAAAAAAAAAGAGAACATTTCAGGAATTAGCTTGCTCGGGGAGGGGGCGGGGTGGACGAGAAACAACATTTTGGGAGAAGAAGCCACCCACTCCCCCCCAGACGAGGTGGCTGCTGAAGGTCTCACCCAGAGGTGAAGTGGGTTTAGGGTAAATAATAGAGGATTTACTAATCACATGCAAATATTGTTTGACCGTTGGGTAACTGAGAGGCGGGAAAGAGTAAAACGAAGGGTTATGGACAGACCACGTATTCCTACTTTATTTCCTTTGCCTCCTCTGAAATTATGACTGAAGCCATAAACCTTTACACCAATTAAATGGACCATTATAAATATATACATATACACACGCGCACGCGTCATCAGAACGTTTCCTCTACCTAAAATGAAATATATTGAATATTTTTAAAAAATAATCCGGTTAATCTTCCCCTGTAAGTACTGCCTCTTACAAATTTGCACGGCTATTTCCTTAATGTAATTGACTTGATCTAATATGCAGAATTAAATATTAAAGAGGAAGAAAGCTGTTAATAATTGATACTGTTAATCCTGTTACCCATCCTTTAATGGCAACGGAGGGCTCTGCTTTATAACGGATTTTTATTCGGTTTGGTTTTATTTTTTGGTCGTATTTTGGATCGTTAAAACAGAAGATATTTTAAACGTCGGTATTGCTTTATCTATTCACTATACGCAAATCCCTAAACAGGAAAGAGAATGGGAAGAGGTTCTGGCACTTCTTTCCCTTAAAATCCAGCAAATAAATTAACAGGCGCCCGTGCCATATACAGAGCAGAGAGTCATTATGAAGAAATACTTTCAAAAATTGAAAGAGTCAGAGAAATCGGTGGGAGTACTTTCTGCAAAAGAGCTCCGTCTTCCAGCTCTGGCAGGCTCTCAACATCAGTCCAAATTAAACTATTATTTAAAAGAAAATATGCGTCCTAACCACATGCCATAGAAACCACACAGCATCCTCTTAGCGCGGGTCCCTGCACTTACTTATAACTTAATAACATTTTCTTGGACAAGATTTTTATATATTCAATTTCAGGGACATTGAGCACAGAACCTGGATATTTAATTCTCTCAAATCATTCACCTCACGGTTGCAGTTTGTTCTGGATCTCTGCCCAGTACAATAGAATAGGACTTTCTTTTTGTGTGTGTGTGAGTGTGTGTGTGCCTGTGTGTCTGCGTGCAAGTTAAGTGATAGGAAAGGAAAAAAAAAAAAAGTCACCATAACATCCTGCACAAGGAGGGGAGGAAATGATGAGGGGCTAGAATATACTGTATATTTTAATCGTATGGTTGCAATGGCAATCTCTGTTGCTGTTGCACGTTGAGGAGGGGTAAAAATAGAAGTTAATTCAGGGGGAAAAAGAATGAGTGTGTCACTGCGTCCTGCACAGGCTCCGAGGAGTTATACCCTCGGTAGGGGCTGCCAGTTTGGAAAACTTCGGCTTTCACTGCAAAATATTTAGCTTGGAGGTGAAGCCAAGTTTTTTCTTTCTCTCCCGCTCGGGCTTTGACTCTGGTTTACCTTTCAGATGGAAACCAGGTACCAACGGGATCGGCACGAGGTGAAGATAATGATTTTTTCTTACTCAGACGCCATTGCATTATTATTGTCATCATCATCATTATTACATTTATAATAATTTTAATAATAACAACACTATTTGTAGTATTAGTAAATATTTTCAAGGCGACTGATTTATTTCTGTGAATTTCAGGGGGAAAAAAGACAAGCCAGCTGGCAGAAAAAAAACCACTCTGAAGCTTAACTGTTTCCCCAATCTGGCTACGTTACAAATAAAAGCTAATTAATTTGGAAGCACCCCCTTCCTTCTTTTTTCTTAAAAAAAAAAAAACTAGGAAGGAGCGTGGCTTTGAAATATTCATACCCTGAACCGTCGCGTTTAATAAACAAACAGTTTAAAAAAAAAAAAAAACACAAATAAACGAACAAACACGAAGGAATCAATCAAAACAATTCTAATAATTTTTAAATTCACCACCACCACAAACCCGCGAGGAGCTGAAGGGGGGAGCGAGCCCGTCCCCTCGCCTGCCGGGGTGCCCCGGGCACGGCGAAGCCCCCGCCGCTGTTTACTTCCCCCCACGTGAACTTTTCCTCCCCAAATTTCTCCCTTTCCCCCCTCTCCCTCTCCGCCGACCGCCGCTCCCGTTCCCCCACCTTTCTCCCCGACATTTACCGGCTCCCTCCGTCCCTTCCCCGCACCCGCGCAGATTTACTCCCGCTTACTAAAGTGGTCTCTGCTGCCGGAGCCAGCGCTCTGTAGCAAAGAGGACGACTCGCTCCAGCTTTTGTCCGCTCTGGACTCTGTTTAAGTTCGGAGGAGACGCTCATTTTTATTTTTATTTTTATTTACCGGCAGAGACAATGCCACCCCTCTCCCCTCCCCACCTCTCCCCTTAGGTTGGCATCAGCAAGCTGAGACTTTTCTTTAAGCCCTGATTTTTAACTTTACGCAGCATTGTCCCCTTTTATTGCACCTCCTCCAGCTTTTATACTGTTTACTTCCTCACTTTTATAACTTACTTTGATCTGTCCTGTCTTTGTCTTCGCTTCCTTCACAAACTTTATTGTCCTCGAAGCTGGGCCTTTGATTGGAAACGATCCCTTCCCTTGCAGCAGAAGTTTCTAAATTGTACTCCTGTGTTCCCTGTTTATGGACATCCCCGGGACGGCCCAGCAGCGGCTCTGCCTTAACAGATCCCTGCCCGGGGAGGTTCTCTGCTCTGGGTACTGGATCCAGCCAGCTCCGGAGATACCTGCTATCAGATGGGACGCTTTGATGTTGAATATATGGATGGTAGACGGCAGGAAGGGTACCAGAAGAATGTGGATTCAAAGGAGTCCAGGAGGCGCTGAAAACTGGAGGTTTTGGCTGGAAACTACAGGAGGGGAATTCTAGATGCTCATTGTGCCCAGCTTGCCTGGAACTTGTATATTGCCCAGATGAAAATTTAGCTGAAGGCGAGTCTTCACTTTCGTGACTTATAATAGAGTCGACATAATAATTGCTAAGAGTCCCAGAAATGGACATTCTCAGACATCATACAAAGCACGGTTCAATGAAGGGAAAAAAAATATATAGGACAGATCTAGATTTGTACTCTACCCCCTTCTCCAACTTCCCAGCCAACAAAGTACAGTTGGGCTGCTGTGTTGTGAGCTCCCAGCAAAATGATTGGTCAAACTTTTTTCGTGTGCCTGATAAAGCGTCAGTCTCGGCGTAAATCAATCGAAGCCGAGGGGGCTGCGCTGCGCTGTCATCCGCCCTTGCATTCCATATCAAGGATGGATTGTTTTATGTTTATGCAATGTTGCAAAACGTCAGGAGTTTCGAAAAGCCACCAAACGGGCAGAGCTGGGGCTAATATCCCTTCCTAGATTTGCTCCTGAAATATTATTTGGGGGGGTGTCCAGGAAGGGGGGGGGCGGATTTTATTTTTTTTTTTTTTTTAGAAGAAAGATGCTGATGTGCTGGCTTTGCCTCTAATAACCATCATGGGGAATAGCGATAAAAGCTATTCTTTGCCACTCGGGCTCCAGAGTACGGTAGTTAAAAAAAAGAAGAGAATAAGTACAAACCAATCAACCCCCCCCCGCCCCGTTTTTATATACATACATATGTGTGCCTGCATTAGAGGCATATATGCAGAAGTGCACACATAGATGCGTTTTTGTAGAGGATCTAGGTTAGCAAGAGTGGTGGGGAGGGTGTTATACATAATTAAGCAGCTGGGATGGGAGAATGGATTGTTAACATGGTGAAATAATGTGGGTAAATATGAAATTTAAAATATCACTTGCGTGGACGTGGCATTGCAACTTTGACCAGCAAGCCGCCGAGCCGCAACCCCTGTGTACGTCCAAAGGCTACCTCAGACTTAATACTTATACATACATACATAAAAGAATATCTTACAAATATCTTTGCATATGAACATATGTTCGCATGTTTCGCAGCATAAGCTGACGGCTGCTTTGCTTGGGCTAAAATAGTTTCCCACATTGCTGAAATCAGAAGCCTTCATTTAACTTTACAAGGCTAGTAAAATACAGTGCGCCACTGATCCGGCTTTGTTACAGAATGCCTTAAACTTGTGATGGTTAAATAGTTTAATAAAACTTACATTAGCTTTCTTTGATTTTTATAGCCTTGAATTTATTGCCTGTGGAAAAGAAAGGGGGCAAAAAAGGAATCCCTCGCGTTTTCAGTCACCGTGCCCCCCCTCACATATATGTGCCCACAGTGCGTGTGCGTGTCAAACAACACCTCTCCTCGCTTGCATTTTCTGTATATTTTTGAAAACCCTCCGATTTTGGGTGTTTTTCCTTCCACCAAGGCGAATGATTGACACGGGGATAGAGCTCGGCGTGGCTCCCAGCCCAAATGATGGGGGGGGAACGGGGTCAGTTTTACCAAGTTATGATGATAAATCCGTTTATTGCAAGACGGTCCGATGGCGTCGTAAATGTTGGTTAAGGAAAAGGTGTTCTCTATGATCACGGCAAAAGTGTTTTTCTGGACTTCAGCTGTAACAGTCTGGATCAATTTGCCTCTTTTAATCTATTACCCCTCAGCCCTTCTCCTTCTCACCCCAACACCGAAGGATATTTAAAGTGAAGGGCAAAGAGATTTCTAGGAATGATAAATCATAGCGAATCCTTCCTGAAGTGTACAGAGATGAAGGTCTGTATTAACAAGCTAATAATAACATTGAGGGGTGCTAATAGCTGCCTGAAATGAAGGAAAAATATATTTCGCATTTCTCCCCGGCTATACGGGAGTGTGCGTGCTTCTGTGTCCATGGGTCCGTGCCTACACAAAACGGATGTGGGAAATTGCTATTAGAGGTGTTTTACTAATACTAGAAGGCTATGAAAGCGCTTAAAAACCTATATCCAAAGACTTAGATTTTCCCTTATTCATATAAGTCGTGCTTTTCCACGAACCGTGGAGGGACACATTTCCCCATGTCCAGGACTAGAGCTCCTCTAAATGAGATGCAAGCTATCCATTTTAATAATAATTACAAATAAAATAAAATAAAATTAAAAAAAAAAAAAAAAGAAAGAGAGCCTTGACGATGAGCAAGGAGAGCCACAGCTTAATGTTGGAGGTCAGATTTATTTTTGATTTTTTGCAGCCGTCAGGCTAGCAAGAGCCCCCCAACCGTCTCAAACCCCTCCCTGTGCTGGAGGAGCAGATGCAGTCGGCAGGCTCCAGCCAAGGTGAGGTTTGGGGAGCCCTCTCCAGCCTCTGGGCTAAGATCTTGCCAAGCCAGCCGTGGGTAAATGTCACCAGGTGAGTACTCCCCCCTTGACCTGCCAACTCTTTTCTCCTTTCCGGGACCAGGGACGGGGGGTGTTAATCCAAAGTAACTCCACTTCACTCTTTCGCGTTTAAACGGGTGAAGGCAAAGAAATTCCCTCCCAGGGAGCAGCGTGGGGCTACTCTCTCCGGTGCATCTCACATGAACAGGGCTTGTGTGAAACGAGGGGGGAAATTCCTGCTTTTTCCAACTTTTCACATCTCTACCTCCCCCCCACCCCCACCCCGCCCTTCTTTTAACTTCCTTAAAGAGTTGGGGAGGTTCTGAAATAAAAAGACCCTGTGTCATCAGACATAAAATACAGGCAGGTTACTCACGTTGTCATATTTCCCGGCTTTATTGCCTTTCAGAAATGATTTTTAAAAATCAGGCTATTTCACGAGAGATTCAGAGGGACTCTGCAAATGTTATGAGAGCTTGGAATAGGAAAGGGCTGATTTAAGTGTGTTGTGGAGATTAAAGTCGCTCGGCGCATGGAAATGTGTTTATACAACTGATGGATAAACAGCCGTGTTGGTAACAGGGTGTTGAATAAGTATAGATGAAATTATTGAACGTTAATTGAAGCAAAACACCTGTTCTCTGTTCACTAGATAAATTGGCCATGTCTTACCTGTAATAAATATATTCTTGCAAAAAATCCTGGTGCGCCTCCTATAAATAATGATGAACTATGTCAGCATGTGAGTATATAATTTTCTGTAGTATATAAATTTAAACCAAGAAGACTCCTAGGAGTGTGGCTGTGAAGCAGAAACCAAGGGTTTTCAATCCCTAGTGAATGGAAACCTCACAAGAAGATCTGCAAAATCCATTTGCTTTTGCTCCTCTGGAGGTTTCCGTTTGTTCAGGAGTTTATTTTTTATACATATCCCCGTAGCTCATCTCTTTGTAGCCTTTTATGAGAGGGGCTTAAGGCAAACTACAGCTTCATCCCAGGTCTGTCCACTCGGAGAAACTTCATCGTGTGGTGCCGCCTGCTCCAGCTGCCTCTATCCACGCATTTATATTTTTAAGCCCCAAATAGAACCCATCAGAATTTACATGAAAAGCTTCTCTGTTCGCAAAAAAAAACTTGGAGAAGGAAAAGTCAAGGAGAAAGTGACCTCGGAGCAGAGCCCAAAAGTCTAGAAGGATGAATCTTTGGGAGAGAGGAGGCAGGATGTGCGAGCTTTTCTCAGTTTTCAAGCTAGATTAATTTTAGATACGTGGTTGTTGTGGGTTGGTAAAGGGAAGTGGAACTGGAAATAGTTATTAGGCAGAAAAAAAAAAAAAAGTTCGGAGTGGAAACTTTTTTTTCTACTTTCGGTATCAGCGCCAAGTGTATTTGGCCGTAAGGAAAAACTGGGAGTATTGTCAGCTTGTAATGGAAAGCCAGAGGCTTCTGAACTCAGATAGTGTTTATAAATAATCTTTATTGTTTGTGGAATAGTTTCCAAATAGTGCTTTGAAATGCGCAGCTGCCAAAAATCTATCCTTAACAAACAGCTCTTCGGGTTGGCATTTCTAAGCTGAAAACAACCAAATATGAAATATTTCCCAAAATGTGCAGGTTGTAAGTCTGTGCAACTGCCACTTTTTACCGATTTGTAAGTTCTTGGCATGAGAAAGAAAAAATGCGGATGAGCCATTTTTTACCGGAAACATATCTGACTACTTTTAAAAGACTGTAGTTATCGTTTATTAGAACTGGCACCTTCTTCCAGCTGATTTTGCCTCTCTGTCACTCATATGGAGGAGATGGGGGAGACCTGGAGGTGCGGAGCTCTCCCCCCGTCCTGCTGCACGAACAGGGGGGGTTCACCAGGATCTTTACACCAAGAGGCCGACACGGCGTCGGGGTGTAATCTGCATTACTTTAGGCATATTTACTTCTTCAGTTTAGGTTTGGAAGCCGATAAGGATAAGCTAAAAGGGGATAAAAGCTGAGAGTGAACTTCACGGCTATGGAGAGTCTGGAGACCAGATTCTGAGATAACCCAGCCTTTCAAGGGCTCAGCTTTTATTTTAAGGAATATTAAACATTCCGAAATTATACTAACTATAACAATAATAGTGATAATCACAATAACAACAAGCAAATAACTCTCTCTTTTTTTTTTTCTCCCCCCCTAAGAGTCAGGAATCAGAAATAAAATCTCATCATAAAGAAAACCTAGTTTCTGAAAGATACATTTAGTCAGGTATAAGAGGTTATGAAAGAAACTTCAGTCACGGACTCCTATAAACGCATGAAAACCTAACCAAAAAAAAAAAAAACCACCCTCCTGAGGAGCAAAATATTTTTATGTATTTTTTTAAAACTTAAAAAGTGAAGTAAGTTTCTGTAGCCTAAAAGTCGAAGGATCTACCTTTGCCATTTCCTGTGCTAGCTCTCAGTTTGAATGCTGCCGTCTGTTAAAAATCCGTAAGTGGTGAGGAGAGAAGGGAGGAGGGGGGGAATTCCTTGTCTGAAGAGAAGCAAAAACAAGTTACACATGTGGGCAATTTTCCAAGGACCGAAAGTATACTCTGGCTAAAACCCCCAATTCCAAATGAGGTTTGTAATCTCAGCAGTTAATAAAGCATTGAGAGATCCCCAGTAAAGTAAAAGCGTATGTGCATTTGAAAAGGGAAGCTGGAAGGAGAGAAAGTTAAAATAAAGTTTGATTGTTGTTGAGGAACCCATTTTCTGGCTACTAGACTAATTTCCCGGGAAACCCCCCCCGCCCTCACCTTCCTCCTTGAAATAATATTCAACTCCCCTGCAATAGTTGGGCGCCTGCCTCACTGCTGCAGATTTTACACCCCGGGAGCTGCTGGTGCAACTGCTGCAGATTCCCCTGACTCTCCTTTGGGGTCACCACGATATCACAGGAGAAAAAGAAAAAGAAAAAGGAAAAAACCGAGTCCAAATCGCATTAGTCTGGGCGGAAGAGAAGTAACAGCCCGTGATGGTGAGAAATCTGTCGCTCCCACTCAAGGCAAGGGAAGAGGGTGGGAAAACACAAGCACAGGTACAAGAATTAAGTTGCGATGGAATTGTTTCCATAAAATCCGTAGCACAAGCCCCAGTAAAACAAACAAACAAAAAAAAAAGGGATGAGTTTCTTTCAGACAAACTTCTTTTTTTATTTTTCCCCACAGCATTTTTGCCGGTAATCAAAATTCATCCCGGGTCGGGGTAATATTATCAGACAGGCTGGACCTTGGCAGGGGAGCAACTTGAGGGGGGAATGGGTTGAATTAACCGCAGTTGCCGGTCGCCTGGAAGCGCAGAAATGCGAAGCGTGTCTCAAACCAGGCGATTCCTATGAGGAGGAATTTTTTAATTTTTTTTTTTTTTTTTTAGCCATCCTCATGCAGCTGCTTCTCCAGGTAAGGTCGCTCTTATCTTTCCAATTTGGAAAAGAAGAGAAACAAACTACTGCAGAGGACAAGTGGGACCCTCTGCCCACCGCACCCTCCTTTCCTTTTTCTTTCCTTCCCCAAACCCTGGGGAAATAAGTCCCAGCTCCCGTTTTCAGGCAGCAATACAGACCCCTCGGGTCTGATTCTGATCTTTCCCAGCTCTGTGTCCCCCCTTTCTCCTCCTTGGCCCTTGTTTCCTGTATTTACGTGGGTAGGAGGGAGATCAAAATCAGAAGCCCAGACATTTACAAGGCAGGTTAGTGGTTGCCTATGGGGACATTATTACCGAATAGTTTATGATTAACTTTCCCAGATTGTCCTTTTCCGTTTAAGGGCTTTGAGTTAGGGCACAAGCAGCACGTTGTTTCTAAGGAAGGAGTCACAGGGCTTGTAAGTTAGGTAGAAAACTCCGAGTTATTTTACGCTGTTTGACTTTCCTTCTCCTCCCCTTGAGCGGCTGTTTGTTTTATAGGCGAGATAGGCACTAAGCCTACCAGAAGCGCCAGTTTTGGGTACGAAGCTCGCACCAGTTTAAAACCCAGACGAGTTTTCCGTTTGACTGTTTTCGTTTTGTTTTAACACTCCGTGTGGAGAAAAAAAAAAAAATTAAAAAAGAAAAACCAAACCTGAAACACAAGTAATCCCCTCGGCCGAAAAAAAAAAAAAAGTAGCTGCAGATGGTGGTACAGACCATGGATATGGTATCAAAGTTTAATTCTTCAAGCCTCGAAGGGAGGGCCAGTCCCAGGCTTATTTAACCGTGGCTTGGATCATATGAAACCTGGTTTTATGCGTATTTAAAACACCAGTGCAGGGAAAATCGCTTCAATGAGCTCTTTGCTCTCTCACACAAACTACGGGTTTCCAGCCTGTAAAAAGAGAAATGGGTGGACTCCATCCAAGCACACACTCCGACACGCATAACTGTCCCGCATTCCCTCCTTCTCACACTGATTTTAATAGGTTTTGGTATTTTTTTTTTACAGTCAGCATATTCCCACGTGCAACACGTTGAGATACAGATGAAGGATGTGGTGAAATTATCGTGGGCATTTCTGACACCACCTAAACCCTTTTATTTCATGAAATTCGCAGCCGTGGTCCTCACCCAGCTCCATCTGAAGATGTTCTATTTAATGAACTTACAAATGAACGCCCAGCAACGAACATGAGCCGCGCATCTTTGCGCAGTTACATGCGTACAGACCGTGGCTTGACATTTCTCGGTCTCTAAAGACGTGGGCATGTTTCCTAGGAGTTCTTCTGTGACTAAATATTCAATAACCAGCCCGGGTGGCTAAATCCGGCATTTTAACCTCCACAGGAAGAGCCACAGAGACAGTCTCGCACCCCAGCCCGTCCAAACATTGCCAGCAAAAAGGATAAACCCAAATAGCTGCGGAGATACGCACCAAGGCCTTTAATAAACTTATTTTATTAGTGGGGACGATTAAACTCATGAGCTCTTTTGTGTTCCCTGAACCCACATTTTAACCTTTACGGGGAGGTGTAGAGCCCAGCTACTAAAATAAAGACACACTCGAATTTCCCCGGAGCTGCGCGTGTATTTATAGGTAGATCATTTTTATGCGAGACACCAATTTGATGGGGTTTGCTGCCGCTGGGGAAAGGGGATTTTAGCCTCAGAGAGGCACCGCAGCCTAATTAGACCTTTAATAAGGTCTTGATGATTCGGGGCGTGACTGCGTTGTCTCCCCAAAGGACCCTGAAACGGGGATTTAAACAAAGAAAATCCCCTCCCCGCGCCCCAGTGGAGCGGAGGCTCGGGCGCGGGGGGACCCGGCGGCTCCGCGCCCGGGGTCCCGGTGCGGTCCAGGGGCTGGAGGGGCTGGAGGATGGGGGGGGGGTGTGAAGTGGGGGGACAGAGATGCCACCCCATCCCCATCCTTCCCGAGATGGGCAAGTGCCCTCAGCGACCAAGACCGAGGAGGATAACTGGAGTAAATCAGGTAGTTTGATGTTCTTGTGTTTAAAATTAAAAGCCCAACAACATGAAACTACCTAATTCACAGAACAGTTTCTAGTTCAGCCTTGGGTCAAAGGCTAAAATTCCCAAGAAAGGCGCCTGGGCGGCCATTTTGTTTGACATCATCTGCAATCTGAACTTTTATAATAGAAAACAGTTGCTAGGAAACAAAAGCAACAAAAGGATCTTTTCAGCGACGAAATAAAACCCCTCCGATTGCACGAAGCAACTATTCAAATGATTTCCTATGTACAGTGTCTGGAGCGGATCCCTCCTGCAGGACTTTACAAATAGTTTACAAATAGACCAGAGGAAACAGTAAAATGCTATTGACTTTGAGAAACAAGCGATTATCGCAGCTATAAAAAAAAAAAAAAGAGCAAAAATTCCTAAAGTTCTTCCCCCACCTCCTCTGGAAAGCTAATTTAAGGGATCGCTTCCCATATGAAGCTGATTCATGGAGACTTCGTATTAAAACACTATTATCAGATTATTTTTTTTTTCTATTTTACCTAAACCTGCCAGCTTTTGGGCAACTTTCCGCATTGAATAGAGTTGAATCAGTGATTTCCAGGGAAAAAAAAAAAAATCCAATTAATTCATATTGTCCTCCCTTGAAAGCAAGTATAAATTGATTCTTTTAAAGAAAAAACAGTCAAGAACATATAAATTAATTAAAGCAAGAGGGGAAAAAAGCGTCATTGTGACTATTTTATAGGTGTAAATAGCAACACAGAGAAACTTATTGTGTCCTTTCCTCCCTCCATGTGCTCCCCGCGCTGGAAAAGCATGTTATAAAATAATGACTGGGTAGTGATAAAAGGGGAATTAAAGCTGAGGAGAGAGGCCGGGAGGCGGCCAGGCCCCGGGGGCTTTTGCTGAGCTCCGAGCAACTTCCGCGGAGGAAGTTTGGGGTGAGGGGGAAGAAAAATCATCCCATTTAGCAAAAAGAAGGACCATAGATCCCCAGCCCGTCGGGTGAAGTCACAACACGTTTTTATATGTATATGTTTAGAGGTGTGTATATATATATGTGTATATAGAGATATATATATATAGCAAAGTCAATTTCTTACCTTGTAAGCTGAGGGTTTGTCCTCAAGTGGATTAAATAACTAAACGGGATAGGCAAAAGAAATAATAAAGGCTGGAAAGACAATAGACAGAGATAGCCCCGGCCCGAAAGGGCGAGTTTAGGGGAGTTTAAAAGTTCACTGAAGAAACAAATCCTCCGAGTTCAAGAGATGCACGAAGGAGCCAGAAACTTGACTTAACTTAGCTCCATTTCATTGGAAAAGCCTTTAAAAGACTGGATGGGACGGTATATAAATCTATTGTACCGGAAATACAATAAAACTTAGCCATGTTGTTGAACTTCAAACAGTTTACACCAGGTCGGGCGGGTAGACAGGGCGGAATCCGAAAACAAACAAACAAACCCACAAAGAACAGCCACCCCCCGAAAAAACCAAATAGCCACTTGAAAGAGAATAAAGGGGAGAGGGGAAGTCTTTTTCTTGGGGGGGATATTAAGAACCTGCGGGCTTGTTTGGGGTTTATTTTGTGCGAAGTTGGAGCTCTCTAAATGCACAGATGAAGGAAAACAGGGTCTGACTCTGCATCTTTGGTGTAGGCTATAATTTGAAATCAATACAGATTTTTTTCCTGTTATTTCTCAATTAATCCTTTCTTTCTCTTCTTTTTGGTACACAAATACAGAGAGGTCCAAGTTTAAATCAAACCTGCGTGGGGAAAGAACTTAAAGCTTACTATAGAACTTCAATTATGTTTACACGTGAGGAACCTATAATATCATATACCTCTATAATAGCACATACATGGAATATGTGTTTGCTGGAACGCACACATAAGTTCTGCTATACTTACATATACCACACCTATAATAGTTTTTAAATTTGACGAATATTTTCTATTTCCTACCAAGAGGGTTTTAAAACAAAAACAAACAAAAAAAAACCCCAAACAACCCACAAACCTCTAGACCCACTGCTTTACTTTTTTTGCCAATGCAATTTGTAAAACAAAAGTCGTGGTCACACTTGAACCCGTGCTGCTAAAAGCTCTTTCTTTCAGACAAATCAGAAGGGAGGAATATATTTTAACAGAGCTTTCACTGCTCTAACTTGGAAATGAAGCATCCGTCCCCTCCTCGTCCCTAAATTGCGACTTGAAAACGTAAATAAAGCAAAGCTCTCAAGATAAGCATGAAAAACATGCATGTGCCATTTAATTTCACGATTAGGTTTAAAATAAATAACAGTAAGAGGGCTAAGAAGGAGAAAAGAAGAAAAAGAACCCCAAATCTAAGTAGGTGATGTATTAGGTTTAATTCTTGGGTTGGAATAACATTTTAAGGTAATGGGATTTTTTTTCCCCCATTCTGGCTACTGTGAAAGTTTTTAAAGACATTTTAAATTCAGACATCAAAGACAAGTTGAGCTCTTATACAATAAATGGGTGTCTTAGCTATAAGATAACTTCGACTTGTCAGGGGAATAAGTGCTAAAATAACGAATAGGCTGAGATGGGAGGGATTTCAAGTGTTTGCATGAGCATATATCAGCGAATGTATATATGTGTACATATCCATTACACACACACACTTACATAATAGAAGAATCTATTACAGATCATCCAAAGGAAATGGCACTGAATCTCCAGATCTAGTTATGGGTTTCTTTGTGACTTACTTAGATCTTTACAAAGCAGTATTTTTATTAAAATATGGTTATAGCAGCTGCTTTTCACAGTTCCCATTCATCAGCATTAGCCTTTGGGAGTACTTGGTGTCTGCTCCTCAGGAGTCATGCGGCTATTCCCAAGCAGAATACGTTACAAACGGGAGGTGCTTGTCTCATTTATAGGAAAATGATTAAAAAGTTGGCCTTACACCCTCCCTCCTCCTTCCCTCCCCCTCCACATGGCTGCGCCTGGACGTGAGTGGGAAACAGCTCGACGTGGGCTCTTTCTCTCTTTCCTCCAGCTATCCATCAGGCCAATGAACATAACAGCAACACACACACAAAACTGCGCTGGGATATTTCTTAACCACTCATTGCAAAAAAAAAAAAAAAAAAGCAAACCAACTTTTTTTTTTTAACGTGAGTGCTTAAATCATTACAACTCCGGTATTAGTAAAAAAAAAAAAAAAAAAAAAAAATACCGCTTGCTCCTCTGCTGGTTGGGGCTGTATTTAACCCTTCGTCGCCGGGAGGAGCGGGCTGGCAGCCCGTGGCCGAGCTGCTCGTCCCTGGCTCCCGGCGGCGGCGGAGCCCGTGGCCTCGGGGCGGCGCTCGCTGGCCGGGCTCAGCCGGGCCCCGCTCCGCAGAGCCCCCTGCCAGCTCTCCAGGGGCACCTTTTGTTTCTCTGCCAAGGAGAAGACAAACATTTTCACCCACTTCTTTTTTTTCCTTCTTTTTTTTTTTTTTTTTTCCCCTTGTCCTTTTTTTTTAAAGTGAAAATAGGGAAAAACAAAGAAAACGGAACTTTAAATAAAGATTAAATTAAAATTTCGGGTTTAAGGAAGGCCGCATTAAAACATGTATAAAAACACCTAAAAAACCCAACCAGCCAAACCACATTTCTATGAAGCTCCATAGGGTTCTTGGGATCCACGCAAAGAGTTTTGTTACACCAGTAATTCAGGGTGAGTGGAGGGGTCCGAGACACACGGGGTGCCCCGGCCCCAAGCGTGGGTGACCGGGGAAGACCCGAAGGCGACGGACAAGCAAAGAGGAGGACAGCGGTCCTCAGCCTGGGTGTCGAGGGGCAGAGGAACCCCGACCCAGGCTCTCCTGCCCCGACGTGAAGGGCAAGACCGCACCGCGGGTTGCCAAAAATACGGCCAAACCCCTGCCAGGGGCTGCGATTCCTCTCGCCGGGGTCTGCGGGGAGAAGCAAAATCCCGGGGACGACATCGCCCCGGTTATTTGTTGCTGCGGAAAAAATCCAATCAACTGAAAAAAACCCAACCAAATCACCACCATCAAAACCAGACGGCCACCACCCAACACCAAAAAACACACAAGTTTTTTTCTCCGGGACAAGAGAGACATGAGTGGGGTGAAACGGGAGCCCCTCGGCCCGGCCTTCTGCCCTCCCCGTCGGGGTTGGGCTGGAGGATTCGCTTTTCCATCTTCGGGTCCATCCCCCCCCCCCACCTCCGAAATCACGGCGAGAGGCCGCCCACGCTCCTCCTGCCTTCAGGGAGAGTCGGAGCCCCTGATTATATAGACTAAAACCGCAATTAGACCGAATCATTAGTCTCGGGCAGGGAAACCCAAGAATGATCCATTCAAGTCCCCGCAATGCCTCGTCCTCTCCTCACCCACACCGCGAGGAATTAAGGGAGAGCAAACTCTGCAAAGACACGGGCTCAAAAGCACAAGCCAGGTAAAAAAAAAAGAATTAAAAATGAAATGTTCCCTTCGCTGCTCCAATGAATTCGGAAACTCCAATTACTAGAAAAACTCCCATTAATAGGGAGGAAAAAGCGGTGGGAGCTCCCGAACACCCACCTCGTAATAAATCCCTCTTTCTTTGCAGTGCAAACTGGGAACCTAGAAGATGCAGAGAAGCAGAACAAAAAGACATCTCGGCAGCGAGCATCTTCCCCCAACAGAAGAATTTAATTTGGGGTGTCCAAGGATGCTGAAGGTGCCCGCAAAGGGCTCTCTCTTAGCCCCAGCCCGGCCCAGCCGCGGGATGCCGGACCCACTAAACCCGAAGGACGAGGGAGAGCTGCTTCGCTTGGAAAAAGAAAAATTAATTAGTCTTCACACATGCAAAGTTTCTGAGTTAGTCAAACGAAGTTTCCTTTAAATACTGATAGAGGCTTTGGGCGGAGGGGTTAAGGGCTCAGCTTTAGAAAGTAAATTTTACAGGTGCAAAAGACTCAGGAACTTCACGTTGGCTCTCATAAAATAAAATAAATTAGCAGACAAGACGATGATCAGACAAGAAATCGATCGGTCAAGCGCATTTAACTTTTCTGGATTAAACCTCTCTCTTTGCCAACATTATTACAGATCCAACAACGCGTGCGAGAACTTCTTTTGCCCCGTATATTGGCATGCCAGCCAAATAGTTCTAAAATCTTCGTTTTAATAATTTTCAGTAGAGTTTTTGGTTCTTCATAGGAATTCTTTCCGTTGCTGTATTTCGGAGTATTTTGAATTACACTTAAGTCTTTGCAAGAGTTCTTCGTTGAAAAAAAAAAAAAAAAGTGCAATATTGATAAAAATTGTCTGGAAATGAGCAAGAGAAATATATTCAACACCGGGCGGTCCCTTAAACAAAATACTCCATTTGTTGGAAAATTCAGTTCAGACTGGCTCCTTCAATTATTTACATCAGCCTTCTGGCCCGCAGACTTTAGTAGGTTTCTTCTCTGGTTTTCAACATTGTTATTATAAATCCACAAAGCAAGGGAGGGACAGGAAATTAAATTGAAAAGTACCTCTTTACGGCACAACAGCTTTCCTAGCTCTGCCTCGCTGCGGACGGACGCAAGTTTATGCAGACGGAGAGAAACACTTGGTGACCTGAAAAGGCTGAGTCCCCCTCAGCGAATGGACTTGGCAATCCTGTCGAAATGACCTTTTAGTCTCAAGTCTAGCAAGCAGCCTTCCTTCCCAGCCCACCGATCTCTGAGAGCCAGCAGAGAGAGGAAAAAAAACGAGGAGAAAGGAAAATCGTGCAAGTGGAAGAGCCACAGGGATAGAAAGCGTGGGTTTGATTTTTAAAAATTTTGTTGTTGTTTAACCTGGGAGAGGCTGAAATGGAGGGGATTTATTCCAGAAGGTTTTTTCAGCCTTTGAGCCAAGCAGGATTTCTCTGCGGTGAGCTGGAGTTGCGAAGCGGCCGACTCTAATCACCGGGTCCATGGCGCAGGTTAGTGGTTTTAGCCAAAGGGATAAATAAATGAGTGATGCTAATGATAAAGCCTCGGATCAAGGATTAGAAAAAAAAATTAGTCAAAATTCCCAGCAGACAAATAGGCGGGTGGAGAGGGGCGACACAAGCAGCGCGGCTTTGCCACCAATCTCTTCTTTGAAAGAGATCGAGAGAGTTTTTTTAGAAGACGCAGCCTGAAATTATCGTGAGGAAAAAAGAAAAAAAAAACAGGAAAAAAAAAAAGGGAAGGTAAGAAAGAGCCCGTTGCTCCGAGTGCAGGGAGCCGGCCGGGGCTTATCTACCCAAACATTTGCAGCTGATGATGAGGAGAAAGTATCTTCGAGAAGCTACATGTGGGAAATTATAGAAGACCAACACGTTACAAAAACCGCCTCCCTCTCCAGCCTCCCGGCGAGGCCGAATCCAGCACTCACTTACCTGTCCGTGTCTTTCTTCTCTGTCCTTTTTTTTTTTTTTTTTTTTTTTTTAAGCCAATGCTTCCCCTCCCCCTTAAAAATACCAGGGAAATAAATAATAATTGCAGTCCCTCTCCTTCGCAGAGACATCCTCACCCCACTTGTTACAGCCGAGTAAACCTTCCCAAACTCCGGTTGATTTTACTCTATTTTTTAAGTTGGTTTGGTTTGTTTTATTTATCCTAGGGACTCTTTCTATTTGAACGTTAGTCTGGTTTGAGAGCCAAGGCGCTGTAAATTAATTTTTAACCAAAGGGCCATTGTGTTAGCAAAGGAAAAAAAAAAAAACCACCCTTCCCTCCCCCTGTCTAGACAAAATCACTGTTTTGACGGCAAACTGCAGGCTCTCCCCGCTCCTCCCTAATTCCTCCTTGTTTGCCGCCTTACTGCTAGAAAGCAGAGGAAAGGAGCTTAATTTTTATTGATTTGTTTTACCCACCTTCGGCTTCTCGTGCAGTTTTAGCATCTCTAGACCTGTCTAAAGATGGTGCTCCCTGCCGGAAAAAAAAAAAAAAAAAAAAAAAGAAAAAAAAAAAAGAAAAAAAAAAAGACTTTGTCTTCTCTTTTACTTCCCCCCTGTCCATAAGCAGGTTCCTGCACAACGGACACCCCAAAAATCCCTCTCGGCGGTGTGTGCCCCAGCCGGTCGCAGCTCCCTTCCCGGGGGAAGGCGGCTGCAGGCGGGGTGGGGAGACTCGGGAAGTCCCCGAAAATCGGCGGGGTCCGTCAGAAAAGCGGGGAACCGCTCTCCGGCATGACCCCCAGAACCTGGGGGTGTGGCAGAGAGGTTCCAGCCTCGCTTCCCAGGTAAAAGCGTCCTCCTCTGTGCCATGGGGAGGGGAGGCGGGGGCTGGGCAGGGCTCTTTAGGGCTGCCCGGGGTAGGGGGGACAACCCGGACAGGGTGTGTGGGGGGCGGCAGCAGGACTCGCAGCCCTGAGCACTCATTCCCATCCCCAAAGGAGGTTGGGGGGGGGGAAGCCCTCTCCCCCCCCGACTTTGCAATAAGGGCGAGCGATAAGGAGTGAGTGGCCGCCCCGTCGCTGCCAGGGAAGAAGCCGGCCGGGGCTTTGCAAAAAATATTTTGGGGAGTAATGGCGGGGGGGAGGCCAAGTCTCTGATTGACTTATCTGTTAGAAAATCGCGTCTGCCGGCGAGCTCACCAATCCGGGGCGGCCGAGGCTGCCGAGACCATCCCCTGCTGTCACTTTTAATGGGGAACTTCATTGCTTTGCGGGGAGGGGAGGGAGGGAATGAATGTATTTTTTAGTATAAAGACCTGCAGCTACCGCCGGCTTTCCCCTTGCCCCTCCCCGCTCGCTCGGCTCCCGAGCACTTTGCTCATACCTCTATTTCCAGCCTCCCCATTTTTGGACTGGGGGTTATTTCGGGAAAGTCCTTTGCAGAGGTGGAGGGGGAGCCAGTGGCTGTGCCAAAACATGAAAGCCCGTCCCCAAAAATAAAAAATAGAAAGGAGAAAGAGCCTTGCAGAGAGCTGATGTCCATCTCCCCCCCACTAAGCCTGGCGTTTGTAAGCCGGGCTGGAAGACTTTGCTTCTTTGCAGGGCACCTGGCCTGCAGGTTACACACAGCTGCGTGCAGAGAGGGGCAAATAGTGCATATAATATTAAATATTAGACCTTAAATAGTATATATTACACATTAAATGCACAGGGAGTCGGGGGGCAATAGGCAGAGCAGCCTCCCCACGTGCATGTACGCTCCATGCTCCGACTTAACCAATTTATTTCTCCTACCCTCTCCCGCAGGAATTCAAGTTCTTGGGCGATGAAGGGATTGAGACCCTTCTCCTGTGCTGGCAAAGCCAGGGCTTGGGGTGAGGGGGGTGTCCTCCCCAGTTTGAGGGTTGCGTGGGGGCATGGCCAGCACAGGCGAAAGCTGAGTTTCCCAGGAGGACGGCCCCGAGCCCGCTTGCTCTCTCTTCAGAAAGGATTTATACGCAGGATTAAATGCCCGGCCGCATAGGACAATTTAACAACCAGCGTGAATAAATTCTGACTCCGTCTTTAAGAAAAAATGATGGTTTGTGGCAGAATCCTCTGCAGGGCTATCATTCCAAAGAAGAAAAGAAGCCAAACCTCAGCAGCACCGGTGGGTTTCCGAGAGCTGGAGACGCCGTTTCCAAAAACGGCTCGGCCTGAGAGCATGGAGAAAAGGGGAAATTTGGTTCTTCGGTAGAATCTATCCTTTTTTTCTTTCTTTTTTTTTTTTTTTTTTTTTTCACTTGTAGTACACTTTCCCTTCTGAAAATGAGCCTTCGGGTACGGAGTGTTATTGGAAACCTATTAAAGCTTAGGAGGTAATCTGCAATTGCATCTGCTGCTATATTCGCGACATTCTCAAAAATATAAACCCATGCCGATTTAAATAGCTAATAATGGGAAGTTGTTTTTTTTTTTTGTGGGGGGGGGGGGAATGAATGGGATTTTACAGATTTTTAAAACCGTAGGTATAACTCAAAGCTTTATATTAAAAAAAAATAATTAAAAAAAACCCCAAACCAAGCCCTATCAAACCTCTGCTATAAAACCACGCAGGGAGGAAGAGGGGGGACATTTCCGACAATTCTGAGCCCCGGCGGGGCTATTTTCCCCCTTTCCAGCCGCCTCCAGCCCCGACAGCATCCCTCCCCCGGACGGGACAGACCTGAGGCAGCAGGCAGGACCCGCTCCCTGCACACTTCCATGAGCTGTGAATTTGGGGTGCTTTCCCCCATTTCTTCTCCTCTGAACCTCCCATCTCCTATTCCAACCGTTTCCCCACTTGCTCTCACAACGGGCCTTTGCACAATGCCCTTAGTAAAAAAAAAAAAAACATAAAGAAAATTCTCCTCCAGGGTCTGATTCTTCGCTCCGGTCCCTCGGAGGGGACTTTTCCCTTCAGCCTCGCCCCCTCCTCTTTCCCTAGGGCCAAAGTCCAGACCCACTTTGCACGTTGATCCTGTGTCCAAACGGTCACCCATGGGTGCTTCCAGAGAGCCGGAGGGGCAAAGCCAGCGTGTCCCCGAGGGGAACCGGCCTTGACCGCCCCCGCCGATCGCCCGGCCCGCTCCGCGCCACTTACTCCCTTGTCGGTACCGTCTCCCCATCACCGGCAGCTGTCGGGTAATCGAGGGACGGGAATGATAAAGGGCAACGAGACTTTTAAAGGAAAAGTCCGGAATTGAGGTTTCAGGGTGTCTCGGCTAAAAGATTATTTTTTTATTTTTTTTTTAGTTAAAATCTATTTGTCAGGAAAGCACTAAGGAAAAAAGCATCTGGGTCCCGCGGGCTGCGCTCCTCGGAGGGAAAAGGGCAAGGGATGTGATCAGCCGTCGGAAAGGTCTCTCGGCCCTCTCGAGAGCTTTTCTTCTGGGAATACTAGAAGGATGACAAATGGACCTCGGCAGACAGAGCTGGAGAGGGCTCAGGGCGTTATCACCGCCCGGGGGGAAGCCGCTGAAGGGCCCGAACTGAATACGCGCCGTTAAGGCGGGCGGGGTCTGGATTTTGCTCCCTTTTACTCGGGGGCAAATCCTGATAATCGCTCCTCCACTTGATTTCAGCCCAGGGCTCCGTCCCTTCCTCACCCCCGATGGCCTTTACTAAAATTTCCTTCGTTTTCGGGTTTTACTGCTGAACTCCCCCGGGTACGATCGTGCGGGGCTTCGGGCCGGCGGGTGCCGAGGGCGGGGGGATACGCAGTGAGTTTCTCCACATGATGCAAATCACACGAAAAACAGCCCTAAACTGCTGCTTCCCCAAATTTGCCACCGGTACTGCAGGAGACCGGCCGCTGGCCGAGCATCCCGGGCCGGTGGAGCTGGGGACACCCCCAGCAACAGCCCCTGTGCCCCCGGTTCATAAAGAAACCTTCCTTGTAAAAGTCACTTTACATCTCCCGAGCCTGAAAACTACCACCAGGTAACAACTTTTTTTACGACCCAGCTCCCAGGACACGGTTTCCTTTTATTCCTGAACTCTCCATCCCTTCCTTTCCTGGCTGCATTTCCCAGTGAGAGATCCCTCCGGGTTTAGCATGAATTTAAACACTCAAACCTTGCAATGAGAGCTGATTCACGACCTGGCCTTAAACCGCAGGATTTTCAGACCATCTGGAGTTGAACTCCGATTCCAGCCGGAGGGGATTTTCAGATTTTAAAAGTTCTTGGGATCCCCATGATGGTGGAGAGAGCCTCTCTGTCAGCAGCAGCTCTGGTCTCTGCAGGAAGGTGCTGAGACTGGTTTGTCCCAAGGATTTCCTGGCCCTGGGACATCCCAAGAACCACTCTGCTCCAAAGTGTAGGCCCAGCCATGGAAGCAAAAAAATTCCCAACTCAAGCCCAGCTTGAAGCAGCTGCGGAAGCTCCTCGGATGTGTTGTTTTCCTTCTAATCAGTTGTGCATTTTGGAGTTTGAAGCAGGAGCTTGATGGGGAGAGAAAGAGGTGGAAGAAGGGGAAATTCAGTCAGGAAAAAAAGCACAAGAGCAAATCCATGGGTTAAATTCCCTTGAAAGTGGATAGATGTGAGCCCTCCTCTTCCCCGTCACTCCCTCGGCCCTTGTCCGGGACCTTCGCCTCTTGGGTTTATGGTTCTTCTCTGTGTAGTGTCAGCATTTCACACCCTTGATGACACAGCCTCTCTTTTTCCAGTCCTTCTGAAGGTTTGGGTCTCGAATACCGCTAAAAAAAAAAAACCACAAAAAACAAGAGACTTCTCTAGCTCTGCGATAATTCCTAGTTCCTGGGATGTGCTGTGGATCTACCCACTAGTCCATCAGTTATTCTTGAGGTAAAGAAGTAAAATTAAACAGCTCCAAAATCAAAGGGTAAGTCACAAGAGCAAAATTACTGTGGTTCCCAGCAGCAGAGCTCGGCATCCCTCCCCTCGGACAGAGCAAAAGCAAGTTATGGCACCATCCTGAAACTATTTAGTTTGCATCCATGGGAGATGGGGGCCTTTTAAGGTCTCTTCTCCCTACCCCACCCCCAGAGCCACTACCCCTCATATATTATTTTTACTAATGTAGTGGGATTTTTTTTTCCTTTCTGGGAGGAGGAGGGATTTGTATAGCCAGATCTGAGGAATTTGAAGGGAGAGAGAGAGATCCCCCTGTTGACTAGAGAGATGTTGTTCTTGGGATTAGAGATGTCTGACCTTGAAGGTCGCAGGTCACGGTCTTGAATAAGGAGCAGGAGTGCGAGGTTGGGATTGAAACTTGAGGTGTGTCTGCTGGAGATCACAGGGGAAAGTCTTCCAAACAAAGAGGAATGCCTCGGTCAGGGTGAGAAAGGACAACTTCCCCAAGAATTATGGACTTCTTCTGGATGGTCACATACCTGCAGACCCCCCCAAAGGATCGACCGAGGCTGAGGGAGGGGAGAAAGGAGGGGAGAAAGGAGGGGCAGAATGGCTGGAGCCAGAAGGCCCCATTATTTATTACTATTTGCATTCTGGGCAGGCCCAGAGGCCCTGATGCCGGTGGTTTTATGGAGATAGGTGCTGTGGAAAGTGATGGAAAAAGCATCCCACTCTTAGGGCACAGATGGCTGCCCAGCAGCATCTCTGAAAGAATTGAAGAAAGGAAGAGATTCCCCCACAGGGAGGGAAGCGACACAGAAGCACAGCAAGTCTCGAATCCGTGTCCAACACAACAACTATGGAAGTCTTCCCTCTGTGAGATCCTGTAGAGCTCTGGGCAGCTGCTCACAGATGCATGCCTCAGTTTCCCCGCAGCAATACCAACTGGAGAAGCAAAGAGCACTTCAAACCATCTTTCAGAGCAGCAAGGGTAGAACAGACTGCAGAAACCTTATTTCTCTGCTGGGATCTTCATCCAAGCAAGGAAAGTAACATCTTAGTGGTGCAGACCCACTGCCTTGTGTCCACGGGCCTCAGAGATGGAGGTTTGTCCATGTCTGCTTCTGGGTACCTGTGCACAGGCTGTACCCCTGCTCTGTCCAGAGGGTGAGGTTACGTGGGTGCTGTGAGCTGGATCACATCACGATCCTGCTGAAGTCCCCAGCTGAAGGCCTGCACATCCCACCAAAGCCAGGCAGCACCACAGGCACCATGCATCGCCGGTAACAGATCCCTTTGGCTACTCAACACAGCACTAAAGTCCACATTCAAATATATACAGGTCAGGCCCCTGGGCCAAGAGGAATGAAGCACACAAGGAAGTGTTTGAAGATCCAGGAAAGTATTTGAAGATCCAGGACCTTCAACATACCCTCAGCACACCTCCTTGAAGCCCCAACTTTTGAGCAAACTCAGCTCCAGCCCTTCTGTCGATGTCAATATGGTCTAAATGACCTCAAGGAAAAAAAACTTTGACTCTATTTTAACATATTTTTTTTGAGGACAGCAGCGAGGACCTTATCGTACCACGCGTGGAAAGATCTGCAGAAAAATGCACAGGGCAGGTCTTGCTGAGATCCTTGACCCCATCCTTAAGGTCTTTTCCTTCCCGTTTTCTGGTTTGGTGGTGGGGAAAGGAAGGTCAAGGGTCAGGGTGAGAGCAGCCCCCTGCCCCTGGGAGAAGCCCTGAGCGACGCTAGAGGGAGCCCCGGGCTCAATTAATTAACAAGCAGGAATTAACCGAGTGGGGGGAAAACCACATAGGAACTGTGGGAAAAAGAAAGAATTGATTTACGTGTGCTATTACTGACATTTCAAGCTGCATATATATATATATGCCTATATATATGTATATACATATATATATAAAACCCCTACGTGCATTGCAGAGAGATGACACTAACCTGAAATGCAGCAAAGGAAACAGCTTTGTGTGTTTGTGGTCTGATTCTGGGCTCTAATTGATTTAAACGGCTGTCAGACCGACTTTCCCCTCTGCCTAGGTATTTATTCTTCACTTTGAAGCATTTGAGGGAAAGCAGAAGGCATCAATCTGTCTCCAAAATGCCTTTTTTATATATCTCGGTATTGATTTTTGAAGTAGCTCTAGAGGAAAGGGAAATGTAAGGATTTCATCGTTATTCAGCCCGATCCAGCCGTAAGCTCACCCCCAGGGAGGCCAGAGCAAAGCTGCTCTGGGGAGGTCCTCAAACCTTGTCTGGAGCCTCTTGAATGCAGAGGGACTGCAGCCAAGAGGCCACAGGCAAGGGGCACGGAAGCCAGGGGCACCCTTGGGTATAGTCTGAGAGGCTGCAGCAGGGTCTCCTGTTTTGGGTTTTTTTTGGGGAGATGTTTTTTACTCTTTTGTTTGGGGAGGGGGTGGTGTTTGTAGGTTGCTGCACGCAGAAGGATCTGCAGATCCACCTTGAGCCCCGGCCTCAGTTTCCCCTTCACCTTTCTCCTTCTGCAGCCTTTCCTGCATGGTGCAGAGCTCTGCTGCAGGTCCAAAGGCTGCTGAAGGTGACGAGGGGTTTTCAGGGGTCGTAGCAGTCTTAAGCAGAGCTCCTGTGGGTGGGGAAGGCAGCCCCGGAAGAGCTCAGCAGAAATGAGGTAATAAAAACTGCTATTGGACTTATTTATTGTCATTTTAATCTTATTAGCATCCCATTCAGTGGCTCTTTGGAGAATAAAACACCGATATTGTGTATTTATCTTGATAGAAACCAACCAACCTTAGTAAAAATGAATTGCTTGATGAAGAAAAAAAGGGGAATCAAAGCTTTCTGAAGTTTTATACTGTCTTTTTTAATTAACTACTTTAATATTGCTCAAGTCTGTAGGAGGGGGGAGACTAGAAAGTAGCAGAGATTATGTAAAGGGTTTACTGTATCCCATGTCCTAGGTGTAAATAATGCTCCTGTTAATTTAAAACCAAGGCTGGCTGTCTTTACGACTTCACTGCACTCCCATTAGCTCTATCTTTATACAGTGTCATGGGTGCAAACAGATTGGGTTGAAAACTTCCCCCAGAGCCACTTTAAAGTGGCTTCTAATCTTTCCCTTTAGTGGTGTTAATTCAACTTCACAAGAGTGTTTGAAGCACCATTAGGCAGAGAAATGGACCTTCTCTCCTGCTGGTGCCCTTATCCAAATAGCAACGTTAAAAAAAAATAAAAAATCTGTTTCATATCAGGCCAAGTCTCTGGGGCTCCGAGAGCAGCTGAAGGAGATGTGGGCTTCCTTTTTTTTTTTTTTTATGAGACCTAAATACATAGAGGATTTATGCTTTGCATTTCTGTATCACTGCCCCGTGGAGGTCTCCAAGCACCTTCAGAACTTCCTGCCTCATAGCATGCAGGGTAAGTGGCAGCAGCTGCTGGAAATGGGGACAGAGAAAGAGCTGGGGACACAGCCAGGAATAGAAAAGAGTCCACGTAACCCAGGCTAGCTGGGGTGATTTTTAATTTTTTTTTTTTTTTTTTTTTTACAGCAGGACACTTTAGGAAGGATGGGAAGTGAGGCGCTGGGAAGCCCTACGTGTTTTGCGACAGGCCGTGGTCATGTCTGTATGTCTGTCCAGTGCCCTACAAGCGAGGGATGGGGATGAGCAAAAGCCACAGTGTTATCTGTCATTAATGGGAACGTGGCTGGACGTTAGCAAGAAGGTTGCAAAAGTTATGAGACCCTGAAGCACCAGTGCTGCTGAGTGGAGCAAGGTTTGTCACAAGCGTCGGCCCAGAGCACAGCCCAGTCCCAATTCCAGCCCCCATCCCAGCTTCCAGCACGACCCAGGAGCAGAGAGATTGGGGAAAAGGGGCACACACAGAGCGTACCTTTGCTGAGGATGATGTGCCAGCTTCTGGCAAGCAGCAGGGTAAGAAACTTTCTGACCTGGTGGCCCTCCCTGGACCATTGTGATTGACAGCCAAAGTTGGATGCATTCCTCAGCATTCTTCTGGATCCCTTTGACTTCTACATTCCCCAGTAGTGGTGAGTTCTGCAGTATTTGGTGAGGAACAACCTGTCCATGCTCTGAAGCACAGAATGAATATTCCCCTGGACGCTTCCCTTTGCCTTCCAGGCTGGGACACTCCTCAGTCATCCTTAATCTCAATTATCCCTCTGTTCCAGGCAGCTTTGTCAGCAATGGATGGTGTGGTTACTCCAAGTTCTGGTGAAGAAAATATTTGATTACAGGACAGCATGTCCCAGGAGATTCAAATCGCCCCTGGGGCTGGCAGGTGCAGGGATTACAGCCCAGAAGGAAGGACTGCAAGGTCCTGGGATGCGATTTTCTCCGGTCCTCCAGGAGAGGGCAATCCCTGGCTGGAGCTGAACTGAGAAACGCTGCTGAAACAGAGATGCTTGGGAGGGTTTTCCTCTTTCACTGCTCCTTCTAAGAAAAAGCTCAAATTACTGTGATGGAGGAAGGCTGTAAAATGGAAAACACAGATGGGGAACTCACGGCGGGTGTGGAGTTGGGGTAGCTGATGTTTCTTCACACAGCAACATTCATTAATACAAACTGGCTGTGTGAAAAGGAAAAAACAGAGTTAAAAACAAACTGGTGATTCTTTAGAGTTAGTCAGAACCTTATCCTGATCCAATCATAAGTATATATCTTTATCATACTATCGTAAGTATATATATTTATTTTCATTAGCCTTGTGTTGAATTTATCTTCATTAATCTGCTTCCTTTTTAAAACTCAGATAGAAGATGCAGGTGTATGTTAGGTAAAACAAGCAAATCCACATGTAGCATCTCTCTTAACCTCCTTCAAACACTTGATTTGCATCACACACACTCTTCTATTTATGCTGTATACTCTCAACACCAGCAAATACACTCTTCATTCTCCCTGTGGAGACAGGTTGGTGAGCAAGACCTTGGCAAAAGTTTATCCCAAGTTCTATTCTACAACATTGGCTAACAGATCACAGCATCTTCTCTGTCTCAGTTTTCCCATCTGCAAAATAAGGATCATGGAACTGCAACATTTTGCAAGATGCCACATTGCAGAAGCCATGAATTAAACATAATTTCCTTCAGATGTTCTGTTTCCTAAGAGAGCGGTGAAGATCCAAACCAGTATTTCAAAAGCTTTTTATTCCAAGTAGCAGAGGTGTCCCACGAATTTCAGTGAAGCTACTCCTGAGTGTGGTTTTAACTTTACACTTGAAGGTGTCTAGAACTAGTAGGAGGGGTAAGTGGGGAGAAGAAAGGAGTGAAAATGCTTCTGAAGATGCAACCTGGTCACTGCTCAACACCTTGGTGATTTCCCAACTGCTTCAAGGGAGAAGGTTAGGAAAACTCAATGTACAAGTGTCAGAAGGGAAGTGGGCATCCCATCAGGCCACTTAATCCTGGTGAGGGTGTGTGGCTCAGAGAAACAGGATCTGGAAAATAAATGGAAACGCAAAACAAAAAAACTTGTTAAAATAGTCCTTGGACCATCCTGTCTCCTGCTAACCGTTAACTTCAGACAAAATGCAGGAATGAGGAAAAAAAAAAACCACTCAAGCCTGGGAGAACTGGAATGCAGAGCTTTTTGGCACAGGCTGAGCAGGAGAAGTTTCCAGAAGAAACAACATGAGTGAGAGGATTATTACGAAAGGCCAGAGTGTCAAATCTGTGCTGGGAGTTAAAAGGAGCCCATAAAATCCACTCACCAGAAATGGAGCCAGAGCAAGGTCTGGAGTTAACTCCTTAAAGTCTACAAAACAGTGATAACCATCAGGAGTGATTTTCTTTCTGAGGTGTAGAGTCTGGGCAAAGTCCCATCTTAGCCATCACCCAGAAAGCTATAAAGAGGGAAAAGGCAAATCAAGCAGGTTGATGAGTGTTTTATGCAATGCAATAAATCCAATGTCCAGAGCAGCTCTCTAATTTAAACTTCCTTTTCATAGCCATTTATAGCAAGTCTTTCAAAAATAAAAGAGAATCATAACAATATAATAAAGTAATATTATAACAATATAATCCATATGCACCAAATTTTGCCATAATTATTAATAAATCTATCACACTGCATTAGCTATTTGAAACCAAACCCTACTGGGGACTTTCAAATGGATTGCAAAGTATGAAGAAAAGAAATACAAGTGGCTTTTTATTTTTTTCCCTATTCAAAAGTTGAGCAATGAATCCCTGTGAGTTACACAGCAAATTCTCCTCTTCTGTATAAATGCAATGAGTTGTTGCAGTTATCTGACGACTTACTAGCCTAAAGAATTAGAGTTTGAAGAGGAATTTCAAAGTTTCTTAAATAATATGTGAAAGTGGCTGCAGGACTGGGCTGCAACATATTCTTCACTTTTGTGATGGACAGAACAAGAAAAGATGAGTTTAGGTTGCTGCTGAGAAAATTTCTAGTGCACATTTTCACAGATTTTGTATTTGCAAGGAACAAAAAGGACAGATTTGGAGTCTGAATGAGGCAGGGGATACATGTCACAGGGATAACAAGGTAAAACTGCCTGAGTTCACATGGCAAGCTGAGACCAGCGCTCCAGTCCTACACAGATGGTACGAGAATCTTCTCACAGCTCTCACCTCCTGCTTTCCTTGCAGAATGCCTTTATTGGCCTCTGATCCCATAAGCCACGAGCAGCTGATTAGTAGATTCCAGGCCATCCCCAGCCTGTCCCCACTTCCCCTTCTGCTTCTGGCCGTTGGATCCCAACCCTGCTGTCTAAATAGGCAAGATGAAATGTGTCTGGAGGGGTGTGACCTGGCTGCATGAGTCCTGCTCTCTGTGCACAGCTTTGTCTCGTCCCCAAAAATCAGGGAAATAAGAGAAGCAAGGATCATGAAATGTTGCCTTGAGAATTGCTAGTAATTCTGTCTTGTTTGAATCACTGGCGTTCAGAGATCTTTGGGCAGAAAGAAGAAAGCATGTGGCCAACACTCACAAAACATTTTGGGTGCTTCCCTGAAGTGGCAGGTGCTCAGCCCAAAGAAATGACTTCAGTTTAACACACACCAGAACAAATATCATGTCTCCAACTTAAAGGGGCAGAGCTTAAAGGGACAATCAAACTGAGATGCTTTGAAAAGACAGAAACAAGTGTAATACGGAAGCAAAGGCAAACTAATGAAAGTCAGAATGAATTTATGAGGCACCTTAATGAAACACGTGGACACGCAGAAGATGAATCCATGATGTTTAAGCTTTTAAGTCTGCAGATAGTATGGAACTCACATGATTGGAAAGGTAATAAATTTCCTAGCAAATGGACAAGATCGTATTTGCACAGAGAAAACCTTTGCCCAAGACAAGCTCGTGTGGTTAGTGAAAGATTCAATTAGGCTATTTAATGCCAGTTGCACAACTGTCTTGTTCAAAGACTTGTACTATGTTCTGTCAAAGGTTGCACCCCTTTAAATGGTAACATTTATGGATTAAAGCTGAGCAGCTTTTCTCTGCCCAACAGATGGGTCTTGTTCCTTTGAGGAGAAAGATCACAGAGAAAATGATAAACAAATCATGTCTGACTCCATACCCATAGTGACAGAGCAGATATAATAAATGTTACTTTTTACTTAATTATCCAGAAAATGCTCAGACAATACACAAGCTGAAAACAGGACACGGAACCACTGAGCAGTGATCAGAAGCTGCCAGAATTTATTAGCCGTCCTACAACACCACCCCTCAGATGTGGATCAGAAACCCCTCTGCAACGCTGGGCAGGCATGAAGCAAAACCCCTCCCCAGTGTCAGCAGGGATTGACAGTCCACGACACCACCCCCCTAACCCCCCAACCACCCCCGGGCTCAGCCACTGCTCTGCAGGGGGCCACACTTGAACCCGGGGCCAGCAGCACCGCGGAGAGCTCCATGTCCCCCTGACGGGGTGGACAGCACTGCCGGCGGGGTGACCAAGAGTTGGGACTTCGGGAAACCCCTGGGGTTCAATGTATATAATGCACATGTAAGTACATATATATATATAAGCATCGCTCTATCTGGGCGTTGATTTTTTTAATTTTGCACACGGCAAAGCTCCACCGGTCCCACCACACACGGCTTGGATTGTCCCTTCTTTGTGAGGTTTTGGGCTTCTTCTTTTTTTCAAATCAATCCTCTTGAAAGAGGTCCACAGCGAGGGTCTGACCCTCCTCTGTGACAGGCAGTGAACACTAATGACGGGTACGCTCAGCAAGTGCTGTACTGGTTGGGAACCCTCACCAGTCCAGAACTGGAAAGGGTTCTCCTTGCTCCGGATAGGGCCACTTTCTCCTGGAGCAATACAGGCGTTAAGTAAGCCCAGATATTTGGGCTGGTACTCTGCTTTTCTTCCCTGAATTTATTTATTTGTATTGTGCACGCAGCTGCATGAAGTCACTGTGCAACAAGGCAGAAATGCCACCACCTTAAATTACAGGAACTAAGTAATACCATCAGCTTGAATTGCAAAAGTAATAAAATAATAACTACAATAACTACCATAACAATAAGATTCACTCTCCTTCAGAAATATTTAACACAGAGGGACAGAAAGAATGAGTTCTTTCCATAGAGGGGGGAAGAAATCTAGAAGTTAAGTGGTGAAATAAAGGTAGCAGACTACCGCAGTCTTTGTGCCTTCCATAAACTGATCAGGTGCATTTTGAATACACAGAACGAGGGAACTGTTGCCTGGGAAGACTCTGCGTGCGCGGCACAAGTGGCTCCGCTTCCCTGGGCTCTGTTTAAAATCTATTTTCTTGCAGCCAAGATTGGAAAGACTGCAAATGTCTTTCTTTGCAAGCCAAACAGATGCGCAAGGAAATTTACCAAGTAGACAGTGGTTTTGTGCAGGGAAGAAACTGCGGGTTTGGTTTTATTTCATTTTCCATAGCTCTAATCACAAATTTCTGCAAAACAGAAGGTGACGCAGTGACAATAGCAGCTATAAGCATAAGAAGAATTCAGATCTTCTTTACCTCTCACTTGCCGTTGGAGAAAGTGACCTTTTCTTCACTTTTCTTTGAGAAGCTTGGGGCTGTAGGACCCTTTCTACTTTCAGATAAAACTTTCTATTGTTATTTAACTGTGTGTAACCGACTCACTTTCCTCTTTTTCAGTCAGGCATCGAGGAAAGAAAAACCTTACACACACAGAGAAACAGGTACGGATGATTTAATTGACCCTGTGGGAAACGTAACTGCAAATAGAGACAAATTCGTAGCTTAAAACCTCAGTTTCTAGCTCTAGGGAGAGGTTTCTTTCTGATTCTGGAAGAATAAGAGTGGCTGTGGGTGTGAAGTAGCACATTTTCTACAGCGCAAATGCTTAATATGAGCACGAATATTTTTACAGAACTATTTTGAAGGTTGAAACTTGCATTTTGCAAAATCCTTGCCCCTGCGAGAATGGTGTTTCCAATATAATTTCAAAAATGCCTCTTTACTACGTGCATATAAAAAAAAAAATTAAAAAGGAAGAGAACAAGGACTGAGAGGCTTTTACAGAGCTTTTGCAAACGTGCATTGGGGCCAAAAGACCCGGAGAGCTGAGTTGCTTCAGCCTGCACGCAGCTCTGGGACAAGGATCTGGAGGATTTGCGATCAAAATGGCAGGTGGGGAGTTATATTTTGGGTTTGGGGTTTTTTTTCCCCCTGAAATGGGGGTTATATATTGTAGAGTTGCCGTTGTCCAAAACAAATTAAAATCGGCGTAATCTGCGAGTCTCGCTGTTACTATTTCTTTTTTTTTTTTTTTTTTTTTAATTATTTTCGTTGCCTTTATTGGTTTGTTTCGGGAAAGAAATGAAATCAGGTAATTTTTCTGCTCCTAAACGTCCACCACGGCAATTCCCCGGGTTGTTTCTGTCGCCGGCTGCCGGGTGCCCCCCACCCCTTGCCAGACCCACGGCAAACTCTGCTCCTTAGGGCAGGAAACCTGCCCGTCTCCCCGCTGAATCCAAAGCCCCTTCCTCGTCCTTTCTGGACGGGTGAGCCCCTCAAGCCCCTCCTGAGGCGCTTTTTTTTTTCCCTTTTTTTTTTTTTCTTTCCTTTCTTTATTTTTTTTTTTTTCAGGTCGTTTTACCCGCACGCGGTTCGTGCAGATCTCGGACGGGGTCCCCGCCGCCCCCCCTTACCCGTCGGTGCGGGAATATGCCTTTGCCCTCAGACTTTCTCAGCCGGGAGGACGAGGCCAAGGATTTGTCCGGGATTTACCGGGATTTACCGGGATTACCCGGGACATCCATCCCGGCCATGAGCTCGCCGGGGAAGGGGGGGGGTCCGACCGTAAGAAGGGCTGCACCCCCAGCGCTCGGGGCCGGGGGGGTGCTGTTATTTCATCGATTAACCCATCATCCCCAAACCCTTTTCCCTTTCCCTGGCTCTTGTCGGGGAAAAGGTCCCCCCGGTTTTTCTTTCCCGGAGCTCGGAGCCGTGGCGGGGATGGATTTACGATGCGTCCCGGTGGAAACCGAAGCACCGGGATTTACTTTCCCGGAGGGGAGACTGGAGGCGAGAAAGTCTGAGAATGTCATTTAGCCAGAGTTTGTCGCCAAAAAAAAAAAGCCCGTGCTCTTGTTCGGGTGGCGATAAATTTCCTCTCTGGCACGGAGCAAATTGAACCACGGCGGGGGGGAAAAGGGGGAGGCTCTAGGGCTGGGAAGAGCTCGTTGCTTGCAGCCCCTTAATTCTCGGCAGCTTTATCTCTGGGGGTCAGATCCAGACCCCCCCCTCCCCGTCCTGACTACCCCTCTCTGCTACCAGGGTGACCCCTGTGCTGTGAAACCCCCAGTTTTGCCAGTCTCTGCTCTCACGGACTCTCTTATGAGGAAGGCATCGTGATTTATATTCAAAATATGATTGGATTATGCTTCCCAAGAGGTGAAAAGGACCAGTCACGTATGAACACCCCCAACCAGAGTCTTGGAGGGGGCACAAACCTTTGGGGTGGGCTTGGGTGGGCTCAGCTCTGCGCATCATCCTGGGGCTCCATCGTGTAGAGGAACCCGGGGCCACCTGCTTGCAGCAGAGGGTTCGATGGTGAAGTGAGCAACAAGGGTGAGAAATGCTCTGGCATGAAAAAACCTCGCAGGGAGAGGAGTGAAGAGGACAGAGAACCTAGTGCCCACAAATTCCCTCGAAGAATGTTGATATCTCACTTCTTGTCTCACTTGCACTTGACATTTGCAGCAAAGGGAAAAGTTAAAAAAAAAAAAAAAAAAAAGAAGGAAAAAGAAAAGATAGCTCCCACTGATTGTGGTGTGTGTTTGTTGTGTGTGGACCAAAGTAAGAGACACTTCTGCCCAAATTCCTGTAGCAGAGATATGTTTCTCACGAAGTCTGTGTCTAGAAATCCCATTTATTACATCAGTCCTGTTTTCCTGTGGGGTTTTGCTGAGGCCTGTGATTGCTGCTCAGGTGTTAATGACCTTGCCCCACACCAGCCTGGCAAGCCAAGAACTGTCCTTTTGTTAAATTGTTCTTTTTCTCCAGGAACCTGAGAGAAAAGCATTTGAGAAAGCTGGATTTTGAAGACTGATTAAAGGCAACAGTTAAAAGAGGTTTAAATTTTGGAAGAGAACAGACCTCTGAGATGGATGCTCCTCAAGGCTCTGTCATGTATCCTTTTTCTGTGCTCCAGTCGACATGACCAAATGCCTCCTGTTCACACAACATCTCTTCAGCCTTTCTTTGGCCACTGCTGTTGGCCAAGGCTGGAGGACCCCACAGGTTTGCCTGATTTCACAGCGTTTCTGGGCCTGCTGCTGGCAGACGAGCTAGACACTAGGCAGATTTGGGAGGATTTCTTTGCAACTGAGACTATAAATTACATTGGCCCTTATATAGCAAAGTTCCGCAGAGAGCTCCACGTAGTTTACAATGGCTGTAAGAGGTGGAAATAAAATTAGAGATGATGGTAAAGCCAGAAGTGCAACTCAAATCTCTCAAGTCCCAAGGTAGTACCCGAACCACCGGGCTCCTGGGTCTTCTGAAATACATTAATTCTTTTACAGCAGAAGCCATAAACCAAATGCAAACCAAATCTTGTGGGTTTTTTTATTTAAAGCACTCAAGTCTTGGGCTTTGAATTCATGCCGAGAACAGAGGCAAGCCAACATTTATTTTTGTCTTTGAGAAATCCTAGTCCTAAATGTTCTCTTTTTCTTCTAAAACTTGGGTGGGGAAGGGGGAAGAACCATCTTGATTCTGGGAAGTGTTTTGATAAAGAATAACTGCAATCAAGTATGAAACCTCCAAGTATTTTATTAATGAGATATCCTAATTCAACTACTTTACCTCTTTGTGAAATGTGAAGATGTGGAGCACAGAGGAAGGTAGCAGCATCAGTGGGAGGTGACAAATACCCAAAGCTTTCAGTGCGTTTCGAGTTCTGCTCCCTACATATCACATTGTTTCATGCATTTGTGTAACCCAAGGTTTAGTGGAATGTGCCTGAATGATGGTTGAGCACAGATGTAGGAAAAGACTGCCAAAAGCACTCCAAGAAAGGACATGGGACTGGCAATAAAGAGAGCTGCATCAGCAGGAATGGAGGCTCTGAGTCCTGGAATCTTGTTCCAGATTTCACATCCTCAACGGGCTGGTGGTGATGGGGAACTTGGGAGAGAGACAGGAAGCTGGGTGGCTGGTGTCCCAACACCAGCAGCTAAGGCATAGGCTCAGCATTAGATTTAGTAACAACAAAAGAACAAGCGGTAAATCAGAAGTTAAAAAAATCGAGGGCTGTTCAGTAGTTTTGTGTTGAAAAACACTATCTCTGCTGATTTACAGTGATGAGGGTGGAAAGTGCCGTGCAGATGGGTTAGGAGAATGGCAATTTCCAGGTGCCAGTTGCCCACAATGCAGCCAAATTCAGACAGAAGAGGTAAAGCAGAATAAACATAACCATAAAGTAAGTTGTTCTCACTCTCCACCATAAGCTCTCCAGACTCAGGGACTAAAAGGGCATGGAGTAGGGCTTGTTATGCCTCACACTCCCTTTCTTCTTGGAACTGGGACTGTGCACAGCTGTAGGAATGAGCTTTGTCCCTTTTTTCATTTGCACTGAGCTGAGTCATTGCAGAGGAAAAGCCCATTTGTTAATGAGAACAAAGTGATAAGGTTGAGACCAGGAGCTCTCAGGCTGCCAGTTAAAAAACACGCACTGATTTCCCTGAGGTTCTTCTAAAAGCCTCAGCTGAGATTCCCAGCCCTAGGGGTCTCCTCAGCCCCCTTCTCAGTTGCCTGTGGAGCTGAGGGCAGTAGCCTGTTTGGCTCCAGCCATGCCCAGCCCATCTGGCCAGCAAGACGAGAGCCTGGGTCTCTGCCCAAGTGCTGTGGCCAGGCTTAGGCTTCCCCTGGGCAGTGCAACGGGCTGCACTTCACGCACATAAACACCCCCTGCCTTGAATTGCCTGCCCAGACTGCAGACAGAGCCATAAGGTACCATAAAGCCTCAGGTGTGTGATTTTTATGTAAACATTTATTTAGATGCCTGTTCTTCGGTCTGCTCAGGAGACTCTGTACCTGGGGCACATTTGCTGCCGTATACAAGCTTTTCTTTGAAAACCCTCCTAAATTACAGGGCACTCGAGACTAAGGGGTGAGGGAGTTCATGAACATAGCAATAGAAAAACAAGGGGTTTTATCAGAGACAGCAACATACATTAACCAGAGATTCCCATAAAATACCAATGACCTTCCTTTGTTTGTGAAAATCTTATGTCTAGGGACCTGCAACACCACAGTCCTTGTTTCCCCCTTTATATAAAAGCACTTTCTCTTTTAAAGCCAGTGAGGAGGAAGGTCACAGGGCTGGTCAAGGAAGGTTCCGAGGCTGGGCAAATGCACTGCTGTGAAAGGCTGGAGATTGGAAAATCGCTTCTGTCGGTTCTGGAAAAAACACACTGAAGGTATTTCAATGCTAAATGCCAGTGTCTGACTTTGAGGGAGAAACAGGAATGAAAATGTTGTTTAGGGTTGTCTATATAAGGACCAGATCTTTTCAGGAAAACAATCTGAGATCTGGGATAGGACGATACATTTAAAAAGAAATGTCGTGATTCAAAAGTACATTCAAGAAATACACAAATATTAAGCACCGTTTTATAAACTTGGGGGAGATAGATGGTTGTTGCAAAAAGGGTGAGCCTCCAAATGACAGGAAACTCACCCCAACCTGTCATGTAATTCAGCAGAGGAATTTTAACAAGAAGCACCTGCCTGTCTCTTCTAGCTCGGCACTGGCCTTTATGGCTTTACACACATTGTTAAATTTAATCAAGCACATCAGTTTACATATTGTTTCTAATGATTAAACTCTCTATGGCTCTTTTTTTTCACATATAAGTGAAGGTATTAAGGTGTATTAGAGATTCAAAAAAATACATCCGTCAGACAAAAGCAGGTGGGCTGTGCCCTGCCTCAGGAGCTTGCATATTCTCAGCATCAGCATCCAAGGGTTCACGCAGGCTCTTGAGGAATATCATAGGCCAGAAATGATGAGATGGAAAAGGCATTTGAATTAACAACCACTCTGTGCTTTGTGTCTGTGTGACACCGGTAGAAGCATTAGCCCAGCAAAGGGTCCCCACGGGTAGCCCAGCTCAACCACTTGCTCTGCTAGAGGACCAGTACACAGCAGATTACGAAGTGTTCACCATCATGCATTTCAAATTCAGAGGTGAGGAAATATTTATGCCAACAAACTTTCTCCGGGGTTTAAAAACATGAGCATCCAAAAAAATGGGAAAAAGTGTTGGAGGAAGGAGGGGAAGGAAGAATGGTCACAGCTTGGAAATCCCCAGCACAAAGAGGAGCTCACGGACCACGCAGCACCTCTGAGTGTGGTGGACTTGCTGTCCGTGTACTCTGCATAGTAGCTGGTTTGTGTGTAGTAAGTCCCGACATGTCCCAAATATACGAGACTCACTGACCTCCACGAAGTCAATCTCTTCCTATTTCCTTTGTTCCATATTTCTTGATGTCCAAAACCCAGGATCAAATTCCTCTTCTTTCACCAAAGCAAAATTTCTTGGTGGATAAAGAGAACAAGTTGTGAAGCCATGAATTCCCACTCCTTTCTCAACTGTTTGGCTCAACCTCTTCTTCACAGGCCCATGGGGACCACTTCTGGGTGCACATATGAAAGAACACAGGAGCACGTGCTACTTTAGCTATTGCAGGTCATGAATCTCTTGTCCATCTGAAAAACATTGTCTTAACAGGGCATTGCTTGCACAGGATAGACAGAGAGAAGAGACAGAGAAATCCACTGCGGGAGAAGGAATCTCAGTTGCTGTGGTGGGAGGAAGAAACGGCTCCATCTCCAACGGATCCACGGTATCGGGTCAGTGTCTTAACCAGGGGCTATTGCAGAGGGACAAACAGGAGAAGCTGTTACAAGGTGACATAAAATAATGGCTCATGCTGTAGAAAGGCCCTGCGTTATTCCTCGCAAACACGCATGAAACGATGGTCCCAGTCTCCTCTGCGCTAAACTCAAGGAACTTGCTTTGAACTTTAACCAGTGCGAGGGACTGCACGATTTTGCTGGTGCACTTCAGGGGAATTGCTATTGATTTACACTGTCATAACCCCAGGAGCTGAAGAGAGTGATGGAGAGAGGTGCTGTGCTCAGGCACCCCTGCAGAAGGTCCATGAGTGCTCAGTGTGGTCAAATGAGCTGCACCTCGACACACCTCGCAGATTTTTGTTGCATATTTAGATCTTCTACCCTGGATGAAAGCTGGGAGCTGTTGCTCCCAGACCTCCCGACACTGACCGAGCATCCGTGCTTTCAAGCATTCCACAGTGCAGGCAAAATGGCATTTAATATAATGTCATTACATTCCCCTTCCTGCCTCTCCTGTTCCATATGCTAAACTACTAAAAAATAAAACATATAAGAAAAGAACATGGCTATTTTTTCCCATGAAAGCCAATGTTTCTAACAAATTTGTCTTGTGAGTGTGCATGCAGGTACCTCAGACGGTGATTGTTAAAGCACAGGGAAATTTCTTTTATACCATTTCATTAGTGGTGGTGGTGCTAAGATCAAGACATATTGCCATTTAATAAATTAAAGATTCCACACACCCCCGCCCCCCGGAATGTATATCTTGCAGCTAACCTTTTCCTGATGGGATTTGCCAAGGCAGAAACGTTTTCCTCCTTTCCTTCATCAGGTAAAATCCCTTCAGCTGAGCAATGACTGTCCCAGCAACCCCGGTTATTTATCCCTGCAGCTACTGCGACCACTGTGGCTGTGAGCAGTGCTGGAGGACAACCTTGGAAGCTCCATGTCCTTGAAAGCTGCGTGATTTTTTTCTTTTTCTTTTGTGTTGCATCTCATTCTCCTGTTTAAAGCAGACACTGAAGTATCCTATAAACTAAGACTTTAATGAGGAAATGAAACCACGAGTCCAAGTTACTTTTTATTAATAAACTCTTGAGTGCTGCTGAAACACAGGGGTACAAACCCAGACCTGTCTCTGCTTCTACCATTCTCATTTCCATCCCTCTCCAGCATTTTGGTGATAAGGGGATACAAAAGCCCACACGTTCTGTTTCCATTTTCAGTGGCTCAGTGCTGTTCTCTACTCCGTATCGGCTCCTTTTTGTAGAGGCTTGGGTCTGTCCATGGCATTTCCACACCTCATTTCCTTTCACTTTTGATATTCTTGCCTGTACCTGGTTTCAGGATGGCAAATACAGGATGGGACCCTGATAGTTTCAGGGCTGTGGAAGGGCGAACTGAGACTGGGGGATGAATTTTGGTGAATCAAATCTCTTCGAGATAAATGGTGCCTGGAAGGTGACTCAGGTGGGACCTGGGTTTCTTCCGACCAAGTGTCCTGTCCCACAGTGCTCCAAGCCCCTCACTACCCTCATACCTATGTATGGGTTGGAAATTAATGGTGTGAAAAAGCAACAAATCCTTTAATTCTGTTTCTTTTGTTACTTCAGCCAATTGAAGATAATCACCAGTGGGATTTTCTTTCCCTTTTCTTTGCAAAAACCATCACAGTCTCATATGAACTGACACACCGATTTCCACGTATTTTTCTTCCTTAGGCAGTACCCTTCCCGTGGCCGCACAGAGAAGCTTATAAAAAATAAAAGCTAGTAAGTGTATGGGAAAGAAAATATCTTTCGGGATCGGGTGTTCAGGGAAAAACTAAACCTACAGGTGCTCTAAAAAATACATCGGGCTGAAAGGAAGAGGAGATAGTTGCAAGGTGAGCTGGGGTGCAGCCAAGACTTCTCTCTTTCTAGATAAAATTATGCTTTAAAAGTGTTTTTTCCCTCCGCCTGTAGCCCGTCCCTGTGGCCGCATCCGCTCCCGGCGAGTCGGGTCCGGCGGCCCCGGGGTTTGTTGCCTCGGAAGGAGCAAAAAAAGGACCGCATAAACCGGGTTTTTCCCCCTCGTTTCTCTCCCGGGCTCTAGTTTCTTCTCCCGCCCGGTAGAGAGCAGGAGGAATCGCTTCTTTCTTGCACTTTCTTGCACGCAAATTCGTGCCGAAGAGGGTGGTGGGGGCTGAGGGATGCGGCGAAATGCAAATGTGCAGCCTCGGGTCGTTCATTTACCGTCTCTTGGAAAAAAAAGAAAACAAAAAAAAAAAAGAAAAAGCGAAAAGAAAGAAGAAGTGTTTAGCCATCAGAAAAAAAAAAAAAAAAAGACAAAACGGTGCTTGAAAGGACTTGAAAAGGTCCCCTTTTTCTCCGTTTTTTTAGTTGCAAGAGAAAATCGCACGCGGATCTATAATGCGGATATTTCGCAGCGTTCCAGTGGACATTAACATTCAGCACACGGTTCTCTGCAGTAGAAATGAAATGGGTTTGAGTGTGAATGAACGAAAACCCATTAGAAAACCGTGACTGTATTAAATTTCAGCTCAGAAAATTGAAATATTTCTCACTTGGACGCTTAGTTCTGTAGATGAGAGAAAAAAAAAACCCACAAAAACCCACGAAAAGAGCGCTTTAGCTGCTGTTTAGGGAATATTTCATCCCAATGGCACTTCCAGAGTAGCCTGAGACCCATCAATGGCAAGTTTGCTTGCAGACAATAAACCTGTTTAATTTTATTTTTTAAAATAAAAAAATACAAAACCAATTAAGTCATCTAGCAGAGAAGGATAGCATTGATTCCGGTGGAAAATTAATTTTATTTTGCCTTTGTACAGAGTGTTACACTATAATATATCGAAAAGGCATTTCTCTGGCAGTGCTTTAGAGTGGCGAATTTCATTTTAAATGTGTTGGATATAACTACAATGAGGAGTTTTCTTGTTTTGTTCACAGGTCTAAAACTACATGGTGATGTACAGCAGCACACACACTAAGAGACCACGTTGTCTTAGGGTTTGAAGTAATTATAATTTTAAAAAAAAAAGAAAAGAGGAAGAGAGACAGAGCTCGCTTTTATATTGTATTTTATTTTTGGACTCAGATTAGGAAACAAATGGAGTGAGGACGTAAAAAAAAAAGTACCTTTGATTCTGCTGAAGGAGAAGCAGGGAAAGACAGAGAGCAGTCTGAGGTCCCTGTTAATGACATCCCGTCAAGATGCTTGTAAGACCCAAGAATGTTTACAACATGGGCTCAAGTTCAATGACAAAATCCTTTGAAGGGGAGAGAGGGGAGAAAAAAAAAAAAAAGCAACCAGACACTTTGTGCAGTGGGCATGAACTTGAACAAAAGAAAGGAGTCAAAGGCTGGGAAAGGAGGGGGAGGCATGAAGGAAGGACTCGGAGAGGTGTTCCCACTGCGCCTCTTTATGTCTTTCTTGAGTTTGTAGGTGGATCTTCCGTACATTTTAATTGAGAAGAGGGAAGAGAAGAGAAGAGAAGAGAAGAGAAGAGAAGAGAAGAGAAGAGAAGAGAAGAGAAGAGAAGAGAAGAGAAGAGAAGAGAAGAGAAGAGAAGAGAAGAGAAAGAGAAGAGAAGAGAAGAGAAGAGAAGAGAAGAGAAGAGAAGAGAAGAGAAGAGAAGAGAAGAGAAGAGAAGAGAAGAGAAGAGAAGAGAAGAGAAGAGAAGAGAAGAGAAGAGAAGAGAAGAGAAGAGAAGAGAAGAGAAGAGAAGAGAAGAGAAGAGAAGAGAAGAGATGCCAATGTAGTGTGTGCTCCACCTCGGAGCAGGGCGGCCGGTAGACGAAGGTGCCTCCCCAACGATTCTGTTTTAAACACTATTTTCTTACTAAAACCATACCAGAACCCACCACCCCAACCGCCCACCCCGGGACATCCCAAGGCTGATTTGCCCCAGGTTTTAGGGCTGTACTGCCCAGGCTTTTGGGATTGCTCTGCCCCAGGTTTGGGGCTGCTCTGTCCCAGGTTTTCTGAGTTTCAAGTTCAACGGCAAAGGGAGGGGGCGGGAGCCTTCACCTGGCCCGGCGCCCCCCGGCAGCGGCTCCTTCCCGGCGTTTTACGAGGATGTCGGGCCTTTCTCGCCCTTTGCTGAGGCCGCCGTGTAAAGGTTTTACAGCTCTCCCCGAGACTCTCCTCCTCCCCTTCCCATCTGCATTTTCCGCCTCGGATTCGGGGCTGGAGCTGAGAACAGGGTTTGGGGGCAGGGGGGTCATGTCTCCCAGTTTCAGCCCAGTTTCCCACTGGGGCAAGGATCCTAACTGGGCTGGAGGTGTCGGGAAATCCAGCCGTTCCAGTGTGAGTTGGGGAGCATCGGGGAAAGATCCCTCCATGGAAAGAATAAAAAAGGGTGGGAAAAAGGAAGATGTCGCTAAAAGAATTAACCCTTAACGTGCGATAGAGAAGAGCTTTAAGAGGATTGTCCCTTTCCAAAACTCTAAACAACCTGGGTTTATTTTGAAGTCACACTCAGATACGGGACGGATTTATTTTATTTTATTTTATTTTATTTTATTTTATTTTATTTTATTTTATTTACTTAGTTTCTCTTTGGGAGATATCTGAGGGTCTTTCTCCTGTCAGTAAAGCCACTTCTGCTTTGCGGCCTCTGCAGACACACAGAAATCAGGGCGAGAAGGTTCGTTATTGGTAACATAGGGAGGAGAAAAAGCAAATGTTGAGCTTTTCACCCATCCGCCTGTTCAGGAAAGTCAGATAAACGCTCCCAGATGCTTTCTAGCGCGGGAGGAATGGTGGGTCCGGCCGGTGCCTCCAGGACTCAGGGCCAGGATCCTCCGGCCGGGCCAGAAACTAAGAAGATAAACCCGATTTAGTCCAAAGACGAGAAATTCAGAGCAGAGTCCCTGTGAGGAAGAGCGAAGTGTAACCCGTCCCCGCACAACAGCGCGGGGACCTATAGACCAGCATTATAGGGGAGCACAGGGACTTATTGTCCGCACTGGGTCCGCACATGGGGAACCGTCACGTTTCCTACACCCTCACACTGACAGTATCACCCCCTTTTCCTCCTTTTTCTTTATTTTTTCATTATTTTTTTTCTGGTTTTGGCCCAAAGCTGCCGTCGCGGACCCACGCCACAGCCCCGACGGATTTGCTGCCCCTCCCCACCCCCCCCCCGCCCCTGCTTACGTCACCTCTCGGAACGCTCAACTCGAGCGCTATTGGCTGTTCCTTTCCCTGAGCATCTTGACGTCACGCGTGACGTCAGGGAGGAGCGAGGCCAGCCCAGGCGGGGCCGAGCTGCACCCCGGGGTGCCCCTGGGACCTCCAGAGTATCTGGGGGGGAAATGGGGAATAAACAGGATTAAAAACAAAAAAAAAAAAGGGGCGGAGAGCTGAGCTGGTTCTGCTCCGCTCCCCACCAGGAACCTGCCGGAAGCTGGAGTCGCCTCTCGCCTGAAATTGTTAATAAATACGTTATTAAATAGGAATAAAATCACTGCTTCAAATCGTCGTGACTCAGGGCATGCTGCGGTTTACTGTTTGTAAAAGAAAGAAAAGGCATTTTGTTGTTGTGGTGGTGGCAACAGGGGTTTGGAGTTTATGCGCCCTTTGAGAGGCTTTTTTGGGGTTTACAGGCGGGTTTAAACTCGCTGGATGCAGCTGCGGGCACTCTGCGAGGCGACTGCTTTGCAACGCCGAGATATTGAACAAAGAAATTGTGGACGTGGAGTTTGCCCTTCCCTGAAGCTGCAAATAAACAGAAAAGAGCAGAGAAAAAACGCCCGTTTGAGGATATTTACTTTCCTCCTATTTATTCTGTCGAAAAGGATGATGACGTTTCTTAACGTTAACCAAGATCATTTAGTGTTATGCGGGGATTATCTCAGCACATGCTACGAAACATATCGCTATAATTCTGTATTAGCAGGAGAAGGAAAATGTGTGTACAAATACACATCTATAAGCACAAACGAAAGCGCATATGGAATTATACGAACTGCATTTACCTGTATCAAAATATAGGCATGAACATACATATAAGTATGTCTATATGTACGTATACAAACACGTGTATATACACCTTTAGCTGAGTATATATTTCTATCCACACATCCAGTACTATATTGCCTGTATACGTGCATACGTTTGGGTAGCTGGGTATATATAAACACACGAAGACAATTATCGCATATGGTGAAAGGTAAAATAATGCGTATTGCTAAATACGTGCATGTGCATACGTATATGTATATTTTATGTATAACCGCGCGCAAAAAAACAAGAGAAAAAAGTAGACCGTGCCTTCCTAAATGTGCGCCGACGGGTACATATATGTCACAAGCATATACTGTACATTCACGCAAACCCGCGCGTTTATGCGAACAATTCACGCCTTTTTCCTGTATAACGCGCGCGGGATAAATTATTCTCCCTCAGACGCGCATTTTGATACTTTAGCCTGTAATTAGGAGGGTTGGTTGGGGTTTTTTTTCTGCTCTAAGTGCGGCTTTTCGTTTCTAAAAAACGAATTCCCTGTGACACCCACTCCACTCCGATCCCTCCAGCCCCGCTCCCGCCGCACGCAGGCGAGCCGGGAGTTGCTTGTTGGGGGTAATTAATGCAATTAGGCCAGTTTTTCATTCCTTTTTTTTTTTTTTCTCTTTCCTTAAAGCGCTCTGAGGATGCGGTTTGAACCGAGGCGGTGGGAGACGGACGGAGCACGACGTGGCAGCGGTGGTGTAAAGCAAGAGCGAACTGTACAGGGTCCTCTGCGTGCAAAGCGGGCGGGAATGGGGCATCCTCCTCTCTCGCCCTCCTTTGCTGCGGGGGGGTTCACCCCCCGGGAGTAGCGGGGGCTCAGCCCGCCCCGGGTGCCGCTCACTCCCACCGCTGACGGTGCCAGACCCCCCCCGGGAGGAGATGGGGAGCAGACGGGGACCCATTCGGGGCTTGCGGTGGCCGTGTCCTCACGGAGTGCTGCTGCTGCTGCTGCTTTTGATTTTGGCGACGACTTTTTTCTCTTTCACTCGCCTGTTCTGGAACCAGATGGTGATCTGTCGCTCCGTGAGGTTGGTGGCGGCGGAGATCTTCCTCCTCTTGTCGCGGGTGATGAACTTGCTGCTGGCGTACTCCTTCTCCAGCTCCTTCAGCTGCCCCTTGCTGTACGGGACCCTCTTCTTGCGGCCCCGGCGGAAGGAGCAGCCGTCGGGGGGCAACTGCCCGGCCGAGTCTGGGCGTGGGGAGAGACGGGGCTCAGCGAGGTCGGGGGGGAAGGGTCCCCACGTCCCCTGCACCCACCTCCCATCACCTTTCCCTGCAAGCAGCACCCTCTTTTTTTGCCACCCCATCTCCTCCCTGACCGCAGTGTCATTTAAAGGTACTGAAGTTACAGATTCTCCCAAATGAAACTTAACTATTCCTTTTCTTCCCTGAATTTACTATTATTTTGGGGGGAGAAGGAATCCAGACATTGGCAAAACACCGAACTGGGTGATACCCGCCCTAAAATACCCGCGTAGTGGCGGAATTCAATCCGACCGGCGTGGTGTGAGCGGGGCTGAGTGGGAAGTGGGAAGAGCCCCCCCATTCATGGCCTTGCACTGTGGGGGTCATGTGTACCCGTTGAAAGCATCCCGAGGGCTGCTGGCCCTGGATCCTGCAGCTGTCGGGATCGTGTGAGAACCCCAAGAGTATCTGCTCGGAAGGCGACGAGTTGCAAAGCGGGGCGTTAATCTAAATTATTGTTTTGTGAAACCTGCTAGTTTGGGCCAGCTCTCGAACAAGTATTACTGGACGGCAAGCACAGCTCCCCACCAGATCACTTTACGCCTTGGTCTCAGTCCCCCCCCACCGCGTCAAATGCAGCCCGTTAATCCCCCCCTCTCCCAACACAGGGACTTTACCTGCGAAGGCGGATTTCAGGAGATACCCGGCCTGGCCCTGCTCTTTGGGGCAGCACATCTGGCTGCTCCAGCCGCCGCCCAGAGCCCACGGCTGATGGTAACCGTCCACGGGCAGCAGAGTCTCATGCCGGGCCTCCCCCGGACCCCCCAACCCCGGTACCACCGACACGTCCAGGTAACCGGCGACGGGCTGGTAAGGGGCCCCGTAGCCGGGGTAGAAAGCGAACTCGGCGGGGCGGCTCTGGAAGTCCTCGCTGCCCGCGGAGGGGTCCAGGTATTTCTCGGTGGGGAAGGGGCCCTGGGCCGGGCCGGCTTTCAGAGCGCTGCGGGCGACGCGGCAGGAGTAGTAGCCGCTGCCGAAGTATCCGTAGGGCAGCGGGGCGGAGGCGGCGGGACCCGGCGGGGCGGCCGGGGGCGGCGGCGGGGCGGCGGGGCAGGGCTTGGGGGGCTCGGCCGGTCCCTCCGCAGGGTAGCCGGGGTTCATCCCGGGGGGAGGCGAAGGACCGCCGAGGGTCGGGGGGGGAGGAGGAGGCAGCAGCCCCCTGCCCTGGCCGCCTGCGAAGCCGCCGGCTGCCAGGAGCCCCTCGAGGCCCGGGGGGCCGCGGGGCTCCGGGGGCTGCATGGGGGGCGGCGCGGGGGCCGGGGCATGGGGAGAGCCTGCTCGGCAGCACCCGGGCACTGCCCGAGGGGGGTCCCCGGATCTTTTTAAAAGGCTGAGAGCTGCCGAGAGCTGCCTTTCCCCGCCGGGCTGCCCTGACGCAACGGCCGGGGGCTGCCTCATTGGCTGCCGCTCGGGGGGAAAAGGACGGGGAAGGAGAGAAAAAAAAAACCACAACCCCCCAGAAAAAAAAAAAAACCCACAACCCTCCAGCCCCAATAAACCCTGGCTGCAGAAATTGCGAAAATACTCTTATTGCAATGGAAGGAGGAGGGGGACACCCCTTCCGCACGTGACGGGCGGGCACACCGGAGGCGGCTCTTGCGCTGCATCTTGGAAAAAAAAAAAAGGGGGGGGGTTAGAGGTGGGAGAAGGAAGAAAGGGTATGAGAGGAGGGAGGGAAAGAAGAGGAAAGATCACGAACGGTGCGAACGAGAGATCCCTGGTGGAAAAATCCGGGCTCAGATTAAAACGACCTTTTTCTTTTTTCTTTTTTTTTTTTTTTTCCTGTGGCCACTTCTTCTCACGCAGGTCCGGGTGCTTCTACCCTGGGAAAAATCTCGGTCTAACCCGCGGACACCCAGACACACTCCTCGGCCCTTGCGGGGTGAGGGCGCGCACCCGTGGAGCAGAGATGAGCCCCCCTTCTCCGTTTGCCCCTGCTCGGGTGGTTTTGTCCCACGCACATCACCTGGTACCCTCACTTTCAGCTACAAAAGCCTGAAACCTGTGTCCTTTGGGAGGGAGAGAGAACATGTCCCTAAAAGCAAGAAGAGAGGGGAAAGAGGGTCCCCGGTATCACCAAAAAAAAAAAAAAAAAATAGCTGGAAAGGGCGAGATCCCGGCTAAGAAGCATCCCAAAGGGAGAGAGTTTAGAAAAAGGGGGTAAGGAAATAATAGTGAACCCCTCTGGGGTCCAGGAACAGAGGGCAGGTGGAGAGAGACAGCAGGGAAAGACAGACAGACATGGTGATGAGGAATTACATCGGTCTGGAAAAGTTTGAGGTAGATACAGAGGCCCGTGCCTATGTGCATGCTGATAAATTCTTCAGGTACGTGCATTTTTAATCGTCTGTACATACAGAACATCCACACACAGTAGTACTTTTCACTCTTTTTTCTCTCTGTTTTTCCCCCAAAGGCCTTTTCTGAGGGAAAGCTTGGCCTGAATTCCTCCAAAGGCAGCCTGAGCTCATGCGTTGTTTCCTTCGTGCGAAGGAATCCACAGATTTCTGCCTTCAGACAATCAAATCGCAATAAAAACTCTCCTTCTGCCACGTCTTTGGGCCACCAAAGCGACGCGTGAGCTCAAGCTGAGGAGCCGCGATGCGCTTTGACACGTAGGGACAGAATTCACTACAGAAAGTAAGATTATGAGTGATTATTGCAAAACTCGTCCAGGCGGGGAAAAGCCCCGTTTCGCTGGGGGGGCCAGCTCCCCCCCACCCACCAAAAAATATGGTTCCTTCCAGCTCTAGCATCTGCGGAGGTTTTGTCCCGAGATCCGCTCCCGGACCCCTTCCTCCATTCCAGGGAAAATGAATAAACCACATCGAGAAGCTGCATCTTCGCTCCTCAGTCTTCCTTCCCCGCTAAAAATCCCGGCGTCTCACCGAAATCGATGATTTTTTTTTCTTTTTTTCTGGAGAAAAAAAAAAATAAAAGAAGGAAAAAAAAAAAGTGGTTTTAGCCTCCACCTTTCCGATTTCAAGGCTCCTTTCTCCCCTTTTCCGTGGTTTAACGACTGCACTCCTTCTTTGATGCCCTTTTTATTCTCCCTCTCTCCTGCCCTCTCCCCATTTCCTTTGAACCAGACCATAACCGGGGCGCTGGGGCCGCGACGGGCGGGCGAGTGTTTGCCGACGGGGCCGCAGCTCCCCCGCGTCTCACCCCGCTTCCTTCACAGAAAGGTCGGGGCTTAAAATCCGGAGGTCAAGGCCAAGTTGAAAGTTAAGAGCCTGTTGACTTCGGGGCTTCGCTGCGGCGGCGGCCGTCGGGGCTGCCCCAGCCCCGCCGCCCCACGGAGCCTCCACGGCCACGGGCAGAGCTCGGTCCCGGTGGCGGCTTCGCGGGGGGGAGAAGCTTCCGAGATGTCCCAGGTTGAGGCCGGAGAGGAATCCGCTGACAGACCGACTTGCTGCAGAGCTTCCTGGTAGTTTGTGTCACTTTATTTCCTTCTATTTAATTTTTTTTTAAAATTTTTTTTAAATCCAAACGGGACGAGCGGGATCCACCGGCAGAAGCGTCCGGGCCAGCCCAACGCGCACAGACACCCCCGTAAACGAGGGTACAAAACCTGCGATTTCTAGAAATACGATTTTATTCCGGTTTACTCTTCGGGCAGATCGGTGCGCGTGGGTGGCAGCGGGTCCCTCCGCCTCCTGCGGGTGCTACCCCGACAGAAGTAGCATGTGGGGAGGGGGGATGAATTAATCTTTTTCACACACCCGCAAAAAAATCCCGCACTTCGGCTAATTTATTTAGAGGCATTACCGGCTACCGAAATTACAGGGTAACTCGGGCTTTTTAGACCTCGTTTCCCTCCGGTTCATCTTCTTCGTAGCATGTTTGGAAATCTGCGAGGAGGCTTTGCCATAGGAATAGTTTAAAATGCGGGTCCCAAATTGATATTAAGAATTCCCTTCTTTGACGATTGTACGGAGAAAATTTCAGTGTGACATTTAAGGTAGCAATAAAGCAAGAAGAACTGGGATATTTTAAAGAAAGAAAAATAAAGGGGGTTTCTTTTACTAGTTCGTCTCTCTGTTCGGGCTTAAAATTATCAAATGCTCTTACTAGTGTGCAACTACTCTTTTATTATATTCTCGATAGGATGCATTTAATATTTATGCCATCTGGAATCAGAAAAAGCTGTGGGATAACTTTTTAACAGTCTGTGATTTTTTTAAGCAATTGAATTTGAGGCCGTCGTTACAAAATACAAGGACAAAAACCTCAAAACCAACCTAAACCCCAAAGCAGTTTGAAGGGAGGAAAATAAATAAAATGGAACTACTTAAAGACTTAACGTTTGGAAATAATCAATTGTTGGGAAATTGAATTCTGAGTCTGGAAGGGAGCCCAGCTCTTTGGTTTCTGATTTTGGCAATATTTCTGGGAAGAAATAAATAATAATAATAAAAAAAGCAAACCAAAAAAAGCACCCAAAAACCAAATAAAGGCAAACATTTTGATCTTTTCTTTCTTTCTTTTTTTTTTTTTTTTCTCCCTTCACCTCGGGCCCCTCCTTTCCCCCCTCACAGGCATCCCCGGAAGCCTGAGGCACGTAGGTGCGAATACTTCTCTCCCTGATGCCTGGAAGGGCAGAATCTGTACTTTATAGAGCGTTTCTCGTGGATCCTTTGAACACATCAGCTGGCACGGGAACAGAGAGCGTGGCCTGACTCCTCTTTCCTCTTTTTACTCCCTTTCCGCACTGAAGCCCCCGGCGCCACAGTCATTGCAGTGCATTTCTGACACACACTCCCCTCCTTTTTTGGGGCAAAATGCAGGATGAATTCAAAATCGAGGTATTTTCTTTAACCCGGTTCTCACCATCACTTCACCTCCCAGGTTCCCTCTGTCGTCCCCGGGCTTGGCTGGAGGTTCTTTCCTTGCTGCTTAGGTTTCTTTACGATAAACTGGGAGGGATGAGCTCCACCTCGGCCCTCTGGTGTGTTGCTCCCAGGCTGTCCAGCCTGAAATCTCCAGTTTAGGTCTCTCCCTCCTATTCATCAAAATGGAAAATTAAATAGCATGGCGGGTCCCCGAAGGCTGCAGCTGCAGGCGCCCTCTGCTCTCAGCCCCAAATCCATCCACTCCCTCAGAAAATGCCCCTCCATGTGCCCCCTTCCCACCTCCTGCATCCTCCTCTCCAGTCCCAGCCTCCCTCAGCCCGAGTTCCTTGGTTAAAACCTGAAGGGGGACCAACCTTGACCCCAGTCCTGCCTGCGGGAGGGGAAGAAGTGTGGTGTGCATCTGCGGTGGTTTTATCCACAGAGCAGAAACCTGAATGGGATGTGGCCTGAGTTGCAGCTTATGGAACAAATGCTCCTGCCTGTGAGCAAGAAGACAATATACAAATATATATACAAATATATTATACAATATGCTTGTGTTCTCTCTCTGTCTACTGTAGATAGAGACATTTGCACATCCTTCACCTGGAAACAGCCACATAAGTGCAGTTAGATGTCCCTGCTTGCATTGATCCAGCTCTTCAAATGACCTTTTTTAAAATATGGCAAAATGTGCATCCCTGCACACCCCACTATATGTGCACATAGATGCACCGTGGCTGTGCAGCCCATTTCCTATAGGCACCGAGCCCAGCCGTGCGCGCACATCGCTGCACGCACCCGGGACTAACTCTGTGTTCCCCAAACCCCTCTCAGCTAAAGCAATTTATTTCAGCTGTTGTGGGAGAAAAGGGGAGTTGCTTAGCTTTAAACCCCTGCTTCTAATGTTTAATTTGGTAGGAGCTGTCAGGATCCTTCGTGCTTCCTTTCTGCTCCCCCTGACTGCTGGTGTGGGTCCTGTGGGCAGGCTGCGAGGGGGCACAGCTTGACCACATGCATGGAGGGGCTGGAGATGAAGTGCAGTTTTGATGGAATCAGGAGGATTTTGAGACCTATTCTCGAAAATGTGTGTTGCTTGGGGTGAATCTGGTCGTGTCAGCCAGGACAGAAGCAGTTCTCCCATACCAGATGTGTCACCGCTGGGTACCTGGAGCACGGGGCAGCCTGGAGGTGGGAAACAGAGGAATCCCCTTCCCTCATATCATAAACCTATAGGCAAGCCTATAATCTGGACCATGCCTCTGCTCCAGCACAGTTTTGCTGCAGTCCGTTGGTCATTGCCCTCTTTTCTGGTCTCTCTGGTAAATCTTCCTGGGGCAGAAATTCAAGCATGAGGTCTTTGTCTTCGCAGAGCCACAGACGTGGCAATCTCCACTGAGGGCCAAGCCCTGACTCACATGCCTGGCATGATCCACTCCCTAAGCTCAGGGGAGTCTCACTGGGCTCAGTAAGATGGATCATAAATCCTGGCAAGATGAGAGATGGCTGCTTCTAGCCCCACGCAGGGCACGGAGATGATCAGGGCAGCAGGACAGCGACTGAGGTCCCCAGGCTTGTGGTGACCACTGCAATGGGACTGATGAGCCCTGCTCTTCATGACAAAATTTCCCAAAGACCTTTGGAGCTAAGGTCTTCAGAACGGGTAAAATATTGGGGATCTGAATCTCCCTCACCACAGCCATGCTGCAGAAATTGCCCACAGAAGTGTTTGGAGTGCAGAGTCGCTGTTTTTCTGGCTGAATCTTATGTGTTTCTCACCTACGTTGCAGGGAGAGCTCTGTGGATTTTGGAAAAGTGGCCAAGTGCTTCATTCAGGCTTCTTCTGCCTTTTTGAGCCTGATGGTGAATCAGTAATGCCTAAAGGGAGTTACCTGCAGGAATTGCCCAGGAAGAGCAGAGACCGTAACAAGTGTGTTGGGAGACTTTTTCATTAATAGATCACCAAGAGATTACTACAGCTGCCAAGAGATGGTCCATGTCTTGCCCTCACCCCTGCCAGGCCAGACTTGGGGAAGTCTCTCCTGCCTCCCTTGCCCACGGCACTGCTGTACAGGGTGAATCTCTGTGAGGACAGATGGATACAGCATGGAAAGGCACCAAGCATCACCCTGCACTGGCCTAGAGCTCCAGTGTGCCCTGGGCTGTAGCATCATGTGGGACACAGAGAAACATAGTTGCCCTGGTGGGGTTTAGTGCATGTTTATATGTTTCTCTCCCTGCCTCCTCCTCAGCCCCTGAATCCAGTCTGGGATCCCAGCACGAGGAGGGAAGAGTGATATGGAAGGTCTGGAAACGCTCTGAGGCCAAAACAGTTCCCCAAAGCTCCTCTTACCTGACGCTGCCCTGGCTTCCTTCGTTTTCCTAGATCACCCCACCGGGGGGGTGTAAAGTAAATCAGACGGGATAGGCAGTGAAGTCCCCCAGAGCATCCCCACGGGGGGCTGCACTTCCCCAGGCTACACTTCCCACCGCCCTCCTCCGTTTGCACCCTGCACCTCGATCCTCTTTGCAGGACCCATGGGTGGGCCGGGGACGGCAGGGAGCCTGGTGGGTGTCCCCGGCTCTGCCCACCCTCCCCGGGGCTACCCTGAGCGCCGGGTCCACCCCGGCTCTGCGCGCAGGGCGCCTGGGTCCCCGCCGGGCATGGGCGGGAGCCCGAGACGGGGGGGAAGGGGAAAAGGGGGTTTCAAAGGTCGCACTTTCCCCCCTACCCTCCCTTCCTTATTGCAGGGGTGGCGGCCGGGCGGAGGAGGGTGGGGAGGAAGGTGGGGGGAGCAGGGAGCCTCCTCCCTCCCCGGGCTGCAGCCGGAGCTCGGGGGGCTCCGTGGGCTGCAGAGACCTAAACAGCTTTTTTTAAGCTTTAAATGGAAGCCCATCTCCAAATCCAGGTATTTCCTGGCATTTTCAAGGCCGAATTCACGGCTTCCCCGCGACACGGTCCCGGCTTCTTAGGATTAGCCAGCTGATGCCGAATTCATTCAGTTTGGGGAATAAATGCGTGGCTGAGAATCAGTTAAACACCCAAACATTGTTTGCCAGAATGGTGGAAAAAAATCCCGCCAAGTATTAGTCGATGGGTGAGTGAATTGTTTGTTTACAAGAAGTGCCAGACTACATTAAATCCCACGCGTGAATACAAAGGCGGGATTGTTGGTTTACGAGGAGGACAGGGTCGGATGCTTTGTTTCATGCTTCGCGGAAACATAACTCCATCCTTCTTCCAAGGAGCAAAACGCGGTGAGACCACTTTACCCGAGTCCGACGTTTGCGACCGTTTTTCCTCCCGTTTTTTCCCACCTTCGGAGGGAGGGTTTGGGGTCCCTCTCCCCAACCCCGCCGGCTTTAGGGGTGAGAGGGAGTTTCTCGGGCGGTTCAGGCCGTCTACACCCAGAGACGATTTAAAACTCCGCAGGTTTCCGCACACACCGCGGGGAGCTGGACCGGGAGCTCGGGTCGGGGTGGCAGAAGAATTCTGTCGATGCAGAAATAATTGCTTCAGGACTGAAGAAACGACCTCAGAGAGGTTTACGGCAGTTGCAGTTAAAGAAGAAAGTAGCTGTCCTCCTCTACACGTCCGAGAAATAAGTCCAGCCACCGAACCAGAGCTGGTCGAGGCACAAGAATTCACATCTCCCTTGGCTCCGAGCGGGAGAAAGGTTTTAATATTCCCCGGTCTTAACGTCCTCCGGATAAATGAGGACCGTGGCAGAGCAGCGAGGGGGTTGCAAGGCTCAGACCTCATGTCAACAGGAACCTCAATGTCCTGAGCCTTTTTCACTCGTTTTCCAGAAAAACTAAGGAAATGCCTCGTATTTTCCCTTCGCCGCTGCGGTGCAGCCTAACACCTCGGGCGGGTTATGATGCGAAACAGGCGGAACGATTACCGCGACCAGATCTGCATAGACCTCTTTATTTTTTTCATTTGATTTTAATTCTAACGGAATACCTTTATTTGACCCGGTACGGGATCGACTCACTTCGGCCCAGAGACCCCCGAGCCCCTTCCCCACCCGGATTCCTCTCCCTGCACTTGCTGGTTTCCCGGTGCTCGGGACACGGAGCAAAGCTTCCCACAGGAGGAAACCTCCCTCGCCTTCCACTCTGGCCCGTGGAGATACAATAATTAAGACCTTCCAATTATAATCAAGACCAGATAACCCTTTGAGAGCTTCCCTGAGAGGTTTAAGTAACTGAAGTGTATTTATCGATCTATTATATTAATAAGTGTACAAATAAACATTAACATAAATCATTACATTACTGTGGTTAACATAACTATATTGATAAAGTTAATTAATATTGATGCGTTGCATGTGTTATAATAACGGTAATTAACATTATCACCCCGACGGTCTTTTTATTTAATACCTGTACCTGCGTATCAGTATATACAAAAGAGCATGTGGAAAGCCGCCGTCAGGGCAGGACACGGAGTCTGAAAGCATCGGGTTACTAAAGCCACAAATTCACATATTTTCTGTCGCAGTTCACGCAGCAGATAGGAAAGGTTTTTTTTTTCGTTCCTTCTCTCAGTTAGTACGTGCAAAACGCAAAACAAAACCCAAAACAACAAAAAAAACCCACCCCAAACAACCACTCAACAAAAAAAAAACCCAAAACCCACCTAAAGCTCCAACAACAAAGTACGGAGATAACACTTCAGAACAGAAAAAAAAAATAAATTATAAAATCGGTCAAGATTGTTTTAAAAACTTTTTTCCCCACTTCCTCCCTGTGTTGCCCTAATTACCTTAATTCACGAAAGAAGAGGAGGCTTTCCCTCCTTCCCTCTCTGTAATATTCCAGAGTTACCTGGGTTTTGTCTGTCTTCGGAAACCGGCTGATTTTTCCTCTCCCGTTTCGGTGCCTCCGACTTCGAGGCTCCTCCCGGGAGCCCGGAAACCTCCGCTGGGTTTTTAGGGGGGCACTCACCCCCCAGAAATCCCCCCCTGAGAGGGAAGGTGCCCGCAGCAGGGACCCATCTGCCGGTGCCCGAAATAACCAGCTCCTCTCCTCCCTCCCTCCCAGGCTGACAAAGGGATCGAGTTCCCACCCGCGAGGGCAACTGCTTTGTTTTACGTTAATTATCCGGGTTATTAAAAACGAGCCAAAACTGAAGGTGCCTCCAAGGTGTCCAAAAAAGTGCCGATGTAGCCGTTAATTTAAGGAAGAGGTTGGTTTGTGAACGGCTCAGCTGGGATCACCTCCACGAGTAAAATGTGGTTTATTTCGGTTTCATTTTCTTCTCTTTTTCTTCTTCCCGATAAATTTACCCTTGAGAACTCGGGTGTGAACAAGGGACAGACACTTGGATCTGGTTGAAAAAATCAAAACTTTCCTTGTTGAATCTTTAGTGCCGTCCTGAAACTTTAGTGAAACGAAATAATGCATCTTGAAGCAACCTTTCCTAAAGGAATTTATATGTTTTCACATTTTCATTTTCAGGTGTTCTCTACGGTTGCTTCCCTCCAGCAAGGAGAGTCAGCTTTCTCTCTTATTTATCGAGCAATCAGGATATAAAAAAATAAAGTTTACAGGACAATCATAAATGAAATAATTAACCACATGTGCATGGTATTAGGAGGAAAGTTAAATGAAAAGTACACTTTCCACCCCCATCAATTATTTTTGTCTGTACTAAGTTATTTTTGCTTGTTCCCACTGACAGGTACTTTCCTCTTACCTAGAGAGTTTTCTGTGTCTTTGTACCAGGTGGCTGGAGTTGTCTACAGACCACAATTTTCACTCAGAAACTCCCCATTTTCAGAATTCTGGTTTATTTATTTATTTTTTTTAAGCTTGCAAGGTATTCTTCAAAATCTAGATATTGAAACACCCAAATTTCCAAAGGAGCTGTAAGTTTGCTGTATTAGGCTCCAGGCACAGAGCTGTACACCTGAGCTGCTCCTCACAGCAATTTCCCTCCCTGGGAAACCTCTCTTGAGCATTTTTGTGGTCTCAGACTATGCTTTTCCTTCTCATTTTAGTCCAGTCCTTGCTGCTGATCAGTGCGGTTGGGGAATAACTCGGATTTCCAAAGCTTATTATAAGGAAAAGAAGATTCACAATGCCAGGGTTATTCACTGTCACCCTAGGAAGTCCTTTAAAAAATATTTTCAGTCATTTCCTTTGATCAACATCCTTCCAACATCACCCAGACCAGTTTACAGCGAAAGAGGCAGACCACGTGCACGCGGTAGCACACCCTCACAGCGCGAGCCTCTATCCGGCTGGTCATTCTCTTCCCACTGGCAAAATAATGTAGATTTTTTCAATACCTGTGCCTGCACCAATTTGTACTCATCAGAAGGAGAGGCAGATCTGGGCTCTCCCTCCTCGTGTAGCGCAAGCACCACATCAGAGCGCTTCCAAAGCCCCCCCGTCCGACAGATGGTTCACAATTAATGTTGCCGTTCCACTGTCATTATGTACAACTTCTCCTGCTGACTAGTCACGTACCGCAAGACATGAGGCACTGCCAGATCATTTTTATGAATGCCAGGACCAATAAATGCTGCGTGCTGGTCCTCGGTGGTTGGGAGCAATGTTACCACCCGCGTGACTTAATGTAATCGTGTATTTCTGTGCCCAGGCCCCAACTGTTAAAAGCAGGGTGTGTGACATTCACATTTTCCATTCGTTACCGAGCATGTGTCAGAAACTCTATCGATTGTTGCTTAAGAAAAGAGATTAAGAAGTAAATATTGTTCCCTTGCAGCTGGCTTACTGTAATCATCTCTTTGCTTGAGTCCCTCCTTTTTTTTCCTGCTTGTAGAGAAGAAATTTCTTCAGACCATAACGGCTGGTATCCTTTCTAAAGGTAGAGGGGTTTTATCTTGGATATTCTAAAAAATCTGTATTGGCTCCCCCTGATCCCTACAATTCTTGGGTCTAATGACAGGGCTTTCAGAGACAACGCCTCTTCTGACTCTGCTGTGGGGAAGGAAATCCAGACTAGTTTCAGGGGGAAGGAAATTCAGAATAGTTTCAGCAGAAAGGAGTCAGAGCACTCCACAAGCAACATCTCTCCCTGTCTCTGCTAGAATATAAATCTTCAGATATATGTTGTAATGAAAGAAGCCATCCCATATGCACTGGAACTAATTAAATCCCAATCCCATGTTCCCGACAGAGGGGATGTGCCTCAGGAGCAGCACAGCTCCTCCAAGCACACAAGCGGAGACTCGCACCTTCTGACAGCGGCTGGTAGCTGGAATTACAGGCCCCTGAAAGACGCAGAGCAAATGTTTTGGCTCCTGCTCTGTGTCAAGCCTCTGTTATTCTGGTTTTGCTGTCATTGTTACTTGTGCTAAAACCGGGGTGGACATGTCTTCTGCTGCTGCACTCACGCTTTCTGTTTGTTATGTGGGTACATATCCTGAGAGCCCTGCTCTAACGCTGCAGCTTGGACTGCAACAGCTTACGCTTACGACATTGAAATTGAGCTGACTGATGGTGATTTCCAGGACTGAGCATCCCTAGCGTAGCCTTGGCAGCCCACTTGTCTAAAAAGGGGCTCTGTGAACTCAGACCAAAAGGACAAAATTGCCCCCGGTGTACCATTTCTTTCAGGAAAGCAGGAAAAATGGAAGCTGAGGCTTGTTGTGCCACTAGCTCTTGAAATGAAGCTATCAGCGGACAAATATTACCCACATCAGCTGAAAAGCAATATGAATGGGAACCGATGCAATTTTCACATGCAGATAAACCCTTTAATCTCATTTTGCATAATTGTATTGTTGCAAGGGGATTACGCACTATTGAAACTACAGATATCCTCTAGCCTAGATGATTTCTCAGAGCTTTTAGTTGACAGTATTGCTGTATATAATAATTATAGCTCATGATCAGCTCACTTTACCCAGCTGTTATTGATATAACTCATCAGCCAGACGTTGTTCTAAAAACATACTACTAATAAATGCCACTGAAACCTGCGCGCATACAAAATATGACGGGGTGAAAAATAATAAACCTGCTACAGTGAATGATCAGAACAAAACGACTGTCACATATATTGAGACCTGAAAGCCTTCAAGGCAGAGACGTTTACTGGAATTGCTTCCAAAATACACAATTCAAAGTGGGCAGGACAAAGGAGGCTTGGTTTATCTCGGCAAGGAGCCAACTTCTAGCAGAGAAATCAAGGCGGTGGTATTTGATATTTGTACACAACGGTGTATTTTAGCTGTATTAGGTGTTTGCTCAGCACCTGAGCTCAATCCATGTGAGAATTCCTCTGTGTTTTAGCATAGCTAAGCTGCCAGCCTGTTCACGTGGGGACCTTCCCCGCAGAAATACTCCTTTTCCTAGATTTCCTCTTTGTTAGCTCTCACTTCGCAGGATTTATAATGAAAAAAAAGGCCAAAAAAAGAAAAGGCATCAGCTTCTTTCTTCTTCCACTTTGACTTTCAAGTGGGAAATGCTGAAAAGTCAGCACCAACCTGCCTCCCCCCCCGGGATGAACAGCGGGGACGTGGCACATGTGTGAGCGCAGATATTGTAAAACATCTCTGCCCAGTCAAATGAAGTGAAGACAACTGAACCTGTACGTGCCCTTAGCTGAAGGGCAGTGTCAAAACTTCATTTTCTTTTTGATTAACCCTCAGATTAAGTAATTTAAAGGGAAGGAAAGTGATTCTGCTGAGTGACACTAATTTCAGTCTGATTCATTTTACAGTGTTGTAAAAACAATTATGTGCCTGGCACCCTCCAGAACATTGAACACTGTTCAATAACCATCAGATCTACTGAGATGAAACTGATACAGCTTGTTAGAGCATAAACTTATTGAAAATGGGCTTTGCAGCCAGACCAAGCAGACAGTGGCTTATTTTTCTTGTAATAGGAGCTTGGCTGGTTTTCCTCAACTTAAATAAAAAGGTGCAGTTACTATAGTCACTTTTGGTCAGATTTTTAAAGGAGTCTAATTCTCATTTGGGCACTTAATTGGATTAATCTGATTTTTCAGAAGTATTAACAATTTGTGAGATTGTATGTTAGGGGCTTTCAAAGGACTAAACTTTGGCAATAGCTTGGAACAGACTTTTAGGTATTTAGCAGTTATGCAGAAGCCAGAAATGACCAGCTTCCATTTATGCTGTTAAATAAAAAGTGCGTTCCCAGCACAGTTGCTCTCAAGGATATTCCATCCTGTCCTAACTCACTGGTCAGGGCTGCACACAGCACACTGAAGAGCTTTCAAAAATCCAGTTTTTCTGAAACTGGTTGCTTTGATTTGCTGTTTCCTGACCGCATTTACAAATCCGGCCATTTTAATACCTAGACTAATATCCCTAGTATCACCAAAAAAATGGAAGAGTTAGTTCTGTATCCTTTTCCTTTTTCCGTGGTGACACAAGACAACGAAGAACTGTGCAGCTCAGAAACCTCCTTTTGTAGCAATAGATCCTCTTCCGGTGAGATCCTGCTGTCGGGATAAATGGCTTAGGAAAAGAACAGCTCAATGAAATTCACTTTTCCAAAATTAAAAGGTTAGAGGTGGCGGAGGGCCCGAATGTATCCAATAGCTCCATGAAGGTTCACTGTCAACTCGAAGGTGATCGAAGCGAGGCTGTAGGGGTGAATGTTACGGGATTTTACCCTTTGCCCAAGAGTCAGTAAGAGCTGAAGCCTCTCAGGATTATCTTTGTGATCGGTTCCAAGCCTGTGCCATTCACAGCTCGAGCAGGAACCAAAACCAGACTGAAGCTATCAAAATTATCCATTTCGCATTGGAGAGAACGAAATTTGGTTTTGTTCCTCTCTCTGTGAGTCATGGAGAAAGTTCCAGAAAGGTCCAGTGATGCCGATGATCATCTCTGCCAGCTTCTGACAAGCTCAGTGCCTCAGTTTCCCTGTTCACAGTATCATAACCATGTTTTTCCAGTCCATCGGTGATGCTTTGTACAGACAGTGTTTCTAACATGTCATGTCTCATTCTTTGCGACTATTTCGTTCCAGAACTGAAGGACGAAGGATAAAAGAAAGAGATACTCGTTGCCACCATGCGGGTACTCACACGACAGTGAATTACTGTGCTGAGAATCCTGCTACTAAAGAAAGAGCAAGGAGGCAATTCGTGACCCCTTTCCTGGCTCACATAATCCTTCTCAGAATGACCTGATTAGCTGCTTGTCATGTGTGTGGTAGTTTCCAGCGACTGACATTGTACTGTATTTTTACATCGGAACAGTCTTGGAATGAGCAGCTTAATTTCTACCAAAAACTTCTATTAAAATATATGAAAAGATTTTATCGATGTCCTGCATTGGAATTATCTTCCTTAATGCAGACACATCTGTCTCACGAGGCTAAATAGCTTGTATCAGGAGCTGATTCAAAATCAGATTGATGGTACGGGCTAAATTCATTCTTGGTACAACATTGCTGAGGTCAGTGAAATGCAGAGCATCAGCTCAGCCTACGCTACAAAATTGGCTACTGTTAAAAAATGAGCGAAAAAGAACGAAGTGAGGATGAGACACTGGTTACCTTTTAATTTTGTTTCACGTTGCTATTCTGCTGGGGCAGAGGTTTTCATCCCTTGCTCAGTCAGCTGCCTCAGTGACTGCCCGCTTTGAACTGGAAGAATGGAGCAGCGAACAATTGAACAGAAAGCAATCGAACAGAATCTGCAGCTACCTCTGCAGCAGATCTGGAAAGTGCCTTTGTGAAAAACCACGGCAAAACCAGCAGCGTTCTTCTAACATAATTCCACGGGTGAGGTTCCAAGCACGAGTGCTGACCACCAGACTGGCCCAAGACACAAGGCTCCAGACACAAGGGTGATGAGGCAGAGCGAGGCGCTGGATTGTATTTGTTCTGTTGCTGGGAGAGGAAACACAAAGCGATAGTGTCAAATCCTTTTTTTTCATCAAGGCAGATGTTGTGAGTGCTTTGGATGGGGCCAGCGCCTCCTTTTATTTTGTTAATCTGTAGGAAATAAATGTTCATTTTCTGAAACTGAGCTTGGAAATGAAATCGCCTTACACAACGAAGCAATTTTTCAGACACACGAGGTCTTTTTGCTTCTAATCAGATGAAAACTGGGCCAAGGAAGGGCATTTCTGTGAGCAGTTGAGCGCTCTCTTAACAGGGTTAAGTGCAAAATGAATGACTCTCAATGGAGCAATATAAACAACGAGCCCTGCCAAACCCCCAGACTTACAAGATCACAGTTGGTGTTCCTCATTTTGGCCGCTTCCACCCTTTACTCTTCACAAGTCTGAGAAGCAGGACTCTGCTATATTGCATTAATGTATTTCTTTTTGTACTCTTTACAGTTTTATGAAGAGTCATAAACGTACAGGTTTGGTTTGAACGCATGTTGCCTGGCGAACAGAAAAACTTCAAGATGTGGTGCAAGCACTCAGCTGTTCCGCTGAAGCTCAGTTGGAAAAAGAGAACTTTTCTTTTTCCCCCTCACTAACTGTATTCCACCAAGTAGATCAGACACCACACTGGCATTCTTAGCGAGGGATTTTTCACTGAGCAGCACGAGAGCTGGCAGCAATCAGATACCACCATAGTAAGCATATATACATCAAGTTCCAGTACAACAGTTTCCCATCAGGACACCCACAAACTCCTCACATTTCCTTTTTAAAGGCAAATTTCACTGGCCAGCTATTGGTGGATGTTGCGTGCTGGCAAAGCTGTAAAAATGGAAGCAACTGCCAAAGAGTGTATTTAAAAGGAGAAAGAACAAAACAGTTCTGTCAGTTCCTAAAGAACAACACTGTCTACAGAAGAGAGGATCTCTCTGATCCGGGGAAACAAACATTTTGGGAGCAGAGGTTTGCTCAAACCCCATGAAGAAGGAAGGACAATAATTATATTAATAGTATGTCCACACTACGGGCTGGAACTTCAAACATCTTAGCTCAGATTCTGGAAGTCATAAAGCTAAGGCAGAGCTGCATGTGCATTGTCAGTTTTCAGTGGAGTAAATTAAAGATGGCTCTGATATTGCTTCACAAGGGGGTTCCCAAATTAACTTGCAAAACAGATCCTGAAAATCCTCTGCCTGGCAGTGTATTTGTCCTGTATTGTCTCCAGTAATGACAGAATGGTCAAAGTGAAGGCAGCAGAAGCTAACAGCTTCCTTGCCAAGGTTTTCCCGTCTAAATATAACTTCTCTCAAGTCAGTACATCATTTCTCAGACAGTTATCACACGCTGGCTAGTGCTGATTAATCGTCCAGCACGCAAAGTAAATCGGTTCCCCCGTGTTCAATCTTTCATTCCTAAATCACCTGAAAATTAAAATTAGGAATCTTTTGCTCTTTCGGTGCTTTGCCTTAACATCTATAAGCAGCATGCAGAGAATACAATGCTGAGTCAGAGGAAGAAAAATCACCCGTTGAGTAATTCACATCTCCCCTTCCTACAGTACGAAGTCAAACCTGGCAAGTGCTGGGGGCCACTGAAACGCACCATTTTTCAAGGAATGCAGTTCACTCCTGCCTGGCTAGAACTCAACTACTTGCAGAATACTTCTCTAAGGTGACAGTTCTTGGACAGATTTATAGTACTGTCCAGGTTCTCCTCCTCTTCTTCCCTTCTCCTCACCTTTATTTGTAGCTTCCAGTACTTGTAACTTAGGACACACTATTCAATTCGTTGTGTCAAATAATCGGTATGCTGCTGCCACAAGCCATTTAGTATTTTTATGAGGAGATCAAGGTTTTAGAGCACTGGAATTAGAAAACAGAAAAAAAAGATACTGTGAATATAGTCCTCCCAGTATCTTTTATTCGCTATCTGACTCTTCGATCTGTTGCAGGGTGATGACCACATACTGCACGACTTCTTGGGTCTGGAATGGACTTGTAGCCATCCAGCGGCTCCAAATTCTACTTGACATTTGCTAAAAAGTTATACCCAGTCTGGAGCAAGAGAGACAATATCATTCAGCATATCCCAGCTCACAGATGGGCTAAAGAAAAAGGGGTCTATACCTTATCCGAGGTGTAATCTCAAGCAACCACGCTTGCCCAGGGTTGAACCGCGTGGTATCGTGTGGCTCCAGGAAATGCGAAAGGAGAAATTGTGAACCCAGTCTATCCCTTCGCGTGGAACTTTCTGCGGAGAGCAGAGCCCCCAGACTGGGCTTTGTGTCTGGCCCTGCTGCTTTTATCACTTGGACTGATAAGATATGCTAATCTTCCTAAAAGATCCCTCACCCAACTGCCTGAACTGTATATAAACTGAATTCCTACGCAATTCGATGGCTACCTAGAACACAGCATGTGCGGTGTGTTAGGAAGTTAAATATATCTCACGGGTGACAGAGATGTGTAGACCCAGGTCGGGGGATGCACTGTGCTTGATTCCAGCATCTAAAGCCAGAGGCAACAAAGGAAATCTGGAGTTTTGCTGCTGGTTTCAACAAGGATTTGTGAACAAGTCATTTAAGCCAGAAAAACCCCACCTTCTTATCCAGTCTGTTCCAGATAGAGTGATGGCAGGTGTTTGGTTTTTTTAAAAAATATATATTACAAAGAGGGCAACAAATAAGTAACCCAGGTTTGAAATTATAGCCTCGGGTTGAATGCAGAATTGATACCAATCAATCTAGTATGTGCTGGGAGTAGAAGAGGAGGAACCAGCATTAACTTGCTGTGCTCTGAGAACCACAGTTCTGCCTCTTCCATTACCGAGTAATTCCACTGAGGGTAATGGATAACTCTGAAATACCTCTGTCTGCAAAGGCCTGGGGTGAAGCTGGCCACAAAGCCGAGGAGGGCTCCAGGGAGGCAAAGCTCCAGCACAGTCCCCGTTTTCCCCCCTGATTCGGTGTAGTCGATCCCCCTCTGCCGGCCACCCGGTTGCGGGAATCCTGCGGGAATTCAGCACAGAGGCAGAGCAGCCTCAAAACTCGGTGAGAAAGAGACAGCAACGGGACTGCGAGGAAAAAAAAGAAAGAAAAAAGACCAGTTAATAGATGACCACGTTGCAGGATCAAGGAGAGAATTTTATCAGGGTCTTCAAAGTAACTTAGGGTTTCGTGATTCAAGAACCCCACGTATTTCAAAGTGAAACGGTGTAACTGGAGGAGATGTGGTAGTTTTGTTTCATAATAGCACACGGTGCTATCCATAGTTTAATAATAAACTCTGCTCTACGCAGTCACATCTGGCTGGTATCGCAGTCACACTCCTGCGTGCAGTTAATAAAAGTGTCTTAGAAAGGCTGGAACACTGGAAATGTTGATAACAGGCACAAATGTAACTGAGCTGGTGGATTTCTACCCTAATATGGCAAAAACTCAATCTCTGCGCAGCTACTTTATATCACTATAACCATATTCACGCCTGGAAACTTCTACTGCTCAGACTGGTACTTAGAGCAATCCCATTTCCTAATACAGGAAAGGATTTAGGAAGCAAAAGGTAAAGCAGAAATGTATATTCCTGGATGTAGGAGCCATACTGTGCACAATCACTGCACGGCAGACAATTTACGTACGAACACCAAGGGAATGTCGCAGGAGAAACGTTTGTGATAGGAAAACAGAATGTGTCTGGGTAAACTAATGTAAAACTGCCTGTCAGAGCTGATAAAGACAACAAACCCAGTGAAGATGTAGAGTGGTTATAGCACGATGGTCTAAGTTAACAAGCAAAATTTGGATGTCTTTTTAGACAAAGCAGCATAGCTAGGAAAAGCAGACATTTAATCTCAGGCCCCAAATTGAAACAAATCCAATGTATGCTGTCAAGCTGGAGTACAAACTCCTGTCTGTGGAGGGTTTTTTTTGCAATTTTGGTGTCCAATTCTGTCCTCACCTGAGTTTCTTCGCTTGGTATATTCAAGAGCAAAACATACAGTGCGGTGGGGAAAAACAAAGATGCTGTGATCAAGCGTATGAAGATGTACAAGAAAAGGCGAACACCACCCCCTCTGGGAGCAGCTTAGAAATGTTCTCTCCCTTTTACCTCTTCCTGCCAGCGTCTTTTTCTCCGGCAGAATTAACTCTGTTCTTGTTAATGGAATAATTTGTCAGATGCATGCATACATTATCCTGTAAATGAATGAACAAGATGCAGGGTTAGAAAGGTATTAGCCTCCTCCCTTCCTCTCTACATGATCCTGGTCACACTGCGTAATGTACAAAGCATCTTAATTAAGCACAGAAGATTTAATGGCACTAAATATGATCAGCCCTATACTGATCCCATTACTCTAAAGAACCCAATAAATGAGGCTCAACAGTTTCAATTTCACTTCGCCGCAATCTCATCAGCATTCCAATTCCATCACTTCTGAGAAATCAGCAGTTTCAATGGAAGATAACCCTTTTTCTCAGTCAGGCCCCATTCTACAACTACTTATTAGTAGAGCTAATTCTGTGTTGGAATGACCCAGAACCGCACACCAGAACCTTTTCTCCAGCCATCAGCTAAGCTGCCATGGCTTCTTTCTGGAAAGAAGTAAAACAAAGTCTCTTAGCATTTAGGACCTTTTCTCCTGTCGAGATTTCTTTTTCTTATAACTATATACTTATTTGTTTTTTTCTCCACAATACTGTTTCATGACTAACATCAGAGTAATACAGAAAGTCAATTAGGTATTATCAGAAGTCCAAACAACTGGAAGCTTACTCAAGTTTTTATATTTGACTTCATTGTCAAATTGACTTAAAAGTGTCACTCAAAAGCACTTTGGGGAGATGCTTGTTTGGAACGGGACGATACGGCTTAATGGGACTGACAAAAAAATGAGTGTGTTCTAACTGCTCATTCACTGATGAGGGATAAAGTTTTCCTTGTTCAATTCATCTGTTCTGAATGTCCTGAATTCTTATGAAGGTGATTCCGTCCCAAAATATCAGAAGTAATTTCTGAACAAGAGTTTACAGGATAACATGTAAAGTAGACAGTTTTCTTTCGACAGTGATGAATCTGAAGACAATGAGCAGCGGATGCTATTTATGGCTGACTGACCACATCAAGGCAGGGTTACACTGGATATTAAAACACCAGCTCAGTCACAAAGCAGCGGTCTTGAAACACGGAACGGAAGGATTACCCTTGAGACAGAGAGCTAGCAGATCTTATCTCGTCCAGGTTTTATGGCCTTTTCAGATTCGGTGATGAAGACACCTCTGCCCTGACAGCCAGAGTCCAGTTTGCAGATAAAAGTCTTGTATTTCCTCGATCTGCTACTCACAGAGCCACAGGATGTTTGGGGTTGGAAGGCGACCTCAAAAGATCATCTAAACAGGAACAGGGAAACAGAACGGATGGAAGCTACAAAAGTTATGAAATAATTGCATTAAAGTTGCTTTCTAAGGCGGATTATTTTTGCTTGCTGTGGATGTACTATTTACAAACTGCCCGCTTTAGATAATCTGGGCAATTAGTCGTAAAACGCTACCAAACAAATCGACAATTTCACACTGTTTCAGAAGCTTCATACTAGCGAGGGCAAAAACTGCTAGAACAAACAGTTCCATTCATATTTCTGACAAGTGGTGAAAAAACCCCCCAAAGATTCCTGGAATACGACTCTGAATAATGCTTTATTTGGACCGGGAACAGAGCCATTTAACAGCTCTTCTCCACGTTCTTCTCTCGAGGCACGAATCCAGAAAACACTGGCAAGAGCTCGCGGACATATTGAGTCTTGACTTCTTGCCTAACTTCAGTCATTAGGAGAGAAATATGTATCAGGATCACAGGCTAGTGCTTTAGGGAGATTAAACATTAGGGATAGCACATACTCACAAAGTGCAAGTGTTAGAACAACAGGGGACGCTGGGGCCAATAAATAAAGACTCTAACGACTGGTAGCACACGACTGGAAAGCGACTGCACGGGGGAAACTCCGAGACAGGCCGCCAGACTCCGGGCAACCCGGCCCGCGCAGCCGCTGACGCTTTTCACTCCTTACATTAAAATAACACCGTGACTCCTGCGCGAGTGTGAGTTCTGCAGGAATTCGACAAGCCCTAAAGGAATCGACTACACAATTATTTCGTGTTTCCCGTTCAGGGGACAAACACAGTCGAGCTCCCAACGCTCCGACCCGCAGGCTCCACGACCCACCCAGGCCCAGCGACGGCTTTACAAGCGCTTTTCTTCCGAGATTCCAGCCGCGCACCCCTCACGCCGCTCCCGGCACTAACTCAACGCCAGCGGGAGGCTCCTCAAGCGGGAACCGCTGTAAAGCGCCCGGTTAAAGCCGGACGGAGCCCCCCAAAACCGGCCTCGGAGCAACCGGAGCTGCCCCGCGGCCGGACAGACCCTGAGGGGAGCCGCACCCCACCCTCTCCCGCTTTCCGATTGGTCAACACAGCGCCCCTTCGGGCCCGCCCCTTTATTAACATATTGCCGCTCCATTGGGCCAAGCGGCCGGGAGGCTCTGTGATTGGATAAAAACCGCAAAGGGCAGGGAGGGGGAGGTGTTGTTACGGCAACAAGAAGACGCGGTGGCAGCTGGGGCTGCACATGCGCATTGCAGCCTTTCCCCGCCCTCAGAGGGACGGCCCGGTGACGGCCCCGCCCCTCAGGAGGAGGCGTGGCTTCGCTTGAACGTCCCACAGCCAATCAGCGCCGCGGAGGGCGGGGTTTATTTGAATATTCATGAGGGGCGCGGTGGTGCGCAGGGCATTCTGGGAGGTGGCCCCTCAGGAGGAGGCCTGGGAAGGCGGGACATGGCGGGTTTGTCTCCTTCCCTCAAGGCCGGGCGGGATGCGGTGGTGCGGAACCGGGCCCTCACCTCCGAGCGCTGCTCCCCCTCGGCGGGCAGGCTCCGTGGGGAGGGCTGGTGGTGGAGAGCTCTGCCGCTGGGCCGCCCCATTTTAAGGGAGACAGGTCGTGAGGCCTACAACAGCCTCAGGTGGCGAAGGCCTTGGCGGAGCCAGGTGTCGATCCCTGAAGCAGCGAGAGTATTTCCCGTCCAGAATATATTTCCTGACAAGTATTTGTGAGGGAGCAAGCCTCATCCCGAGACCCTGTGCGGCTTGTTGGGTGATTTCAGGCCAGAACAGCCAAAAAATGGGCCTATCGGCCTGTGCCCGATCTGCCCTAGCTCTGGGCTGGTGGTAGCATGCAGATCCTAGACCGGCCCTGTCTTAAATCTTTAAAACAGCACAAAAATCATCCTCTATGAATAATAACCAAGCAAAATCACCAGCTTTGGGACACTGAAATTCGACTCCGAGATGCGTTGGTGCGGCTGAGGCGACGGGTAGGACCATTTACATCCAGGATTTGCAACAGTTGCACGAATCGAGCTCCCGCTGCCATGGAAACAGACCGAGATGGCTACAAATGGAGCAGGTTGTTCTAAGCTAATTGTTCGACTCGCACAAAAAAAAGCCTGGACTGCCTTTTCTTTTTTGCGATACCGATCCCTTTAAACTAACCCGCTCCATTTCCATGGCAGCCGACAGCAGATTTACTAGAATTCATTTTAAATTTTAGAGTCCTGATAGGTGTCGTAAGGTTAAGAGTTTTCCAGCGTTTCCTGTAGAATTAAAAATCCAGTGAGCTCCTCAGATTTATCTGAGCAATCTGTAGCGTACTCAATACGATGCACTCAAGTGATGTATAGGTATATATAGCTTCTGCATTAAAGCAGCGTATTTTTCTCATCTGCTGCTTGTAAACACAAGGATTGGAGCCTTTACTGGGAATAAAGAGATTTTCATTCAGGATCCCTCAGCACTGCATCTCTTCAGTCTGTCATTGGGCCGCACGTGTTAGGATGAAGTGCAAGAATCTCATGTTTATGGGTTGTCTTAGAAAAGGTCGCTGAGAAATACGATGTAATAGCTCTTTCAGAGTTACCGTTTCTTCCCAAATATGTTTGGATTGTAATTTTGAGTATTCTTAGAAGATTTCTTCCTTTAAGAGCAGAGAGGGCTTCTAGTAGGTTGCTTGCAAGAAAGTTTGAGTGTCCCTATTTGATTTGATTTCTTAAAAAAACAGTGTAAAGCAAGAATGACATCTCAAGGCACACTTTCTAGGTATAGTTCTGAAAGGACAGAATACAGGTCACTAAAATTATCCTGTCCTAACAGAGAATGAAGTTCCCGAAGGTGTAAAAACCACTGAGCTGCCTAAAAAAATAACGGATGTTCTCCGTTTCGTGAAGAGCCCCTCGTCCAAACCTTCCCTACGTTTTGGATCAGATCTATCCTAACAACAGCCCTGTTTAAGGAAGGATTGTGGAGTCTAATGACTCCATTAAGCCAAGCGTGGGTTCATATATACGGCTACAACCAAGTAATAACTCTTAGGAATTAAAAATCCATATGGCGCTCTCGGCTGTACTACATCACGTGTGCAGCAGCTGCTCTCAAAAATATTATAACTCTTATTAAAAAAAGAATTGGCTACACCGCATGGCTTGTGAAACTACAACTTATTAGTAAGCAGAAACAAATTTAGTGTAAAAAACCATTCAGAATCTGCAGGCTGACCGTCCTTTTTGTCTTGCTTCATTGTCGCTGTTTGTTTCTGGTTGCATTTAGATGCCGTAATCACGACCGAGGCCCCGCGGGAATACGCGTGATAAAAACACACGCAATATTCGAGTCTCATCCTGTTACCAGGGAAGAGAAGCAGGCAGGGGACGAGACGTACAGATGTAAGTGCCTCAGGGCTTGAGTTATCAACTCCCTGTCGAAGCAGCTGCTCCCACTGGCGAATCTCTTATGGATCAGTAGAGGAGAGGTACGGCCTGATGAACCCCACCAGGTTTTTCAGGCTTGGAAAGCCGTGGGGAAGGGTTAAAAACTCCCTGGAGTCTGAAGGGCATCAATCCCTTTTGGCAGCCGTCCATTTTTTCCCCTCCCTCCTGGCTCGCTTCTTGCGCTGTTCAGCTTTTCTCGAAACGAATGCGAAATCTGGCGAGGGAAAGGGCGATTACGCCACAAATTTGCTGAGTGACTTTGGCCAAATTCCTTCATGTCTGCGTGACTGTTTTTCCCTGTCTGTAACGTAGGGCTAATATTTAATGATTTAATATTTAATCCTGCTTCTTCGGAGCTTGTTATCTGAGGTTGTAATGTGAAAGGAGCTATATTTAACATCATTAATTCAGGATCTGTGCTGCTGGTGGCTTTGCTGTATTTTAGACTCTGAGTGTCAGACAAATAATTATGCAAGACTGTAAGCCTTGGGCACTCTGGAGCTGGTAGAAGCTTTGTCACCAATGTCATTTTTTAATTTATATTACGTGGTAAGCCAGGGTGCAAGCCTATGTTTAAGCCTAAACTGACCTCGTACACAAATTTTAATGAGCTCTGGTGCCTCAGAAGGCAAAGAGCGAGCTCTTAAATAGGCCCCTGCGCTGTCCCGTCTGCTTTGTGAGTGGGCTGGGCACAAGCGTGGCTGTGCCGATCGTAACATATTCTGTAATATCACAGAGCAAACAGAGAATGGTTGAGGGAGCTCAAACTCCTTCCTGGAAGGCTTTAGGGTTGTACGCAGCAGGGTGCTACGATCTGAGCAGGCAGCTGAGCTACGGATATTTGGGGGATGACTAAGTCAAGGGGCATAATTTGTAGTAACCCAATTTCTGGCCAGATCTAGGGTATTACAGAAGCAGTGCTGATTGGATCAGGGCATGGTGTCAAATTTTCCCTGTAGGTGGTTCTGACTGGCTAGGAAGGTTACAAAAAATTCATCCGGACAAGGAAAAGTCCTCTTTGCTAACAGCAAGAGACAATGTGCGCCGTGCCACTGTACTAGCTCTGCCACTTAAAATGTGATCAAAACCTAACAAAACCCTCCACTCGCCGAGATTTACTGCTTCACAGACCAACGGAGCGAAATGTAAACTGCGATCCATCCGTCTTTATTCCGCGAGCATCCCTGGTTCTGTTATTCCCCTCTCCGGTCCCCCTGGATGAATAGCCCTTTCCCCTCGCTGCGCTGAATACACCAGGTGACTCCAAAACCGGCCACCCAGCAGATGCTTCCGCAGTACCAACTGTTCTGATACCCCAGCCCATCTCCAGCTTGGGTTTGTGGGTTTTTTTCCCCTCCTTCCCCCCCTCCTCCTCGTGTGCTACCAATCTCTGCTGCCTGGCACATGCTGCAAGCCGCAGTCCCACCGGAGGGATATTGTGATGGAAATGAGGGAGGGGATGCAGGCAGAACCGCGCAGATTTACAGCACTCCAAGGGTTTCCATTAAAATCCTTGACAACTTGTTATTTATGAGTAGACCAACAGCTCTTCTAATATCCAGGGCCTAGACCCCATTCACTTCAATAATGCTGGGTTGGAATAAATGAGCCAGAGGATGGAAACCAGTTCTGTTAGTATAATGGAGGAGGCTAATAGCTGTTTAGAGAAAACAACTGATGTGACGCTGGGACCCAATCCTTTCGCCAACGAAACAAAAAAGGTTCGATTCGTCAGTGCATTTCACGTAGTGATTGAATTCGGGACAAAGAAGGGGGATAAATGGCAGCGTGCGGATTTCGTGCCGTTGTGTACCCACTGAGCACTCTCTGTTTGTACTACTGTGCTGTGGATCGAGGGACTCGTTGACTCCCGTGCAAGCAGGGGTAGGTCAGTCTCGATCCCCGCAGCAGAACAAAGATAAACCACGTGTCCTTACAAAATAATAGAAGCGACAAAAACTCCCTCTACGTAAAATCTTCGGTTTTCAGTCTCATAAAACCAGGGCTGCAGTCTGTCCAAGTGTCATTCTAGAAGTTGGTTTTTTTCCCCACCGTTCCTTTCTCTGCTCTCTTCCCCTTCCCATCACTGACATGCCATTGACGTGCAGAATCACCTTCACTTACTGCATAAGCGCAGGACTGATCCCTGAAACAAGGATTTCGATGATCAAAACACTTCAAACCCTAGATGTGCAGTATGCTGCTGTGAGGAATTATCAATTTCTGCTCTATCTTAAACTCAAACTGACAAGTTGATTGCTAAGTATAACCACTCAGTTGCTGGCTTGTGCATGGCTTTCCTTTTCCTCCATTGTTCACCTGCATCTTGTCTATTTACATTCCTTTTGTCAGGAACCTTTTTATTTCTTTTCAGCTTCTCTGCTCTCCACGGGAGCCTCATTAAGGTGAAGCGAAGGGAAGCAGCAGTGCTGCCAGATGGACCCTGCTCCACGCCTCTGCCTGCCCTGTGTCTGCACCCCAAAGCTCAGCACTGGGATTTTGGAGGCAATTGGCAATGCTGAAAGTCCAAATCGTTCTGCAGGAAGAAGAAAGAAGACATGGAGAGGTGAAGAGGAGCCAGAAGGAGAATGGGTGGAGGAAAGCGTCTGGTAAAGGGAGGGAAGGGACTGTGGCTGTACCACTGGGAGTTGCTTCCTCAAAGAAGCCAAGCCACCAGCCAGTTATTTCAAGCCTCCTTTCAGGTACTCTGACTTTCAGGGCTGAGATAATTTGGGAATCTGGGATCTGTAACCATCTCCCTTGTGGCCAGTCTCCTTTTTTCTGCACTGAAAATAACTTTTCCCAGGTAAAACAACGGCCTTTCCTATAAAATGAACCGACATCGGTCGGTATGTGATGTCCTCGGTGACCAGAGCTAAGAGCATCCCTTTGCAGCTGAGAGGAGTTATCATCTGGTTCGCATTTTACACATACAGAAACCTACCTGTTGGGTGGAAAATGGTGTGCCATGGACAGATATATTCAAAATACACTCTGTGTGAATGGCAGAGAAAGCCCGAGACAAGAGCCAACTTCTTGGAAAAGCAAGGAAAAGGGTCTGACGAAAATGAAGGAGAAGCAAAAGGACCAGTGGGCCAGTTCCTAAGCTGGACCAAACTGATAAGCCCTGCAAAGTCATAAAAATATACATATTTAGAGAGATTTGGCCCGTAAAGTATGACTTCTTCCTTTTAGATATATTTCTAATGAGCGTCCATTCAGATGCTATGTGAGTTCTGGTATAAATTGTGCCAAATCCCTACTGTCTCATTTGAAAATTTATTTCAAGGTCCTTATCCAATACATGTCGATGGAATATTGCATCTCATCCCAAGTATAACTATATCTAATTATCAGCCATTTGAGCTACTTCTGTATTCAACCAGAAAACTGAGGTAGGATTGAAATCCCTTATCAAAGGCTAAATGCAGCAGTAACATAAATAATGCTGTAAATTACAAGCAAAATGAAAACTTGGTCAGAAAATAGATGATGTAATTTGTGCTTAGGGGTAAATTGGTCCCTGGCTGCCCGGGATAGGGAAGGTATGACCTGCATCAGGCCGAAGTACATAGCTGGGAGTCTGAATCTGTGTCATTATTACGGAAAACGAATGACTTGCCTTAAAACACTTCAAAAAACCAGCATGTTCGTGAGATTTATTGCAGTCTGACACCCTCTGCCGGTGACCTGCTTGCTGCTTGTGTCCCAGGGCCAGCAACTCGACGTAGGCACCCGGTTTTATAGAAATGCTAGGAGCAGGCAAGTGGAAAACAACAAGTGCCCGTGTAAAAGGGATGGAGAGGCAATCTGGGGGCGACGACACTTGGCACTGGTAGCTCAAGGCCAGGCATAGCACCGTGACATCACTCCAACCCCGGGTGACTGCGTTTGGCTTCAGTACACGAGCCACTACAGCCGGTGCTGGCAGCAGTGTAGGAAAGAAAGAGCTCTGCTGACTGGAATTTGGGTGAAATACCAGGGTTTCAGTAAAAAATTGCTTTTGTCTCTTCGCACATTCGATCTGCTTCTGCCAAGGAAAATGTAATTTAAAGTGCAGGATGTGCGGGAAAAGGTTGGGGAGAAAAACAACGGGACTTTTCCTGAGGAAACGAGCGTTCCGTTAAAAGCCAGCCTCATTTTCACCGAACGTTTGATCATCCAAGTTGGGATAAAGCTACGCCAAGAACGTTTTGATGTCGTGATCAATAATGTGAAGACATACAGTACTATTTTTAAAATAGTATTTTTCATCCCAAGTGAGGAAGTTTTCACCTTTTTCTCCTAGCTCGGGGAAAAACGGTGTGGATACGTGGGACATCCCTGTGACAGAAGAAATTCAGCCAGCTCCGGGTTTTTAGATGAGCACTACTGATATAAACAGTCTCTCTACCCGCAGGGATGCCGTGTTGTGCGCTCCAAGTTACTCAGAGAGGTGCCTAAGTACGTTGTTAGACAGAAGCTTCAGCAAGTAATTGAAAGCCTGCAAATAGCTCCCTGAAGACCCCATCAATTCCTCCAATTTATTTCTTTAAGAATGAACACAGACATCTTTTTTCAACGGTTTCCTCCATACAGCTTTTATTGTTGTTTGCTGTTATTTGCTTTTACAGGTTTTTAAATAATGCTCACCAGTATAGTACATCTCAAGACAGAAATATTCTATTCAAATCTAGGCTGCTGAAAAGGTTGTGTGGAGTCAAAACAGTAAAACATTTTGAAGTCTTTGTTACTCTAAATATTCTTAAAACTCTATGTAAACTTCTTATTCTGTTGTTTCAGATATTCAGCAGGTAACACAGTCTAATACGGCTGGATAATAAACACTTCCCTGTTTGTGCTTGCATAGGAAAAAGCTGTTATTCATAAATTGAAAACCCTGAAGCAGAAATAAAAATAGTAACCAGGTAATCTGTGCATAAAGCATCATCCCATCCCAAGGCACTTAGGTTTGCATCACAACGTTTTGGTTTCAGAACAGGCTTTTCTTGTTAAATCAAGGAGGTTTCGAAACAGAAAAGAGAAATAACCCAACTTCAGAATTTCCTTTAAATGAGAATGCCCAGTTTCTGACACACCGTTTATCCTCTGTGCTGCCAAGACAACCCAGCTACTGCTCTTCTATGGGCTCCGCCCCGTATCGACCTTCCCTGTTTCAGAAATTTCATTTTTTCCTCACGCTGCCTCCTTTGCTGGACGGCCGGCCCTAGACTTTCAGATCTGCAAACAAATATTCGGTCTCTTTATAAATATGTCGCTTTCAAATGCTTTATGACTGATGGTGAAAGAAGAGATGTATTTTTTTTCAGACTTCTTTACTGATTAATAATTAATTCTGCATTCCGGAAGCTGAGCAGGACTGAAGGTGCGACCCTGAAAGATTGTACAGTGCTTCTGGTCTTTGGTTAGCAATCACAGTGACGTATTAAAGAATAAATCCATTATACCAAAAAGGTATCAGCCAAGTACAAGAAACTGCTGTACTACATCCCACCTCTCGGATCCCGACCCGAATGAACAGTTACATGGCTGATCCTGTTCTAAAGAACTGGTAAAACATTCAACTAAATTACTAATTCTAGGGTTTGTAACCCATTTAACGTACTTGATCCAAGACACAGGACTTAATTTGGATGACAGCGCTTCAGTTTCAGGATATGGCTGGCTGACCTGATTTATGGTTGGTCATGTGCTGCATGGAACAGAAAGCTCAGAAGTGCAACGCGAGCGGCAAAGTCAGTTTTGTCTGGGTGCTCTTAGCATGAATTAAGCCTCTACAGTGATTTTGGTCTATTCTAAACTGCAGCCTCGGCCACCTGTTCTACAGAGCAGATACAAATTCAGGATTACTCCAGGCGATGACAAAAAATATGGTCCTCAAACACCTGCTTATTGGAGTCTTCGAAGGTCTCACGGCAGAGTGGGCACTCCAGGAGATGGCTCTGCACATGGGCCTCGTACTGACTTGTTTCAATGTCTTCAGGAAAGACTTCATTGCAGATGGGGCACCTCCTTAGAGAAGCCTGAAGTACAAAGAGAATGCAAATAAAGTCAGTTCAAAAATCATATTCCAAGAAACAGGGAATTTTAGTAGCCAGATATTATCACTTTTGGACAAGATTTTCTGCCTTCTGACACCCAGGTTTTCAAATGTCTCCAGGTTTCTCCAAATAGACCTTAAAATTCGAGAGCTTCTGAGAGTTATTCTAACTTTCCATCCCACGTAGCCCACATCCATGTCTCCAGTATGAAAGAAGGTACTTAGCAGCTGCATGCTGCTCGTTCTGATATTAGAGGCCACCAAGAGCTGGTCCTTAAACATTAAAGTCAACAGAGTTTCCTTAATTCTAGGTGTCAGACACGTGTCTCCGTTTCGTTACACGCTGTTACCAGTAAGCAGACGCTTGGCTAGGGAGCTGAACTTGGAGCTTTTTTTTTTAATTTCAAACTACTAATTCATTTCCATACACCACCAATTCAAGTCGAGTTATGTCCACTCTACTTACGTCTGCAGCTCCTGCCTCCAGGTTTGCTCCTGCAGCTGGAAGAAGAAGAAGTCGATTTAGCCAAAGCGAAACGATTAACAATAACTAGTAATTCTTGAAACATGAGGACGTGGCTCTGGATCTAAACCTCTCTATTTAGGACGCCGGAATCTGGACATAAGCCATGGAACTAGCTGTCTCACAGCTGAATCGACTAGCTAATGGTTGTCTCTCTTGGCAGAAGATGAACAGACAGCTGATTGCTTAAGTGAGCTCTTCACACCTGGCAGCATTTTGCAGCTGCCAAGTCATCTGCACACACGCAAAGCTGCACAGAGGTGCTGCTAATAATGTCTTCCCTACAGCATTCAATTCGAGAGGGAGGATAATTCACTGAGGCTTTAATGGCCACGGGTTTGCGGTTTCCGACCGAATGCCAGGTAATCTCACCACTATATGGATTTCCAAACAGAAGGCCTCCTGCTTCAGGAGCTGGTTTTGGAGCTTGTGCTTGTGAAGCAGAGAAGGAAGAAACCTGTCTAGCCTGTGAGAGACGCCTCAGGAGTTCATCGTTCTCTTCCCTTAGTTTCTGCAAACGGAAAGAAGGGCAGAATGAATTTTCAGAAGGTCAGAGAAAAGTCACACTTTGCATAAACACAGATCCTCTTCTATCAAAATCCAAATTGCTCTTTTATGTAGCTCAGTGTTAGTCCTGCTTCTTCAAATGGGTAAGCAAAGTAAGGAAGGGCAAGGATCTATTCTGTGGCCTGCTCTGGAAGGCAAACAAGATGATCACAATAGCGTAATACACTTTCAAAGACAAAAAACCATCCTGAAGTCACGCAGAGTAAGGAAAAAACCCTAAGCAGTCGTTGTTCTGACTGGACAAAAAGGCTCTGTCCATTTAAACGATTAAGTCCCTTCGTTTCAGCAGCGTGAAAATTCAGCTAACATTAGAAGTCTTTGAAAATCCAGCCTGTCAGGCTTCAGGTGATGTGTGCAGGCACAATTAGGTAGAAGGGTTAACGGAACTGAACACTAGAGCGAGAGAGAACAGCGTCACATTCGACACAGGAGAAAGGCGAGGGAGTTGTGCCAAGTTCTCACCTGATTTTTCTCATCAGCCGCACTCTTTTTTGCCTGCAGAATCTGCCACAAGCGCCTCTGCTCCTCGAGTTCTTTCATCAAGTTACAGTTTTGTTGCTACGAAGGAAGTGTCATTTGGTAAATCAGGGGAAAGTGGCAAATAAAACGACGACGGCACTGGAGCTGTCATATACTCGCTGCCTCGTGCCTCAGCCTTTCTGCTCCCCCAAGCACTGTGATACTCAGGGGAGGTTTTACCTTCGTCTCGCGTAACTGGCGATTCTCTTCCTTTAAACTTTCAAGCTGCTCTGTCTTGTCACGGTCCGTATGAGATAAATTTTCCACCTCCTTCTCATAATTCAACACTTGAGACTAGAGAGCAAGAAGAGTGTGCAAAAAGTGAAAATGGAATAGCCCTGACGGAGGAGCACAGGAACCACCTTTTGCTGCAGAAGGCGAAGCTACCTGCAGGCGGTCCACGTGATCCAGGGCTGTCTTCAGTTTGGTTTCCAGGTGTTCCTTGTTGGAGGTCACATTCTGAATTTGCTCTTTGAGTCTACGCAGAACAGATCAAAACACACCGTACTTTCACGTATGGAAACTTAATCCGCAAAACAAGGCGCTTACATGAAATCCTGGTTTGAGATATGCTGTAAATACACTTACCGGCGCAGTTCTGCCTCCCTGCAGCCATCCACCTCCTTTAGATGGTTATTTTCCTTTTTCAGGGAATTCAGCTCCAGCTCCAGTTTCTCCGTGTTGCTCCTTAGAGACTCTAAACTCTTCTGCAGCTCCTGAAAATCACAGTGAGGTCTACAGGAGGTAAACAGGACCCAAGCAATGGTCCTGCTCTGCACCGGAACTGCAAAAACCCTCAAATGCACCAGTGCCAGGCAGCCCGTCTGAAGGAGGAAAATCCCTCCTTTGTGTCCCGACTACTCTTTCAGACCCTGCTTCATTTATATTAGGCCCCGAGGAAAACTGAAAGAGGAAAAGACAGTAATAGTGTGATTTCAGGAGAGCTTATAAAACGTTTTTGAGCAGTCCCCTTCCCGTATGTTACTGACTCCCATGTCTGAAGATGGCTCTTGTTCATCATTATTGTTCTTATCACAGTAGAGGTATTGTACAATTTGGTAAAGGATTAAAAAGATAATATGGGAAGAAACCTCTTTAATTTTCTCTTGGAAGCGTGCAGTGGCATGAGACCTAACTTAGTCCCTCTTCACCTTCCAGACTTAAAGCTCCTGATTTATTCCATTAACTTTTTCCTTTACCTCCGTCTTCTTGAGCTCCTCCTGCAGATCGACCGTCTGCTTCTGGAGCGCGGCACAGCTCGCTTTCAGCTGCTCGTTTTCTTCACGCAAAGTTTTGTTCTGTAGTTCAATCTCTTCTGCTTCTCCCTGGCAAGTTGGGTTGCAACAGAAGCACTGAAAAGCTACGTTCCAAAGAGCACAGCGTGAAGAGCAAAGAAACCTAAGCTCTGCAAAAGGGAAACACCATGTACCTCCCTGTGATTTCACTAGCAGCGCAAACCAGACTGCTGCTTCGCTCTCCCTGGTCTGTTCAAAGCTGACCATCAACCCAGCTCTGGAATGCTGAGCACATACTACCCCTGATCTTTGGAGACACTCAAAGCCTTCCGTGTCTGCAGAAGTCAGCAGACATAGAGCTTTTGGGCTTTCTGCAGTTTATTACATTAGGATCATGCCTGCGGTGTAGTCATTAATAGAAGGGCTGCACGCAAGACACTGTAAAACAAGAATGCTCGGCTTCTCAGCACCTCCATTATTGTCCATGTACATGCCCTTACTCCTATCTAGTGGCAGGCTCTTTCCATGTAAATGACATTTTCATTTAAAAATATTAAAATAGCCCTGAAACGCTACGCATTAAGTCGCTCCCCGTTATAAAGAGCTCACAATCTAAGTGATAAATGGCAGGCAGAGAAACAAAGGCTGCTCAGATTTGTGTGACAGATCGGTAGCAAAGCCAAGACTAGAATCCAAGTCTGCTGAGTTCCAGCTTGGCATCTGAATTACCGCAACACTCTGTGTTAGCAGTGAGCACGTGCCAATAAAAGCAGAGGCAGTGAAAAGCAGGGGAAGAGAGGACCCTTACCTGTGTGGTAACCACCAGGATATCGTCCTCACTCTCTGCTCTGAACTGGAAAGGCACGCTGGCTCCCCGGACCACGCAATCCTGGTCAACGTAGCAGAACTGGTAGTACTCATCATCTTTCGGCAGGTAGTAAGCTTCAGACAAACACAACCACCTCGTTATCTGCAGCTTCTAATTATTCAAGCCTCTTAACTACGTACGCACGTGCACGTACATTCCCCGAGGAACCCAAGCTCCCGACTCACCTTTGAACTGGATCTGTTGCTGCACAGCGGTATCACTGGGGATGTCACTGGGAAGAGGAGCCCACATGAACGTGTAATATTCCCGGGTTGTTTTCCATCCCACCTGAAACAGCAAAATTGTTACCCAGCATCACACAGTTCCACACAGATCAGTTACTGGGAGATATTTTGCATCCAGATCCTGACTTCTAAGAGTTGTGGTCTATGCATGAAAGGATAATCAGTTTTTTATTAGCCTTGAAGCTGTTGAGGTCACAACAGATGTGTCCCTGTGTCCCTAGGCACAATAAAGATGTTCCATTACACAAGGTTTTTACTGAAAAAAAGTCTCCAACCACGTTCTACTGAAGCCCAAGCTATCTGTTTCTGCCTGCTGCTGCTTTCTCATTCTTGGCACGCCCGGTTTCACGGTATTCACTTACCCGGAAGATGCCCACCCAGTCCTTCCCGCGAGGAACAATGTTCTGTGTGAGGGTGTAGTGACAGATGACGTCTCCTCCGGGAACATAAAACTTCTCCACGTTGTTAAAGACGACCTGGGAGAAGTGGCAGCTGTCTAAGAGGACGGCAGAAGTGGGAGGCTCATCTGAGTTTTCATCCATCGTGGAAGTCTACAAGAGGAAAAAATAAGGGGATTATCTCATCTTCAGATGCTGCCAGCGTAGTTGTGTCTGTGAAGGGTATGAAGAGGTTCGGCTCGGGAATAACACAGCCGTGAGGTCCAAACCCCGCTGTGTGCACACCGAGGTTTCTCAGCAAGGCACACGAGCTCGCTGGTGTCCCTGCCACTGTGGCCAGGCTGCTCCCGACACCCAGGGCAGCCTGCCCATCCTCTTTAGCCAGCGTGGGTAAGATTCTTTCATCTGACTGCTGCTTCCCAGCCACAGTGCCGGGTGCTCAGAGGCTGTCGGTGTGGCACAGCAGCCTCTCTCCTGCGTGGGACTCCACGAACCAGACCCACTGAGCATCCTACAGATGTGCTACGTGGGAGAGGTAGCGGTGCCTTGCAGCGGCAGGAGCACATGCGCCTGCTGGTGGGATCCCTGCTGGAACGCTGGCTGTCCCCACATGAAGCCCAACATTGCATTTCTCGTGTGATCTGACACTCCATCCCACCACATGTACTTAATGTGGTGGCGCATCAGCTCTTCTGAAATCTGGAGACCAGCACGTTGCTTGAGGAGAACAGAGGTTTCACTAGATTAGTAACACACTCCGACCATAGTACAAAGACAAAAACTGCAGCTTGCTATCTATTGTGCAAATTGCTCCGAGACTCGTGCAGTCCCTGCCCTGACGTGCTCCACCTTCCCAGCCTGACCGTGGTGACACACAAGACACACTCACGCTGGCGATAAACTCAGCAGCCTTCTGCATTCCAACCCAGCGCAACGACTTGACCCCCAGACGCAACATCTTTCATCTGCAGCTTCCTGGCTCCATGGGAAGAGAGGTACCCTGCCGAGCTCAGCTCCCATGGAAGAGCACAAACGGAGGAGATTCTGGTCAGGGAGGTTGTCTTAGTTGTGTCTCGCATGCCCGTGTCCTGAGGCTATTCTAGCTGGGCCACCCCACTACGCTGAAACTGCAAGACGATTCTCGGTATCGAAATGAATCCATGGCATGACAGCAGGGTCAACAAACAGCATTAAAGCTTTTCCATGAGGTGTCTATACAGAGAACTCTGCAGTGCGTTGTGACACTACAAACCACACGGCGTAAATCTGTAGGGGGTACCTCGATCAAAACCTTATCCAAACCTCCAGGAGCCTCAGCAGGATCAGAGACCAAACACTAAATCACCCTCTTTGCCACCGTGTCCTGCAGGCAGCCAGGCTTCAGCCCTGGCAATCTGTCACGGGGCAGATCGCTGCTGAGAAAAGCCTGCCGCCAATCCCGGACAATTCAGTTCCAGGAACTGAAAGGAGAACCTTCCCAGCTGACCTTAATAACAGCAGGAGCAAGCAAGGACTGACCTCAGAAGAGAGGGAAGGAGAGTTCATCGTGAACAACCATCGCACTGGAGCACCTCCCATCCAGAAGTTTCACGTGGAAGTGAACTCTCTGGAATCTTGGGGTGGTTTTTTGGCATCATCCAGGAGATTGTCCGTATTCTGTGCCAATGAACAGCCTGACAATCAGGCAGAAGTTTAGATGGAGGTGGCTGCGCTCGGGAAGGAAGAGGTATCAATAGCTGAAAAGAAACATGATAACTGCGCTGACACTGCCTGCCTGGGGAGGACTGAGAATTCCTCCTTCTGGGAGTGGAAAGCAGGACAGGCCCTAGAAATGGAGACAGCAAAATCTTCTAGGGCCCCCAGGGCTGCAGTTTCACTTTTAATTCTCCGTGGGGTGTGTAGGAAATGGCGTATGATTCATCTAAGCATCAGTCTTTACCTGCCAGGCATTAAACTTTCCTACCCTGCTGCAGCAAAACAATGTGTTCTGCTGAAAACAGGTGGTGATTTTGGTGACCGTGCAGAGCACGCTGATGGAAGAGTTTGCAGTTTACTTCCAGGAAAAGGTGACAGGAAGCGGAGGGAGGACGACATTTTGTTACTATTCACATTTTTTGTTACGCAGACAGCTCGTAAGTCATCAGCAAAGGCAGAAGAGACCCCGAGAAGCTGCTGCCGCCCGAGGGGATGGGGACAGTCACAATCTCCGGGGTGTTAATGCCTAACGGGCAGTCCCAGCCCGGCGCCGAGCTAACGAGGAGGGATGGTTACAGCTCACACGGCGCGGAGCGGAATGAATAACGTCTCCACCGGTGCTCACAGCCCGGCCTCTCTCCGGGGAGTTGCTGGGGTTTTCCCACTTCTTTCGCTGTGGCTGTTTTCATCTTTCATGAACCTGCAGCGCCCCGATGACGCAGAAAAAACCACGGATCCTCCCCTTCCCAAGCGAGACCCAACTCCCGGCCGCGGCTGGACACTGGTCCGGGGGCACCGAACAGCCCCCGCGCCGGTCCCCGTTAGCAGCCCCGTGCGGGGGGGCCTCGGCGGAGGGCGGAGAGTGGACCGGGCTGTCCCCCACCACAGAAACTCCGGTTCTGCCGCCAGCAATTGAAAGTGAAAGTGTCGCCGCCGCTCGCGGCGGGGCAGCCCCGGCACCCCCGTCCACCCGGGGGAGGGGGAGGTTGGTATCAGACTCCGGTAAGGGTACACGCGGGACCCCGTCACCACCGCCCCCCGCCTCACTCACCGAGGGGCACGGCTGGAAACCTCCGGGGCTGCAATGAGGAGGAGCAGGAGGAGGCGGAGGTCCGGTAAAAGGCGGAGCCCCCCCAACTACCCCTCTGCCGCCCCGCCCGGGATCCCTCCCCCTTGGGCGGCCCCGGCCGCGCTGCTGGGGCTTGTAGTTCGCTGGGGGGAGCGCCCCCAGCCCCGGTACCGCCCTCACGGGAACACGGGGACACCGGTGCCGGTTGTCCTGCGGCGGGAGAACGGGGGGGAACGAGCTCAGGTCCCGGTAACGAGCTCCGGTGCCGAGGAGGCCCCTGCGAACGCTCCCCGCCTCCCCTCAGCTCAGGCAGCGGCCGAGGCTGCCGGTAACGGGGCGCGGAGCCGGGCCTTGCTCCCGCCGCCCCCTCCCCGGGGCCCCGACACTAAACCTCGGCTCCAGCGACGTTCGGCCACGGCTGCACCGGGCATTTTAATAAACCGCGGCGGGGGAAAAATTAAAAAAAAGCCACCCAAATATTCAAAATAGTCTTTTAGGAGCGTCTCGGATGGGAGGTGGGGGCGGCTGCCGGTGAATCGCAGAGGGCGACCGGTCCCGCCCCGCCTCTATGGTAACATCTATGGTGCGAGGAGCAGCCCAGCGCACCTCATGGGAACACTGGAAGACCTCCAGTCCGCCAGCCAATCAGCAAGCCGGCGGCGAAAATAACCGACCAATGACGAGCCGCTTGGCGGCACCGCCCTCCCGCCGCTTGGCGCTATCCCGGATGCTGGCGGGAGGTGCTTTCTCCCCCGCGGCCAATAGGGAGGGCGGATGTTGTCCCAGGGTGCCGCGCGCCTCCCGGCGCGGCAGCCAATGAGCGCGGAGGACGCGGGGGGGACACGGCAAGGTGAGCTCCCCTCAGAGCCGCCGCCGCAGCCCCGAGCGGACCCCGCAGGTGCCCCCGCTCCCGCCGGTAACGGCAGCGGCTCTGCCGGCCCGCGGGGCGGCGCCGGGCCCGGGCGGCCGGCGGGGGTGGGCTCGCGGCCGTGCCGTGCCCTTCGCCCGCCCGGAGGAGGAGGAGGAGGCCGTGACGAACGGCGGCGCCTCCGCTGTCCCCACGCGGCCCCCGGGGCTCGGGCGGGCCCGGTCGGCCCTCGGAGGGGGGTGGCTGGGGAAAGGGGGGGGGGGCTTCGGGTGCGTTGTGGGGACGCAGAACGGCGCGGCTCGGTGGGGAAGGGCCCGAGCGGGGATTAACGGGGAGGAGGGCGGCGGGGGGACGTGGAGCCGCCCGCGGGGACACGGCTCAGGGCACGGCGGCCGCGGGGGGACGTGTCGTGTGCCAGCCCCGGGAGGGGGTTGTTGGCCGGTGGGAATAGCGTTGGGATTCCCATTTCCTTTTCTTATTCCTGTTTTTCGTTATTTGAAATAGATTAAGCAAAATGCAGGCTCCTTTGGCTCTCCTCAGCTCTCCAGCTCTGGTAAGACACCTTTTTTTCAGAGGAGTGTAATAATTCTTAGTGGGGATACACGATTGGGAAGCCTTTCTCTGTGGTGCTTGGCTTAAAATGCTGCCCTGGACAGTGTTGGTTTGTTTGATCAAGGGTTTAAAAAGGAGGGGAAACAAGGTGACCTCTGGTGACTGGAGGGTGATACCTACCATCTTGGTAGATGTGCAGTGATCTGCAGACCCAAGGGCTTCTCCAAAGATAAGTGAATTATCACAGAGACACTTAATCACCTCTTTCTCACGAGGTGTGTGTAAGGAAGAAAGTGTGTGGAACTGTGGTAGTGGCTGAGCTGCTGTAGCAGACTTATTGTACTGCAGTCTGTGGTAGTGTTACTCGTGGACATAATCCAACTGGCTAAAATAGAAATATCCTCCCATTTGCACGTGCCTTTGCTTTTTTTAGTCTTGTTTCATTCTGGAGATGTTTTCAGCAATTTCTAAGACTACTCTTCACAAGAGAACATCTCTTTTATGAGGATCGGTGCGGATGCATCCAATTAGAGGAGTTAATTGTCTGTGCTTCGTTTCAGTTCCGATGCTGTTCCAGGGCTCTGGCCAGACCAGTTTCAGTGTCTGTTTTCAGCAGGCCTGAGGTTCAGACTCTACAGGTAAGACTTTTAGGTGGGAAATTGGGTCTTGTATTTCCGTGCTCGCTGCCTGTGATACGTGATTGTTTCTCCTGAGCTGGAGGAGTGAGTTTGTGTATTGAGGGGATGGCCAGCACAGAGACGTGCCTTCCAGCCCAGATCGGTGGTGGCTTAGTAAGCTTGTCTGATTTTGCTCTGCTTGGGTAGAGGATAACCGTTGATAGTGTTTTATTTTAAAAGTGTATATCCTTGATTAAAAGTGTAATTAGCCGTTTCTTCTCCTGTGTCCCCCAGCCAGCTGGTGTTTCCCATCCACAGCTGACCCGCCGCGAATTCCAAACCAGTGCTGTTTCCCGGGATATCGACACTGCTGCCAAGTTCATCGGTGCCGGCGCTGCCACGGTCGGGGTGGCTGGTTCGGGAGCGGGTATCGGGACGGTGTTTGGCAGCTTGATCATCGGCTATGCCAGGTAAGTAAGAAGTCAGGCTGGTTTGAATTTTATTCCCTTCTACCAGCACTAAATTTAAGAAATTAGTAGAGCTTTCTCTGGAACGTGTGCCCGGCTCTACCTGTGTGGTGTATGTAAGCAGATACTGCGTTTAACTGAAGTTATATATATATACTATATATACATATATACACTCCTTGGAATATAAAATAGTTGTTATAATCCATTATGCTATTAAAATAAATAAGAAAGCGCTCTAATTGTTGGACTCCACCCTATACTTACAACACAGCTTCTCTGCGGAGCTCTGTCTGCCCCTCGAAGTGAAGCGTGAGCCGTTAGCGGGAACTGTTCCTTGGTAGCACCAGGGCAGGCGAAAACCTTCAGGGTTCAACCTGTCTACACCATTTAAAACCAGACAAAACCCACGGCTTTCTCATTGCAGATGGTGGCTACCCACCATAAATCTGTCTTGTGCTCCAAAAGATGTTGCCTGTGTGACATAATCCTTGTCCTCTGTGATATGGGCTCTGGTTTGGTTTTTTTTTTCTCACTGTGGATCCTCTTTTTTTCTTTTTCCTCTGGTTGTTCGCCTCTCGTACAACATGCAGGAATCCATCTCTCAAGCAGCAGCTCTTCTCCTATGCCATCCTGGGCTTCGCCCTGTCCGAGGCCATGGGTCTCTTCTGTTTGATGGTGGCATTCCTCATCCTCTTTGCTATGTGACAACTTCTGGTCCTGGCTGCGGCTTCCATCACTCTGTCCTCTGCGGTTCGAGTCTGCTTCCATCAGAGCGTTTCAGACTGACAATTAAAGAAAAGATTTCTCTAAATAAACTGGTGGCTTTATTTTTTTTCCTTTTTTTTTTTTTTTCTTCTGGTCGAGTAGTGGCGAAGTACTTGGGGGAGATGGGTGTGTTGATTGAAGAGGGGAATGTCCCAGATATGGAGGTGCCACTCTTAAAAGGAGGGGAGTATGAATTGGTGGTGGGAGAGGAGGGAAAGCTCATGTGGAATCACCCAGGTGAGAGAGAGGGTGTCCTCGAACAGCTCAACTCTGTGTGAAAATCCCAACAAGCATTGCCCTAGTAAAGCAAATACTTCTCAGAGAGCTGGCAAGGCGTTATTTTTTTCCACGTAGCTGCGGTTGAAAATGCTGTGCCGTGTATTTTTTCATCTGAAATTACATGAAGGTGCTGGGTTCAGGTGTGTGTGCTCACAAGCGTGTTAGTGGTGCTTGTGTAACTAAACTGCCGGTGAGTACACACGGCTACGCGCTGCCTCGTCACTCCCAATTGTCTCCTTTCACAAAGAAGAGCTGGTTTTGAGGTCACGCTATTCGTGTGCCTCAGAGCATCACTTTACACAAAGGACCACAGCTCAGTTACATTTTCCCCCTCCCAAGTTCTGTGCTTCAGCTGTTTTAGGGGTTGGAGGAGAAATGCTAAAATCTTGGACCTTGGGGTACGACAGCTGTGCCTTTGAGGTAGGAAAGTGAGTGTTGAGGGACCCTGTTATCTGCTTTAGGTAATTGAATTAATGCAGCTCCCGTGTGTGATTAAAGCCTCTGAAGTGCAGTTATTGCCTCCCTGGGGATAGGAACGGGTTGCAGGAGCTGCCCTGCTTGTTGTCAGTAGTTCTGTACAGCCTGTGGAGGGAGCTGAGAAGGATTTGACTTAAAAAACCAAACAACGAAGCAACTATCACTAAGACTTGTGGGAGAAAGGTGGCTCTGAAAGCAGGAACTCGAGGGGGAAAAGCCCTGCGTTAGGCTGGCTCCTGAGAGCCAACAGGTAACCCCGAAACAGTAAAACTCTGGGAATCTTCCCCGGGTGTCGATCCTGGGTTGTAGCTATCGGTGTGTCAGGCGCTCAGTGCTTGCTGTTACCTGCATCCGAGCCAGTTGTGTGTGTTCTCCCTTACGGCTGCGAAACAGCGCGTGAGTGACTTCTGTGGTCGTACCCTCGGGAAAACACAAGTGACCTTGGAACCGAAATCCCTGGTTTGTGGGTGGGCGCTGGTCCCGGGAGCGCCCGCGGGCTGCCGGGCGGCTCTGGCAGGTGTCACGGGGCTGAGTTGGGCCGTGTGGGCCCGAAGCTGAGCTGCTGCTTCCCCGGGAGCTGGGCTGATGCCTTCGCCCCCGTCTCTCCCCCCGCTCCAGGCGGGTGATTCCCCTTTCCTGGGGCTCCGCACCCTGGAGAGGCCTCTGGGCGCTGCCTGAGGTCGCGGCCGTGCCTCGGCCCGGGCTGAAACCCAGTCCTGAGGCGTCTGTTGCTGCAGCCGCTGTCCAGCAGGAATTTTTCCCCCCAAACCATAAACTACGAAAACCCCAATTTTTCTGGTGCCTCCTGCCCGCCAGACCCCGGGCCCAGCAGGGGGCGCGCGGCCCCCCGTGAGACACTCTACCCTTCGCCGCCGCCTCTCTGTGGCCGCGCCGCTCCAGGCGGAGACTCTATGGTCACTGGGGGGAGTTTGCGCCGGCGGGGGAGGCGCCGCTCTGGCCGCCAGTCGGTGGTTGGAGGCGCGGCGCCGGGGCCGCTCTGGCCGAGCGACTCTCTGGTGCGGAGTCCCGGAAGCGGCGTTCCCCGAGGCCGGGCGCGGAATGGCGGAGAGTCCGGCCGCCGAGGAGGCGGCCCCGGCCGCGGTGCTGGCGGCGGCGGCGGGCAGCGGCGGCGGCGCCTCGGCCGGCCCGGGCGGCGGCGCGGGGAGCCCCGGCGTCTTCATCCCCGCCGAGCTGTGGGCGGCGGGTTTCGGCGCTGCGACGCCCGGCGCCGCCGTCGCCCCCGGGAGCGGCGGGGCCCCCATCGCGGCGGCCGCGGCGGCCGCCGGGGCCGCCCTCCTCACGCACTCCGCCTTCTGGGACCCCACGGTCAGCGGCGACTGGGACAGCGAGCGGCCCAGCCCGGCCTGCCTCCTGCGGATCAAACGGTGAGAGAGAAGCGCCCGGGCCCGGCGGCCGAGCGGCGCTGCCGGGTACCGGCTCCGGGGGGGCCGGTCCTCGCCTCCACCCGCCCGGCGGGGCTCTCCCGGGAGCCCCGACCGCCCTGTCCTGGCGCCTGTGGAGGGGCCCTGCCCGGGCGGGGAGGGGGGCTCCTGTGGCGCCAGAGACAGAGCGTCCGCAGTGCCCTCGAGGCGGTGGGTGCCCCCCCGGGCCTCGCCGACCGCCCTGGAGACCCGGGTTCGGGCCTGGGGACAGGCCCTGGTCCCTCCCTGCGCCCCGGGGCTTTCCTGGAGACGGTCCCTCCCACCGTGCCCCGGGACTCTCCTTACCCAGGTGCTCGGGCCTCGCCCCTTGCCACCCGCAAACCCCATCCGGGGTCTGTTTCTCCTTCTGCTGCCGCTGCGGCGTTTGGCTCTCGTCCTGCCCTGGGGATCACCCCTCAACGGTCGAATTCAGGTGTTTGTGCTAAACCTGCCCTTAGCGACCCTCCTTCCTGCTGGTGCCCACCCATTTGGATGCTCCGACTCTTTAAAGTCTCACCTGGTTGAAGGTGGCGCGTTGGTTGCCTCTGAGATAGCACCAATATGGTCTCGTATTGTTGAGACGTGCTGGCACCGTTTCAGCAAGTTCTTCCTCTTCCTTTGGAGCAAGTGTCGCTGCCTGCCAGGCTCTTGCTCATCCTTGTTCTAGAGCTTGTAAAATGCCTTCCAAAGATGGCACCGGATATTTGGGCACTTTCCAGCCCGAACGCCAGAAGCCCTGCCTACCTAACGGTGGGTGGAAAGGTGAGGGTCTCCTCTTGCTCTCGCACTTGTTTTTGCCTGGAAACCTCTCTAAGCTCTGGTTGCTTCCCAAATAGGGAGAGTCCAGTGGGAGCTTGTCCTGGAGCTTGGTGCAGGGAGGTTTTTTGGCCGTGAAAGGTGGTTGGTGCCAGTCAGTAAACTGCCCGGAGTTGTAGGTGATTTATTACTTTTCCGTTCGTTTATTCCACGTTCCTGAGGAAACGAGGCCCTTGTGATCAAGTCGTGTGTGTATGTTGTGTCCTGACTGCTCTTGAGCCCGATTAAACCCAAATCTGTCAGAGCAATAACCTTCTCAAAAGCCGTTGAGTCACGGTGTGTTTGGGGAAAACAAATGACTGAGTCTACGGAAGGGATCGTGTAAATAGTCTGAGTGTGGAGAAGGAAAACGCGGTGTGGGGAAACAGTCCTTTAAACAACAAAATTCACCTGAGGGGGGAAGTTTATGGTTGAAGTTTTGTGCACGGAGGGCTGACCTGTGGTAAAACACGAGGCAGCAGGTGGTCGAGGTGCGCTTGGTCTGATGCCTCGCGTGTTGATTCATCGATTGATGCTTGTGCTCTTGGAATTCCCCAGCTGTTTTGGGGGACAAGTTGAAAGAGCTCAGCCAGAACGCAGAGACAAGAGAAAAATGTCCTTACGAGTTGCAATTTTCCATCGTAAAAGTCTGTCCCTTTGCATTAAGTGCACAGATGTGTCGTCTAGAACGTTCTGTGCCTCGAGGGCTGATGAACGCCAAGGGAGGTCTTGACTAATTCCTGTTTCCTTTGCTCAGGGATATCATGTCCATTTACAAGGAACCGCCCCCGGGAATGTTTGTTGTGCCTGATCCCCACGACATGACCAAGGTAAGAGAAGATTTGGAGCTGGTTCAGCTTTCTGTTTCTCTGTACGTGGCTGTCGATGCCTGTTTGAAGGGTTTGCCCAAACAGAGTCTTCCCTGAATGTTTTCAGAGAGGTCAGGGTAGTCTTGCAAGAGCATCATGAGGCTCCAGTTCCCTGGGTGACATTTGGGGACCGGACTAGATGATCTTTCAAGGTCCCTTCCAACCCCTAAAATTCTGTGATTCCATTTAAAACGGGAGGAGGCTGTTGAGGAACCTGGCTTTGTGGAGAGTTATCGTCGCAGGGCTCCGAGGAGCTTCCACAGACCAAGCCAGCTCCACTTTCGGGACCCTGTGAGCCAGGGGGTGCTGATCCAGCTCATTTCATCCTCTCCCAATGCTCCAAAACAATCGGTAGAGCCGCTCGAAGAAGAGCGCGCGCCCTGGAAAGCTCTTGGCCTTGGTGAGGCTTCTCAGAGAAACATCTGTGAGCCACGGGCGGTGCTGGAGTCACCGGAACCCACCTGTGGCACTTGATGTTTGATCACTGGCAGCTGGTGGAGAGATGTGTCCCTGCTCCCGGGTTCTCGCGGGGACGAGGGTCACGTGCAGGTCTGACCTGTGCCGCCGCTGCCCCCGCATCGCCCCCAAGGGCCACGGGCACGGCTACAGCCTCTCCTGCTCCCATCCTTCCCCTCCTGGCCCTTCAGGATTTCCAGGACTGGGAATTCCCAGTTATGTCAGAGAGAATGTAGCGGGCTGGGAGGCAGAGGTTGCTCAGAATGTGTTTGTCCCCTGGTCTGGCTGTGCTGTGTCCTGAGAGTTATGTCTGCATGTGGCGGGGTGGGGGGCGCTTTGTTTTTGGTTTTTTTTTTTCTCCGCTGCACACTTCTCCCACCCCCCTGACAAACGTGACGTCCCCCAAATTCACCCCGTGTAGGCGCCTGCCTGGTTTTTGGGGGGGGTGCAAAGGGGGGTGTCTTTGCAGAGCCAGCTCCCACCTGGGGCTGCAGCTCTGGCTTCCCCTCAGAATGTCAAAACGCCCTTTGGCAAAATGTGGGTTTGTAGAACACCGGCCTTGGGGCTTTCCACTGAAATCCCGGGAAGGTGAAAAGATCACGAAAGGATCACTTGGGGAGCAGGCTTCCTTAATAGCCCCAAGGGAGCAGATTTCCTGGTATGCAACTGGGATCTTTGAGGGGGATTAGCATGGAGAGAATAGGGGCTTAATTTCAGATCCTGGCAGAGAGGAGATGGGAGCGATTGGTTTCAATAACACCAAATCAGCGTGAGGCCGTAAAATCGGGGAACGCTCTAGTTTTGGCAGAAATTCGGAATTTTTTTTTTCTTTCTAAAATTAGATTTATTTTCTTATTTGAAATCATTTTTTTGGTTTTTTGAAGCAGCGCTTACCAGCTGAACTGCGATTCAGCCGGGTTCGGGCTGCGCAGAGATGTATGGGAGGCAGCTGGTGTGGACTCTGGCCAAACCAAACCTCGCGTGGCTGGAAACCCGCTTTGCACACCGAGGGTGGCAGAGGGGAGGGAGAAGTGCGCAGCGGCTCCGGGGAAGGAGGGAGGGCTGAGCGTGGCCTGCACGTGCTGGCGGAAGGCGCTGCCTCCGTGCTGCCGCCTGGGTGGAGGTTTCTTGCCGTCGGTCGGCTTTGTCGAGGGTTTGGCGGTGCTGCTCAGTTTCGAAGTGGTGCGCAAGACGGGCTTTTGTTTTCCAGATTCATGCATTGATCACAGGCCCATTTGACACGCCTTATGAAGGGGGTTTCTTCTTGTTCCTGTTTCGCTGTCCTCCAGATTATCCCATCCACCCGCCAAGGGTCAAACTGATGACAACGGGAAATAACACAGTGAGGTTTAACCCCAACTTCTACCGCAATGGGAAAGTCTGCCTGAGTATTCTAGGGTAAGAGGAGACTTTGGCTGTTTTGATGGGAAATCAGGAGGCGGCTGCAGGTTGCGTCGCGCCTCGCGCACCCTTCTCGGCGCTTCGTGCCCCGAGATGTGCTTGGATGCACCTTTATGCTTCTGGGGGGAATCGGGAGTCGTAAAGCAGCACAAATCCCTCTCCTGAGGCATGAGTCTAACTTGTCTTTGAAAGCACGCGGGAATGGAGCAGGGGAAGCACGAGGTTCAGCGGGCGCTGCCGCTTTTCTCCTGCTTCCCCTTGCGAAGCCTCGGACCAGGCGCTGCATTTCTTCCGCTTTTGCACTTTGCAGCCCAATCCTTAACGTTGCTTGGACGTGGGGGTTTGTGGTTTGAATTTTCTCCCTTTCTGCGGGTTTAAAAATAAATAAATAAAATTAAAAGCCGCCAAGAACTTCCTTGAGAGCCGTTTGACTGCTCTGGGCTTCCACCTAGACGTAGTACGTGGGGCCGAGCGGAGGGTGTAGTGATTTACAAGCGCTGCTCCCCTGCTGCCTGTTCCAACAGGCTCCACTGCTGCAAGTCCATGTTGTTCAACTGCTTGGTTTTTAAACGTGTGAAAGTCCCAGTGGGTTGAATGACTCTTACGGCTCTGTCGGAGGAGCCCTGGCCGTGGTGTGATATTCCCAACCCCAGCTGTGGCAGCTGCCAGTAAAAAAAGGCTTTTGCTGAGCTGGTGCAGCTGAGATGCCAGTACATGGGTCCTTCTGCTGCAGGGAGGCAGCAGCAGCAGCCGGGCGAGGAAAGGGGCAGCGACGGCTTGAATTGCTGTCGGGATTTGCTCAGGCAGCAGAAGTCTGAGCCCTGATGTGGTTTGCTGGGGTGGTTCCAGCAGTGCTGGGCACTTACACCAGAGCTGGTGCAAGTTGCTGATACCCGTCAGCCAACAGACCCTGGCCCAGGGCTGTTAGAGAGATCCGTTGTGAGGAGAACACCTTCCTCAGCGTAGGAGTCCTCCTGATCCAGCCCACAGAGCCCTGAGATCCGCAAGGCACGTCCTTATCTTGGAAGTATGAGAACCCAGCAGCTCCCACACAGGCTGCCCGGCAGCTCGTGCAATTGTAGCCCGAGCGCAGGACCTGAATTATTGAAGAGCGAACAAAGAGTCTCGGCCTGAGCAGAAATGGGAAGCGCAGAGGGAGCTGCGAGTGAAAGGATTTAGGAAGAGCATATGTGGGTCAGCACATCCTTGTTCCTCTCGTGGGGAGACAGGCCTGTATCTGGAACTTGGATATAAAGGGCACGCAGCAGAGCAGCTTTTTCTGCTCATGCTGTTCTGCACAAAGGATTTTGCTGCCCGGCGTGGGCGGAACGGGCACCTTATTCCTGTAGCAGAGCATCCGCTAGTGCTTGTGGTGGCAGAACTTGTGTTGAGGGTCTGCCTTACAGACTGCACAAGTCATGGTCTAGTCTGAGTCTTGAAAATCAGGTTTCGGTTCTTAGGAGTTGTTGGTTTTGACTTACAGCAGTGCTGGTGGCTTGTGTTGCTCCAGGCTGCCGTGCAAGCTGATAGCCAAAGCCTTAAAGTTCCCTGCAAACTGCTTGGAAGTGTTACTTTCCCTCCACTCGTGTGTGATGCCCCGTGTGTGTTAGCAGTGGAGTGAGGTTTACCAGCTTCTCTTGCCTTGCTCAAGCTAGAGCACTCGTTTGGTTGAGACAAGGAATTATTTTGACCTTGCAGACTTTCTCAGTGCTTTCTGTACCTGTAGCAGCTGTTTCTTTTCCTGTCGCATTCCTGTAAGGTGTAGGGGTGCTTTCCCAAGCTTTCTGACCTTTGGTAGTTGGAGGGATGGTGCTCACCGAGCCAGTCCCGTGTTGTTAATTGACTTTTTTCTGTTTTGATGTCTCAGCACTTGGACCGGGCCTGCGTGGAGCCCAGCACAGAGTATCTCTTCAGTCCTCATCTCCATCCAGTCTCTGATGACTGAGAACCCCTATCACAATGAACCCGGCTTCGAGCAGGTGAGAGTTGGAGGTAGATCATCTCTGGTTCTGTAGCTGTTTGTCCCTTCCCTCCACACCTTGCTCTTGGTGGCAAATCCCATTCTGGAAAAATAGGGACAAAAGCAGGTTTTGTCGCTTGGCTATTTCCCAGCTCGTCCTGCCTCTGGTCAGAGCTTGAGTGGGAGTTACGAGCCCGCTCTGAACCAGAGGCAACCTAGCCTGGCTCATGTACGTGTAAGGCAACAGAAGAACAAGAGGTATTCAAGAAGTTGCTGGGGAGATGGGGTGGCTCTTCGTTTCCCTGCTGCACAACCCCTGCAATGGTTTCCTTGGCACACTCCGTGCAGGAACCAAACCGCTCAGGTTTTCATCGTCTCCAGCCTTTTGGAGAGAGGCAGGTTTCTGTGCTAACTTTATCAGTCGACCTGTCTCCACAGCTGTGTGAGTCTGAGGCTCCGGAGACGTGTGAAATCTTGCCAGCTTTGAAGTATAAATTAGCTCGGCATACGCGGAACAGACAAAGCCGCAGTGGGTTCACGCACCAGTGAAATTCATCAGGCCCAGGAGAGGGAGAGACGAAGAGCCATTGCCATTGCGTGGACTCACTGGCCCGAATTCTGTTTCCAGGAGAGACACCCCGGGGACAGCAAGAACTATAACGAGTGCATTCGGCATGAGACCATCCGAGTCGCGGTGTGTGACATGCTGGAAGGAAAGTGTCCCTGTCCTGAGCCCTTACGGTACGGAAAAGAAGCATGGAGGGAGCATAAGGAAGTGGGTGTGGGGGAGCAGGATGAGCCTCTCTGGCTGCTATTCCTGAGAGTCGCTTCAGGAAAGAGATGTCTTGAACTCTGGCTGCTCCAGCGAGAAGTCATTTGGTTTCCCCTGACGCGGATCGCCGCACCTGCGTGGTGCCCAGGAGCTGCGCGTGGACAAAGGCTGTGTCAGTGTGCACAATGGCTGCGTCCTCTGGCTTGTGCCTGAGAATAAATGTGCCTTGTCTTGGGGCAGGGAGGGGGAAGAATAAATCTCAGAGGGAGGGGAGCACAGCTGTTGGGGAAGCACGTGCAGCATCTCTTCAGCTGCAGCGCTGCTTCGTTTCTTTTCACTCTGTGTCCTGTTTTCTGGGGCTACGGGTGTCCGTGCTGACAACCTGAACTGGAATTCCCTGGGGTGGGTGACCCTGAATGATGTGACCATTGTAACACCCTTGTTTTGTGTTGTTTTCTCTCTCTCCTGTTCCATTCAGGGGCGTAATGGAGAAGTCCTTCATGGAGTACTACGACTTCTATGAAGGAGTGTGTAAAGAGAGACTTTATCTCCAAGGTCAGACAATGCAGGTGGGTGGCAGGTGATTTTCTGCCTTAGATACGGGGCTGCGGTTAGTGACGCGCAACTTTGTGCAGCACCGTGAGGTGGGTCTGGGTTTTTTCTCTGCAAAGCACGTTCCAACTTCGAATCAACTGTGAAACTGAGACCTGAGCTGTTCCCGTGGATAAAACACTGTCATCCCCACGTTCAGAATACATGTACAATATTTTCAAGGGTGTTTAGATTTCAGAGTGCTGGACCTGAGACGCTCTTCAGGTGCTTCTTTCAGCAGTGGAGCCACTACAGTTCACTTTCCTGTGGATTTGGTGTTAAGCAGGGAGGGCACGTGGAGGTTACTGAGGCAAGTGAGCTCCGTTGTGATGTTTTCCTATTGGGTCACTGCCAGAGTTTCTCTTTTTCTGAGGTTCCTTTGCTCACACAGCAGGTAGGAACTTTTCTCTGACACTCCTTGTTCTGTCAGATGAGACTGGAAGTGGCTGAGTGAGCCAAGAGTTACTGGAGGAGGAAAGGATGGAGGAACAGTGACAATACAGGCAGACACTTCTAGACAGGTTGAATACTTGTTTCTGCAAGGAAAGATAGACTTTAAAGAATAGATTATTGGGTTATTTGCATATGAACAGATGTGTCTTCCTCCCTCATCAGCCACCTCTTGTCTGACTCATTGAGAAACTCCACTGCTAAGAAAAGACAGAGGTGGTTGATTTAATGATCTTGTGTCTCTGAGTCCTTTTTTTCCCATTGGTGCCAGCACTGGCTGTGTAATTCATAAATTGAAAGCACTCCCAAGGCAGGAGAGTTCTGTTTGGAGTGAAAAATTCCTCTAAGGAGGCTCTATGCCTGATCTAAAGCTGCAGAGAGCGCTGGGCTGAAGGCTGTGCAGTGAGGTTTGGTGACGTTGGAGGATTGCCAGGTGTGGCCCACTCCTGTTTCTGGTTGGAAGAGCCAGGGCTCAGTTGCTTTCTCCAGGTTTTATGGAGGTCACTGTGTTGCGCTCAGTTCCCAGAGGCAGGGACTGCCGTGGTGTTCTGCTCACGTGTCAGTAGTAGCGCGAGAAGCATGAACACGACGTGCTGGAGAGATGGGTTTGTTGTCTTTGTTACTCTGTGTTTAAAATGAGGTCACTCCAGGCTCAGTGTCAGTCGGGTGCTTGCCAGATGTGCTCCTTGTTAGCTCTGGGGCCGTGTGTGGCTTGCACCAAAGATTCCCATCGGATGGGACAGTGTAAACTCCACGGCCACCTTACACAGCCCTGGCAACGTGTCTTCGACCTGGGACGGGGATAAAAGCAGCAAATGTTAAATAATCTCCAAAGACTTCCTGCGTCTGGCTTGGTTACGTCTCAGCTGATGACTGAAAGTGAGGATAGTGAGGCTTCCATTCATGCCTGTAGCATGAATATAACGTGCGGTCAAGTCTTTGGCCTCTGCATTTTAGAGATTTTCATTTGTGATGTTTTCCCTGCCTCCCTGGAGGGGTCCTGAGACCAAATCTTTGCAACAGCTTGCTTCCTCAGAGCTGGGAGTAGAAATCCAACCCACATCTGCTTGGCCTTTCGTCTGGTTTTGAAGTTTCCTTGGGTTCGTGAGGTTTCCCAAAAGAGACTCCAAAGAGAAATTATCATCAGTCTTCAACCTCTGCCACAACAGCGGGAAGTTAAGGGGCCTCTCGTGGGATTTAGCCCTTATGTCTTTGGTCTTTGACCGTTTGTTGCCCAAGTACTGAGCAGCTTTCTTCCTTCTGCCTCTTGCTGGAAGCTTCATGGTCTATATTAAGCTTATCAAATGTTTTTTTTCCCAGGACCCTTTTGGTGAAAAACGAGGCCACTTTGACTATCAGTCCCTATTAGTGCGTTTGCAAGGAATTCGGCAGAAGGTGCAAGAGAAACACCAGCAGGAGAGTACAGAAATAGACTCTGAGAGCAGCTCCTCCGAGACAGAGACGGACACTCAAGGTTGCTCTAAAGCTTAGAGCTGCGCTAACAGTGGAGAGGCCAAGCCGTGGGGATGTTCCGTCTTCACGCTCTAGAGCACCCCCGACAGACTCGACAACCAAACCAATACCAGAGGGGAGAAAACTGCGGGATATCTTCTGCCTCCTTATACTGCTCTGGTGGATAACGCTGAACGAGAAGACTTCACGCTAGACAAAGACAAGCTTGTGACAGGCTACTCTTAAAAGGTACTTACCATGCTAGAAAGCTGGAGCATGTGGCATCAGGTTATTTTTTTGGAAACACCTACACACCGGTTGGGTTGTTGGTTATTTTTTTTTTCGATTATTTTTTTTTTTTCCTCCCCCCCCTCCATTTGATTAAAGAATGAGATCTAGACTACAAATCCTCTTGACAGCTTTTCTGTTCCTAGAGAGTGAGCCCTCCCCTGGGGCCGTGCTGGATGTGGAGCTGTAGCTGTGGGAGCGTTTTGCTGAGTCCGGGGTGTGACGGGGCCCACGCGCCGCGTGCCCAGGAGAAACCTTTTCTTGCAGGCGGGGAGGGACGGAGCCTCGCTGCTCTGTGGAGCCCCAGCTACCTGGTGTCTTTCTTCTAGACGCTGTTCTAGACAGACCAAAGATAAAGAGCAGTGGTGGAACCTGGGCTCCTTTCTGAAAGCTTTACTCGAGCCCCGGGGGACTTCAGCCCCGGAGACTTTGGGCACGAAAGGGGCGGTTGAAAAGTGGAAACTGCAAGAATCCGTAAACGGAGTGCAGGTGTGTTCATCCCGGTGTTTTGAGGAAGAGAGGGTGAGAAAATGATCTGTCAGAGACGGCAGGAGCACTTCAAAATAAGTTTAGTTCGTGTATTATTTCTCTTAAGGTGTTGATTTGAATTTAGCATTCTGGAGATACTCCATTCCGCCCGCTCTGAACGGAGCCGTTCTGTTTCCTTAACCGGAGTACTCTTTGCTTCCCAACCTCTCTCCTCGGTGTCGTATTTTTATTTTCCTCCCTTCTTCCTCCTGCCGCCTCACTGCTCGCTGCCACCTTGACGGCGTCGGATTGAAACGCTGGGCCAAGGGGCAATTCTAGCGGAGGAAGCCACTGGTTTTGAGCGGAGCTCTCCGGAGGCGTGCGCCTCGTTACTGACAAATTCCTTTGCCAAACTCGGCCGAGCGCGGGCTGGCTGAGTGTCGGCAAGTTTAACACTTGAGAGCTTTTGAACGTTTTTTAAGCAGCAGCTTTTCACTGTGAGCGAAGGCCGGCCTCTCGGCCGGGGGGCCGCTGGCGGCGAGTGCCATTATGTTGGAGATGTATTTGGTGTAGTTTGGGTGGAGGCGAAATGCTCAGTTTCTCCAGGCGAATGAGCCTGCGGTGATTTTTTTTATTATTTTTTTTTTTTAATCATTATTATGATGGGAGCGTTGGTAAAAAGCAAAGCACAGAGTTGCACATCGTCCCGGGCCCTCTCCCAGTTTGCTTAAACACCTTCCCACCGGCTCAGCCCTGTTTCAGACTCCTGATGGCGGTGGGAGAACTTCTAACGCGGTCATCTTTGTTCCAAAAAAAAGAAAAATAGTGCAAAAAGAGGGGCCAGAAGCGCCCCCCTACTGTGCGCGGCACAGAAAGGCAATGCCCCGTGCGTCACAGAATTATTTTCAGTCTCTGTGATTTCTATCGACTCTCGCAGAACTCGGAAGCCTGCTTGAGCAGCTCTGAAAAGCTGAAAGGTGGGAACGTTTCTGAATTGTTCAGGTGTCGTTTAATAACGTGGGAACCTTTTTTCCCCCCCCCCCCCCCCTTTAGCAAGCAAACTCCCTCGGGTCTGTCATTGGCTTGATTTAGACTTAAGCCCTGTCTTCCCTTGAGGGCAAGCTGAACTTAACCTAGGACTCACCCAACACCTAACAACCAGCTGAGAGTAAATCGAGCGGCGTTCACCTTGAAACGAGGTCTCGGGGAGGCAGCAGGGTCTCCTGAGAAGCCCTGAGCTGTGTGCTAGGATCCCATTGTAAATGTCACGTTGTTTGTTTTTTTTTCCACCGTTCAGTAGCGTCGTGGGTAGAGCCGGGGCTCTGCCGCCTTCTCGAGGCGGAGCTGGTTCCGAAATCTGTTTGTGATGCATGTGGCGTTACCATCCACCGATACAACGAAACAAGAAAATGCCTTATTGTGGACACTATTCACTTAACTAGCATGTGGCTGTAAAAGAGAAGTATTAGTTTTCTAGCTCTGATGTTGTCTGTCCTACCATTTCTTGAATGTTTCCATTTCCAAGTGACAATCCTCAGATGACTGCTCTAGACAGAGATGTTTTAGCAACAGATTTTTAGACCTAATTGAGTTGAAAAATATATGCACAAGAGTCACTCTAAGATACCTTGTTTATATACTATTGTACATAAGATTTTTTTTTTTTTTTTTTTGTGCAATAAAGTTTGTTTTGGCAGAATCTAGCCTGTGGTGCTCCTTAGTGGAACGACGACTCACGCACAGAGCAGAGACGACTACGGAACCGATTCTCGGTGTCACTGCTGGCTCTGAGACTCTTTAGCCAGAGCTACACTTGCATCCTCCAAGACTGCAGGTGCAGTAGCAGCTTAGATAATTTTACTCTTGCTGTGACAAGGTAATTGGTTTCCTGTAATGGTGACATTTCCACTCACAACACAGGAGAAAATGCAAGTATGACTTAGTCCTATTAAACTTCTCAGGCTAGACACTTGTTAGAAAGCTTTTATTTCAAGTCCACTGTCCCTGTGATTCAGGTGATATGCAGATAACCTCAAAAAAGAATTATATACAGGCACAGAGCATGTAGCAGTCACGGTATCGCTTCCTTGGCTTCCTCTGGAGTGATTTCCTGAGAGTACAGCTCTGTGAAGAGTGCAGGCAGCCAGTACTGAGGTTCTCCCTCTGCCTGTGTATCCAGCCAGGCCATTCCTTCCTTCAGCAAGTGTTCCTGTACAAACAGAGCAGAAACTGTGAGTGAAGCTTCCCTAAATGGCCGAGAAGCCATTCACAACACAGGCCCGACCCCAGATGTATTTTAGGCTAAGGGAGGGCGCAGAACTTGGCCTACAATAGTTCTGATTCAACTTGACCAGGAGAAATACAGTTCAGACATCCAGCTGTGCCCAACCCGCGTGTTTCTGTAGGACCTGAGCTAACAAGATTCGAGTTTTAATGGAGGTGAGCGTAGAGCCACAAAGATGGTGAAGGGAGTGGAGCATCTCCCTTATGAGGAAAGGCTGAAGGAGCTGGGGCTCTTTAGCTTGGAGAAGAGGAGGCTGAGGGGTGACCTCATTAATGTTTATAAATATGTCAAGGGGGAATGTCAGGAGGATGGAACCAGGCTCTTTTCAGCAGCGTCCACTGACAGGACAAGGGGCAATGGATGTAAGCTGGAACACAGGAGGTTCCATAAAAATATGAGGAAAAACTTTTTTACTGTGAGGGTGACCGAGCACTGGAACAGGCTGCCCAGGGAGGTTGTGGAATCTCCTTCTTTGGAGACATTCAAAACCCGCCTGGATGCGTTCCTGTGCGCTCTGCTGTAGGTGACCCTGCTCTGGCAGGGGGCTGGACTAGATGATCTTTAAGGTCCCTGCCAACCTCTAACATTCTGTGATTCTGTGAACGGAGCCCCAGGAATATCTGCGGCTTCCGAGATGCTGCTTTGTTCAACCTCCGTTTCTGCAGCGCGCGCTCTGCCTTTCATCCGCCACCCAGCCCAGGATCCGCTGCGACAACGCAGCCCCAGCAACGCCTCTGCTGCAGGAGCCGGTCGCTCTGCGCCGTCATCGAGATCCGCGCTGCGCAAGAGACCTTCCTACGTACCAGCACTTGCTTCGCGCGTTCCGTCTCCCACTTCAGGCTGGACCTGATCTCACTGACTGTGACGTAGCCCTTTTTCTGAAACGAGAGGAAAAATACCGTGTGCTTATAGTCAAAGCCCGAGTCTATAGGTGAGAAGAGCGGGGGCAGTTTTGCCCGCAGGCCTGATCTAATCACAGTTCCCTGGCAGGGAAGCGAGAAGGTTCTTTCAGGATGGTTGCATTTTAAAATCCCCTGGCTCATACCTCTGCCAGCTGCAAGACGACAGTGTGATCCATGTTCAGCTCAGCTGGCACCGACTGGATCAGATACGTTCCACCAACAGGGATAATCCCAAAGCCATTCCCCAAGACCTTCAGTTTCTTGATTGCACGGAGGAGATCATCCCTGAGGAGCAGAGGTCAAGGCAGGACTTTAAAGCAAGAGCCTCTCTCAAACTCTGTGCCATGTTCTGCAAATGAGGAAGACTTGATGTGCAGAAGCTACGGAGCTGCTGCAGTTCCAGGTAATCAACAGAAACAAATTTTTTGTGAAGGAATTTAGAATTAGTTTGCGTATCTCTGCCCCTCTTCAGAAACAGCACCTGAGCTGCAAATGCTAAAGTTTTAAGATATAGCCCCAGTTAGTGATCATGGTGAGTTGTGTCCTAAAATCTGCTTCTTTAAGGACGTGTGTCAGTCCCTCCCTTGCAGCTCAGGAGACCACAGCAGCTTCAGCAGACCGTGGCAGTAAAAGAGCTGAATTTGCAGGGAACTAATTGTCTCCAGCTCAAAGCCACAGTCTTTTATGCCTTAGTGCTTCCAGAGAAAGCACACCGCTGCTTCCTGAAATGGTTACGTCATTAATGGTGGATCACATGTAAATGGCTCCATTGCTAGAAGTTAAATTTGGAGTCCAGTTCACAGATCAGTCAGCCCCTCCCTTGAGTGCCACTTGATTCCCCCTTCCTGTACCCCAGAGACACTCACTGGCTGACATCCTGAGCAAACTTCCCCCTTCCCTTCAGCACTTGCTGGTGAAGTTCTTCCAGTGTTATCAGGCCTAGGAGTCGACAAAAGGAGACAGGAAAGCATTACTGCACAGCAACAAAATTACTCCAGCAGGAGCAGCGAAGGATCCTTTGTGCGTTTGCCCCCGGCTCACCCCTGCCTTCCACTCTACAAGCGGGTGTTCATTGTTCCCAGTGTCCAGCCTTGGGTGAGAGAAGCACCGAGTCACTTCTGTTCCCAGAACTAACCAGCAGCAGTCAGCTGTTGCCTTCTCCCACAAATGTATCGGATTCAAGTTTCAACTGGCTTTGCTGTAACCCATTCCTGGTCTCGGATTGCCCTTCTGGAGTGAAGAACATCCATCTTTTAATCGGGCACTCGCCACCGGTATTCCAACTCTCCGGGATATTGCTGTGATCCTTTAGAGACAGTCTTACTGCCAAGCAGACTCTTAGCAGTTTCATGCTTCTTCAAGACTGTCATTGATCCCTGCTACTTCCCCACGACACTGCAAGTTATCAGTTTGTTACCCAAACAGGGCAGAGCTGGTTGCTTTCTCTAGGAATCACTAAAGCCAGGTGATTACTAGCGCTGTAGCTGTAACGCTGCAGAAACAGAACAAGGCTTTTTGGGGACAGTGACGATAAAACTGCCACCTTGTTAGTTTGTGCAAGCTGGTAAGGAACGCCACGCTGAGCCCCGTGACCCCTTTTCCACAGCGAGAAGGTACCCTCCTGTTAGCTGTACCTCCCAGAAATCAGACCCAGTGGGATCCTCACCTCCGTTCCTGTGTTTCAGAGCCAAGCAAACTTCAATGATCTGCACACCCAGTTCGTAGTAGAAGTCTCCAACTCCCAGCATCTCTGACCAGAATCCTTTACCGGCTGCGAAGGGAGAAAGGAGAAAGCGCTTGGACCACTGGCAAAAATACTTTTCCTTTACGGTTACTGGGGCCGAGCAGGCAGCTCCCAAACCTCGCTGGGAGGACTCTCGGGTGTGTTAATGAAGAGTCTCCATCTCGGTTACTGTTTTCTCCCGCCCTTTTAAGTAAATAACACCCAAAGATACATTACACCAATTCACAAACGCCCAAAATCAAACCAGCATCAGCTCCCCTCAAGGAAACTTCAGGTTCCCTGCGAGCTCTTTACAGCACGAGAACGGCGAGATGAATCCTTAGTCATTAACCCTGGTGCTGGTTCCTCACATGCCAAGGGATCCACGCCGATCGTGGCACACATGTCCTGGAACTGGACCCGGAACTCAGGGTTTTTACGGATCTCTTGCTTGTGTTTGCTGGCAAACTCTTCTAAGTTGGTCTTAAACATGTCCAGCTGCTTGGACATCTGAAAGAGAATCGCAGAGAAACGTTTCTGTCTTAACACTTATTTAATGAATTTTTTTTCCATAAACACAGCCCCGCCCCGGCACTAAGTGAGCCGACTCCTCAAGAAACACTCCAGTCTCTGATGTGCTGCCTACCCAGTGCTCATGGCCCCAGTGGCCTTAAAGGAAGGAAACGAGATAAAATTGCTCAATGAAACTGGAATTCTCCACACTTTTAACGCTGAATTCAAACCAATGTCAGACCACAGAGGAGATAAGAGAAGGCAAAGAGCTGTTCTGAACCAAAAGGTAGGCTCGGGGGGGGGGGCAGCAGTTCCTCTGTGATCTACGTGGAGCAGAAATATTTCTACAGAAAAATGAGATGTTGCTGAGACCCTGAGAAGAGAGGCCGAGTAAGACTTGTAGCAAACATCAGCGCTCTCCGATGGCAAGGACATCGTGATCCACACTGTGTGTGGATAACGCTCCAGACACCGATACAGAGGAGGAAATGAACCCTGCTTTGCAGCTGGGCTTACACCACGGTTATTCCCACTGCCAGGGCAGGAGGGGGGAATCTCCCACCTGGGCCAGCTGGTCTTCGGCCAGGACCGTCCCTCGCTCCTTGTACTTCGCCTGCAGGAGGAAAACAGGGTGGTGGAGACAGTGCACAGGGACCAGAAACCACAACTGGACAAGGAAGATGCTCCTTAAGGATGGATGAAGCAGGACATGCAGCCCCACACTCTGGGCAAACAGGGAAGCTACCAGGAAGCTCCTGGGCTTGGAGCAGGGCTGGGGTGGCCCCACAGCGAGCCTGGCACCCCTCGCCACAGGGCCAAAGAGGCCTGGCCCCCCATCACACAGGCCCAATGGAGCCTGGCACCTGCCCCCTCCTGAGACCGGTGCGGTCTGGCACCCTCCAGAAGTTCTCAATCTCCTTTTGGGTCCCGTCACCCCTCACATGGGCCCAGTACCCACCTGCCCCCCTCACATGGGCCTGCCAGCTCCCCCACGGCCCTGCCACCCCCCCGACGGCCCTGCCACCCCCCCCACGGCCCTGCCACCCCCCCCACGGCCCTGCCACCCCCCCCCACGGCCCTGCCACCCCCCCCACAGCCCTGCCACCCCTCCACGGGCCTGCCACCCCCTCACGGGCCTTACACCCCCACCACGACCCTGCCGCCTCTCCATGGCCCTGCTACCCCCCCCCGGGCCTTACATGGCCCCCACGGTCCTGCCACTCCCTCCACGAACCTGCCACCCCGTCCACGACCCTTATACCCCCTCCACTGGCCTGCCACCTGTCCCACAGGTCTGCCACCCCCCAACGGCCCTGCCACCCCTCACGGGCCTGCCACCCCGCCCCGGCCCTTACACCCCCTCCACGACCCTGCCATCCCTGCCATGGGCCTGCCACCCAGCCCACAGGCCTGCCACCCCTCCACGGCCCTGCCACCTGCCCCCCCAACACTGGCCTGCCACCCCCTCACGGGCCTTACACCCCCCTCCACGACCCTGCCACCCCCCACAATAGGCCTTACGCCCCCCCACGACCTGCCACCCCCCCCCCACAGGCCTTACACCCCCCCACGACCCTGCCACCCTTCCCACAGGCCTGCCACCCCTCCATGGCCCTGCCACCCCACCACGGGCCTTATACCTCCCTCCACGGGCCTTACACCCCCCTCCACGGCCCTGCCACTCCCTCCACGGCCCTGCCACCCCCTCACGGGTCCTACACCCTCCCTACGACCCTGCCACCCCTCCCACAGGCCTGCCACGCCCTCCACGGCCCTGCCACCCCCCCCCCCTCTACTGGTCTGCCACCCCCTCACGGGCCTTACACCCCCCTCCACGGCCCTGCCACCCCTCCCACGGCCCTGCCACCCCTCCCACGGGCCTTACACCCCCCTCCACGGCCCTGCCACCCCTCCCACGGGCCTTACACCCCCCTCTACCTCCCTGCCACCTCTCCCACAGGCCTGCCAGCCCCCCCCACTGGCCTGCCACCCCCTCACGGGCCTTACACCCTCTCTACGACCCTGCCACCCCCCCCCACAGCCCTTCCACCCCCCTCCCCCGATCCCTCCCCTTCTCCCCCGCAGGCTCCCGGCCCCTTCTTTTCACCTCCGCGAGCTTTTTCTTGGCGATGGCGCCCGCGCCCACCCCTCGCCGGTGCATCCCGGCCGGGGCCCCTCTCCTCTTGACGTCATCGCGGCGCGACGGCGCGGGGGGCGTGACGTAATGAGAGGGGCGGGGCCTCGCTGTCCCGCCTCAGTTACCGTCTTTTCCAATCTGGGCGACTCCGTGGGACCCCGTGCGGGGTCCCACGGAGTCGCCCAGATGGGAAAAGACCTTTTAAATCGTCGAATCGTAGAGCAATTCCCGTTGGGAAAGACCCTTGGGATCATGGAGTCCAACCATTAACCCCACACTACAAGTTCACCCCTGAACCATCTCCCCCAACACCACATCTCAGCGACACTTAAACACACCCAGGGATGGAGACTCAACCCCCTCCCTGGGCAGCCTGTGCCAGGGTCTCACCACTCTTTCTGTGAAGAATTTCTCCCTAATGTCCAGTCTGAACTTGAACCCATTCCCCCTGGTTCTGTCCCCAATGACCTGTGAGCAGAGACCAGCACGAACCTCTCTGCAATGTCCTTTCAAGTAACTGCGGAGCGTGATGAGGTCCCCCCTCAGCCTCCTCTTCCTCAAATTGAACAGTCCCAGCTCCCTCAGTCGCTCCTCGTAAGGTCTATTCATGGAATCATAGAATCATAGAATGGCCTAGGTTGGAAGGGACCTTAGAGATTCTAGAATGATAGAACAGTTCAGGTTGGAAAAGACCCTTGGGATCATGGAATCCAACCTTTAACCCTACGCTACAACCATTAACCCTACACTACAAGTTCACCCCTGAACCATCTCCCCCAACACCACATCTCAGCGACACTTAAACACACCCAGGGATGGCGGCTCAACCACCCTCCTGAGCAGTCTGTTCCAGGGTCTGACCACCCTTTCCGTGAAGAATTTCTTCCTGATGTCCAGTCTAAACTTGAAACCGTTCCCCCTGGTTCTGTCCCCAATGACCTGTGAGCAGAGACCAGCACCAACCTCTCTACAACGTCCTTTCAAGTCATTGTAGAGCGTGATGAGGTCCCCCCTCAGCCTCCTCTTCCTCAAACTGAACAGTCCCAGCTCCCTCAATCGCTCCTCGTAAAGGTCTATTCATGGAATCATAGAATCATAGAATGGCCTAGGTTGGAAGGGACCTTAGAGATCAGAGAATCATAGAAGAGTTCAGGTTGGAAAAGACCCTTGGGATCATGGAATCCAACCATTAACCCTACGCTACAACCATTAACCCTACACTACAAGTTCACCCCTGAACCATCTCCCCCAACACCACATCTCAGCGACACTTAAACACACCCAGGGATGGCGGCTCAACCACCCTCCTGAGCAGTCTGTTCCAGGGTCTGACCACCCTTTCCATGAAGAATTTCTTCCTGATGTCCAGTCTAATCTTGAAACCATTCCCCCTGGTTCTGTCCCCAATGACCTGTGAGAAGAGACCAGCACCAACCTCTCTGCAGTGTCCTTTCAAGTAACTGCGGAGCGTGATGAGGTCCCCCCTCAGCCTCCTCTTCCTCAAACTGAACAGTCCCAGCTCCCTCAATCGCTCCTCGTAAGGTCTATTCATGGAATCATAGAATCATAGAATGGCCTAGGTTGGAAGGGACCTTAGAGATCATAGAATCATAGAACAGTTCAGGTTGGAAAAGACCCTTGGGATCATCGAGTCCAACCATTAACCCTACACTACAAGTTCACCCCTAAACCATCTCCCCCAACACCACATCTCAGCGACACTTAAACACATCCAGGGATGGCGACTCAACCACCTCCCTGAGCAGCCTGTGCCAGGGTCTGACCACCCTTTCCATGAAGAATTTCCTCCTAACGTCCTAATGATCATCTAATCCAACCTTCCTATCACGGGCAGGGACGCCTCTCAACTAGATCAGGCTACTCAAGGCTCTGTCCAACTCGGCCTTGAACACCTCCAGGGAGGGGGAGCCACAACATCTCTGGGCAATTTATCCCAAAGTCTTGCCACTCTCGTACTGAAGAATTTCTTCCTAAAATCTAATCTAAATCTATTCTCCTTCAACTTAAACCCATTTCCCCTTGTCCTCTCAGTCAACGCTCTTGTAAAAAGTCCCTCCCCAGACTCCCTGTAGGATCCCTTCAGGTACTGGAAGGCAGCTCTTAGGTCCCCTTGAAGCCTTCTCTTTTCAAGACTGAACAATCCCAGCTCCCTTCACCAGCTTCGTTGCCCTCTTCTGCACTCACTCCAGCACCTCAAGATCTCTCTTGTACCGAGGTGCCCAAAACTGGACACAATACTCAAGGTGCGAACTCACCAGGGGGACAATCACCTCCCTGCTTCTGCTGGTCACAAATTTTCTAATATAAGCCAGGATGCCATTGGTCTTGGCCCATCAACCACTTTTTGGGGGTCGCTGAGGGCCTCGTGCCCCACAGGGGATCAATCAAGCCTTGTCTAGATCTTATTTCAGCTTCAGAATAAACTCTTTATTGCTTGCATTAGCAAAACAGACAATATGCAGAGAACAGAGTGTACATGAGACATCTTCCTCCTTCTCACGTGTCTTGATAGGGTGGAGAGAGAGCTCCTTGGGAAGGTCCTGGAGTTACACAGCCCTAGCAAAGCAGAAAACCAAAATACTCTCTGATACTTTGCAAATCCGCTTTGATAGCAAGATGTGTATCAAAGTTAGTACACAATAGTAAGTACCTCCAAGTTTTGAGAAAAATCAGCCACTGGTTAGAGGAGAGCGAGGCAAATAAGCGTTTCTCTGCAGGAAAGGCTGCGCTATGAGCTCACCAGTTCTTTGTTTCCTCTGGGCTGCCGGCTGGCCGCTCGGCTCACGTTGTCTGACCGAGCTGCGTGGAATTGTCTGTAGCACAGAGCTGCCTCTTATTTCCAACCTACATTTATTCATGGCCAGCTCATCCCTTTTTGCTCTTGTGCCAACTTTTTCCATTAACATAAACAACTCTTTTCTCGCTCTGCTTTTTTTTATAGATGGTGACTTTGTCTCACTCAGCCTTCGTTTTACTCAGCTAAGCACAGGACGGGGTCACCATTCCCTTGAGCCTCCTCAGGGTCCTCACTTGCACCTTTTGCATCCCAGTTTCTTGTGTTTCTCTCCGAATGCTTTTCATGTGCAGAAAAAGAAATATTTCGTGGAAGAGGCCTGATGAACACCTCCTCTTCTCAGTAAAAAGAAGAGAAAGGATTTACTAACTTTGCTTTTCTAGACAGTGGTTTTTAAAAATTTGACTGCCCCCATCTTTATTATGTCAATGGTCTGAAGATGCTCTTGCAGAGCCAAACTCTGGCCACAGCTCTTAACTCTCCAGTGAAATCTGCCTGTGCTGCGCCAATCAGGCACTCAGTGGGTATCTAGAAAAAGCCTAAATTCACGGATTGAGCACTGCAGCAAGTACCTCTGGGGACAAGGGCTGGGAAAGGAGCTTGTAACACGCTTGTAACAACAGGAATCGGTGGAGCGGGCACTCACATTGGTCTGCAGAGATCAGTCAACATCAGCCATGCCAGAAACTCCTGGTTCGAAATATCTTTCACACCTTCTGAGCCTTCCAGAGAAGTAAGACTGCAAGAGATGTGCCACAGAGACAGAGGAGAGGCAAAAATCCAGGTGCAGTACGTAACAACCTCTTACCCCAGTCCCCTCAGGTTCATAGGGGTACTTTCTTTTCCTTGCCTTTTAATATTTTTGACCCAGATAAACCCATAAAAAACCAAACCCTTTAACCTCTTTTTGACGTGCTGAGCCTCTTACACACGGCAGCATCTTGATCGTGGCACATTTGGGCTGCCCAGCAGTGACCAGCTCTGCCAGGCTTGGGGGATGAGAAGAAACAATCCGGTGACACCCCCCCCCCACCGCCAGCACCCCACCTCCTCTGCGCCCCAGCAGGCGTCGAAACGAAGGCAGAGCGTGGGCGAAGCAGCGTCTACGCTCCAAACTCACAAAGAAAAGCCTTTGTTTCCAAGAAGGCTTTCCGCTGAAATTCGTGGGGTTTTGTTTGCGCTTAAGGAGGTTAAGGGAGACACGAGAAAGCAAATATTTTCCGAAAATGGACCTCGTCAAGCTGATCCATCCCCAGCATCAAAGGTTTCCCTTCCCCCCCCTTCCACCCCCACCCCCAGACCAGGTTGGACAAACATCTGTCAGGAAGAGTTTAGGGCGCGTTGATCCTGCTTTGGAGCAGAGGTCAGACTGAATGACCTCCTGAGATCCCTCAAAGCCCTCGGGTTTTTTTTTGATTTTGTGTTTTCGGTACGACCAGCAATTCCCGGTGTCTGATTTTCTGAGTGCTTGGCCTGAGACACCTCTGTGAACCGTAACCGGGCTCATTTCCCCCCACCCCAGGTCATCCCCTACACCCTGGTTTCTAAAGCAGTTTTCATACAAAAGCTGTAAAAGACAACAAATGCCCCCAGATTCTTGTTCTGGGTGACTGTCCCGTGACTCTCTGTAGTTAGAAATTCCTTTTTTTTTTTTTTTTCCCCAGAGGACACAACGATTGGGCCTGAAGGATGCGGGCTGTGTGCGGTAAGTGCTTTTTTTTTTTTTCCCCTTCTTGCCACCATTTTAAGACTAAACAGCAGCAACCTGTTAGGTTTGGAAAAATCCCCGTCGCGTTAAAGAAGGGAAATGTATCCCTCATTCATTTCTCCATGGTCGGGTTCTTTTCTAAATAGAGTAAGAGCCCGAGAACAGATTTTTCTTTGGACTCACGCGTCTAATTTGCTTTTTTGAACATTTGTGACATAAGCTGAGATTGGGGGAGGTGAAACAGGCTATTGACAGGCTGTGGATACGCTGACACAGCACAAAGCCGGCGCAGCGCTGAGCTACCCGAGCGCGCTCTCGGCCAGATGGTTTGGGAAACGAAGGCACGAGCTGCAGCAACAGAGCCCTCCATATGGACCCGGTTACCTTGCCCAGAGGTACCCGCTCCGAGCGAGCTCGTTTCGGCACCGTTACCATGATTTTAAGATGAGTACATCTTAAAAAAAAAAAAAAAAAAATCTATGCCCTTTACTGGGGATACCCAGATTGGAAACAAACTGGGAAATTCCTCCCGGGTCAGGCAATTTCTCTCCTGCATGGTTTCCCGTTTAGATGACAGGCTTCTCATAGTAAGGGCTTGCAAAAGCGATGCAAAGAAAGAGCAGTTTTGTTTCTTTTTTTTAAAAACGAATTGGTCGAGAGCGTGAACGCGTGTTTGGGTTGTTCTGTGTGGGGGCTGATTTGATTGAATCAAAATGTTTTGCAGAATTGTATCGATTTCCTCTCATTTTTGCTGGAGGATTCTTTTGAGAGTGCTTTGTTTTGATTAGGTCAAAGCACTTCCTTTTGACTTTCTCTCTTACGGTGATGTTGGGATGGTGGAGGGGTGGATGCGCTTCAGCCCTCTGAAAAATCCGTGCTTTGACCTCATCAAAGAGCTGGGTTTTGATGAGGCTCTGCTGACGTTTGCAAAACAAAAAAAGACCCCAGCTGTCTGTAGTTTTTTGTGTTTTGTGACAAATTTCAAAATCAGAGAGGCTTTTTTTTTTTGGGGGGGGGGGGGGTGTCTTTGTTCTTTTCCTTGCTCAGGTTACAGAATTGCAAAGATGTGAAATTTCTGTGCGAAATTTCCTGTTGCATTTAAAATCTTGTTTTCCGACACGAAGCCAACCGCAGACTCCTGCCCCAAAGCATTCCTTTGGAAGTTAAACACTTGGGGAACCACATCCCTCCCTGCGACCAGGCTTTCTTTTTTCTATTCTCCCACCTTACCTTTGATTTTTCTTGGCTTTCAGAAGCCAGGTGAAGAAGTCTTTGGTTTCCTGAGTGCCCAGGTCCGATCTTTGGCCGCTCGCAGGTGTTGCTCGGGGCTCAGCCTCCCGCTTGTATGGCTCGATGATGTTACTGGAAAGCAGAAAAGGGAAGATGTCAGCCCGAGACGCCACAAGAGGGTGCCAAAATGCTGCTTTTCCACAACCCCCAGCTCCCTCCCTTTCCCTCTACCAGCAGCCAAAGAAGGCGGCGATCTCGGGCAGGGAGAAGGGACGGTTGCGCTGTGTGCCGACAGAGCAGAAACACTTCTAGGACTTCGAAAAATCAAAGAAAAGAGAAAGAAAAGCGACTCCCTAGGGAAGCACTGCTGCAGTCCAAGAAAAATATCCTCGGCTCTACATTCTTCTGTAGCCGTCACTTGGCTGACGGCAGCTCCAAGTTTGGATCGCAAGGAGCGCTGAGAAAGTCTACGCACTTACTCGCTTTTCTTCTCCCGTCTGGCGAGCAACCATTCCACAAAGTTCTTCTTCAGCATGTTGTCCATCGTGCGGCTGTAATCGCTCGCCAGGGTGGCCTCAGAGTAGCGTCTTTGCACCGGTTTGGCACTGGGAGTCTTTAAACTTACGCTGGAGTAAGAGCACAGAGACGGAGTAAGTCGGGAGCACGTGCTCCGCGGGGTTTTGCTCCGGCTGCACGCGGTGGCCCGTGCAGTTCCTACAGTCAGCAAAGGGGTTTTTTTTTGTGATCACTTTTAATCTCTCCTGCTACAGGTGACCTTTCCTGCACTGCAAGCTGAGGAGGTGGCCAGGGAAGGGTCTAACACGCTCCTCATCCGTTTTGCTGGCTGCTAACATAACTGCAGCTCAGAGAACTTGGAGGGAGGTGAGCTCTGGATATTTGCTGTTAGTCTGGGTCCGTGTGGTTTCCCTGTTGTAGCCTGATTCACACGGACTTGAGCTCTGAGCTAAGATACCGGGTGTGCTCAGGCTCCCTCCTGCACACACAGAGCCAAGGAAAATCTTTCCTATATCCTTGAGAAGCTCAGGGATGGAGAGCAGGAGACAAGGGCTCACCTTGAGACCAGCGCTGATCTGGCAGCGTAGACATGGTTGGGGTCTACTTAATTTAGGACAGGATCCTTTCTTAGTGCTGCTGGGATTGCAGCAGCTTCTACCGCTCTAATAAGTATTTTTCTGGAGCTTCTCAGGCAGTGGTTGGAAATGTTTTAGCATGAGTTATGGAAAGAGAGGAAACATCTTTATTATATACCTGCCTTACGTAACTACTTGTATTTTCAGAAGCTTCCAAATACTGGATGCCCCCTAGCCTCATCCATATGAGATGATTACATCTCATTTCTAGTTCTCAGCCAACCTTCTTCTCTTCCTGGTTGACTTCCAGCTTGTTCCTCCTCACTCAGAGCCATGAAGTTCGTAGGGAAAACTTGGGAGTTCCTGGCGCTGGCTCAAAGGCTCAGGGCTTTGGTTTGATGTCTCTTTTATCGCTTGCTCATCTCTGTACGCTTGGCTGTCTCTATTATCTGAGATCTACCTCAGGACTCGTGTTCTCACCTACTTACCAGGATGCCAATGGAAGGAGTCCATTAAGCCTCCAGTGAGGAGCTGGAAAAGGCTCAAAATGCGCTGTGAGCTTTCCAAAACACTTACCCCGAGATGTTTTCTTCCATCAAAACAAAGCCCAGAGAAGCGAGGAGCAGAGAGAGAACTTTGAAAGACATCATTTTCTCGGCTGGTTCCTCTGTTCAGAAGCAGAGGGCAATGCAGATGTCCTGCAACACATGGGACACAGAAGTGACAGGACGGTGAAACCCAAGGGACGTGCGGTGGTCGGGCACGTGCCTGTGCTTGTAAACGTGTTTCGTCAGTCCCTGTGCTTTGAGCAGCCTTCCCCATCCGAGTTAAATTACTTTTTCAATGCCAACGCTCTTTCCCACCGCGGTGTCTTTTAAAGTTGGCTCCCTATACTTTTATTGTAACCATCAAATTCATTGTGGGTCACGCATTCCTGGAGTCAAGGGCTTTGTCTCCCCCCGTGTTTACAAGCTGACCCTGTGGGTACCTCATTGTGCTTTAAGGGTCGATTCAATTTTGAGTGCGCGAACGGGAACACGCATCGGCTCAGGCGATTCAGCAGTGATGGCATCCTGCTTATCCCACACCGTGATCCTGCAGGATTTAGGAGCCTGATCTAATTTCTGGGAGATTTTCCGTCGGGATAGATAATGCCTTACGTAGGGACTGGAGCCGGAGTCAGCGAACATCAGTTATGAAAAATATCTTATGGACAGTGACAGGATCGGATTCCAAGATTTATTGGTTTCAAGCTGTTCCTAGTCCTCACGTCCACAGTTGGGCTCAATAGCCCTTGGACATCCGAGCTCTTTTAATTACTATTCCAGCTCTGCAAAAAACTCCCTACAAAAATGGTTCTGGTCGGGGCTCACAGATTATATTTTGTTGTCCCTCACCTCTTTGTTGTAGCTATTTCTGGAAACTGCGTTGCAACGGAGAGCTGCTGTTAACAGGAATAAAACGGTAACAAAAAGTCTAGATCAGGACTCAAGTATTGCATCCTTCAAAAACTTGCTCCTACGTGTAAAGAACTTTACTCCTCTAAGTACTCTTAGAACAGCCCAATTATTATGTTGGAGAGAATTTGCAAGTTTGGGTGTTGTTTGTAGTCACGGCATGTTTCATTTCTGGAAAATTTCGATATCTATTACAAATGTCTTCAGCCCTTCCTATCAGGTGAGAAAAAATACTAAATGTGTTACATTACCTCAGATGCATTGAGCACTGAGGAATGCTCTTAGAAACAAAGGTGTAATACTCTGAACACCGGTAAAATCCCTGAAATAATTAGAAGAAAAGCAGCAAAAGGCAAATAGTTACCGTGTGTTAACAGCAGAAGTAAATTCTATGATACAAAAAGCTGAGGAATATTTTGAAGGAGAACAGAAAAGAATTAAATAACTGAGGTTTTCCTTCTTATTTGCTTTTCATTTCATATATTGGTGATACAACTGCAGGTACGATGACAGATCTGAAAACGGCTAAGCCGTGCAAGAATATTGTTCCGCTTAGGTAATTATTTTTGATGTTAGGAGAGGAAACGCACTGTAGCCTTAATTTTAAGAGAGGACAGTACTCCTCCTCTGCAGAATTTGCCCAAACAAGGGGGAAAAGCAGCCCACTTTGTCAGAGACTATTGAAAAACGATTTCTGAATGAATACAAGACCTCTTTGCCTGTGCGACACTGAACTAGAGTAGTCGAGCTCTGCCAGCCCTGTCTGACGCGGAGTTTGCTGCGGTACCTACGCTGTTTTGATCCAACAATTTGGAGGAGCAACTGGTGGGATCTTTGCAACACGAAGATCTTCCCGTTCGCTGTGCAATACTGCCTGCTCTGGGAAAAGCATTATCCCGGTTTTATCTGCAGCTGGGAAGTCCAAAAAAGCAAGGAAGGACCAATTTCTCCCCTTTTCCCCATGTAGGTATTTAAGAAGAAGTTGAAAAGAGAGACTGACATAGAGCTTCTTACCTTTCTCCTCTGAAGTTGCCCGGAGGATTTCAGCTCGTTCTGGTGCTGAGGAGTCCCTTCAGAGTTTTTATATACGTTAGCTGGGCAGGACCAAACCCACTTCCCTGAGGTAAACAGGAAATCAAGCACCTAATCAAAGCGATTCAGACCCACTTAGAGCTGCTTCATTAGGTCCATCAACGTACAGAGCAGGAAAATAACCTTTTAAAATATGTTTACATTAATGGCAATTAAACATTGCGGTATCACAAAATCAAGAATGAGCACGGATTGTGGCCATAATGCGTATGGCATGGGGCTAAACCTTAATTCCACGTGGCACCTCCTTCCACGGTAAAAGCTTCCTTAATTTCCATTTTTTCTTTTGCCAAGTGTGAGTCCTGTCTTCAGAGGATCCAACCTTCTCCTTCTCTTTCTCACAGGAGGAATAACTTTGCTAAAATCAGCAGCTCCCCTCGTTATTTTTGTCACCATCAAGTCTGGGCATCCTAACTATGGTCTGCAACCCCTTGTGCAAACCACAAGTACTGAAAACTGCATCTGTTCCCCCCAAAACATGCATCCTAAGAGGAAAAAACATGGGATGGAGAGTGGCAGACAGGGAAACTAGTAGAAAATGGTGAAGCAGCATTGCTTAAAGAGGTGGCCCAGCAGCTGCCTGTGTGGGGTGAGGGGGAGCAGCTGGACCCAAGCTCCCATTTGGGCTTTTTTTGCCCGGAGTGAGTGATGGAGTGTTTCCCTGGGGCTCTGTAGCTGGTGGGGACGTGGGTCAGCGAGGCCACCACCTCACCCTGCCCTTGCACAGCTGGATCCAGGAGAGCAGATGTTCTGCAGATGTTAACCGCGCCACTGGAGCACAAGGGGTAAATCCGCTTCCCATCAGCTCTGCCGTGTGCTTGGTCAGATATTCCTCTCGGTGTGTGACCTGAGTCTCTCTGGGAGGACTGGACTCACTACGTTTTCACATGTAAATCCTGTTCATGGACCACGACCAGGTGTGTACCTGCTGCTCTGGGATCCCTGTCACACTCAGCTCCAATCCATTGGAGGAGCAGAGCAGGTTTATGCTCATGCCAGCCTAACCCACGAGCTGAGCTCTGCTCCCGTCGTTACCGCAGTGAAGCGGCGCCCGTGGCTGACTGCGCCGGCTTGCAGAGCACCGACCCGTCCGCAGCTCCGTTCCCCTGAGCAGCCTGAACTTTTGGAGGAGGTTATCCAAGTTACAACCTCGCCCTCAGGTCTAGCAACCTCTCTGCCCCGCTCTCTGGAGTTCAGCAGAGCTGCTCGGAGCAGTAACCCCACACACCTGGATGGAGGAGGGCTGCGTGTGTGCTGTGTGTATCCTCCCAGGTTTGTGCTGGCTCAGCTACGCGAGGGTTTGGTGTGGGAAAGAAGTAGGAATTCCGGTTGACGGGGCTGAGCGAGAAGCAGCCCTTAGTGGAATTGCCGCAATAGTGGCAAAACGGAGGCGTCGGTGGTTTCGGCGTAGGGGAGGGTTTCGCTGTGCTGGCACAGCGCCCTCAGCGTGTCTTGTCCCAAACACGTGCGGGAATCCAGCCTGATGAGGTACGTGTCTCTACATAAAGGCTCTCCCATTTCACAGTTCCTTTCTAAAAAGTGTTTTTTTTTTTTCCTGCTCCTCTGGGACAGACACAGGCTGGTTCCAACTGGCCCTGCACCAGGAGTCCATAGAGCAGGGAATGAGCCGCGTCCAGCCCATCGCGGCGCTGGCAGGGCTGAGCTCTTGCTGCTCCAGAGTTATCCATCTCCCTGGCACAACCAGCCTCCCCAGCAAGAAGAGATGTGTCTACACGGCAGTAAGATAAAGGCTCAGAAGGACGGTATTAGTGCAGATTAAGAGTTCAGTGCTATTAGGGAGTAATTACTAGTTTCACAGGAACTACTTAACACGTGGCTTAGTCCTTTAGCTAGCAGCACATGAGCATGCCAGGGTCTCCAAAAGCTTTTCACCGTGCCTGAGTGTTGTGCTTGCTGTAATAAATGATGCACTATAATAGTTACAAGTACCCAATTTGCACTCCTAGCAGAGCTGCTAATCAATAAAATGGAATAGTTTATCCTGGTGTCTTTATTATATGTATTCTGGGTACTTTACTCCAGGCCAACTGAGATATCTTGTTTCTCCAAAGTGCAACCTATTTGTTTTCCTCTCATTAAGTGCCTCTCTAGGATATAAAGTTAATAGGGTGAAATAAATATCCAGCAACATTAAGTGTTGACCCAGGGTTCACAGTTACGATTTTTTCAGGGCTTCTGCTCGTGATGCAGTTTGGACAGCAGCATCACTAAGATTTCTCACAGTTTTTGGAACAGAAACACCCAGATACACAGAATTTATTTCCAGGGATGGGTGGGTGCTGTTTGCATTTCATTTGGTCTGTGTGACATCCACTGTTTGACACCTAAACCACTGAACCCCTGAGTGCCAGTGCAGGTCTGGGAAGGGCAGAGGCTGACGTGCTGCCCTAGAGAACAGCCACGTGCCCACTTCTACTTTTTCCAGGGTAACAGAAGGTCCAATAAATGGCTGAAACATTCTTTAGCTTCAGCCCGTCACAGCCACAACCGCTCTACCTTTGTGGCGTTAACACGACTTATTGCAAAACCACACAAGTAATTTCAAAAGCTTCAGCTGGGTCCCAGCTCGGGACAGAGGACACTTTCACTCAGGTTTCACCCACTTGTGGCATTTGTCTCCCTCCAAATTAAACAGGAGAGCTGGGGGCTGCCCTCCTTCACCCAGTGAGCAAGCTCTGCTCTTCTGCGCGGCAGACCTGACTCGAGGAGTTGGTGTTTCAGGAATTCAGGAATGGGTTGGGAAGATCACAGCTGTGTTACTGAAACGGTCCTTCTGCTCGGCTTTGAGACACCGAAACATCTCAAGGGCAACTTTGATTACAAAGCATTTCAAGTATGAGATGTCCCTGTAATCATGGAAAATAGGGCTCCAAGTGACCTAAGGGGTCATCCATTCCCTCCCCTGCTCCCAGGCAGCCTCAGCTCTGCTCAAGTCACTCTGAAAGGACGAGTCCGATCCGTTCCCAAGAGTTTTCAGAAATGGAAATGCTGCAAACTTCCCAAGAAATTTCCTAGTGTTTATCTCTAACGTCCTCGCCCTCGGTGGCACAGGTTACACCTCCCTCCTGTTCCCGGTGGACGTGGTGAGTAAGATTTTCCCTTTCCCTCTGGAGCCGCCGCTCTTTGGTTGCTGGTTTGCGCGGCACCGCTCAGGGCAACAGCTCCGCTAGAGAAGGATTTCAGGTGTTGCATGTCCCAGGCGAAAATAAGACTTTCTGCCCCATTTTGTGTGCAAGCATCAGGCTGATCTGAGATTCCTGACTGTGTCCGGCTGCAGTCGATCAGTGTTAGCATTTGCTCAGCTCCTCAAACCACAGGCAGAGAGGAAGGAGGGATTTTTAAGTTTCTCACCTCCATCCTCTGCTGGAAATCACAAGCATTGGGATATTGTTCAAACTCTGGTCCTGATTTGGGATTGATTCTGTTCTTAACTCAGTTTTACTGAGGAATCCTCAAACCTTTTCTCGGGAGCTCATTTCTCTCCCTAAAACACCAGCAACTCCTCGCAGAGGAGGTAACTCTGACATGCTTTATTCTTGCTCATCCTGTCACACCTTTGCAGAGCACAAGTCCTAAACTTGAGCTTCTTTCCCCCAAGCCTTGACACCACAGCCTGTGTCCAGCTCTCCCCTCCCTTCCCAGGATTCCTGGTCCATCGAGAGGGCAAACTGCACCCCTGATCCTGGGTGGCAGGACCCTGCCAGGGAGCTCAGCCTTCCCGAAATGCTGTGAAAGTAGCTTTGGCTCCAGCAGGGAGGGTTTGCCTGGCTCCATCACCCCATCCCTCGCGCCTAACCCTGCCCCGGGCTCGCGCTGGGGACACGAGTGGCAGGGTGGATGGATTTCTAGGGCACCTCTGGAGTGACGAACACCGCTTCATCCTCTCTTCTAGGTTCAGACCTGCCTCCCCCTGCTCCAGTGCTCGTGGGAAGGGAACAGGTTGTTCCACAACGCCGGAACACCAGATATGTTTTTAAATGCCAGTACTCCCTTTTCGCTGCAGACAAACCCTAAGGCCTTTTGGAGCTCCAGTGTTTGGGCTTGACTAATTCAGCTCACCGGGGTGGCTGTCTCGGAGCCTTCCTGATTGTCAGTTCTTTGGGGGGGGAAAAAAAGCCCTCAACCCACAACAGCTGAAAATGGGAACCACAAAACGCATGGAATATGGAGTTCTCCTTGCTGCTCTGCTTGTTTCTTTTTTCTTAAATGCTGGTGGTACCCGCAAAGAGCAGGGACCCACAGGACAGTAACCGCTGCAAAAAAAAGCCCACGACAGCACCTGTAGCATCTGTGCCTGGAAGATTTATTTGAACAGCTGAATTACACATAGAAAAAATCTCAAACTGCAACTTTTCTCTCTGCGTAGCGAGCGCTGTCGCTGCTTCCAGGGGCTGGAGAGACAATCCCGACTTGCTCGAGTGTTAAAACTACCTGTGCTTCAACCTCTTCGCACTTTACCTTGCGGCAGCTATCTTAATGTGAAAACCATCCTTTTTTTCCCCTCCTCTTCGAGCAAAGATAGAGCCAGAACTAACCAGCTGGGGAGATTAGAGCGGTGGAGCTGCAGGAAAGGAGAGGAAATAATCAGTCCCGCTAAATCCCAAGTATGTACCAGCAGGATGAGAAACTAGACAACCCCGGTCCACGGCAAGACTCCCGCCCAAGTGGCTGGTTCACTAACGTGAAATTATTTCTATCTCACGCCCTCGCTGCTTTCCTAACATCACCTTTCCAGCAGCCCAGCGGTGCGGGCGCCCCGGAGCAGGCGGTGGGGTATGGGTCAAGGTTTCGATTGTGAAATGACCTATATTTTTTAAAGTGACCCACAACAGAAAGCGTCGCTGTGCAGCTTCCAGCCTCCCGGGATCCACTTGTTTTGGGTATAAAGAATTAAGCAAAAAAAGACCCCGGTGGCATTAGTGGCTGAGCTTTTCGTTGCCTCCTGCTACAGGGAGTTTAAAAAGTGGAAGGATGAGAAGCAGTGAGTGCTGGAGAGCTCGTTGTTCTTCGGGGGATTTAAGCAGCGGCTCGAAATTATAGGGCCCCCAAATTTGTACTTGCGGAGCATAAACCTGATATAAAAGCATTTATTTCAAGCCGGAGGAAATCTGATGCAAATACCTACAGCCAGTGCAAGGAACACGTTTAATCTGTGCTTCATAAGTGCTGCAAATGTTTGGAGGGGGGTTCAAAAGAGCAGCTCCTGCTTGAAATAAGGTCAGGGGGAGTTCAGCAACGGCAGGATTCATCCCCCACGATGCTTTCCCAACCATGTTAGTTTAGTTTATCACTGTACCAAGACCAAAACTTTCCCCCACCGCTCCAGCCACCCGTAGGAGAAATGGCTGCTCCAGCTATCTGTCCAGCTGCTCACGGGCATTTTTGAGGAAGAAAAACTAAATTGACAGGCTCGAAAGAGGTCTGTTATAAAGGAGTGGTGGCATATTCGCTTGGGACAAAACCTGAAAGTTAAAGGGACTGTCCGAACAACAACATTTCAGGGATCACACCCGTAAGTATTTTCCTTTCCTCGCCGTTGGAGTTTACCCCTTACCTAAGGAAAAGGACTGAAAACCCCAAACTGAACCATTCCCATCGTGGGGAGGGGAGGGGAAATCTGCGCGAAGGGGTTTTGCTTGGTGGAAATTTGAACGTTTCTCTGCGCGTTCGCAAACCCCAACGGAGAATTCAGGTTGTTGCTCCAGGAGACCCGGGGAGCGCAACCAGCTCCGGCGCTGAGCGGAGCTGAGCACCCTGTCCTGGTGGGAGCCCAGGAGCTGCCGAGGAGAAGCAAAGAGTTGTTTGGTTGTGGTTTTCTGTTGGGTTCGTTTTAAAGAGACTCTGGCTTTTTAGTACCAGAACTAAAGGATTTGCCAGGATGGGAGTCGATGCTGAAGGCAGAGTTTATTGCAGTATTTCCTTTGTTTTTCACCGAAGCACTAAAACGTTCAGGGAATGGACAGATCCACCAGCAAGTTGCGGGTTTAACCATTTCCATCTCCATCTCCCACCTTTCAGGGAGCAGAGGGGCATTTCCCACCCCTCAGCCCCTTCCTTGGGGCTGGGGATGCTCCTGAGCTCGAACAAAACGTCATCGAAACGCCAAGATGGTGTTTCAAACCCTCGGGGATCCAGGGGACAACTAATAACCTACTTCAGACCTCGATTTGGTTTTAAAGCAAACTGGTCATTCCAGAGCAAGTTTGATTCTCGACAAATTTATCAGCGCGAGCTTTAATCAACTGGTTCTTCTCAGATATGAGCTGTTTCTTCCAGCCATGAATATTTTCCATGTAATAAAAACTGAACAAAAGGTGGTTTAAACTGGGATTCCACTTAAGCAGGAGGAAATACTTCCCAACTGTAACCCTCACTCCTCTTTTTCTGTCGAGTTCTCACCTCTGTTTTAAGGACAGGCTTGCTCCATATTCAGATTATTTCTGCTAGTTGAGATTTAATTGAAACAGATTCTATGAAAACAAAGTTCTTGTTTGTTTTTTTTTTTCTTTAGGACCTGTGTATTTTGCTGAAAACTTTCAGTCCGTATGTATTAGATAGTAATTAACAGATATTTCCAAACTTCCAAAAATGAAGATTTTTTTTTTTTCCCAAAATTCCTGGGGTTTCAAAGTGCATCTTTAACATAGTCCAAATTAAATACTAGTGATATCACTAGAAATTAAAAAAAAAATACATCAAAAAACTAATTAAAGAAAGATTCAAATGATAACTGGCAGAAAAAGAACAGAATAGAATTTGTTCTTGTTTACTGCTAATCTGCCATTAAAAAAAATTTCTATTTTAGATGTGTTCTACCTCAGATCAGCAGACTGCAGGAATTACGCCCTTTTGTATCAACCCCCCCCTTTCAGTGAAATCGTAGCTGAATTATTTACCACCCAGCTTCAACTTTGTCCCTTAAGAAATTTCCCCAAACTCCTAAGTGGCACCAACTATTAATTGAACTTGCAGATAAATTGTAAAAACCCATTAAGACCATTTCTGCTCCATTCAAAGTTTGGGTTTTTTGAAAAAAAAAACAAAAACCAACTTTGGACCAAGTCAGGTTTTATGTATTAAACCTGTAGCAGCTTTACTTTGATGGGAGAGTGGGGCAGTAACATTTGAAAATGTTTGTACACCCCCCTCAAAAAAAAAAAAAAAAATCAGCTCCTCTGTTTTTTTTAAAAACTTTAACAAAATCCTGGGGGAGGAAAAAAGGCCAGAGAGGCTTTTACAAGTGACAGCACCCGGGTGCAAACTGTTGCTCAGCCCTTCCCTGGCTCCAGAAATCCCCCTGGATTTCTGTTGCAGTTGCTGGAAACATTTAAATCAGGGAGGGCAGAACAGTTTCCTTGGGGGGGGGATTTTGCACAGCTGGGTTTGCCCTGGCTCAGCCGGGGCAGTTTGGGGCTGGGGGGCTGCCCTGACCCCCCCCCAGCTCCCGCCCAGGGGTGAGGGCAGCTCTTTTACCCCCCAGCAGATCAATGATTTCGTCTCTGCTGTTTGCATTCTCCAAATACCTTGCATCTGGAATGCTCCAGCGAGGGGAAGGAGGTTGACTGATAGCCTTTCTTGTTTCACATCTAAATTGAAGACTTCCCTCTTTGTTTGGATTTTTTCTCTCTCTTTTTTTTTTTTTTTTTTTTTTTTTGAGGTTGGTTTCCTTCATTTCACGATCGCAAAGGATTCTGTTACATGGCGAAGGTCCTGGGTAAACCAATAAAAGCCACGACCAAAGTATTCTGGTCCGGATCCGAAATAGATCCGCAGGAGATACTGGATCATTTATTTTAGCTCTGTGGGGGGGGGCACATATCAATGGAGGAAGGTGCACGCTCCAGTTTTCACCAGGGAAAGCTTCAAGTGCACTTTCTGAGCTGCAGGGAATTTCTTTCCCGATTTCCTTGCTCTTCTTCTTTTTTTCACCTGCGAATTCCGAGCTTGGGTTACACCCCAGCAACCTCAGAAACACGCACATGGATGCAGCAAAAGCTCCTGCAAAGGCTCCTCTGGCTGATTCGGTTCGGTACTGCCAAGGAGAGCGGCTGGAAGGATGGGAACCAAACTTTCCCTGGTGAGCAACATCCAGAGGTTTTTAGAGCAAAGATCCCGGGATAACAGAATGGATCGGACCAAGGAGGGAAAGCAAAAGGCATTTTGCTCTAAATAACCATTTCCCAGGATTTTTATCGTTCATTTTCATGAGGTTTCTAGGAGGCTGAAGCACAGGACACATATAAAAGTCCTCGGGCATTTGCATCTATTTCTTAAGGTTTACACAACTTTTGATTCCTGGCTACCATCAGATTTATTTGCTATTTATTTCTCCGCGTGGCTCTCCTTCAGCTCGGAGAAAAAGAACAATAATAAAAATATTTAGGTAACGACTAATAAATAAATAAATAACTAAATTACTCGGCGATAGAACACGGCACCTCACATCTGGCTAACACCGAGGGAACAACCAAATCCCCCAGCCCTGCTCGGGGGTCCCGGCGCGGTCACCCCGAAAGGAGGCGGAGGGTGGGGGGGGAGCGCAGGAGGCGGCTGCGCGGCCGCGCAGGGAGCGCGGAGCTGCGCGGGAGAGCCGCGCCCGGAAAGCTCTTAACCGAGCCTTTTTCCCTCGATGGGCAAGAAAATCCTCTGTTCGGGATTTATTTTTTTTTTTTTAAGCTTTTTCACGGGGGTGGGGGCGCCGAGGGGAGCGAGTTTGCCTCGTTACATTTAATTGCAGGCGCGGAGGGACCGGACTGTGCCTCTACTTGCAGCGCGGCGGGAGGGGAGGAGGGAGGGGAGGCGGAGGGGGGGGGGGGGGGGAGGAAAGAGAGAGAAGCCGCCCCCGCCCCTCCCCGCCCGGCAGCATCCCGGGCCGAGCCCCCGGCACACACCGGAGCTCCCCCGCCCGCCCCGTCGAGGAGGCAGGAAGGCGAGGGGGTGGGCGAATGGGGGTTCGCTGCTATTTTCAACCCATCTAGAGCCTAAAAATAAAAGTCTCCAGAAAAGGCAAAGGGAAAGGAGAAGGGAGGGTGGGGGGGGGGGGGCTGCTCTGCACACGCTGCTTTGCCGACGGGGCGGCCCCCCCCCCCCAAGCCCCGTCGGGGAACGGCCCTTCTCCGGCGTGGGGCCCTTTTGTGACGGGAGGAGCCCCCCCACCCTCCGCCCCTTTCCCCGAAGGCTTCCGCGGGGCTGCACATGAAGGGCTTAAAACAATGCCGGGGACAATCCCCCCCGCCTCTCCTCCTTTCCCCGGGGGGGGCTCCCCCAGCCCGGCAGGGCCAGCCCCGGGGGGGCGGGCGGGCCGTTCCCCGCTGCCATCCCCAATCCCCTGGCGCCAAGGGACCTCCCGGCCCCTTTGATGCCGAAGTTTTTTTTACACCCAGAAAAACCCCCATTGAGGCGGTGGGGGGAGGGGCGCGGTGGGGGCGGGGGGCTGCAGCAGATGGGAAAGCGCCTCCGACGGGACGGGGCTGGGGGGGACACACACACACCCGGACACCCACACGGGACAGCGGGTGGATGCTTCCCCGCCCCCCCCCACCCCAGCTCGGGAGTGGGGCGTGCGTGGAGGTAAATAACGTAGTATTTAAATTAAAATAAATAAATAAATGGCCGCCGCCCCCTCCCCCCCCCCCCTCCCTCCCTCCCTTCCCGGCCCCTCCCCCCCCGGGGGCCGGGCCCTCCCGCATCACCACGTGGCTTCCTCCCGCAAACATTTTCACTCAATTTTCCAGGTCGGTTTTATTTAGAGGCGGTGCCCCGGCTGCCGAGAGGCGTCCGGTGACACTCCAGTGCCACTCCGCCGACTTGGGGGCCCCCGCAGCCGGCGCCACCGCCCTGCCCGCCGCCCCCCTCCCCTAGGAAACCCCCCCCCCTCCTCCTCCTCCGCCCCCCTCCTCCCCTTTTCCTCCAGCAGCCGCCGCCCCCCTGCCCAAAGGAGGGGGAAAAAAAAAAAAAAAAAGAAAAAAGGGGGAAAAAAAATAAAGAGGGGGTAAAATAGCCAAAGAAGCCGCCGAGCCCCCACGCCCCCGGGCCGGCTGCGGGGCGGCAGAGCGCGGCCGGAGCCCGACGGCGCGGGCGCACGGTGGAGCCCCCCCGGGAGCCGCGCTCCGAGCCCCGGCGCGACGCCGCCGCCGCCGCCCGCCCGCCGCCGCCCCCCGGCCCCGCCGCCACCATGAACAAGCTTTACATCGGGAACCTAAACGAGAACGTGACTCCGGCCGACTTGGAGAAAGTCTTCAACGACCACAAGATCTCCTTCAGCGGGCAGTTCCTCGTCAAGTCCGGGTATGCCTTTGTGGACTGCCCCGACGAGCAGTGGGCCATGAAAGCCATCGAAACTTTTTCGGGTAAGCGCGGCGTTATCTTCGCCTGCCCTCCCCTCCTTCTTCCTCCTCGGGAGAGCAACAGACCCCCCCAAACCCCCCCACCCCGGGGCTCAGCCCTTCACCCCCCGCGGGGTCCTCCCTTGCGCCCCGTCGGGGCTTGCAGCAGCGGGCGGCCACCCCGCTTTCCCTCCCCACCCCCCCAAAAAAAAAAAAAAAATTAAAAAAAAAAATAAAGAGTGGGGTTCCCCCGGAGCCCATGTGGGTCGCCTTCCCCCGTCCCCACGGGCGGTGGCCCCGGCGGGGCTGGGTGCGGGGGTCCCGTCGCGGCTGCGGGCGGGTGGGCTGGGACTTTGGCCATTTTGATTTGAAACGGGCTTTGCTGGGGCATGTGATGTGGGGAGTAGCGCGAAGGTCGCCATGCTGCTCGCAGGGAGAGGAGAAAAAAAAAAAAAAAAAAGCTCCCCGGGAAGCAGATCGTGGTGAAAAGATTTGAATTTTAAATGATTTTTTTTTTTTTTTTTTAACCCCCTCTCCCTTCTCTCTTTCTCTCGGGTCGGGCTCCCCCCGCCTCCCGCTGGGCTCTTCCCTCCTTCTCCTCCCTCCAAAAAAATAAAATAAATTAAAAAAAAAATAATCATCAGAACCCAGCAAGCAAAGAAACCCACTCCATTTGCAAAGAGAAATCCATTTCTGCCATGGAGTTAGAATTTTTGAGCCTTTCCGTGGGTGGGGGGGGAAGACTCGTTGGAGGGAGCAGACGAGGCGGAATTGAAGAATTGGGCTCAAAATATTATTCCTCGTTTTCTTTCGCTCAGGAAATTAAATATTCCTAAGGAACATTGTCCAGGCGGCGAACTCACCGCTCCCTCCCAGCGCTTCCCATTCGAAGCCAGCCTTAGATTTCGTACAAAAAAATGCACTCGTGAAGGGAGCGGAAAAATCTGTTTGTGCGCAGCCCCTCGTAATTTGAATTAAATCGCCGGGTTTCACGTGCTAGGATGTGACCCGAAGCTTTCTGCCCCACCACTCCCCCCGGATTTTAAAAACCAGCCACATTTTGTTTTTAGGGAAAGTGGAGCTTCATGGAAAACAGCTAGAGATTGAGCATTCAGTACCTAAAAAGCAAAGGTAATACAGTGTTTTAATTTATTTTAATTTTTTTTTTTTTTTTTGGTTTTAATGTCTGTTGGGGGGGGGTGAAACAAAATGGATGTGAAATAGAGGTGAAAAATTATACCCGAATGCATTTAAAATTAGAGATGTTGGTCATTTAGATGTGTCATTTTAGTGAGGTGAGAGGTACTTTTGAGGAGCAATGTTTAATTTCTTTTATTTTTTTTTTTTAAAGAAAACTTCCTCTATGGGCAAATTGTTTTTTTTTATTTCCTAATTTATTTTTTTTTTTTTTAAATAAATGGTTAAACGGTTATCCAGCCCAAGGTGATGGCTGGCTGAGGCGTTTTTGGGGTTGGGATTTTCAAACTTGTGGAAGAATTTCCCAGCCTCTCTCTGCTGCGAAACGGGCGAAACCTTTTGTTTTCCGAGAGAACCGTCAAAATTTTTTTAAAAAAACCCTTATTTTTTTGGAGAAGAAAAAAAATAAATTATTGGGATTCGATGGCGAAGACTCAAAGAGAAGGGGGAGGAAATAAATAATAATAAAAAATCACCGTGGGGCTGGTCTGCCCGTGGTGTGCTGGGGAGGGATTTAAAACCTGGCGAGGCGCTGGCCCAGCTCCCACCCGCCGGCAACTTTTATTTTGGGGCGAGAACCGCCTTTTTTGGCACTTTCCAAGAGGTTTTGCCCTCCGCCACCAGCCTTGCCCAGCCCAACCCTCTCCATCTTCTTGGCCCTTTGTTGTTACGGGCGAGCGGGAGCAGCCCCGGTCCCCGCTTGGTGGTGGTGGTGGTGGGGGTGTCCGATATGAAATAGAAAAATTAATTGATTTTTTTAATTTCCCCCTCCCCTTTAGGGAGATTTCCCTCCTTCCCCTCTTCTCCTTCCCTCCCCAGCCCAGCCTCCCCGAGGACGAGTTAGTCCCCAACCCCAAAGAGTCCACGTTGGAGCCCGAAACCCGCGTCGGCCACGTGACGAGGCGGTTACTTCAACGCCCCGGGCGCGGAGGGAGGAGGCGAAGCCAAACTCTTCCTCCCCAAACTCTCCTTCATCTCTTGATGAACCCCCCCTCCTCTTCTTTCCTTTTCCCTGGGGGGGGTTCATTTTTGGCGTTTCACGGCGCTGCCCAAATTTATGGCTCTTTGGCAGCTTCTCCCTCCCCACTCCCCCCGCAAAACGCTCCCCAAAGCAGCCCCCGGAGCCATCGAGGCGTCTCTTCGCCAAGTTTTGATGATGATGATGATGATTTATTTTTTTCGGAGGGTGGTCGATAACGCTCGTTCCGGCTTAATTCTCGAAGAGCGAAGGGGCGTGATTGGGGAGGCGGTCGCGGAGCTCAAAAAAAAAAAACCCCACCCCCAACCCTTTTAAAAAAAATTTGTGTCCTGGCTGGATGTCGATAAGTTGAGGGGAGAAAGTTTGGGGAGAAATCCCCCAAAAATGGGAATATTGGGCGTCTGATTGAAAGAAATGCCAGGGGTGGGGACGGCGAGGGAGGGGGGAGGCTTGAGGATGGGTTGGTTTGAATTTCTCCTGGAGCTCTTGCCTTGGTTTTAGCTGCTCCCCCTCTTTTTGGGGGGTCTGGGGGGGGTTCAAAGCCCCATCGTGCCCCCCCTCTTGCCAGGTCCTGCTGGGGGGGCTCCGCAATTACTTTGTCTCAACTTTGGGGGAAGTAATTTGTGTTTCTGGGTCGGGGGGAAAAAAAGCAACTTTTTAAATTTTTTTTTTTTTTTTCTTGGCAGCTACTTGTAAACTTGGCAGGTTGTTGGCCCCAAACGAGTTTTTTGGGGGAATCTGGTGTATTATATATATTTTTTTATTTTTTTTTCCACCTACTCCCCCTTCACCCCAGGGTGATGATGGGAGGGGGGGAAATGCTTCTGTGGCAACTTAATTTTTTTTTTCTTTCCCCCCCTTCTTCTTTCCTTTCTGCTTGTTTTTAAGACTGGATTTTCCAGTTTAAAAGCCCATGGAACAGGAAATGGTTAATTAAGTGTGAGCAGTGAGGACAAAATCCATGGGTTTGGTGGGATCTAAACCAAACACGCTCCCCCTCCCCCTCCTCAGACCTGATAGTAAATTTTTTAATTTTTTTTCCCTCTTTAGAAATGTGGGAAAACAAGTCATGAGCGTTGGTGCGCTTCTCAGCTAATGTATAAAAGGGGGAAAAAAAAAATTAAAAAGTTGGCTTTTCGATTGTGTTTTTCCTTCTGGTTGAAAACACAAATAGGAATTGCTCCGGAAAAGTGGATTTGGGTGGTTTTAGAAGTGAACGTGTCCGGTGAAATGTGAATTCCTGCTGGTGTCTTTCCTTCTTTAAAATCCCTCCTGTACCTAAAGCCATCAGAGAAATTAATAGTAATAATAATAAAAGAAAAGCTGAATGGGTTAATATGGCACAAAAAAAAAAGAGGGAGTGGTGGGCACCAAAACACCCAGGGAGGATAAACTGATTTAAAGTTGTTTAATTACAGTGGCTCCTCAAATAACACTTAAAGCTGCAAATTTTGTTCATGATTGTGGGGAACCGTTTTAACAAAATATTTTAGAAATACCATATTTTAAAGAAATGCTGATAAATAGGTCGTTTTGTAAAAAAAAAAACACCCCAAAACCAGAGTTTTAAAGTTAGTTTAGTTTTGTTTGAATTTGGTTGAAGTGTCTCATTGCTGTTTAAATTTGGTTAAAGTGTCTCATTGCTGTTTAAATTTGGTTGAGGTGTCTCATTGCTGTTTAAATTTAGTTAAAGTGTCTCACTGGGAGTTATTTTTGTCTTCAACTTCGCTGATAGAACTTGGAGAAACTTAAGATTTTTAAAAAAAAAAAAAACTTTAAAATGATGCCGTGTTTTGTTCTTCAGAAGGTTAAAAAAAAAAGAAAAGATTCTTGGAGGGGGGAAAAAAAAAAAAAAGAAATAAATGAAGATTAAGGCTGGGAAGCTGAAAAGCCTGAAGTCGGTGGGGTCGAAAGAATGAATGAATGAAGAGAGGAGGAGGGGTGAGGGGGGAAGGAAAAAAAAAAAAAAAGAAGTGAATCCATCAAGCAGACATTCCAAATATGAGGAATGTGGAAGTGAGTCGAGCGGAGAGAATGAAACCGAGTAATTGAGGCGGGGGGGAGAGGGCGCTGGGCTGATAACAGCCCCGAGACTTCCAGCTCAAAGGGTATTTTTAAGCAGAGGTCACTCCCAAAGAAGGTTTAGCGAGGGGTCCGGGTGCTCCTGAGCAGGGGTGGGAATTATTGAACGGCGTTAATGACGCCAAGATTTCGCGTAGGGAATGGAAATGGAAGCAGAACTCTTCAAATTCTCTTTTTTCCCCCCAACCTTTGTTTGAAATTAATGTTTTCAGAGCAGATAAATGTCTTTTTTTTTTTTTTTTTTTCTTCATGGGATTAATTATTCGTAACGAAATATCGAAAAGCTTTCGATTAACCGCGAGGGTGGTTTCTTTCTTTGGCAACCCCGATCAAAAAAAAATGTGCCTTCCTCCCTCCGGGGCAAGGAGGGGGTCGGATTTTCTGAAAATCAAACTGAGAAAAGAAAAAAAAAAAAAAAAAAAGAAAGTTTGCTGGTTCTTTTCAAATAAAGACACCGAGACAAAATACGCTTTTAATCCAATCTTAAGATAATTCTCTGCCCCTTAGAACAGGTCTCGTGTGCAAATTATGGTGTTATTTTAAAAAAAAAAAATCAGCGACACCCTCGTTTACACCAGGGCTGGAAAATTAAGAGGCGGGGCGGGTGCTCCTCTTGGAGGATCTCGAGTTGGGTGGGATTTGGGTTTTGATCACCCAAAAAAAAAAGGAAATAAACTCGAGTTCTTCTTGGCTTTCCTTCTGGGAGCCCCCACTTTTGAGCTGAGAGGTCTCTGCTGATGATTTTACGCCCCCGAGAACCGGAGTCGTTGGGAAACTAAAGCGTTTTGACGTTTTCCAGCTAGAAAAATCAGATGGAACTTGTCGGTAGTTGAAGGCGTTTAGAGTTTGTCCAGAAATTCCATCCACGAGGCTTAAACCTGAGATAATTTGGTCAATTTTAACGTGCCTGGGGGAAAGGATCGATTTGCCAATTTACAGCCCGAAGTGAGAAAAATCCCTTTGCACGTAGGAGCGAAAATTGCGATTTCTCGGGCATTATTTGCAAATTAAACTGTAAACTTTGTAGCATTTAGCTGTGAACTTTGTAGCATCGAGTTTTGAACCTGTGGAAGACGAAGCCCATCGGGTGTAGGCGCCCTTTGTTCCGACTTTGGTGATTTTTTTAAATTCAGAAGAATAAATTGAGCTCTCTAGAGACACTTTGGTGGCAATCGCTAGGGCTGAATCCACTTCTCCAGTTTGAATTTATGTCTGTCTTTGCCTTTTTTAATATTTTATATATATATATATATAAAAGCAGAGATATGGCTAAGGGAAGTTGGAGTTAAAGGATTCGCTTTGAAAATGAAGACTTTTCAGACTTAAAAAATAAAAATAAATATATATATTTCTGCTCCCCCAAGCCCTCAGCAATGTTAGTGTTTTCCAGGAGGTTTTTTGGGGTGGCCCAAGGGTTTGTGGTTCCTGTTTGGAGCAGGAGGAACCATCTCCAGCCCTTTTTCCCTGCTGGAGTTGCTGGTTCCCACCTTTCTGCTGCCATCCAGGTTTGCTGCATTTAGGACTGGAAGGTGCCTCCATCGATGCAGGGGTTTGAGGTGGTTTTTTTTCTGCTTTTTTTTTTTTTTTTAACGGTGCTGCTGGTTTTTTTTATAGGATGGTGTTGGTGGGGAGGAGGGGGAGCCTGAAGTGAATGTTTAGGGAAGCCCCTGGGGATGCTGGTGTCTCCCCCTTGCAAAAACTTAAGAAAAACTCAAAAGTGGAGGAGCCTAAAACCCAGAGGCTGCAGGTTTGTTTGGGGGGAAAAAAAGCTTTTTAAGGAGCTTGTGGGGACGTTTCTGCACTTTGTTGGGTTTTTTTTTGGTTTTTTTTTCAACTGGGGAGGAGATTTTCAGAAGTTTTGGGTGAAAACTCATTTTCGCCGTGACCGGAGGCGTTTAAAAGCTTAAAGGGAGGATGTGTCCTCCTATATCACCCGCTTCTGCAGGGCGCTGTGGGTGCCTCTCGGGGTTTGTGGGTGACAGGGGCTCCCCCGGGTGGACCCCGATAAAGCGGGGAGGGACGGGCAGAAGCAGCGCTTTGCAAGATCTGCCCGTCCTCGCTGCCCCCCCCGATGGGCTTGTGCACCTTGAAATTCTTCTTCTGCCCAGTCGGGGAGCGCGGAAATGATCTGCGAAGATCCCGCGCCGAGTGCCTGGAGCGGGGCAGAAATGCGCTTGCCCGGCAAAGTTTAAAGAATTGCAGAAAAATAAGCAGCACGGGATGAAAAAGCGTCCCTGGTGGGGCCGATGTTGTGCGCGGGGTGGTTTTTAGCTGCTGCGGGGAGAGGCGTGAGGGGCGTTTCGGGGGCGGTTGGGGAATAGTTTTGCTCCCCAGGAACTTTTTTCTCTGAACCGATGCTTTATAAAATGAGGAGTCCGGACGTGGGGGGCTGTTTGCCCGCTCGGGGGGCGTGTGTGGTGGTTTATCCCGGCTGCGTCCCCCCCCCAGCTCGTTAATGTGCAAACCCCGTGGGGAATCGAGCTCGGAAATTTTTTTACTGGGGTTTACCCCCAAAAATTGCAAGTTTATCCTGGAGCCAGAGGGGGTCTCAGCTGGGAATTTTTCCTTGCAAGGTGCTGCAAGGGTGGATCTGTCTGTCCTCAGCCTCGTGTGATTTCTGGTGAACCGTGAGATGTTCTGCCCGGGCAGCATCGAGAGCTTGGTCCCTGCAGAGGGGACGGACTGGGGGAACCTTGGCCAAGGTGACCTCGGGAGGTCCCTCCTCACCCGACGGCTGCCCTGAGCCGAGGGAGAGCATCCTGGAGCAAAGTGGGCTGGAGGTTTTACCCCTCTCCCGCCTTGGTAGTGCCCTTGGGAAGCTGCGGGGAAGCGAGGGATTGCTTTAAGGTGGCTTTTTTATTTTAAAACCAGTGTGTTTTCTGCTTCTGGTGGAATGGACTGGAAACCAGTTCCCCATCGGTTGATGTCCAGCCTCCATGGTCTGCTCTGGGTGCTGGAGCACTCGTCACAGTTTTAAGTACATGGATTTAAAAGTAAAATCATGCTTTAGTTGAAACCTGCTTGTTTTTTTTCCTCTGGACAGAGATAATAATGGACTTTCTGGCAGGGATCTGGTGAGAGTTGGGGTCCTGCAGCCCCTTCTGGCTCCTGCCAGCCCTTCCCAACCCTTGTCCCCTTCCCTGGGCTTCGTTTTCGGAGCATCTGAAGCGAAGCAAGCTGGGGTTTGGTATCGCCTTTTGGGTGCCGGTGCCTCGTTTTGGCTTCAGGGCACCTGGGTGGTCTGCGTGAGGTTGAGAAGTGCTTTTTGGGGAAATCATTCGTCCTTCTCGTGCTGTCACCTCGAGTCGAGCCCGCTCGGGCTGCCTTTACAGCCCCTGCATGGGAGCTGCCCCGAGGAGGGTAATAAAACCCAAATTGGGGGGGGATGACAGTTTATAGAGATTCTGGCTGGAGGCGAGGGGTCTGGAGCTGGCGGAGCTCGGTGGGGACATCGTTGGGGACGGTGCCAGGGATGGGAGCAGCCAGGAGGGCTCTGCTAGGGCAGCGGCACGAGGGCGAGAGCATCGCCGCTCCCGACGCGAAGGAACCGGGCAGCGCGGTTGGGGAAAATAAAAAAAAAAAAAAGGGAAAAAAGGAGAAAATAAACAGAAATCTGTCCGTCCGTCTCGGAGGAGCCCTGGCGATCCGTCAGGAAATGGGTCATTTATTTTATTGTAACTGACGCTTGGGAGCCCTGACATGGTCAGAGCTGAAATTTCACACTTTGCTCGCTACCGTAATCGTCTGGTCCGGACGGTGCGAACGGGCGCGAGCAAACAAACCCCGTAATCCACGGGGCGTCCCCGGCGCAGCTCGGGTCCTCGCTTTATTTTGAAGGGTAACCCACCGGGTCGAGGTTGTTTTTTTTGTTTGAAGAGGCTGGGAACACGGCGGAGCGATGCTAAAAAAGCGGCGGCAGCCCCGTGCCCGCGCAGCGGCTGGGAGCTGGCAGGGCTCCACGCGGCGAGATGCGAAACGCGGGTATTGCCGTGTGTAAACAGCCCTTGAGATTACGGGGAAATTCTGATTCGCGCAACAAGGAGAAAGTTTAGACTCGGTGCAGTTTCCTCTTTTTTTTTTTTTTTTTTTTTTTTTCACAAGGTTAAAAGTAGAGATCCTGGGGGAGCAGCTTCCCGGACTAGAGTGTAAAGGAGACGGGAGAATTGTGAACTAGAGCCAAATAAAAGGGAAGAGAATATATTAAAAAAAAGAAAAAAAGGAAAAAGGCGGCTCGCGGGGCCAGATTTTCACCCACAATTGGAGCCAGATTTTCCCAACTTGCATTTAAGCGTCTAAATAAAAGCTCCGTTTTCAGAAGCGATTAGCGCCCGATGTGCTGAGCGTTCTTGAGAAATCTGGCTCTTGGGATTCCTTCTTGTTCCTGGAGCTTTGGATCCTCCAGCTCGCGCCCGGGAGGTTTCGGCGGTTGCCGCCCCAGAGGAGGGGGTGGATGCTGGCGGGGGTGGGGGGGGACAGGTCCAGAGGAGTCTCTTGTCCCCCGACTTTCTCGCTCTTCGTCGCGTTGAGAGCCGTCGCGTGGCGAAAGGTTTCTGGGACTGTTTGGGAATTTTGGGAGCTGCGGGCGAGGCGCGGGACGGGGAGCGCGGAGCTGCTGCTCCCGCACGGCGAGCTCAGCGTTTGCTCTGGTGTTTCACCACCTGCAGCCGCGGGTTTGGACCCTCGGAGTCCGTTGTGTGCAGAGAACAACCTGCGGCGAGGAGGTTTCTGTGTGGTGTCACAGGCAACAGCGGCGTCTACCTGCGAGGTGTTGGAAAACGCTGCAGCCTCGTCGGGATGGGGTGAGCTCTGCAGTTTTGCCTCATCACCAGGACTCTTGATCTTATCCAAATTATTCCTTCATTATTACTGGTCGCATCCAAGCAGACTCGATCCCCCGCGTGGGTATTTAGCCACAAATATATACATGTGAGTGTCCGTTTTCTTTGCTCTGAAGACACTCAGGTGTGTTTTGTGATCTCCCGTGGTTCCAGCCTCTGGCGTAAAAGTATTTACGAGCAAATTGATGGAACGAGCAAAGGCTGAAGGAAAATTGTAAGGGAGAAGAGCTCGTGGCTGCCGCAGGCTTTTATGGGCTTGTTTGTTGGGGGGTATTTTCACGAGAAGCCAAGAACCTCGTATAAACGTTGGGCTTTAAGGCTGGGATTCACGAGGCTCCTAAGGACGCACTTTGAGACGGGGAAGCCGCCCTTTTTGAAGTTAATGGGGCTGCTCCGATGGTAAAATGAGGCATGTGCTGAATTTGAGCCCGAGTATACAACTTTGTACAAACTTTATATAGTCATTGTTTGGCGTTCGGTTACAGCTGAACTAACAACGCAACAAATTTCTCTGATATCTGTAGCTTCTTTTTGCTTATGGCAAAGTGGCCGTGACTTTTATAAGCGATACCTATCGGGAGGGAGAGGATATTTGTGACTTTTAAAAGCTGTGGCTTGGATGAGAAACCTTTATCCACCCCCCGATGGTGTTCCTGTGCCCGCCTGGCTGCACACCCTTGCCTACCCGGCGCGAATATTTGCTGATTTTATATTTGGTTGCCCCAAATAGTCGTGCATGCCGCTTGGAAAGCTACTTTCTTGCCGCTCTTCGTGCCAGCGGAGCTTGGCGGTGGGAGTGTTTACGGAAGGCAGACAGGAGAGAGGTCGCGGATGGGTCTGAGGGGGAATTCCCTTTAGGAAAAAATCCAGATCGGATAATCGGGCGGCTTTGTGCCGCGTTTCCCTAACGGTGCAGTGAATTTACTCGGGGTGTCTTTGTTGGGTTTCCTGTGCTGAGGTAGAGATGGGCTTTAAATGGCTCGGCTTTGGCCGAGGGAACTCTGTGACGAGGTGAGCAGTGGTGGAGGAGAAAAGCCCCAACTTTGCTGGTTTCCAGCTCCTGCCCTGCCCTTCCCGAGCCTGCACCTTTTCCTTTTCTTCTCTTATTCATGACCCACTTGCTGAAAAACCTGAACTAACAAACATGGGACCTCCTCCCCATCTGGAAACGTTACATCTCCTCTGCTCCGATGGGACGGAGGAGGCAGCTGAGGGGGTTTAACTCTCCCAAACCTGAGCAGGTGCCCAAGGAGAGGCATGGCCACGTCCCCGCCGGCTCCCTCGGTCGGGCTGGCCGAGAAGGGCTCGTTGACATCTTCGTTCCTGCTCCCAAGGGGTGATTTTTGTGGGCTCTGTGTGAGAAACTTAATTTCTCATTTATTTTTTTCAATGAAGATGCCCGATAGCGTTTGCTCAGAAGAGTTTTGCTTTGCCCTCGCCTCCTTTCTGAAGAGGAAACGCAAGAGAAAGCGAGTCCGGCTCCAACCAGGTTTGGTGAAGAACTTGGTTCTTCTACTTACAACTTGGAAACAAAGAGGAAGAACAGGAAAAAAAATATCCCGACTTGTACTTTCTCATCTTTCTTTTAGACAGAAGAACGGAAGCATTTTGATTTCGTTTGCAGTTTCCAGAGGAAAATACGTCGCGGTTGTAACCAAGCTGGGCTGGGAAGGGGCTTCGTGATCTTCTTTTGAGGGTCTGGGCTGGAATTTGTGGTGGAGACAAGGGTGCTGCTCCCAGTCCGGGCTGCTGGAAGTCCTAAACCCCAAAATAGGAGGACTGGCAGGTCTGAGTGTGGCATCATGAGTTTTTAGCTTGAGCTTTTAGCTTGGTAAAAGGGTCTCCACCCTTGAAATCAGTTTGGAAGACTGCATAATCTGCATTGTAGCTTCTGGATTCTCCCTCCGTGGATCCACGTTGATCTCGGAGCGCTGGTCTCTGTGCAGTGGCTGCGCTGGTTCAGCCTGATTTGCCCTAGAACAGGCTGGGTGCCGCTGGCACAAAGCCTTGCATGCAGACTCTTAGATTGATTTTCACTTTTTTTTCTGATCCAGTCTCGTCTGACAAACCTGTACCCGCCGGGTGCGAGTGTCTGCATCCCGTGCTGCTCCCCAGCAGCCCTCAAAGCCGCTGGTGCTGTGCTGCCGCCGCCTCCTCCCGACACAGACCTCAGTCAGAATTGTTTCCGCTTCCTCCCTCGCTCTGGCGTGTGCTTGTGCATCTGAAGCTGTCGGGGCCCTGAATCCTCACAGCTTTGACAAATCCCTCCTCATCTCCCCTGCTCGGAAGTGCCCCGAGCCCGCGAGGTTTGTAAGAACGCTACTAAGAGGCCAACACCCTCCTGGCCGGGGTGGGGGATGAAAATACAGAAATGAAAGAACAGTCACGGCCACTTTCTGTAGGCAAAACTGTGTGAAACGTATCTGAGTGACGGCTGTCGATCACCCTGGTAATGATGCTTAATTACTGAGAAATTAGAGTGGTCTAAGACCCACCTGAGAGCATGGACTGGTGGAGTCTGGGGTTCTCCGTTGCGTGGGAGCTGCCCAAAGCTTTGCTTGGCTGCCTTCTGAAGCCTGAACTCATCTCAAAAGCATCCCCCAGCCCATAGCACCATCAGAGCTGCTGGAAACCAGTTAGAAATGTATTTTGAGCACTGGAGGAGGCAGAGGTGCCCTCTCGTGGCAAGGAGCAGTGGGCGAGAGGTCCCTGGGTGGTCCCAGCTGCCGGCCAAAACCCCAGCCCTGCACCCTAATGAAGGGTGGGGGGTTGGCGTGGCCGTGCTGGGGGTTTCAGACCATCGAAGCATTTGTTTTATACCTTATTGGATTTGGGGTGGGGGGAATGACAGGAGATGTGGTCAACCGAGACATCTCCTGTAGTGGTGGCTGATGTCACAGGTCCTGGAGGTGGCGGCTGAGTGAAAATCCACACTTGGGACCTGTTCTAGTCAAAGTCGGCCGTGGCGGTTGAAGGGAGATGCTCTGAAACGTGCAGAATGCGCGGAAATGCAGATTATACTTCTTGCGTGTGCTTTGATTTGGGTTTTTACGTTGGGTGGAGGAAAGCGAAGTGGCGGCGCTCCCTTCGGCGCCTTGAGGACGTGTGGGTGGCACCGTGTGCTCCCTCGCCTTGGCCACCTTGGGTTTGTTGCCTTGGGCTGTGGTCTGAAGCGGTGCTTTCAGAAGTACTTTGAGGTCCTCGGGTGAGAGATGGGGTGAGAAACAAGTTCCCGCCAGCCCTCCGGTCTGCAAGAAGATTTCTCTTTAAACACCACATTTGTTGGCAAGTTCGTAGTCCAGCCCATGCAAGCTCAGGGGTCGGGTTTGATTCTGAGAGTTGAAATTGTAGATTTATTTATTGTTTTCTTAAGGGATAAAAATCCTTCAGCGCGTCTTACTGGGTGGCGTTGGGACTGGAGGTGACTGGGAGGGAACTGGGGTGGCATCTGCCAACGTCTCGTGGGAGGCAGCGTGTCGGGCTGAGGTTTGGGGTTGAGTTGAACCCACCGAGCAGAGCTGGGCTTGACTCTGGGGCATGTTCGAAGCGTCGGAAAGAGCCTTTCAATACGTGGCGACCTCCCAGCAAGCTGGGATGGCAAGATAATGCGAAATGGACCCATTGTATAAAAACTCATCCACCTTTCCTCTCTACTTACTGTTAAACTCATTCTGTCCGCAGATACTTGATGTATTGGCTTTGGCAAGGACTAACTGCAGAAGTCTGGGGAATGGCTGGAGTCTTCCCCTGGGCAAGTTGAAGATGAGGGTTTTTGAGATGTCTTTGAGATTTCGTGCATCTTTTGAAGCACTGAGGTGTTGGCTTCTCTCGGAGGTCGGCACTCGGCCGCGTGGATGCGGCGTGTGCTCCGTGCCAGCACCACCTCCACGGGATCGGTGGCGAAAATTAGGAGTGGAAAGGTAGCACAGCAGTTTAATAGAGGAGGGAATATAAGACAGAGCGTTTTTCCTGGCTCTGGGCATCAACCAGTCCCTTCCCTCCGCTCCTGGAATGCAGCAGGAGTGAGTTCTCGGAGGCTTTCAACGGGATGCTCCTGGACCACTCGTTCTTGGCAGCTTCCTGAAAAAAACCCCCACAACAACTCATCAATTATTAGTTGTGATTCTCCATGTGCAAAGCGGTTCTGAAAAAGAGCTAATGGGGAGAATCCAATTAGACAGATTTATTAGCCCAAGACCGAATTCTGGTTGCTGAGATGATTGATGGAAGGGATTAATCACGCCGTGCTTGCTTGCCAGAGATAACCGCTAGCCAAGGCGAGCGGGGCTGGGTGAGACTCCCACGTGGATGGCGCCTTTCTCCAAAGTCCCGCGCCCGGTTCACTTCTCCATCCCTCCAGCTGCGAGAAGCCAAACGTCTTCGCTGGCTTGGCCCGATCCCCTCAGGAGGGACCTCTTGGATCATTTCTTTTCAAGGGCTGAGCCCGATTTTCTCTCTGCTTTTCTTTCTGCTACTGCTGCTTCGATCCCGTCCTGACGCGTATTTGCATGTTTCTCTCTCAGCCTCCTCTTCCTTTTATTCCACCCCCAAATCTCTTTCCCGTCAGCCACCCTGCAGCTCTGGCTTCACTGTTGCACGGGCGGAGCCGGGCAGGATTCTCCTCTCTTGCCTTGACCACCAGTGAACAGCAGCCACTGGCCAAGGCGATTGTCACTGGTCTGTGGTTATAGAGCAGTTCGTGAAGATTTAGGATACGAGGACAAGCAGGTCACGGGGCTTGGGAGGAAGGAGGAGAGCGGCTCGAAATAGCACCAAACGCTTTTGGAAGGAAGAGTGTTCAAGAGCTCGTTGCACTGACGACATTAGGTTGAGGTCTGGTGGGGGAAGGTGGTTTGGAGGCAGGGGGATGGTTCTCTGGGAGACTTTTGTGTTTTCTTTATGGGATTTACGGAGAAGTGGGTGTTTAAATCAGCATTTCTTGAGCAGGCTGCAAGCTGGGTCCGTGTTCAGGACGGGAGAAGGGATGCTCTTCTTTCCCACTCCATCTCTCCTGGATCCTGCTCAACCGTAGCGTATTTGGAGGTTTTCCAAGGGGGTTCTACTGCCTTTTTTTTCTTGCTCTGTGAAACTGTGCCTGCCCTGCCCCATGTCAGAGCCCAGGTCATTGTCCAAAGCTACCTCAGTCAGCAGCTTTGGGGAAGCCAGGCTTTGAAGCAAGGGGTACAAGAGGGGTCCTGGGGGTGATAGGGGGACCAGTGGTGGGGAGCAGAGGACAGTGATGACCTTAAGCCTGGCAGAAAAATTCAGTGCTGGAAAAAATACTCTTAATTTAGAGCTTACCTCCCAAACTTTAGGAAATGCCAGCCCAGAAATGTAATATTTGTATTTTTTTTGTTACTGATGTGCTCATGTCGAATATTCTTGATGCTTGACGTTGTGGCGTTGGTTCTCAAAAAAAAATGTGATGCCTCCAAATCTTGGACCTCTGGTTTTAGGCTCTTTGCAAACTCAGGGAAAGACTTTCCACGGTTCCTCCCCATTCCCACGTTGGTTTTTCTTTTTTTTGTTTCCCATGAAGGCTCCCAAAGATCAACCTGGAGCTACTCCCACCCCTGCTAGGAGCCGAGTCTGGATTCAGGAAAAAAACCTCAAAATATCTGTCTCTGCTTAAGTATGACTGAAACCTCAGTAACGCTGCATTTGAGGAGGGAACTAGGATTGCTCGAGCATCATCGGGCGAATTTGCTGTGTGGATTCTTTTTTGGTTTTTTTTTCTTTTTCCCTGCCTTGCCGGTGCGTGCAAGGACCTCGCGTGCCTGGTCCTGCTGGAAAATCCACGTGTTGGGGGGTTTAATAGTACAAAAAACCAACTGGCATGTGGGGAAACCCGAGGGCTGATGAGTTGGCTTGGAGGGCAACCCAAAAAAATGACAAATCAGGGGTGAGGGGGGCTAAAACCTGGAGGCAGATCCCGTGGGCTTCCAGCAGGTACCTCTTTTTTTTTTTTTCCTGTGCGTGTGCTCTGGTTTCCTTGTCAAGGAAGGGAGTTTAGGGATAATATTCCTGCTTCGAGGAGATGTCAGCCAATCGAAAACCTATCAATTTGTAAGGGAAAAAGCAAGTAATTTCTGCTACAACTTTTCTCCGAGTCCCCCTGGCAACGTTTGTGTCTTAGCAACCGCATTTTCCTATTTAAAAATGTTTAAAACATTAAAAAACAACAACAACAACACATTAAGCACAGGATTAAGTGCTTTCCTGAATCAAAGCCTAACTAGATAAATGAAATGCTGTTAATTGAATCAGGGATGCACTGTGTTTTCAGCCCCCAAATTTGCATAACATTTGCATTTGATTGCAAAGCCATCATTAATGTTGTTCAGTTCTAGTAGGTCCCCGTCCCCCCATCATGTCTCTGGCTTCGGCTGCCCTCCTCCTCCTCCTCCTCCTCCTGCCCCGAGAAGCTGCGTAAATGGTTTCGGAAGGAGATGGCCACGATGGTGTTGATGCTTGAGGTCGGATGAGAGCCCGGAGCTCGGACTTTGCCGTCGGTGCTTGGTCCCTCGGTGGCTTTAATCACCTCAGCTTTGAGAAATACATGGTGGGGAACGGAGAAGGTCCGGGAGGTGCTGGGTAAAAGGGGTTTCCTGCAGCCAGCATCTCACAGAAGACGTGTCGAGAGCGTGCGTAGGGTTCTGGGGTGGCTGCAGAGCTTAACGCGGAGCGACATGGGGCTGAGGAGCAGCAGCTCCTGCCGTGGTGCTGGGGGTCGGTGCTTTCTCTAGGAGATGTTCCCTAAATCGGCGCCTTCCGTCGGGGCTGAAGAGAAGTCGAGTCGGCCCCGCAAAACCTGGACTGGGAGGAAATCTGTGGGGCTGGCTGTGCCGAGAGCGCCGCGCCACTGGGGCTGTTTCGCTCACCCCCATGTGCGGGGGGGGTTGTGGTTGCTGCCTAAACGTGAACCTTGTAGGTCGATCCTTGAGGTTGAAGGAGAGCCCAAGACTTGGCCGGACTTTGCCGTTGACGCTGGGTCCTCCGGGATCTCGGTGGCTTTAATCACCTCTGCTTTGAGAAATACGCAGTGAGGGATGGAGAAGGTCCAGGAGGTGCGTCGCGCAGAGCGTCGTGTGCCGGTAACGCGGCCGGTCGCATCTGTTCCCTGCGGGTCACGGGGAGCATCATTTGGGGCTCCAAAGGCAAAAGTTGGGGTGACCTGAGCATCCCGTACCCTCCTCCCGCCCTGCCGCTCCCTCCAGCTGCCTCCCGGGCTGCCAACGATGCTCGGGGTCAGACCCCGTGGGTAGCGCATCCCCGCTCCGTCGGGGCTCCGCGGGGCTGGCGAGGGAGGCGCAGCCGCGCGGCGCGATGGAGACACGCGGGTTTTACCCCAAGCCCGGCGGCTGCGCTGATGCTCCTCTCCAACGGGCTCTTCAGCTTTGCCCCGCGGCTCTTGTGTCGGGTGGGACCTGTGGCCAAAACTTGATCGGGAGGAGATGGCAGGAGCTCTGGCTGGTGATGCAGCGAGGATTCGTTCTGTCCCACTCACAAAACACCGCTCGGGGCTGGTGCGAGACCGGGCTGTGCCGGTGCTGCTTTGCTGGGGCTCCAGCTCGCGGTAGCCAACCCCAGCCTGCCGCTGGCCCCCGGCCAGGCTGCCTGCTCCAAACTAGCTAGTGCCCCTTTCTTGGGTGCGTGCCACCGCCGCCACCGTGCCAGTCCACTCCGAGGGAATTACCAGCAGATTCTTAATTAAGTGGGAGGCTCTGGCCACCCTCTTGAAGGCGATCTCTGGGGGATGCGTCCGGGGCTGAGAAGGGGGCTGCTGGCGGCTTGGACGTTGCCCAGTGGGATTTAAAAATTACAAACCGCTGGAGAGCAGCGGCGAGTGTGTTCTGAACGATCGGGACTTGCCTTTGCCGACGCTTTTCTCCTCGGTTTCTCCCTCCCGGAGAAGAGGTTCTTCTCGGGGCAGTTTTGGGGTTGACCCATGCGGTAGCGATGGGCACGGTGGTACCTGCAGGATCCTTTGCGGCGGCACTTGGCTCTGTCTCTTTGCTTTTTCCCCCAGTGAAGTTTAACCTGTCGGTGTGTTGAGCTCTTGAAAGAGCTGGTCGAAGGAAAAGCCTTTGATGGAGCAGATTTTGGTGCTTCCACTGCTCAGGGGTGGTTGAGATGCTCACCTGGGTGTGGCTCCATGATGCAGCTCCCATTGCAGCCTCTTATTCCAGTTTGGGTGCATCAGGGTGGGTTTTTTTTTTCCCTCCCCGAGTGAGCCCAATCCGCGGCTGGGGAGGGTTTATGAAGAGATTTCAAAGGTCTCACTTGGGCTCCTGGTCCTGCGGGAGAGGCAGCAGATCCGTCCCGGGCTGCTGGGGTTTTGAGGGCTGCCGGATGGACGTGGCGAGATGCTAAAATCCCCTTGTCACAAACAGCACGATCGATGCGGAGCAGAGATCCCTCCCTGGGACTTGCGGGTCCTCTCACCCTGCAGCCATTCACCCGCCTTTCTCCACCTCCATTCTTTTTTTTTTCCTCTTTAAAAGCCACCAGCACTTGGGCAGAAACCATCACGTTTGCAAATAGACTTTTTTTCTAACCAGGTCGATCAGTCCGCACCAGCTCACCCCAAAACATCCGGGAGGCTCTGAGCCTTCGGGCTAAGCCGAGCAGCATCCTTGCGAGCTGTTGCCTTCTCCAGGGGGCTGCTCCGTGGCTCCCACCAGCCCGAGGACGGGCACGAGCGCCGGTGCTGGCTGGCAGCCGAGGTCGGGCGAGCGGAGGTTGCGAGATCCCTTCGGTGGGGCGGGAGGGAGGAGCTCCCGCGTTTTGGCACGTCGTGAATAAAAAGCCGGGGGATCGCCGTCTCGCGGAGTTTTTATTCCGAGTCGAGCTCCGCTCGGGGCGGAGGTGGGAGCGGGCAGAGCGGGGCTGTCGTTTTCGGTGGCGCGAAGGGCGGCGTTTGGCCACGAGGGTTTAAGTACGGCGGGACCCGCTTCTAGCAAAGCAAATAACGGGGTTTATTTATTCATGACTTCCTCTGTAATTCTAACCACAGCCGCCGCCGAGCGCTCCGTCGGAGCCAGATTCAAGCCGGGGCTGCTCATCGGAGGGGGAAGGTTTCCCCCCAGTCCGTGTCGAGCCTGAAGGGCGATGGATGCGACCCCGATTCCCGGGGCAGGACGGTGGAGATGGGGCCAGGAGTCAAGTGTTTCGGGGTGCCGGGATTTTGGGGGGGATCCTGCTGCGCTTTGTGCAGCTCTTTGCTGAAAGATTCCGTCTCTCCCTTCCCGGCGCGGCCTCGTGGAGATTTAGTATCCGTCGGCGATGGGAGTGGGGAATAATCCTGGCGACGTGGTCTCGGTGGGAGGAATTATTGGTTAATTAACATGCTAATAAAAGCGGTGAGGCGCAGAGCAGCCCCTCGGCCGGCGATGCTCTGCCCGGGCAGGCGCTCCAGCGAGCTCCGGAAAGGAGATGCGATTCTTTTTTTTTTAATTAATATCTATTTAGTTTTATTTTTCCTTTTAGAGAAGGGGAGAAAATTGGATGCCACCAGCAGACTTACGGTGCGAGGACATAAATGGCTCTTTTCTCTCCATAGCACGTTCGATTCTGGTCACGTATGTGCAGAACACATGCTCTGCCCGTGCAGATGCTTGTCGCTATCTGGAGAAGTTTCCGTGGCAGGGGTGGGCGGTGGGAGACCTACGGGGGTTTCTTCTGTCACTTCAAATCCCTTTGACCCTCCCTGGACTGTGACATTCTTGGCATTCTGAATTTCTTAATCTCTCTCCCATTCATTTGGGGATGCGGATTAGCGTGTAAACCCAGAGATCTGGTTTCAGAGCCTCTCCCCGCTTCGCTTCCCGCAGCCCCCAAATCACGCTGTGATTTTAAGGGTTGGCTTCGTTTCTTTTTGCCTCGTCCACCTGGTTTGCATCTGTAGTGGCGACAAGATTTGGTGGTTTGGAGCTTTCCTGGTGGCTCAGCTACTGGCAGTGCTGGAAATCTCTTTTTTTTGTGCTTCATTTTGATTTTTAGAGGTGAGAACCACCCCAGACCTGTCTGTTCCCCCCCTCCGGTCTGAACCTTTGGGAAATCTTTGGTGATTTTGGGAAACATCAAATGCTAGTTTTGTTTGAAATCCCCCTCCCTGACCGGGCCAGCACTTTTGGGGACTTTGGGGCGTGTGGGTTTGCCTCGGCAGCTCGGATCGGAGGGGATGCTCGCGGCAGCTGCCGTTACCTCGCGGGATGAAGGCGTCGGGAGGAATCCTTCCCCACCTGGCTCAGTCGTACCGAGAGCTTTGGGCTCTTTCATGCTGAACCCATTTCTTCTCATTGACAAAGGAGCTGAACCACCTTCTGAAGTTGTGTAATTAGAAGATAAGAATCAAGAATCTCATCTCCTCTCCTATTTTTTCCTCTCTATTTTTCCACACGTTCATAAATACTTTTGAACTTGAAGCCTGGGTCTGTGGTGAGCGAGTCCGAGGGTGTTTACCCGACGCTGAGCTGCCTGCCTTGGTCACTAAATTCATCTTCCTCTTCTTCAGGCGTCTTAAAACTCGCTGGGTTTGGTTATTTCCGAAAAACCAGAGGCAAACGGTGGGAACCAGCTGTCTGTGGGAGGGTTGGCACTGTTTGCCAGCCCCAAAGCTGTGTCCTTCGAAGCCTTGGGCACCTAAAGGTGTCATTGCCTTTAGGGGGGGTTTTTGGGGGGGTCCAGCAGCGGGTCGGGGTGGGAGCTGCCAGACGAGCCCGTGGCTGCTCTCAGCTGTCTGCAACAGCTGCCTAGTAAGGGAGGGACAGCACCCCCGGGGGCAAATTTGGCATCGGAATTAAAAAAAAAAAAATCAAAAAATTCTATTTTGGGGAAAAGTGAGGTTAGGAAAGAGCCAAAAATGCGAGCGGAGAAGCAGCCAGAGACCCGCCGCGGGTGGTGGAGCCGGGATGCTCGTACCTTGATCCCCCTGGTGAGAATTCAACCAGGTTTGGGGGGTTGGAACTAGAGGATCTTTGAGATCTCTTCCAAGCTAAATCATTCTGATTCTGTGGTTGTGATGCTCTGGCAAGTCCGGTGGCATCCCCAGGGTCGTCCCTTCGTGCCTCCCGTGCGGGAGGGCAGGTTACACGCGCCCCCGGCTCTTTTTTTTCGCTTTCTTGTCCTGTTTAACCTTGCAAACCCCTCTGCCTTTCCACCCGCGCCCACGTTAGGTGCCGAAGGGTTGGGCAGATTTTGGGATCTTGTTCTTGGTGAAACTCCCGGGTGCGATTAGCCGGAAGCCCGGCAGCGCGTGGAAACGCAAAGCTGGATCGGACACGTCAGCGTGCGACAGTTCGGCGCGAGGTGGCAGCGTTTCGGATGCCAAATCTTGCTTTTTTTTTTTTTTTTTTTTTTTTTAATGGCTTTTCGTTTATTTTCAGGAGCCGGAAAATTCAAATCCGAAACATCCCGCCCCAGCTGCGATGGGAGGTAAGAGGAGCAGGCGGAGACGTGTAGGTCAGGTTTAAGGACTAATTCCCTCCCCAAGTTTCTGTACTTGGGATTAAAGTCGATTTCTCCTTTTCTTTGTTATTAATTGGGTCTAATTATACTAGACCCTTGCCTCCACGTAGCTTATTCTTCTTCCATTACAGGAGTAAATTCAACTGGTAGAAGCAACGTAAGCTACACCAACAAAAATCCCTATTAATAACAGGGTTATATGATTTATCTATTGTATAAAGAACAAAATGGATCCTTTCTTCCCGCTGACTGCCGGGACTTTTCCCCGAGTCTTTTTTTCCCCCCCGCTGGCTCGGAGGCCCCTTGGTCCGGTGTCCTGGGGCAGACGGGAGCTTCCTTCGTCTAATTGCTTGTGAAATCTTAATGACTAGAAAGCTGCCTTTATTGATTGATTGTATTTCCCCTGCTCTGTCCCGATGATCCCAGCGTAAAGCGGTTTGGGATTTTTATTTTTTTTTAACCCCCCCCCCCGCCCCTCTCTTTTCCAGGTTCTGGATGGTTTGCTAGCCCAGTATGGCACCGTAGAAAACTGCGAGCAAGGTAGGGCTGAAAAAAAGACGCCGACGTGCTGTTATTTAAAAGATATTTTCTACCCCAGCTATTTTTGGGGGGGGGGGGGAGGAGGGTGAGGATGGACACGTGTTTTTTTCCTTTGTCAGCGGAAGCCGCGGCTGAAGATGTCAAGAGGTCTCAGCCTCGTCACTGGGGGCTTGTTATTTGTTTCGTTGTGCTAAAAGATGAGTCCTGGGCGGTGGGTTTGGGTGGGTGTCCCCGCGTCGGGTGCTGGGTCGGCGTCGTTCCCGCCGCGCCCACGAGGACCCTCCAGCGGATGCTTCAGGATGCTCTCCCGGGGCGGGGGGGATTCTCTGTCTCTGCTCGGCAGATTTTTATCTTGGCCTCTAATGGTGACGATCAGTTGAGAACCGGAGGTTTAATATTGCCCCCGGGGACGTTTAATGAGAGTAGAGTTACTATAACCCTCCTAGAAATGGAAAGGAGGGCTCGGAGGAGCTCCTGGGACCGTCGCCGGGCTCTGGATGGAGTTGGCGGAGCACAGCGACACGTCGGGATTCTTGAAATAAATAAGACAGGAGGGTCTGTGCCGCCCGCGATGAGTCCCAGCATGGTCTGAGCCCTCCGGACGCTCTTCTCCCTCACGGGAGGAAAATGTTTGCAAATCCCTGGGGAGCCTGGAACCATCCGAGGGGGTTTCTCGGCGCTTTTGGGAGCCTTGACTCGAGGCGTTCGTGCCTCCTCTCTTAATTTCTGCCTCTTTTGCTCGCAGTGAACACGGACAGCGAGACGGCCGTTGTCAACGTCACCTACGCCAACCGGGAGCAGACCAGGCAGTAAGTGCCCCGTGGTCCCCCGGGAGCTCGAGCTGCCCATCCTGCTGTGCCTCCTGTCGCTTCCCCACTTGTAGAAAGCATTTTTCCCAGTGCTGGGAGTCAGATTTCCCAAATTTTGGCTGAAATTACAGCAAAAGTTTGAGGACACCCTTCCCGAGCTCCGATTTCCTTCCCCTTCAGGTGGACATCTGAGTTTTTAGGCTTTTCTCTGCAGGTCAGAGAGTACAAAAAAAAAAAAAAAAAGGTTTTTTTTTTGCTTCAGGAAAAGCAGAGATTGTTTTCTTGCACTTGCATGATTTCAGGAGTTGTTCTAGAAAAATTAATAAGGAGACCAAATATCCCAGGAGCTGGTAGGCACCAGGCAACGCGTGTCCTCTCTGGCTGACGGCTGGGAGACCTGCAGCGCCCTTGCCCGTCCTGCCGTGGGACGATCAAGCTTTGCACTAAATGCAAAAGGAAAATGCATTGGGTTTTCACCGCTGTTTAGTTTGTGTTTTGCCCCAGCGAAGGGATCTGGAAAGGAACGGGATCAGTGCTTGCCTTGGAGGGCAGCCTGGAGGAGCGTGGGGATGGATTAGTCGGTTTTTGTCCAGGAAGGTTTCTGTCACGTCTCAAATGTGGCCACGGCAGCCCTGGGGACACGGCGTGTGGTCGCTCTGCCAAACGGCCGAGGATAGTCCAGCTGTCAAACCCAGATTTGCTGCGGTTGCACCCGCAGCCGCCACAAACCTTTGTGGGGGAACCGCTGTCGTGTTTGACTTTCTGTAATAACACGGGGCGGCGAACGGCCGTGGAGCCCAGTGGGAGGAATGCTCCTGGTTTGTCCTCCCGTCCTCTGTCCGCCCTGCGTTTTGCACCCTGTAAGGCGAAATATTTTGAGTTTCTTTTACCGCGAAGCACACAACAAAAGAGTTTTGTGCCAAGTAGTTTTGCTTTCAGACCTGCATCCCTTCGCCCCTGCCTTTTCCTGCTCCTTCTGCTCCAGCGAGCATCTTCCTCTGGTCCTTGTGCGTCACAGCAGGAGGCTGCTAGCAGGGAAAGTCTCCCTTCAGCTGGTTTTAGGTTTTTCTTGGGGGGGTTTGTTTTTTGTTTTTACAAGAGTTGAGTCACTGACCACTTTCTGGAGAGCTATGGTTTGGGTTGTCTCCGTAGAAAGCCGAGGAGGTTTGAAGGAGCTGCCGAGAGCGGTGGCCAAAGCCGTCGCTTTGCTCTTGCTGCCAGCCCCATCTATCGACAGCTCCAGCTCTTGCAGTCCCTGAAGTCCTGCCAGGAGAGGGATTTGACAAATCGGACAAAATTCTGAAGGCACAATCCTGTCCTTGCCCTGGGTGCTTGGAGAGGTTCCTCTTAAAATATTTTGCCAGGCTGGGTGGAAAGTCCTGCTGGGTCCTCACGGTATCAGCGACATCTCATTTCCCTGCTCTCCGTCCTTCTTGTCTTACACCGGGAAGGGTTTTGCTCATTTTGGGCTCAGTGTGGGGACCCCCCCAGCCCAACCCTTTCTCTTTTTCCAGAGCCATCATGAAGCTGAACGGGCACCAGCTGGAAAACCACGCGCTGAAGGTCTCCTACATCCCCGACGAGCAGTCTGCTCAGGGGCCGGAGAACGGGCGCCGGGGCGGCTTCGGGGCGCGCGGTGCCCCCAGGCAGGGCTCCCCCGTCGCGGCGGGGGCGCCCGTGAAGCAGCAGCCGGTGGATATCCCCCTCCGCCTCCTGGTGCCCACCCAGTACGTGGGCGCCATCATCGGCAAGGAGGGGGCCACCATCAGGAACATCACCAAGCAGACGCAGTCCAAGTGAGTCCGCTCTCCCACGAGCCGGTTTTGCACAGGGATTTATGAAGTTGGATTTTCTTTGGGTTTTTTTTGTAGAAGAGGGGCTGTTTGAGGCCCCTCTGGCTCTCCTACCGTGCAGGGCGATGTGTCCAGAGCCACCTTACTCACACCCTCTCTCAGCCAGGCTTTCTTGGCTGCGCTTCCCCACGTGTCCCCCTTGGCTGGGACGGGACCCGGGCAGGCACACGAGGAGGTCGCTTCTTCAGCCTCTCTCGTTTAACACGAACCTGACTGAGCTTCACCCGCCTGCTTTTGCATTTGGCCTCTGAGCTCATGTTGGCCGTGGCTCTTGTCCCCCAAGGAAGGCTTTAGCCAAGATGTGAAGTGATGGACAGCCTGTCCCGTCCCCCAGGCACGTGCTTGTTCCACCACTTAATCGCCGCCGTTGCTTGAAATAAATAGATGCTGACGCCTTACTTGGATTTCTGTGATTTGAGCTTCCTAGCCGCCACGTCCATGTGGAATATCGAGCCCAGAATTAACTCTCCTCGCCTTCACGGGGTGCACATAACCTTACGGTCGCGTGTGAGCTCCGGGAGGAGGGGAAGCGGAGCAGCGGTTCCCCAGCCCCAGCTCTCCCCTCCCTGCTTGCAGGATCGACGTGCACCGGAAAGAAAACGCGGGAGCCGCGGAAAAAGCCATCAGCATCCACTCCACCCCCGAGGGCTGCTCCGCCGCCTGCAAGATGATTTTGGAGATCATGCAGAAGGAGGCGAAGGACACCAAGACGTAAGGTTTTTCCCTGCCTTTCTGTGCACGCGTGTCCCACCCGGCCTCTGGCTCCCTCCAAACACCCAGCGCTGGGTGATGTTCCCACGGGGGCAGGAGCTTTGGTTTGGGGGACCAAGGGACTCCAAGCGAGGGAATTTGAGATCCCCCACCCCTCTGGACCTCCCCTTCTGGCTGCTTTAATCCTTCTTCCCTCTCCCCCATTCGTCTCTCAAGAGCTGATGAAGTGCCTCTGAAAATCTTGGCCCATAACAACTTCGTGGGGCGCCTGATCGGCAAAGAAGGGCGAAACTTGAAGAAAGTGGAGCAGGACACGGAGACAAAAATCACCATCTCGTCGTAAGGCTCCTCATAACCTTTGGGGAAACCAGGGCACACCTTCCTCAGCCCGGGGAGGATGAGGAGGAGAGGGGGGATGTGATGAGGGATGTCTGCCTGGCAGGCCTGGTGTAGTGAAAGTGCTTTATACCCCAAAGCTTCCTTGAGAAATCTTGGCTTAATATTTTCTGTGTTCACTTTGCCGTCTCCTCCCCATCCCCTCAGGGCTGCAGAGTTCAGGACCAACTGGTTTCACGGCTGGGAGTGGGGTTTTAGTCTTAAGCCATGTTTTTGGGTGGAAGCAAAGTGGACTTCCCAGTGCAAACCGTGATGCTGGTCCTTGCCCTGACTGGGACCAGGCAGTCCCAGTACGCTGGTGTCCCCGGCACCCCGATAGCACCCGTCAGAAGGACCAGAGGACCCAGCATCGCTCTGGTTGGGCAGGTCGTGGTGCTGACACCAGCTTTCCCATCAGCTTGCAGGACCTGACTCTGTACAACCCCGAAAGGACCATCACGGTGAAGGGCTCCATCGAGAACTGCTGCAAAGCGGAGCAGGAGATCATGAAGAAAGTGAGGGAAGCCTACGAGAACGACGTGGCCGCCATGAGCGTGAGTGGGCTTCGGTCTTGCCCGGCGTCTTGGCTGATGGGAACTCTTGGGGAGGTTGCCCTGACCAAAGCGACGAGCGTTTCTCTCCTCTCGCCTCCAGTTGCAGTCTCACCTCATCCCTGGCCTTAACCTGGCTGCCGTCGGCCTCTTCCCTGCCTCCTCCAACGCGGTCCCTCCTCCGCCGAGCAGCGTCTCCGGCGCCGCGCCGTACAGCTCCTTCATGGTAGGTGAACACCCTCCAGCTCGAACTGCTCCTGCTTCCACCTCGGGGAGCTCTCATACGTGGAGAAGACCCTTGCGATGGTCAGGGTGATGCCTTCAGCACCCCCAGCTCTCTGCAGGCAGCTCGGGTCCAGCGCTGGTGCAGGGTTTGATTTTTTTAAAGTTATTTGAGACATGGTGGAGAAGGTGCTCAGCCCCTGCAGAGCCTGGCAGTGGCTCAGCCCTTGGGAGAGGCGCCGGCATCGCTTGGGGCCCCGAACGGTGACACGGGGCCCTGACCAGTGCCGCTGTACCCGCAGCCCCCGGAGCAGGAGACGGTGCACGTCTTCATCCCCGCGCAGGCGGTCGGTGCCATCATCGGCAAGAAGGGCCAACACATCAAGCAGCTCTCCCGGTTCGCAAGTGCCTCTATCAAGGTAGGGTGGCCCCGGTGGGGACACTCCACCAGCCCCTTCCTCAGCGGGGGCTTCTCTGGCTGGGAAAACCAGCCGAAATAGCCGGGCTTGGGCAGGGTCTGATCCCGGGGTGCAGGGGAGGGAGGGCACGGCTGCCGCTCTGCCCCATCCCACCGTCTCTCTCCCCATTCCAGATCGCTCCTCCGGAGACGCCGGACTCCAAAGTGCGCATGGTCGTCATCACGGGCCCTCCAGAAGCTCAGTTCAAGGTGCTCCCTGCGCTGCCATCGCCGCAGGGGGATTTGGAGGGCGCCCCTCTCCACCACCCCACGGAGCTGGGAAGGGGAGGAGCAGGGTGGTGACCCCAGTTTTGAGCCCAGTCTTTGGCTGGGTTGACCCCACTTGGGCTTTCCCAGAGGCTTGAACTGGTTGGAAACCCCAAAAAACCTGAAATTTTATGGGATGTTGGCCTGAAGGGAGACCCCCCGGAGCCGGTGGGGACACGCGACGGGGTGGGACGCCTCGGATGGCACCTAACCCCGTGCTCCCTGCAGGCGCAAGGCAGGATTTATGGGAAGCTGAAGGAGGAGAACTTCTTTGGGCCGAAGGAAGAAGTGAAGCTGGAGACGCACATCCGGGTCCCCGCCTCGGCCGCGGGCAGGGTCATCGGCAAAGGGGGCAAAACCGTAAGCGGGAACGGCGCTTGGCCGGGGAGGGGACATCCTTGGAAGGGTTGGCAGCTTCATGCCTTGGGAGGGCCATCCCAGGGACTGGTTTCCTGGGAGACCAGCTGGGATTTTCCCCGGAGGGGCTCGTCCTTGGGGTGACGGGTTGGTCTCTGCTCCTTCCCCGCAGGTCAACGAGCTGCAGAACCTGACGGCAGCGGAGGTGGTGGTGCCGCGGGACCAGACCCCCGACGAGAACGAGCAGGTCATCGTGAAGATCATCGGGCACTTCTACGCCAGCCAGGTACAGCCCCGGCAGCTCCCGCGCTGGCACGAGTGGATTCTCTGGTGGCTCGTAGGGGGGTTGTGCCCCGTGAAAGCTTTTTCCCCACACCTGGCTTTTGGTGGTTGTTTGCAGACGTGGGTGGTGGTGGATGCCACGTGGGAGGTAGGGAGAGCTGTGGGAGCACGCCCGCGCAGAGAGCGACCCCCCCAAACCCAACTTCTGGTGGAAACCAGGCTTGAAAACAGAGCAGGAAGGGATTTCCAGGAGCCCCGCTCTGCACTGGATTTGTGGAATCGTTACGGTTGGAAACGACCTTGAAGCTCAAGTCCAACCGAACTCCAACCACGTCCTCTTCTAAACCACGTCCCAGAGCAATGACGTGTCCCTCTCCTGGCTTTTCCTCGCCCGCAGATGGCTCAGCGCAAGATCCGAGACATCCTGGCCCAGGTGAAGCAGCAGCACCAGAAGGGACAGAGCGGCCAGACGCAAGCGCGGAGGAAATAAAGAGCGGCGCCGACGGCAGCGGGAACAGCGGAACGAGCCAGTGCCGGGCTTAAGAGTGGCTGGGAATCAGTTACCGTAGACAAGACGCTAATTATTTCATTAACCGAGTTGAAAAGGCAGTTTGATTGGCTTCCCGAGGTAGATGGCTAGGGTGAAACGAAAAAAAAAAACAAAAAAAAAAAAGGAAAAAAACCCACCAACAGAACGTATCTCTCTGTAAATTGGATCCGGTTTTGAGCTCCACGTGCCAGGACGAGCTACTTAAATGAAGCGAGAGGTGCCGCCCCGCCGGGGGCACGGGGGGCGCAGCGTTCGCCCCCTCATTTAAGTAGCGTCCGGGGGTCCCGGCGCAGCCCCGAGCCCTCGCTCCCTCCCTCCCCGCGGCTGCTGGGTGTTCCCAGAGCCCTTTCGGAGCGGAAATTACTCCAAAAAAAAAATGCAAATTTAGATTTTTCTTTTTTTTTTTTAAAGAGGAATCCCAACGGATTCTTACCGACCTCTGTCGGGGACGAGGTCCGTTGCGAAGCAAATAAAAAAAATTAAAAATAAAGATGAAAACCCACCTTAGCACCAAGTGGATTCGGGTCCCTTGGGAGCTCGGCACCGCTCCAGCCTCGGAACCACCGGCGGGCGGGAGGGCAGGATTCCTCCCGCTGCGGCGCAGTGCCTTGTAAAGCCTTAGAAGCCAGGAGAGCACCTCTGATTTTTCCAGGATGATTTATTTTAATTTTTTTTCCCCCTTTTCGGTTGTTTTGAATGTTTATTTTTAGGTTAGTTTCAAGAAATCTTTTTTTTTGTTTCCAATATTTTTTTTTTTTTTTGAAGCCTATGAATTAACGGCAGAAGCGGGACATCGCAAATTTTTTTATTATTATTATTTTTTTAAAGAAAAAAAATCGGCCATCTGCGCTGCGGAGGTGACAACCCGTCGCTAGAGACGAGGCAAAACTACCCGGGGAAGCGAAGGGGCAGGGGAAGGGCTTTTCCTTTTCCCACCTCCCTTTGAGCACCAGCAATAAACCACCAAAAAAAAATGAAAAAAAGGCAAAAAAACCCCACCCTCACCCCCCTGCTTGGTAGAAAACATTGAATTAATCTTAAATAATCAGATTATGGGAACTCGGTGCGTGCGGAACGGTTTGGGACGTGGAGCTGCTCCCCTGCCTCAGTTTCCCCACCCGGAGCGGGAGGTTTTGTGCCCTGAAATCCCGTCGGATTCTCCAGGGAGGGAATAGAATTCCAGAAAACACCCGGGAAATGTGCTTTTTTATTAGAAGATCGAGGTGCCGTGAGCTCCCCTGGGCTTATTCGTGTCTCGTTCGCCGCCCTCCCTCCAAATCGCCCCAGGTGGGGGACAAAAAAACCCCGAAAAACCTCGAAATTTGGCACTTTTGAGTCCGTTTCTGATTCTTTTTCCCGTCCTTTCCAACCCAGCAAAACCCCTCCGGAGTAACTGCTCGCACGAGACGAAACCAAATCCACCCGTCGGCCGAATGTCACATGGTCACTGATTCCCGTCACTCTTAACGTCGAGATTTTCGAGCGATTTTAATGGGTTTTGGGTTTAATCGCGGGGATTCGGAAGGGACAGGAGCTGCTGCCGACGCCTCGTCCAGGCAGGGCGAGGTCTGGTCTCCACAACCCCCCCAACTCCTTTTATTTTTGGCTGCAAATCCAACCAAAACACAGATTTACGCTGATTTTTCCTATTTTTTTTCCCTGCAAATCCAACCAAAACGCAGATTTACACTGATTTTTCCCATTTTTTTCCCTGCAAATCCAACCAAAACGCAGATTTACGCTGATTTTTCCTATTTTTTTCCCTTCAAATCCAACCAAAACACAGATTTACGCTGATTTTTCCCATTTTTTTCCCTGCAAATCCAACCAAAAGTCAGATTTACATTTTCTCCTATTTTTTTCCCTGCAAATCCAACCAAAACGCAGATTTACGCTGATTTTTCCTATTTTTTTCCCTGCAAATCCAACCAAAATGCAGATTTACACTTTCTCCTATTTTTTTTCCCTGCAAATCCAACCAAAACGCAGATTTACGCTGATTTTTCCTATTTTTTTCCCTGCAAATCCAACCAAAACGCAGATTTACGCTGATTTTTCTTATTTTTTTCCCTGCAAATCCAACCAAAACGCAGATTTACGCTGATTTTTCCTATTTTTTTCCCTGCAAATCCAACCAAAATGCAGATTTACACTTTCTCCTATTTTTTTTTCCCTGCAAATCCAACCAAAACGCAGATTTACACTGATTTTTCCTATTTTTTTCCCTGCAAATCCAACCAAAACGCAGATTTACGCTGATTTTTTCCATTTTTTCCCTGCAAATCCAACCAAAACGCAGATTTACATCGATTTTTCTTTTTTCCCTGCAAATCCAACCAAAACGCAGATTTACGCTGATTTTTCCTATTTTTTTCCCTTCAAATCCAACCAAAACGCAGATTTACGCTGATTTTTCCTATTTTTTCCCTGCAAATCCAACCAAAACGCAGATTTACGCTGATTTTTCCTATTTTTTCCCTTCAGATCCAACCAAAACGCAGATTTACGCCGATTTTTCTCATTTTTTTCCCTGCAAATCCAACCAAAACGCAGATTTACGCTGACTTTTCCTATTTTTCCCCGCAAATCCAACCAAAACGCAGATTTACGCTGATTTTTCCTATTTTTTTCCCTTCAAATTCAACCAAAACGCAGATTTACGCCGATTTTTCGAATTTTTTCCCTGCAAATCCAACCAAAACGCAGATTTACGCTGATTTTTCCCATTTTTTCCCTGCAAATCCAACCAAAACGCAGATTTACGCCGATTTTTCCTATTTTTCCCCTGCAAATCCAACCAAAACTCAGATTTATGCCGATTTTTCCCATTTTTTTCCCTGCAAATCCAACCAAAACGCAGATTTACGCCGATTTTTCCCATTTTTTCCCTGCAAATCCAACCAAAACGCAGATTTATGCTGATTTTTCCTATTTTTTTCCCTTCAAATTCAACCAAAACGCAGATTTACGCCGATTTTTCGAATTTTTTCCCTGCAAATCCAACCAAAACGCAGATTTACGCTGATTTTTCCCATTTTTTCCCTGCAAATCCAACCAAAACGCAGATTTACGCCGATTTTTCCTATTTTTCCCCTGCAAATCCAACCAAAACTCAGATTTATGCCGATTTTTCCCATTTTTTTCCCTGCAAATCCAACCAAAACGCAGATTTACGCCGATTTTTCCCATTTTTTCCCTGCAAATCCAACCAAAACGCAGATTTACGCCGATTTTTCCCATTTTTTTCCCTGCAAATCCAACCAAAACGCAGATTTACGCTGATTTTTCCCATTTTTTTCCCTTCAAATCCAACCAAAATGCAGATTTACACTTTCTCCTATTTTTTTCCCTGCAAATCCAACCAAAACGCAGATTTACGCCGATTTTTCCCATTTTTTTCCTGCAAATCCAACCAAAACGCAGATTTACGCTGATTTTTCCTATTTTTTTCCCTTCAAATCCAACCAAAACGCAGATTTACACTTTCTCCTATTTTTTTCCCTGCAAATCCAACCAAAACGCAGATTTACGCTGATTTTTCCTATTTTTTTGCCTGCAAATCCAACCAAAACGCAGATTTACACTGATTTTTCCTATTTTTTTGCCTGCAAATCCAACCAAAACGCAGATTTACTCTGATTTTTCCTATTTTTTCCCTTCAGATCCAACCAAAACGCAGATTTACGCTGATTTTTCCCATTTTTTTCCCTGCAAATCCAACCAAAACGCAGATTTACGCTGATTTTTCCTATTTTTTTCCCTTCAAATCCAACCAAAATGCAGATTTACACTTTCTCCTATTTTTTTTCCCTGCAAATCCAACCAAAACGCAGATTTACGCCGATTTTTCCTATTTTTCCCCTGCAAATCCAACCAAAACTCAGATTTATGCCGATTTTTCCCATTTTTTTCCCTGCAAATCCAACCAAAACGCAGATTTACGCCGATTTTTCCCATTTTTTCCCTGCAAATCCAACCAAAACGCAGATTTACGCTGATTTTTCCCATTTTTTTCCCTTCAAATCCAACCAAAATGCAGATTTACACTTTCTCCTATTTTTTTCCCCTGCAAATCCAACCAAAACGCAGATTTACGCCGATTTTTCCCATTTTTTTCCCTTCAAATCCAACCAAAACGCAGATTTACGCCGATTTTTTCCCATTTTTCTCCCTGCAAATTGGCTCGGGAGGGCGGAAAACGAGAATTTCGGGGAGGGGGGGGACGAGGAGGCGACGCCGCCGGATCCCCGAGAGGGAGGAGACCCTCGAGCAAACCTCATTTTTGGGGCTAAAAGGAGGGAATTTGGAATAATTTTGAATTTTGTGGAGCCCAGACCTCGCAAACTCGGGGGAGGAATCATCGATCCGCGAAGGCGGCGGCAGCTCCGGGACCGCGGGGAGAGCCGGGGAGGGTCAGGGGTTGCCGTGAGAGAGAAAAAAGAAGAAAAAAAGAAAAAAAAAAAAAAAAATAAGAAGAAGAGAAAAGAGAAAAAAAAAAAAGAGCTACCTCAAGGTATGAAGTTACCTCAGCAATTGATTTTTTTTTTAATTATTTTCTTTTTTTTTTTTTTTTTTGTGGGCTTGCTGATATTTTATATAAAAAAAAAAAAGGAAAAGCTGATAAGTCTTGAATATTTTATTTTTTTTAACGAAAAAGAGACGTTACCGTTTCCTGATTTCGCGGGAGTCGGGCGCAGGCGAGCGACGGGGGATTCCGGGCGTGGTGGAAAAGGCGGCGGCGGCAGCTTCTTGGGGTGGGTTTTTTTTTAGTTTTGGGAATTGTTTTCGTGGCCTTTTCCAAAGGCAGGGCAGGAAGTTTGGGCGCGACGCCAGAGCTGCCGGGTGTCGCGACTCTTCGAGACCTCGGGCAAGTCGGAGCCCACCGGGATTTTTTGGATTTTATTAAATTGGGTTTGTTCTCGATTGGGGAAAAGCTTAATTTTTTTTTCTTTTTTTCTTTTTTTTTTCTTTTTTTTTCTTCTTTTTTCTTTTTTTTTCCCTTCTTTTTTTTTCTTTTTTCTTTTTTTCTTTTTTTCTTTTTTTTTCTTTTTTCTTTTTTTTTCTTTTTTCTCTTTTTCTTTTTATTTTTTCTCTTTTTTCTTTTTTCTTTTTCTTTCTTTTTGATTCTTGTTTCTTGTTTCTTTTTTTCTCCTTTTTCCTTCCTTTTCCTTTTTCCTTCCTTTTCCTTTTTTTCCTTCCTTTTCCTTTTTCCTTCCTTTTCCTTCCTTTTCCTTTTTTTCCTTCCTCTTCCTTTTTCCTCCTTTTTCCTCCTTTTTCCTCCTTTTTCCTCCTTTTTCCTCCTTTTCCTCCTTTTCTTTTCCCTCCTTTTTCCTCCTTTTCCCTCCTTTTTCCTCCTTTTCCCTCCTTTTCCCTCCTTTTCCCTTTCTTCTTTCTATTTTTATTTTTAATTTCTTTTTTCTTTTTTCTATTTTTCATTTTTAATTTCTTCTTTTTTCTGTTTTTTATTTTTAATTTCTTTTTTTTCTGTTTTTTATTTTTAATTTCTTTTTCCTTTCTTCTTTCTATTTTTATTTTTAAGTTCTTTTTTCTTTTTTCTATTTTTTATTTTTAATTTCTTTTTTTCTTTTTTCTATTTTCTATTTTTAATTTCTTTTTTTCTCTATTTTTTATTTTTAATTCCTTTTTTTTCTATTTTTTATTTTTAATTTCTTTTTCCTTTTTTTTTCCTATTTTTTATTTTTAATGTCTTTTTCCTTTTTTTTTTTCTTTTTTAAATAGAAAAAAAACGACAAAAAAAAAAAAAAAAACCCCAACCAAAACCTGCCACTGGCTTAAAGGCCTTTCTCAATCCAACTCCAGCGGGAAATCGAATTTTGATTTTTTTTTTCCAAGAGCTTTGGGATGGGAAATCTCCCGCTCCCGGGACGCGAGGACGGGCTCCCAGGCAGCGCTGACTCTGCAAAGCGGGGGAACCGGGCTTTGCTGGTATTTAAACCGCACCAGCTCAGGCGAATTTTTGTTTTTTCGAACACTTGAAAGCCATATATATATCTATATATATCTAAAAAAATATATTTATATATATCCCAGCACCCAAAGGGACCACCTTCTCCACTGCGACGCTGTTCGCAAATATTTTACGAGGGATTTGCCTCCGTTTTACCGAGGATAAACGGTTTAAAAAGGGGGGGGGGGGGGAAGAAAAAAAAAGAGAAAAAAAGAGAAAAAAAAAAAAGGGAGGAGAGAGAAATTCATGGGAGCCATTTATTTATATATATTTTTTTTTTCATATATAAACGCACAGCGGGGAGAAAAAAGACCGGAGCAAACCCGTGAGCCTGAACTTTGGCAGCTCCGGGGCGGTGCGAGAGGGGCTTCCACGGGCTTTTTCCTCTGTTTATTTTGAATTTTATTTTAATTTTTTTTTTTTTTTTAGCAAGGCCGGCGTTTGTCCCGGCGAAAATGGTTTCTTATTCCTTGAAATCTCTGGCTCTCTATTTTTTTTTTTCCTTTCTTTTTTTTTTTCTTTCCAGCCTCCGAGCGGCGTATTCAGACATCGGTGAATTTTTTTCTCTTTCCTGACAGCAAGCGTTTTGGTTTTTTTTATTTTTTTCGGATAACCGCTTCCAAACTGTATCACTGAGGGATATATAAAAAAAAAAACCCTAAAAATCCCATCCCTAGCAGCCCCGATCCTGTTGATCTGAAGAAAATCTTGACTTAAAATCTGATTATTCAGGGAAACCTCTTATTTTTTTTCCCCTAAGCTGGTCCTGCTTGAGCGATCGGTGTTTTATTTTTTTTTTTTAAAATTTTATTTTGAGGGAGGGAAATAATTTATTTCGAGTGATTTTACAGTAAGGAAGATGCCTCCAAGCATCTCCCGTCTCGCTCCGGAGCTGGGAAATGGGATAAACTGGGGGAAAATTTGATGAGATTCGAGCGAGCCCTGGAATAAGCAAGGAAAAAAATTTCTAGTGAAAAATTCTCCGTGCCTCAGTTTCCCCTCGCGCTCCGCGTCGGGGTTCGCGGGCGGGGTTTTGCCGCGGTCGGAGGAGGGAAAAAAATAAGAAAAAAGTTAAAAAAAACCCTGAAAAAAAGTTAAAATCTCGAAATCCCAATTGATGGGGTTTTTTTTCCCGGCTCCTTCCGCGGCGTGAAAGGGTTTTGCGGAACCGGGCGAGAGGAAAACGCCGCGGAAATACGGAAAAAGAAACTGCCTCTAAGCTGGTTTTTTTTTGTGTTTTCTGGGCGTTAGGTTTTGGGTTGGGTTTGATTTTGATTTTTTTTTTTTTTAAGCGCATTAAAAAAAAAAGGCAAAAAAAAGAGCAGCAAGCAGTAAGTTCAGTCAGGTAGCGCCAGAAAAAGAAAACAAACCTTTTTTTAATTTCTAGCTCCAACTACTTGGAGTGTTTTCTAGACTCTGGGGAAAAAAAAAAACCCAAAAAATCGGAAACGCAGACTTGCTCTAAGACAGTTGAAGACGTTTAATTTAATTTTTTTCTATCGATGCAGGTCTTCCCTCCGCGTCCTTCGCTGGCCCACGCTACGTAGGCTTTTGATATTTTTTTTTTTTTTGAAACTTTATTTTCGGAGAATTTAGGAACCGAAGGTTAATTTGATATTTTTTTTTCGTTTTTTTTTTTTTCTGTAGGGTTCCCATTTTTATTTTTTTGGGGGAGAGGGGCGGGAGGGACGTCGCTTTGAATTTATTTCATTTTTTTTCTCGTAGCTTTTTGTTCTCTTTGGGTGAAATCGGTGTGAATCCTGTGAAATGCATATTCTGAGGAGGGGGCACGGAAATTATTTCAGCATCCTCGTCCCGCGCCGGCTCCCCCGGTTGCGCCGCGGCGAGCCCGGCCGGGCTTTTTCCCGCCTGGAGGCTGCAGGATTTGGGTCCAAATTTGCTTTTTTGGGAGCCAGGGACGGCGACGGGAGGCTCGGGAGGCTTCGATGTGCTGGGGGGCGGCCGCCGGGCTGCGCCCCCCCGGAGCGGGTGCTCGGCAATAAGTGTTGGAGGCTGGAATGAATTTGGGATGCTCCTCGTGGGGAAGAGGGTGATGCATCCTCGTTTGGTCGAATCAGCTCTTTTTTTCTTCTTTTTATGATGTTTTGTGTTTGGTTTGTTTTTTTTTTAAACTCATTTGTGATTGTGGACGAGATCCAGAGCAGAGCATAAACCAGCCCGAGGCTCTTAAATCATGATTTTTTTTTAATTTTTTATTTTTTTTGCAGACCGTGCGGGTGCTGCGAGCTGGGAACGTACACGTGCAAACTACCTCAGAGCTGGCAGGGAGCCCCGAGCGATGATTGGGGACGGGGGTCCCCTTCACTGTCCCCCCCAACCTGTCCCCCCCCATCCTCAGCAGAGACCCTCCCGCCCGGTGGGGAGGCAGCTTTGGCATCTCGGCTTCACGCCCCCGCGGTTTGGGAGAGCTGCGCGGTGGAGGAGGAGGAGGAGGAGGAGGAGAGCTGAGGAGGAAGGCTCTGGAGGATGCCCGGGGGGTGGTGGGATGGGACAGCGACCAAGCCAGACCCCGTGAGAAGTCGTTAGATCCCTGCTGCTTTACTGTACGTTAGAGAATTCTTGAGTTGGTTTTTTTTTTTGGTTTGGTTTTTGTTGTTGAAGACGATTACCTCTCTGCGCGGGGCGGCAGGGGATGCTCTGCCAGGGCACGGCGGTGCGACGCTCTGCCAGCTCGCGGCGGTGGGATGCTCTGCTGGTCCATGGCGGTGGGATCCTCTGCCGATCCCTCATGGTGACATGTTCTACCACACCGTGATGGTGGGGTGCTCCATCAGACCATCACGGTGGGATGTTCTACCAGACCATGACGATAGGTTGTTCCACCAGATCAAACTGGTGGGATGTTCTACCACACTGTGATGGTGAGATGTTCTACCATGCACCGTGATGGTGGGATGTTCTACCAGACCATAATGATAGATTGTTTCACCAGATCATGTTGGTGGGATGTTCTACCACACACCGTGATGGTGGGATGTTCTACCGCACCGTGATGGTGGCATGTTCTGCTACATGGTGGCATGTTCTGCCACACCACGATGGTGGGATGTTTCCGTCAGACTGGGATGGTGGGATATTCTCCCAAACCATCACAGTGGGATGTTCTACCAGATCATGCTGGTGGGATGTTCTCCCAGACCATCATGGTGGGATGTTCTGTCAGACCATGACGATAGGTTGTTCCACCAGATCATGTTGGTGAGATGTTCTACCACACCGTGACGGTGGGATGTTCTACCACACATACCATGCTGGTGAGATGTTCTACCACACCATGCTGGTGGGATGTTCTCCCAAACCATCACAGTGGGATGTTCTCCCAGACCATGATGATGGGATGTTCTCCCAGACCATCATGATGGGATGTTCTACCAAATCATATTGGTGGGATATTCTCCCAGACCATCCCGGTGGGTCGCTCTGCCCCGGGGCGGCAGCAGCCCATCCCGGCCGGCGCAGCGGAGCGGCGGGTTATGAACTGTGGAAGCTGTTCGGGTGCTGCGGATCAGCACGAGCAAACACCGAAAGGGATTTTTTTTTTTGTGTTGCTTTGATTTTATTTTTTACTTCAAGAAGAACTCACTAATTTACACCCCGGGAGTCGGGATGTACGTCAGAACCGAAGCCATTTATTTTTATTTTTTGGGACCAGTTTGGGAAACGGTCTCCGCGACGCGATGTCCGGCGGGAAGGAATTTGCTGAATTTTGGGGCGGGGAAGGGTTGACCCCGGAATTTTTTGGCCCTGGCAGAGCCACCCGCGGCGGGGACAGGAGCGGGGAACGGCGCTGGGCTCGCTCTCCCGCCGCGAATCGTCCCGGGAAATCGAGCTCGACCGGTATCGGGGCCCCAAAACCCGTCCTTCCCCCGCCCGGCGCGCCCTCGTTACCCGCCAATTAATTGCGTCGCTTCGGTCGAAGCGCGTCCAGATTCATTTCGGCGTCGAATTCTTTGACTTCAGGAGGAAATCTGGCCCCAAACCCGCGTCCCCTCGTGTCACCGTGGGCTCCCGGCACTTTTTCGGGTGGTTCCGGGGGAGGCGACACCCCCCTCGCCCCCCGAAATTTCTCGGGGAGCCCCCGCGGTGCCCCTGGAGCCCCTCGGCTCGGTCGGGGACCGCGACCTTATATGTAACCAATTAATTTTTGTTTATCTACCTCTTAGCGACAATAGGGGAAAAACTAGGTAGTGGCAAACTCCACACGCTGTAGTTTTAGAGGGAGGGGAATAAAAAAAGACGAAAAAATCAATGTACAAAAAAATAACTCTTTTTTTTTCCAAAGAAAAATAGAATTTATGGGCTTTCTTTTCACTTCAGTTGTAAAAGCTCCAGACCTCAGCAGTCCGAAATGTTTGGTTGTGACTGATTTTTTTTTTTTTACTTTTAATTTTTTTTAAAAAATGCTCGATCTTCCATGACTAATTTTTTTTTTTTTCCCTTTTAAACGCTGATATTTACTTCTTCCCTCAGCACCTCCATTCTCCTCACTTCCCCGCTGGGGCTGAACCCCCTTTTTTTTTTTTTAATTATTTTAAAGCTAGTTTGTATTTTTTTTTTCTTTTTGCTGAGGGAATCGCAGTCGATGGGCTTGGTTTTATCTTTATTTTCCGGCGTTTTTTTGGCAGCAGCACAAGGGGAGGGGGTGATGGAGCCGCCTCTCTACAATTTCGGGCTATTCAGAAAAAAAAAAAAATGTACTTTCCTGTAACAATGATTTTTTTTCCTCTTTTCAGCCTATTTCTTTTCGCTTTCCCCCCCCCCTCCTTCCTCTTCTAATTCGTGTTCTTGTCCCCCCGCGTGAGGCAGTTTGTTGGCTTGGATGTGGAGTCGGGATTACGGACGGACGTGGGCTCCGTTTCTCTTCCAGCGAGGTTTAATTTTATTTTAATTTTTTTTTTTCGGACTTTTTATTATTATTTTTTTTTTTGGCCACGAACCGCTTTACTCCACTGTTTCGTTTTTTTTTAAAAATAAAAAGAGATAAAAAAAAAAGGAGCGGAAAAAAAAAAGTTTAAAATGGTGTTTGCGTGGTTTTGTGGAGTTGGGGGGGAGGGAAAAGGAGGGAAAAAATAGAAAAATGAAGGGGAAATAGAGGGATAAATAGAAAAATGAAGGGGGAATAGAGGGATAAATAGAAAAATGAAGGGGAGATAGAGGGATAAATAGAAAAATGAAGGGGAAATAGAGGGATAAATAGAAAAATGAAGGGGAAATAGAGGGATAAATAGAAAAATGAAGGGGAGATAGAGGGATAAATAGAAAAATGAAGGGGAAATAGAGGGATAAATAGAAAAATGAAGGGGAGATAGAGGGATAAATAGAAAAATGAAGGGGAGATAGAGGGATAAATAGAAAAATGAAGGGGAGATAGAGGGATAAATAGAAAAATGAAGGGGAGATAGAGGGATAAATAGAAAAATGAAGGGGAGATAGAGGGATAAATAGAAAAATGAAGGGGAAATAGAGGGATAAATAGAAAAATGAAGGGGAAATAGAGGGATAAATAGAAAAATGAAGGGGAGATAGAGGAATACATAGAAAAATGAAGGGGGAAACGGAGGAATACATAGAAAAATGAAGTGGAAATAGGGGAAAAATAGAGAAAGGGAGGAAATAAGGAATAAAGTGGGGAATATGGAAATAAAGGGGAAACAGGAGGAGGGGAGGTAAGGAAAAAAGAGAAGCAGACGAATAAGAAAATAAAGGGGAAATAGACGAAAAGTAGAGAAAGGAAATAGGGAGATAAAGGGAAAGCAGAAAAGGAGGAAATGGGGAAAAATAGAGGAGGGGAATAAATGGGAAATGGAGAATAGAAAAAGGGAGGTAATAGAGAATAGAGAAGGAGGGATACAAGGAAATAAAGGGGAAACGGAGGAAAAGTAGGGAAAGGGAGGTAATAGGGAAAAGATAGGGAAGTAAAAAGGGAATAAGGAAATAAAGGGGAAATAGGAAGAACAGAAAAAGGGAAAAATAGAGAAGGAGGGGAATAAGGAAATAAAGGGGAAAGAGAGGCAGACTAGAAATAAATAGGGAAATAAAGGGGGAAACGAGGAAAAAAAAGAGATGGGGCATAGAAAAAATACAGAAAGGGGTGAAATAGAGAAAAGGGGGTGAAATGGAGAAAGAAGGGGGTGAAATGGAGAAATAAGGGAGTGAAATAGAGAAATAAGGGAGTGAAATGGAGAAATAAGGGAGTGAAATGGAGAAATAAGGGGGTGAAACAGAGAAATAAAGGGGGTGAAACAGAGAAATAAAGGGGGAAATAAAGGAAAAATAGAGAAAGGGAGGGAATAATTTAAAAATAAGGGGAAAAATAAAGAAATAAAGGAGAGAGAAGGGTGGGCAGGGTTGGGGACGAGGAGCGCAGCGCTGGAAGCTCGGCCCCAGCGCCGGGGATGCTCCGGTCCCGGTAACCCCCCAGGCGGGGCAGTTGACGTGATTTAAGGGGATTTTGAGAATGAATTAAGTTGTTTTTTTTTCTTGCCGGGGGAGGTGCTGGGAGAATTGAGAGGGATTTTGGAATAATACACCCCCAAATCACTGGGGATGCTGCTGTATCCCGGGCGGGCGCTGCTCGCCGAGGGCGCTGCAGCCTCCGGCCCCTCGGGGGGGGCTTCAAGGGCACCGAGAGCGACCGGTCGGTCGCTCTCGGTGCCCTTGAAGCCCCCCCCGAGGGGCCGAAGGCTGCGGGAGGGGGGGGACAAATCGGTGTCACCCGCGATCTTGCGAGGTAGATGAGAGCGCCGCGATGCGCTGGGTACGCAGCGGTCCCATGGTGTAATGGTTAGCACTCTGGACTTTGAATCCAGCGATCCGAGTTCAAATCTCGGTGGGACCTCGGGCGAAATTTTTTCTATTTTTATTTTTTTTTGGGCCGCCAACCCGTGCGGCTACACTCGGTGCTGCCCCTCCCCGCCCCTCACGCCCCACAAACGTTCTTTTCCCTCCCCTCCGCCCTCCCGGTTCCTCCCGCTCGGTTCCATTTTGCGCGGGGGCGCTCGCTGTGGGTTTTTTCCCCTTCCATTGCGCATGCGTTGGAGTGGGCGGGGCGCTCTGGGTGTTTCCGAGCGCTGATTGGCTCCGCGGGCTGACACTCTCGCCCTCCTCGCGCTGCTATTGGGTGAAGAAGCTCCTTCCCCCCCCCTCCCGCCGCGTTGTGGCGGCGCCGCCTCAGAGCGGAGCCGGCGGGAGTGGCCTCGGGGGGAGCCGTCGTGTCCCCCCCCCGCCCCGGATTAAAGCCGCCGTTGGGGCAAGAAGCGGCCTGAATCCCTTCGGCAGCGGCTTAGCCGGCTCTGACGCACGTTTCCAGCCGTTTAGCGTCGATTAACGGGTCAATCCCCTCGGAGAAAAGGCGGCCGCAGCGGCGGATTAGGGGCAACCCGCCCCCCCCCCCCCCCCCCTCAAACCCCGGCCAAGAAAGACAAAGGCCGTTGGTCGAGCTGGCGGGTTTATTTAGCGTCTGCGAGAAAGAACAAAACCATCCTTTATTTATTATTGATATTAGGGTCTGTTTTTGGCGAGGGAGGTAGGTGGAGAGGAGGTTCCGGCTGCCTCTGCCCTGCCCTGGGGGGTCTCAGGGGCTCAGGCGGGGACAGGCTGGGCCCAGGGGAGGGAGAAATCAAGAAGAGCTTCTGTGTTGGGGTTGATCACCCGGAGAGTTTTCCCTCAGGAGCAAACAAACCCCGAAACCCCACAAAGCGTCGCCCTGCTGACCTGCGACCCGGCTGACGGGCGTAATTCTGCCGGGTAGGGGATGAAATTTGGCCTAGAAAAAAGAAGCTGCGCTTGAGAGGAGGAGGGTCAGGGCCTGGTATTGCTGACTTAGGTGCTCAGTGAGTCCTGTTTTGCCCCCAGGAGCTGCTGCTCACCCCAGACTGCTTGTTCCGAGTCATCGCTGTTGCTGGTGGGATGAGATTTTGCAGCCCTTCGGCCTGTGCAGGACCCGGTCCCAGCGGCAGAGAAAAGCTGCCAGAGAGGTGGAGGAAGCGGTCGGAGCCAGCCAGGTCGCAGGCAGGACCTGACAGCCCTGGGCTTGCTGTCCCACGGCTGTCAGGGGTTTTCCAGGGGAGGAAGCGAGACTGAGAGGCGAGGTGAGGGTTTGAAGAAGCTCCTTCTTGTGCCCTGCCCCGTGTTGGGTGAAGCCCACCCAGCCCTGCTCTGCCCGTCCCCTGGCTGTGGGTACGAGCGTGGGCGGTGGGATGCGTGGGAGTGAAGAGAATAAAGCTTCAGAGCCCTGGAAGCCTCAAAGCAGCAGGGTGAGTGTTTTCCCTCCTGTGCCAGATGGGGAAACTGAGGCACAGAGAGGAACTGGCTTGAGCAGGGTCCTGCTGGGAGGCTCTTCTGCAGCAAGCAGGGGCTCAGCTCCGGGGTTGGGCTGCTGGGAGAGGTCTGAGACCTGACACAGCTCGACAGTTTCATTAAAGCCCAGTTCGCTGCTGGCTGCTAAAAAAAATGCAGAAGTTTTGCTTGCAGGAAACCAAAATGTGTGATGAGCCGTGGGAACACACTGCGCTGGCTGCTCAACCTCATCTCCGGTGGCAGTGGGGTAATATTTTCTCCTTTTTTTTTTTTTTTTTTTTTTTTTCCCTTTTTTCTTTTGCTGTCCTTTAGATGCGCTACGCTTTGGTTTTGGACTCCCCAGTGCTGAGGTCAGACTACAGGGAAAGCAGGTTTCTGCAGTCTTGGCTTGCATTCGGGAAGATCCCTGTGCCCGGCGGTGACAGCAGCGGGGGGGTCAGCTTATCGTACAGCCCCCCTTCTCCTTAAAGGGGTTCTTGTCCTCGGGGACTCCTTTCAGCAGCGGGTCTTCGCCCGCCATGGACTCGATGTACTCCTTGATCTCTTTCCCGGTCTTGGAGACCTGCCAGGGAAGGAGAAGCTCCATGTGGGTTTTGGGATCGAATCCTCGCTGTTAGAGCCGCGCTCCCGCTCATCAGCCGCCTACAAACCCGTGCGGGGCAGCGGGGAGAAGCTGTGAACATCCCACCCACCCTTCGGCCTGTATGTGGGCGTTAGTTTTGGGGGTCGTGGTTCTTTTGCAGCCCAATTGGCTCAGAAAGTTTCCCCCCGGGAACCACCCACCCCCTCTGCGGTTTGGGCAGAAGACTCACCATTTGCCTCTCGTTCTTCACCTCCTTCTTCAGCTGATCCAGCTCCATCTTCAGCAGCTCTTTCTCTGTCATGTCCTGAGCCATTTTGGCCTGTGATGGCAGGGAAACAACTCGTTACCGCAGAATCATTGGTGTCTGTGTGGGCTTCTCCTGAGGCACTGTTGAGGAGGAGGACAAATGCCCCCAAGGTCTCAGCTACCCCCTTGGTGAGAGATGGGCTGATGCGAAGAAAAGAACTCAAGGCATGAGGCACCTTTCAAAACCCTTCTTGCAACATCTGCTGTAACTAAACTTTAATTTTCTTGTTCTCAGCAGGCACATCGAGAGACTGATGCAGTTTGAGGGCAGCGGAGGAGGATTCAGCCTGTTTTTTAAAGACGTCTTCGCTACCACAAAGGCCGTTTCCCCACGACCAGTGGCCAGCTGAGGGGGGCTGGCTGAGCCTGCAGAAAAGCCGCTGCCCTGAGGCTTTGGAGCAGCAGCCTCGTAGTTTGCTCAGGTCTGGAAATTCTTAAGGAACTAAATATCTTTTGGGAGTTTTTGCCTCTCCCCTCCTTGCGCCTTCCCCCCCAGGTAAGCGATAACAAGGATTGTGGCCCCTTCGTTCCTGTTTGCACGCAGAGGCGTTGCTTCCTGGGGCTGAATGTTTCTGGGGCCGTGTGGGTTGGAAAAGCCCAGCTCCTTTTTCACAAAAGCCCACCCAGGGGTTACGTGAAATTCCCGCGTAGCTGGCCTGTGCGGCTGAGATCTGTTCCCATGGTAAAACGTGGGTTTAAAAGCCTGGCTACAACCTTTTAAATAACAAAAAAATAAAATGTGATGAAGCTGAAATGTATCTTGGCCTTTTTTGGAAGGCGTCAAGCTTATGTGTCCCAGACCTTTCTGATTTTGTGTGGCTGCTCTTGCCGTCGATGCCCTCAGGGTGCAGCCAGCCCGGGTAGATGCTCATGACAGAGCTTGAAGAGCCAAAAGCTGTGACACGGCCACGCTGCAAACCCGCAGAGATGGTGGTTCCCAAACTGGGTGGACCCCACGATGCCATTTGTACCTGGAAGGAGCAAAGCCACTTACCTCCGGGGATGAGGGGCTGCCCCTCTCAGCGGTGGAGATGTTCAGAGACCCATCTGAGAGGAGACGCCGTGGACTGAGCCTTCGCCCTCTTGCTCCGGCCTTAAAGACTCCTTCAGCTCTCTGGGAGGAGAGCAGGGAGCAGATGTCTTTGGTCCTTAAGCTGATAATAGACTCAGGAGAATAAGCTGGTCAGGTGTTGGGCATTAGCCTCAAAGCTCGGGGTAATCAGTGGTGGGGCTGTGGGGAGGAGGAGGATGGAGGAGGAAGGGTGGGTGGAGCACCTGGCGAGCCCTTGACCCCTTGCCAGGGGTGACTGAGCCTTTGGGATGTCCAGATCCTGTCCTGGCTGGGCCAGAGAGGTTGTCCCCCTCAGGAATCAGAGTTTAGGAGGGGACCCAGGGCGAGGGGACCTTCGGGGGCAGGCACAGCCTCGTCAGGGGCTGGGAATGGCTTCGGGCGGGTCTTGGTCCTTCAGGGTGTGAGGAGCTGGGCCAGTGCTGGAGGAAATTCATCATTTCCCTCGTCCTTGTGCTGGTGGGGCCACGGGCTCAGGAAGGGCCAAGCCCTAACGTGGGTTTTGCTCCATGTCTGGCTGGTGCAAAGTCGCTGGGGCTGAGGATGGAGTCTGGGAGGCCCCAAGGAAGCACCTGCGGGAGGAGGAGGAGGAGGAGAGGGTGGAGGGAGATTTCCAAGCACTGGGGAAGTGGGAATTTCCTCCCCTCGGCACGGCCTCACCCGTGGGGATGCAAAACGCTGCTGGCAAAGCATGGAGAAGGACACGCTGTCCTGGAGCGAGGGAAGGCTGGTGCCCCCTTGGGGTCACTTGTCACATCCCTCTGTGCCCTGAGCTGCGTGAGGGCTGCTGGAGCTGGGCGATGCTGCGCGGGGCGCGCGAGGTGTGGGGGCTTTTGTGGGCAGGAGGAGCTGGCGTTTGAAGCCCTTGGCTCATAAAGTCTAAGGGAGGAGAGCAGCAGCTCGTGGAGGCTCACTCACCTCCGCCCTGCACCCCTGGTTCCTCTGTGACTCACATCCTTCACCGTCGCAGCAGCCCTCGTCCCCTGCCCTGGTCGGGTGACCACCAGCCAGGGGCTACTGGTGACAAAAACACAGCCCTCATGGGGCTGGGGCCACGCTGGCTTCCTCCCCGCCGGCCCCTCAACCTTTCCTCATCGCCCCCAGCCATGATGTGGGGGTGGCCGGGCTCCACACCGGCGGGGTGTCACTCGAGGGGACGATGACGGGGACACGGTGGCGCCCGTGGGCCCTGCGTCAGCACCGCCGCGAGCTTCAAAACGCGGCGCCGAGGCGGCCGGGGAGGAAGTGGGAGCCGAGCCCGGCACCATGTCGGAGCTGGAGCAGCTGCAGCAGCGCGACGTCCCGGCGGGGCGGCAGGTCCTGCGCGACCAACACTGCAACCTCCACAGGGTCGCCGACTACTGCGAGAGCAACTACCTGCAGGTGACAGGGTGGGGGGAACAGGGACAGCTGGGGACGTCACGGGACGAGCTGTGGCTTTAGGGCTGGATATGATGCTGGGGACAACTGGGAGCACTGGTAAAATGGTGGTCCCAGAGGGGTGGCTGGTGGGTGACCGTGAAGGTTCAGAGAGTGGAGCCTGGGAATCGCTGTTGGTTTCCTACTGAGCATTGCACGCCGCTGCTTGTTGCTTTTTGATTTTCTCGTGCCTCAGTTTCCCCTCTTGCTTCACAGCAGCCTTTCTGCTCAGCTCTCAGGGTGGTTTTGGGAGAGTGCTCGGGGGGTTTGGGGCCTCTCAAGAAGCTTTGGGTGGCCACCAGGAACACCAGCCCCGCCTGGGTTGTCCGCAGGGGTTCCGAGGTGCCCCCTGGCAGGGCAGGGGTGAGGGGGGGTGCCGGCACACTCAGCGCAAGTGTGAAGCTCTACCGCCATCAGCATCGCTCTTCTTCCTCCTCCTCCTCCTCCCTGACTAACCCCCACTGAAGAAAAGGAGGGGGAAGGAGCTTTTGGGGTGAAACAGGAGGGAAGAGGCTTTTTCTGGGTGGCAGGAGGCTGAGCTGGGTGCTCTGCTCCGGCACCTGCTCAAGTGGCAGCACCCAGGGGAGGAACCCTGGTGAATCCCCCCCCACCTGGTGCTGGAAAAGCCACGTGCCGCTGTCTGCCGGGTGCCCGTGTGTCCCACGGAGGAAGTTTGATGCATTTGGAAAGCAGAAGGAAGCATCTTCGGTACCGTGTGACTCCAGCGTGAAGATGGGAGGGTGGCGGCGGTGGCTGCACCGGGTGGGCTCGTCCCGCCAGCTCGGTTTCCCCCGTTTCAGGCCAGCGACAAGCGGAAGGCGCTGGAGGAGACGATGGCCCTGAGCACGCAGTCCCTGGCCAGCGTGACCTACCAGATCAGCAGCTTGGCCACCACCTTCCTCCGGCTGCTGGACCTGCAGACGGCCGAGCTGCGGAAGGTGGAGGCTGACGTCGGCTCCGTGGCCCAGGTGGGACCATCCTTTGACTGGTGCCGGAGCACGTTGGGGTTTGGGTCCTGAAAAGTGGGGTCAGCCCTGGGAAAAGGGGTTTGAGCAGCTCAAAGGGACTGAAAATTCTTCCCCACAGCTTCAAGAGCCCATCAGCTCCCGCCTCTCCTCCCTCAGCATCTTCTTGTAGTGGAAATGCAAGACCATGGGGGGTGGCAGTGGGGGTCACCCAACATGTCATGAGTCCGCCTGGGGCTGGGAAACTGGTCTCTGGGGTGTTCTCCCAGTCTGGGCGCTTGTAATTTCCAGTGGAGGGAACCGTGGGAACTGCCTGGGAAATCCCAGAGGAGCCAAAGTGGAGTGATGGGGCTTGGAGTGCTGGTCTGGCTGTCGCGTTTTACCCTTGCTGGGGCCTGGCCGTGTCCTCCCAGAGCTTAGGGACACCGATGTGGAGTCCCACGGCCACCCGCCCTCTTCCTGGCACTTGGAAGCCACCTGGAGCCCTTCCAGCCAGGGGAGGAGACAGGACCCATGGTCACACTGGAAGCAGCAGGAAAATAACTTACAGGTGGCTAAAGCTCACACATAGCCCCCCCGCCACTGCCCTGTCCCCATGTTTCTGGTTTAGGAAGATCCAGATCTGCTGTGGTGGCATCGAGGGCATCACTTGCTCTACCGTGATGGGGCAGGGCAGGGCTGGGAAGGGTGGTGGGACCGGGGAGAACCCAGGATGGGACAGTTGGGACAGTGTCATCTCCGCAGATGGTTGACATGCACAAGGAGAAGGTGTCTCGCCGGGAGATCGGCTTGTTGACCATCAGTAAGAGGTTCCCGTCCTACCAGAAGATCGTGTACCCCCCCCAGCCCACCCTCCCTCGAGCCCTACTACAGAAAACCCCTCAACTTCAGCATCCTGGACGACATCGGCCATGGTGTCAAGGTCAGCACAGGGCTGGGACGATGGCCCACAGGGGTGAGGGGACTTGGATGGGCTTTCTCGATCCCTGATGTCCCCACAGGTGGGCTCAAACCCCTCCTTGGTGGAGAAGCGGGGGTCTACCCATGCCCCAGCACCCACCCTGGTACCCTAGTACAGGAGGAGGGGATCTGATGCAGCAAAGGGAAACTGAGGCACGTAACGTTCAGCGTTGCTGAGCCGCGATGGTCTCACCCCCACGGTGCTTTCACCGGCGCCGAAACCACCCGCACAGGAAGGCGCCCACGGGGCAGGGGCTGGTTCTGCAGCCTCACAGGCGCGAAACCCCAGCGAAGCGGCCGTGGGGGAAGTGACAGCCACGGTTCCCACGGTGGCGGGGCCCCTCTCAGCTGCCTCCACACCGCAGCGCCGGCGGCTCCTTCCGCTCAGCTGCTCCCATGGCCCAGGGTGGGAGCCCAGCAGAGACCTCGGGGTGGGGGGGATGTGGCCGCCCTCTGGGGTGCGATGAGTTTGTGGGGCGTCCGTCCTCACCCGCGGCGTCTCCCCGTGCCCGCAGGACCACAGCACCCAGCTCTCCCGCACCGGCACCCTGTCCCGGAAGGGGACCAAGTCTTCGGCACAGACTGTGGGAACCCTAGGGTGAGGCTGGGCTGTTGGGGGGCGGTTTTTGCCTTTCGGTGTCACCGAGCAGGCACGTGGGGGTCCCATCCCTGTGCCAAGGACGGCGGCTCAGCGGCCGCTCTCGCCCGCAGGAGGAGCACCCGCATCCCCGAGCCCATCCAGCCGCCCGTGATTCCCGAGGGCAAGATCTCCGCCGCCTCCTCCACCTCCTCGCTGATCTCCGTCAGGTACCGGCGCTGCCGAGGGGTCAGGAGGGTCTTGTCGGGGAAGGGGTCAGGAGAGCTGGGGGCGGCCGCTGTCACCCCACTGCTCAGGGGAGGTTCTGTTGCAAAGAGGGGGTTTGGTGAAAAATAAGGAGTTTGCGAGAGGGAGATTCGTTGCCCTGGGCAGTGCTTGACTCTAGAGGAAAAAACACCCTCTTGTGGAGAGAGTCCCCAATGGGGAAACTGAGGCACAGGGTTTGTGCTGGGTTCGCACACAGGTGCTGGGATCTCCTGACACCCCATCTGTGTTAAAGAGTGGGGGTGGCAGAGCTACCCCCCCTTCCAGCCTGGCCCCCCCCAACTCTGACACCACCGCTCCTCCACCCCCAGCTCCGGCGGGGCCCCGGCAGCCCCCGGTGAAGGCATCCCCCCGCCACCCCCGCTCCCCTCACTGCCGGGGCCACCCCCCGCACCTGCGGCCACTGTGCCACCGCCCCCCCCCGCCACTCCCCGGGGACCTGCCCCCGCCAGGGGACGTGGCTGTGCCGCCGCCGCTGGACCTCCTGCCCCCAGGTGAGTGCTCGGTGGTCCAGGGATGCTCGGCAAAGGGAGGGGGGGCTGTGCAGGGCCTGTATCCCCCCTCTCCCTTGAACCCTTCATCCCCCGTTGATTCTGTGGGTTTTGCAGCCCCCGATGACCTCGAGCTGGCACCAGTTTTGCCTGACTTTGACGATTTGGCCCCACCGCCGCCGCCCGCTCTAGAGGACCCTCCCTGGGCCCCAGAGAACTACCTGGAGAAAGGTACGATGTCACCCCCCCTGCCCCAATCTCTTTGCCCGGGTGCTTTTGGCTGAACCCCTGCCCACAACTGCGACACTTTGGGCTCATTTCACATCCCCTCCTCCCGCCCTTCCTGGCAGTGGCCTGTCCCCTGTGGTGGTGGCCTTGCCAGGCTCCATGGCCCCCCTCCTCTCCCTCCGCTCACAGTGGTGACCATCTACCCCTACACGCGCCAGAAGGACAACGAGCTCTCCTTCCAGCCCGGCGCCCTCCTCTTCGTCACACGGCGCTACTCGGACGGCTGGTGCGAGGGCATCATGGGCGAAGAAGCGGGGTTCTTCCCCAGCAATTATGTGGAGCCCTTGTGAGCACGGAGTGCAGGCAGGCCCCTGCATCCCCCCCCAACCCCGGCTCGGCCTCATCCTGCTCCTGCTCAGGCAGGGCTGCGTTCTGCCTTCAAATTCTGGCTTTGCACGGCGCTGGGGTGTCACACAGATCGGCCAGGCTGGGTGCCGCTGCCGGCACAGCTGCACCCGCGCAGCCTCCAGCACCCAGAGCATCCCCTCTCCCATTTTCCTTTTCTATATTTTTTTTTAATGACAGCAGCATTTGGCAGCTGCTGGTGCTGGGAAGGTTTTAGCTCCTCAACAATGGAGATGTATCAGGCAGCACCTTGGTCCCAACGGCTGATCCTGGTGATGCTCCTGCACCCCGTGCGAGGAGTGAGGGGAGCTCAGGATCAAACGCCCCCAGCGACGAGGAGGAGAGCAGCACCCGGCCGTGGCTTCAGGAAACCCGCCTGCCCTCCCCGTCAGCTTGAGAGAAGGATGAGCCAGGGTCTCATCCCGCCCCAAAGGGGGTTCCCCTGCAGAGCATCGCTTGTAGCCCGGCCCCATTCTGCTGCTCCCCCTCCAACGCCATCCCCCAGCTTTCACCAGCCCAAGGAAGAGAAACAACACGTACGTGCAGCTCAGAGCCGTTTCACACCCAGGTTTATGTCCTGGATACAATCAACTCGTGTATCTGCAATATATAGATACATATCTATATACATATATACGTATTTTTGTTTTTTAATTCCATGGCTTTAAGTTCCACACAGTTGAACAGGCTTCGGAGGAGGAAGAACAAAGAGGGGGTGGGGGGATGAAGTAGAGGAGGAACAACTTGGGGCTGCTTTGGTTATTTCCTTACTGCTCAGGTTTGCTGTCGGGGTTTCTACGCTTTGGAGGACTTACAAACCACCCTCAGGGGCCGGTAAGGCTGTGGATAAATCCAGGAGAAGCCAACACCAGAGAGCAGCGAATACTGTAGGTCCCCCCTGCAGAGTGCAATTAGAAGGGGCAATTAATACTGCGGTGGGGCGAGGGGGAGTTTGGCCTCTGGGGAGAAGTGCTACAGCACCACGCCTCCCCGGGGAAGGTTCAGCACCTCTCCACCAGGTCAGGAGGGGAAATTTCCCCCACTCCGGGGTATGAAGGGCATCGACAGGATCCGGCAGACGCAAGGAGACTTTGGGCAATGGCTCAAGGATGGGCAATGGCTCGGGCGAGGGGGAACCCGTCCGCCCTGAGGACACGGAGGGTGTTTTGCCCTGGAAGCAGAAGCAGAGGATGGAGGGGGAAGGCAAGGGCAGGTCCTCCCCGCCCGTGCCCTGGGGTGGGGATGGGCTAGAGGAGGTTTTTTTAACAAGGTGCCACTTCTCCAAAAGGTTTCCCATCCCTCACATGATCGTTTTTCAGAGAATAAAGTCTCAAGGGACAATTGACTCTGTCACAAGGCTCAGCAGCTGAGCCCGGAGCTGTCCTGCCCAGGCAGGTGCGCAGGACAAGCTGGGGAGCCCCAGCAGCACGAATTTCCCGGATTAAACTTCCAGTGGCCCCGCCAAGGGGCAAGGAGCTCTCGAGCATCAGGTTCAAGGCAACAGCACGCGGCTCCTGGCGTGGCTGGCCGAGGTCGGGCAGGCGAGGGGGATGAAGGTAGGAGGAAGCATGTGCAGGGCCCAGCTCGCACGGAGCTGGCTTCTGGTCTTTTAAGAATTGCTGTTGTGAAGTCAAAAGGGGGGGAAAAAAAAAAAACCAACCAAAACCCACAACAGTGACAATTGTCGTTACTGTTGGCAAACACCCATGCTGGGTAGATGTCTGAGCTGCATAGAGAAGGCTTCGTCTCCACATGGCAGGGGAAGGAGAAGGGAGGACCTCGAGAAAGTGCTTTAATCGCTGGGGACAAAGGAGCTCGGAGAGGCAGGGAAGCAACCTGGGAGCGGGGGCTGAGCGAGCCGTGCCGAGGAGCGTGGGGTACAGGACGTGATCCCCCCAAGCTTCTCCTTTCCCAACTGCTTATCGTAAGCGAGTCTCTTCTGAGCCATCCTCAACACTTCTTCTTGAGCACCTCCTGGAGATAGCGGGCAACTTCGGCGGCCGACTCCCAGGGGACGACGGTGGCCTGGAAGGCTCCAGGCTGCTTCTTCTCCATCTCTTGGGTCATCCGGTGCATGGGGTAGCCCTTCCGTGGGAAAGCCACGTCAGACGAAGTCAACGTCACGGAAGGGCAGAAGTCATTGGCACCATCTCCCACGTAGAAGACCCTCTCGAACTCCACCTCCTCCTGGGCTCTCTCCGCCAGGTACTCCGTGAGGATTTTGCGTTTGCACATGTTGGCCGGGCAGTCAAGGCACTTGTGGCTGTGGTAGGGCCCCAAGGTGAAGTACCCCCTCTTGTCGAAGCCGGACGGGTTGCTGAAGATCTTGCGGAAGAGGGAGTAGAAACCGGCCGCCCTCAGGTTGGCTTCGATGCCGAACATGTTGGCATCAGAGATGAGGATGATCTCGAAGAGCTCGTGGTTCTTGGAGAGGAACTGGAAGAGGTCCGGCATGCCGGGGGACAAGGGGATGTTCTCGTAGACAGTCTTGAAGTCCCCCATCTTGACCCCCTGGTCCCCCATGTAGGCCAGGACGCGCTGCATGTACTCGTTGTAGAAGCCCTCGCGGAAGGTCTGGCGGATGTGCTCCGGGAGCGCCTGCCCCGGCGCCGCCCGCACGATGGAGTCATCGCTGTTCTCGTTGATGATGGTCTCGTCAAAATCGAAGACGAGGAGATATCTGGGAGGCCGGGGACTGGCCATACCAACACCCTGCGAGGCGGAAGGGTAAGGGCCAGCCGTTAGCTCGCGGCGCTTCGCTTCGGCCTTGGGGCAGTGACCGCAGCGCGGGAGGCTGCCCAGCCCCACAGCCTTGGCTACCGTACCCCCCGGCAGCTTATTAGCCCAGCTGGGCTTTGGCGGGGGTAATCCCCTGCTGACATACCTCAGCCCTAAGGCGTTTATCCTGCCTATATAAAGAGATCGTTTTGTCACCGCTAATCCCCTTCCTGCAGTCAAGGGGGTCACTGTGCCGAGCACCCGCCGAGGGACGAGGGGACAGGACACACCTCGGGGTGTTTTGTGCAGGGGAGGGGGGTTTACTCCCCAGCCTGCTCCTGTGCCACCTCTGAAAAGGGGTTTGTGTCCCTGCAGTCCCCTCTTGCTGCCGGGACAAGTCTGGGTCCTTCCGACAGAGGAAACCACTTTGCAGGTTGATCTGTTTTGGCTCCTGGATGCGGGTTCCCCCGGGATGGGCACCGCAGGCTCCTGAGAAACCCGGGATAACTCAGAGCTGCCTCCTGCCCTGTGCTCAAACCAAGATCAACCCACTTTGCCGACACGGTGCAAAACCAGCGAGCCCCAGCCCAGCCCCCCCGGTGCCCCTGGCTAAAACCAACCTGGCCCCAGCAGCTCCCCCCCGGCTGCTCCCATCCTGCCCGTTAGAGGTTTGCAGGACGGCGCCTTAATTCCTGCTCCCTGGCCCTGAGAAGAAGAAGAGAGGGGACAATCCCCCGTGCGGAGAGGGTGACAATGACACTGACCTTAAACAGGCATGGCAGCCCCACGCCCTCGCAGCACCTTTTCATTTTAAGACCATCACTCTGCGGGCAGCGCGTCGCTGAAGGCAGCGCTCAGGTCTCTCCGGGCTGCAGAACCACAAAGAAAGGGGAGTTTGGTTAAAGGGCTTTTGGGTTTTCCCCGGCCGCCACCTCCGGGCACGGCCCCAAACATCGCGGTTCTTCATCCTGCAGCGAAATCCAGAGCTTGGGACTTTTTGTACCAGGAACGGAGGAATTAAAGGAGTCTCCGGGGAGCGGCGTGAGCGGGCAGAGCCCATTTAAGGCTTCTGATCCTTCTTAATTCCCCGCAGTGCCCGGGCTTCGCCGCACGTGAAAGCAGAACGGCAATAAACCCCCGGCAACACGTGCCCCGCTCCAAAATATGCCCTGATTTTTCTTCCAGTATAATTAGTTTGGGGTGTTTCTTTTAATGGAGTAATTATCCTGGAAGGAAACCAGGTGCTCCTGCAGCTCTGGTGAGGATGTGCCCGTCTGCTGCCCCGGGGCGAAGGCAGAGCCCGAGTTACGTCTCCTGAATTTTGCCGACCTCTTGCGTCCACAGTGATCAAAGCGGAACGATGAGAAACCTCAAAAAAACCCCAAAAAAACCTCACAAAAAAAAAAAAAAATCCAACCAAACAACACCCAAACCAAGTCTGGAAACTCAACCGGATGGTTAACAGGTGGAATAACACACCGGAAAAAGGGAAATTTTAAGTGGGCACCAGTAGCTCAGCTGGGGCTGGGAGGATTTCAATGATTTTTTTTGTCATCAGCAGGACAACAGGAAGAGCTTTTTTCGGCTGAAGGTGATTTGTGGGGGATTTGGCTGGTTCGCAGCCCAGCGGAGGACTATTTCGGGCACAAACGCGATTCATGACTCTGCTAAAAAAAAAAACCACCGAGAAAAACCACAACTGCACCTCAAAAATGGCACATTGCAAAGGGAAGCGGGCACTCAGCATTAAACCCTGGGTTGAAATCCAGGAGAAAGTGACTTTTTTTCTGTCTGAAACCTTCAAAAGAAACACTAGTTCTTTTTTTTTTTATAGAAGCATCTGTCAGTCGATGATGTTTATTTACAGCATTTGAAGCCAAATAATGCTCCAGCCAGCCTGGGGGTGGGATTAACCACCACAATTTTCGGGTCCAAATCGAGAGAAACGGTTAAAAAACCCAAACACGTGAAAGAGTAATTGTAATTTTCATCGTTATCATCTAAAGAGCTGCCAGAGGTGAGGAAATAAGTTGGATCTGAGCCTTAAGGAGACACTGTGGTAGCGATGAGGCAGCAAACCTTTAGAGGGATGATGCAGACGGAGGGATCTGAGCTCTTCTGTGCCCAAGATCTTTACATTTTGCAGAAGAGGAAAAAAAAAAACCAGCTCACATCTGGGCTTTGGGGCAGAGGAGGTCAAACACGGACCTGAGCGCAATCCTTCCGCCCTTTCCAGCCGAGGTTCCCCAAACCCCTTCCATTCAGCCACCTCTTCTGAATTAACGTTCTGTTACATACAAAAACCCCGACCGAGGAGCTGAGCAGCCAGTTTGGTCTGTTTGGGGCTTATTTGAGCTCTCCTTCGAGAGCTGACCAGCGCAAGGTCGCAAGAAGCATCGTCCACCTCAATCTCAGGTTAATTTATCCCCAGCGGAGCTCCCGGCAGCTCTTTCCCCCCGATCCCCACCTCCCCGGCACCCCTCTGCTCTCCCCAACGGCCCCAGCAGGAATAAATCCAGCTGCTCCTAAGAGCTGGAAAATACCACCCAGTTGCTCCACCGGGCTCCTTGTCCCATGTCCCTAGCGCTGCCGGGGGCCTCCCCGAGACAGATGTGGGTTGTGGTGGGAGAAGAGAGGCCACCAGACCATTTTCTGTGGGGATTTCTAAGGAAAAAATGATAACGGAGTCAGCTTGGACAATTGCTGCCTCGTGTCCCGGCAGGAGATCGGGGCATCCCTGCAACGCCGCTGCACGAGCCACCTTCTGCTCTCAACGGTATCAAGCCGTGCGTTGCTTTCATGCAAAGGAGAAATTAAAATCTAAGCTGGTTTATTTAGTGAATAAAGCTCCAGGATGGGGACTTCTCGCCTCTGGAGGCTGTTGGGCAAATTGCATCCCTCCCTCGTGCGCTGGTTTTCCCCTTAGGATACAGAAAAGGGAGATGCTGACATTAGGAGTGACTTAATAAAGCAGCGCTCATCCTCTCCAGCTAAAGACAAGGTGGCTGAGCCCAGGGTCTGGCTCTGCTTCACGTGGGAGGTGAGCGGAGAGGAATAAAAAAAAAAAAAATCCTTAGCAAATCTCCCAGCCCCAAATGACCCCGTTAAAGCCAGCCAGGAGCCCGTGGGCACGCCGCAGTCGGCTCCATCCGGGGTAGGGAGAAGCGAAATCCCCGCAGAACTATTTCTGTGCGGAGATGATTCACCCGGCGGCTGCCTTCCCCGGAGCGCGTCCGTCCACCTTCTGCAAAAAAAAAAATAAAAAAAAGGGACTCCCTCCAAAAAAAAAAAAAAGCAAACCAGAAAAAAACGGCCGCGCTTCGTAGCGTTATGCAAAGCCTGAATGGCGAAGCAGAGAATAAACCAGGTATTTCCTCATTGCCAAACAAACTGAATTTGGGATGAGGTTCGAAACGCGCCTGAGCTCGCTACGGGAATCATTTCCCAGGGTGGTTTGCTCCCAAAATCTTCATGTTTTCTTCCTCTCCAGCCAGCCTCAGGATCCTTCTGCCCCGAAGGGGCCCAGGGAGAAAAGGCTGAGCCCCAGCAATATTCGCCGCCTTCGTTATCTCTGCGCGTCAGCTCTGGCTGCGCAGAGCTCTGCACCGCCCCGCGACTTCGGGCTCAGTCCCGGAGCGGGTTCAGCTCAGGACGAGCTGCACGGAGAGGGGCCGGGCTGCACATCCACCCTCCGTCGCAGGGTCAGGCCCCCCAGGAGCCCCCAGTGCCCCCAAGGCAGCGGGGCCGGGGCTCAGCGCCCCGTTTTGGAGCCGGGAATTGTGGAGCCGTGGAAGCGACAGGGTACGGGGGCATTTCTCAGTCGCAGGCAGTCCCCAAAGTGGTTTCAATCACCCTGTGCACTCTCTTCTTGCCTGTTTTTAACATTTTTAACCTTAAAAAACCATTTGATGTTTCTGGTGCGTACAATACGGTGGGATTTCTTTTTAAATTTTAACTCAAAACCCAACCAGTGACCTTTGACAAACTCATTCATCCACCTGCCCAGGATATTATTAAGGGCAAAACACGAAGACAGAGCCCTGCGGCCCCAAAAGCAAAGGAGGGGAAAAACCTCCCTCTCCGGCACCATCATCATCGGGATCGTGAGACAATTCTACTGCTCCTGGAATAAAACCCGAACCGCTCCCATGCCTGGGCATCTACAGAGCTCCTGGAGCAGAAGCAAACGGGCAAATTCCCAACACGTCCCCGGAGAAGGGAGCTCGGGGAGGGGGGTCCCAGCCAGCCCCGATCCCCTCCGGTCCCACCTCGCCCCTTCTTGTGCTCCTGCTTCACCCCAAATCCCCCGGGCAGGGGCGAATGGGAGCGGGAACAGCCTCACTCGGTTGCTACCGCTCACCTCGGGTTATGAGGATGTTCCTTTAGGGTGTTTTTTTTGTATATATATATATTTTTATGGTATTTTTCCTGCCGCCTGCCGGGCTTCCCGGCGCTCCCGCGGCCGCAGCTCCGCACCAACCAAATAAAAACCTGAAACAGGTGGGTTTGGCCCCAAAGAGGCGGCAGGCGGGGGGGTCCCGGATCGGCGGCTGCTTTGCGGGGATGCAAAACCCGAGCCCCGGTTTCGCCGCCGCGGTACCGGACCCGGCGCTGGGCAAACGCCTCCCGCGGCCTCTCGCTCCCCGGTGCCAGCCCGGGGTCACCCCCCCGGCGTCGGTGGTGCCGGGGCTGGCGGCGGCGGCTGCTCCGGCTTCGGTGCCGACCCCCGCTCGGCCGCCCCTCGGCTCCTGCCGGTACCGGGGCTGACTCATGCACGACCGGTGCTTGGAGGCTCCTGCCCGGTACCGGCACCTCCCGGTAGCGGCACCAACGGCCTCGGCCCTCCGAAAATCCAACCGGGCGGGAACCCTCCGGTACCGGCACCAGCAGCCCCGCAGGGTCCGACCGGACTGACGCCTCCCGGTACCGGCTCCGGCCAGCGGAGACCCCCACCGAGCAGGCACCTCCCGGTACCGGCGGCAGCCGCAGCGGATCGGCGTCTCCCGCTACCGACACCCGCCGCACCGATCCTCGGAGCCTCCTGCCAGGTCCACACCTCCCGGTACCGGCCGCCCCGGTGCGGACTCACGCCTGATCAGCCCCCGGTGCCTCCTTACCGGGTCGGAATCCCCCGGTTCGCCCCGGGGCCGGTGGGTGCGCAGGCAGCCCGGCGTCTCGGCCGCGAGCGGGGCCGGGCACCGGCGGTTCGGGCGGGCGGCGCGGCGGCTGCGGGCTCCGGTGCGGCGGGGCCGGCGCCGCTGCCGGGGCTGCCCCGAGCGCGGCCCCTTTAAGGCGACGCAACCGGAGCCGCGGCGGGGCTCGGCGGAACAACCGCAGTCCCCGCGCGTCACCGCCCCACCAGCCAATGGCAGCGGCCGCGGCGCGCAGGGAAGGGGCGGGGCCACGCTAAGCCACGCCCCCATCCCGCGGGGAGGGGGGAGCGGACAAGCGCGTTATTGCCCCCCCGGCTCTCCCCGGTAATACCGCGCCAGCGCCGTCAAGTTGCAAAACCGACGCTACGGCACAAAACCCCTCCGAGAAACAACCAATTCTGTAATTGAGCCATTTGCGTGTGTGCACGGGGGGGGGGGAGGATTTTGCCCCAAAACAAGCTGCAGCCCCCGTTGGTGAGGTCCCCAACACCCAGCCCGGTTGCCAATTCCGGGAAAAGAACCGTCCCGCGCACCCACCGGGCCCCGAGGACCCGAAGGCACCGTCCCCGGTCCCAGCGGCTGCCCGCAGCCCGGGCAGGAGGAGGGACCGCGGCTAATTTTAGGAGCTGGCTCTGCCCCGGGGACACCCCAATTGCAGGGTGCCCTGCCAGGCACGCAAATGCATCCACACCCCAAAAATACCCTCCTGAGCTCCAGGGTGGTGGTTAAGTGGTATCTGCAGGTCTGCAGGACGTCTAATTTGTACCGGAGTCGCCTGTGATTAAAAAAAAAAAAAATCAACAGCAAAGACCAAGGGCAGTTTGTGCAAAGGCTGGAGGCAGAGGGTGTGGGCAGAGAGGGGAGGCAGCAGCAGGGACGTAAAAACCTGTAGTTACAGACCACCAGAGGTTGGGTTTTGTGTTGCTTTTTAATTAAAAATGTCTAAGAATGGAAGGACGCAAACAAAATTGAAAAGGTCTGGGAAAAACCCACACGTTTCTGCTTCTTGTGCCAGCTGCTCCGGGGAACGCCACGTCGCCCCAGTGCTCAAGCCGTGGCTCCCAACAGCTCTAGTTTCCCCATTTGGGCAAAATTCAGCTCAGAGCAGAGCTCCGAGTACTTCTTCAGCCAAACCGTTGCTATTCCGAGACCTTTCTGCAGAGCCCTTGCTCCCACTTGTTAAAGGACACCAACCTCTACAGCCCGACCAACGGGCTTGAGCAACAACCCCGGTTATCAAGGAGATATTTTATTATTTAGTCTGAGACGTGCTGGCGTTTTGGCGCAGAGCACACCCCATTTCTCCTCTGTACGGCGTGGGTTTTCCCATTTCTCCTCTGGCGTTACCCCCCATCCCCGCTGGAATCGGCACCAGCTCCCACAGACGGAGGAGCCGGCGTTGGAGCGCCTCGTCAGCGGGTGCGAGGCGAGTGGGAAACGCAAAAGGGCAAATTCTCCGCTGCCTTCTGCCTTCCCTCCCCCTGAAAGGCAGCGGGGCAAACCTCGTGCCAGAAACATCCCAGCCGGAGGAGTCTGGCGAGGGCGATCCTGCATCGCAGTGATTTTCCACTGTGAAGAAGCCCGGAGAGCGGGCGAGGGCAGCGCTTTCTGCGTTGGGCTGACCTGGCAACCCCTGAATAGAGAGGCAGCGCTCTTAGGAACACACGGACTCCCCACAACGGGTGGAATATCCCCACGCCACAAGAAATACACTCCAGCACCCTTCTCTCTGTTTGCCCTCCTGGTTTTTTCCACCACCAAACCCATTGCAGCAGCATGTGAACAACCCAAAGCCCACAACGTCCATGTAGCTGTCTGTCCCTCTGTCTGTCCCTCTGTCTGTCCCCCCCTCCCTTGCTTTATTTCCATCCTGCAACACACACAAGAAGTTCGGTTCTGATTAATTCAGCGTGAAATCAGCCTGGCCACCTGCACTGGCACCTGTGGCCTCTGCAGAACATACTTTGGGGAAGCTCCGAGTAAAACCGAAGCTTTCCCGTGCTCACAAGGGGAGTGAATCCCTGTTGTTACTCAAGGCACATGGACAAGGAAACTTGGAGCCAGTCGCCTCGTGCCACCTCCTCAACACAGCAGTGTCGAACAAACCGCGTTCCTTTTGTGGCAATGCATTTTTGGTGGCTGAATAACGTTTAGATGGTCAGTATCAGGGAAAAACCTCAAGAACTAACAAGCAAGGAGACAGCAAACTCCACTCATTTCACCACCTTCCCAGGCACTTCTTTCCGAGTCCCCCCCCCCAGCACAGCAGTTTGACAAAGAATCTCGGTCAGTGCAGGTCACGCCAGCCCGAGGTGAGGTCTCCCCAGGTTTCTCTTGTTGACACGGGCTTCAGTTTTGCTATTTAATGCTGCAAGTCACGCAGGAAGGAACAAGAACTCGCCAGGGGAGTGGCTCAGGTCACCACCCGTCAGGAGTCAAAGTATCTCAAATATTCTGTTCGATGTTACACGTGGAAATCAGGAAACACGGGCACCGAGACAGGGCTGTTTATCAGGTGGGATAAGCTTCTGCTGAAGCGGCACAAGAGACGCGTGGATAGCGCCGACCATCTCCGCGCACGACAGGTCGGCGGCAGCGGCCGCTCCGGCTGCTCTCGTGCCGTCAGGTTGGTGAGCGGGGCCAGACGATGCTCTCCAGAACTTTGTAAAACCCACTTGGTAAGACGCAGGGCACTCGCTCAGCTGGAAAGCTTTCGCATGGAAGCAAGCTCTGCTTTGTCATAAAACCAAGCCTAAAAATCCTCCTGCTCCATGCCAGTCATCCAATATAACGAGCGGCACCAATCACCACGACGGTGTCTGTAGAGACTGACAGAGGTGACAGATCTCTCACCGGGCACGTTTAGGAAACACTCGAGAACAAAACTCTCCAGGCTCCGTCTCGGTGCAAGTCCTAAACGAGCTCAGACAGTTCTGCCCAGTGTTGCCACAACGAAAACTCGCCGCAACTGCAACCGCGGTTTACTCGGAGGGTCTAGTTTGGGAAACACAGCTTGGGCAACGCGGAAACCCGAGGGACCAGGCACATTAGCAACTAATTAAAGCCAAAGTGCACATTGGAAACGTTTTCTAATTCCGCAAGTCGCTGCATCCGACGCCGTGAGAGGAGCGAGCTGCCTTCACCCACTTCGTGCGCTTCTCGCAGCTGGGAGGGATCTGCTCCACTGCCATCTCCTGGCTAAAACCCTCCACGAACTGCTCCTCCTGCAGGTCTGCCTCCTCCCTCGGCAAAAGGACAGAGATTTTAAGCCGCAGGGCCCCGGGAAATGATTTCTGTGTGCGATGGGAAAAGCCAAGAGCTACGGCAGCAACGTAACGTATCGCAAGTCCCGTTAGCTTCGATTAATTTAAACCACTGAATTCATCTTCTGTGACAATCTGCCCTTATTCTGGCTTTTTTTTTTAAAGAGTAGGCAGAGCGAAAGGATTGCTGTGATCAATGAAAATACATGCCTGAAATGAGTAAATTAAAACCAATGCGAAACAGGGGAGTAAAATCTACTCGTTTTCTGCTAGTAACGAAAAGCTTAAATTTTCACGGACCACGAGACAACGTTCCAGGCCAAGCAGGAATTTTCCTGTGAATTACCAACTCTCAATGACTAAATACACGATTTCGAAAAGAAAGGGGCACAAACTCTCAAGTCTGGGTAAACTGTTCTGCCACACTCCCCGGTTTCCTTGGTGATGGCTGATGAATCATTCTCCATCACAAACCTCCAGCCAGGGTGGACAGTCAGATCCTTGCCGCTCCCATTTCTCAACGCGCCCGTTTCATCCTCCTGGCCCCCGGGAACTAGGTCACCGCGCAGCCAACACCAGATCCAGCCTCGCTGTTGACACACGACGCGTTTTCTTTTAGCACCCTCCAGAAACGGCTCCGTGCCAGGGAGCTGCGGGGTCCCTTCACCTGCTGAACTCCCAGCGGTTACGTAAGGAGGAGCAGAGCGGTCACCAACCCAAAGTCTGAACACGACGCAGGATTCAAGTTTAAGTGTCAGGAGACCTTTGGGCTATTACTGATCTCTAAGGCTTCACAGAAAGCTGATACCTTCGTGCTTGGGCTGTCTTGGAAGGAATCATTTCGCAGTCTGAACTAATTTTACCTTATCATTCTTCCAAGACATCTCCAGTTGAAACAGCGGCTACGTTCTGTTCCCTGCTTGGCTTAAGCGATCAGAAACACGTCGTGAGATGAGTAAGATTCCCCAACTGCTATTTTTTTGCGTGCCCGGCTTTCTGCCTGTACGTAGTAGCTTCAATAAAACCGCAAAATGAGAGGCGACTGATTCTTATCTCTTTTATTACAAGACACGCTCTCCACTGTCTGAAAAAAAACTTTGGAGGAAATCGCATAGAAATCTAAAAAGAACCGAAAAGGGAAACGGTGACCCTGTGGTTAGGGCAGTAGTCTGGATCAGAAATAACCCTGAGCTCTGACCCCATCTGTCGCTCCCTGACGTAACGTCAGGCGGGTCTCTCCGTTCCGCATTTGCAGAACAAGGATATTTACTCATCTGACAGTAACACACTAAACTGAATGACGCGGGCTGCTCAAGCAGACACACGAGTAACCACCGCTGGAGCCCCTCCAACAGCGAGTTCTCTTCTCTAATAAACTTCCTGGTTTTATCAAAGCTTTGTCGAGGAAGTTTTCTTCCTGGTGAAGGCATGAGGTAATCCTCACCGGGTGCAGGGCTGAGAGTCTTAAGCACGGAGACGAACGCACACCAATATTTTGTCCACACGCGACGCTTCGGTCCGTCGCCCCGCGTCGGGTTGCTCGGAGAAGGCTGAACCCCGGATTTGAAAAGCAAAACTGGAAACTATTTTGTAACCCGCCGTCTCAGCCTCCCGTTTCGCAAGCTCTCAAGACGCGCCAACGCGCCGTTGCAGAATCGTTTTGCCGGCGCCGCGAACACGACATCCCATCGTCTCCAACTCCCACATCCCCCTCGAGCGCGCGGCACGAGGCACCAGCACACGGCGACGACCGAGAAGGACAAAGTTACGTTCCGCTATCAGTTGCCCCTTGATTATTGTTCTCCAGACTACGGGCAAAACAAGAGTTGAGGCAACGTGAAGATAAAATTGCAAAATTAAGACGGTAAACAGCAACGGCACTTAGCCATAACACACTCGCTTTCGTTCGGGTCAAATAAGCAAGAAGTGTGACACAAGGAAGCTCGCTACTTTTTTTCCTCACTATTTTTTTCAGCTCGATGTTGCCGGTGGCAGGGGGCTCCCAGCAGTTTGGTTATTTGAGGTTTATGCTGCAGCTTTCGCCCGGCTTCTCTTCGTTAATTCCTTTTACTTCTTGTTAGTGTCAGTTCTCATCAAAAGCTCTAAATGCATTAACACCAACGGGGGTGCGGGAGAAAGCCAGAAAAGTTTAGCTCCCTACATGACCATCCTTCCCCCTTTTAATACGTTACGCAACTTCTCACGCAGGAGAAAATCATGACTGTACATTTCGGAGAAATGTGACTTTCGAATGGAGCAACAACTCATTTTCATCACCTTCCCAGGCTACTCAAGAAATTTTACTACTTAGTTACTCGGCATACCTGCCCGGCAGGATGGACAACTGGCTTCTCTTCAGGGGTCATCATTTTAACGGCATTAAATCTTTAAACTGATTTTCATTCTTGCCCTTAATGCCTCTTCTTGTTCTAGGAAAGCGCATTAGTTGAGCAGCGTATCAGAAAAAAATAAAAATTAAAAAAAAAATCAGTCAGTCCTCCTGCAAAGACAGAGCTACTTCCCTACTGCCCTTTAAGCCAAGACTCTGTAACTGGTCAGTCTGGCTTAAAAGGCTTCAACAATCCTTTGGGAAACCGGACTCCCAGCTCAGGAGAAGTCAGACGTGGAGTTTCTTGGAAAGAGAACCTCGACGGACCAGCAGCAGTGTTACTATAAATTTCTCCTTTCTGTAGAAACAAGATTAAAAATATCTCCGGGAACGACGCTACTGCTGCAGAGGTTGATTAAAATAAACAGCAACGACCCCGTTCAGAGTTCTCCAGGTGAAAGATAATAATTAATAGATGGTTTCAACAGGGGACTTCCAGGCTGCTCCACGCTCTGCCCGGGCAGGGTTTGGCAGGTTTGAATTCAAACAAACGTCGTGTTTCCTTCCCGGTGGAGGAGTGTGTGTAATTTCTTGGTTTCAGAGGTATTTCTGCGGCACAGAGCGAAGAGCCTCCGACCATGGAGAAGAGCGTAAGACCTGTAAGCGCACGCACGGATCACACGCTCTCATTTTCAGGCTGGAGGGACCAGTTAAGACGGAATATTTAGCAATATCATGAAATAAAAGGCCAGACTGCAAACATCTAGACCAACGGCTGCTCTCAGGGAGCCTCTTTTGACTACGGAGCTCGTGTGCCCAGGTTCTCGGTACACGGAGACGACCCACATTGCAAAATACACCCGCTCTGCACATACATGTAGGCTGTGACTCAGTAGGAAGGCAGCGATTTCCAGTATTCAAAGGCATTTCATCGGGAGATAGCTGCGGATTCCAATCTGTAAAAGCACCGACAGATCAAGGAAGCAAGAGGATTTACTTTAAAAAAAAATTAGTAATACCGGGACAGGCCAATTTTAAAAGTGGAGATAAAAAAAATATAGACACCAAAGCCCCAAAACACTAAATCCCTCTCAAATCTTTATCCTCATTTAAAAAGGCACAGCCAACGAGACAGAACTGTCCCCCCCTAAAAAAGTTCCGATTATTTCTGAGATCAACGGGCGCCCGCTGCGACCCAGAACAAACTTTTCTGGCGTTAGAATCAATCTGAACAGGTCGAGTCAGGCAGAAATTATCTTGGCGGGTCAGAAAGCAGTAATGAAATTAACGTAATTCTCATTTCTTACGTAGATTTGTATTAGAAGCTTAAAACCTGCAAACTCATCTGGTCGCTGCCACGACAAAAATCTTTCTTAAGGACATCTGTGAGCCCTAAGGTCAACTTTTTTTCTAGTGTCTATAGGAAACACCTGCCTTTCTTTTGAGTTTCTCCTTAAAGGTGGATTTAATTCTTCTGCCACATCTCCACTGTATGAAGCAATTTATTTTTAGCACGATCAATGTGCCAAAACAGAAATATAAAACTTAATTAATGTACACTTTTCAGGGCCAGCAGGACAATACCACTTACTAGTGCTGGATGACTTCAAAAAGCGCCTTTTGCCTGCTAGAACAGTGAAAATTACTAAATTGAGTTTAACTCCAGTTTGTAAACACCTAAATCTCCACCAAAACCCACCAAGTTTCATTCACGTGCAACAATTCCTGGGAAAATGAGTGTCCCTTCTTCCCTCCCCGCACCCTTTGACGAGAACACTCCCTGCGAATTGACAGGAAAAAAGCACCCGAGAGGAGAAAACAGTGAAACAATCCAGAAAAGTTTTCAAGTAAAATCACTATTACAGTGTGAGGAGAGTTCCTCTGATGGAAGCCGGCACGCGATGTGCCATGAAAGATTGCTTACATCTCCACGTCCACGGCCAAACCTGCACAGCCACACTTCTGCTTTCAGATTTGAGCTGTCAAAGAGAGAAACCGTTCCGCAGTCATCAGTTTTCTCCGTACCTTTCTTTGACTTTTGAACCCCAAGCGGGAGAGTTGCGGTGTTTATCGGTTCCGAACTGCTGAGGCCGCAGCTAACGATGTTAATTGCTGAAAAGGCAAATGGCAATTCCTAATTGCTGGTTCCCGATAAGGTTATCTGTAATTACTCAGCAGGATACGTACTGCCCAGCCTCACTCTCCTCAACATAAAAATATCGGCCTTCAAAGAGAGGTGGTTATTGGTTCTAACAGGAACACGTGCCTCCATTCTACACTTTTCTAACCAGGACGCAGAAGATCCCATCTGAGGTCGAACTTTACACCGGTCTTCTGCTCAGTGGTACGTATTACGCCAGCAAAAAAACCCCCCAAAACATTATGTGTGTTAAAAAAAGTAACATCATCAGGCTGTAGGGACAAGAGAGCTGAAAGAGCTTTTATAGTCACCCCTGAGAAACAAAGTTAAGAATAAAGTAGTGTTTTCCATTAGGAAGAGGTTCTTCAAAAGAGGGTGGTTGGCCACTCGAAGAGGCTCCCCCGAGTGCGTTGGGGTTGAAGGAGCGTTTGGACAACGCTCTCGGTCCCATGGTTTGGGTTTAGGTTGTCCCGTGAGGAGCACGGAGTTGGACTCGATGACCCTCACTGGTGCCTTCAACTCAAGATATTCTAGATTCCATGACATTATAATTGTAATGGGGTGCTAACAGGCTGGAAAACCCGCCATGAAAATGGGCAAACGTTTCTTTAATTCACTTCCATCACCTCTCTAGAAAACTTGTCTCCCAGGTTTAAAGACCAAAACCAACACTAAAACCAGAAACTCGATCCACCTTCTATTTACAAGTGAGAGGTTCCTTATTAGCCAGTACAAAAAAACAGCTCGTGGAGCTATACATTATGATTGGTTGTTGTCGGGTTTTGTTTTAAACACCGTCAGTCAGTAGAAACATGAAATTACAAAATAAATCATTTTAGGACCCTGAGCTCAAGTCCCAAGAGTGAAAAAGGTTTGGCATTATTCGTGTTCGCTGCGAGCTGCATTCTGTTTTATCGAATTCTTGTATCATAGAATGGTCCAGGCTGGAAGGGACCTCAGAGATCATTTAATCCAATCTCCCTGTCCTGGGCAGGGACGCCTCTCAACCAGATCAGGCAACACACGGGGACCCAACGGGGATCGAACCCACGACCTTGGTGTTATCAGCACCGCGCTCTAACCGCGTGAGCTAACCGCATCGTTTCATCGTATTCTATCGACATACTCCGCAAGCGATAACCAAACCCCAAAGTGTCGGCACGAGCAGAAACAGCCCTGCCCCACGGTGCGTCTCTCAGGCTCCTAAAAACCCACAACGGTACTCGACCCCGCTCCGCTGGTCATCACGACGCAAAGAAACAGGCAACAAATCAAATATGTCACAAAAATAAGGATTTTTTTTCAGCTCAGAGGTAAACTCGGTCTGTCACTTACTTGGCTAAAACTGAAAGTGTCACAGGGAAGCACTATCTTCTAAACTTGCACACCCTGAGCTCTTCAACAGATTGCAATTAGCTACTACGTGCTCGGGAAACACAACAGGGCAAAGACAAAACCACCCAGACGGGCAGCACCATTGAGATACGAACCAATTCCCCAGGGATCCGAGCCTAAACCCAGCGTAAAGGACTCCTTCACAAGTCCATGATTTAAGATTTGGCTGGGAACACAGGGTGGGCAAGAGCAACTTTTGATGCCCCCCTCCAAAGTACCCGAGCTGTGCAAACAGGAGAGTCAATAATTCGGGCAGGCACGACGGCACGAAACAAGTGATCACCACACCTTGACCCAGACAGGTAAGTTAGTCTGAGACAACACGCTGAACAAGCGGCTCACACAGGGAAAGCCTTTAGTGAGGGTAAGGCACTGCTGGTGCACTGGCGGTTTAAATTTCTCCAGAAAGGATGTTGTCCTTTAAAGCGCTCACCTCAGAACGGCTTCCTGCTCATCTGCTAACTCTGTTGCACTTCCCTCCTTTGAAATACAGCGTTAAAAAAAAAAAAAATAATCAGTACAACTTTGCCTTAGGCTGTAGGATGTTTTGAAGGGGGAAAAAAAAGAGTTTAGTCCCACTCACCAGAACTATTCATAGAATCATAGAATCACAGAATGTCAGGGATTGGAAGGGACCTCGAAAGATCACCAAGTCCAGTCCCCCTGCCAGAGCAGGAACGCCTCGATGATGCGACACAGGAACGTGTCCAGGCGGGTCTTGAATGTCTCCAGAGAAGGAGACTCCACAACCTCCCTGGGCAGCCTGGGCCAGGGCTCCGTCACCCTCACTGAGAAGAAGTTTCTTCTCGAGTTTAAGCGGAACCTCTTATGTTCCAGTTTCAGCCCATTACCCCTTGTCCTATCGCTGGTTGTCACCGAGAAGAGCCTGGCTCCATCCTTGTGACACTCACCCTTGATATATTTGTAAACATTAATGAGGTCACCCCTCAGTCTCCTCTTCTCCAAACTAAAGAGCCCCAGCTCCCTCAGCCTTTCCTCACAAGGGAGATGCTCCACTCCCTTCATCATCCTATTCAAACCAAAGTTGGTATAATTTGGTTTTGCAAACCTTTTAGCGACACAAACCACTCGAACAAACACTCGAGCAAACGCTCGAACGCATCCCTTGGCGTTCCACGATGCGAACGCGTTTAGCAGAAGGGAGAAGCCGCAGCAAATCTCAGCTCTGAATTTCCTGCCTTCCATAACCCCCCTTTTCCTCTCTGTGCCAAAATATGGACTTTTTAAGATGTTACGTTGCAACACTTTGGGGCCAGCACGTCAGCTTTCGGTGCGTTTGCTCCAGATAATGGAGAGAACCTGTGGGCATCATGTCACATCATGACAGACTGTTAAGCGGGTTAGATAGTTTAATCTTCTTCCACAGAAAGGAAGTTCATAAGTCTCAGAAGGGGAAAAAAAAATAAAATACAAGGTGCATCATTGCTATGAACAGAAAAAAAACTGTCCCAGATGTTAGAATTCTGAATAGCAGCCTAATACTGTAAATTTATTGAGAAGAAAATCATTTTGCAAAACTGGAATACAATTGATTTACCAAGATTATTATTTTTTTTTTTTTCAGCATTTAAAAATCATTTAATAACAGGCCTGACCATAAAAGAGTGGCACAACAGAAACGCAGGTTGCAAATGCGACGTGGAATGCATAGAACCTCCAGGGCAGACCAGCCACAGCAAACACAACAGTCATAATCATGAGTGTAAATTCACTTTCATAATTGGCTTTTTCTTCCAGATGGTAAAGAGGGTGTATATGATTATAGAGAGAACATTTTAAAAACATCGTTTTATTTGTCAGAAATGCTGGAAGGGGTTTCAGACCAGTCAAAAGGGAGTAAGGGCCAAAATTGCCCTTTCTGGTTCCTAAAGTTTCCCGTGCTTGTTATGGAAAAGAAAACCATTAACGATTAGGTGGTGGAAAATGGTGAAAAACATCAACTAAGGAGAGCTAATAAATTCTCAACTGAGGACGTGGTGTTTCAAACCACAGTGCTCAACAGCATTAACCTTGAGGAAGTCGCGCTAGGAAGAATTTCCACCGTTTCTGCTACCTTGAAAAAGAATAATATATTTTAAAAAAAATGAATCCCATGAACCACAAACCCCCAGTTCATTACCAAGCAGAACAGTCTGACGTCTGCCTGTGAGGATCTCCGGACGTCTAGTTGGGTGGGACTGAACTGAAAAAGCAGCACAGAAGAGCAGGAATTCTGAAGGAAAAGAGGACTTACAGTACGTTGCCCTGGGCCTCTGTCTCCACTGAAGGTGGCAACAAGTTCCTAGATCGCATAATGCTGCTATATTTAGGTTTAGCTGAAGAGAAATACAAACCTGAAAGAACAACAGCTACTCCCTGCTTAAACCAGACACATTTGGCATTCCAGCCCACCAGCCCTGCGCCGACTTGTCATTTCCCCCTCGTTGCCTCCCAGGATGACGAAAGAGCGACGTGCCTACAATCCGAAGGTTCCTACCCTACAGCTGTAAAACTCAGATTTGCCCAAGTACGCCTACGAGCCCCCAGAAGCCATCCCATAGCTTTACACAAGTTATGCTTATGGGATAGAGCTTCCCACGGTACACCCAGCGCTACCTGCGTCTGCTTAACGACGCAACTGAGACACCGGTGTCTCGTTCAAACTCCTCCTCTCGCAATCGGCCAGTCAGAAACACCACATTTACGATCTCCCCTAACTCCCCTCTCCTAACAGCTCCAGGAATTCCAAAAACACCCCCCCAAAAAAAGAGCAATCTGAAGAGCAGCATTTGATATGATCCCCAACTTAAAATCATACCATGAGAAGCCACTAAAACTGACTCTCTACATAAAGAGAGACAAGGCTGGGCTGACTTGAGATACTCAATTTCTTCTCCACTGTCAAAATTTTCATCAGCTCACGATCCCAAACTAGCGGGTCCCTGCGTGCAAGGGGCTCCCCTTTTCCAACCCCTTCTCACACCTCGCTCCAACTGAACTAAAGAAAACCTGGGGAGCAGAAATAGGGTATCTCAAGGTCCTCGTCCAAAAAGCTTAAGAGAAACTGTGAAAAGGGAAACATAAAATTAAAAAAAAAAAGGGAAAAAAAAGCCCTACTAAAATAAATTACGTAAAGTTCTGAAATCAACATCACTTTCTGAGGCAACCTTTCCAGAGACCTCTTGGGTTCCTTTCTTCTCTGAAGCACCTTTGAAGTTGTACGGTTGTAAGAATAACTTTAACTCTAGAAGCTATATGCATCTTTTAAGAATCACATTTTGATGATTATAAAAATTTATCTATTATACAACATAGGTCCAGCTACACTGAAAAAATTACACCGCTTATTGAAATACATTTCGTTTTAGAAACAGACTACTAAATAGGTCTATACAAAAAACTCTAAAATAATTTCTGTAGTAAAATAAAGAGTGTGTTAGGAGAGCTACACAAACAAGAAATTTTTTTGTCTTTCTTTATAATGCTCAAATATACTGTGATACGGGGCTGGCTCACTCCACAGCCGGCACCAAAAGCTGAAAAGAATCCATTACGATACACAGTGATACAATTAATGCTCTGTATTAATCTCACAGCCTTTCCGATTAGTACAAAGAAAACCAGGCCTATCTCCTCTTTGAGGAGAAGTCCGGGATATAAAAGCAAGCATACCTCATCAGCTGATATGAAATTATAAAATTCCACAAGTCTCAGTATCTGAAATTTATAAAAGTCACCAGTAAAACGCAAGCAAAATCAGGGTTTAAGTCCTGTCGGTTCCCAAGTTCAAAATGAGCACTGCTGATCCAAACCAGCATTTCCTCGTCTGTTAACTGACTCGAGGAGAAAAAAAAAGAGAACCATCAGCGAAGAGGAGGACAAAGATCCTCACCAACCAACCCTCTGTACTTCCGTCAGGGCGTGTGTCCATGTGCATAAAAGGGGAGAAGAGCTGGCAGGAAGCAAGGACGTTAGTGGTGCGGTGCCGAACTGTTTTTTTCTGCCAGGTGTCGCAGAAAGTTGTCCTCACTCTGGCCTCTGTGATTTAAAGGCTCGCTCTTAAAAAGAGCCGGAGGAGGGGGTAAATGAGGAACCGGGGGGACTGGGAGATGATGCGGATGGTGAGGATGAGGGTGTAGGTGAAGGTGGGAATAGGGGTGGGGAATGGGGCGTGGGGGGAGCGTGCTCACTGGGTTCAGGTTGATAGGAGGAGCTGGGGCGGTGGGTGCGTTCGCTACGGCGGGGACCGTGGTGGCAGGAGAAGTCGTGGACAGCGGGATCTGGACAGCAGTTGACACGTTGACGGGGCTGGTGACACGGAAGCACTTCTCCTTGTGTGCCTTGAGCATGTTGGAGAAGCGGAATCGCTGGCCACACACGTCACACGGGTAGGGCTTCTCCCCTGTGTGAGTTCGGCGATGCCTCTTCATGTTCGGGCGGCTGGTGAAGCTCTTCCCGCAGATTTCACAGATAAAGGGCTTCTCTCCTGCCGAACAGACACAGCAAGCAGTCAGGCACAGAACATCTCCCAGCACTTACTTCAGCACGTTTATGCAAACAAACTGCATCCTCCAAAAGCTACTGTGACTGCAGCGAAGAGAGAGACAGCTGTTCCACAGGAGCCCTCAGTCTTTAGGAAATGCTCGCTCACCTTCGGATTTTGATGCACGAGACAAGCTTTTATAAGGCTTCGATAAGGGGCTCCTTCAGACCAAAATAACAAGTGAGCCTGCCCTCTCGTTCTCCCCCACAATGGATCACAGGAGTACAGACACCTCCATTTAACAGCAACGTAACGTAGGAACCTTTCCTGTCTGATTGTCTAGGCTGGGTAACAGCTTTCGTCCTAAATTCCAAGGAAGGGGATACAGCTGGAAGTACAGGAAAGCTTTCGTCCTGGAGGCACTTGTGCTTTTCTTTGCTCTTACCAGTGTGTGTTTTCATGTGCTCGTCAAAGTACTGCTTCATGTTGAAGTCTTTGCCGCACCACTGGCACATGAACTGCTTGTGCCCAATGTGGATGCTCATGTGGGAACGCAGCTGGTACTTGTACTGAAACCTCTCGTCACAGTTCTGCAACAGAGAACCAACAACCCGGCATATTCAGGCATCAGACATCAGGAAAGCCAAGGCAGGACAGCACTCAAACGTGAAGGAGTGAAGAGTACCCGAACACGCACAGACCCTCACACCAACACAACTGAAATTATTTAGCCAGGGCAGAACTCGGGCCGTATTACAAGGTCTGCTGGCACGAAAGCCTTGGCAAGGAGCACGGAACAGTCACAACCTTTAGTTGACACAGCAGTTGGCAAAAGCTCGGCAGAGACTCGGTTATGCCAACTGAAAAGCGCTTCCGTTGGCTTACGGTATCATCTGGAGAGTTTTGCTGCTTCGCCAGCGATCTGCGCTGCCTCCACTAGAGGACTCTGCTCACACAGCAAAGCCACAGCAGCTCTACCACAGCCTTGTTTTTTCAGCCAGCCGGTTTGTTTTCCAGCTATAATAACCTCTCCCTAAGAGTCTTATCTCTTAGCTCTGGCTGCACCACCGCCGTGTCTGGCTGGAGTTGTGCCCCACTCTGTGTCCAGGGTGACCTGCCCTGGAAACGGGAAGGGCTCTGCACCCCCTCTGCCCCCATCATGTGATACCCACAAGCATCCCCATCAGATGACCGAGACATTATCTGTCCCAGACATATGACTGGGGAAAGTCTGTCCGTTACTGTCTCCTTGCCCAGGGCAGGCAGCAAATTACAACTGCAGCTCCAGAAAGCGTCAGCGAGATATTTTTCCCCCATCCCAACACACACACTCACTCATTTAAAGAAATGTGACTTCAGAGCACCAGCTCAGATCTTATGGAGGTAATAGCTCCCAAAGAGGACAACAGTTTTCCCCACAAGTTAAAATCAAGCAGCAATTTGTTTATTTTTGCTGTCGCCGCTTCTCTGTGTTTCAAGCTACTGGGCAGGACAGGGAGGATTACTAGAATTTGCATTAGGCTTTGCTGTGAACACGAAGGGAAAACTAAGATTCAAATCCGGCTGCAGCGTGCACTCATTGAGAAAAACACGACGCAAAAGCACTGCACTAAAAGCAAACCAAACGCACCTCGGCTGGAAGCGCTGCTAGGCGCGCTCCCGCTGTGCTCTCCACAGGGGGAAAAACTCTCCCCAAATTTTTATGAAGCTGCCCCTCATTTCCAAGACAGTCAATTCCGTTTCCCTGCTGGGAGCGTTCCTAATTTTATACCTTATGCTACTGTAGCTGAACACACCAACAGCTGCTGCCTCACCTCACATCTGAAAGGCTTCTCTCCAGAATGCTGTAGGGAATGTACTTTGAGAGACATACTGCGCTTGAAGGATTTTCCACAGGTTTCACAGGTGAATGGCATGTCCTTCGTGTGTGCTGCAACACAACAGTACATTAGAGAGGGTCACTCGAATGCAAACAGTTCTTTAACCAACTCTGAGCTGGAAAACGATTACTACTGAACAGCTTCTAAGTACGGCCCAGGTGGCCAAGAAAGCCAACAGCATCCTGGCTTGTATTATTGTGACCAGCAGAAGCAGGGAGGTGACTGTCCCCCTGTGCTCAGCACTGGTGAGGCAGCACCTTGAGTGTTGTGTTCAGTTTTGGGCACCTCACTATAAGAGGGATATCGGGTGCTGGAGCGAGTGCAGAAAAGGGCAACAAAGCTGGTGAAGGGCCTGGAGAACAGACCTTACGAGGAGCGATTGAGGGAGCTGGGACTGTTCAGTTTGAGGAAGAGGAGGCTGAGGGGGGACCTCATCCTGCTCTACAATTGGACATTGTAGAGAGGTTGGTGCTGGTCTCTTCTCACAGGTCATTGGGGACAGAACCAGGGGGAGTGGGTTCAAGTTCAGACTGGACATCAGGGAGAAATTCTTCACAGAAAGAGTGGTGAGACCCTGGCACAGGCTGCCCAGGGAGGGGGTTGAGTCGCCATCCCTGGGTGTGTTTAAGTGCCGCTGAGATGTGGTGTTGGGGGAGATGGTTTAGGGGTGAACTTGTAGTGTAGGGTTAATGGTTGGACTCGATGATCCCAAGGGTCTTTTCCAACCTGAACTCTTCTATGATTCTATGATTCTATATACACATTTGTACACACTTAGATATTTTGCTAGCTGCCCAGTGCTCCAGACTTGAACTTTTTGCTAAGGATAAAGCTCAGACAACTGAATTTTCCTTACTATTTTTCTCCTCAAGGCAGCAATTGCGAGTTGAGAACCATGAAGGCACGTTACGAGGCAGAACCAACAGAAACGCCCATCAATAACTCACCAACCATATGTTTCCGCACATGGGCCATGGTGTAGAACTTTTTTTCGCAAATCTCACAAGAGAACTTCTTTTCTGCGTATCCGTGGATAATCTTGATATGTTCGTGGAGGGACCAGAGCTTCTTGAATGATTTATTACAGGAAACGCACTGAATGAACGGGATAAATAGAAGGAAGTTTAAATTAGAAAGGTTCAGCGATGCAAGTTTGCGGAGTTAAGCCACTTATCTTCCTCTTGCACGACAAAAAGAAGCCCAAAACAAGTCTAAATGCTGTACACTGCCTCAGACTGTACTTCAGCTTACATTTACTGTTTCACACTTGAAACAATTACACTAAGAAAAGCCAGAACAAGCAGGATTAGAGAGGATCTTATGACACTCGTTTTGGTGCCACCAGAAGAGCACCACAGCCACCACACCGACTTATTTCCAGAGTACAACCGCGTGCGTAGCTGGGCGCAGCCCTCCAGGAGCTAAACACAGAGAAGAAAACTTCACGGGCGCTGATGCTGATCGTGTGGGAAGAAGCCAACCGAGGTGGAGGAGGCCAACGCCACCAAGTCGCCTTAAACCCATCTGCAGGTCCAGCCCTGGCTTTTACAGGAGCGGTTGGAGCCCTCGAGGTCTAAAAATCCCAGGAACTAGTCAAAGCTCCATCCAGCAGACAGCTTTCATCTTGCAGCCCTCGACCCGCTGTGGCGAGTCTGGCACACAGCTCAGACAGCAGAGCAAGCTGTCATCTCCATCCTTCACATTCTGACTCTTCATTTGTACGTTATCGGGAGCGCTGGACGTCTAAAGGGACAATGTGCAAACGACGTTTTAATCTCTTCCCAGAACTATTGTGAAATGTCCAAAAAGTCAAGCGATGAGCAGGATCCACAGGCTTTCAGGCACCTCTTTTTTTTTTTTCCTCTCCAATTGTTAGGTCTGGCTAAAGACTCGACAAAAAAAAATAAAATCCTTGTATGACTTTGAAAATTCCAGAATAACCTGAGAGCTGTAAAACTTGCTAAGAGACACATGTGAGGACACAAAGCCATTTAATTTCTTTTTTTTGGTAGCTGTTGGGGTTTTTGGTGCATTTCCACTCGTCTGCCTATCAGTCAACCTCCTTCCCTCAAAGCAAGAAGGGCTATTTTGCTAATTCCCCGCACCACTAGCGAACACCGCGCCTCCTGCCAGCTTGAGCCGTCTCTTCTCCGCGCAGACAAGCGACGCTGCTTCCACACGGCTTCAACCTCCGCTGGCTTGCGAGCTCTGGCACACCGTGATGACTCCAAGGAGAGCCTCTGCCTGCAAAAGTTTCTACTTGGAGGCACGTGAGGAACAAACTGTAGCCCTTGGGGGGGAACAAAAACCCTAGAGAGCCAAGCAATGCTAAGAAATAATCCCAAATCCTTTGATTTAAGGTCAAGCGAGCCCTTGAAGCAGCCAGTCTGCAATTAATTGATGATCAGCAGCAACTAATTGAGGACACTATTATTGAGATCTGCTACACAGAGAGTCTAAGGTGACAACAGAAATGCTGCGAAGGTGCTAATTTTGAAAGGATGAAAATGAAAAATTACCTGGAAAAACAGATATATTCCATCACTTAGACAAAAAAAAGAGAGAGGAGCCAGCCATGTGTATCAGCTCAAGTACCACTTACATAAGGAAACCGTTTTTTTTCTGGACAAAGCTCCATATCCCCCTTGACATATTAAACCCTACATTAACGTAAAACTTTCATATCCCCTCACTCCTTTCGCCAAGTGCAATAAAAACAAATTAGCAGGCAGCTGTGAAACATTCCAAATGTCAGGACAGACAAAAATAATTGTCAGATATATGCTTATACTGAGAGTTTGAAGATGACGAGCAGTGCTTCTGGCACTGGAAATATTTGGGAAAGTTTCTGGACCCGATTCTTCTGGTGCTGGATATAAAATGCAATTTCTACAATTTCTTCTTTTCCAAGAACTTTTGGACAGGGGAATGTAACCCCTCAGAAGCACGTGTGTGTGTGCACACGGATTACAGGATACTTCTCCAATTCCACACCACACGTTCAAACTGTTCATGAATTCCTGTTTAAAGGAAAAAGGTTTGAGCTGTGAACGAGCCACCTGGATGACAGGTCGTTTCTTAAATTTACATCTAAATGTTCTCTGCTATGCTGAACTTTCAAAGAATTTCCTTCAAAAAGTGCAAAGACATACGGAAATGTTTATGTATTTTCCTAACTATGCTCAAGACTCATTATTTTATATCATACTCCTTCCTTCAGTCTTCCTCCTATGAGCTGAAACATAAGGAAAAATAGCATAACGTTATATAAAGCTGCAGTTGAGCCTTACAGCAAAGAGAAATTGCAATAAATAGTGAAACGGTTTCCCACACAGTGGGAATTGAATACCAGCTCCGCTTAGCATTTAACTAAAACAAACAAACAAAAAATCTTAAATCTTTCTGGGAAAACCCATTGGACAGACAAAAAAAAAAAAACAAACCCTCGCTGCCCTGCAAACTCTCAACATTCCAGCTGCACAAAAACTGAACTCGAGCTGCTTCGTGCTGGATTATTTCAGAAGTAGGTGGCAACGCTGTGCCTCGGTCAGCAAGGCAAAAAAAAAAAAGCACGAATCGCCAGATAAAACAACAGTTACATGAGAACATCGATGCCTACGAGCAAAGTACAAACCACAGATGAATCAGAAGCTCTGACACTCTTTCCACAACTTAAACTTTAAAACGGTTCTCTTACAACACAGGCTCCCATTGTTGTATAAAATTAAAAGCTGCAAATCTTCTGGTGAGAAAGACCAGAGATCTTTAGACTATCAGGGAGATTTACTGAGCTTTGTCGACTGGGAAAAGGGCAGGCTCGTGAACACGTTCAGTCCCTGAATCCACACACTTCCACGGGCAGACGCGACCGCTCCTGTAATCTACCTCTAGAGAATTCTCTCTGTAGGATTTAGAAAAGTTACATTTTAACGTAAGTTCACATCCTGACTTCACTAGTTTCTTCCTCACCTGCTTGCCTCTCCGGTATTTTACAAACTTCTGACTCCGATACCAGCGAAGCGCCGCGATTCCGTCCTCCCACGAGACCTTACCTGGACACACTCTGTGTGGCTGAGTTTCAGCGCACGGCAACATCTGCACTTTAAAGCTAGCGACAGCTGCAGGTGCCCAGCACCTGAAGAAGGAGGGTTTATCCTGTCAAAGCACTTCACTGCAAACGCACTCGTTTTTCAGGCCAGTTACTCTTGAGTCTGCCATTTGTTAAAGCAGCTTCGCGTTTTCCCCCGACTCGGAGTTAAAACACCAACTCTGCTAAAGCAGATGTCAGCCGCACACTCTTGTTCCCTGCAATTTACTTCTCTCGGAAGACACCAAAGTGTTGATACGTAGAGACAAGGTCTCGGTCAGAACCTGGTGTGCGCAAAAGATTTCCCCCTCTGAAGTGTCCGCTAGCTGTATCCAGGGCACGACAGAAGGTATGGAAATCTGGCAAGCAGGTGAGCAAACCTACCTGGATATTTTTTTCACAGTCTGTTTGCTGGTGAAGGGACAGCTCACTTTCTAGAACAAATTTCTTCCCACATTTGTCGCAGATCTGCATGCGCCTGTGAGTGACGTTCATGTGCTTCTCCAGGTACCAGCGTGTGTTAAACACCCTGGGGCACTTCTCACAGGTTAAAGTCTCCTTCTCTTCACACTTTGATTTCTGCACAGGTGCCTTGGGCTCCTTTGCAGCTTTCTTCTTATGCTTGGGGGGCTCCACACTCTTTCTACGACCCCTTGTAGTTCTGGGTGATGGGGAAGTTGTGGCTGCTGCAGCAGATGCAGCTCTCCTCGTCCTCCTTTGTGCAACACTAACTTTTTCCACTTTTTTCTCTTTTTTCTTCTGCCTCTCATTTTCCTCATAATCATCACTGTCTTCAGTGGCCTCTTCCCCACTGTCACCCTCCTCCTCTTCCTCACTGCTGGTCTTAAGAACAGCAGTCTCTTTGGACTGGGAGGGGACACCCTTCTCCCCTTTTGATACATTTAATGTTTGGTTGTTAAGGTTTACCTCTACTATAATCTGCTCCCTTTTGTAAGCCACTTCATCTTCCTCCTCTTCTTCCTCCTCAGAGTCGTCAGAGTTTTCTCTATCTTCTTTCACAGCCCGGACCTCTCCTACCGCTCTGTTCTCCCTGAAATACGGCTGCTCCTCTCTTTCATGGAGATGTGGTTTACTCACTTTGCTGTCCACCAACACCGAGTAAGGACTTCCTGACTCCCTCTTGTACACTTTGGTGGACAGATCAAGTTCCTGGCTGGCACCATGATAAAACGTGGGTGGCACTTGACCACGGCGACTGTCCTCTTGCGCCATCCCTGCTACATGCACGGCACAGTTTTCAACCAACTGTTGGCAAGAATCGGCCGTTTGACTCATTTGGGGGGCCCTGATTCATTGAGCACCTTTAATCCCAGAAAAAACAAGTAAGCAGCTTTAAATCAGGGCGGGCTCTCAAGACCGACGCCTGTTCCATCTACACAGAACGAACACAATACGATTCTCCGCTGGTGTTTAGCACTGATGTGTAGGTCACAGAATTCTGGTACTATGGCAAGGGCAGAGCAGTAGTAATTATTCTTCCGGAGAAAGTTGCCAGTGAACCGTTGAACATTTTATCTACAAAAGACAACAGAGAAGACAAAGTCAATTAAAAAAAGAGAAGTGACCAAATCGTCAGCAAATTCTTCAGGTTTCAGTTTGTGCAGTTGGGTGTATTATCTACGAGCTGTATCTGCTGGGGGTCAACTGTCCTACAGCACGGTCTGAAGCACAAGAGGCAGTGAGGTACAAACACAATCTGTGGGGATCAGAACTGGCACTAGACTCCCAAGATACGGAAGTCAAGGCAACCAATATTCTCCGCCTGCCTCGACGCTGGGCCGAGGTGCTGATCTGAGTTTCTCCCGGTCTCTCAGCAGCACCGACGGCCCCAAAACTCTGCTCCGCTCCCGTACGCCTCTGCAGCAAACAAGGTGCACACCTACACAGAAACACCTCCTCTCCCTCTGCATCTCCCAAAGGGAGCCCATCCTTACCGACGAGGAGGACAGGCTATACCCAACGACGTTCCATTAACGTAGATATGCATGAAGAATTTCAATGGAGACTTTTTGCACTTGCAGCACTAAATCAGATTAAGAACACCCTGTCCCCTGTGCTTGTTTCCACCTCAGAGATCCCTCATACAGCCTCTTGATTTAAGGCACTTACTCTTTTGTCTCATTCTCCCTTCCCCCGGCTGCTTATGCCTCAATGCAGTAGCCAAACAATATTACATCTGCCCATTTAAATTTCACTTGCAGTTATCCAAGTTGGAATTTGCCCAGGACACTGTTACTTCCTCTTGCAAAAAAATGCCACGTGATCCCTAATGAATACAACTAATCAAGCTCCCACATCTATTTTTCACCAGGACAATTACATTTTGGTAACACAGGATTGCAACATCAAGCCAAGACTTTTGGTTGCGCACATCAAATCAGACATGGGTTGGGACTGCTGACCAAACAGCACGCTCGGACCTAAACCTGTGACGAGAGGGTGCAGAGGAGGAGAATTAAAGACAGAACCTGGGACACCCCGTGACTAGAGGACAGAGAAGGGTGGTTTGAATAATAAAGCCTGAGCTGTCCCCTAACACCTTCGTGGAATGACAGGCTGGGGAAAGCGATGGACCAACAGCCAGCGTTCTGATTACCAGCTTAAAAAAGTCAATTAAATCAGGTTTTTGAACAGTTCTCCAGTATTCCCAAATGCACTCAAAGAGCATCCCTGAAGATGCCCGACAGAGCGACCTGCGGGCAGACTCCCAGCACCGCAACGGTCGACTCCCACGGCTGCACACTCGCTCCAACCTCAGCAGGGACTCGGGTCGCAGCCTCCCAGCTCCAGAGGTGAGGCAGGAAAACCAGCGCCAAGACCCAGCCAGGCCAGGAAACATTGGCTTGTGATCCCGAGTAACGACCAGGTGGAACAGCTAGTAAATACTGAAATAAACCAGCTGCGACTGCAAGCCAAGAGTAACGACCCCATACCCACGATCGCCCTTCGACAGCGGTGGTGAAATCCGGTTGAGCTTTTCCTCCAACAAAATCTAATGAATTATTCAGGAGCTCAGAAAAATCACTGTGTCACGCAGAAAATGATACCCGATTCTTTCCTCGGCATGTGAAGCATCCCTCAAGTTGCACGAGTAAATCAGGAAGGTTATCAGAATGCTGCCGCAAGACGCAAAAATTGTCACGGAAAAGGAAGCTTTACCTTCACACCCCGCCCTCCCGTTTGCGAAACGTCTGAATATTCTCTCTGCGTACCCTGCTGTCGTTCCACCTCTGCTCACTTAAGGGATATTCTGTCTAATAAACCACTTTGTATGAACACGGTACCACTTCAAATAAAAACAACAAAGGGGCTTATTCCGAGTTACCAAAGCTATTTAGTCTTAAAACCACTTCACTCTGCAGAGTCAGTAACCTACTTTCGCTTTGAATACACCGCCTGCTACCCTCCAGGGACCCACAACTTTCGAACAACATTATTTAAGAGCCAAACAGCTGGTAAAGCAAAGCCCTCCTCACACATTTAACACCACCCACTAGATTATTCGCAGTTCTGAGAGACAGCAGCTTAAATACCGTCCAAAATACTTTAATAGAAGGGTTTTTCCCTAAAGTTTCTAATCCCTAATGTGAGAAAGTAGCATTTGGGTGTCTTTTTTTTTTTTTAAAAAAAAAAAAAAGGGTGAATCCACTTTTCTCAAAGCTGCTTAACATGTATTTCTGCCATCCTACAAAAGGGAGCAATACAGGTTCTGATTAAAATGCAAAAAGGACACGCGGTTTCAAAGCAATGTTTGAAGAAGCCTTTCTAGACATAAACCGGGGGAATCAACGGTTTTATGAGCCCAGAATGAACCTGTGAGCTGCACGCAACAATCGGCAATCAAAAATCAGGCGAGAGGTTTGAAAGGCTCGAGAAAAAAAAAGTACAAACAACTCACAGACAAACGCGTCGGTGGAGGAAGCATGTGTGTGTGGGAGCAACGCTTGGTACAATGCTTTCGCTGCTTCTGAAGAAAAACCGCATTTCTTCACGTTATCTCTGCTAAAAATAGAGCGACGTAGAGCGGAGGGCGGTAGCGCAATTACCTGCCTCGGCGTTGGCGCAGCCTCGAAATCAGCCCAGGCCAAGTGCAATATACTCCGAGGTCAACAAGCTTTAAACTACACGTCTTTGGTTTGCCAGCCTGACAGCCTGGCTATCTCGAATTTGCGTCTAACCTGCGCCAAGGACGGACGGTTTGACTTCTGCCAAGCCCCCTCTACACCGATGTAGAGAAAAACCACAGCTTCTTCCAGCTCCTGCAGCAAGCGAAGCGGTCGCCTCCCATAAGAGGCCAGCGATGACCCCGCCACTCCCAGCCAATGTGACAGTGGCCTCATTTTTGGGGTATTTTTAACCAGTTTAATTGCTGCCCATAGCGAAGTTATCAATATTAGCTCCGAAAATTGACAGGCGTTGGTCTAATTCACTTTGCTGTAGGTTGGCAAGTCCAGAAGCACTGCAGGCACAAGGCTGATTTGTCTACAGACACAAAGGCAGCACTGTAGAAATTTATTACTTAGTTAACATCTGGAAGTTCCCCCCGCTCTGCCCTGATAGCCAAAAGGACCAGAAAATTCCTTTAAAAAATACCCATGCCTCAATTCACAGATTGGGGGCGTTTGCCACCGAAGTCGTGCACACACCGTAAGGAAAAAGAGGAGGAAAAAGAGGTAAGAGCTTGGGACTCCCCTGCAGCTCACCTGCTTCTTGCATGAGAAGTGAATACTCCAAGAGAGAGCAACGGCCAACGCCCAGCATTAAAAAGGCATTAATTAATCAGCCACACATTATTTTCTTTCTTTGTTATAATACAGCCTTTCAGGACAGGAACGGAAGATTACGTTTGTGTTTACTAGACACTTGTGCTGGATTTCCCTTCCAGCCGGGTACAGTAAGAAGTGCTCGCAACCTTAATATAGCCCACCAGACACCGAGACAGAATTATTCCTCCAGGAGCACACGGCACCCGACACGTGGGGGAATCTGAGCCGCAGCGAACGGGGCGGCACTGAAATACCACACACCTCACACAAGCATCACAAATTACTTGCACACCTCCTTTACAACCCAAGACCTGTAACTTCGCAGGAGACGAGCCCCAAAACCTCTTTTTCTTCACCTTTTCGGTTTAAAAGCAGACGGATGTCAGGGTAAGAGCAGCTTTTTAACGAGTAAAAATCATGAATAGGTTTTCCACTCCGCCGTTTGGGTACACAGACCACTACCCATAAAACCAAGTTCAATGAGAAAGTACAAGTTAAGAAATAAAAAATGAAACTGTGTGTTAATTACAGGCAATGCCATTTTGCACGTGCATAAACAACCTTATTTTTGCAGGAATCCCCAATGCCTTTTGGTTGGCAGCTACAACCCGGCAGCTCCACCAAGTCCTGCGGCAACCAGATTTACGCACAGTTTACACATGGCGAAACAACCGTGTGCATAAATAAATAAATTACATTATTTAAGATAATGTGCTGATTTCAAACCAGTCAAGTAGTTGCTGAAGAAACTACACTCAGAAGACAGGAGTAAGGCGGGGGGGTGATTAATTCAACGCAGTTCCAACGTTATGCCAAAACCCAGGACACGCCACAGCCCAGCTACCACCCAACTTCCTAACTCCCTGCTTCCTTTCTCCTCAGCAGATACGAATTTCTAGTAGAGCTAAAACCTGCGTGAATTCAGAATGCAAGCGTAGCTCAAAAAGAGCCGTTTTATTTTAAGTTAAAGGCTTTGACACTCACTAGTCACATTATTTGGATGCAGAAGTAGCAGAACTATGCTAAACTGGCATATGTGTTTATTTTGAAAGGCTGATAAGAAAATGCATCATTCTGTTAAGTGTAAATGTAGAGGTAAATAAGAGGGTGATTTTTTCACTTTGCTTCTGTTAATATTAATGGATTTCAACAGCAGACGGGCCAAAATGACAAGAAAACGCACCAGAAAAATAAAATTTTCATCGCCCAGACACAACAACTTAGCTTTAAAAGCACGCTGCCCAGCCCAAAGCCTCGCTGCGTTCTTCCTAAAAATAAATGAAATCTGTAGGTAAAGTGAATTCTGCAAAGCATCAGCTGGGAGTAACTAGAGGTTGCAACGGGAAAACACAAAACGGCGCAGTCACCTACAGTTCAATCCATCAGCAATATTTCAGCGCACGGGAAGGAAAAAACCCAAGTTTCAATATAGTCGCACAGTTTGAAGAACAGGTGCACGAAACAGAACACAGGCCCAGCGATTTCCAGTGAGTGGGAAAACACATCTGGTACAAGTTACATCATGTCAGCGGATGGTAATCAGGGCTATAACACAAGAGGGAATTATTTATATCGTCGCACAATCACTCCTTTCTTGTGCATCTCGGCTGCTTTATATGCAAAACCGCTGGAAATATGTTCTTAAGTGGTAAGTTTTCTCTCAAGACAGAGCCGCAGCCAGCACATCCTCGCAGCTTTTTGCATTTCTATGGGGTAAGTACTCAAGGCTGCCTTCGCCCATGTAAATGCAAAATAAAAAGAGTGACTGTGACTAACGATCCGTTCTGTTATCCCTCAAGGGACAGCTTGTAACACCCACCTTAGAGATGGTATCTGAGATGGGTTCCCGTTTGGGAGAGCTATGAAGGAGGAAAGAGTAATCCCAGGTACTGGATCTGAATTTTGTGCAGCTTGCACAGGCTTTGGCAATCCGGTGGGACGCAGCGAGCGGGTATTTGGAAGCAGAACCTGCAATTCCTGGGGCCTGTTCTTGAGAAAACAAGAAAAATCATAGCTCATCCCTGCAAGCTCCAAATTAATCTTGAAACAAGTTTCCACCGCAAGCTCGAGATTCACCCGAAACAACTTTTCCTGTCGACTCCTATAAGAGATCAGAAAGAAAAAGGCGGCTTGTATTTTGGTGAAACGAAAGCAACGCCACACATTTGGGCTTCTCTGCCTCAAATGGATTGAAGCAAACCGACACGCACATGGTAAAAAAAAAAACCAAACAAAAAAACCAAACCAACAACGCTGGCAGGAACCGAAAGTATTGCAGCGAGTCTTTGGCAGGGAAACAAAAGGTTGGCGAGTGAATAAATTCTCGACGTAAAGGTCTGAGCCACTCTGAGTTTCTGCATCTTCGGGTTTTCATAACCTCCCCGTCAAACGTACGTTTGACGGGGAGGTTATGAAAACCCGAAGATGCACAAGAGCACCCAGACCGGCCCACCTTCCACTTATTTTTCTTTTTTTTTCCCCGAGTGTTCCTAAAATAATCTACGATAGGTATCTTGCTAACTCAGCAGGCAACATATTTTCACTGTATGGAGCTGGCTATTCGCCTCTTTAAGTATTTAAAAGCCTAACGGAAAATGAAGCAGCCCATATTTCCAATTCCAGCAAAAAACGCCTTATATAATATCCTGCGGCTAGATTAGAAAAATTCCGACAAAAAAAACCAAACCCTTCAGGCTTCTTCCATTTCTTAAAAAATGAATTATTTGGCTGTATCTAGGAATCTGGTTCGAGAGACAAAAGGCTTCCAAACCCAGTGATTTCCAGAACTGTGAATCTGGAATTTTTTCAAGCATTATCTCCACAGAAAATAGTTGAAGAGGTTGCCATTTCAGAATTCAGCGGCATTATAATCCCTCAGCTTTTGCAATAAGCTGAAGGCTTTCTCTGTCGCCTACGAACTCATTTGAAACGCGACAGCCATCAACCTCAACATTTTTCCCTTCCTAGGCAAAAGCATCCCGAAAGAAATTCCAGTGTAGACCACGATATACGTTTAAATTAAAAATCTAAGCCCTTCCTACTACACCTTAAATATAACCTCTGACTGAATTAGGAACTTTTGAATTCAAATCTGCTGTCGGATCTCATCTGTATCTTTCGATGCAAAAAACCTGAAAGCGAGATTAAAGCAAAACCAGGGAGTTTCCACTCGGCAGCAGTCACTCACATGTATACACCTTCCACTTCTATTATTTTTCTGTAATTGTTTATTAACTTGAAGACACACGTATGAAGCAAAAAAAGCTTTATGCGACCAGATGAACAGATTATCTGTCCCCACAAATTTGTGAACCCATGAAAATCCGTGCCAGCAGTTCAAAACTACCAAAGGGTATGACACCAAAGGGCCACTGTTTCTCCCATTAGTCTTCTCTCTGCTCCAAAGCACTTTTTATTGCCTCGTTTTCTTCTTGTTCAGTGGCAAAATTCCTTTCTGCTTTAACAACTCTTTTCATCATTATCTGCTCACCTATCTCGAAGACTAGTAAAAACTGCATTAAGGTTGTAAACCATCCATTTATATTCATGGGAGCCAGCGATGATGACACTTATTAAACCTCACTAACTTATTCTAAGGTTGCAAACGACCGCACTAACGACGCACAAAGCCACATGAAAACCAGAAGGAAATCTCCCATCAAGATGGGCACTTGTGTTTCCCAAAGTTTGCATTTTTCCTCCTAGAGAGGAGGAGGCGCTAGATGAGTATCTGTGCCTTTGGATATGGAGATCAGGTGGGAGAGCTGCAAAAAAAAATGCAGACGGTTGTGTCCACAAAGTAAAGCTTATCCACAAAGTAAAGCTTATCCACAAAGTAAAGCTTATCCACAAAGTAAAGCTCACAGGTATAACTTCTACCCAGGAAAGGTGTTTTTCCTCCATTTAAGCTGACAAGAAACAATAAACTTTTACATCGAGAATACTCACTCCTAGCAAGAACTAAAGGAGACCTTTGCAATATGCAGAATGGAGACAATAATCAAGTTTTGTATTTTTAAAGGAGGGCTTGATTTAAGAAAACTCACAGACAGGTTCACTTGTCTGCCTACAGCTTTTTGTTGACCAGCTTGTGCTACACATCACAGCGTTAACGTGCTCATTTATCTTTTACACTATCGCAATGGCACGTTTAAACTAACTCTATCCAAGCTTTACACACTTTACAGAGTCTCTCGGTCACAGTTTAATGTAGTTTTCTTAAAATATTTTGATTCATTTCCAGTCTACCAGTTTATCTTCAGAAAAAAAAGCCCTGCTAAATATTTTGGAACTTTGCTGAGAGTGGTATGCAGCAGAAAAAAAAAGACTGAAATAGCAAAATCTTCTTTGGCTTCATGAAGTGTGAATTCGATCTCTCTAAAATAAAGTTTGTTCTTCTCACATCATTGGAATGTGCTTACGGATAGGTTTAAAATCCTCTCGATTTTTTGTTTAGAGCTCTTTACACATGAGATAAGTTTGACTTTGAAACGAGCAACAAGTTTGTAAAAACCTCCATAGTAACAACAACAAAAAACCCCTGCAGCAGCTGCACAACTGCCCCCTGCACAGCGGCAGACGGACTCTCTACTCTCTCACATCAGTAAATGGAGATTTAGCACAAGGAGCTTTCCATTTTTTTCCTTACCTGGGCTTCTCTTAGGATCATCTTTCAAACCGCCCACAAAACCACACCTGCAGAGTTCCAGTTCTATAACTTCCAGCAGCATTTTAGCTGGTACCCGCTGACCAAACATCACAGAATCATAAAACAGCTCAGGCTGGAAAAGACCCTTGGGATCATCGAGTCCAACCATTAACCCTACGCTACAAGCTCACCCCTAAACCATCTCCCCCAACACCACATCTCAGCGGCACTTAAACACACCCAGGGATGGCGACTCAACCCCCTCCCTGGGCAGCCTGTTCCAGGGTCTCACCACTCTTTCTGTGAAGAATTTCTCCCTAATGTCCAGTCTAAACTTGAACCCACTCCCCCTGGTTCTGTCCCCAATGACCTGTGAGAAGAGGCCAGCACCAACCTCTCTGCAATGTCCAACTGCAGAGCACGATGAGGTCCCCCCTCAGCCTCCTCTTTCTCAAACTGAACAGTCCCAGCTCCCTCAGTCGCTCCTCGTAAGGTCTATTCATGGAATCATAGAATGGCCTAGGTTGGAAGGGACCTTAGAGATCATAGAATCATAGAGCAGTTCAGGCTGGAAAAGACCCTGGGGATCATCGAGTCCAACCATGAACCCTATGCTACAAGTTCACCCCTAAACCATCTCCCCCAACACCACATCTCAGCGACACTTAAACACACCCAGGGATGGCGACATCGCTTGGATCAAGCGCGGCTAACCCCGCAGTTAACACAAAGATGATAGGTCTGGTCACGCAAGTACAAATCACCAGCAGAAGTTTCAGTAATCTCGTGTTGACAAAGCCTAAACGTGCCAATACCAAAACTACGCTATTGTAAAGCGTTTCTTCGTGCACAAGGTCACAACGCTCCTGTAAACCCCGAATACCCATTCGAGGAGGTTATTTTCCGCTGCCAACTGCTGTCCTCTTCTGAGCTTCTGAATCTTCTGAAACACGACACAGTTTGTGTTAGATGCGCAATATAAACTCGGGGAAGAACGAGCCTTGCTTTTAGAATATTTGCATAATTTAACAAAGCACATCGAAGCACACACAAATTTATGAGCTTCCAAGAAACGCTAATCACCCAACAACTTGTACACAACTTCCACCTATTCTACCTTTGCAGGCAGTAGCTACAGGCAAAGCTCTCCCTAAAGTCCCCAGAGCTGGACATGGAGATGTGAAGGTGTTCGGCACGTCTACGCGCAATGCACACAGAGCCCGTCCCACAGCTGCAGCTCCTTTCAACCGTCACGAGTTTTGCAGTTGCGGTTCTCAAGCAAAATTGCTCTTCCCACTGATGCAGTGGGGTTTATCCTCAGGTTTTTTCTCCAATTCGTTCCCCAGCTACTGATATCTCGTCTCTGCTTTGTATTTAAATTTCCTTCTGGGCAAAGTGAGGACAATTACCAGTTAAGGCCAAAGTTACTTGTTCATTTTAATCTGATCCGAGGCTGTGTGGCTGCCAAAGGAGACAGGACGCTCTTTCCCTACTTATATGCCAACAGCAGCATTCTTACGGTTGCAAGGCGAGATGCCTTGGGAAATCAGTCTGCCTGGAAATGAACCATTCCGTGGGATAATTTTTCAGCTGGATCACTTCTGTGAACCAGCTCACTGCGCAACTTCATGAACGCTACGGTCCATCGCAAGATTTTTGGTTTTCTGAAATAATCAATTTGTTCTACAGGTGCAATCTGGCTCCCACCTTCCATAAAGTATCAAGGCAAAAGCACAAGGAGCACAACAACAAATCTGTGCTTAAGAATTGAAGCTGGAGGAAAAAAAAGTATTTTAAGAACCTGTAGCAAACAGGATTTTTTCTCAAATTACTTTTACATACCTCATGCTTTCATTTAAAAATAAGTTCCTAATGATTATGAAAGTATTCTTAGATACAAGCTCGCTCTCCTCACTGACATGTTATAATCTAAACCCACAAATTTCGCTTTAAGAACAGTAGGATCAGTTACAGGCTTCAAGTCAAATCCAAATCTTGGCAAAGGTCTGAATGAAGTACCAAGAAACCACCTCAGGACCTACTTGGTGGCGCACGAATTCCGAGGCTCAGCAGTGAGATGCTGCATCTGCAGCAGCCAGCAAGTTTCAGGATGAGATGGAGAACACTTGGAAAAAAAAAAAAACAACCACCTAAACTTTTATTTTCCCTCTTGGCAGAAAGGAACAACAGTGACTTAACTTCCTCAGCAAGATGGGAAATAGCATCTCAGTAAGAATCTCAGTAAAACTGGGGTTATTTGCGCAAAGGGAGGATGAGGAGGGAAAAGGTGTCCGCTGACAGCAGGGATAACTGACTTCATCTTATTGTCTGAATCTGAAGTGTTTGGAGTGTGGGATAATAGTTGTGCGCAGGAGAGATTATGTTAAATGATTGTATAGCACCGTAAGTGGGCTAAGCAATTTATCAGAGATAAGGAGAAGGCGGGACCCTTCATCAAGCAATATGCAGGTTAGAGGAAAAGCCACAAAGCTCTAAAAGATGGAAAAAGAAAATAGGGTAGTTTAGGAAACAAGTTTTTAGACGGCAGTAGAAAACAGTGTGATGAAGAGTAAGGTGAGGAGACACCAAACAGGAAAACACAAGTATTGGAATGAATTCAGGAACGTACAAGTGGAAGAAGAAAAGTGCAACCAGGTACGTGTTAAAATTGCCTGGCAAAAAGTCGCAATCCCATTCAGGGCGGAATTTTTCTCAGACCTTTCAAATGCAGCCAGCACGGCATTTCGCTCTGACTGACAGATTTTGTCCTGCAGCTCCTGAGTGTGAAACGAGTGATTCAAGACATGCACATTACAATGAAGCAAACTAGAGATTCTCAGCAGCCATTTTTACACGGTGATGAAGATTTATTAGGACACGTTCCCGCCCCTGCTAAAGACTTCTGAAGTCACAACTTGAATTTTCATACTGCCGAGCCCACTAGTGGTATCACAGTGCATCAAACACCCATCCCAACATAAGTCCCTCATGAAGTGACAGGCAGTTAAAACATGGGAAATCTAAGCACAGTGCACATCTCTTAACAGGGAACCTGGAGAATTTACTAGGGTGAGAAAGCCTAGAAAATATACTGAGGAATAGCAACGCATCTGGTCTCCTCATTTTTGTAAGAAACGCCCCAAATTTGCAAGCCTGAAAAATTAAAAGTCAAAAAAAGAAGAGAAAGGAAAGTTACTGGAATTAAGGAGAGAGCTCCCATTACTGTACAAAACAGTGTCATTTGTCAGGAAGGACAGACCCAGAAAAGCCACAGGAGTACGAGCAGGAAGGAGAGCTGCTGCTTTAAAACACGTGCAGCAAAAAATACCTGCATCAATCAGAAAACATAAACACTGCTGTTCAGCAAAGGTCCAAAACTACTCCAGTGACACAGCTGACAGCACTCGCTGCGCGTCGGGATACCGGACACTAACAGCAAGCGGGTGCTTTGGTAGAAATAATCTGCCTTCTACCATTAAAATTCACAGTTGTCTCTGTATGTAATTTGTCTTCAGACAGCGCTATTAAGACACATTCCATAATTCCCTTTTCATCACATAAGCACTGAAAAGGCTTAAACAAGCATGACCTGCAAGCAACTGTGGAGTTCAGAACAGATTTTTACTGTCTTCCCTGAGACTGGCCAGCCATAGGAAAAGCAAAGTTCTCGTAAGCTTTCTGCACCTGCAAGATTCAGCTCTGCTCCAACTCAAATATTTGCAACTTTTTGTGTACAACATTCCCATAAAAGAAGGTATGTGGATCAATGGGTGCTTGTCTGTAAATCTGCAACTATAAAACTTTCTGCTTGTAAAGAGAAAAGCTCTACTACCTTATCCTACCAGGCCATCTGTCTTCGCAGCGATATCACAAATATTCCTCCAAAAGCCCAGCTGAAAAGCTTTCTGTTCACTTGCATTTAGAACTTGGGGCAGAATGAAACTGGCTGCTTAGCAGGTTTTGTCTCAAACGTTTTAATACGGATCCTGATTCCAGCAAGCTATCTTCAAGCAGGCCTTTCAGATTACATTCCCCAAATCACTTTTGCGCTGAAAGAATCCAGTTTCAAACCTTAAAAATGCACAAACGAGAAAGCAGGAAGGCGTAAAGCGCTGGTGGTTGCTTAGCATAGCTAAATGTTTCTCTTGAGTGAAAACTACTAGTCTGAAACCTCCTCGGGGAAGGGTGTCTGAAAGTGTCAAGGAAACTAATGCAAGCTGCTCGTGTTAATGAGTTTAAGCTGCTGGCACCAGAGCTACCGGCGGAGTTTCACTCCCTATGCAATTGTTTTGCAGGAGGGAGGAGCAACCTAAAAAGCCCCAATTTAAAATCACTCGGAAAACTTCAGCATTCGCAAAGGTAATCTGGAAATTAGATATAAGAAGTTTAGGTCGTAGTGAATGTTTCGACTGAACTAGGAAAGTCTGTTATGCTTTTACGAGTTAGGAGAGCTCCATGAATTCTACTTCAGAGCTTCATGCAAACCTCATCCACTTTTCAAAATACTGAAAATCACAGAATCATGGAATGGCCCAGGCTGGAAGGGACCTCAGAGATCCATTTAATCCAACCTCCCTGTCCTGGGCAGGGACGCCTCTCAACTAGATCAGGCAACACACGGGGACCCAACAAGGAAAATGAAGATTTTACTCACACACTTATAAGGGTATTTGCTTAAACAGTTTTCAACTGCAAGGACAAATCATATTTTTATTAAAATATTCTTAAACACATAACATTTGGCACTTCTACACCAAACATCCCTTTATGCTAAGAGATTAGTTAGGCTTTTGATATAATAAAGGAGTTATTGCAAAGTTTTTTTAATATGTAAGCCTGATATTTTTAATGGAAACAGTTGGAAGTGGGGTATTTAGATCCACAGAAAGAATAAGTTAAAAACTACACGTCCTTACTGCAAAAGGCTGTCTGAAGTAATTCAGTCACGCTTCCTCAACTTGAGGAAGCTCAAGACATTATAGGCTGATGTCAACTGTAGACAGTATCAGCTCATTGACCGCATTAATATTTTAAGTGTATAACTTCATGATAATAAAGTGACCTCCACATAAAAATCCTCCTTTTTTTTTTAATTATTATGGGGGAAAAAACCTCCAAACATTGGTATCATTAAGATTCTGAAGAGACAAATAGTACACATTTAGGAAAATGTAAACTAATGTTGTTCTAAAAACCAGAATTGTGTCCTTACAAATTTACTTTGTCTTCCATTTAGGAGCCACGATCCGTAGGGAAAAAGCTGTTTCACAGGAGAATACATTGAGAGATCAGCTGTTCCGTGCTGCAAGGAATTTATCCAAGAGAACGGTTCTAAAATATTTGAGGACAATAATAATCCACAGAATCAGGTTGTTAAGAGTCCATATCAAGCTTGGCCGGTACTTCCAATCACGCCCGTCTTTTTTTTTGTAGGGTTAGAAATAAATTTATTCTTTGATACGGCATACTACAGCGCCACAGAGAAATAGGTCACCGATGACATGTAGTTTTGTAATCCCCTTAAATATACCTGTGCCTATTTCAGCTATGCTGTTGGTACACCACTGGCCCATTAAGCACTGATACGACACATGATACCAAGACTGGAAACGGGATCTTGTTTACTGAAAATATCTATTTAATGCAGTCGTGCGAACTCAAAGGATTCTTCCCCAAGTCGTTCTTACCCCCACATCTCGTGCCCTAGGTGGTACGACACCAGGTCTGACCTATAAGTAATTTCTTTTACATGCAAAGACATTCTATCTTCAGATAAAATTGCACCTTTCGGCCTGATATGATTCTGGCAAAGGGAACAAACCCAGAACATCCTAATATCTTGCATTTGCAACAACCTGACAAAGTGCTTTTATAATCCAGCCCCTCTACACACCTCACCACTCACACAAAACTGCTGAAGAATTTACTCTCCAGAAAACATCAGTTAAAGGCCTCCTGTGCCAGGATTAGATGAGAAAGTAATATAATCAATTAAATCCTTCAAAACAAATTCACTATAGCCCATAATGCCAAAGACTCTTTTGATACATTTGAAAGGGGTTTTTTTCACAAATACTACAAATGCTAAGCCAGAAAGCATTTACTGATCTTCCCAAATATCGATTACTGCAACTAAATCTGAATTAGCTATAACTGCTAGTCATCACACCCTAGATAAAATCATAAATAAAACCTTAGGTCTCCAACATTCTATTAGATGCAATCGCTTAGCTAGAAAAATAAAAAGCCCTCATGATTTTGCACTTTTCTTTCAAACACACACTCTCCGGAAAAGCTTTCCAAATCTCTATCCCTCAACTACACATTTTTTACACCGTGAGTTTACTCTATATCTCAACTTCATTATCAACATCTACATTTAAGTGTCGGCTGCCTGGGGCAAGGATGGGGCTCTTCATTTATTCGCACAATAACCATATTGCAAGTGCTTGATTAATCTCTATAAAGCAGGCAAAAAAAAAGATTTACATCTTTCATGCAGGTAAAACAACAGATAAAGGAGTTTTGAATAGGTATCGAGGAGAACACTAAACCCACGTAAAGGATGTAAGTTAAGCGCTACCATAAAACACCAGCTCTCTTAAAGTGACATTTTGCAACTCCACAGCCTTTTTAACAATAATACCACAGTCGTATAAAACGCATTTCGTTCCCACACACCAACACCTCAAGAGAAAAAGCTCCCAACTTCCCCAGGAGGACCATGGAGCCGCAGTCCATCGGGACGGTGGCAAATCGAGGTGCACCAGCCCTCATCCTTGACAAATCGATGCCGAGGAATTACATCTCGGCTTTTATTCAGCGCGCACACACATACCCCCACCATCGTGCTCCGGATTCACCGCGCATACACCACTGTCAACAAAGCATGTGCCAGTTGCCGTTCCCAGAACAATACCAGCTCAGGTCATCCCCTGAAAAAGATAAAAACGCACATTCCTCGCATCCTTTATGTCTGCAGTACTCCCCTCGCTTTGACTGAAATCACTTGAACCGCACAAGATGCCAAAACTCAGTTGTGATTAAAGACACTTACATAACGCTATTAGAGGACCAAAGAGGTACACTTCGTGCAAGCAGATCTTTTCCTTCTAACAAACCCTGCACCAAGGCATCCACGACTGAAAGTTGCAGAGAAGGCAGTTAAAAATCAAAACAAAAACCAAAACCCTAGGGTGCACATACCACAACGCACGTCCTGAAAGAGAAGGGGAAGACACCCAAGCACAAGACCGAGGAAGAGAGAACACATCTCATTTTGCGTCTCTTTTTTTTTTTTTTTTTTTTTCCCCCTTCTCGCACCTAGACCCAGAACCTGCGACTGTAAAAGGGAACATTTAATGTCCTCACCTCCCCAATGACAACTCCAGTCCCGGGACCGAGTGCGTTTAAGAGCCGCGTCCCCTCCGAACAATCGCCAAGTGACAAGGAGGAAGGAGAGCGCTGCCAGCGGCCCCCACGCCCCCCCCCCCCCCGTCCGCGGGAGGGGGCTGGAAAGCAAAGGCAGAAAGCGGAGAGAGGTGGGGAAAGCCGATCCAGCGTAGAAAATGCAGCAAGATTCCTTTTTTTTTTTTTTAATTCCCCTCCACTTGCTCAGTGCAACTCCCCTCCCCTCCCCCAGGCAGGTGGCACGGCCCCCTCCCAGCGGGGCGCAGCCCCCGGCCCTCCGGCGGCACTCCTGCCCCGCCCGCCCCCCTCCTCCCGCGGGGGGCTCCCCAGGCTGCACCCTGCTCCTCCGGGGGGGCTGCGGGCCGGGCACGGCGCTCCCCCCTCCCCTTCCCCTTCCCCCGCTCTCTCGCAGGCCGGGAGGCGGCTCTAACCCCGCTCCCTCCGTCACCCACCCCCGGGCTGGGCCTAGCGTCGGTCGGCGGCTGCCGCCAGGCCCGAGGAACCAAGGGGGAAGGGGCTCCCCAGCCGAGCGGGCGGCCCACACTCACCCAGGCCGATCCCCTCAGGGCCGCCCCCGCCGCCTTCCATGCCGGGCGGCGAGGGGAGGGGGGCACAGGCGAGGCGGCGGAGGGCGGGTGGAGGAGGCGAGGCGGGAGGGCGGAGGGCAGGGCGGCCGGGGCCCTCCCTCTCTCTCCCTCCGCTCGGCCCCCTCGGCCGCCGCCGCGGCGCTCGAGTAGCCGCTGTCCTCGGGCTCAGGCCCAGGCCCCGCCGCCGCCGCCGCCGGCGGACGCGGCTCGCGCTCCCCCCTCCGCCGCCGCCGCCGCCGCAGCGCTACGTGGCCGCCGCAGCCAGTCTCGCGACTCCGCCGCGCGCGCGCGCGCGCGTGCGTGCGTGCCGGCGCGGGAGCGCGCGCCGGGGAGGTAGTTGCCGCGCGGCGGTGTGGAAGGGAGGGGAAAGGGGGGGGGGGGGGGGCGCGCGCGAGCGAGGGAGCGCGCGCGGGGGAGCCGGGCGGGGAGGGGAGAGGGCGGGGGTGGGGGGGAACGACCCGGGACGCCCATAGGTTGAGCAGAGCGAGGCCGGCGCGCGGCGCATGCGCGGTCGGGCGGGTGCCTCGCTCTGCTCTGCCCCCCCCGCCCCCCGCTGTTCACCTCAGGCAGCGGAGGGGAGCGCGGAGCGCAGGTGAGGCGCGCGGAGATGGGGGGGGGGGAGCACCGCGCATGCGCAGGGGCCGGCGCCCCGCGGGGCTCAGGTGAGGCGGCGCGCGCGCGGCGGGAAGGCGGCAGCTCCCCTCGGCGGGGCCGACCGTTAACTCCGCGGAGCTAATTACGAGAGGCCGCTCTAATTGCGAGTCAGCTGAAGCCGGGCAAGCTGCGGCTTCACCCCGGCCCACGCCTCGCCTCGCCTCGCCTCGCACCGCGGGCATCTGCCTGGTGAAGGTGCCGGGGGAACGAGGGCCGTAGCCAGGCCTCGGGGCCTCACGGAGAGATGGGGAAAACGCTTCACACGGCGGCCGCGGCCTCGGGATGGGCCTCGAAGGGGCCGTGTGTCTTGTAGGGTGGCAGAGCGGCCCCTCAGGAGCCAGGTAAGACCTTAAATAAAGCCTCAGCGGCGAGGCCCTCGCTGATTTACAGCAGCCAGAGGAGTCGCTGCTGTTATTGTGCCAAATCCCAGCTCCCACTTGCTCAGACCTTCCTCGCCCCTTCGAATACTAAGAACCACTTAACTCTGGCCTGTGGTTTCTTGGTTACGCCCACCTGCAGGGCCTGATGTACGAGGGAGATGTGACAAGAAGTGAAAAAAAAAATAAAAAACGCTGTGTAGGTAGGGCTCCCCGTTGGTGGCAGGTACGGGGGGCGTAAAAGGATGTGGGGAGAGTTGGGGCTGCTGCTCTCCAGGCTGGCACAGCGTTTCGCAGTGGTACCACCTCTTGTAGGAAACTGCGAAGCCTACTCCTTAGCCCTGAAAACCGCTGCTGAGCCCTGTGTAGGAGGGAAGAGCACTGCTGTGGTTTAGGTTTGGCAGCAGTAAAAGAATTAGCGAGAGTAGCAGAAACAGAAAAGGGGGAAGGGCGGCAGCCCCTTTGGTGGTGTTTGCCGCTTCCCAGCGACTTCAGGAATAGCTTGTATCCTGTAGCTTTGTCTCCCTCTTGCCCGCTCTCAGACCTGTGTTCCTGCTGTAGTCCATTTTTAAACCTTGTAGTCTGCAGTCCATTCTCTACTTGTGGTTTGTTTGCTGCATTTCCCTCCCCCCCCGCCCCGCAACGGTGTAGGACACTTGATTTGAGGTTCTGTTGTACACCCTCACTCCCCTGAAATATGTTACGTGCCAGCATATTTGACCTGCTTTTGATTATTGAACATGAAACCCAGATTTGAACTCCCTGTGCAGAGCAGGGATGGGGGCTTTCACACCCCAAGTTCATGATCAAATCAAAGGGACTGGGGAGGCTCTATGGTGGGATCAGAGCGATGTTGCCAGTTTTCTTCCTTGCCCCAGCAGCCCCTGCTGTGGGGCATGGGAAAGGAGCAGAGCACTGCGTGCTTTACTCTGACCAGCCCCATGGGAGCTGTTACTAGCAGGCCCAGTATAGAGGAGGCCCCAGGCTGTTCTAGTCTCTGCTGGGACCTCTATATAGCTGGAGAGGAAAGGGGAGCCAGGGGAGACACTGGGCTTGGAGAGCCCAGGCATTGCTCCATCTCAGCTCAACACTCTTGTGCAATGTAGTTTCTTGAGAAAAATGGAGAGAGGATGTCAGGGGATGTGTTACTGCTGTTTAACTGTGTACCAGGTAGTAGAATCTCCTGCCTTGAAAAGGACAGGAAGAAAAATGCTGAGGACTTCTTTTGGAAGGTGATTGAGCAAGACAGCAGTGACAGAGCCTCTCTTCCAAATGTGGGATTTCAGCAGAGGGACAGCTAAGGCACACTGGAAACCACTGAGTGCTCTTGTCCAAGGGAGCCATATGAGGAGTAAAACCATCAACTCTCAACACCCACAGAGCCAAAGCCACTGCTGGCGTCCATCCATGGGACAAGGGTAGGGCAGAGCCTTGATCATCTCTCTCACTGACTTATGAGGAGAGCATTTGGTCTCCCAGGCTGCTCTGCTGTTCCCTCTTTGATGCAGTCTGTGGTTTTCTAACTTGGCTTCTGTACCCTGAGCCTGCATCATGAAGTCCCCTTGTGTTGGAATGGCTACTGGAGGATTGCAGGGGCCTTTCCTGACAAAGGTGCTCTGCACCCTTGGCTTCAGGTGATGTCATCGAGGGTGATTTCACTCCCCCCAAATAAGAGCTGTGCAGCGATTAAAAGGAAAAAAACAAGTTCCTCTTTCTCAGTGGACATCATAATTGTGCAGAGGGAGAGTTTTAAAAAAATAAAACAGGGACCAAGTGCAGATATCCTTGGACTTCAATGGGCTTCTGACAAGAGGAAACCAAACACTTGTCCTCATGGCCCTGCTTGTGTCCTGTCAGCATTGGTGGTGGCCTAGGGAAGAGTCAGCTCCAGAGAAGAACAACTCTTCCGAGCCTCACTGTGTGGTTTGGCTCCCAACTGCCCAGGCAGTCCCACAATTTCTTCCCTGGCTGTTTGGGTAAGGGAGGGTGACAGCTCCTCTCGCTACTCCCAGCGAGGGATCCAGCTGAGAGGCTGGCTGTGGCACTCAGCCCTGTTCCCACAGGGAAGCCTGTTTCAGCTATTTACATCCCTCTCTTTGATCTAGCTTTTGACATGAAAAGACATGTCAGCCAGGTAAGGGGAAACAAACAAAATGCAGCAACAGCCCCACATATCTCTGCTTGCACATGATCCGCTCCCTAGCACACACCTGCCTCGCAGCCACAGATCTGTATCAGGCCTCTGATTTCCTTGCTGTCATCTCTGCTTTCCCTTCACAGTGGCGTGGAACTTCTAGAGGCAACTTTCTGCACCTTGTTCCCTGCTCAGTAAGATGCTGTGACTCCCTTGCCCCCTCCCTCTGCCATTTCCCTTCTCTCTAGAGAGAATTCCCACCACTGTGGGAAACGCCCTCGTGTGTGTCCTGCTCCCTTCCGTGCAGTGCCAGGGACAGGTGATACAGATCTTTGTTTCCTCCTGAAACTGCTGCTGTGGTTCAGTAAGCAGCTGTTTGCAGCTCACTCCAGAAGTAGCAGCAATACAGCAGTAGGTGACATTGTCCCTCCCTGGAAACTGGGCTTTCTTTTCCTGCTAAGCAGCTTAGGACCTTTTCAGGGTGAAAAGCACAACAAAAGTATGAGAATTTGCTGGGCCAGGGGCCGCAGACACAGCAGAACACAGTGGTTTTTTTCTAGAGGACTAGATGTTCTAGTCTTGCTGAGAAAGCAAACTTAGCGAGTAAGAGTATTGTTGAGATGCAGCGAGCTCTGTGGTGGGGGATAACTGCTAGTACCAGCTGCAGAATAGTGTGGGAAGGAGAAAAATCAAACAGAGGCTGTGCTGGTTTGAGCTAAACCAGAACGAATTCTGTTCAGTGATTTTACTTTTCAGCTCCATCTCTAAGAGACTGTGCTTTCTGAAGTTAACAGTACGTTTCTGCAGACAGTGTCTCCTGCTAGAGGTGATAACGCCTGACGTTTATAGTTACTGCCAAGGCCTGGTATGCAGAAAGGCTCTTGCTTATGCTTATTCTTATAGAAGCCAAGGTCACTGCTAAATCTTGTGCCCTGCATTGCAGGTGCCAGGAAGTAAAACGGTCACAAGGAAATAAAAGGTCACACCTGCAGGGATGAGTGGACAGGTGGCCCAAACCTGATCAACAGAGTATTACTTGCCATATTCCTGATATTCAGTGTAAAGCTGAGGGATCACAAGGGTTAAGCCTGCTTTCTTCAATGGCTGGCATCCAAGGAGGATTCTGTCTGTTCTTCTGTCCTCAATCCCTGTCTGTTGGGTTCCCAAATCCAGCTCCTGAACCAGGTTCCCATCTGCTGCTGAGTCCAGCCTGGGACTTCCCTTCCAGGAAGGCCCTTGGAGCTGCTCAAGGACCCTGCAAAGAACAGGCCCTGCCACACTAGGAAAACAAGCCAAGGGTGAAAAGAGAAACTGAGGCAGTTGAGTATCAGATTAATGCTTTATCTTTTAGGTATCCTGCTACGTCCTGCAGCTTTCAAGATCCTCTCGAGCAGTGGGAAAGGATGCAAAAGGAAAACAAAGGGTTTTTCCTGCTAGCTCTTTGTCACAGGAAGCCCTGTGCTGTCTGAGGGAACCACCACCGCAGAGCGCAGCGGCGCTGGGCTTTGAGGCTATACAGAGCAAAGCAGAAGTTCAAGCAGAGGAAATTCCTGTTCCCGTTCTCCCTTCTTTAATAGTTCAGCGTAAGGCCACAATTAAAGACTGAGTGCCTCCAAATAATATAGCAGAGCTAACACCCACCAGCATCTCCTCAAGCCCAACATCAGACGTTTGGAGCAGCAGGGTATGGGCAGAGCTGACACAATAAACACCTGAGAAGCAGAACTGCAGACCGAGGTACCCACTGAGGGTACCAGGAGCTTTAACTCTGCCCTGTTGAGAACACACACCTGATCCTCCCTGACAAGTGTTTTAATGCTGCAGTGCAAGCACCTGGATGCTGAGAGGCATCTTTGGGTACTGGGGACCAGGTGATAACATGACTGTATTGTTGTATTAGCCTCTGCATAAAAATCGTGCCTTGAAAAATAATAATAAAAAGTTCTCTTTGGGGAGCCTTGGTTTTGTGGTACTTTTAAAATTTTATTTATTTTAAATAAAATACAGATTCTGAGATATGGCAGTTGGACAAGAGCAGGATGGGAACAAGGGGAACTCAGAATTGTGCTTTAGCGCTTTGGTGTCTGTTTAATCAGCTTTGGTGTTACGTTGTGTTCTCCGGTCATCTCCCCAGCAGACTAAAAGTAGGGAAGTTCTAAAGTTTGTGCTGGGGTAACTGTTAAATGGAAATGTCACTGTAACAGGCTGCTAGAAACATTTCTGTTCCTCGAGTAAAGAGCAACTCTGCTCAGATAGCACCAACCCGTACCAAAGCAGTGCTTTGGGTCCGTGTACCTTGGCTGGTGAGAAACAAACTGGTTTCACTTGAGTCCTTCCCATTCACACCCGATCTCACAGCCTAGCTTTTTGTTAAGAAACTTCCCTCTGGGTTTGAAAAGCACCCGTGGAAAACTGTGCTTGGGAGGAAGATGCTGTAAGCGACAGAAACAGAGATGGATTTGCCAGCTTTGCAGAAGGGGCACTGTAAGACTGATACCCATGAATGTCACATTTCAATTAATGTCTCTGGGATAGACTCACCTTTTTCAGGCTTAGCCCCTGCTTCCTTCCTGTTCTTGCCTCCGCTGAATATTTTTAACTTACCGCTACAAGAGGCATCCTGCACACGCTCTTTCCCAGCCTCCTCCTGCCCTTCCTGCCCCTACCAGCATGGGGGATGCGAACACATCTTGCAGCTGGCATCTTCACTGACTCCCACCTTCTGCACTGTTCTGCTGTCCTGGGACACAATTTCCTACACTCGTGCACAGCTTCACGGATAACTCACTGCAGGTCTCTGACTCAGTCCAGATCAGCATCATGAGCAGATCCAGATCCGGGAACCCCATATGCTGATTTTACAGCAGCAGTTTTGCTCAGCCTCCCACAGGAGCTTCCCGGCCTCTCTTCTGCCTCTCCTTTCTGGGCAAGAACTGGATGCCTGCTCCAGAACGTCCTTTCCCTGTTTTTTTCAGTGCTTTCTATGCGTGGAGAAAGTGAACTCAGCATGGCTATGGGTGGGCATGTGGTTAAAAAGTATCCACCGTGTTTTTCTAAAGTCATCAGATGCCGTCTTTGAGAGTTTGTTCCCATGGGGTAGCTGGAAGACACTTTGTATCCCCCGTCACTCCAGGCTTTACCTGGGACAGTCCTCTCCTGCCTCGCCAAGTAAAAGACAAAGCACGAAAAGTCGAGTCATCCTTAAGTAAACCCGACCTACCTCAGGATTACACTAGTGTAACTCGGGACCTGCTGGACTGAAGTCAGCTCAGCTCTGCTGATGGAAAACAGGCATAAGAGGAACGGCTCAGCCCCCTGTGCTGCCTAGTGCCAGGCAGGGAATAATTAAACCAAATTTGGCCCTAAGATTTGTTCTCCATTGTCCAGCAGAGCTGAGCTCCAGCCTGGCTTAGGACATTACTTCTTACCTGCTTCCACAAGTGCTTTCTCCCCCTGCACACCCTACCACATCCTCTGTGTTTCGGGACAGAGGCATTTTCTGCTAGATCCACTTGGATATAAACAGCACAAAGGAAGCAGTACGGAAACTCCTCCCTGTCCCTTGCCCTAACCACATCAGACGTGCTGCCAGCTTGCTGCAGGGTACAAATTATCGCAAACTCGGGGAGCTCCCTTACCTGGAGAGGCTTCTGCTGTGGTGTATCAGCGACCATCAGAGAACAGGTCCCCATTTCAGTGCAGGAGCCACGCTGCAAATTACAACTGCTCCAGAGCACCTGCCCATGTGGTTGCTTTCGGTCTCCTTTTCACGAGGCAGGTAGGCTGGTTATCTATTAAATAGGGAAAGAGCGCACAGGAGAGAGAGGGTAAACACACGGAGGAAATCAGGCAGTTTCCTGTTTGTTTATCATGAACTAAAGCTTGTTTGGCTGGTCTGAATATTGCTAGCAGGCAGCTGGTGCAGAGCTGAGCTCTTCCACTAGCATGAAAGGAAGTAAGGGAAAATCCCCCAGGAAAAAAAAAAAACAACAACAAAAACCAAACCCAAACCTCTCCAGAGGTTTGCAGCCGAGGCAGGGAGATTTCACCTAGGTGTGTAGGGCTGTGATGTGTGAAGGTGGCACCCGACTGCTGCTCTTTGGTCTGGCAGCAGAGAGGGCTGCAGGTCCCCTCATACAGGGCCCTTTGGGCACCCCAGCAGGTCTTACATTAATCATTTCCAGCAGACCTCTGTTCAAAACCTGGTCCCTGCAGTTTAGTTTTTGGACGGTATTCAGAGAAACACACTTTGATGAGCCTGTGTGGCCATTAATTGCTCTGGGGCCCCAAATGACAAGGCTTCAGATTAAAAAACTGCCAAGCTTGTACCAACACTGGGCTCTCCAGGACGAATTCCTGCCTGTCCAAGTTGTATTCCCCTTCAGCCAGCTCTCACACCAGGCTGGTTTTCTTCCCCGCCCAGAGACTGTGCTATTGTGTTTGCTTTTGTCCAAGTCCACTCCTTGTGTCCCCTGTCCAGGACAGGGTGACCTCCCTGCTCTCTTGTCCCAAGGAGAGGCTGAGGGACACCCTTTGGTCCCAGCTCTCATGCAGGGAGCAGAATTGCTGCTGCCATCTGGTGGGACGTCAGCCTGGCTGCCTTCGCCTCGCCTTCTGGAAAAGGTGACCTCTCTGCAGTCTGTCATGCTTAGCAGCACGGCTACAGCCTCTGTCACTCACCCACAAAAAAAAAACCCACAAGACTTTGGTGCTAAATGTGACAATTTGTTGGAAGATGTAAAGAACTACGAGTACCTGGTGTGATGCTGGTGTGAGCCAGCTCTGGGGAGGGAAAGCCTGGCAGAAAGGCATTTAATTCTGACTAGTGAACACCCAGGCAGAGAGCCTTTTTCCGAGTAAACTTCTGGGCTATTTTAGCTGGGTTGCTTAGGGAGGGGGGTGCTTTCTCCAGCCCAGTAACACATTTGACCTGGCTTTATGCAACCATGCTGTCTTTCCTCCAGAGAGGACCAAACTAATTTGATGGGTTAAATATACTAAATTCAAAGTGGTTTGTGCAAATTGGTGTTAAAAATGAGGAAGAACTCACCACAGAAAGCATTCACCTCCCCAAAGCAAAAGTTTTCGTGTGGCTGCAATCCCTAATAAGCAGATCCAGGCATCACAGCCAGACCACGGGCCTGCTGGCTTCTCTCTCCGCAGAAACAACCTGAAGTTTCTTCAGCTCCCTTCAAGTGGCATCATCAGCTGCCTCCCACCTGCAATCACAGCTTACCTTGGGCCGAAACATCCAAAAGATGTGACATGTGGAGCACTACGTCACAGACAGTGGCTGTTCCTCCAGGCATGGCCACAAGACGGCCCCTCTTGCTCTAAGGATGAGGTGAAGGGGGAATTTCTGCTCTTTCTGGAGCGTCTCCAGCACCTTCGCACACCCGAGCGTTCAAAGAGCAGGCAGCTTTGCGATAGCTCTGCCCTGAGCCGGGAGCCAGCCTTTACACCAGCGGAGCAGCTGGCAAGTCGTAGGATGGATCGCCGGGCTGATGGAGGGGGGTAGGCAGGCTCTCAGGGAGGGCAGACCAGGACCTGCAGGACAAAACTCCTCCCTCTGCCCTCAGTACAAAGCCTTGACCCCTCTTCTCTCCTCTCTCCACCCCAGGTTGCGCTCTATTTTCACCAGCAAGTTTTTGTGACTGGATTATTAAGAGCAACAAGGTTAGAAACGCCAGAGAGGGTGGAGACACTTTGTTTTTCGAGCAGCGAGGGCGGCTTGCCTTCATGTTACCCAAGCCCCGAGCTCTTTCTGTTGCCCTGACAAGCAGAGCGCTGAGAGCAAGCGCTCACACCCTGCTAACACCTCCCCAGCGCTGCGAGGGAAGGGCCAGCATCCTGGGAAGTGGAGTTCAGCCTTTGACTCTCTTCGGTCCAGGCAGGCTGAGCCTTGGCTACACGATCTCTCAAGTTTTGGTTTGTTTTTTTTTCACATCGAGTCTGCCAGCACCTGAGCGCTTTGGCAGAAGGTGCCAGGCAGCGCTCGCTCGCTGCTGTGCGGCGCTCAGAGCAGCATCCGTCCAGCGAGCAGAAAGCTGTCTCCTCACCCAACATCCCTGTGCGGCGCCACACAAAACGTCCTGATTTTAGGGTCGCTGATCCCATCTAAAGGCTGATAACTCGACAGCCCACATCATGTACAAGGCTGAAGAGCAGCCGTAAACACAAGATGAACAAGAGGTTCAGCCAGCGCACACCGCGACAGCTACAGGTTCAAGAGCAGCTTTGAAGTCTGATGAGTTCATGGCGGCTTTAGAGATTAAGTGAGGCAGAGCGAGGGTAAAAGAGCAGTTAACAGCCAGGGAACATTTGTAAAAAAAGAATTACACCCAAAAGCGAAGGAAACGGTGATTAATCAGACCCCGGGGCCACCGTTAGAGCCTCAGACACCTCCTCCGGAGACGCTAACAGCAAAAGCAGCAGGCAACTCTCCACAGTCCACTGAAAACGCAGAACTGGGGAGAGGTAATGGCAGAGCCACAGGAGCTGAGAAGGGATTTCAGAAACACTAGTTTGAGCCCAACACCTGGTGCATGAAACCAACAGAGAGAAATGCAGGAAAAGCTAAGGGGGCTTTAAAAGGAGCCTTGGGAGAAAAGTGGAAGCTTCCTTAGAAGTGTCTAAAGTGGTAAACCAGAACACGAAAGAACAAGAGCACTGGAGGGAGAAAAGGTCTGGAAGTTATTTGGGAGTTACAGACCTGACTGCTCAGCTGCTTAAAATATTTTGCAAGCTCAGGCACCTCATCACCGCCAGAGCATACCCTGCCCAGCAGAAAAAGCGGGCGAGTCTTTCCATTTTGCCAGAAGCGAGGGCAACAACCCAAAGTGGCTGCTCGATGACGAAACGAGCCCACCGCTCACAGCAGCTTTCCCCAGGGCTCAACATCCCCAGGGTAGCAGTGACACCCACCTAAGCCTGCGTTGCCTAGGGACAAGACATCACATGAAGGCCCTGTTTGCAGGATGGGTGTAACGGTGTGCCAGGCTGGTACCGTGCCTCCTGACGAGTTCACTGGAGGCTCTATCTGGTACAACACCCCACCTGTTTTCTTTCCACCGTGTTGCATCAAACAAGCACTCTGGAAAATGTATGTACGTGCAGTAAACAGCCTGGACTGTGCATGGAAAGCCATTAAAAGCCCTTGTAATAACCTCAAGATACTCTCAGCCTTACTTTGCTGCAGGAGTTCAGCCCAAGAACCACATTTCAAGCTTTTAAGTTGTCAGGAACATGACCTATTTGCCTGTGCTAAGTGACTTTTATCCAAATAATCTAGCACAAGCATGAGGTGTCTTGCTCCACTGACCCAACCTTCTTTCTTCTGAGGTATCAAAGAAAAAAAAACCAAACCATCCCGCATTACTACTCTTGGGATCATGACATTTATTGAAGGCTGGTTATACAATCTCACCCATTACGTCCTCCTCACAATCCAGGTTCCCTAAATAAAAAGAGCATTGATGTAACAGAGAATTCTGCCCACCTCTGACTGCCTGAGCCACAGAGCACTGAGTCATCCCCTCTTCATCCCAGGTGCCGTCTGCAATCATCCAACTGCTGCTTTTACTGACCTTGGTGAAAGAACCGACCGGGCAAGTGGCAGCAAACAGACCAGTGTGCAGCGCCGGGGGGAGAAGAGATGTCCCATTGCTGCAGAGGAAGTATCTTCTCCTCCATGCCTGAAATCTGTCCACTACATAAAGTGAATCTCTGCTGTTTTCACCCCCGGCCGCAATCCACTTGACCCGTGCCTTCAGCCACCAGTGCTACGGTTCACACAGGCACAGCAGAGCCACTGCCCCGACAGCCAGGATGTCCTTTTCCTCTCAGCTGACACCTGATAAAAGACTGGCTTGACTTGAAGAACGAGCCCTGAGCGTCCCTGTTCCATGGTCCAGGTCCCGCAAGTCTGTAACGACTCTGGCTCAGCCAGCCTAAAGGCACTGAAGCATCGCTGTGAAACCTGATTGATACAGCGCTCCTGCGGGCAGGGAGTCACCCGGGCTACCTCTTTGTCCCAGGAGTGAACAGGTGAAAACTCTGCTCCTGTTGCTCAAACTGCCTGGAAAGGGGGCAATTCTCAAACCTAGCTTAATGGTCAGTGAAGCCACTGCTCTGACCCTACATGGGAGGAATGCAGGTTTGTTGTCAAGAGCGTTCAGTTTTATTTGATTAAGAATTCTTTAAATGGGCTGAATTTGAATTTCCTCTGCTTTTACTGATGAGGAAATCGCAAAGATTCTTTTGGAAAGGGCTGATCTGGTAGGTCGGGGTGACCAGGCTAGCTACGGCTACAGAGCCGGGATCACTGCGGCAGCTGGAGGAGCACAGACTGTCCAGAGGGCAGGTAGGTGATGTTGCGGGACCGTGAGAGCTGGTACGCGATGTCTTCGGCTGCCTCCAGCTTGCGCAGCTCTATCAAGCCATCGCCTGCGGTGGCCAGCGAGTTGGCGATCAGCTCGGCTGCTTTCGAGTCTCCCTCAGCGGAGATGACGGCTGCTTTCTTCTGCTGCTCAGCCTGGAAGGGAACAGATGAAGTGGGGAGTAAGCAGCAGAGAAAACAAGAGCAAAAGAGAAGGAAGATGCTATTACCATGTTTAAAATAGAAATTCCCACTTAATCATAGAATCATAGAAATGTTAGGGATTGGAAGGGACCTTGAAAGATCATCAAGTCCAATCCCCCTGCCAGAGCAGGAACACCTTGATAATGCTACACAGGAACGTGTCCAGACAGGTCTTGAATGTCTCCAGAGAAGGAGACTCCACAACCTCCCTGGGCAGCCTGGGCCAGGGCTCCGTCACCCTCACTGAGAAGAAGTTTCTTCTCGAGTTTAAGCGGAACCTCTTATGTCCCAGTTTCAGCCCATTACCCCTTGTCCTATCAGTGGTTGTCACCGAGAAGAGCCTGGCTCCATCCTCGTGACACTCACCCTTGATATATTTGTAAACATTAATGAGGTCACCCCTCAGTCTCCTCTTCTCCAAACTAAAGAGCCCCAGCTCCCTCAGTCTTTTCTCATAAGGGAGATGCTCCACTCCCTTCATCATCCCAGTTGCCCTGTGCTGGACTCTCTCCAGCAGTTCCCTGTCTTCACCACCCTACTGTTCTTTTCCCCAGGAGGAGAGAAGTTAGAAGGTGTTTTTATTTTAAAGTTGTATTCTGTTAGACTGTTTTCCTTCCTACAGTAGAAAAAAGGTTGAAAAACCATCTTGAAATTGCCTTATCGGTCTTAACCTCACGAAACATTAACCCACATAAGGGCACTCCTGGTGGAAAATGAAAGATTTGAGAACTTCAGTGAAATTAAAACCAGGTCAGATAAACACTTCTAATCATCCTAGCCGATTACCTGCATCTTACTGCATCCACTGGATTAACTCTGGGTGTAGGCGCAGGTTCTTGTGTTCCCCAGGGTACTTTAACACAAAATTGTTTCTCTGGATGCTCGCTGAGATCCTGGTTTTGTCTGAAATTACGTGGTCTTGCATGCAAGCTTCGGCCACCCTCTCAAAATTCACAAACAGCACATTGCAAATCTCAATCCTGAATCCCATTTCTAACTGATGCTTTCCAAGTGCTGCTTCCTCCTCCGTGCAGACATTTCTATCTCCACTAAGACTGTGATATAGTAGGAAAAAAAAACCCCAAACCCCAACAAAAGCAACTTTAGACTCTATCTATCCAACAGTCACGTGCCAGAGCTGAGAACCACATCAGCATTATAAGCTATTATTATAAGCTTAAGCAACTTTTTCATTCAACCTGCCCAGTCTCCTTGACAGTCGAGACATTCACAGCAAGGTAGAGGAAAGGAGACGCTAGGAACCATTTCCAGGTGTCTTGGAAGGACAAGGTACCTTTTCCACAATGAACCTGGCTCTTTCTGCTTCTTGCTGGGCCACTTGCTTCATTTCCACCGCCTCCGTGAACTCCTTGCCGAAGGTCAGATGCGTCTGCAGGGCAGAAATCAAGCAAAGTCCACAACGCTGACAGTTACAGCAGCGCCTCCGTGACCCGCACAGCTCCCTGCTGGCATCACCCCAACTGCAACGGAGATGGAAAGCCAGTAGCCCTAAAAGAACAGGAACTGCGACACGCAGGCCTTCTCATCCAGTTCTGAAGTCTCAAGGGACAAGATGAATTCTCAAGGGACAAGATGAATTCCCTCCAGTGGAAAGCACCAGAAACAAGAGAGTCAAAACTGATGTTTTGCAGAAACAAAGTCACCTTCCTGCAAAGACTTCCTATATATTCAGAGCCAAATGAGAGCTCGCTTCCCTTGCCTCTAAACAAGCTTTCGAGAGAAGTCCCAAAAGAGAGAGGGAGTACAACAGATTTAATTTACAAAGCTTACAGGGAGGTAGGAGGGAAGAGCTCCCTCCTTGAATAGTCTTAGAAGACTATGCAGCCAGGAAAACAACTAATACCTCGTAGCAAAAACAATGCTGAGAAGCAGACGTTCACACTGCCTCCTCATGCCCAGCACCTTCTCACTGTGTCTCAGGGTGCTTGTGGAACAGCTGCCTTCTCTAGAGCAATGTGCAGCCTGATCCATCACATGCATTTGCTCCTCGTTTTAACTACAAAAGCCCTGCAACAGCAAAGCCTGTTGATAACCCAGCACAGCAGAGCCTTCAAGGGCTTGCTCAAGGTCACAGGCCAGCAACAAAACCAGAGGTGCTGCCTTGAGCAGCGACTGCTCCGTTCCAGGCACCTGCAGACAGACAAACAGTCCACACGACCAAACTTCCAACCCACCCTTCTCTGGCCATGCACCAAGTCTCTTCTCCACTGCTTCGATTTGGTCAGATTCCAAAGAGAAAAAGTGAAAAGGAAGAACTCTTACCAAGGACACATCATCCAGGATGAGCCCAAAGGTTGCTGCTCTTTCCGTGAGGTCTTCACTCACTTGCCTTGAGACCAGCTCTCTCTGAGTGATCAGTTCTCCAGCATCAAAGCGGGCCTGAAATCAGGATGGACAACAGTGAGAAGAAAGCTCCAAGAAGTGATAGATTCCCCATGCCCTGCCTGTCTTTGCATCCACGAGCCCCAGAGTTAAGCCAATTCTTCTCTGAAATGAGCAAACACCGAGCTGCCCAGGCATCTGACGAAAGAAAAAGACTGTATGACTGCAAATTTAAAAGCATAAGTCGGAGGGGAGGTCACCCAGTTGAGCACTTAACATAAAAGCACACAAGCTGGACTAAAGCTAGTTATCATTATTTAGCAGTTCCCTGGGGATGCTCCCAAAGCCAGATGTCTTCAATAAGCTGAAATGTAGCATTACACGAGAAACAAAAATCCCAGCCTCCTGCCTGAGACTTCTGGCCTGAAGAGCCGTGTGAACAGCTGAGAGCTGGGAATGAAGAAACCTCTTTCCATCCAGAGATCATCCATCAAGAATCACATCAGGTCCAGCAGTCGGAATGACAGGGAAACAATGAGCATAGCTACAATTCGCTTTTCTGGACGGCCTATGAGAGGCCTGAGGGATGGACAGAGCAGCTTTGTTCTGGAGCACGACGTATTCCACACTCCAGTGGGTCCCTCGCTGCTCAAAAGAGGACAGAAAGATGACCAGTGGAGCCCAGCAGCTCTCACACTGTCCTTACCACCACGGACTTGAGGATTTCGGTTGTGATGGAGGGCAGGACACGCTCGTCGTAGTCCTCTCCAATACTGGTGAAAATCCGCGGTAACTGGGCGGTCACTGGTCTAAACAGGATACGCAACGTGATGTTCACGTTCTGTAGATCTGGAGGAAGAGAGCCACAAGTTCAGTGGCAAACAACAGAGCGAGGAGATACCCCGAAGCTGTCCTCTCCAGGGTAACTAAATGAACAATAATAGACATTCAGACTTCTTTTTGCCAGCAGAGAAGAGTTATTTTTAGTAGCCCTTTCACCTTAGCGTCCAAATCCTCATTGCAGATAAGATTTAAACTCCAGTTTATTTGTGAAGCAGGGAGTTACTTGCCCTACTGCAAAAACAAAGACGTTCTTTTTAACGGGATGACTTCCAGGACTGAAGGAAGGGTCCCCTTAATCTGTTCTGTACTAAAGCCAGATCAAACCGTTCCTGACTCTGTGTCAAAAGGGAGTCAGGGCACGTGGGAACTCCACGCCCAGAAGAAAAAAAAAAGCATCAGAACACCTGGTTCTTCTATGGCTGCCAGGCCCAAACACTCACCTTTGCTGCCGGTGATCACAGGAATGTTACGGGGGCGAGAGCGGCAGTCGAAAATTATGGGTTTCTGTACCCAGGGGATGAGGAAGTGGGTTCCTTCTCCTACCACCGTGTCCTGGACCCCGCGGAATCGGTCAAAGATGACAGCTCTGTGGCCCGCATCAACTAGAGGAGGAAACAGCACGTCAAAGGCGGTTTCACTATCCCCTGCATAACACCAAAACCTTCTCCAGGAAAACGGTCTAGTGGGAACAGTTAAAGCCTTTTGCTACAGGAGATCAGTGAAATTAAGATTGTCGGGAGCAACGAGGCAAAGAGAAGATGGAGCCACAGCTTCTGGCCTCCAGTTTGCTCACAAGGGCAGCAGCTCATTGAGTTCTCTAAAGAAAGAGCTTTGCAATCCTCTTGCTTGTGCAACGCAGGAGGTATAAAATGGCCCAGCAAGGCTTCACATCTATTTTCCCCCAATGCCATTAGCAATAAAACCACAGAACAGCCAAGATAGTGACAAAAAAAAAAAAAAGATTAAAAAAAAAAAAAATAGGCATGAAGCGAGCTAGAAGTGCTCAGCTTCTCCCACTTACCGTTGTAAAGAGCAGAATTGACAACTCCACCTGCCACGGCCAACCCCAGGCCGAGCTTCCCGAGGCTTTCAAACACTTTCGCGGCCATTTCACACGTTCAGTTCCAGCCCCTTCAAGAAGTTCCTCCTGGAAAAAAAAAAATATAAAAAATGAGCTCGTTACAACCGTGCTAAGCAAGGTGCCCGGGGTGCTGTGTGCAGCAGCCTATGGAGCCCAGGATTAACTCCCCCAAAACCCCACCCACCCTGCGGGGGCAGCGTGCCCCACCTGCCCCGCGACTCCTTCTCCTCCCGCACCCCCCGCGACTCCTCCCCGGGCTCGCAGCCCCAGGGCCCGCACCCCCCGCGTGTCCAGGCCGCCCCTCACGGCTCCCGCCGCTCCAGGCCCTCCGTGCCCCAAGCCCGCCCCAGCCGCCTCCCGCAGCCCGATTCCCCGGACTCGGACCTCCCGCTCCCTCCCAGGGCAGCCGCCCCGGGGGGCCGAGGCTCCGCTCCCGCCCGCAGAGCGCCGGGACCCACCGCCGCCCCCGGCCCCGCTCCCCTCCCGCGGCGCCCCTGACCTCCACATGAATCCGCGGCCGCCCGCCCCAGCGCGCCTGCGCGCCCCCCGCCAAGACGCCGGCACCTCATTGGCCCGCGCCTCTCCCGCGGCATTCTGGGACTCGTAGTTCCGCGCCGCCCTGCCCATTGCCGGGCCGCCTACAACTCCCGGCGAGCCCCGAGGCGGCCCGCGGGCTGAGCAAGGCCGCTCCCCATTGGCTGCGGCTTCCCACCGCCCGCAAGGCCTCTTGGGAGCTGTAGTCCTGGCGGCGGGGAGACACGTGGAGCGGGGGGCGGCACAGGGGCGCCAGGGGCCGGGGGTTTGCGGGGGCTCGGAGGTGCTCGGGGAGGGGGGGGACAGCGTGTGCTCACTCCGCTTGTCACGGCAGAACACGGACCTGGAACTGGACTTTCGCGGTACTCCCCGGGGGGAGTTGGGGGGGCATGGGGACAGCGCGGGTAAAGGGGTTCTGGCGAAGCGGTGGCACCGCAGAGGAGGGACCCCAGACGTCCGGGCACATCCCCCGCCTGCCTGCGGCAGTGCCCCGGGCCAGGCAGACACCCGCCGTGCGCTTTGTCCCCTTCGGCGTGAGAAGGCAGCCACATCCCCCCCCCCCCCGGTGCAGCCCCCGGACAAAGGTCCCTTGTTCCCCCGCCGGGAGCCCCCTCTCCGGCCCCGCCGCCCCCGCCAGCGGGAGGGCCGGTGCCGCTAGAGGGAAGCAGCGCTCTCCGGTCGGCTCCGGGATTCCCGATTAAAAGAGCGGGGAGGAAATAAAATAAATAAATAAACCCTTTGCCTAGGAGCCGGCTTCCCCCGAGGCAGCCCCGTCCTGTCCCCACGGTGACAGCCTCCCCGGGGGTTTCTCCCTGTGATGTGACACCGATGGGTACAGGGGACTTCATCACCTGCCACGCTGCGTCCTCCCTGACAGCATCTCGGGAGAAAACGGTGCTGAGCCCCCTCCTTTAGGGTCCAGCATGTCCCAGGAACCGTCAGGGAGCATTGTGTCCCCTCTGTGAGCTCAGAGAGTCCCCTTCCCCACCCTGCCCTGCTCTGTGTTGGGAAACTGAGGCACGGAGCTGCTCAGGAGCCCGGTGACAGAGGCTCCTGTGTCACAGCCTCCCAACTGCCTCCGAGTGGGGTGATGGACAGGGACCATCAAAATGAGGTCAGGTCTCAGTCGATGTCCCCAGTCCCCAGCTCTCACCCGCATTTGCCTCCAACACCACACGTGCAGCCCGGGGTGGCCGTGCTGGAGCAGCTCCTGGGAAAGTCACCTCCTCCCAGGTACCTTGTGGCATCTTGGGGTCCCCTGGGTCCCTGTCACAGCTGTGTGGACAGACGTGCTGTGAAAGCCCTTTCCTGTGTCTAATGACACTCCTTCCGAGGCCACAACAGCTCTTTTGTGCCTTGGCAGCTCTAGGAAGCAAAAGCTGAAGAAGACCAGCGTGAGGTGAAGGTGTTCAGCGGTGACCAGACCTGCCGGGACCCCCCTGAAGCCCCAACCAAGCCTTAAAAGCTGCCCTGAACAGGACCAGCCCCTCCTTGCAACCCTTGTTCTCAAAACTGATTTGAGTGCCAGATCCTGGCAACACCAAACTGTGGGAAGCGTAAAGCTGGATTTTGGGTGCTCCCACCCTTGGCCACGTTCCTCCTTCCAGGCATAAACCCCAGGAGCAGCCTCCTCTGCCTCCAGCCCAGGCAGCAGCATCAGCCCCGCCGGCCAACGCCGTTCCACTGCAGCCCCCACCACCCGCCGGGCTTTTCCCCAAGGATGACTTTACCCCAGGAGGCTTCTATCTACTTGCATCTAATCCAATAACAACATCCTAATTGGCGACAAAGCCGTGGCCGTAAACACCAACAGATTTATTCCCTTTTGACTGGAGATTCACGCAGGGCACAATTCAATCGTTGCACTTGGATTTATGGAGCCGAGGTGGGGGGGATAGGGGGGTGGGTGGGCAGGGTTTTGCACCCCCCCTCACCTGGCATCACCTCACTCTTTGCGTTTCACAGCAGCCCTTTTCCTCACCACGTAAAACGAGTGTTTCCCATTCAGTCAAAAAATAAAAATAAATTAAAAAAAAAAGGGAAAAAGACTCGTGGCAACGCCGATTTTTGGTCCGAGTTTTTAGGGTGGGAACCCTGGGGAGCCGCCGGGTTGGAGCCGGTAACACCCGCCTGGCGAAACCAGAAGAAAATGGATCCTTTGTGCGGGAAATATCTGGTGGGTGATTCAGAGGGGGCTGACGCCGGCGGTACGGGCTGACGCGCTGCTTGGGAGCGCGCGGGGACCTGACCTGTCCCCCCAACACCCACCGAGACCGTCCCCCTGCTTTGTGGTCTGGGGGACGTGGCACTAACCCGTGGTGGACGGTGCGACTCGACGGGCTGAGCATCCCCAAAGCCAGGAGCATCCTGTGCCCCGAGCAACAAAGTGGAGGCAGCCACGGAGAAGAAACATGGAAAGACACCAGGCTGAGATCCTGCTGTCGAGCTGTCGTTGTCCCCGGGGCTGCAAGCTGCGCCCCTCGCCTGAGTCTTTTAATGAGGCTGCTGCCATCCACCACATTTCGGGGGGACATTCCTCCATGGGGCAGAGAAACGGCGGCTTCAAGAAGCAGCTCATTGTCCTCGGGGGATGCGACCGGGGCTGGGCAGGCTAGCCCAGCTCTGACCACCACGGCACGGAAACAAAAAGCCTCCTCTTCTCCAGCCTTCCGCAACCGGGCGTCCCTGGCCAGTGCTGCCCCTGAAAAATTTATGGCATGAAGTTTGCAAACTGCGGAGAATCCGAGCGTTCGGAGACCCCGGGGATGTGGGGAGGTGAAGGCAGGAGGTGGATCCGCAGGGCTGCAGTGGCAGAACTACCTGAGCGGAGAGCGGCTGTTGGCAGAAATGAAGTTTTTCCAACACAAACCGTGCGTTTGGTTCGCACACGGCGGAACGGGGCTGATGCTGCTGGCCCGTTCCCACCCGCCCAGCCTCTCACGGGGGTCTCAGCCCAAGCCCCACCAGCTCCAGCCCCACGCCCGGCACGTAACCCAGTTAGTCTCAATAAGCGTTTAAATTAAATTAGTAAAACTACATTAAACCCCTGCGAGGACACGGTTCAGAGTGGAAACGGCCTTAATGTGATTTCAGCTGACTTCCCTGCCACGATTTGCAAGTCAGAGAAATCGAATTAAGGCTGTTTTCGTTCTGAACTCTGTCCACATAGGCCTGTAATACAGTTTAATTAATCTGCTTTAAAATTGAGCCTGTCTTTCATTCAGACAACTTCACCTGACTCACCCGGGAGAAGCAAAACCGCTCAGGCAGGCGGCGGCTCCGGGCTGGGACCCGCAGGCAGGCGCTGGGCTCAACCCTAAATTTGAGGATGGAAAATCCTGGAGGGTTTGCAGAAAACCCAGATTATCCCTAATCCCATCAGGGAATAATCAGGGGTCGAGCTCCGTGCAGCCGCCCGTGCTGAGCTGCCCAATGCCCGGGGAGCCGGAGCACCCCGGGGTCCCAGCAGTGCCACGGGCACCGGGACTGGAGTTTCTTGGCTCTCCTCGATGGTTATCGCTGCTTAACAAAATTTCCTCCTCGGTGGAACGAGCAGCCGGCTGAAATCGGGTGCATTAAGCCCCACGCCGCTCCCGGGAAGGCTGTAATGGTTGGTAATTGCCGGCCAGCGCCTCCAAGGAGATTGGGGTTGAGCCAGGGAAGGCCTTGGCTCCTCAAAACCCGCAGTCTCTCTATCTTCTCCACATCCTCCAGCTGCTGTCTGTTCCCTTCCTCTGGCTTGCACCGAATTTGCAAAGTAAAGGGGCTGCTCTGATCTCCAACCCCAAAGCACAACCCCGGGGGGAATCTGGGCTCCCCCAGAACATGGGGATGCTGCAAGAGGGTCTCTCCCATCCTCCCTGCGCTTCCAACTCCCATTTTCTCCGCAAAGGTAAAACGACATCTCCATCAAAGGAGCTCCAATTAAAAGGGAGTTAATGACTTAATGAATCATAACAAAATCTGCTTGCATTAGCGCGTGAACTGCTGACCCTCTCTCGTTGTGGCTACCAGCTTTTTAATTGCGTACCTTTTTATTTCCTTCCCAGCAAATTGGCTGCTCGTTAAGTGTGTTGGGGGGGAGGGAAGGTAAAGCCCAGCCCGCAGGAGCTGAGCCCTCCCTGCACCCCGTCCCGTACCAGCACTGACCTGAGCCTTGAGTCCCAGCACACTCGGAAGCCACCCCGCTCCCTTGCCCTGGTGATGAGGATTTGCAGTGCTGCAGAAAATTGACACTTCAATTAAATTATGACTTCAATTAAGTTAAGATTTTTGGGGTGTTAGGAGCTATACAAGCCCCCAAATGAAGTTCAAGTCCTGCAATATCCCCATCATCCCCCACCCACCTTATAGCCCCCCCGAGAAGCCAGGAGAGCTGACGGGCTGGCCTCTCCTCCTCATCCCTGCTCACTAATTCCCCATCACATGATGAAGAGCAGCTCCAGGATGGACTTTCCCCTTCCCACAGAGACTGCCACATCCCACCAGCCCCTTCATTGTCCCCCGACAAGATCCTTAGCCCGGAGTCAAAATCGTCCTTGCGAGGTTCCGGCTGGACTCAGCTCACGGCCACATCCTGCCCTGGGACAAATCCTGCTGCGTCCCATCCACCCCCTGGACAATAGCACTTCAGTCTATTCCAGCAGCTGCCCCCGCGGCCCTTCCGCCCCCGGGGGGGCTACGATGCCCCCCATCCCATCGGGAACAGCCAGGCTGAGCATCCCGGACCTGCCGGCTGAGTGGCTGTTTCCAGGGGAACTACAAGAGGGTCAGGGAGAGGTCTGGGATGTTTTCGTCTTCCTGTAATGTCCTTAATTGCTCATTTATTTAGTGCAATTAGTCCCAGGTGCTTGTTCTTGTCTGCATGACCCCGGCAGATGCCTCACCAGCCCGGGCCGGCTATTCCGAGCTGCCGGATCGATCGGCTCCCGGCGAAGGTTGCCGAGTCCCCTCTGACCGCTGAGCCACACTCTGGTGATGTTTGTGCACATTCACCTCCTCACCCGTGACCTTGGCCTTGGGCATTGTGTCCCCCCCCCTGCCCAGTCCTTGCCAAGGTCAGCTCATCCCCAGCATCCCCCTGTGCCGGTGCAGGAGGGATAGGGCAGGGGGCATGCAGCCCCCCAAGGTGTGTGTGCAGCCCCCTGGAGATGCGGTACCAGCCAGAGCATCCTCCCTTCAGCCCAAACTGCGCTGAGCACCCAGGGCTGTGCTGAGCCAGCAGCCGGATGGGCAGTGTTGGTGCAGGAGCCATCCCTGGAGCAGCTCCTTGGAAAAAAAAAAGCCTCCCCCCCCTCCACTTTCTGCCATCTCGGAGGAGGCAGGGACACAGCCAGAGCTGGCGGCTGCCGGGGGGAACAATCCGGCGCTTTGTGGAAGCTGCTGTGAAAAGAAACACCCCCCCCCCGAAACGCCGACGAGGTCAAGCAGCCCCAGGCTGCTCTTTGTCCCGCAGGCAGAGCGCTGGGGGGGGACACGCAGACCGCAGGGCCCCTTCGCTGTGACTCAGGGCAGGAATCACCCGCGCTGGCAGCGACAGTCGAGCCGGGGGGTCGCAGTGGGGGGGGTTACCCAGCCACGCTCTTTGCCCGCTGGCACCACTTGCCTCACCACCGGCTTTAGCAGCCCGGCTGGGCAGCCCACGGGGGGGTTTGCCAGCCGTGCCCCCCATCTGAGCACCCCACCGCCTCCAGCTCTTCCCTTTAACTCCTCCAGATTCTAAAAGGCCGGGCGCTTTGTCTGCCAAATGCATCTCCATCGCTCCCGAGGTATTACTTCCCCCATGGCTCTCTCCCAGCGTTTTCATTCCCTGGCACCGTTAACAACCGGGAGCTCTCCGAGATTAAACCTTTTTGCTGCCTATTTCTCCATACACCCAAATTTCAGTGCACTTTAACCGCCTGCCGATTGATTCCCTAAATTCCCCGCTGACACACATAATGTTTAATTCGCGGATACTGCGAGAGAGGCAGCTCGGGGGCCGTATGAAGCCATCCTTAACTCAGCCAGATCACAGAGCGTCGGGGAAAAGATGCTGAGAAAGCCGGTTCTTTGTCAGCCGGGAGCTGGGGGGCTGGCTGGGACAGAGAGGGGGGTCTGTTGGGGCAGTCCCTGGGGTTCAGCCCCACAGCCGAGCTCCCAGACCCTGCGACAAAGTTCGTGTTGACCAAAAGGTGTTGCTGAAATATCCTCAAAGCTGAGAGGGCAAAGACATGACCTGATCCTGCCCCGTGGGGAATCTACTGAGCTCGGGTGGACCTGAGGGGCTCTGGGGAAGGCGTCCCCCCACCTCCAGTACCCACCTCCTCTGTGATGCTCTCACCCGTGAGATCACTCCTTGCTGTCCCCGGATCCAGCCGAGCATGATGAGGCCACATCCTGCCCCGGCCCCCCCTTCGCTTTGCACCAGGCAGAGCTGTGAAGGTGCCCCAGGCGAGGCTGGGGGTGCCCCCAGCCCCCCCCTGGCATTCTTGCCCTGCACGATCTGAGGAAGCCTGGGCAGCAGCAAGCAGAAATAATGAGTCTGACCATGGAACGGAGATGAAAAAACACTTCAGCTAATGGCTGCCCGTGGAGGAGGCTTTGAAGTTTATTGGAGCCAGACCTTCGGGGCTGCGAGGGTCCCGGGGGGCAGAGCAGGGGCGGGGGGGCTCAGCCCTGGGGGAAGCCTGGATGCATCTCCAGGGACAACGGTTGGACATCGTGTCCCTGTCGGGGTCGGCCCCCACCATGGGGAGATTGTGACAGTGGGGACATGCTGGGGACCCAGCCATGTCCTGGAGGAGACTTTCCCCACCAGAGCGGTGACCCCGATTGCCACCAAGGAGGCACCAGGATAGGGTGGGTGCCTTGGGCAGCAAGGGGACCCCAGCTTGGGGTGCTGCGCAACCTGTAGCCAAAGCATTTGGGGGGGGCAACTCTCTGAGCCCCCTGCCAGGGGAGGGGACAGGAGGGGGTCCTGCAGGAGCTGGGGCTGCTGGTCCCAGCTGGGGTTTATTGCCGGGCTCTGTGTTACTGATGGAGCTCAGTTTTCAAACTGCTGCTAATTGAACATTTAGGCAGGCTGGTGGCAGAGATAATGAGAGGGGCTAGGAGGGGGCTCAGGGGACACAGAATCCTTCTTGGGCAGCCCTGGGCAAAGCCCTCACCTTGCAAAGCCCGACCTGTGTGGGACTGTGCAGCTCCTCCCAGCACCAGCCTTTGCTTTGCAGGGAAGCAAAAGAAAAAAAAATCTCTTTTACCTGCTGGGAGGAAGGATGAGTGGTCCATGAAGGTGCTGCAGTGTAGAGGGGGGAGCAGAAGTCCCCAACCCAAGGAGGGTCCCTCCACCCTTCTCCCAGCTCCTGGCCCTTCCCCACCTCCTCTGCAGTGAAGGGGAAATCCTTAAATCATTTAATTTAATTAAGCCTTGTGATCACTGCCGGTTAAATAGATGGATCACAAGGACCTCTGCTCTTCCGTCTCCCAAAGCTGATTCTTCATTTCCCCAGGTCTGGCAGGAGGGAGGCTGAGGCTGCCGGGGAGGGACTGGGGCGATTCTGAACACACGGAAAGTCCTGGGGGGACAACTCTGCCGGGAGGTGCCGGGCAGCATAAAGGGGTTATTAGTGTCCCAGCATCAACTGGGACCTGCAGCACAGTAAAAAGGGTTTAAACAAAAGCTGCTAAGTAAATAAAAAAAACCCAGAAAACACTGGAGGGAATTTTTGCCCTGATAGGAACAGTCCCCCCTTTTTCCCCCCAGCTGCACCCAAACCTCCCTGCCAGGGGGTTATTTCCCCAGGCGACATCTCGGAAGTCTGCGCTGCACTGGGTTTGCTCCCCGGGGCCTCGGAATGGAGGTTTTATGAGGGTTAATAAATATCAAGAGTGTGGCTGTTCAAAGCGCCGCTCGACAGCGCCTTGCGGGGGGAGCAGAGGGGCTGGGGGAGGTGTGTGTGGGGAATTTGGGGGTTCTCACTGCACGGGGCTGGCAGCATCTCCCCGGGCAGCGTTTTGGGTCTGGCTCGGCCACAGGGCATTACGGAGGTTTATGCCTTGGTGGATAAATGTAACCCCTTGGGATGAAACGCCCCCGTCTTTCCCCACTGCCCTCTTGGGTTCCTTCATTTTCAGCCCAGGGACAGGTTCATGGGAGTTTTTCCCAAGGTTTCCTCTTCTCCTATGACCCCCCCTCAGCTGCCTTCCCCGGCCTCACTAGCTGCAGAGAAAGCAGGACCTTGCAAACCTGGGAGGGCTGAAGGTGGGTCCCCATGTGGCATCACAAGAGGGAAGGGGCAATTGCATCCTTGGAGGCTTTATTAACAGGTATGAAGCACGGATGACTTGCAGTGTAGAGCCCTCAAAATTAAGCAGCACAGGAGCAAACAGCCAATGTCTCCAGCTCCCCAACTTGCAGCTCCCCAACTGCAGCCTCGGCACCACTTCTCTACCCTGGATGTCCCACAGAAACCTCCCACGAGCAGAAGATACAGGAGAGCAACCCGCAGCCCAGCAGCTGCCTTTGAACCAGGGTAACCTGCAGAAAACATCAGCGCAAGCTTTCCATGAGCTGGGCTGGCTCAACGACAGCAGCGGACAGAAAACCCACCGAGGGGGAGATGGGAAAAGCAGAGCAGGGAACAGCCGCCGCGTTTCGGGCGAGTTGCTCATGCGGAATAGTCAAGGCGAGCGCTCAAGCTGCAGAGACAGGACCTGACACAGTGGATCACGTTCCCATCCTCAGCAAAGACCTTTAGCCAAAACTGACTGAAAGATGTAAATGTGCGGGTTCAGGTAGAGGGCAATGTTTCTTTGTTTTTAAATACAGAAGGGATGTGACAGGAAAAGCTGTTTTTCCAGCGGAACCCTCCGTCATCCCACCTGTGCAGCCTCAGGGACCCCCAGGCAGCGCTTTCCTCCAGGGAAACCACTTGTGGAGACGTTCGCATGCGGGGCTCAAGCACCCTGAGCTTGCCAATGGCTTTCCCAAGGGCCTTCCTTTGGCTGTACAGCAAAGGGCAGGCTTTTGGCATCCTACATCCCCTGGAAAATCCTGGCTTAGGGGCGTAAGGGAAGTTGGGTGCGTGCACAAAGACAAATCCTCCTCCCGAGCTGCTCTGAGCACTTGTCTGCCCTCAGATCCCTCAGCGAGGGCTGGACATGCCTCTTTCTCACCGGGTGATGATTCAGCCTGTCTGAGATATAAATTGTCCCTAGAAGATTCCTGTCCCTCTCCATTGACTGGAAGGAGACCAGAGCAGCTACATTATTCATAGCAGCATCTTGGTGCAATGCCCAGGGTAGAGATGCAGCATCCAGAGCACACGCTGAGCACCCAGCAACCTTGCTGCGGGTTCAAGCCTTGGAAGATTGATCAAGAGACACCAGATCTGGGTTCCTCACTTCTAGAGCTCTGCCTCCATCTGTGGGTGCTCAGGGGGAGCATCCAACAGCATCCTTGTCACTAACGGGGATCCGATCACGCAACAAACACCCCTGAGACCGTGAGCAGGGCGAGCAGGATGCGGCCCAAGGAGCTCATCGCCTACGCATGGATTTAACAGGGCGAAGCCTCCAGTATGGGTTGCTGCAAAAGAAGCTCCAGCCCAGATTTCCTGGAAGGCTCTGGCTTTCTTCCAAGCATCTCTTTGCAGGAGACCTGCGACGGATGAATGAGCAAACGGGTGAATGAGGCTCCCTGCGAGGAAAGCTGCGCCGCTTCTGCGGATCTGGGTCATCTGGTCAAGGCGAGGGCTGAGAGCGGCTTGAATAACTCCGGTGCATCTTCCACCGTGGGGAAAGATAACAGCGATCCCACCCTGCTTCTCTCGGCTTGCTCTGGAGCAGGTTACATACGGGGAGAGAAGGGAGACAGCCAGCACTGCTCGAGGCCATAAATTAACCTCAGGGTTTCCTAATGGGACCCTGATTTATCTCCCTGCCTCTGTCTGAACTAATTGAGTTCATTCCACTCGGTGATTCATGCCATGGAAATGGGTTCCAGAGAAAATGGGACCTCAAGCGGCTTCAGCAAATCCCTCGCTTTATTAGCCAGGGAGCCGTAATGCTTTTAAAACAAGGAGAATTTCAAAAGCAGCAGCCAGCCCCCAGCCCATCAGTCACTGCCAGTGGCCACCGCTCAGGTTTCAGCCGGGGCTGCCACCTCCATCCCTTCCCCAGCCGGGGCTGCCAGCGGGACCCGGAGGGCAAAATAAGGGGGTTTGTGGCAGGAGGTAGCTGGGGGCTCAGACAGCCTCCCCAGTGTGGTGGCAAATGGGTCACCTGCCCCTTCCCATGCCAAGGGATGGGGAGGGAGGTGAAGGAAAAGTCTCCCTGAGCTGCTCTTACCACTCTCTGATCAGCACCAGAGGTGAAATTGGGGCTTTGTTTAGTTCCTTGCATCTACACGCCGGGATGCTCGTCCCCAGCTCCAATCTACGTCTCAGCCAAAAACCCAGCACTCGACCTCACCCCCTGCCCTGCACATTGAGCGTCGTACCCTCCTCCTCCTCCTCTCCATCCTGCCAGCAGCGAGACTGTTGCCCCAAAACCTCTTGGCTTTCCCGTTCGGCTCGGCCGATTCGAGCAGAAATTCCACCAAAACCCTAACCCCACGCACAGCAGCTCCCCCAGCCCTCACCGCCCGCCCCTCGCACCCGTGCCGGTTTGTTGTGCCGCGGTGCGGACGCAGAGGAAGGCTTTTGGCGACAGGAACGGCGGATAATGGTTTGTTTGCTTTCAGCATGTCTCGCACCTCCCTGGGGAGTCTGAAGGCTCGGTCTCGCAGCCAGAGCATCCCACTGCTGCTCCTCTGAAGCAGCGAGAGCGGGGCTGTGCAGCTCTTGGAGACCTTTGAGCAAACCACCGGCAGCTCATAAAGATGTTAAACCTCCTACACCCACATTTCTCCATCCCACAGTGTCAGCAGAACCCCCGTCAGCCCGGCACGGGACCTCTCCGGGTCACCAAACCGGGGTGCAGACCTTGAGGGGTTGGAGGAATCCACCTCCACATGCATCCTGAGGTGCAGCCCCATTTAAAACGTCCCGGGGCAGGTTCCCCAGCCTTGTCACATCCACCCCAGAGCAGCCACTGATTCTCCCAGAGGGATTTTTCCATCCCCCCCCGCCTGCCCAGCTCGCTGTTGCAAACACCAGCTGCAGTTCCTTAGTGCTGTCATGTTATGGACCTCATTAAAACCCTTCTAGAAGCCAGAATAAAATTGCCTTTACCAATTTCCTCCCTGTCCTCGCCGTTGTTTACTCGGAGAATTCCAGCGGGTCTGGAAGGGCCGCTTCCCTGCGGAGACAGCGCTGCTCATCCCAATCAGATTATCCTCAGCCAATTGATCTTCATTCATCTGACCTTTATAAAGCTCTCACCTGGCTCCCGGAGCACAACACGTTTGCAATGTATGGTTTTCTTTCTTTCTTTCTCTCCTCGGCTCTGCTCTATACGACTCCCCAGCAAACACCCCCTAAACCTGCGATAACCCGCTGGGAAAGGGTTAATTACCAAAAAGAAAAAAAAAAAAAAAATAAAAGCAAACACTCTAATTGAGTTGATTGAACTGAAGGGGCAGGAGCTGGGCTGGGCATGGGAAGGGACAGAGCTGCAGGTGCAGCGCACACGGGGCACGTATGGATGCTATACATTCCGCAGGGTGAGGCTGGCAGAAATCAGTGCACGGAGCCCAGCAGCTCCCACCGAAACGGGGGAGAGGGGCAGCTCCCAGCCCCCTTTCAGCCCGCGCCTGCAGATGCTCTGGGCTTTGTTGCGAGGGCCGGCTGGCTGATTTGCATAGGGAGTGAAGGCAGCAATTAGTTTACCTCATCATCTCAGCAGACGGGGGAATGAGCTCCCTTCTGAGTTAATCACAGCTCCTTGGGAGAGGCTCTGGGGACGTGGAGGGCGGGGAGCCCGTCACACCAGGGATGAAATCCACTGTCCCAGTCAACCCAGTCTCACACCAGTGCGGCACGCTCACCCTCTGCAGCTCAGCCTTCGGCACGTGTCCTCCTCCTCTCCGGGTTTATTTCTGCCAGATCTCACACGGATGAAACAGAGGAAGCCTCAAGCACTCATTTTGCTGGTGGAAAAGGTCGGACCCAGCCCCAGTTTGCCATTTCCCTGAGGATAACAGCTTCTCCCTCACCCTCCTGCCAGGAGGGATCCCCCAGGGAAGAGCAGATGCGTTTGCCCGCGTCTCTCACCCCCAGCCTGCTCCCTCCCTTGGCACAGAGCAGTAATTCTGCTTGAAGTTTTATTCCCTGCAGAAATATTAATGAGCCTGGAAGGCACAGAGAAGCCCCTCTCCCCATTACGCTCCCAGGAGCTTCACCTCGCCGAGCACTTCGCTGCCAGGCGCTGAGAGCCGCTCTCCTCCGGGGAGATGGATGGAAATGCACTTCTCCCAACCGCATTGCTGCTGGTTAATGCATCCAACCGACCTCCGGGAAGGACCCACCACTTCTCTGAGGCTCCAATCTTCATCACTTTCAAAAGGAACTCATGAGCTTTCTGAAACAACACTTCAAGAACACTAAGAAAAAAATTTGCTTTTATAGCAGGTGCGATGCCTTTGCCCTCCCAGCACCACCTCCTGTCTCCCATCACCTTCAGAGTCTTTCATTCAAAGCAGCTGGGCTCAAACCCTGCAGGGCTTCCCATCTCTAGGCTTGTCTGACCATCCCTGAGATCATCAGCCCAGGTTATGAAGGTCTCCAGCATCCCCCCAACTGTGAGGTTTAGGAGAAATGGGAAATTTGGGGCTAAAGTAAGGGGAGGGGCTCTTTATCTGGTGACACAAGGCCTTAAACCCCAGCTTGTCCCCAAACCAGCCTCCTGGGGATGGCAGAGGAAAGGGGGAAGGAAGTATTTGGAAGGAAGTATTCCAGCATCTCCCAGAGCAGCACGTGGGGCTGCAGAGGGGAGTCACGGCTCTGCTGCCCCTCCAGGGCTCCCCAGGTAGACCCTCCTCCCGAATTTCCCACCTCTCCTCGCAACCCCTCTCCCCCCTCCCCAGGAGCTTTCCTGCCCCACTTCTGTGCACAGATGCACAGCAGAGGAGATGAAAAGAAGATGCTGCAGCCGGGGAGCTGGAAGCAGTTGCCATAGGGACAGTATCTCTGAGCCGCAGCTTGAGCTTCATTTGCAATCCTGGCCTCCCCTCCTTCCCTTTTCTTCCTCTCTGCCTCTCTGTGAGGAGCCTGATTCAGCAGCTCTGCCAGGGTCAAACCTCTCCCTGCCTTGGGGGAGCATCGGGTGGGTGCGGAAGGAAGGCGCTGGAGAGCATCGCGCTGGCTGGATGGAGGGACGGGTCTGCCGGGGTGAGCGTGGATCGCAGCAGGGAGGAGGGAAACGAGGCCAAACATCCCCAAAAAGCAATACCCCTTGATGAAAGTAAAGGTTTGGGCTGCACCGACCTCTCTTCGCCCCATGGGGTGGAAGAGCATCCCCTGACCCAGCCCAGGCAGGGAAAGCCTCAAATGTTGAGGAAAATGCACAGGCAGCACCTTTTGCCCTCGCTAAAGGCGACGGGAAGGACCATCCATCAGGGAGACAGGGCTGGAGGAACCACATGGTGATCTGAGGACTAGGGCCGTCGGGGGTCACTCAAGACCCCCCGTTAGCTGACATTGACGGCATCATTATCCCAAGAAAATGGAGGCAGCTCCCTGACTCTGTTTCCCTCTACATCCTCCAAAATATTTTGCATTTTAATCAAAAGCAGAGGAGACGGGAGCCCCCTGACGCTGTGGGTACCCCGCTCTCTCCTTCCACTCTCACAGGCTGTGGGATTTGGGTGTGTAAAAGGAGAAACTGGGAATTTTGTGCTCCCTCTGCTCAATTTTGCTCCACATCCACAAGAGCAGGGCACTGCCTGGCACCAAAGGACTCTATCTGCCAGGGGGAACAGCCACTGCGAGGAGAGGTGCAAGTTCATTAGGAAGCTGTAATCTGGTCAAGTTTATTACCTGGTTTTAAGGAAATCTCAGAGAAAAGTTTTCATTCAGCCCCAGGAGGGGGAATTCATCATTTCCATTTTCTGAGCAGGGAAGGGATGTTGACCTGGATGATTTTGGGAAGGCACCAGAGTCTCCTTGGGGATGGAGAAAGGTGTGGGAAGGGCATTTCAGCCCCTCCGGTCCCACTCAGCAGCCGATGAAGATTTCACCAGCAACTTCAGCGTGAGCAAAACCCAACGAAGGACTCGGGGGACCCCTGGGGAGAAGGAAAATAAATGGGGCTGGAGAGTCGCAGCTGTTCTGCACATCCTTGGCAGATTACAACCATCAGGCTGGCTCACCCCCTCACCCCGGCACTGCTGGAGCTGCTCTTCCCTGGCCCAGCCTCTTAGAAACCTCGTCACGCTCCAGGAAGGGGCTCAGACCCCCCTCCCCAGCCCCAACCCCTGTCCCTTTCTTCCTGCCCCGAACCAGCCACCCCCCACCTTTTTTCACAGCCAGAAGTGTCTGGAAGGGGGAAATGAGGGTGATTTAAAGACTCACAACCTCAAGGTTGTGCCCCGGGGAGGCAGGATGAGCGATGGGCAGCGGGGCAGTCGCAGCGATGGATCTTGCTGTCGGAAAAGGGTTGGGATGGGGCGGAACGGTGGGAAGCAGCCGGTGCAAACGTGGGCAGCCACGGTGATGCCTTCACGACTCCGGTAGCAAAGGTTTTGGGGACCAAAGAAGGGAATCTCGTCCCCAGATGGGAGCCTTGGCCGCTTCCTGACAGCCAGAAGCGGGGACAAAGCTTTGTCGCCTGGGCGGCCGCCGGGTTTTCTGGAGTTTGGCCGGGGACGAGAGCGGGTGCCCCACCGATGCTCACCCAGCTCCAGCAACGCTGAACAACCTCCCGGGGCTGGATGTCTCTGTCCTCGTGGCAGCCTGTGATGAGCCCGTGATGAGCCTGGAAACAAACACCCTGATCTGCAAAATGACATTTTCAGTTTCACCAATCAATAAATAGAGCTCCAGTATCTCTGTGCACTTGAGAAATAAATGGCTTATCTTTCCAGATATCGGTGAGACTGGCAAGAATCAACTTCCCTGCTTTACACACGGGGAAACTGAGGCACGGCTGAGTTAGCAGGTGGTATTCCTAGCACGACCACTAATATCGCCCTTGCTTGGTGCAGATCAGATGCTGGGAGAAGGGAAGGAGGCAAAAACCCCCTCTGAGTCTTATCTGGGCTGAGCACACTGAAAACCAGTTGTAAAAGCATCTCACAGTTCATCTAGATGATGGGTGTAGGTCCCTCCCAAAGGAAATTATTCTATTCTATTCTATTCTATATTGTATTCTATTCTATATTGTATTCTATTCTATATTCTATATTCTATATTCTATATTCTATATTCTATATTCTATATTCTATATTCTATATTCTATATTCTATATTCTATTCTATTCCAGGCTAAGCACTGAAGCAATTAAACTGAATAAATTACACTGAATATCCACTCCCAAACCAACCAACCAAAAACCAGCAAAAAGCCCAGCCATGAGTCAAGGAAGAAAAATCCACACAACCCCCTGGTCCCGCTTCAGCCCGCGCCGCCTGCCTTGCCCCATCCTTATCGATGCCACACCAGATTTGACATTCGTTTCCTCCTAGCAGCAGAATTCTTGATCCATCAGCAACAAAACTGAATCAATCGGTTCCCAAAAGCCGGGCTGGTGAGAAGAAAGCCAGCCCTGCCCCTGGCATGTGGAATCAATCAATACCTTGAGCAGAAAAATATTGATAATGTTGCTGCCGCGGACATATTTATGTCCTTTATTATATGTGCCATGAGGAGTGAGTTTCCTCCCCCTGCCTGGCGCTGTCGGTGTTATTTTAAATTGTACAAAATCTTGCTTCTTTCTCAGGGAGGGAAACCACGGTCTATTTTTACTGTCTCAGAATTTTGCCGTGGCTCTGTCCCGAGGAGGGATTGAGTTTCCTGGACATTGTGGTCTCCGCTCGCCGGAGATTCCTTCGGTCGGTCCTTATAAGGAACCAGAGATTCATCACAGCCGCTGCCACGAATCCCCCCCCGCTGCAGTCGGTGTGATGGATCGCGCTGGAAAGACGGTTAAAGAAAGAAAAAAGGAAAGGGAGGGAGGCTGGGAGCTGTCAGGCTGGGATTAATAAGTGAAAAAGGGACGGGGGAGGGATGGAGAGAGGCATTAGGAGAAATTACAGGCACAGAAACCAAGGAGTGTGATCAAAACCAAATCGGGACACTTTGATAGGAATGGAAATCAGGTTTGGGTGCCATGGTCTGGTTGAGTCCCATTCCTATCAGAATTAATTACTGAGCCACATCCCCATGGGAATTACTGAACCACATCCCCATGGGAATAACTGAGCCCCATCCCCACGGGAATTAATTACTGAGCCCCATCCCTACAGGAATAACTCCTTGCAAAGCACGGACACTCGTTTTTGAGTCGCCATTTCTCGCAGGCGCTGTCCGAAACGCAGCACAGATGCGATGAGCAGGCTCAAGGCTTAAGGGAAAAAGGGGAGGTGTTAATACCGGTCCCTCCCTGGCTGTCTAAATCAAGAACGCGGTTTTCCCCTGAATGGTAAAACTCTGCCGCGGGCGTACAAGCCCAGAGCCACCCGGCGGTTACTACGCTTCAGCTGGGGAAGTGCTCGGCGGCTTTTAAATTGCGACTCGAGATGAAGCTGATCTCCCCATCCCTCCGTGACAGAGAACGGATGGGTGGGTTTGGAGCTGGCAGAGGTGCTCAGCAGAGGATGGGAGCAAAGAGCACCCCTGTGCCTGCTGTAAAAGCTTTTAAGGTGCCTAAATCCCATCGATCGCACGAAGAACCAGGCTCAAGGACCATGGGAGCTCTTGGCTTCCTGCTCTCTAGACATGGACTTGGCTCTTGCCAAGTGGCTCAAGGTGCCAATTTCTCAGTAAATCTGGTCTGGAGAGTTCAAACAAAACGATTTCTCCTCTTTTTTTTTTCCCATTGGAAAAAAAACACAATGAATTTTCTAAAAGGTGCCGTATTGCCATAAATTCTTTTCCACCCGGCAAAGACTGTGCATTGAGGGAAGCTCTGATAGGCAAAACGAAGCCCATCGCTTGAAGTCAGCAGCAATAACCCCCAGAACCTCATTTTCCCCTCAGATTTCCTCTCTTTCCCTCTCAAAAGGGACTTTTCTCTGCACAGCATTGCCAGTGCAGAGTCCCCCTCACCTCTCCCTGAAGCAGTAAGGTTCTGCCATGCACCGGAATCCATTCCCTGCTCCTAAACTGGTCCCAGCCCACTGCTATGGGGGTCCTTTTGCTTCCCTTGGGCTTTTCCTTGTAGTCCTTTATTTACACTCTCAGCCCTGGCTGTGAACAGCCGGGATGATATTTTCCCAATGTGTATTATTTATTCATTGTTATTTATAACTTACCATTACAATGTTACTGTCTTTGTCGGGAAAGTAATTACCTATGCTTTTTAGTAAAATCAATAAAAAGTTTGAAGGCATGAGCTTGCACTGAGTATTTAACTTGGGCCATTTCTGGGGACTCTGATGAGTCTTCACAAATGGCAAGAGAGGGAGAAAACATCACTGAGACCAAATTTTGGGCTACCCCCCCAACAGCCACAAGCCACCGCTGGGAGTGTGACCAGCCACACTCTGGAACAGAAAGCCAACGGCAAGTGGATGCAGCTTTTGGTTGACCTCAACATTTGTGACAGAGGAGAAAGCACCGTCTTCAATCGGCAGCCTCAAGGATGCTGCCCTGGCAAACAAACCCTGGAGCCTTTGGTTTTAATTCTGACAGCGGACTTTTAAGAGCCTCTTTGTCATCTCATGGAGCCAGGAAAGGGCCACAACATTTTTTGAGACAGGAAAAAAAAAAAAGAAAAATACCCCAAACCACACAGGAGATTTAACATGAGTCCCTTCACCAAAGGAGTCGCAGAGGGCTGGGACAGGAGCAGACGTTTTCATTTACCTTCACTGGTCCAGCCTCGTACAGATGCAGCCCAGCTGAGCAGCCATCTCTCTCCACCGGGCTCAGCTTTACATCCCTGGCACTGCTTTTTTTTCCAGGATGATCCCGCGGTGGCATCCAGCTGTTGTGCAGCGCCCGTGCTCGGGGTGGTGGCAGGGAGGGAGTCTCAGGGACCGCGTGACCGGAGCCTCGCGTCCCCGGCAAGTGCATCCTGCGGCAGCCCAAAACCCTGCGGGGTGGAGAGATTTATCAAAGGGGCTTGGGAAAGCAGCTGGAGTTGCCACTCGCTGTGGCAAAGCGACAAAGGCAAATTAATTGTGAGAGCTGTGGGCTGCCTCCCCCCGCCCCGTGCCACATGTCTGCAGGCGGCTTCGCCCCGTTTCCATTCATCGGCGTGCTAAAAAGAGAGCGCGACGCTTGGCTTGTTGCTTCCCTCCATCCCATCTGCGGGTGGGCATCTCGCACCCCATGGCCCCGAGGCTCATCCTGCCCCGGTCCCACCTGGTCCCGGCACGATTTTCTGGCCAGCAAAGCCGTCTCCATGTGGTTCGCACATGTGCTCCCGCGTCTCCGTGCCGGAGAACAAACGACAGCTTTGGCTTCGGTTTAATCTCATTGAAAGGCAAAGCTGTGAACGAGGGACTCCCCTTAAAGCCCTGCCCTGGTAGAGGGGCACGAACCAGCCGGGAGCAGCCGACCTCGCGCGCTTCATCGGGAGGTCGATAATTTCCCTTTTCAAGAGGAAATCCAGCTGAGATTTGCTTCACAGAGAGGGAGATGTGACCCGAGGGAAGGGACCACAGGGCTATCAGGAGCTGGGAGGGCTCAAACAGCCGCAGTGGGGGAAAAGGCTGGACTCAAGCATTGGGAAGCCCAAAAACACCTTCAGAGCCCAGTGAGGTGAGGAAATGCTTGGTCTTTGCAGGAGATGAGGCCAAATCCACTGTGTAGTGGACCGTGAAGGCATCTCTCCTCCATCCCAGCCACACGAGCCACCCTGGGGGCCAGCAGCAGCCTGTCTGGGCCGTTCCCAGCTACCTGCCCTTACTGACAGCACCAGAAAGGTCACGTCATTTTTCCAGCGAGTCCCGTAAAAAGCATTTCTGGTCCTGACACGCCGCAGGAGGGTCCACCTTCCATCACTGTGGAGTCTGGGCAGGTCACCAGACAGAGTCATCCTACAAGAAGCTGGAAGCACATGGGCAGAGGAGAAGAGTGTGCAGGGAGATTTTTAGGAACCAGAGAACAATAGTATGGGTTGGGGTTTTGTTTCCTGTTAAGGGTTTACTCACCAAGAGGAGTAGGCAGCTTTGGACACCATAGCACCACCTGTGTGCTCCCCACTGGGGGTTCACCATATCACCCAGATGGCTGTGACAAACCTTAGGGTCTGGGTCCTGGGGGTGTCACCAGTCCGGGTGCCCATGGGACATTGTCCCTTGTCTCATGGAGCTGAAGGAGCTCTGGCAAGAGGCTCCAGGCATAGAGACAGAATCAGGAACAAACTTGTCACAGTGAGGGCTGGAGCGAGGCGTGCAGGGCTGGACCTGAGGGGATGGAGAGAGACGGGTGGATGGACAGAGGGACAGACGGAGGAGGATGGACGGGCGTGAATCACTGAGGGGCTGGAGAGAGCTGGCTGGGCAGAGTCTCAGTGAACCCCGAAAGCGCTTCATGGGAGGGCGGGGGGGGGATGGTGAGGGGAGGCGGCCCGGGCTTTGTGTGCCTCGGAGGAGGGTGCGGGCTCGGCCGCTCGCTGTGATGCTCCGGGGGCGGAGAGGAGGAGGAGGAGGAGGAGGGACTTGCAGCCCTTTTCTGGCTGCCGCCGAGGCGGCGAGCGGCAGAGGGAGGGCAGCCCAGTCGCGCACCGGCTCTCGGGGGGGTGACCGGCCCCACCGCCCCCGCACCATGGCCAGGCTCCTGCCGCTGCTGCTGCTCCTGCTCCCGGCGGTGAGTGCGGGGGCGGCGTCCCGGGGGGAGCGGGAGGGGAGCTCAGAGCATCCCCGGGGCATCCGAGGCACCAGGCGAGGGTGGGATGGAGAGTCCCGGGAGTACCGGGATGGAGGGGCCCCGGAGGTACCACACCGGGGGATTGGGAGGGTCCCACATGGACCGGGATGGAGGGATGCGGGGCTGGAGGGTCCCGGAGGCACAGGGCTGCAGGGCTGGAGCGGGAAGGGAGGCGGGTGGGGGTCCGGGGGTGCCCGGCAAAGCAGTTCTGGGTGCGGAGGGAGGGTGCCCGGGGAGGCGGGCGGCGATGGGGGACTCACAGTAGCTCTTCTGATCCCGTCTCACCGAGCCCTGTCATCCCTTTTACCCAGGGAAAAAAAAGATGACAGTGAGTAGAGGGGGGAAGCAGCCACCTAACACCCTCCAGTGCCCTCATCTCCTGCCATCCCACATCCCCCAAAATCTCCCTTAGACCTTCCCAGCTCCAAATTCGCTGCCCAGATTGAAGGGCAAGACTCCTTTTCCCCCCGCAGCATTAGCCCCCTGGGACAGGCACAACCTTGGTGTGTACCCAGGGCAAAACTTCAGGGCACGGGGCGCGGGGGCAGGAGGGAGAGAAGCTCCCCAGAGCATGCAGCCGGGTGGGCACACGGACACAGACCCACCTGCCTGGGGGAGAAGCAGGGCTTCTGTTGCTGGAGGATTTGACAGGGGTTCCCAGAGGTTTCATTAGGCAGCAGGACACCTCCGGGCAGGATATTAAAGCTGGTGCTTGAGCGGTTTCATGCAGAGACTTGAGGAGAGAGGTGTTTGCGGCTCGGAGTCAGAGGGTCTCCTTGCTCCATATGCCCAACAGGACCAGGCATGGGACCATGCTGGCCAAGCTCCCTGAGGATGCTTGTGACAGCGGGTAGGTGACAGGACAAGGAAAAGCTGTCCCAGCCATATGGATTCAATGATTCCACCCCAGGGAATTACCCTCCTGGAGTAGCTCCCCCCTCCCCCTCCCAGCTGCTGCAGCAGGTCAAAGCTTCAGTGACCCCCAAATCTCTGCAGCCACCTCCCCAGGTCAGGGCAGAGCCCGGCCGCAACACCCACAGCCTGGGGCTGGATCTGCCCCCCGAAGATTACACCTGCCAAGCTAGGGGGGTGTACATGGAGTGGAGCTACTCCACTGAGCCCTCCCCCGGACAGATCCAGATGTGTGCCCACAGCCACGGACACGCCAAACCCCAGGAACCCCCTGCACATTACTCTTTACCCGTGCTGCTTGCCCGGTAGCTCCACGCAGGAAGAGAAAGAGCCCTCCCGATCCTGCCGCGCCGAGGGTTGGCCGGACCCGCAGACTTCAGACGTGGCTCTCTCTGCTGCCCAAAGTTTGGGGATTGCTCGGAGCCAGGGGTGTTTGGCCTTTCCTAGACAGGGTGCTGTGCCAAGAAAGGCAGAACCCGTCTGTCAGGCTCGCGGGTGGTTCGGATCCAGGCTTGCCGCTGGGCCCATCTCCAGCTGTAACGTCCCCTCCCTTCCCCGCTCCGGTGCAAAATGATTTTTGCAAAGTGATCGTGTGCCAGGGCTCTGGAGCTAATGGTGCTGCGCGAATCCCCCGCTTCACATAGCTCCTTCTGAGGCCATCTCCTCAACCAGCAGTGCCTGCTAGGTCACAAAAACCCACGGACACGACTCCAAAAGCAATTAAAAGCTTACAGAGGTGTTGCTCGCACCCTCCGTCCCCGTGCCCCTCTCCTCGGTCCAGCTGTCAAAATGCTTTATGGTGTTAATACCTGTGGCTTTGTCAACAGGAGTTGTGTTAATAACATGCACATTTCAGTGGGATAATGCAGACCATGTGCCCCTCTTCCTAGTGTGCTAATCTTCACGGGGGTTTCGGTGCTGGAGACGCTGAACTGAAAGGGAAAACGCAGGCAGAGCCGGGGGCGTGCAGCACCTGGGACTGGAAGTTGCATTTTCTACAGCATTTAGGAGCACGGAGGAGGCGGGGGGACGTGGCAGGGGGGAGGCATCAGCCCTACGGGGAGGAGACATGTGGCCAAAGGGGGTCCCTGGGGTCAGCTGCTGGGGGTCCGGGTGTCGCAGGGAGGAAGCGACGTGGCCGGGTCCCGTCCCCGCGGGCGCGCGGAGCTGCTCGCAGCTGCCGGCGGCGTGGGAGAGCTGGCTGCTGCGGCCCCAGCTGCGCTCCCCAGCCTTCCCAGCACTATTTATAACCAGGCACGCTCGGCTCCGCTCCCCCAGCTCCGCTCACGGCTGCTGCCACAGCCATGGGGTTGCAGAAGAGAGGGGCAAAGCCCTGTCTGAGCAAGGGCTGAGCCACATTCACTGCGAAGCCCAGTGAGCTGGATCTGTCCCTCAGGAGAGGGGTTGCAGCCAGCTCGCTGCAAAGAGAGCCCCTTCCTCATTCCCAAACCCATCTCCCAGTTGTCATTTGGGGGTGTGGGGAACACCCCCCCACACACACACACCCGTTAAGCCCTCTTGTCTGCCCAGCCAAGGCTCAGCGCCCGGAGCAGGCTGCCAGCCCGGGTTGGCGAAGCAGCAGCGCCAGGGAAGGAGAGCACACGCTTTCAAGAGCTGGGTAATTGGAGCACTTTGTCATTCAGATGCCTATAATTGGCGCTCCATTGTCTCAGCCGGGCCGGATGCTGCCGGATGATGCACAGCGAGTTCATAACGCAGCATTGTGCGAGGAGGAGGCAGCCAACTGGCTGACGAGGCATCCAGATGTACAGGGAGGGGGAGCTGCTCCAAGCAGTCACTGAGCTTCTTCCCCTCACTCCCCAAAAAAAGAAAAAAAGAGTCAGGTTTAGGTGAATGGCGACGGCATGGTCCCATCCTGGAACATGCCTGCCTGCAAGCAGAAGGAGCAAAATGAGCCCCAACAGAACTCAGATCACCACGAGCATCTCAGCACCTGCGCCCCGGGCAGAGATGCTCCCTGCACCTCACGGCGCTGGCCAAGGAGGTGTTTTTGGGGAGCAACGATCTTGGAAATGTGCACCGACCCCTGAGCTGTGCAGGGTGGTTCTGATCCCACCTCTCGTGACACAGTTATTGCTTCCATACGTGATGACAGGTTTCCTAAGCAGATACACTTACTTCCGTCAGACAGCAACGTTGCTGAAGCTCTTGGTGCTCCCTTCAACATCCTCATTTCCATCTTGAGGGCTGATTTCTGATCCCCCACGGGCAGCAAGAGCGCTGTGCAGAACTGCCACCCCAGCTCTCCAAACCCTCCGTGGTGGCAGTTGGGTCACCCTGCTGCCACACCAGGAAGGGCTGAGCCTGTCAGGGTGGCAAAACATCCTTAGAGGAGATGGCTTGGGTAAGAAACAAGAACAGCTTTGCTTTCCTGACCTCCCTCCAGCTGTAGAACCCAACTGGGGCTTTCCCAAAAAGCGAATTTTGCATAGGAAAGTAGTTTCTCCCAAGAGTTGTATTTAACATCTGAGCCCCCTTTAGCCCCGATATGGGATGTCCACCCCAGAGCAGGACCCTCCCTGGATGCCACATGTTTCTCCTCCTGCCCTTGCAGCTGGGTCCAATCACAAGTGTCACCTCCTGGCTCTGTTTTCTCCCCCAGGGACCCACCTGGAGCTCCGAGGACGAGTGTCCCACCGAGATGTACACCACGAGCGGCGAGTGCTGCAAAGCCTGCAATGTAGGAGAGGGGATGGTGCAGCCCTGTGGGGTCAACCAGACCATCTGTGAGCCCTGCCTGGACAGTGAGTACTTGTTCCCCTCCATGGAGCACCCCAAAGGGGCTGGCACAGGGTCTAGGGGGGGCTTCAGTGACCATGAGCATTGCCTGAGTCTCCCCATGCACATCCTCTTTCCTCCCTGGGCACAATTCGTGCCATCTGTTTCATTTCTTTAAAAAAAAATTAAAAAAAATAATTGAAAACCAACACAAAACTTGTAAAGACTACAAAATGAAAGCAAGATCGAGAGGAGGGGGGAGAAGTAAATCTCGTAGGTCCCCAAGAGAGAGGGGAACAGTTTTCTCCCGGCCAGCTCCAGGCACATTGCCTATGTCAAATGCTTCATAAATGTCGTTCGGAGATGTGTGCTGGAGACCTGCTTAAATGCTTACAGATGAAGTGGCCCAACTATTACTGCTTAAACTATGCCACGATAGGCATAAGCAACCTGCCCTTCAAATTTACTGCTGCAAACCCTTTGAAGACTTAAGGACAAGTATTTGTAGGGAAAGCTGTGCCAGCCAAGCCTGGGTTACTCCAGGGATGTGATTTGAGAGGGGGAAGGGACAGAGCAGGGCTGGGGGAGCAAAGAGGAGGCAAAGTCTAGAGGGGGTTGTGAGAAGCAGCATGGGCAGAGCAGTGCCAGGACAGAGCAGGGGATGGAGCAGTATCAGGGCAGTGCTAAAAATACCTCTGCTTCCCTGCAAAAATCGATGAACGGCGCTTCCCCTCCCTGCACCCGGCTGCAGGGGCTGAATCCCACCGGCTCCAGCCTCGAGGCTGGGTCAGGGCAGCTGAGCTAGGAAGCACCAGGACAAAAGGGTCCTTGCAGGGATGAGAGCAGCCAGGAGCAAACGTTGCAGCCCCAGCATCGAAAATAGAGCAAGAGCAGAGCCCCAGGGCAGCACTTTGTGCCCTGCTTAGCAAGGCTGAGTGCTCCTGACCTCCAGGCAGCTGCTAGTCCCCCCTCTTTGCACCTCAGTTTCCCTCACAGCCCTTCATCTGCCTCCCAGCAGCTCACAGCCCTACCACAGGATTATTAACTAGGTGGGATCCCCCTCACTTACCTAAGTACATGGCAGCACGGATTAGTCCCCAAGGCAGAATCAAGCCTCTATAACCTTGATAAGAAGCAGCACCAGGAAGGGCACCCAGGGCCCTCACTGCTTTATAAGAGGGAGCAGCAGATGAGTTAAGGAGCCACAACCAGAGCAAAGCCCCCCAGTGCAAACCCTCCTGCTTTATACCCCCAGCCCTGCCCCAGCTGTAGCTTTTCCTTCATTCATTAATGGCAGCACGGATTAATCCCCAGAAGCTCATCAGCTGGGAGCTGCTGGGTGGAGGTACCTGTGGGTGACTCACGGGTGCTGCAAGGGGGGCAAATGCTCCCCCAGCTCTCCTTGGAGCCCAGAGCAGGATTTCGGGGTGGTGTGAGAAAGAAACCTGCAAACCCCATCATTGGCCATCGTCGGGATGGGGAGAGCATCCTTTTGGACCCAGGCTCACTCTGTGGGCACCGTGTAGGTGTGGGCAGCCCCAGTCCTGGCAAAGAGCTTTCCCTGCCAAGCGTGGGCCGGCCGGCGGGCAGGAATGTGGGCACGGCCCTGGGCTGCCGAGATCCCCACCTCTGCCCCGGGCTGCCTCCGAGCTCCTGCTTTGGCTATTCTTCCCCGTTCACCAGCCAAATCATTCCGGAAAAATTTGCTACAACCAAAGCACCAGCCCTGCCAACGCACGCAGAGGCAGGGGCGAGGACACAGTCCCTGCGTTAGCCCGAACGGGCACTTGATTTTTTTTTTTTTTTGTTTTAAGTTTTCCTTCTTCCCACCTCCTTGCCAGCCACCCCTGATTGCTGCCTCATGATTTATTTATCCCCCTCGCCAGCCTCCATCGCTGCGGGAGGGAGGGGGCCCTGTTTGAATCTCAGCTGTAATTGCTCAGCTCAGATACCTTGCTGCCACTGAAAATGTGCCCACTCAGCCGTATGCCTTTCCTGGCCACTTCCCCGCTCTTAATGGTGCCTATCAATAATTCAGAATAATGCAAAGGATGAGCCCAGGTTAATGGGAGCTGTGCATGCCGGCGGCTGACCCGGTGCTGCTCCGGCTCTGCTTGCTGGGCTGTGGGGCAGGGGTTGCTTGTCCCCCACCCGGGGCAGAGCCGAGGCGGTGGCTCAGACCCAGCAGCAGAAAATCAGGTTCATCCCTGGGGGCCTGAAGTTCCAGGAAGGGCAAAGGGCTGGCCCCGAGAGAGGAGACGCAGGCTCAGGGTGGGGGGAGACTTCACGGGAGATGTTGGAGGGGTAGAAATGTCCCGGCTGTCACTACTCAGGGTTTGCTGCAGCTGAGCCATGGTGGGAAAAGCGGCTGGGATGGAAGCTCCATCCCTCTTCTCCAGGATGGGAAGCGCTAATTCTGCCCATCACCGCGGTCTCGAGGCTCTTCCCTTCCCTCTACGTTGAAAGCAGCCAAAAATGAAGCCCCCAGACCAGCTCTGCCCTCAGCCCAGCCATGGCTCCGTCTCTTCTTGGCCACTCAAGGAGGCTGGAGGCCACCACGGGTGGGAATTGCCACCACCCTTGCGAGACAGGCAGGTTGTTTAAGATCCGTACGGGGCTGGACACCTTCCTGAGGAGTGGGGCTGGCGGGGGGCTGGCGGTTGAGCTCCCCGACACCTTCTCCATCAAGGAGCCCGGACTTTTCCCCAGCGTTTTGGGTCGAAGGAAGACAGGGCGTTGCGGCACTGCGGGCTCCGGCGCGGGGGATCGATGGGAGGCAGGGACAGCAGCTGTGCCCTCCAGGACAGGATCTGAGCCGTCTTCCCGGGCTAAAAATATCTTCAAACACCTTTGGGAGTGGGGAGGACGGGGGCGCGGGGGTGGCTTTGCCGGGCTGCGGGAGGAAGATTGATTTCCCCGTTGGAGTCAAGTCCTGCAGAATGAAACCGGAGAGCAAGAAGCCCTGGGGTCAGAGGAGAGTCAGCAATTAGTGTTGTAACCTCCTGTTCGCATCACGCCTCGCGCGGGGGGACACGTGGCCGAGGAGGCGGGGGGGGGCACAGGGTTGTGATGCCCCAAGGGACCCCCCCATCCCAGGCAGGAGAAAGCATTTGAGATGCTGGGAAGCAGCGATGGCTCTAGAATGGCTGTGAAGACCATCTGGAGGTGGAAAAGTGGGAGGAGGGCAAGAGTGCTTGCCTGGGGACATGGACACAGAGCGTTGGGATGGCTGGAGGGCAGCATCCAGCCCCTCCAGGCTGCAGGAGCTCGAGGGCTGGATCCTCCCTGAGCTGGGAATCGCTGCGGAAAGGGCGCAGCCATTCATGGGGAGAGAAACCCACAGGCTGCGGGGTGCTCAACGGAGGCGTGGGGACTGCAGCGGGGGACACTTCTCCCTCTGGCCCGGAGGAGGGGGAAAACAGTGAAAGGGGAGATGGTCCTGGGGAGCAAAGTGGCAGCGGGGGACAGGGACACTGTGCTGGTAGCCTGCTCACCTCACCCTCCGTCCCCTTGCCAGGTGTCACCTACTCGGACACGGTGAGCGCCACGGAGCCGTGCAAGCCGTGCACGCAGTGCGTGGGGCTGCACAGCATGTCCGCGCCCTGCGTGGAGACGGACGACGCCGTGTGCCGCTGCGCCTACGGCTACTACCAGGACGAGCGGAGCGGGAGCTGCAAGGAGTGCCAGGTGTGCAAGGTGGGCTTCGGCCTCATGTTCCCCTGCCAGGAGTCGCAGAACACGGTCTGCGAGGAATGCCCCGAAGGCACTTTCTCCAGCGAAGCCAACTTCGTGGACCCCTGCCTGCCCTGCACCACCTGCGAGGAGAACGAGGTGCTGGTGAAGGAGTGCACGCCCACCTCGGATGCCGAATGCAGAGGTAACGCCGCCTTTTTCTGGGGGACTCATTGCAGGGTTTGCCCCATAGTGCTCCCTGCCTTGGTTTCCCTTTGCACCACGGCGATGTGGAGGTAGGGGCATATCCCTGGGCTCGGAGAAGAGCCCCCAGCCCTTGGGCATCGCAGCGTGTGGCTTCCTACCGAGCAGAAGTTGCCGTTAGCCCGCGTCTCCCTTCCAAATGGCCGTCCCCAAGGACTGCCCGGCCCTTTCCAGGGGTTTCCTTGGCCAAGCTCCTGCTGGGACGCTGCTGCAGGTGGCTTTTGATGTTCAGGGACAGGGAACAGAGCTGAGAGGTTCTCCAGTCTCAGGCTCCGCACTCGCTGCCACCCGAGCCTCCATCAGGAGCGAACTTGGCAGCCGATGGGTTTTGGATGGGAATTAAGTGCCCTGAGGAGCTGGGGAACAACTGGTTCCACAGCCCATCAGGGTTTGGTGCCAGGGGGAGGGTGAGAGCACCATTCACCAGCAGCAGCTCTCCACCACGCCAGCCTGCACCACGCTGCCACACGCAGCTCCCCATAGAGCCACTTCAGCTGGGGACGCCCCAGTTGCTCTTTGGCAGCGGCAGCACGATTCACCGCCCCAAGCCCGGCTGGGGAGAAAAGATCTTTGTCCCGGCCGCCGCTGATTCAGAGCGTGGGGGCAGCCAGCGCAGCTCCCTGGAAAGGGTCGAGTAAATGGAGCCAGAAGTCAAGGAGCACAGGGCCAGCTTTGTTAGCCAGAAAGAGCCATGACAGCCACCAAAACGCTGCTCTGAAAGGGCAGTGGGGTCTGCCAGCAGGGCGAGATGCCAGCCCTGGCACCCGCTCCCTCCTTGCTGCCAGCCGGCGCGGGGTGAGCCCCTGGAGAGGGGGTGCAGGGTTGGGGGCGAGAGGGGGGGCGGTGGGAAGGAACCGGCACCGCAGGGAGGGGATGGGGCAGCTGCAGGTGAGAGATTTTTCCCAGGGCAAGATGAGACGCATCCGCTCGCTCGGTGGGGCACGCCCGGGTGCGGCGGTAACGGGGTCACTCCCAAACGGGGCCGGGCTGGTGGGGTGCACGGCTGTAGGTGGGGGCCAGGAAAGGGGTAAATCCAGGCTCTGGTGCTGCTGGCAGGGGCTGAGGCCGGCTGGGCTCCCCAACATGGGTCCGTGCGCAGATGTGAGGTGGGCAGGGGGCAGCTTCCCTGGGCTTTGGTACCAACGATGGGAGATGGGGGCTCAGTGCACAACCTGCCCGTGAGGGGAAGAGCTGCAGGACTTGAGCAAACCCGGTGCTGGGAAAGAAAAGCTCACAAAGCCGTGGCCATGACCGAGCACGAGCAGACATTTGGGGCAGGGGACGGCTTCAGCTTGTTCTGGGGACCAGGGAGATCGGTGCTGTGTGGGGCTATGGATGAGGTGACTTGCAAGGACAAGTTTGGGGACAAAGGGATGAGGCAGAGCTGGCGTCTCCACACGCCTTTGCAGGATGTCTGTAAAAAAACATTCCTTTACAAAACCCCACAACCCTTTACAAGGCATGGCGTGACTAATTATTCTCATTTCTTTTCCCCTCCCTCTTGGCAGACCTCCATCCTCGCTGGACAACACACGCGCCACCCCTGGTGGGCTCCGACAGCCCCGAGCCCCTCACCAGGGACCCTTTCAACACCGACGTGATGCCCAGCACCCTGGCAGACACCGTCACCACCATCCTGGGCAGCTCGCAGCCCGTCGTGAGCCGCGGCACCGCCGACAACCTCATCCCTGTCTACTGCTCCATCCTGGCGGCCGTGGTGGTGGGGCTGGTGGCTTACATTGCTTTCAAAAGGTAGAGGACCAAGGCAGCACCGTGGGGTCACAGCAGGGGATCCGGGTGGAGGGAGCACACCGGGCGGTCCCCCTGCCCCCTCGGAGGTCCTGCAGCACAAGCTGTCCCTGTCACCAACTAGGAGGGGACCAGGCTGGGTGGGCAGGAGGTGGATTTCCAAAACCTCATGAGAAATCAGGCAGGGAGGGGTGAAAGAAGGAGGTGGCAGCAGGGTGCAGGGAGTCCCCTCACCGTAAATGCCCCCACCCCTCCCAGCCTGTGCTCATGCTGGCACGCTGCGGGCGGCCGTCCCGGCCGATCACGCTCAGCGGCTCATCCCCGGGGTGTTGAGGTTGCACCTGGCCCCGGGCAGGCCAGGGCTGGCTCAAGGGGCACCCTGGGCTGGAGGCACCCCGAAGACAGGGCGGGAGGACACCCACTGCTCTGGCAACGCAGCCACATTTTTGCAGCAGGCTCACGGGGAAGGGAGCCCTGCCCCGGTACCTCACAGGGGCTCAGCGCCTGCAAAAGCTGATTTAAACCGAGCTGGAGGCTGTAGGAGAAACACTTCTCTCTGGGAAAAGCGGTCCTGGGGAAGCAGGGGTGGGGACAAAGCAACAAACCTGCCCCCCAGCCTGGGGGATGTCCCCACCAGCTTTCACCTGCCCGTTGCTCTCCTTTGCAGGTGGAACAGCTGCAAACAGAACAAGCAAGGGGCCAACAACCGCCCGGTGAACCAGACGCCTTCGCCGGAGGGGGAGAAGCTGCACAGTGACAGCGGCATCTCGGTGGACAGCCAGAGCCTGCACGACCAGCAGCCGCCCAGCCAGAGCACCCAGGGGCCAGGTGAGGAGGAGCGGGGGCCACGGGGTGGGAAAGGGCACCCCGGGGATGGGCTTAATGTCGTTTCGTCCTTCCCAGCACCCAAGGGAGATGGGAACCTCTACATCACCTTGCCACCCAGCAAGCAGGAGGAGGTGGAGAAGCTGCTGAGCAGCTCCGCGGAGGAGACATGGAGGCAGCTGGCCGGGGAGCTGGGTTACAAAGAGGACCTCATAGACTCCTTCACCCGGGAGGAATCGCCCGCCCGGGCTCTCCTGGCCGACTGGTCCTCCAAGGAGACGGCCACCCTCGACGCCCTGCTCGCCGCCCTGCGCAAGATCCAGCGCGGGGACATCGCCGAGAGCTTGTACAGCGAGTCCACCGCCACCTCTCCCGTCTGAAAGGTGGCCCGGGGTGGCCCCGTGGGGTCCCCTTCCCCCTTCGCCCCCTCGCCTCTCCCCTCTCCGGCGCTGAGAGCCCTGGAGCGGAGGGTGGGAAGGAAGCGGGGGCTCCCCGGGCCCCCCAGATTGACGGTCCTGTACGCACTGAGCTCCTGTTTTCGGTATCGCCCCCTCCCAACGCCGTCGCCCCCCGGCAGCCCGTAAGCGGGTTGGGTGTGGGGCTCAGCCCCACTCAACCCCCAAAGCCCGTCCTGCCAGAGCGTCCTCTGCAGCTTGGCCAGGCTGGACGGACAGACGCAGGAACGAGCACCGCGCTCTCAGCCCTCTCCTTCCTCCCTTTCCAGCCCTTTCTCCTTGGGGCTCCAGTCCTCCTCTTCCTCCTGCTCTTCCTCCTTGGCCCACCCTGCCGCTACCTCCTGCTCCCCTCCAGCGCCCTGGAACCCGGCTGTTTTCCCCAAACTGCAAGCAAAGCGCTGGGCTGGGCGCAGAGAGAGCTGGAGCTGCTCTACCAGGATTTGGGGAGGGGGCTGGTCCCACGGCCGGGCTGTGCCACGGTGGGTGGGGTGGGCTGGGCAAAGGACTTGGCTTCCAAGCAGCCCAACCTACACTGTGAAATTCGAGGGGTGCAGACCCCCTTCACGCTCCACAGGGCCAGGGTTTGGTCTCAAACGGTGGGGAGCATCCGCCACCACCCAAAACATATGGGTGCCACCACCTCCGTGCCACATGGTGCCACCACTGGACTTCCACGGAAGGACACTGAAGGTCTAAAGGGCTGAAAAAGTGCCTGCCCGCAGCGGGGAACGTGACAAAAAGGGCTCTGCTCATCCTTCACCCGGCGTCCCCGCGCTGCACCGACCTGGGAGCTGTGTCACCCTGCCACGATTGCACTGTCCCTCCTTGCGCAGAGACCCAGCCAGGGCTGGTGGTCCTGACCCCCTGCTTGTAAGGGCTTCTTCTCCTCCAGCACTGTGAAAGGCGGTTCAGAAACGTCCCCGCACTCCGTCCGGATGCGCGGCGGGTGCTGCCCACCCTGGGTGCACCCACAGCCTCCCCGGGTGACCCCAGCACCTCCCTCTGGCAAGAGACCCCCCGGGGAGGGGACATACTCACCGCCTCCACATCTCCAGAGCTCTAAGTGCATTTTCTTAGCATATCAGCTCCCCCTGCTCCACATCCAGCTCGCTCACGGGTGATGCTGGAGAGCAGCAGCAGGGCGGGCAAGCACCTTGTTCCCGCCATGAGCTGCCACCGAGCGGGCGACACGCTCCTGGGGCAAGTCCCCAACACGGCTACGGCTTCAACGTCTTGTTTGTCTGGAGCAAAGTTTTTGTAGGGGAAGGACCCAAGGCAAGCCGATGCGTGGCCCCAGTGCCAGGTACATCCATGCCTATGGACCAGAAATTCTTTCCTGAAGGCAGAAGGTGATTTTTCCTCCTCTCCTTAAGGAGAAAAGCAAGACTTGTAAATAATATCTTGTCATTTTACTAACTGCTCGACGTTTCCACTTGTGACATGGGGTGATGGTGCCTGCCCCGGCCCCTCTCAGCCTTTCCGCCTGCAAGGCGAGCTTTCATTTTGCAGCCCAAGCCTTTGGTCCCACCTCGTTTCTGGCCTTAAAGACTCAACGGGGAGGCAGGGAACCAGGCACACCCCAAAAATCACTGCAGCAGGTCCATGAGAGACTTGGGAACTGGAAGGGTTTGGCTGTTGGGAGGGAGAACTCAGCGCTTTCCAAGGGATTGGAGCCCGCGTCCGTAGGAGTTGAGCACCCAGGTCCTTCAAAAGCTTTGGGGAATTTTGCAACGTGTTTTGGGGTGATAAAGCAGCGCAGGCTGAATCTCAATCTCCAGGATGGGATATTCGATGCCTCGTGCAGCTAAAGAACAAGAACCCCTTCGGAGGAGCATCCCCCGCGACGCTTTGCAAACCCGTTGATGCGAAACACCCAGCCCTGACAGGGCTGCGAGTCCCACGTCCAAATCCCAAGCCTCTCCTGTCACTAAAATCCAAGCAAACCGCCCCAAATTTGCAACCCCACTTTCAAAGGGGTGACTCCGGTGTGCAAATCCCCTCGGCTGGGAAGCCAGCTCCTGCCAAGCCATCCACAGGGATGCTTTTGGATGAATTTAAACGGTGATTATCATCAGGTTGTTTCCATCGGTCCCTTTTTAATTTTTTTTTTTTGGTGAAGCGACTCGAAATATGAACTATGGGTGACTGGAATAAAGTGCCCAGCTCGAAAGCAAAACAAACTGCCCGATTCAGTCTGACAAGCCGACCTGGCCATTCCTTGCCGGCTGGAAATGGCTTTTCTTCAGGACAATATCGCCACGGTCTCAGGTTTCAATTGCCATAGTAAAGGGATTTCCTCAGGGCTGAGGAAACGGAGACAAACTCAGCATCCAAAGAGAAGCCAGGGGGATGCCTCAAATCCCCGGTTGTGGGAAATAAAGGAAAACAATTAAAAAAAAAAAAACAAAACAAGGAGGGAAAACCAAGCCAAAGTTAGCGCTCGTCGGTACGTTTTGTGTCCTTTTCTAATGTTTCTGTTGTACAAAGAAGGTGTGTTTCTCCACTCACCCCTCTGTGATGCCAGTGCTGATTTATGATGAGGAAATAGCCGTCGTAGAAGGAGTTTGGGGGGTTTGCGGGTGGGCTGTGAGCAGCATGAAGTGGGGGGGGTGGGATGATGCACGGAGTGGGTGGGTGTAGCTGTCCTTGTGTATCCGTCGGATGCCAATAAAGAGCATCACTACCTTGGCGTGCCGCTTAGTTTTTTCCCCCCTCCTCCACCCCAAAAACTCAAATTTGTGAATCCACGATAGGAAAGTTGACCTCAAAGCCTTCAAGGGTGGTGCTTTGGGCACAAGGTGCCGATTTCTGCACCCCAGTACCGTTAGCGATGCTGCTCTCTGTGCCCCAAAATGCAGGATCCTCCCAAAATCCTACATAAACCCCCCCCAGACCCAGGGAGATTTATTGAGGTGGGTTTTTGCCATCAGTCCATGAAGACCTTGGAGGGGCTCAGCTCCAGGTGGGCTAAGGGATACAAGGAGCATTTTTGGATGCTGAACAGTCACACAAAGCCCCTCAGGCAGTCAAATTAAGGGGAAACCCCCCAGAGAAAAAAACAAAAAAACTCACAAGTTAAAAATCCCCCGAAGAAGAGCCCCGAAGAGCTTCGGATGGCTCTGAGGAGGGCGCGTGTCCCCAGGGAACGTGGGACACGTGGGTGAGGGCAGCCGAGTCCTTGCGGGGCTCGTGCTGGGTTTGCTTTACACACACAGAAATATTTGCACATCGCGGTTTATAAGGGCTTGAAATAAGATGCTCAAATGTTTTATTTTTGGCTGGCCCGGGTGGCTCTCGAGTGGGAAACGTAATGAGGACCAGGACTGCATGCACATAAAGAGCGTTCCCTTTCCTTTTTTTTCTGCAGGCTCCCACACGGCGCTGCAGATAAACAAGGGAAAAATAATTGCAATCAATCCATTAGGTTTAATCTGCTTCCTCTTAATCCCCATCCTCCCCTGGGAAAAGGGGTGGAACGGAGAAGAGGAGCGGAGAAGAGAAGCGGAGCCGGGCTGTGAGCGTGAGCTGAAGGGTTTCTGCCTGTGACGCCCAGGAAGGGAACCTGCAGCCAGGGCTTGGAGGGGGGTAATGAGCATCCTCTACCCTCCCCATCACCCTCCCTGCACCCCTGGCTGAAGAGCCATGCTGGGGCAGAGGTGGTGTTCATGTGCGGGATCAGCTGCATTAGATGGTCCTTGGGGAGAGCGACTTGATTTATGGTTAGTGCAGGAAGGGGAGGGGGGGAATAAATAAGAAAGAACAATAAGATCTGGAAAGGAGCCTGAGGTTTGCATCGGTTGGTGAGCAGGGCTGGGGAAAAGGCCCTGGAAAACTTCCTTCCCCTGCTTTATGGGTGCCTGGGGAGGGAGAGAGCGGCCCCCTGCTTAATCCTGCATCTGCTGTAAATTGCTCTGGAGGGGCTGCCCAGGGCTGGGGGCTGGCTTGGGTAGGGGGGAGGAGGAGGAGGAAGAGGACAGGCACTGGAGAACAGGGGCAGCCCCTTGCTGGACCCACCATCACCCCAGTAAAGAACCGCTGCGTCGCTGAACCACTCGCCATCCCCAGCACGAGCTCTCGGATACCCTCACCAATCACTGGGAGAACGGGTGAAAAACCACCCCAAACCCCACGACGCACCAAGGCGCTTTTGGTTGGACTCCTGGTCCTTATGCAGACCTCCTCTTTGCAGAGAGACAAAAATGGGAAAAGCAAGCTGAGCTTCCCGAGGAGCAGCAGGGCTTTGCAAGTGGAGTGACAGCTCACGGCGCCCGGTTGCAGCTGATGAACGCTAAGCTCACCTATATTTCTTCCCCACCCATCTGTCTGCCTCCAAAAGCCAGCCCGAGCAAGCATTCTTGCAGGTTCCTCCCGACAATTCAGCATGGATTTGGGGCTGCTTCACTCCCTGACCTGCAAACAGCCCCGTGGTCCCTGCCCCGAGCAGGGCGCAAGGGGTCGGTGCCGGCATCGGCGGCCCCATCTCCCCTCATCGAACCCCCCCGGGCGAAATCTGCCTCCCATATGCCGGCAAGAGCCGCATTCCCAGATAATGGGAAGCAGGTCGTCGGCAAAGCCGGGAGCGTTGCGGCGGTGGCCGCGTGCCAGCGCCGGGCACGGCATGGCCTCGAGGCTACCTGGTGCCACGTGGGCTGGTCAGAGCCCGGTGGGATGGAGGTGGGGGCTGACAGCCCCCCGGGATAGCAGCACGGCAGCTTTCCCCTTTCAACCTGCTCTTAGCTCTTCACACGAGTTTTTTTCCAGCATCAGGAGAGATGGGGCTGAGCCAGCATTGCAAGGTCCTGCTTTCATCCATCTCTATGGACCAGGCGTCTTGCTCACTCACCTGGGAAGGAGGAACAGGGCTGCTACTCCCGAGGAAAGAAAAAGGAAAAGAAAGCCCTGCCCTGCTTTTATTCTTCTTCCTCTTCCCCAGATTTCCAACAGGTGACCCTGTTTTGCTGCAGCTGGGTGCAAACCAAGAGAGGTGGTGATGGGGCTTTGCTTTAATGGACGTGGCCTTCCTGGAGGGAGCAGGGAGAGGTTAAACAGCCCCAGATGGGTGCATCCGGGGGGGAGTTAACAACAGGGAGACAACGTGTTGTGGGAGGGGATGTGGCATCCAGGGCAAGGTAATGGTTTTTCCCCTTCCCTGAGCATCTGCAATTCTTGTTGCTGCCGTTGAATTGTCTCAGCAAGACCCAGCTGAAAGGGTCTGGCACAGGAGGTGTGAGATGGTGCCCAAAAAGTGCCGAGAAAGCTGATCTCCAGCCCACCCACAAAAGAGTGAGGGTGCAACGGAGCCACCGAGGGAATCCCAAAGCGGTCAGGAGGGATAAATGGGGGAAAACCCCCCCGGTGTCCTTCAAAGCATCCCTCTGAGTTGCAAATTGCTGCTGTCTGGGAACTCCGCTGACATCGCAGGCTCCTCTGCAATGGTCTGAAGCTGAAGAGAAGCCACCTGGGTATCGAGCAGCGCTTTTGCTCTGCCAAAGGGCCGGCAAACCGCTGCCTCGGAGCCCAGAGAAGGGAGCAGAGAGACACCGAAGCGGCCAAATCCCTTCGACGGAGGCAGCGCAGCAGCTCCCTGAAAGCCGTCAGACCCTGCGCGGCACCCGAGAGACAAGCAATTCTGTAGGAAATTTGCCAACAGCTCATTTTCCTGGTCCTTTGATTATTTCCTTTATTTGAGGACGAAAGGGGAAGGGGCGGGCGGGGGGGATGGTTTGCAGGGACTGGGAGAAAGCGGTCGGGTTGGTTTCCTTCCAACGGCGGCTGAAAGCAAAAATCACCAACAACAGGAAAAAGCCTCCGAGGGGTCTGGGAGAATTCACTTTCTCCTGTTTCTGAGGGAGGATGGGGGCAGATAAAGGAGATTTGAATTCCCAGGCAAACTGAGGACGAGCTTCAGCCAGGACATTGCTGCTTCAGAGCGGGCTTGCAGGGTCCCTTGCAAGCCCTCACCTGGGAAAACTGCACCACTTAGGTGGAAAATCGGGCTGAGACCTGGGCAGGAAGGGTGGTAAAGAGGTTTTAATTCCCTCAAAATGTGAAAAAAAACCCCATGCAATCCATTCCAGTTCATCATCTCCCCTTGGCCATTAGTTGGTGACTCATTTTCCCCATCTGAAAAACAGAGTGAACGTAAACCCTCCTCAGATACAAGTTCCCAGGTTAGTTTATTACGCATTTAAAAATAAATATTTTATTCTTTTTTTTTTTTTTTTTTTAAATCTCCAGCTGCTGGGTGTCGGAAACGTCTCTTTGTTTTAGAATCAAACCAAGCAAAATCAGAATAAAACTTTCATTAGATGCACAATGAGAGCCTTCCCAACAAAGCAAGCGCAAAATTTTTTTGCGATACAAAACTCCGGCGACCGTCAGCCAGGACCGGGGGCTGCACTCCGCTTTGCGAAACTGCCAGATTAAGTACTCAAAAAATCCAGATTTCTGCTTTTCCAACTAGGGAGGCCGGGCTGGGCGCCAGACGAGCTGTGGGAAGGCAGCAAAGAGCCGGCTCCGGCGCTGACCCTCGTACACGATCTCCCGTCCCATCCTTGGGCACGTCCTTGTCCCCACCTCGGTGGACACCGGGGAAGGACCTTGTTTTTGCAGCCTGTCCTGCAAAACCAAACCCAACCGTGGCGCAGCCACATCTTCCGAGCTCTCTGCGTTCCTATTCAAGGCCAGCAAGGATTTTGCTCCTCTCCTTCCCCACAAGTCCAGCCTGGCTTTAAGCTCAAACCCATCCCACACAAATTCTCCCCGCCACCGCTCCCCACCTCCCTTGCAGGGCTCCGTAGCTGGAAGGGGTTTGTTCCATCTCTAATTGCTTCAGACCTGCTTTTCAGCCTGGAATAATCAGGGCTTTCTGGAGAGATGCTTCGGCTCAAGCCTGGAAAATACCCAAGGCTACGAACGCACAACAGCGAGGTCAGGGAAAAAAAAAAGAAACACGACAAAACCAGCCGCGTAAAACGGTTGCAGATCTGTGGGTGGATAAGCACCCCCTCCCAGCCCAAGCTGAAGCCTGAGCTGGGGTGGTTTTCCAAAATATCCCGCGGGGAGCATCATTCCTCCCACGCGCCTGGACCACGCCGGCACGTGCATCCTTGCTGCCCCTCGCCCCGTTCCGGAGGCACCAGAATGGCATTTTTGGGCTAAACCCAGTGCAAATCCAAAGTAGCTGTGCCCCTGGGCCAGGGGCTGCACTGGGGGGGGGGGGCAGGCTGAGCTAGGGGAGTTTCAGCAGGATTTAGTGGAATAAGGTTGTCGGAAAATGAGCGAGGAAGGGAGCAAAGTCCTGGTGGTGCCAATGTCAGCAGGCACAGGACCGCAGCACCCACAGACCACCCCCTAGAGAGCAGCCACCCCCTTGCCATCACCCCCAGGGCTCAGGGATCCTTCCAGATGTTGTCTTACCTTCCCTCCTTCCCCGTTTGCTGCTCCTGTGAGGTGCTCTCAGGTACCCAGGGCTGCTGGAAGGGGAATGAAAAGCGAGGTGGGTGCCAGAGTCCCGTATCACACCCGGGAGCACGGCTGGGCAGGGGGTGGGGGTGATGTCCTGCCACCCCCCCAGTCCTGCTCTCCCAGACCAAGGGCACCCAGGGGGATGTAAACTGGAAAAGCTGCACAGTCCTGCTCTCCGGGATTGGGGGAGAAACAGATTTAGCCCCTGCAGACGCTGCCTGAGGAGGGGGGTTGATCACAGCCACACGCCTGTGGGATCCCCCGGGCAGGGCTGTGTGTACAGCCCCAGGAAAGAGCTGCCAACCGACCCATTTCCTCCCAAAGAGCCTCAATTTTACACTTGAAGTGAAAGGTTTGAAACATTTATGATTGAGCCCAGGCTAAAAGTTCCTGGGAATTGCCCCGCGCAGCCGAATGGATTCGTTCCCTGGCTTAAAAAATACAAAAGCCCGAAGACAACCCTCCCCACACACACACACACCAGCCCCAGCTTCCCACCCCCTTCCTTCCTCCCCTCGGCTCAGAAAAAGCCGCTCACTCTCCAGCCGCGGCCACTGGTTTCAATTATCTCCATGATTAACTTTCGTCGTTTTACGGGCGGTTCCTGCCAGGCGTCCCATTTCCACCCCGCTGCGGGGCGGGGGGTGGCATGGCTGGGGGGGGAGCAGAGCCCCAGGGTACCCCAAGGGGCTCAGAGTTGCTCTGAGGCTTCAGCCCAGCTCAGAGATGGGGGGACGAACTCACGAGGAGGTTGGTGGGATGCTGAGCTGAGAGGTTGCGGGTGGGAAAAACTAAAGGGAAGGGGAGAGGGAGGAGGAAGAGGATGGAAGTTGAAAGTGAGGAACGGGGGCAGGAAAGGTTCAGAAATACAGGATTTGGGGAGGGAGGGAGCAAGGAAGAGGGGAGGACGTGGTGCTGGGCTTGCACAGCTGCCTGCTTGAGGAGAGGGAAGGTGTGAATGTCAGAGAAGAGGCGAGGAGGGAGCAGCAGGTGATGGGCTTTGCCTCGTTGCTCCTGCCCCCACTAAGCCTCTGGGGCTCAGCTCTGAGCACCCACCAGCTGCACCTGTAGGAACAGGAGCAAGGAGGGACCACGACCCCCTTGATCGCTCTCCAGGACCCTGGGGGGAAGCCACGGGATGCCCCGACCCACCTCACCCCCAGCCATAAATCCTGTCCTGATTTCCAGCAGGCGCTAGAAGCTGATTTGATTCTAATTTCCTTCTCTTGACTCAAGATTGAGCCTTTAATCTCCTTCAGAAAGCAGCCCCCGACCACACCACCTTCCCCCCTCTCCCCTTTTCCTTCCCAGCCCCTTTCCCCAGGCTGGAAGGCAAGCGGGGCCAGCTGGGCTCTGTCCCCAGCCCCGGTTCTCTGACCCTGCTCCTGCTGCTCAGCTAAACAGGGAGGTGATTGCGGCTCAGGTTGCTGCTACAAAACCTGAGATGGGTTTGGATCCACCCCTGCCCTGTGCTGGAGAAGGGTAGGATGGAGAAACTAAGGGGTAAACTCCACCTTGAAATCAGGATGGAAGGTCTCAGTGGGGTTTAACCCAGGCAGAGAGGGTTGGGGGACACCCCAACCAGAGGTTGGGAGGTTTGGCTTAGAGGAAGCAGCGGGTCGAAGCTGCACCAGCACAGAAGCAGGGCAGTCTGTGTTTTCTTTACCCCACGCAGGGGTTACAGACCTCGCCGGGCTTTGCAGGGTGAGTAGAGGCATTTTGGACACAAGGGGGTATTGCAAGAGGAAGGGGAGGCGAGGTGGGTCACCGGCCTTTCCGCATCCCACCCCATCGCTGCCGTAATCCCAGCCTGGGTGGCTGCGGTCACCCCCTTTGTCCGGATGACAAGCGGGAAGGTTGAGTTACCGAACTACACCCATCTCGCCCTCTCCTTCCCGCTTTGTCCCTCTTTGGCTGCCCCCACCGCCGGCTACGGTTACCCCAAGGACAAAGGTGCTGGCGGCGAGGGGCTGGAGGTCCCCAAAAGGGGACACAGCCCAGCCCACGGCTCTTTCATCTCTTGCCCACGGCCGCAGCGGCAGAGATAACCCCCGCCCCGAGCTGACTGCCCCTGAGATAAGATCAGAGCCAGCAGGTAGGCAAGGCTCAGTCCTTCAGCACCTGAAACCAGAGGCTTTCCCCAGCCAGAAGGTTTCTCCGGTGCCTTCTGCCCCTTTGCAACCCAACCCGCTCCTCATCGTCGCTGTACAGGGCTGCACAGTCCTGGGGGCTCCAGCAAAACTTCAGACCTTCCCCTTTCCTTGGTCCTTGCAGAGTTTTTCCCGGGATGCAGGGGATGAAACGGGACCTCCTGTGGCACGTTCCATCCCTTGATGGGCTCAGTGGCTTTGCCCAGTAGCTCAAACCCACACGATCCCAGCAGTGGGAGCACCCTGGGAAACCAGGCTGAGTCCCAGAGGGCTTAGTGTGACGGTTAAATACAGATTCATTCCTCGGCTGCTGTCTCCCTGGTGCCCTCAAGCCCTAAACTCGGCTCAGTCTGCTCTTCACAGTCCCCACGGTGCCTGGGAAGCATCTCTTGACTGCAAGAAAGAAGCCTAAAAATGCTCCTTGGCCCTTGCAGAAGCAGCCCAGGGCCAAGGCTCTGCCACGACGGGATGAAAAGCATCCCTCAAGCCACGACAGCATTTCCTGGCTTTCGGGAAAGGTTATTTCTTAACATGGGAGGCTCAGAACAGGGGCTGGGGAGGGAAAAAAAGAAAAAAAAAGGCAGCATTGATCCAACCAAGTGCTGCTCGCTCTGACATCCTGAGCCTCAGCTCTGGCAATGCTGCATTTTCCTCAGAAGGAGAAGCAATATTTGCCTGGGAGGAGGGAGCTGGAAAGCCGGGTGTTTCTGCACTTTCCCCACCGACCCCTTCGACAGCGAAGGACTGGGAGACGCGGCAGATCCCTGCATGGCCGTGGGCATCTCCATCGCTCCATGCGAGGTGGGTTTCAGTGATCTGGATCTCAGCCTAGTTGGAGACGGGGTCCTGCAGCGTGGGATTAGTGCCCAGAAAGCCTCTTCCTCCGGGAACGCGTGCTTCGAACAAAACCAGGGGTACGGGGACAGAGCCGAGGTCCAGCACCCAGCAGTGAGCTTTAGACGGTGCTTTTCATCAAAGCCCTGACAACCCACTGAAACGATGACTTTGTTCCCGAGAGAAACCTGCCCCTTTCTTTGAAGTCACTGGAAGTGCCTTCAAATCAGGAGGCTTTCATGGAAAGGATAATTGCTCTTCATTGCGCCGAGAAGCGGTGGGGAGAAGGAATCAAAGGCAAACAGCCTCCAGAGCATCTCTCCTGCGGGTAGGAGAAATATTGTATCTGGCTGCCCCCGCCGCTCCTGCCCGCCCCGCCGATGCTCCGGCTGCCTCTTGGGTTTCATTCGTGACGTTCCCAAAATAACTTTTCCTTTCTCATCAGGACAGGAAGCCGTAAGAAACAAATCAAAGTCCAAGGCTGCTCCAAATGCCGATTCCGCCGGCGTACCAGACCAGCTGAGGCTGCGAGCGTTTGGATAAGCGAGATGGGGAGAAATCGCTTTTTAATTTCCTTGAGGCGCAGCGAGTTGCCCGAATTTTGGCATCGACGCTCGCTCAGCGCTGCATTCATGCGCTGCTTCCAGCTCCCAGCAGTTTCCACATTGGTGAATTTGACTCCTCAGGTTTTGCATCGCGGGGGTAGCTTCACCAGCCACCAGCCAAGGTGCTGCCGTGTCCCCAAACCTTTAACACGTGTATTTTCATGACCCCAACACGTGGGACTGGCTCCCACATGTTCTGGCAGAGCAGAAACTCAAGGTTGGGCTTCCAAAACGCTCCCCAGACACCGGTCACTGGCTTCTCCATCCTGGCAAAGCCGCTGACCTGAGAACTGCAGACAAACCGCAGAGTTTTGGCTCTGAATTGCCGGCTGGGAGGACGATGCAGCCGAGGACCCGATGTCCCTGAAGAGCCCTGCCAGCTACCGCGGGGCTCGGCTGTCCCCACTCACCTCCTGGCTCCGCCAGGGCTGTCCGCCAAGGCAGCGAGTGCTGGGATGGAGCTGAGCGAGGCTGCTGCTGCCAGGGGTGGCTGGAGAGATGCTCAGCCTCCTCCAACGCTCCGTCCCCACCGCCGAGGAGCGTTTGGGCCAGGCTGTCACCACAGGATGCTGCTGGGGGCTGACGGCAGCTGCAGGTGCATCCTTACACCAAGGTTAGAGGAGAACCCTCAACCTCAGCCTCTGCCTGGCTCCAGGGCACCAGCAACAGCAGAAACAACAACAAAAAAAAATAAACAAAAGGCAAAATGTCCCATTTCTGCTGCCAAAAGCTGACAATGGGGTTTGACCATCCCTGCCTGAGAAAACAAAGCGACCACAGCAGAGCGAGAGACCCAACAACCCACTGAAAGGACGACTTTGTTCCCCAGGGCTGCTCAGGATTCCCGACAGATGTTCCAGCAAAGCCCCAGAGCTGGAGCAGGGGGAAAGCCCCATCCCTGGAAACACTCAAGATCAGGTTGGAGAGGGCTCTGAGCATCCTGGTCTAGTCAAAGATGTCCCTGCTTCCTGCAGGGGGGGGTCGCACTAGTCGATCATTAGAGGTCCCTTCCAACCCAACCCATTCTACGGTTCTGAGAAGGCGAGAGCTCCGTGCAGCACATCTGGATCTGGACGAGAACATCTGCCCCAGCCCGCCGGCTGCGAACCATCGAGCGTGCACTGAGGGAACCGCAAACTCCCCCACTCGTGGGACAGCATCTGATCCAGCGCGGAATTAAAAACAAATATTTTCACAAGATTCCCAGGAAACACAAGACGAGGAGGGGGGTGGTGCGGGGAGAGGAGGGGATCCCCACGGCCGCCGGCATGTCGGAAACATTCACTTTTCCTTTTACATCTCTTTTATATGCTTGTTAGTCCGTGGTTTTAATACACTTCTGACCCACCCTGTGATATTATAAGACTTAATACTTAGCACTGTGGGAGTCATTTAGTGTTTTTAGCTGGGCTGGGATGGAGGGAGAGCCTGGACCCCGTCTGCGCTCGTGGAAAAGCACCATCGCCGTGAAAACACATGGGAGCATTTTGTTCCTTCATTGGATGACAAAAGTGCATTAAAGGATTATTATTATTAAGCTGGGGAATGACAAATAATCCACCTCTGAAGAATGCCCTAGTGAGAAACAGCTGTGTGACGTTCAGTTAGAGCAAATATTTCCGTGAGGACCAGCAGCTGGTCGGGATGAGCCGGTCTTGGGGAGCCTCAGAGGAGCAAAACAAGGGGAAAAAAGTGTCTTATCAAGAAAATATTTCATCCATCAGGTGACTCAGTTTGCTCTTTGGCTAAATGAAAGGCACCAAAAATAGAAAGCGTTCAAAGAGCGAACGAATAGAAAAGGAAAGAAAATCGGGTCTAATTCTGGCTTCCAGGCTGCGGGGAGGGCGGCAAGCGCAACAGCCCCTGCAGAAATCTGGTCCGAGTTTCGTGCTCGTAACAAAGCTGAAACCTCAACGAGTTTCACATGGTTTTGTGTTTCTCCCGCAGCATTTTCCGCGGCCACAAAAGCAGGGACTTGAAAAACGACCTCAAAATTTTTATCTGAGTTATCTCTCCCCGGCCCCTCTGACTTATCCCGTCGACGAAGGGTCGGAATGCAAAGCAGGGGGGGAGGTTGACGCGCGTGCACCCATCACGCAGGGCACAACCTGCCCTCGGATCCAAATCCTTTCCAGACAGGGCCAGAGCTTCTCCTTCCTTAAGAAATGGCTCAAGGGACACAGTTCTCTTAGCCCCAAACCCTTTTTCACTGCCTGCAGGCCCACGGCATGGAGATGCCGCTGGGAAGCGCCGCAAGACGCGATGGGGACACAGCTCAGACCCGCTCACGCATTTCTAGAAAGCTGCTTGCACCCAGTCCTGCCTCTTCTACTCAGCGCCGAGGGGCAATTCTGTGCTTTTTGTTGCTGGCCAGTTAATTAAAACATCTCCGGCTGCTCGACGTACGCAGGGATGCGACGGCTCCGAGAGGTGACAGCTTGCCATCGCGTGCAAAAAAAATGGGGTGATGCTGGGGCTGCCTGAGCTGTGGGATGAAGCGTCTTGAAAGTGCTTCACGCCGGCTGCCTCCAGCACCCGCGGGTCTTTTAGCTCAGCTCTGTCACTTCGGCTCCGAGTCCCCGAACGGCCGCTGCCTCGAAGGAGCTGGCAGGGTACGTGCTGACAGCACCATCCTTCACCCCGGCCAGGCAGCAGGATCAGCTCATGGCAGACTTTGCACAGGGCTGGATTTTTTGAGTCTCCTCCCCTCTTTGCCAGCAGAAGCACCACGGGATGCGACTGACCTGCAACCCATCGCTTTACGCCGTACCTGCCTGCACCCTAAGCCCCAAGTCCTGCTCCAACCACTGGGTATTTGGGACGGGAGAGAGCTCACCTGAGCCAGCAGCAGGTTAAAGCCATCCCCACCTCAACGCCACACTTCCCTGGGATGGAAGGGAAAGGAAAGAAGCTTTACTACCCCCCTAATTGTTCTTTCAGTCTTTTTGAACCAAGCAAGCGCAGTAGTAGAGAGGACCCTTACTCATCACACATCGTTTTTGAACCACCGGCCACGTTTATAGGCTGGACTTGATGATCTCAGAGGTCTTTTCCAGCCTCAAGGATTCTGTGATTCTGTGCAATTGAAGTGAACTTGCAGACCTCTCCTTTCTCCCCCTAATGCAGCAAGAGCTTCCCAAAGAAACCAAGAAGGTCATTTTTTTTCCTAGAAAATGTCCCCTTCACCTTCCAACATCTCCCCCAACACCTCTCACGTTATCTTAAACCAAATTAAACTCTGGCTACACCCGGCTCCCTCCTCAGTTGGGTGGATGGATGGAGGGATGGAGGGATGGATGGAGGGAAGGATGGAAGGATGGATGGAAGGATGGATGGAAGGATGGATGGAAGGATGGATGGAAGGATGGCTGCGAGAGGTCCCAGGTAGATGCAGGTTGGGGCAGGAGAGTGATTGCGGAGCCGATAACCATCACCTGGGCAGTGCCAGACCGCTCCATCCACAGCGAGGGATCCCCAGAGAGCCCTGGATGGGCAGCTGGTTTTGGCAACACGACCCTGGCTGAGTCTGCACAAGGCGTCAGACTGTGAGAATCGGGGTTCTGGGAGGTATTTTGCAGGGAAGACGAGGCTGTGAGGAGCTGGGAGGGCTTTTCTGCTCGGTTGGGATTTTTACCGGAAGGAAAATAATGTCTACGAGCTTTTCTTGGGGGGGAAAAAAAAAACCCACAACCAAAGATGAAGACAAGACTGTTCAGTTTTACTGCTCCATAAATCAGCCCTCGGGCCCCCAGCCCAGGGATCACCCCGGGTAAATCATCACCTCTTCTCAAACAAAGTCCAGCACCAGCACAAGTGGGAACGGGAGGAAACATTATCCCATCTCCCATCCCTGCTCCCCCCTGCTGCCCCTTGGGAGGAGGTTTTAGGATTTCGGTGAAAGTCACTGCATATACTTATAATTCCAGTTTTTAGCAGCTGACACTTCCCCTGCTTTCCGTCAGCTGCAAACTCTCCGGTTCCCAACGAAAGGAAGAAACAAATAAATAAAATCTGCTGTAAAAACAGCCACACTCTGCGAAGATTCGGGGTGAAATGGAAACCCAGCTTCCTGTTCACCAAAAAAAAACCCAAAACAACTTGAGAGGGGGAACACTTGTGATGACCTTCAAGCCAGTCCATCCTCCAACCCTTCTGCATCCTATTTATTTTAGAGGCATAATCCTGCAGTTTTCGAGTACGCAGCTCTCGACGTTCCCCGCCAGCTCCCTGCAGCGAGGAGGCTGGAGCGGTCCTGAGCCCGTGCGAGCCTCTGGAAGGGCTGAGGCAGCTCAAAAAAAAGAAAAAAAAAAAAGGAGCCAAGAGGTTTCCCCAGCCCTGAGGAGTTGTGAGGAGGGTGGTGGGGGCTGCAGCCCAGCTGTGCAATCTGGGCAGACATGGGGGAGAGCTGGAGGAGACCCAGAGGTAAAAATCTGCCAGAAAAAGCCCATCCTGGTCCCCTCCACCTGGCCCACGGACAGCGAGGAGCCCAGACATGAAATCACTCCCGCGACCCTACAGAAACGCCTTTTCCCCTTGACATTAGCAAGGCCTGGCAGGCAGCAGCTGGGACATCTCAGCTTTTGCCTCCTACCTCCTGTCGCTCCCAATTTCAGGTCTGAGATTAGCAGGGCCCGTTTCCCCAGGCTGTGGTTTACGGTTGCACGTGTTTCCAGCTCGGCAGCGACCGCGGCATTTGCACCGGTGCCTCGCTCAACGCGTTGCCCTTTCCGCACATCAGCATTTCTGGCCAAAAGTCACCTATAGAATCCGCCCAAGGAGTAAAGAAAACTGCCCCAGGAACTCCTCAAGACACAGACACGTATTGATCCTGCTCCCAGGAAAACCTTGGGAAAAACAGCTACAGGGGTGCATTTTTCCCTCATGAGCAAAGGGCTCCAAGCGATGCCCTTGGATTCGTTCAGCATCCTGAAGGATTTGCTTGCAGCTCTGGGCTGTAAAAATTATTCTGTGGATTATTCTGAGGATAAATGTTCCTGCCACACCTCGCCGGGTGCTGCAGAACCAAGAACCCAGTTCCTCTCTCAAATTCCTGGTGCCAGCTCCCCGATCCATAGCAGCACTGCTGTTAGTTGTATTTTCAGGCTCCTGGACTCATTTCCTGGCATGGATGGGGGCGTAGGAACTGGGCATCTTCTTCACATCGAGCACCACCACCGGCTCAACCCCAGCTGCCACCGTCCCCTTTCCCCAGCCCAGGGGAGCTGCAGGTCCCCGTCCCCTTCCTGGCCTTTCCCGGGGATCTATACCGGATCGATATGTGTCTAGTCAAGAGGTGAGAGGTGAATACATTAAAATACACTTAGTAAACACCATCCGCAGAGCTGGTGAGAAGGCGAAGGCAAGAAATCATTGCACAACAGCCCCTGGAAGACACGTAACAGGACAGAGCTGAATTCGAGAGCTGATAAATGTCCAGCCATGGGTCTGAGCTCTGGAGGGAGGAGCTTTGGATTGAGGGTCTGAAAGAAGAAAGTGTAAGGGGATTTATTTGCTTTCCAGGAGGGATATTTCCCCAAATCCTCTCCCTGCCCCAGTTAATTCGGAAAAGGTTTGTTTTCCACTGCAGCAAGGCACAGGAACGGAGCAGCGAGGATGCACTCGGGAGGCCTGGGAGATTTTTGGTTTTGCGCCCCAAAGCATCTCTGGTTTCTAAGTGAATTAAACTGGAGGTGGCAGGAAACATCCCTGGGAAACCTCAACGCCGGTTTGCAGCCCGTCAGACCTTGGTACCGTCGTCGAGGGGAGCAAATTCCCCAAACCTGTAAACGAGACTGTGCAAAAAAGCATCCAAGCCGAAAGGAGAGGGGATCTTGGAAAGTCTGGGAGGTGTTTTGGGGTCCTTGCTCAAACCAAGATGAATTGGGACAAGCTGGGAGCGTTGCAGCTTCAGTAAAACCTTCCTCCCAGCCCTGCTGAGGGCAGCAGGATTTCCAGCCACTGGCAGTGGCATCCATTGATCTGGGAAATTTATTCCCTAGAGACTTACAGGAAATGGTTCAAATCAATTTAGACCCAATTATCACACCAGTCACCTAAGAGCAGGGGAAAAGAGAAAGCTTTCCTCCCTCCGCCGCAGCAGAAGGAGAAGCGCAGTAAAAATGAGCGTATTTCCTCAGGCAGGACTCGCGGGGATCTTTAAAGATGCCCCGATATTTCCAGCAAAGAGCTTAAGTCTTCAAAACCAATAAAACACCCTCACTGGGGAGCAGCCTAAGGTCTCCATTTGGAAACTTTTGGCTTTGCTAGCGGGGCAAAACCCACGGAAACGCCTTCGCGGCCGTCAAATATAACCTGACCGAGAGCTCCCGGAGGAGATGCTGAGAGCGTTTGGCCCTACATCGGCTTCAGGAGAGCGAAGCGGAGCTGATCTGCTCCATCCATCTGCGCTCTGGTAGCGGCGACCGCGGTGGCTAACACGGATATCGCTTTCCTCTTGGCAAAAGTCCCAGCTCGGGGACGGGGAAGGGGCGGCAGGTACATACGGGGATGGGATGGATGGGAAAAGAACGTGGGAACGGCCGAGGAGGAGCACGTCTCTCCCGTCCAGCGACGCGGGACATCCCACCCGGCGCTGCAATACGGCAAAACGCTCAGCGCCGTCACACGAGCGTTCGATCTCGATCCAGAGATGCTCAATCCAGAAACGTCTCCGAGCTCGGTCCAGAAACTCTTGCCCAGGTTGAAGCTCCGCAGCCCCGGCTTGGGGCCAGCCTCGCCGTTCCCGATGGCCGAGGGAAGAGTTAACGCAGATGTTAAGAGGTAAAAACCAGAATACGGGATCAGCAATAAATCTGCCTGCCCTCGGCAGGGAGCAGAGCAATAAGAAAGATGGAAGGAAGCAACCCAGACCTCTGCTTCCATCGATAAACACAAAAACAAGAGCAAAACAGCGCCGGGATGAAGGCGGTGGCGGGGAAAGCTCCTGGCCCACGTGCTCACGACGTGCCCTTTGGCTACAGCTCCCCCCTGAGCGACGCAACGGGCAGAAGTGACCGCGGATGCCAGGCAGCGACGGCAACCCCCGGAAAAACGAGAGTCCCTGCGGGATCGTTTGCTACCGCCGACCGACTTGAGATCCTTAAGAAGATGTGAGAAAGAAATCTATATTCTCCCTGCACAGCCTCTTCGCCGTCCCTTCCCTCTTTGTCCTCCGGGCTTTGGTTTCCTCCATTATTGTGTTTGTTTGTTTTGCAGGATCCCTGCGTGGGGAAGGGGGAGCTGGGCTGTGGGAACCCAACCCCTCCACGGATCCAGCATCTGCTCCGGCACCTACAACGTGCAAGGTTTATTCTAATGGGGGATAAAAGGGAATAAAAAGGGATAAAAGAAGACTGAGAATAGTTGAATGAGTGCTAAGTTAATAAAAACAATAATAAAAAAACCAAAAGAACAACGACCTGTGTTGGAGTCAGATCTTTTACATCATATCTTGGAAAAAAAATGCAACGATGTTAAAGGTTTTTTTGGCGGCCGGATGCCAAAAGCTCTCATGGGGCAGAAGTGCCTTTCTTAAAGCACTTTAGAAAATATCACATGAACCAGTGACTGTAGACCAGGAAGGTCGTGTTTATACTGGGATTACAACCACTTAACACCTTTCCCTCGCCTTTGCAAAGCAAATCAAAGAGCAGATCCCTGCTCGGACTCCATGAAACCAAGGGTAACCTGCAGGGAAAAAGCAGCTCCCGGGAGGTTTTTCCCCATGTTTTACTTCCCCAGGGGGAAGCAGCCCTGAGCCTGAGCTTGCCACGGAGAGGAAGAGGAGCTGCTGCCTTCCTCCTCACACCGAGGAGGCGCTGAGCTCAATTGATTCTGCCCCTTTCTCACGTCTGCGGCTCCCCCCGTCATGGGGGCAGCTGGACGAGGCTTTGATGCCCGAGCGAGGTCCCTCGGGCTCCTCCGCCCACGAGCTGCTCCCACCTGCCCCCACGGCATCGCGATTAGCCGTAATGGCCGCGACGTCACGGCGGGAGGATTACAACTTCAAAAAGAAGAATAAGCAGGGGGAACGAACGACATCCTCCTCCCGACACGAGGGATGCCCAAACGCATGGGTAACGCTGGTAATTAAGGAACAGAGCGGGCGCTGGCAGCACTCCCAGCCGCCGGTGCTGAGGTTACTCCACTGACAGCCCCAGCTTCGGGCAAGGACCACCCAGTGCTGGGACCTCCGGGCATCCCTCAGGATGCTCGGTCAGTCTCTGGGCACGGCTTCAAGCTGGATCCGACCACCAGCAGCTCTCGCTGGAAGCAGAAAACACCCAGAGACGCCCAATTAACAGAGCAAAGTCATGAGCAGGGCAGACCCACAGCCCGTCTTGCCCCAAGTCCGCTCTCCTGCAGCAACCAGCCCCGTGTGAATCGAAGGGAAGCATCGCAGCCAGGGCCTCCCAAATGACAGCCCGATCCTAATTAGCTCAAGCCCCTTCTCAGCCTCTCCTCCAGGACACTTTTCTGTGAGCGGGAAGCAGAGCCAAGCCTCCAAGCACTCATGTAAACACTCAGCTCCTCCAGAAAAACCAGGAACTCATGTGACCCAGGCTATTTATTTTCCTAGGACTGTTTCTCCTACCCTGGCACTGCAGATTCTGCTTTTGACACCGTTTTTCTCTTGGAGACCAAAAGGCACGAACCCTCAGTGTTTAACCTCGCCGTGCCCTGGCTCCCTGCCTGGGGACAGTCTCCCCGTGCGGGCGAGATGCCGAACGCGGAGCGATGGGATCCGTGCAAATACCCGTCATCGTTCCCTACCCCCTCGCTGCAACCTTGCCAGCAGCCCTGCCTCCCGCGTGCCTTCCCCAGCCCTGTTATTCATTTCTGCCTCCTGGTCTTGACCTCCCGAAACCGTCAGCGCTCCCATCCTCCCCGAGTCGGGACACTCGAGGGGGGGTGATATCGGAGGAGATTTGGGTGTTTTGCCACCAGTGGGTATTATTCTTGGCCCCGCCAGCGAAGGAGGGAGGGGAATCTGCTGCTCGTGGAGAGCGGGGCTTGGGGGACAGGCTGGTGGCAGGAGCAGACGTTGGGAAGCAGACTGCAGTTGCAGCACATCTGGCTGGGATCACCCGTTGCCAACAGGGCACGGTGGCCCAAACCTCAGCCCGGGTTGCCGGAGCACTTGCACAGCACGTGGCCAGAGTAGGATCCCTGCTCCTTCCTCCACACCCACGTGAAATCCCTCCTGCCTCTCCCATCTCACTGGGCTTCCTCCCCACATCCCCATCACCCCCCGGAGCAGCTCAGCGCCGACCCCGGGTGCAGGCACGGAGCTCGCCTTTGCTTCTTTTCATCGCTCTCCAAAAGGATCGTGAGAGCGAAGCGGTCGCTGCTGGGAACAAACTGGGACGGGTCTGCTCTCCATCCACCCTTTTCCTGGCAAACGCTCCGCTCCCCAGTTAGGAACCATTTGGCAAAATGGCAAGGCTGTCCCCGGACACATAAAATGATATTAAGAGCAACCTCAACGCCTGTTCTCCCAGGGTGGCATCGTTTTCGACCCTGTAAACATCAGCCATCCCACATTTCAAACTTTCCTTCTTCCAAATTCCCCATTTCCTGAGGGAGGGGGTCAATGAGGCTGCAAGAGCAGAAGCGTGGGGAGGGGTCTGGCCCCCCCGCGATCGGCATCACCCGGTTGCACCCGAGCGGGCGACGCGAGGGCACTCGTGTTGGGGGGTATTTCCAAGGGAAGAGTGGAAAGCACCTCTTTCTCTCCCCCATCTCATTCCCAGAAAGGCTTTTTTTTTGGTTTTTTGGCTGGTAAGGAAACGGTTTTCATGTGCTCAGGCACAGTGGGAGCCAAACCCTGAGATCTGGCTCGGCGAGAAGGTCACGAGAGGAGACCCACTCGCCTTCCTTCAGCCAAGGGAGGCTGGAAGACATCACCCCAGCCAGACACACGCAGGGGGACGAGCCAGGCAAGAGCCCCACGGCCGAGCTGAGACGCCCACCGAGCCCCACACCACGCGTGGGAATATGTAAGGGGGTCTGGGGGAGCTGCAGACCAGTGGCCACGATCCCGAGCAGCCCTCGGCCAGCCAAATCACTGGGCAGCCGCCTTCGCCGAGGAGCTCCAGCCTGAGCAAAGACAGAAAATAAAGGATAAAGCCATCGATTGAGGCAGACAGCTCGCCCCAGCTCCTCGTCCCTCAGCACAGGGGCACGGCTGCCCCTTGACTCTCATCTCCAAACTCTTCAAAGGGCTCTTTGTCTCCCACCAGCACCAGCTCACTCGCTCGGGGGGCAGAGGCGTTAACCCGCCCGTGGGGATGCCATGAGCCCCGGGGCTGGCGAGGAAGGAGCCACGTACGCCCCGGGACACTCTGCTCTTCCCTCTGCAATGGGGGGGCGAAGCGTCAAGGCAGCTCTGCTGCCCTACACCAGGCTTAAAGCCCTGTGGAGGAGGCTTGAGCTGGAAGCCTGTTGCCCACGCATGAGAAACACGTGCCCTCCTCAGCATTAAGCTAATATTGTGTGTTTTTTGCCCGCCCTGCACTTGGGGGGCCAGCTGTGCCTCCAGAATCCCCCCCTCCCCGAGCCAGCTCGCGCCAGCCGCAGTCCTGGGAGCTGATGCCTCCAAAAGAACCTGCCGCTCTCACAGCCCCAGCCTGCGATTTGTTTAATCGATCTTTGGATAAAGTCCTACATGCATTCCCAGTTTCTCTGGGAGGTTTGGAATTGGTTTTCCCCCCCCCCCCCCCCTTCCTCCTCCGCAGCGCTTTGGCATCAGCTGTGGTCTCCCTGCAGGGACAGAGAGGAGGGGGAGCGGAGTCAGATTGCAGCCTTCACACATTTCCAAGCTTTCGCAGCCGTGTTTTCCCACCAAGGAAAGCTGGAAACCTCCGTCCGTCAGGCCACCGTAAACAGAACCACATGGCCGCGGCTCGGCTCGCCAGCCGGCACCCGACGGCGAGGAACCAAACCCGGGGAGAAACGCGAGAGCTGACCCATGGGAGAGGGGAGGCAGAGCCCGCGCCGGCCACTCTCATCAAGAGGAGGGGATGGAGGATGATCCAAGCTGGGAAAAGGAGAATTTGAAGGCTCGAGGCTCTCAACAAGCCGAGCGTTGTTGAGTGACACGGGCAGCAAGCGGGGCGGGAGGGAATTCGTTGAAATTTCCATCGCAACAGGAGTCCCTGCTCACTTGTGAGCTCCGGAGCTAAACGCACCATTCCAGGGGAAAAAAAAAAAAAATATCCCACAGAAGCACTTAAAGTATTTGCATTAAATACCCAACAAGCCTATCAGGATTAATAGCATTAGAGTAAATTCCAAACAAATTAATAACCATTAGGCCGTCACGTAAAAGCACTCCTGGAGCTGGCTGGCCGAAGCCTCGCTGTAAATCACTTTGCTATCAGTAGCCAATCCTCTGCTCACAGACCAAGAGCTCCTTTAGCCAGCAGCGCGTCGCGTTACAAATAAAAACACCCAGCGAGCATCATCTGTCGGCACCACGGGTCCCCCAGGCTGAGAACCAAGTGCCTCTTCAAACCAAACCACCAAGATTCCCCTCCCAAAAAACCACCTGCACAGTCTTTTGACTCGACTCAAAAAAAAAAGCACCAGGACAAAGCGTTCGGGAGCTCAGCTCTTACCTACTTGCTGTCACGCAGAGGGCAAAGCTTTCGGAAAGGTGCCCAGCGAGGAGGAGGGATGCTTTGGGGTTAATGGAGCCCTTGGGAGGAGGCATCTGATTTCCAGCTGCCATAAATGATCTTACCCGATTAATCCACCGCCCTGGCTCGGTTCCCTCCCCTTTTCCCACCCAGCCAAGCAATTTTGCACCCAAGGATGCGCAGCCGGGCTGCCCCATCAGCTGCGTGCAGCTGGCCCCGAGACCCCCCTCCCAGCCCGGGTACGGAGAGGAAGAGCAGGAGGTTTGTCTGTTCCGCTGCCATCGCCGGCACAAACCCCTTTTTAGCTGCCGAAAAGTTAAATAAATGAGGAAAAAAAGACCTTCCCCAACCCATAAAAGATGAGCAGAAGCAGGTGCCTCGGGAGGGCGGATGGAGAGAATTAACATCTCCAAAGCAATTACATCACCACGACTCCCAAACAGCTTTGAAATCGTTGACCTCGACCACATTCAATCCCCTAGATTAATTACCAGGGTTAATCACAGCTGTAATAACTGGCTTAGTCAGCATTACGACACACTCTCACCCTGAGGGTCTGCTTCTTACCTGGAGAAACAAGCCCTGGCTTTTCCCTGCCCAGTCCACAGGACTAGGGTGGAGGAAGCTCCTGCAAAGTTCTTTTTCAGCCAGGTTTTACCTACTTTTTCCATGCAATCGTGGTTTTCACCTTGCTGTTGGGTGCAAGGAGGCACCCGTGGGTGGTTTATCACCTGTGAAACCTGCCACTATTCTTGCTAAAGAGTTAGTGGGGTCACCACTATTTCTTCCAGCAGAGCTATTGCTCTCGTATAGAGCAAAGAAATCACCGAGCCCCAATTTCCCACCTAAGAGCTGGCCGACACTCAGACAGATGTTTTCTATAAATAACAAAACAAGGAGCACACAAGCTGCAGAAACAGGGAAAGCAAATCCAATTAGGTTGGAAAAATTCTCTGCCAGGCTTGCAAGGGGTCTGCGGTTAATCATCTCGCAGGGCGCATCTCGACGAAAATAATAGAGATTTGGGGTGCTGGTTCAGCCTCTCCGGGGTAAAACCCGGCTGCGTGGGCGAGGAAATGCATCCCCATCCCCATCTCTTTGTCTGCTTTGGAAACAAGAATGAGAAAATCTGAGCCAAGAGGAAGGATTTGCCAAGGGACAAAAGGCAAGAGAGCTTGGGAGCTTGCTTGATTTCCTATAATAATGATTGATTTTTCTCCCGCTGCTCTCTCGGATTTTGGCTCAGGACCTGGGGCTCCCCTGGGATCCGGGCTGCAGTGTAGGTTTCACTTAAACGGACAATTTGTTGCTTTAACTCGCTAAAAACCTCAAAAGCCACAACAGGGCTGGGTTGTACAAGCTGGTTTTTTCCTGTCTCAGGTCAAGCGACAGCCAGCAGCGCCGACCCCGCTGGCTTAGCCGGGAAGCCACGACGCCGGTGGTGGCTGACGCTTTCAAAGAAAACCCCCTGTGATTTTTGGTTCGTTTTCAGTGTTTCGGGTTTATTTTTTTTGAGGTGGGCCAGCTCAAAACCTCTTGAAAGCAGCCCCAACTCCCCGGCGCAAAAGCTTTTAATCTAAGCAGCAAAAACCGAGCTGAGACGCAGCGGTGGGACGCTTGAGCGAAGCAAATTCAGCCTCCAGACACGGTTTTTTGTTTCTAAATCAGAGCAAAAATTAAGCGGCAACTGGTTGGAACTAAATCAGAAATAAATAAATAAAAAGACAGAGAAACCTTCTCATGAAGTCATTCAACTGAGGCTGGAAATTGTCCTAAAGGGTCGGCTCCGCCGATGAGGACGGCGAAGCTGAGCCGCGGGTTTCTGTCCCCGCTCCAAGGGCTCCTTATGCATTTTGCATTAAGCAGTAATTGGATAAAATGCATAAACAGGCGCTGGCAGAGGAAGGAAACGCAGGGCTCCCTCTCCGCCGGCCGCAGAGGCAGTATCTCCGACCACAGCTCTCGGTGTGGGGCGGTCGCTGGTGGGAGCTGCGCCCTGACCCGCAACCTCTTGCCCACTAGTGATGGACACCGCGGGAGGGAGGCCCATGACGTGGTGTCCCCAGCCTGGAGAAGGACCGTAACTCACCCCAAAGAGCCCCCACGACCTTTATATGCTCCAATTTTGGGTGCTTCTACTAAGGTTCCTGCTCAGATGCCACCCTTAAGCATCCCCCACCGTCCACTGAGGCTCATCTTTGGCTTTGGTTAATTGGGAGGGGGAAAAACCAAAACAATCTTGCATTCACTGGGAGACTTTCTGATCTAATCAAGCCCCCTTCCTCCCTAGTCCCCATGAATCGCTGCCTTTGGTACTGCCAGAGCTCGAGGCGATCGGGCAGAGGCCACTCGCCGCCTCGTCCCGGGAATCGGAGCATCAATGGAGCCCGAGCCTCAGCTGCTCCGTGCTGGCCCCGATCCACGAGCTGCTCGACGCTGTCGGGGACCCGACCGTCGGAGCAATTAGGAAAGCCTCATCGTTAGCCCAAGCACGGTTTTTCCAAGAGCAAATCCATCCGGGTTATTCCCCGGGGTGTCTGAGCTTGTCAACAACGCGCCGCGCTCTCCCGCGACAGCGAGCGCCGGGTTGGGCTGTGGGAGAGGGGTTCGGAGAGAGCAAACGGGTGGGTTTCGGGGCAAAGTGGGAGATACCAAAGCAAAAAAGCGATGCTGGGAAGGGCGTGGTGGCTTCTTTTCTCGCTCAAAGCCTCTTTTCCCTCCGCTGATCCTCCAGCCTTCTCAAGCAGAGAAGGAAAGCTTAAAATGCAGCAAACAGAGCCTTAAAGAAATGAAGAAATTCCCCTCAAAGCCCCTGAACAAGCAAATCTGCGACACGGAGCAGGACAGGGAAGACAATCACAGCCCCTCCAGCCCCTTGTACCCCCCTGGGAGCTGGGAGCTGGGAGCTACCGCCTGCACAGCCCCTGGGGGACAAGGCAGGGCTGGAAGGGCAGGTGTCAGGGGCAGACGTGCAGCTTTTTGGCTGGATTTGCAGCTTTTTAAGGGGAATAAGGGCAGCTGGATCGAGCACGTACACGCAAACCTGCTCTCAGCCTGTCCTTCATGAGGACCCTGCATTCGAACCAAAAGCTCTTCACACTCTGGGCTGAGCCTGCCGAGATGTCACTTAAAAACACGGGAGCAACACAACGCGTGATCACCCCCCTTTTTTTTTAAGGCACTGAGCACCTGCCCCCTCTCCTCCCGCACGGTTCCCCCTCCCAGCCCAGGTGCTGCTCAGTCCCATGGCCAAATCTCCTCCACACACACAAATCCTCCCACCTCTGCCCCAAAACAAGCCCCAAACACCTGGCCCGGGCGTCTTTCTTCGGGCAATCCGATCCCCGGGACGGAAAGCAGCTCCTCTCCCGAGCCCACCAGGACGGGGGGGCTGCGTTTGGCCACCGCCGGCCGCCCCCGGCTTGGACCCGACCCAGGCTGCTGATGGAGTGCGAGGGCTGGAACCACACCAGTGCTCTCCGTTCTCCTTGGTAAATAAAAGAAAACAATGATTTTTATTATTATTAAGAGGAAATTTGGGGGTAGAGGGGTCATTACCCAAGCCCACAGAGTGCCCAGTCACCCCCTCTAGGGCTGTGAGGTGCTACCCTGCATCGCAAAAAGATGCATTTCCACGTCATCGGGTTAAAAAAAGTCATTTGAAGACTCACAGATCGGACAGAGAAAGATAAATTAATCCCATCAGGTTGAGGGCAAGAGAGCCCTTTAGAGGAGGTGCCTCCGAGAAGAAACTACCTCTCCCACAAAACCCCCCCCATCGCGCTGGGGCGGACGGAAAACATCACGCGAAAGGATTCCCCTCGCCGTGATATTTTTCCTGCTCTGACACAAAGTGAAGCCGCAGCCCCGGAGGCAGCGAAACGGGCTGGGAACCCCGAGGGGCTTGTGTGTCCCCTCCACGAGAGCACGGAGGGTCTCAAGCAAGGGAGGGAAGAGTGTTGGGAGCTGAAAGTTCCCGGGGGTTCATGGTCCAGTCTGTGGGTGAGAAGCTCTGGGAAAAGTAACGGGGGTGGAATGGAAAATGGGGCCAGCACCGGCGCCCTGGTTGCTTGCTGGATTGCTCAGAGAAAGAAACCTAAATAGTTCCATGGAAAACGTAAAAAAGGGGAAAAAACACCCCGAAACATCAGGTTTCTTCTTTTCAAGAGAAACAATAACTACCCTTTTCCCCCCGCCCTTGTCACCGGTTGTCCCAACGCACCCTCCTGGCTTTCTTATCCCTTTTTTGACAAGAAGGCAAAATTTTTTTTTGTCTGGAGAAAAGCCCCATCACTTGTCCAGCCCACTCTAGCGTTAAGAAATATTAATAATTAGCATTATTACACGGCTCCCAGACGGGGCTTATCCCCCGTCTGCACCGGGGAAGCAGAGAGACACCAGCGCCCGTCACGGGCACGCGAGGATGAGGAGCAGGACGAGGTTTGCCTAAAGCAGCTCTTCTCTAGGTGGGAAATGAGTTTCTGGAGGTCAAAGAAATAACAATTCCTGCCTGCACCACCTTGAGAAATTCAACCACCTCCCTCCAAAACGTGCCTGAGAAATCCAGATATTTCTAGAATGGGAATTCTAAGGGGCCTGGGGGAGCGTGTCCTTCCTCTGCTGTTAGAAACGCGTCGGCCTGGCTTCCCGAATTTCTCTCTGCGGGAGTCAAAGTGTTTGCAGCACCTTTAAACCCCGAGCTGGGATCTCGGCGTAAACCCCTTGACTCCAGGAGCTCCGGCTCGACTCTTGGCCATCACGGGGGACAAGCAGCCCACCCTAAGGCGGCGGAGCCGCGCTCACTCTTCTGGGGCCAAAGCAGAGCTTTGAGCCTCCGAGATTCACCGCCGAGAGGTTTTTTCCTCTCCTCGCATCTCAAGCAGCAAACTGTGAAGATTTCAGCCTCTTCTCCGCCCAGACTGGAATAGCACAGAGGGTATTCTGCACGCGGAGAGTTGGGGTTTTTTCCATACCCTTTCAAAGGCACGCAAACAACTCGGACCCAGCCAGAGGCACGGCAGCATTTTTACCGATCATTTTAATTTCGTTCGGCGCTGTCCCGCTCCAAGGGCCGGGCGAGAAACGCCGCCGGTTGCAAGCCGTGCAGTTTTTGTGCCAACAGATCGTATCGTGTTTGTGTTGCCTTTTCCCAACGATAGGGTCGGGATGGAAATACGGGCCGTGACCCGGTAAAGCGTTACTGGGACGTGAACCCTTTTCATCTCCAATTTATCATTTCACATCTGCCCTGGTGCCCGTTTGCTGAGCCCAGCAGAAACGAGCCGTTAATCTCCATCCCGCTCCGGAGGAAGGAGGAGCTGCGGGAGATGCGAACCATCACCTCCAGCGCAACGTTCTGCATCGCCTGAGCGGGCAGGATAAATGACCTTTTCTTTTTTTTTTTATTTTTCCCCTTGAGGTTTGTGGTTTCAAAGCGCTGGGGCTATGTCGGCTGCCTGCACGTGCTTTGTCATCCTAGGGGAGGATCTGCAGGTAGAATCAAAGCCTCGCTTTGAGAAAAAGATCCTGTGTCCTACATGCAAAAGGCAGGGAAGGGCTGCTCCAAACCCCATCTCTGTGCAAACAGCCCTTTGTTTTCCCCAGGATTATTTGTTTTCCCAGAGAGACTCCGGTTGCTTCTTTGGTTATTTTTTATGAAATGATATTCAGCCTCGGAGGGAAACCGGAGCCACCCGGCCCCAGCCCCCACTGGGTCCCTCCCCCTGGAGCCAAGCACCCTCGGGGCAGCCAGCCCTGACACCCCTCTCCCAGCACCCAGGACCAACAGGGACCCAAACCCCCCACAGAAACTCCTTTTCTCTCCCGTCTGTCCCGAGAAACCCACACGAGCCAACGCAGAGAAACCCAAAGGAGACGGGGATGAAAAATCACCAAAACCACTGTCGCACAGCAAAATAGGGCACCCTAATCCTTGCTGGGTCCCCAGCTTTCCCAGGATAAACACGATTTCTGCTCGCAGAATGGCGCTTTAAAAAGTTTCCTGGGTTATTTCCTTTTCCTGAGTTATTCCATTTTCTGAGCCATAAAGAACAGGTGGGTTTGGGCAGCACCCACCACTCCCAGACCGGCAGGTTTTGGGGTTCGCTGCCCTTGAAGCCTCGACAGCGAGGGGTGGGGGGGACAGGCTGCACCCAGAAATCAGGCGATGCCCAGAGCAGCTCCCTGCTACCCTCTGCAGTCGGACGGCAGAAGGGCTCGCTCAGCTCGCAGCCTACTCTGCCTCCCTGGAAAAGGCAGGATTTACCCCCAGCAAAGGCAGGATTTACCCCCAGCCCACCCTCCCGCTCCCCGCCGGGGTGCACCCCACCCCACAGCACCCCCAGGTGCAGCCCCCATGGCGAGATTTTTATTCTCCCTGATTTGCTCTTGTTTTAGGCAACACTTTGCCAAACCCTGGCTCTTTAGGAAAACCCTGTTGACTGCAGGTATCTGCAAGGGAAAAAAAAAAAAAGGAAACGAGGAGGAACCTTTTCATTTGTTTCCCCACTTCGAAATCCAGACGGGCTCCCATAGCTTTAGCCAAGAGGTCTCTGCACTTGGCAAATGCCACCTTTTGGAAATGGTTATTTTTCATTACTGGAAAAGGGAGGGGAAAGCCCCACATGTACAGCTGGGAAGAAGGCGGGGAGCTGGGGCAAGGCAAGAAGTGGGATTTAAAGATAACTTTCCCAGGAGCAACCTTATTTTATATTTCAGCATTCCAAAAAGCAGCCTAATGTGTTCGAAAGGCAAACCCAAACTGCTCTTCGGAGGTACCTGCTTTACGGATCCTGCCTGGCTGGAAGGGTTGAGCTGGACGTGGCGAAGGGCTGAGCACCAGAGATGGGGCCGTCGGCTCCAAATCCCCCCTCTCAGCTGAATCCAGAAAAGGGTTTTAGGAGAAATTTCCCCAAGTGCTGGCACCCCAAGCATGAACATCCCTTTTGTAGATATTTCTAAATTAATAAAATGGAGCTGCATTATGCACATGAACACCAGCCGATGCACACAGCGATACTTTGAGGGGGGGGAATCTGCTCGTCTCCCCCTTGCAGCAGAGGATGCAGCTGGCTGACACCCCACAACCCACCCTCACCCCCCACCCAGCTTTGCCCCTGGGCCCCTAAACTCAAATCAATCTGGAACAACTGTACGTACCAGCCGGGAGAAATCTTTCGATACCCGCTAACGAAGGGCTCTGTGAGAGCAAAATATGAATTAATGGCGTTTCTCGCATTTCCAGGGGCCGAGAGCATCCACCTGCTCCCTGGGAGCACGTCCCTGCGCCGCAGCCCGGCCGAGGAAGGCCGAGCACAGCCAGAGGCTGCCGGAGAGGAGGCAGGAGACAGAGCACTGAACCGTGGCTCAGCAGAGCCGAGCTGAGCTCAGATCTCCCCGCTGCGGCCAAATCACCTTGGGGTGTTGGACTGCGCAAATCAAAATAAGGATGGCAGCCTCTTTCCCAGAGTAACTGCGAGGGGAAAGGGCAGCGCCAGGGGATGCGCAGCCTCTCAGGCTGTATATCCCTCTTAATCAACACCTGAATTAATTATCTTCCTCCCCTCACAGCTGTCAGGCGTTTGAAGGCTTGGGTTCCCACTCTCGCCATGCTCCCTTGCTTCTTTTAAATCTCTGCATAAACCAGCCTCCCTGACCTCCCGATCTTCGCTGTCTCTCCCAGAGCATCTTCACTCTCAGGGCTGGTTGGGTTTTTTGTGGGTTTTTTTTTTTTTGCCCTTTGGCTCTCACAGCCTTGACAGCGCTGCTTCGCAGGCAGCCGCTCCAGCCTTTGCAAGAGCAGCGCCGTGAGTTTACGCCGGCGTCGGACCCACCGGTGCCGCATCTTCTCCTCCTCCTCCAAGAGAACCGAGCCCTTTCCCTTTAGGGATGAACCTCCAAGGCACCCACCTGGCATCCTGCAAAACCCCCTCGGCACGTGTCTGTGCCTCCGCGTCCGTGGGTGTTTGTGACACCTCACCGGAGGACGATGCCCAGCGGCACTCTGCCAAAACAACTGCAAAATCTTGCCATCGCTGCTGGGGATGGTACCAAGAGCCAGTTTTCCTCCCCTCCCCATCACACATCTGCACCCCAGGTCGATGCAACTTTGCTGCTTAAAAATATATTCCTCGTTTCTGGCCTTTTCTATCTTTCTAATCTTCCTTTTAAGCCTTAATTCTGCCAAGGTTGAGAACGCCTGGTGGTGCTGGGGGAAAAAAAAAGCTTCCAAAAAATAGAAAGCTGCATTGGTAACCGGAGGGCACTTGCTAGAGCCTCCCCCCTCCCCATTTCACTGCCTCCCAGTGCTCAGCACCCCCTGGTTTCCCAGGAGAGCTGACAACCCCTCCCAGTTTGAGCCCATCTTTCCAGCGCAGGGTCCCACTAGAGGGCAATAGAAACCCAGGAAAAGAGAAGAGGAGCTGGGTTGAGCAGCTCAGGGGAGAAAGGGCCTGGCAGCTGCACCGCCGAGGCTTCCTTCAATTCAATTTTCGGGTAAATCACCCCTAAACCCCCCTCTCGGCTGCTCCCAGGGATGTGCAATAGGAGAGCTGCGAGAGGCTGCGTCCTGCAGCCCCTCCAAGCAGCCCCTGCTCCCTGCAGCGGCAAAAACATCCTTCCCAGAGAGCTGGATCCCATGGAGGGGGGGAAAAAAAAAAAGGAGGTTTCCCAAAGCTCTAGGAACAGGTGGGTAACGCTTGGTTTGGGGAAATTTGCACAATCCGAGGGGGTGTTTTTACAGCAGCCCCAGCTTGGGTCCCGGACTGTCGTGCTGGGTTCTGCACGTGGAAACGCAGCTGGAAGAGCCCCGGCGCCCCTCTGCAGTCACACCCCAGGAACAGGTCTGACCCCCTGGGAGAAGCCCACGCGGGACAACGAGCATCCTCAGACCTTCCTTTCGTGGCAAAACGCAGCAGAATAAACTTGCAAACCCCACTCTGGCACCCACCGGCTGGCGCTGAGCTGAGTGAAACCAGAGCTGAAACGTCGGCACCAACTCGCCCCGTCCTCAGAGGTCAGGACGCTCCCTCCGACCCCAGCACCATCCCAGCCTGGGAGCCTCCTGGGGAAAGGCAGCAGGGATAAGAGTTTTCTTTAGATGTGCAGAAAGCAGTACCCAGCTGTCCCATTGCCTCCTCCCACCCCGATCCCATCCAATTTGACACCGCCAGGACCATGTTCGCCAGTGTTTAAAAGGAAACCTGTCCAAAATTCTGGCCCAGGACATGCCTGGATGGTTTTATTTCCAATATTGAAGTCTTGTTTCTGCACAGGAGGTGCAGGGAGCCCACTTTTACCATACAGGTCCCTCGGATGGGCCTTGCAGGCTGGGACACGTGCCTGGGCTGGACTGGCGGAGACATTCCCACAGCTACAGGAAGGTGCAAGCACCAGCCCCATGTTCACCACGCACGGGCTATTTAAGTAGCTCCAGAGGGAGCCATCGCAGCACAAGATGAGCTAGAGCAGCTCCTAAATCAGTCCTTCTTTATGCTACTCCAGTCCCCAGCTTCCTCCAAACACCAGGAAACCCAGAAAGTCACATTAAATCATTTTTATCCCTTGTTCTTCCTCCTCGTCCTGAGCCGCGCTGACCTCAGCTCAGCCTCGACGAGTCACGAGGAGCTAAATTGGAGCTGCAGAGGTGCTGCTCCCAAGCATTTCACCACCCAGAACCAACGTGGGAATACGTGGGGTGCACCCAGCCCCATGGACGCAAGCCCACATTGCACAGATGCCTCTGGGAAGGCTGCGCAGGAGATGCAGTGCTTGGAGTGATTGAAAAGCGGGTGATGGCACAGGCATTTGGAAGTTTTATGAAGATCTTTTATCGAAATCACGGTAGTTAGAGACGTGCAGGCTATTAAAGGTATCCAGCATGCCTCTGGGGCCAGGACAGCATTAGTGCTGCCATATATCCTCCAACACTGTGTTCCTGCCGGTTTTAGGAGACCCCAGGGTCCTTCCAGCACTGCTTTTGGATGAATATTCCAGAGCTCAATAGCCCTGGCTACCAGGAAGCCTTTTTTGAGGGATTTGTTACTCCTTTGCTTCCTTCAGCACAGGTGGGTCAGGGGAACTGGGCTCACCAGGCTCCTCACTTCCATTAAGGAGGTGTTTTATCTTCCTGTGTCCCAAAATGCCACCTCTCCAGGGGAGCAAGCGCCATCACCACTAAGCAAGTTGCTCAACAGCGAGTAAAAAGTGATTCAACCCCCAAGGTAACTCCCTGGACATCTGTCCGAGATGGTATTTCCAACCTGATTCAGATTTCCAACAACCCCAGGAGGTGAGAGGCAGCGCTACAGGCAGGCAGCAGGCAGGTTTGTCACCCACCTTGCTCCCCTCCCCAAAACATCACGAGAAACTTCCCTGTCCAGACCCCAGCGCTGCAATCGCAGTGGAAAGCTGGCCCAGTTCGTTGGGCAGATGGAACTGCTAGCAGGGCACTCGGCGCCAGCACCCTGCACCTCACAACCCGCTCTTTGCCCCGTAGTTTCCTCCATCTTTAGCATCCCTGCCAGCTCTGGCTTTCCTGAGCAGCTCAGGAAACGGGGGAGAAGGAAAAGGCTGCAGAGGGGAAGGTGGAGGGATGTGAAGAAGAGGAATTGTCTCCTAGGGGATGCAAAAATATCGGGTTTAATTCTAGCCCTGTGCCTGGCAAGTTGCTTCTGAAAACTGCAACTTCTGCCAAAAGATGGGAAAAGGACAACTGCTGCCTTCGAGGGGACAAAACCCACCACAAGCAAATCTGCCTTTCTGTAACAGCAAACCAGTGGATTCTGTTTCCATTTTAAGCAAAACAGTGCCTGCCATTCCTTCTAGGATAATACAGAAATCAAACCTCCTGGCTTGGAAGAACAGGATCTGCATTTCCTTGCTCCTTTTAGGATTTCACAAGTTGAAGAGGTGCAGTGCCCTGGAACAGCTACGATTTGCCACCTCCTGCCCCTGCCATGCAAAGGGAAGGGGAGAATGTTATTGCACAGACATCATTAACATGAAATCACAAATAAAGTCAAAATAAACTCCCTACCCAGCTTGCTCCTCTTGCAGAGGAGATGCCGGATTCTCCAGGCAGGAGTGAAATACTTCACATCCATTTGGAGCAGGTAGAAAGGCTCAGACATACAGATCCCAAAATTAAAAACCCCTGGAAATATTACAATTCTTCCTGGTTTTAATGATTTTACGGGTGAAGAGGGAGAGAAGACTGCCCAGCCACGCAGCCAGGCGATGGGGAAGGAAGCATTGCTGCAGCAGCTGATAATAGAAGAAGGAAAATTAAACCTCCTCGATAAACTCAGGCCCAAAGTGTCTCCCCTTGCTTGTCCTTCACCTCTCGAAGGAGAGAACCACTCTGCCCCACTTTGTGCCTCCCTTTGATACCCATGGCCAGTCCCGCAGCCTCCTGAGGGGCACTGGCTGGAGAACAAGCCTTTTGCCTTTTCCTGATGGTTAGACTGGAGGCAACAAGATGAGGAAGAGCTGGGCAGAGGTAATGCCACGGTCCTGCCTGTTCCCCTGGTGAGAACCAGAGACCTTGTGGGTCCCCCCCAGCTGAGCCCTCATCCCAGTTTGCTCCCCTAGTTCTGCACCACCAGCCTGGGATGCTCCTCTCTGGGGACCCCTTCCCAGCCTTCCAGCGCACCCACAGCCCCTGCCAGAGCCCGCTGAGCCCTCCGGGAACCTCCATCAGCCCCTGGGGGGACCTGGCTTGGTTCTCCTGGGTCGCAGGCAGCAAAGGGTTACGCTCGGAGGTGCCGCTCAGCTCCCAGCACCTGGCACGGGAGGGAGGGGGAGAGGAGGGGATGGAGCGGAGTTTCTTGGAGTCTCCAACGAGGCAGGGGAGAGGAGCAGGCAGAGGAAGAGGCAGGGAGCAGGAAGAGCAGGAGCCGGCAGGGAGCAGAGAGAGGAGCAGGAAAGCAGGGGCAGGAGGAGCAGGAGCAGGCAGTGGAATAGGAGGAGCAGGGGCAAAAGCAGGAGCCAGCAGAGGAGCAGGAGCAGGCAGGGGAGTAGGAGGAGCAGGGGCAAAAGCAGGAGCCGGCAGAGGAGCAGGAGCAGGCAGGGGAATAGGAGGAGCAGGGGCAAAAGCAGGAGCCAGCAGAGGAGCAGGAGCAGGCAGGGGAGTAGGAGGAGCAGGGGCAAAAGCAGGAGCCGGCAGAGGAGCAGGAGCAGGCAGGGGAGTAGGAGGAGCAGGGGCAAAAGCAGGAGCCGGCAGAGGAGCAGGAGCGGCGGCGGCAGCAGGTGAAGCCGCCTCCCGCCCGGTCCGGCACAGCGCGGCGGGAGCCACCGGAGCCACCATGGGCCGGGGGGGAGGGCTGGGAACCGGTTTATAAAGGGGGACACCCCCCCTTCCCCTCGCTGACGTTCGTCACTTAAAAAGAAGGGAGGGAAAGGAGGGGAAAAAAAAAAAAATAAAACCGCGCCGAAACCCTCTCTAAATTTGAGATCCGGCGAAGGCGGGCGGCACCGGCTGGAAAATGCATCTTCCTCGGAGCTGCATCGTCCTCCTCATCCAGGGGACCATCTCCCTGCTGGTGAGCGCTGGGGCTGGGGAAGGGGGGGCTGGGGAGGGGGTCATGCCGTAAAGGAATGAGGGGATTGACAGCCAGGAGCATTTCCCAAATCAATTTTCCGCCCCCTCGCCCAGCTCCATCCCCCCCCCACCCAGCCCCATCCCCTGAAAAAAAATAAGCGTCCCACAACTTCTGCTATTTTGCAGCAGGTGGGCAGCGGGCAGGGTGGGCTTGCAGGGCTGATAAAGGTACCTTCTGATCGCCCTAAAAATCTGCAGGACTCCCCCCCGAGCAGAGCGGTCCTGATACAGCTGCTGGGGGCAGCTCGCCCACACCCCCAGTCCCCGGGCTGGGCCAGAGCTCTTGGGCAGAGCCCACCTGGCCGACCTTGACCTCGGCTTCCCCGCTGCCAGGTGAGCCCTTCGCACCCCTGGGATCACGGCTGGCGTTTGCTCAGCAGCCCAGCACTGCGAGCGACGGGGCTGCAGCATCCACCTCTCAAACTGGGAATCCTTCCAGCCCGCTGGGCACCCACAGCGAAGCTGCCCCCACCCAGCAAATCCTCAGCCCCCACCTGCGCTTATTTTGGCTGGTGGCAGGCAGAGCCCCCAGGTCAGCGAGAGCAGAGTTTGCAGAGGAGCCCGTGCCCGGCTGTTAGAGGCGAAGGGCATCTCCCCAGGGTGAGAACTGACCTCTGTGTTCTGCTCTCCCTCGTCCTGCCCCACTGCTCCCAGCTCTGTCTCTCCTGGACCGTGGCACAGTGTGGAGGTCGGAAGAGGGTCCTGTGGGACGTGCTGTGAGCAGCAAGACGGGCACGAAGGCCACGAGGTGGGCACCCTTGACGCAGGTGTGCGTCCTCCCCCACAGCACCCTCTCCCCGCATCGGCAGCGATTCCCCCGGGTGAAAAAGCTCTGACCTCAGAGAGGTGCCGCTGCCAGGCTGCACCAGCAACGAGCAAAACGCACCCGTCCCGGCTCCTTTCACCCATTCCCTGAGCAACCATGAGATGAGAGTAAGAGCAGGGGAGATTGCTGCCAGAAGGGAAATATGGGCTACAGAGAGGAGAGAGGAAAGGCAGGAGAAACGGGAAATGAGGACAGCAAGGACGGGATGGATAATGGCTGGGTCATGTCTGGAGTAGCTGGGGTGACTCTGGAGAGCAAGAGTGGGCAAGGGGGGCAGATACCCAGTGTCCATCTGTCACTCTCCACTACTGCTGTGTTCAGGTGATCTGTGGCCAAGAAGAACCAGGGAGAGGTGCAGAGCAACGTGAACCCAAAACCCAGGCGACAGCTCAAGTGCAGAAGACGAGAGAGCTGCTCTCCCCAAAGCCCCCGTTGACTCCAACCTTACCACCGAACGCGACCCACCTGGAGCTGGTGAGCAGCTCACGGGAGTTATGGGATATCCTGGATAACCTCCCCAAGCAGGACCATGTTCCACACCCCAGAGGACAGAGGGACTTGGGGTCAGCCTCAGGCAAGCTTAAGAAAATTTTTGGCTGGGGAGATTTCTATTCCAACATCAAGACAGTGAAGTTGAACCTCTTGATCACCGGAAAGGTGGTTGATCACGGCAACGGCACAGTCAACGTCTTCTTCCGACACAACTCTACCGGGCAAGGGAACATTTCTGTCAGCCTCGTCCCCCCCCACCAAGGCAGTGGAGTTTGACCTGGAGCAACAGATCTTCATCGAGGCCAAAGAATCCAAAATCTTCAACTGCCGCGTGGAGTACGAGAAAGTGGATCGCGCCAAGAAGACCATGCTCTGCACTTATGACCCATCTAAGACCTGCTACCACGAGCACACCCAAAGCCACGTCTCCTGGGTCTGCTCGAAGCCCTTCAAAGTCATCTGCATCTACATCACCTTCTACAGCATAGACTACAGGCTGGTGCAGAAAGTGTGTCCCGACTACAACTACCACAGCGACGTACCCTACTACCCCTCGGGATGACGCGCTCTGCCCATCGCAGGATGCCCCGGTGACAAACGGGTGCTGGGGGGGGCGGGGGGAGGGACGGGGACGGTTTTGTAAGCGGGGGCGGGAGCGTGGCAGTCCCTAGAAACCAGAAGCGAGGAAGCAAGAGGAAGATTTTCCATTTTCCCCAGGAACTCCAATGTCAAGAGGAGGAATGTTAGGCTATGGGGGTACCAGCATCGCTAAACCTGGCCTGCATCCGTAGCCTTTAGAGACTGGTACGTGAAAACAGGGTCTGAATTTAGGATACAGAAAATAGGACATAAAACCACAACCAGGACTTGTGTTTCTCAATGCAATAATGGATTTACCTGGATCTAGGCCACGAGGTCCTAAAAGGTTGGCGACCAGGCAAAGAGGGCTCCAGAAGCAGATTTACAAAGCCTGGAGCCAGGGGAAGACCTCAGGGGAGAAGGCACCTGACACCTTCCATGGCTCTAAGGTGTCCACGGGCAGCCACACCACCTCCCTGACATCCCAGCTCTGCAGTGGCAGGAGCTGGAGCCGAGTTTGCCCACATCAGGGTACCGGGATGGAAATGGGGAGCCAGGGTGGGACTTTCCCAGGGTGACACCCCACCACGGCTCAGACCGGGCACGGGGAAGGGTTTCAGGGACTTGCAACCGTGGATCCACAGATAGAGAAATCCTAGCGGAATCTGTCAAATCTGCTGACACAATATATGATTCATGTGTTTCCCCTGACACGCCGTGATTCATGCGTTTCCCCTTCATCTCATCCCTGCTTCGGATCACTGCCGGCTCCCCGGCGCCCGCTCCCACCCTCGCCCAGCTCCGAGCGCAGCCGTTCCTCGGCGAGAAGGTGCACGCCAGCGTGTGTGAAGTGCAGCTCTGACTGTAGCATTTAATTTACTTTCAGGTTTAAAAAAAAAAAAAACCAACAAGGAAAAACAAAAAAAAAAAAGCAACAACAAACCCACTACAACACTGTCCTTGGCAGAGAGAATAAAGTTTTCACAGTGGCACCAAGGCAGGTCGAGCGTTTTTCCTGAGAACAATCTCAGTCTCCGAGGGGTTGGGAAGGAGGCTCAGGGCATCGCCACGACCCGTGCCCAAACTCAGCTCCGTTCCGATGCATCTGCGCTCGCCCCTTCTAGTAACTGGGCGTTGGGTCCAGCTTTGGGGTCTGCCAGCACCTGGACCTCCACCCGGGCGTGTGGCTGCTGTTGCTCGAGCACGGTCTCATTCTGTACTGCTGATGGGTATTCCCAACCTCCTCACCCCAAACTTCAGGCTCCCACTCATGTGGACACCATCCCCTCCTCCAGAAAAGGCCAAAAGAAGCAGCTCCCCCCTCCCCAGCCCTTCCTTTTCCCCCAAACCTCCCCCTATCCAGAGCATCATAGAATCAGGCAACGATTCTCTGACATCCAGAGCGTCAGGATCAACTCCAAAAATGCCCCTACCCCGGTTTCAAGGCAGGTATTGCAACCTGAGCAGGTTTTATGCTTCAGCCTTCACAAGTCAAACTCCTTCTCCACAGCTCGGCGAGAGGTTTGCTGGCTGCTGGCAAAGTTTCATTATATGCACTTTTATATCCAGGCAGAGGTCGGTTCCAAAATGCATCGAGCAAAGAAAGCCTTTTAGTGCAATAATCAATGAGAAGACTTTTACTCCGAGAACAGAAAGTTTAAAACGCTTTGAGAGCAGAAAATAACAGGAGCAATATTTGGTATTGGGGAGGGGGGGGCGGGGGGGGGGGGAAGTCCAAAACCAAACAAAAAACCACCCAACCAGGAGCTCTCTCACAAAAGTATGTTCCCCAAGGGTTCACGCTTGCTTTAAGGAAGGAATAACAAAAAGACTCCGTTAAAGCCCTTTCTGTCAGCACACACAGAACAAACAAAGCCCCCTCCTCAACACAAAAGTTGCTCATTTGGAGAAATTTCAGCCAATTTGCCGTTTGAAGGAACAGAGCAGCCAGCGGGAGCAGAGACCGGGGCTCCAAAGGATGCTCCATTGTCAAAAGTGATGTGGCAGCCGCAGTTACTAGGAGACCAGGACGGGCCATTATTGGGGCTGGGGAGAAGAGGATTCCTGCGAGCCGAGTCACAACCCTGCTCAGAAAAAGAAGGATTTCATTGAGCTGGAGGGCAAACAATACAAGAGTGGGGAAAAAAAACGTAAGTCACACCCTAAATCTGACTGCCCTTTGCGCCCCCCCTCCTCCCGCTCGCCCCCCTGCTACAACGAGATGTAAGGGAGAGCTTCTGCACTAACTCCTGGGTAAAATTCCCCTCGTTGGAGACTAAGTCAAGGTGTACTCGCTTGCAGCTCACGGTTATTTGCTTTGTGGGGTGTTGCTCAAGCTGTGCCGCATGGCAGAGGTCGGATGCGGAGTTGCTTCTGCTTCTTGAGCTCGAGGAGTTAAATCCCTGTGACTGCTGCAATGTCACACAAGGAACCAAGGTTTAATTACTTTCCCCCTCAGTAGCTGGACATGAAACAGTTTTGGGGGTGGGGGAAGCTAAAAATTCACCCAAATGAAGTTCCGCGAGTCGCAAACTTCATTGCAAACGAAGCGGCGTGTAATGGCTTTGGAAAAGCAGACTTCAAAAACCCTCCGCGACACCAGGGTTCAGCAAAGCGCCACCAAAGAATTCACAGGCATTTTTGCAATTAGTGCCTATCTCCACTTATAAAATGCAGCCCCTTATCATCTCGGACAACTCAGCGGACGGCAGATCTCTTTGTCTCCAAAGCAGGAAAAGCCCTGATGGGAACTACTTACCGCTGTCATCCACAACTACACAGCCAATACTCTCCATCTCCAGTAATTAGCTCTCTTTAGTTTGTTAATACTTTTTTTCCTCTTCCCCACAAAATCCTCCTAATTTAAATTTCATGAGTCTCCCAGCCCAGCTAACCTGCGCTTCTGCACATTTAGAAACCGGCTTCCCAGAACAGCCTGCTCCACCCTCCCGCCAATCAGCAGCCCCCGGCCGTTAATTGCACTCATTAGAGCTGGTGGGGACCAGTTGATCCCCAGCACTGGGAGCAGATGAGTCAGAAAAAAAAAAAATAAATAAGAGGTCGATGCACTCCCTGCAGGAACACAACCAGCCCAACACCACCCTGACACTGCTCTCTGGCCCGGGGTGGTGGTTCCCATCGTTTCAGCCTCCCCTGGTTTTAAGGACGGTGGTTCCCATCGTTTCAGCCTCCCCTGGTTCTAAGGACAGTGGTTCCCATCGTTTCAGCCTCCCCTGGTTTTAAGGACGGTGGTTCCCATCGTTTCAGCCTCCCCTGGTTTTAAGGACGGTGGTTCCCATCGTTTCAGCCTCCCCTGGTTCTAAGGATGGTGGTTCCCATCATTTCAGCCTCCCCTGGTTCTAAGGACAGTGGTTCCCATCGTTTCAGCCTCCCCTGGTTTTAAGGACGGTGGTTCCCATCGTTTCAGCCTCCCCTGGTTCTAAGGATGGTGGTTCCCATCATTTCAGCCTCCCCTGGTTTTAAGGACGGTGGTTCCCATCGCTTCAGCCTCCCCTGGTTTTAAGGATGGTGGTTCCCACCGCTTCAGCCTCCCCTGGTTTTAAGGACAGTGGTTCCCATTGCTTCAGCCTCCCCTGGTTCTAAGGACGGTGGTTCCCATCTCTTCAGCCTCCCCTCGTTTTAAGGATGATGGTTCCCATCATTTCAGCCTCCCCTGGTTTTAAGGACCAAACAGATGCAACATCTGGTTTAGTGGTGGACTCGGCAGCGCTCGGTTAAGGGTTGGAGCTGATGATCTCGGACGTCTTTTCCAATCCAGATGATTCTAAGCTTCCTTAAAATGCTGTTTAATGTTTGAGCAATTCTCCCATTAAGATCGTTCTCTCAACTCTGCGCAGCCCAAGTGCTCCCTTCTTATTGCTCGGTGTCGTAAAAGACAATTAGGATTAATCAACTGCAAATAAACCTAAGCCCAGCTCTCTGTATGTTACTGGGACCCCTTCTCCCTTCGTAATCTTCCAGTCAACCAGACTTTGCCTTTCTACCATTTCCTATTCACCATTTCCAAAAAACCCAGCGGTGGCCTCGGATTCAAATGAGACTCTCCCGACCAGCTGTCACCTCCAAAACGTGCTAATGCATTACTCCAGGATTTCAGAAAGGACAAATCTCACAGGGAGGCACGATTTAATGCAAGGGTGGCACGACCGGATCCTTCTCACCGCTACGACAGCTTCCAGGCATCAATTTTCCCCCGACTCGGGGTCAGGCAGGTTTTTTTTTTTCCCAACCGTAAACATTTTGAGCAGGTTGCAGCCAGCCGCCAAGATCTCCAACGCTGAAGGAAGTTTGTTCTGAAAAGCCTCTGGACAAAATAATGAGCAACAAAAGGTTATTGTCACCGGAGCTCTGCTTGACGTGAGAACTTCTTTAAAGGCAGCGACGCTGCGGAGGCGCCAACCTTTGAGATTTTCACCAGAATTTGGCAGGTTTGGAGGAGTTCCCAGAGCGGTGGCTGTCACAGTCCCTTGGTTACTCAAGAACTTCCAGAAAAAACACAAAAATTGGCTTCATCACAGGAAAAAAACCAAACAACCCAAACAAGAAAATGGGATTTCTAGAGGCTGAGATGTGAAAACACAAATACATACCTCATGTTAGATTTCACGATGTCTAACCCAGCTTGCTGTGCAGCCCAGCTCAGCTTTACCTTGTGTGAAGTTTTCGGGTGGGTGCACAACACGTCGTCTGGAGGGCGGTGGGTGCTCAAAAACATTTTTGTTGCTCCTGGTTTTTGTGTTCCCCCTCCTCAAATCTCCAGCAGCGACATCGCAGCTCCCGTAACGTCCCCTGCTGGGACAAGCCCGGCCCTTTTGTTTCTAAACCAAACGGCCAAGGTTGAGCCTCACGGAGGGAATCCTGACTTAAGCGCTTCCACGCCACAAATAAACACATTTTATGGGTTTGTGCCCAAATTACCAAATGGCTAACGGAGCCTTCGCTGAGCTCGAGCAGAGGGCTGGGCTGCGTGTGTGCAAAGCTGCATCTTTATAGAGATTATTAGACTTTAATGAGGTCTAGTGAGTCAGCCAAGCCTCTACGCCTGCAATCCCCCATTTCAGTGGCCATAGGCAGCTCCTGGATGCATTAACGTTGCTGCTGTTCCTGCCGTTCTGGATGCATAAAAACCACTTTGGATGCGAATTCGTTGCTACGGCTGGTGCCAGGCCAGCGTTAGGCTGAAGACAGAGCTGGCCCAAGATCTCGGGGTGGGGTGAGCGGCAGAGCCAGGGCAGGGCGGGTGCTCGGGGTCCCGCTCCAGCCCATGGTCCCCACCCGCTCCTTTTTAAGTCCTCTCGAAGTCTCTTCACTGTTGCTCCGTGTTTCTTTCGCTAAGGGAAGGGTCTCTCCTCTTCACAGCCCGCACTCGGCGGTGCCAACGCAAGCTGTGCTGAGGGGCAGACATCTCGTTCTCTGAGCGGTTCGAGAATCTTAATTCCTGGGCATAAATCCTCATCGTACGATTGGCTTTTCTGATAAACTTAACCAAGTTATTCCAGGCCTTTGTCTGCCTTATCTCTCTTTATAAAGATAATATTCATTTGCCTTCTGGGGATGGAGCGAGACTGCACGATCGTCAAGCACTCTAGAAATCCTCCCCTGGAAGGGGAGGCAAGCAGAAATGATTATTCATGAAATCCCCAGTGTTATGACTTGTTATTACACGCAGTAGACTAAAAATGCAAGTGGGCTGAATGCATCGTGTATTTGATCTAAGAATTATTACAGTTTTGCCAATTAGACCCAGAACCCAAATACAACCGCTTCCCTCCTCCTCCCCTGCCAGAGCTGAGCACCAGCTGCCGTTTCATAAACACCAACGTTTCCCCATCTTCCCGTGCTTTCAACAAACTCCAAAAGCAGCAGGTCCCTGATTGTTTTCCCTCCAATTAATAGCAGGGAGCACTGCTCGCCCAGAAAGAAGCTGCGAGGTGCAACGCCGCAACCGCTCGCTTCTCTCCTGCCCGAGAAGGATCTGCCCCAAGCGCGGGGGTGAGAAAAACACCCCCGGGCATCCCCCTCCCTCAACCCCACACCTACCTGAGGGCATCAAACAACCGCTTCGGTTGGAGGGATTAAGCAACGGGGCTGCTTTGCTGCTCAGCGCCGGGGTGGCAGGACCGGGACGGCATCCAGCCAAGCGCCGGAGGAACTGGGCAATCTGCTCCCTTAGGGGAGCTCAGCTCGTACGCGCTGTTCTGCAGAATAAGGCCTGAACCTCCTGGTGGGAAGGAAGGATTTACTTTTGCCTGAGAGGTTTCCAGACCTACCAGAGCACCCATCTGTTACCCGAATGTCTCCGTTTCCTAAAGGCTTGTGGCCAAAAAGCAGGAGGGAGATGGGAAGCGGTAACCCCTTCTCCCCCAGCGCCCTAAGGTCATCGCTCACGGCGCGGTTTGCCGTTTGCCACGCCGGAGAGCGTATGTTACCACCCGGATCGTGCTGAGGGTCTCCTCCCGTGTCTCGTTCGATTGCAAACAAAGAGACGTGAAGAGCCAAGTACAAGAATGGCGACTTTCCTAAAAATAGCAATATTCCCAGTTCAGCGCTATATGGATAATTCAGGCTTACTTGGGTTGCACAAAATTAGCCGAGAGCGCTGGAGTGCGAGGGTGGCTGAAATCGCAGCTCTCGGCTCCGAACGGCGCTGAATTGCCCCAAAATCCCTTCCCTGTGTCCCCAGGGCTGGGCAGGGCTGGGCTAACCGGTGTCACAGCCCTGAGCCTGGGGACACGGGAGCCCCCAGTCCCTCCGAGTGGAGTCGGGGATTAACCAGCACCAAAGGCTGCGGGAAAAATCTGGGCGAGATGGAGCCTGACAGATCGCGGAGGACAACAGCATCTGGCTGATGCTCACACACAGACGGTTCCAAATGCCTGAACAAAACGAACGGGGGCGGGAGGGAGAGGGGGGGGGGGAAGAGATTTCAGGGGAACGTTAGTCCAAATTGACGCGGATCAGAGCGGAGCCGCCCAGGCCACCTTTGTGTGTCCATCCCCATCCTCTCCTTTCAGGGCGAAGGACACGTTTCTTCAGCACTCGCACGGCTTTGCAAACCACCCCCTGCCTTGTAAAAACAACACAATTAAAAAAAAAAATCCCCGAACAGACGCACCAAAACCCAGGCAGGCACAAAGTAACCCCCTCCAGCCCCTAATAAAACCACCTCCCAAGCCATCACCGGCTTCGGTGGCTCTGTTTCCAGCTGAACTAGCATCTGCCAGCTCGGGAAGGTCTGAGCCGCGCTGTCGGAGACGGCCAAGTCCCTGGGGACGAGGGGCCAGGGCGCAGAGCGCGCTGTCAGAGCTCGCTGGACGGGCACGGCAGCATCCGCAGGCGCCTCGGCAGGTGAAGCGGCGAAATAAAGGGAGAGGGGGAAGTGACGGCGGAGATGGGAACACACGAGAGAAAGAGAACAAGAATTCATCCCTTAAAAAAAAAAAAAAAAAAGGCTGTCAGGAGGAGGACAGGAATGGAAAACTTGTCCAGCTCTTTCAAATCCCACCAGACCCAAACTCCTCTGCAGAGAATTCCCATCTCAAACCGCTTCAAACCCCACACCTGCTCGCACTAAAAAAATATGCTAAATAATTCAGTTTTCACTCGTGTGCTCCCGAGCTGCAGAATCCTCCCGGCTCCTATGGCTTGGTGTGGTATTTTAGGGGGAAGGTACAAACCAGCTGGGACTGGCGGGGGGGAGGTTGGGGTGTCACACCCCCTCCCCACGCTCTGGGACAGCGGAGCTCTGCTTTCCGGAGCTGCTGCTCTTCGCCGAGCGGCGCAGAGCCCCTGTCAGAGCGGTGGCTGCGACACGGCGGGGAGCAGAGATGCGCCACGTACAGGAGAAAGGCAGGGAGAAGGGAGGGCTGGTGCGTTTTCCACCTGCCAGGCTTTTCTGATCTGTGGCAGATGTCTCTCCGCTTTCAAACCGCATCAAGAAGCGTCCGCTTTCATCCAGCCTCCTCGTTGGGAAATTTTTGCCTAAGAGGAGGGGGAAAAAAAAATATTTATCTTCCGCGGTCTGCCCAAAAGCATCGTGCCGTCACAGACGCACGCCTGCATCTTCAGCACGTGTCTACAGGACTTAATTCTTGACCAGAGACTCTCCTGCTCCCCTGATTTATGGGCTTTAAAGGTATTTTAATGATTCTGTAATTCTATGAACTCCTGGCCATCCTTCTGGAAGATCGATGGCCTCATGCCTGCCCCCTCCACCAGGAAGACCACGGGGTGATCCCCAACGGCCTCCGCTCCTCCTGAGCACTCCCCATGCCTTCGACAGGGACACGTGCTCCCTCCATCAAGGCAAATTCCTTTACAAGCAGAAAAACACAATAAAAAAAATCCAGTTTTCTTGCTCTAAAACAGATCAAGGGGAAAAGGACAAACGCCCAGGAGCAAGTTGCCAGGGGTGGGACGCAGCTGGCTCGGTCACCGCTGTCACCCTCCAGTCACCCACCTCCTCCTCAGTTTGGTGGGACTGAAGCTACCAGAGCAAACGTAGAAAGACAATTCTAAACCAAATGAGAATTCCAGCAGGTTCCTTGGCTGAAATCACCTCCTGGGAAGAGCGATCTCCTGGCAAGAGTCGTCATTCAGAGACCAGGGCTACGGGCAGAGCAGCCCAAACCAGAAGGAAATCCTTCATTTCAGGTACAGGGGGCACATCTTGTTCAGGAAACTACAATCTCAACACCACCACTGAAGAACTGGCATCTATAAGGAGATGCCTCAACGGACTCTACGCACAGACGTGGGACTGACGGGTCCGTAAAGAAGGGAAGAGAGCTCCTAATGGAGCAGCCCAGGAGCCGACTGTGTCTGCCAATCAGTCTGAGGCCACACCGGTGCTTTCTAAACCTTTTGAAATCGCAGCCTGAAGACACTGGTTTTTAACCACTACGTTCTCACTTCTTGCCTCCAGTATTCGACATCGTCCCGCTGAGCCGGCGCTCAGACGCCGAGACACCCAGCACGGAGCCCTTGAGCCACGACTGCTGCCGTCTGCCTCCCAGCGCTCAAAAATGCTTGCACCCAGCTCAGATTGGCTTTTTTTTTTTTTCCTCAGCATAATTATTCTTGCATTCAGTGTCATCCCACGAGCAACTGCTGCTTACCTTGCAGATCCGATTTTGATCTCCTCAGCCCACTGGATGCTCTGGCACTTTTGTCGTATTTGTTTATGGCGTCGGTGGCCAGCGCTGTGTTTGCAGCCTCTGTTACAGCAAACACGGTATCTTAATTAAGGGACTCGTTGGCTTGCTGAACTCAGACAGATGGGATCTTAATTCAATTAGTATATTTCAATTACCTATTATAGTAGGTCTTTAAAAAAAAACATAAACCGGACACAAGTGAAAGGTTTTGGGAGCAGCTATCAATCCTATCGTATATTTACGAATGATAAGCAGTAAATGCTCTTCAGGGGCTTCTTTCTACCACTCCTCTTCCTCAGCCCAAAAACTGGCTGAATTTTAACTACAATTTTTGCCTGATGTCTCCTCCTGTATTGAAAATAAACAGAAGCCAGCTCTGTAGCGGCAACACGCACGAGTAAATCAGCTGGAAAACAGGATGCCTGTATGTTAACTCACGTCCTCCCGACACGTCAAGCTAAGGCAAGAAAGCTGAAGAAGATCCAAGCTCTTTTTTGCTTTACAGGTTATAACCCGCCAGATAATGCCAGTAGAGAGGTCTGGGCCCGATTTAAAAATAATCTTGTCTTGGGACACAAGGATGCGCCAGATTATTTCTTCTGGTCCCTTGAAAAATTACTCTCGAAGAAAAGCCCTACATAAAGAAATCATGGTTGGGGCCCATCATAAGGAGTCTCTCTCTACGGCTGATCCGAGACAACAAGGACGAGCTATTTTGTGAAAATTCCTCATTTCGAGGTCCGCTTCTATTACCCGCGGTTATTTGTGTCTAGGGATTGAAGCGAATTTTGGAAAAACATCCCTCTTCATCTGGTTGGAAGAGGGCTATTCCACCCCCAAAGCCCCAAAAGCAGGTCTCGGAAGACACAACTTCCCATTTACATTTTGATGAGCAAAAGGGGGTGAGCTTGGCATTCTCTCTCTCTTTTATTTTTTTTCCTGTCTATTTTGGGAAGGACACTTGGAAAACAGGTGGAAGCAGCGCTTGAAATCGCTCAGAACTCTTTGACCGCACGACGCGCCGTTGCAGCACGCCTGCAACGTCCAATAAGCCTCGGAAAACAAGGTACAAGCCCAATTTTTTTCTTGGCAGCTCTCTCGCCCAGCATCCACAGCCAAGAACAGCTTGAGCAGAGGGAGTGGCAATGCAAGTGTCCCCAAGCCTCCCGCGCTAACAAACGGGGAATAAACACGATGACCCAGCCCAGGCACAGCTTTCTGCTCAGGCTGCCAATGGTGGGACCTGTGAGGGTCAAATCTCAGACCTCTCCCTTTAAGAGACCTCTGTCTTTTTTCTTTTCTTTAGCAGACCTCTGCCTATTAAAGAGAAGCATTTCTGGGAAAGTACTGAGAGCCAGAAGTTTGCAAAAATTTGAAGTTTTGGGCTGGCTTGGCTTTAGGGTTTTTTTTTTTGGTTGGGTTCTTTTGTGTTTTTTTTTAAAAAAACAACTGAAGAGCTCTGAAAAATAAAGATTATTGGATGCATTACCTATGTTTAAACACAGCCTACCTATTTTCTGATGCATCGAGCTCTCCTCCCACCGTTTCTAAAGCCTGTTCTCTCCTCCTTCCATTGCCGGTTTACAGCAGCACACCCCCACAGTTTTTGTGTCGCACCGATCCGGTCAGAGGTTTCAAATATCGGGGGGAAGGCAGTAACACGTATTTTAAATATCTAGCGACTGCTCACCGACAGGAAAAGGCCGCTCACATCAAAAACCCCAAGAAGTTTCTCTCCACGTGCGAAGAGCACGAGGTGCCGGTCACGGGGGCAGGAGGGGAAACGCAACCGGAGCCACGCGTGGAAAAGCAGCGGCTCTGAAATCCACCGCGTTTCCCCTCCCAGCAGCTGCCGCTGAGCCGACCCTGCAAACATCCACCCGCGCCTCTCAGTCGCTCCGTGTCATCGGAGCTGGCAGCCAAGTGCTGAAGAGCATCAGCGCCGGTTCAGGGGCACCAGGTAAAAGGCATCTGTTTGATTTAATTCCGGGAGAACCGCGCCGTCAAAGAACACACAGGCAAGTTTTTAAAAAGCAAACCACTCATCAATGTAACAAAAACGCCACTTAACGTCCTCCAGCCCGGCTCCACGCCACGCTAAAGCACCCACGGTAATTACAGCCTCGCAGAATTGCGCGTTTTGGAAGTCCCAGCAGCCCTGGAATGGGATGGAGTTATTGCTGTGGTGCTGAAAGGAAGGGAAAGGTTTATTTAACCATTTACCATACGCAAAACGCCTCTCTTTTTCCCTTGCCTTTTGAGGATTCAGCACCTAGAAACAAATCTAGCTCACAACAGAATATTCTGTTGCTCAGTTTTGTTTACAGGCCTCAGCCAAGCGATGCCCGCTACCTAGTCTGGGTACATTAGAAATCAAATTGGCAAAGTGGTTTACTTTTGATTTTTCTCTTTTTAATTGATAATTCGGGAGAATCTGAATTGGGAGTGACACCGCGCGGGGCGGAAGAGGCATTTTAATTTCACACCCACCAGAAAAATTATTACGACCCATCAAGAGCATCTCCTGCTTGTTTACATCTACAATCACGCAACGGTATGACTCGAATCTCAGCTGCAGAGAGATAAGGTAGGTCCTTTCCAGCTGAAAATATTCTACCCTGACTTTGAGGCAGCTGTTGGGTGACCACGCTACTGGAGAATCTTTATTTCAGTGAGCAAACCGAGGCACAACAACCATCTTCCCCGAGTTTGCCGTCTCCTTGCTGCGCAGCCCGCAGGACAGAAGCCCAAATCTCCCCAAATTCCCCAAACCTGACACCGAGAAGAGAAATCTTCCAGCCCGCTACCTCTCCCCACGCCGGCCACAAAAAGCGCCGTCCGGTTGTCCTTGCAACGGGGGGTGAAACTCCTGACGAGCCTCCAACAACCGCCGGAGCTGGCTGCGAGCTGTATCCTGGCCACAGGCTAAGAACTCGACATCCTGTTTAGCTATTTTTGTCGAGCGATTTGTTGTCTGGCAAAAAGTCAATAATAAGCACTAATTTTGCCAACGCCACCTGCCTCGAGGAGCGAGAGAAGTTCGCGGGGAAAGAAAGGAAGCGCCGACAAACTGCAATGCAGCAACCACCGGCATCGCCAGCAGGAAAACTCTCCTCCGAGCGCGAAATACAGAAGCCACCGAACGTCTGGTGCCGGAATAAGTAGGTGGGAACAGGGAAAAAAGACCCACCTCAGGTAGGAGATGCAACAATCTTACGCAATAACGCTGCGACTGCTTTGTGTTACCAGCCTAAGATTAAAAAAAGGGGGCAGGGAGCACTCCAGCTGTCGCATAAGACGCGTCTCAGGATGCCGCGCTGCTGAGTATCGGGGACCAGCAGACCCGAGACTGGATCCCCCTTTGACAAAGTGGGTTTTGAACGACTGGGATAACTCTGCCAGGAGCCTGCCCGAAGGGGAACGACGGTTTGAAAACTATTTCACTTTGTTCGTTTTCATCCCGTTACTCCTCAACGCAAAACCTGCGGCCGTTTGGAGGCTCCGAAAGCTTCGACGGTGGCGGCTTGGTGCAAACGTCAGGGATTCTGGTCCTCGACGCCGCTCCCCGGTGGCAAAAGTCAAAGTTTTTTTCTTCAATCCCTGCTCCCCTTCCTGAGGGCAGAGCTCAAAGTGATGTTCCCACACCTGGATTAGAGAAAAATACTCCAGCGTCACGCAGGACGCCGTTTCTCTTCTGGAGGGCTGGGGCAAGTGTTCCAGTTCCCCCCCAGTTTATCATCCCCCATCTCAACTAACTACTTTTTATTTTTCTCCGTTATTTTTGGCCACTGATGCTTTTCAATTATTCAAGGAGGAGCCCTACATTTCGAACCTCTCCTGCCTGTGATTTTTCGCGATTTGGCGGAATAATTGCGATCCTCTCTCCAGCCCTTCCCGATTCACCCCCCCAATTAACACGCTTCCTCGAGTGATTTTAATAATTCAGTCTCCGAGACAAAACTCTTCACGTACCCAAGTAGCGGCAAGATGCAAAACCCAAGCTCAAACTCAACCTGGAACTCAGCCGATTCTTCTCTGCCCGACAAACTTCAACGGGGTTAAAAGGCCACCTCCTACGCCGAACCGCTGCTGCTTTATTTATCAAATCTATTTTTCAAAAGCCTTTTAGGTCACTGCAATTTATTTCCCCAACTGTTTCACGGGATGTCTTTTCTTTTTCCCTGCTGCCTCCCAGTTTCTTCTGCTCGTCGGCTTTCTGAGCCGCGCTCTCCTGTTGTATATCCCCCCCTCTTTTGCTCACACCCACCAGCACCAGAGGTTTTTAAGTTAACTTTCAGTTAACAAGAAACTGGAACTGCCAAAGCAAAATTTGCTGCAGCGTGTGCCTGGAATTGCAGCCAAAAAGCCAAGTGGGCAGCAGGTCAGGAAAAAAGAAAAAAAAAAAAAAAAATAATAATATACCCTCTATAATTAAATGTCTTCGTATTAGATTAAGCAAAAAAAAAAAAGTCATTAGAAATAAATGAGTTAAGTAATTCTGCAACGCAAGTTAAATGGAAGGCATGAGAGAAAGAAAAACCGCGTGGCCCGAGCTGACTGAACAAGGTAATTATTTTAGCAAAGCCTTTCGCAAAATGAATCGCACGCAAGTTGAGAAACCTTCTGAAATGAAGTTTGGGATTTTTTTTCTAAAAAAAAAAAAAAAAAAAATCTGGCTCCTTCAAGGAAGTGGGAGAAAAAAAGTAAAAAGAAAAAAAAAAAAAAAAAGGAAAAAAAGAAAAAAAAATAGAGAGCGAGTCGGTATTGTGTCCTCAGCAGCAGTTTGAGAGCCAGAACAAAGCCAGAGAGAGTTTCAAAGCACAGCAGCTCTCCCGACTCTGCTGTTTGTTCTGCCCATAAGCAGACAAGCTGTTTCCTTTCATCTGGAAAAACTCACACAATCAGAAAAATACCTCAGTAGAATCTGAGGCTGTAATAACAAAGCCCAAGGGGCAGCCAAGAAAGAAATCTTTCGGCCAGTTAAAAGAAAAAAAAGTATTTGGATCCTCGGAGAGAGCTGACTGCTCCTGGGTGCAGGGCGAGACGTTCACCCTCCCGCGGCTGGCGGAGGGCAGGGGATTCACGGAGGTGTTTCGCGTTCCCTCTCTCCTCCCCACGGCCAGTTGAGGGTCCCTCGTGGGTCAGCACAAACGTGAGGAAGCAGGAGCAAGGAGATAATAGGGAGAAGGAAGCCCATGAAAGACTGCACACAGGGATTAAACGCCTATCGGGCACCCTTGAGGAGGGGGAAGAGAAGGAATTCGAGGCACGAGCGTGGGGTGCAACGTAAATTGTGGATCCGGACCGGTGGTGGCTACGTTGCGGTTCAGAAGAGCCGGTAAAAACGCCTCTCTGAAATCCTGTTTTGATAAATATGCCATCTCCTCGTGGAATTCAAGCCTCCAACTGTTCAACTGGCATGGGCATCGCCGCAGTAACAACACGCCACAGATTGCGAGTTAACTTGAATTACATTTCGGATCTGGGGAGGGGAGGGCGTCGGTGGGAGGTTTATGAACAGCGTGCTCTAGCTCTGATGTTGTTACAACCAGATGGCTTCAGCTGTATCATTTACAATAAAAAGCAAACAACAAAAAAAAAAGCGCGAAGTTGACAAATAAATCATTAATTCACCTGCGACCGGAACAAGTCGCCTCCTTCACGGATCTCGTTTCGGGCCTCCCGTGACAGCGTGTTCTGCAACCGCACCTGGCTCCGCAGGAAGGGCTGGGACACATGAGCCCAAGAACAGATTATTTTCCTGCAGGTATCTCCCCGTCCTCCAGGGAAGGAGGCTGCCAAAGCTGTATCATTTTCCTGTAAATACTCACCAAAGCAAAGACAGACAGAAAGAAAAAGGCCGAGGACAGGCGACGCAAACACCTGTTTACTCTCTTCGAGGCACGCTTGCTTCCCAGGGCAAGGCTGAGCCAGCGACACTCCTCCAGCAGTCGGGCGCTCCGACGCGACGAGGAAAAAAGCTCTTGTTGAGGTTTGAGGGTTTCAGTAACTGATGCAGTTACTGCAGTGTCATTAGACATCTCTGTGCCACACAGACAACTTCTGGCAATGAACTTTCCGCAATGAGAAGCCAGAAACGCTGCGTTCGAGTTCTGCCGGGGTAGTGGGGAGAACCTCGTTATGACTAAACGCTCTGCTTACCCGAAAGGAAACGCACGCTAAAGCCACCAGAAAAGGAGTTAGTGGCGTTGGAGCAACAGCTGAATTTGTGAGCCACGTCAATGGAAGGCTCTGCTGTACCGGCGGTTACGCGCCTCTGCCGAGAGCCTCGGCGGGGGAACACAAAAAGGGGCAGGGACCCTCTCGTGAGTCACCAGTGGATAAAAATAGACAGCGGTGAGATAAAACACGCGAGCGTACGAACCAAATTCTCCTTCACGCGAGGGACAAGAGGCTGTGAGAGCAAGCACGGCAACAGAATGAAAAATCAGGGACAACAGATACCTCATCTCTTTTCTACACCAGAGTTATTCTCTGTAATCCATTACGTGCCCTACCTGAGCATCCTAAGGTCACATCAATTTGCCACTGCCCTGGCACCGCGTGTTTCAGTCTAACCTCCCCGGAGATTTGGGGCTAACGATGACACAAATGGATGGTGTCTGTCCTGCCCAGACACGCCGCGTCGCACCTTATGTTATAAACCAGACGGTAGCTTATCCTGTTCTCCCTTCCCACCCAGGCAGAGGGAAAAGGAAAGACAACAGGTCAGCGTCACGCAGTTATTAAAACCAAGGCTCTCCGGTATTTCGAGGAATAGCAGCTTTGTGTGCAACATTCCTCCATCAATCCCACCAGAGTCCCAGTGTCACTGTCAGCACAGGGCAGCAGATCCAAACGGAACCTTTCAGGAGGCGGTTTTAAATCTTAGAAACGAAACGCGCGCAGACGAGAGCGGAAAAAAAATCAAAAAGAAACAAAAAGAAGACAACGGATACCACACGGTACAAAATAGTAATTATTTATATTTTCAAAAAGAAAAAAAAAAAAGTTACCAGCTATTTTGAAATTTCTTCTCTGTAAGAAGAGTGACTAATAGAAAGGAACAGGACTGGCTCCTATATAGTCGGCAAGTCAGGTACAAACAGTTGTTAAGAATCATTTAGCAACTCAGGACAGGGATTTCTGACGCAGCGTTCATGAACAATAAAATTTCTTTTTTTTTTTCTTTTCTTTTTTTTTTTTTTTTTTTTTTTTTTAGAAAAGGGGGAGGAGGGCAATTAAGCAGGGAAAAATGCCAAAAACATTTCCCACAATATCTAAAAACGGTAACCGTTGCTCTTGTCAGACAGCACGCTCCCGATCAAGGACTTTCCAGTCCTTTCAAAACCAACACCGACCTGCCAAAGGGCTGCCTTCGGTCTATCCACACCCTCCAGAACACACAGCTTTTCACTGTCCCCTCTCACTTCAACCTGTCATTTTATAAAAGGTGGGGCTTTTTTTTTTTTTTTTTCTGTTTTCTTGTTTTTTTTTGCAATTAACATACAAGTGCTACTAACAGAGAAACGGATCTTCTTGTTGCTGGATGGCAATAAGGAGTTACACAAACGTCCAGTTTTTAGCTCAGCTGGAAGGACTTAAATTTCTCTCTTTTTTTTTTTTTTTGATATAAATACTACTGGAGCTCCCATCGGGTATTTCCTTTCCAGAACCTCACTGGAAATTCTTTTTAACCCTCCAACGCTCTCCAAAGCTAAAATGTCCTCTTGCTCCAGGCATCTGACGATTTGTTCTGTGCTGCCAGACGCAGAGACGTCGTTTTCCCCGGCGCCACCGCCGGGTTATCCCGACTCAGGTCGGCGCCTAAACCGAACCCTGTACTTAATTGACTCAGCCAAGTCGAAGGGAACACACAGACGATGCAGCGACAGGGATTCCTTAGGTTGAACAGCCCCAGAGCCCCAGGCCCACCCTCCCCCCTCTCCCCAAGTTACTTGGTGCTGTTTTAAAAAGTCTGGGTGTCACGAAGCAGTCTCTTCCCCCCAACAACAGAGTAAAAGCTCCACAGATTTCGCTGGCTACCTGGTGGTCAAGGTTACAGCAGCAACAGCTGATGCTGCTTCCAGAAAAGCATGGGGTGGTGTGACGGGACTTTAGGATTGCTTCAGTCGCTTACGTGGGGGTCCCAGAAAGGGACACTGTGCGGAGGCCAAGGAGCGATACGCCTCAGCCACCAAGTGGGGATGCGACACTACCATCGACTTCCAGCCCGATGTCTCCATGACGTCAGAAGCGTGACTAGAAAGAGAAGAAATCTGAAGTTATCAACTGGGGATAAAAAGGATTAACTGCATAGATTCTGCCTCCCCTGCCCGAGAAACATCACATTCTTAGCGTACTGTTTTAGGATCGCTCTAGCTGTCCGTTAGGTAACTTCTGCAAACGTTGTAAGCTTTGGCTCTGCAGGCACAACCGTGTGTTGGACAGTCCTTCGGCTTAACCACCCAGGATCCCAGGTGGAGGACAGCAGGAACACGATGCTCATCTACTCTGACTACTCAGCACACAAGTATTTTAAAGCAATATAGAAAGTACTGAAGAAACAATTTGTTACCTGACAAATAGGACTAAAAGTCTCCAGAAGCTGGTAGTCATTTTACACCTACTGAAAGGTCTGTTATATTACAAACTGCAAATAGTCCTTCAGTATCAGGGACTACCTGATATTCTACAACCTCAAAGTTCTTACTATCTCAAGAAGAGATTGTAAGAGACGGTCTTACACAGAGACAGTCCTGCTGTGCACCCTGAACAATCCCAGGACAGGACTACCCTGCCTTTGGGGCGATGCCACTTTTGGGACGCCCAGTAAACGAAGGATCGCAATGGGACAACTAAAAAGAAAAGCAATCGAAGGGAATCTCCCCTGCATGTGCCAGTTCACAAGCTGTGAACCCCACTGCTGACAAACACCACTTTCCTTGTGACCTGTTGCCTCGTGGAATGAAAGCGAACTCACTAGTTAATGAAGTCCACTGCTTGAGTTTTGAGTTGATCAGCACTATGTAGGTCAGCCAGAATGAGGATCTCGGCTGCGTTTTCCACCGACAGGTTACTGCACAGCGCATCCTCGCACATCACCTTCAGGCGTTCCAGAGCATACTGCAAAACACGAGGCGAAGCAGAGTTACCAAGAAGAAGACACATCACCAAGGCCTGCTGTGAAGCCCTACTTGGGCTCCTTCGCTCTTCAGTAACAAACTACTCTATCATGGTGAACAGACCTCTCTGCTTTGCTATATGCATCTGAAATGTACTCCAAGTAAGCAGTGACCAGCGGGGAAAAAAAAAAAAAAAGGGAAAGAAAAATAGAAAAAAAAGGAGAATCATGATGTGCCCCCGCTGAGGAAAGCAATGGAGAGGAAACATACCCACCATAACGCTCATCCCGGCCTTCTCGTGTGCCAGGCTGACTGGTGCTGTGCTCATGCTTTGAAATGAGGATTTCAGGTCACCTGCAAGACTTACTACCTCAGTCACTTCAAGGCACAGAATGCTAAAGGCAAATCTTGATTCGCGCTCTATTGCTGCGTGGCGGTGCTGCCCAGGTTCAGTGGGAAGACCTAATCTAACAGCGAACGCTCCGCGGGTGTCCCGGGGATGTTTAGGCAGCTCTCATTTACCTTCTTTGCCAGCAACGACCTGCACATTAAGAGCAGCCTTGCTCAAGTACGTGCTACTAGTTTAATCCCACAGCGTTAAACAAATGCTCCTGATTTCTTGTGGCTGCCCAGCTGGAAGCGAAACATCACAGCACGTCCGTAACGTCCTGGCAAGAGCTTTATTCTAACTTCACATTCTCAATCTGAGAGTTTCTACCATTCAACTGTGCATTTGCCTCCGCGTTTTTTAGATCCACGGGGTTGGGCCGTGTTAACGGTTTGCAAAATTCAAAGGACGTGCTTAGAAGAAAAGCGCAGCCTAACAGACTTCACACTCTATTTTCTGCAGCGCTTCAGTCAGCACTGAAACGTGCAGACAGTCAAGATTTTCAAAAGTAACACAGTGGTCTTGGGCAGACTTCAAAAAACTTCAGGAAACTGCGAGCCTCTCGCTAGCGAGAAATGAAACCCAAACCCCAAACCTCAGTTTTTCACAACTGGGAACTCCGAGACTGAGATATTCCTGAAAATCTTGGTATGCGTGATGTGATTACGGGGTTTGCGGCTCTCTGGATGAAACAAACTGACTATTTCTGAATATTCCAGACCCCGTGATTACATTTCACAAGGATTGAGAGAGCAGTCAGTTTTAATGCAGTTCTTATATGAGTAATAACACTACATTAATTGCCGGAAGGATTAAACACAGTGAAGTCTTCTTCACATTATGACTTCAAACTGAGGGACATTTCTAAAAAAAAATAAAAAAATAGAAGTCTTTAAGATGGTTGAATTTTCCTTTTATCTAACTGCATTTGAGCGTATCCTTCACACTGTCTGCAAGGCTATTTTGGACAGCCTAGTGGTGACGCGGTGCGTGAGTGGCTCAGTACGGGAGGCTGCGCTCGGAGAAGATTTGAGGTTTGTCAGAGCTGCTCCGTCAGCCTGAACCGAGAGCTGGGAACAAGCTCAGCCGCACGACAACGGGAGCGCTCGCCCTACGAGCAGCGCTATCACTAGAAACTGATTGTATGCTCTGATTGAGATTTTCATCCCGTTACGATTAAATTTAAATGAATAATTTGAGATTATAAAAGCATTTTTTCACTTAAGACTCGGCGATAACGGCTTCAGTTGAGGCATGGCACTCACAACCACAACAGTTTTCTCCCACCAGAACATCTGAGAAGGAAAAATCAGATTTATTTTGCTTCATCTCTATCAATAACTAAACCAGCTTCAAACGAGGGGCAAGCCATTAGTTGGTATTATTGTCTGTCATAGCTTAAAACGCAGCAAACGAAGCTTAAGAGTCATTCGTTTTGTAAATTGAATATTCTCCTCCATGCATGTGCAATTTTTACTTTGATTTTCACTACAAATAGCTCAGCTTATAATTACATAGTTGGGCTAAAGTAGCCGTTCCGGTCTCTCAGGTACCAAGCTTTTGCCTTCCCCCCTTTCTTAATTACACTTTAGGAAAAAAAAAAAACCACCCTACCTAACAGCGTACTTACCCAAGAGGCTGAAATAGTATCTCCCGGGTTGAGAAGACGTGCCTTGTTTTGGTTTTGGTCTAATTACCTATTTTCCCCAAGAGACAGGAGGAACTCAGAAGAAGCTGTTTCAGTCTCTTGAGTAAATATTAAATGTTTTATGTGCTTTCATGAAACATTTTTTTGATTTCTGCTTTCAGAAGACACACAATATGTTTAAAAGGACAAAAAACCGCTACGTTAAAAGCCAAGAAACTCAAAGTTAAAGCCTGCTCTGTCCTTAATGTACTGCTCCTTACTTACACTTGTCTCAGTTAAAGATGGCTACGCGAGCTCTCAATCGATACTCTTTAAATATTGAATAAAATACGTGGCAATGGCTACAAGCAGGCCAAGAATCTCCTCGCGTTATTTCCCATCTGAATTCTAGGCGCAGCGATCCAACAACGGCGCATGGAGCATTTCACCCCTCAGATCAGCGCTGGTGATGATGCCCATGTCTGCAGTGACGGAGGATTTGATGGCCGTGTGTGGCGGCGGCGTGGAACAAGGTTACATGCATCCACATCTGAAAATCCACCACCCTAACCGGCCCCCGCTAGAGAATCCAAGGACTGAGGAAGCACGGAGACTGAACTACGCTCTCACCCCTAGAGGTGGTCCCTCCAGGTCAGAGTTGAGGCACATTGGCAGGGCAGTGTGGAGAATCTTGCACTGCTGCTACCCGTGCTGAACCTGTTCGATGGATAAATTCAGGACTTTAGTCTCCAGTGCTGTCAAACTGGCATCTTTCACCAGCACTAAGTTCACTTTTAAGAGAAAAAAAAACAAAAAGGGAAATAAAATTTCGGTTATATATTACGAATTTTCACTGGTTAATACGGCTCGCTGGCCAGCCGAGCGCTCTCTTCTGTCCTTCGTGCTGCAAAGGGAAGGAGGCAGCGGCTGCCTGGCCGGCAAAACCACAGCGTTGTGCCTGCTGCCCGGGGACAAGCAGCATCCTTCCAGTCAGAGCATCCCCGACACCGCCCTGGCAAGGACCCTGCAAACCCGCAGGCGGGTCAGGCACCACTTCTCTCCATGAACAGCAGGGACTGCCGCTGCAAGAAGAAAATCAGCAACAGGACCTTCCCAGCTCTTGGTTGTCCATCGCTTTAGAGCGTCTCTCGAAGCTGCTGATACCAGCCAGGCCAGAAGGAGAAGCAGGCCCTGTTTGCCAAGACAGAACACTACTTTGGAGATTTGGTAACAGTCACACTAAGGGAAAAAAAAGAAGAAGAAAACAAAACCATCGCCAGGTTCACCCTGTAATTTTCTTCTCACCCCCAGCTCTTATGCTGAATAGAGACGTCCTCTGAAATTTTAAGAAAATGCTTAAGAAGGAGCAGTAGAGACAGAAAGTCCTGTTTGTTATATGTTAAGGTATGTATCTATGGCAGCTGTAGGTATCTTACGTGAATAACCTATTTTACAGGTATCTTCCAGCACACCCAGGTTTACCTACAAAGCCACAACCGATTCGAAGGAACTGCCCGACCACGCGAAAAGCTTCCCGCAGCAACCTCCGAGGCGCAGTGTGTAAAGCCAGGCACGTGTCATCCCTGGTTCTCCGAACACCCGCGATCCCCAACTGTACCTTGTCGGCAGCTGCCAGCAAGTCATCAGCCATTTTGTCAAGATTTGGTGCCTTCCCCGTGTAAATAAAGCACATCATCTCCTTAAAAACTTCAGGCTCCACGTCATTGATTTCAACCCGATTCTGCAGCGGAAAAAGGAAGCTTATTAAGATCCTGACAAGAGGCTAAAGGCTTCCTTCTACCCGCGCTCTTCCAGCATTCAGAAATTTGTTGTGATCTATTTAGAACGTGTACTACTTGCAAACGAAAAAAAAAATATTAAAAAAAAAAGGAAATAAAAAGATGCGGATGGAATAAGGAAAATTCCGAGTTGTATTTTACATCCTCTGCTTTTCCCTATCCCACCCCCAGACTCTTTCCCCAAGAATAACAAAGGTAACAGTTGCCTCCTTGATCCCTTTCTTCCTCCCTTCAGGACAGCTGAAGCAGAGACCTGCAGCTAATGTGAGAAAAACAGTTAAAAGGTGACAATAGTCACAAACGCTACCTAAGATCTGACCAGTGGTGCTGGGAGCTGTCTAGAGAGCTGCCCCCCTAGCCGGAGAAGTTCTCCTTCCTCCAGGAACTTACCTTTTTACTCTCTTCCATCTCGTGTTCAAACATGGCGCTGAAAACCGGGGAACGCGCTACGGCAGCGAGGAAAATAAAACACAGTTAGAGATGCTCTTTGACTCTTCGGGAGGAGCTAAGTGTAGCCTGCCAACGCCTCAACGGCTGTCCTGCTACTTAAGGCAGGGAAAATTCACCTACGGGAGACAGAGCAAACTGGGTACGACTGGCAAAGAAATACAAATCGTGACGTAAGGAAACGTGGCCGACACGGCTTCAAACTGGGTACGGGAGGGTTTATGATGTCCTTTCAATCAAGGCTAAGAGCACACGGGTGGTAAGGTTACGTTTCTTGATTTTACAAATAAGTATTCCTCTGGAAATGTGCTAGCTTCTCCTTACAAATACTTTAGGAATACATTATAGCACACTCCAGCCACAAAAGATTCCTCCTACCATCCTCCCCACGGCAGGAGGCGAGCAATTAGAAACGGAGCAGGTATTTCCTCTCCCTCTGTAACAGTTCACAAAACAGTCTTTTACTACAGCTCCGGAGTTAAAAAGAGCTGCAGAAGCCTCCTTTAAAAATGAAATAACTCAAAAAGAACCCCACTTGCCATCTCCCAGCCCGCTACGGCCCGTCCAACTCAACACCGACCTGCTAGGATGGCTTTGTGAGCCTTGAACTCCTGGCCCGCAACGCACAGGCAGCAGTCCGTGAAGCGCGAGTTCTCCCAGAGTCCTCCCAGCTCGTCGGCCAAGCGGCACTCGGGTACCTTCACCATGTTCATGGTGTTCTGGCCGGAGATGTTGACCGAGTCCTGTACCACGCTCACCTGGAGGGGAAAAGAAAACAAACAACACCCCCCCCACCAAAAAAAAAATCAAAACCCCACGCTCGAAAAACTAATCTCCCGACGGGATGGTTTTATTTCCAAGGCAGGTGAAGGCAAACGCAAAGCGAAACCCACACCTCTTGGGCTGAATCGCTGCGTGATTAAGGAAGTCTCCGTTTTCAGAGCATCCTTTCTACCTTGCCTTAACCTCGTTCTCTGCTCCTCCAGAGCGTCCACCCCAAGTCCCACATCACACCAGCAGATTTTCTTCCTGAGCCCAAATTAACAGCACTTCTACACAATTCAGTCATAACTTTATCAGACGATTTCCTAACGAAGCCGAACCTTATTTTTCTCCTTTTACATACGCCATACCTGACCTAGTTTTTCCCTTCTGTGAACACATTGCAATCCTCCCCAATCAATAATGCAATACAAACAGCAGTACAAAAAAACCCCAAAGTACACAAAGAGCTTCTATAACCAAGCGCTGCATCCACACATGTAGGCAGGGGCAGTGTCTGACCTTCCTCAAAAGTCTTGCTGCTCCTGGTTCTAGATTTCTTTGAGAAATGTGTTTCCATCACATGATAAAATACAATAACCCTAAAGAGTATGATTAAAAAAGCGAATTTATGTCAAGTAATTTGGGGAAGGCAGGTAGAATCCTTCTCACCTGCTCCCATGGTTGGGCAGAGCTGACGAATAACCCCCACAAAGGGAACTGTTAAGAGCCTGTTCAGCACCAAAGGGTTATTGTTCGACACGCAGTAAATCACACGCCCTCACCAGCAGACTCCAGTTAGGAAAGATCACAGTGACTAATACTACCCCGCTACAACAAAGAATAAAGGAAGAAGCTGACTGACAGGGAAGCACATCTGAGACTATCTCCTGGATTTGCCATCCAGTCCAAGTTAAATTTCAGTTCTATTAATAACCAATGGCCTAAGAAGAACAACGGGGAGCAAAGGAAGCGTCACCGCTATGTGAAAGGAGAAGGAAATTATAAAGTGAGAGAGATGACAGATGCATCTTCTGAGGAAAACACCTCCCGAGAGCACAGAGCCCAACTCTCGAGAAACCTCCAGCGGGTTTCCAACGGCGGCCACGCCTTGTATGAACTGTACAGCACTCCAACTCGGGTCAGATCCTGCTGGCCAAAGGCCACTGACGAGTAGCCACGGCAAATGTGAGGAAGCCAATATTCTTCATCATTCCTCTGACAGAGACGTCATCTTTTGCCCCGTGACGTATTAAAAAGGCATTCTAAAACGCAGATCCCTTGCTGGAGTTTGATACCGATTACAGATCGGCCAAAAGAGACTTGTGGACTGTGTCTCAAATCAGCAAATAAATCCTCTTCATATATGGAAGTCGTGTCAATCACTGGCATGAAAAAATATGTTTTGTGGCTTTTCACATAAGGAGTTTAGGCTGGTAGATTCCAAGCGGTGACCAGCCTTAGAGGTCAAAATAGAAAAGGTTTTGCTTAAACTATTTTCAACATCTTAGCAAAGGACCCAATGCTTCCTTGCTCAGAAAAGAGCTATTATCATAACTCTGGGAACATAAACCAGGAGGATATTTATTTATAATGCTGGAATATAATTTGAACAGCAAAACGTAACGTAGTTGGGATAAGAACAATCAACCTCGCCTGCAAAACAGAGATTGAAAAAAAAAAACCCAAATTGACAACTAAACCGAAGTCTGACTTGAAATGCTTGATAAGGAACAATGAGAAGGTGCAGCAGAAACACTCGCCAACCTTCTGCTCTGCAGAAAACTCCAACATGTCCCCACACGACAAGCATCTCAACATCCAGTGTTGCCCATTCCTTAGTTTCTACATATAAAACGTGTTTGCTGGAAGTACCAGATGTGAGCAGCGTCGCTTGGCACCTGCGGCGAGCAGGGAAGCGTTAGGAGAGCATACGGCACACGGGTTTACATGCTAAAAAGACCTGTAAGCTCAGGGAAGGAAAAAAAAAAAAGGGAAAAAAACCCACAAACCCAAGCTGTTGAAAGTTCCCACCAAACTGTTTCCAGACAGCAAAACCTTCTACTCTGCTACCACTAAACTTAAAGATTTCTTACATGCTAGACCGTAGAACAAACTGAAAGAGAAAAGAGAAGACCCTGTGACCAGCTGAAGCCAGCAGCGAGCTGCCTCTTCATCCAGAACAAACAAAAACACTGAGCCGAAGCTTTCGAAAGAGTAATTCAGCCCAGAGTGGAGCGGCTTGAATTAGCGCTAGTTGCCAAGGCTACTGGTGGATCTCAGGTTTACCTACAGCGCATCCTACAAATCCCCTTCTCGGAGATTAATTTTTGAGTTTTTCTCCACAATTTTAAGTTTCCTGGCTCTTAGCATGAAGGAAAAAACCTAATTGCCAGCCCTACAGAGGTGTCGTCCAAGACACCGTCCTCTTCTCCGTCCACAGTTACATGTTTAAGGAAGGGCTCCCTCCACGACAGTAATAATTTACGCTACTGATTGAATACACATTCTTCAGATATTTGCTAAACATGTGTGTGCTTAGGATGGCCAAAAGTGAATAAAAAAATAATAAAAACCCCTCAACCCGGCTGTCAAACAACTCTGCAGCATTTCTTTCACTCTTGAAAGAAAACACACAGCAAAAGAAAAGACTCCCACAAAAAACACTGCAGGAGATCCAGAGAGAGAACAACTTGTTCTACCTGTCTCCCTGCAAAAATCACAGCAACAGGAGGCATTTCGCAGTTAAAAAGACAACGGATTAAGCAGAAGCTCTGAAGACACTAAATTAGAGAGTTTAAATTTGCTCATTGGGGTTTCTGAACTTAAAAATCTAGTTTTGGAAATAACTGCAATCTTCGTCTGAAATTAGTATGAGTGAAATAACGGTTCTGTAAACAGTTGTACAGAAATGGTGGTTGCCATAAAAATCCCTTTTTCTTACATTTTTCTTTTTGTTGGCTACATGGATACGCTTAGGAAAAGCAAGGAAACTCTTCTTAATTCAGGAGAGAAGTAATAGCCCGGCCAGTTCTCACAAGAGAGCTAGTGTTGGTTATTATCCCCAGCGAGTTTCAAATGAAGGAGTACCAACAGACAGATGACAACACTAAACCAGAAGTGAAATGATAATCAAACAGGCTTAATTCCCGTCATCATCGCAGGTAAAAGAAAAATAAAGCAACAAAAAAAATAAATGGCAGCGAAACGCGATGAATCACACGCCGGAAAGGCCACCAGCCACACAGGAGCGCACACGCACACACAAATAAAATCTAAGTGCCGTATAAATACTCGTATTTCTCCTGACACCTCCGACTCCTTAAAAGCGATGACGAAAAATAAGGTCACATCTGCCTTAAGCTAATGGAACCGCTACTCTTTCAGCTGCACAGGAAGACTTACCTCACAGAAGAGAGTGAGCTTGTCATCTGGAAGAAGTCCATTGGCCTCATCCAAAAGAAAGTCTCTCCTAATAAATTTTTTGAATCCCCAGTCCTTGCCTTGTACAAATCGATACGCTCGCTGGCTCTCTGAAAGAAAGATGCGGCGCTTCAAACATCAGCCGAGTGATTCGCTTGATCAAACAGCAAAAGACAAACAAGTGACCCCGGCAGACAGAGAAGAGTTTTTACGCACCCATTGCTTTTGTTTCTTCTCCTTTAGCATTCAGGATGGAGAATTTGAACTTTGCTCGAACTTCACTTTTTGGACAGCTCACCAGCAACAGATAGAGGGACAGATAATCTTTGCTTTCTTCATCCAAGCCTTTAGGGTTTACACGTAAACACCTGCAGAGACAGGCATCTGAGTGAGATGTCAGGACCACCTTTTGGCAGGTCACTCATCGCTTTCAAAGAAAGGGCATTGTGGAATTTTCACAATAAAATGCGCAGTGAACAAGTTCTGCGTAACAGCCACCGAAGCATAAAGAAATAACAGGTAGGTAAACAGTGTGAAACCGCGTTACGGTCAGCCTCACGCTACCCCTCCAAGACTGATAATCCTAGTACACAGGCAGCAACTATGGGTAAACCAATTAAAATTAAAAAAAAACCCAAACACCATAGGGGAAAAGAAGAGGGGATATAATTTAAATGACTGAAAAGCACCTGGGATGTCAGCTTTCACAAAAGAAAGGTGAAAGAAATAGCAGAACGGAGGCAAAGTCTTTGAGAAAGTGCAAGAGACACAGAGAAACGGCAGCTGAAACTCCACAGGAAGCAACTGAAAGGAAAAAAATGGATTTCTGGAAGGCTGGTAGTTTCTCAAAAAACATAATACAAGGGCGAAAAAGAAAATCGAAAAAAAATTAGTCCTCTGTGAAGAAAATGTAGTAAGCACAGGAAGAGGCTAACTCATTAGCACTTCCATGACCTGAAACTTGACACAGAATCTAACAAGAAGCAAAAACGAGGCCAAATGACTAACAGCTCAAACACACAAAGACAAGGAAAATCAGAAAGATCTAGACATTAGAATGAGATCTGACTGGCAAAGGTTATAAAGAGACGTAATTTAATAACAAAACGCAGCCCAAGGAAAGCACAGGTCTGCCACCCAAAGGAAGGGAACACAAATTGTATCACACACTAAATTATTTAGTGGTTGATTTGCCGCAATCTCTACTAAGGAGGTTTAAAGGAAAATAAGGGAACACTCAACATCAGCAACGAGGGATAAAACAAGGAACCAGGTGTCCATGGATCCGTTAGGTCAGACATAACTCACAGAGGATACACATTCTGACCAAAGTCCACTCTGAGTTACTGGAAATTACTTGGGAACTCAGGGAGGATAAGTGAGGTTTTAAAGGAAAGCAAAAGGGTAAAAGTAATGTCATCTTTAAGAAGCAGAGACTCCTGGGCAGAGGGAGTTACAGGACACGGAGCGGATGGAAGTAACAATGTTAGGTGTCCAAATTCACAAAAAGCTGCCCTAAAGAGAAAGGTAATATAGTAGCAATAGCCTTGAATTGCAGGATTTACAGTGCAGGCAAATATTATCTTTTTAACAATGTGGAGTATTACGGACTGAAACGAGAAGGCTGAAACAGAGCTTGACAACACTGTCTGTGGATGCTCATTGGCTGATAAGAACTTGTTAAGATAAACATCAGTCAAAAAATCCCCAATTTAAGACATCAAAAATCCTCCACGACATGTTTCTGCTTCAAGGCAGGACACAGTCTTCCTTCCAGCTATGGCTTCTGTTGCATCTGATGTTTTCCATCATAAAAGAAACACTGCAAACAGACAGACCCTCACATTGGTTTTGTGTGTCCAAACACCACGCTGAAGCAACGGGACTTTCTCCCCGTGCATCTGTTGTACACTCAGAGAAGCAAGTACCCGTGTGCAGCACAAATATTTTTTTAATGTCTTTCTTCTGTTACAGAAGCCCAAATTCTTTCACGCTGTTTCACACAAACAGGGTGAACCTCTCCGCTCTGTTTCTTACCATTTCAGTTTATCGTTGGCTCCAGATGAAAAGGTTGAGCTTTTGATGACCTCACCCATTTCTTCTCGGCAGAAGCTAAAGTTGTTTATGGTCCACATGTAGGAAAACTTCACCACCTTGATCTGAAACAGGGGTAACAGGCAGTTTAAGGTCATGCTCATTCACCTCGGACAAAAACTGCAAACCTGGAAATTTTATTGAGTCACCTGCACAACAAATAACCCCCAAGCAGGAGATGAGAGTCTGGAAATGGCTGGCAGCGGCAGCTGGATCACTCCAGCTTCTCCGACTGCCTCCTCCAAAGTTCTGCCAAGCACAGAGGGCAACATTCTGCTGTTGCCTTGATGAACGATCATCTGACATCATCTGAAAATCCAGATTCTAAACTCATTTTGAATAAATTTTCTTGCCAGAGGTTCCACTCGTGTTACGTCAAGAATAACCCAGCACAGCGTGGACCTACCTGAGTGTAGCACCAGCTCTCTGCTACAGGTCCACTCGACATTTCTGCCGGAGGAGGAGGACTCGGCACCCTTGACATCGCCAGTTTGAAGACTAAACAGAATTTCACAACTCAGCAGAAGAAATTTATAACTGATCTTCACTCTGTTAATACCCAGAAGGGGAAAAAAGAAAGAACAAACCACCAAACGTGAGACCAAAGGGAAAAAACAACCTTCAGGAATGTTGTTAAATCTCATGGGACACAAGTTAAAGCCATCATGCTTTCTCCTCTCCCCCTAGCACCTTTAAAATAGGATGTTAAACATTTTAAAGTGTTACCATATGCTTTCTGAAGAGCGGATATACCACCTTCACTCTTTCTTTCAATACGCTGCTCCTTACAGGAATAAGCCTAGCACACAATTTCCTTTAAGGAGCCCAAGATTCAAATAGGAGACACCCCACTTGACTTGGAATTTATTACTCTAGCCTACGGCCACCGTTTCAACTCACAATTTACTCCCTATTTTCATTCTTAGAAGGTGGGAACTTCCACGCGAAGCTCCCACCTTCTAAGTGCCAAGTCAAAGTGTCATCTGCTGAGGACGTGTGGGGTTGAAACCACTGCAACACATCTGAATTCTCACCTGGAAACTAGGATCCACAACCCTGGCAGATATAAAAGCAGTTTAGCCTCCTGCTAAACACTTTCTGTTTTGCAGGTGGTATTTATCTACCTTCCTCTTACTGCCCAGGACAGTCAGGGAATCACAAGAACCACACCTCAAAACAGCAGGAGAACGTTCATGGTAAGCACGTCAACACACATGTCCTTAATCTCCCCCAAATTGTTATCAACCTAACTCGGAAACACAGTCCCAGGGCAGGTCTGGGTTTGAGCAGACCTCCCCCAAGCAGAGCTCACACCAGCTTCCACTCCAGTTTATGGTTTACTCAAGTTTTGAGCTCTGTGCACCTTCAGAAAGGACCTGGAAATGCAGCTACACAGGCATTACTTAACTGTAAAACAAAGACTTAATTTTCTTTAAAAAAAGCACAAGTGAGCCCACGTAGACACTGAAAGAGAGATACTGGCTATCGGGAGCTAAGAAGTCAGTATTCAACCCTGCAGAGATACACACTTAACTCGATGGAAATTTTCCTATGTAGCATTATCGAGGCGTTCCTGCTCTGGTAGGGGGATTGGGCTTGATGATCTTTCGAGGTCCCTTCCAATCCCTGACATTCTGTGATACTGTGAAATGTATTTCTCAGCGCAAAGCTCAGAGGCAAACAACCAAACCCAGTCCCAGATCCAACTGCTTTACAGAGTTGTTGCATTTGGAGTTTTGTGCTGTGCAGGTGGAATGAGGAAAAGAAAATGTTTTAAAATGTTGATTAGAAAGGGACATCGACAAGCACTTTAGGTATTTGCGGCAGGTGTTATCAGTTAAACTTAAAAATTACCGAAATTCCTTCAGAGAAATTCAATTACACCACTCTACGTCATTTAAATTAAGGCAAAATTGGCAGACATTGCTTTACAATACTTCGCAAACCGCCCCTTCCATGGGCAACATTCAGTCTGGCCTCTGAGGACATCGCTTCAGTGTCTCCAGTCACAGGTATCTGGGGACAGATAAAACCTGAAATTGCAGCACAAGCAGCAAGAAACAACTCCCCCTCTCCACGATGCTTTTTTGCTGGTTTTAGTCTATGGGGTGGAAAGACCCAAGCTTTTTCCTTCCCCTCAGAGTTCACAGAATCACTGCTCAACCCCACCCAGGCTGTCACATTGTTCCATTCACAGCTATTTTTAATCTACATTATTCTAGCAATCAGTTTTATAGCACAGGCGCAAACAACCGGGACACAAACTCATGAGAGGGGATTAAGCAGACGGGGAAAGGATGAAGTTTCTTAAGCTCACCTCCCCACTGACAGCAACCTGTCTGCTCACCGAGCAACAAGATGCTACGTCTAATGAAAAGGTCTGACCAGAAGAAAGCACAAAGAATAAATAAGCCACAAGAATTGGATGGGAAATTATTTTGTTGTTGTTGTTAAAATTAACTTCTGAATTCTCCGAAACAACGCTATGGCCCTCCATACATCTCCTCATACACCTGGCCAAAAAGGTGGGGATTAAACCTCAAGCCACAACAACCTACTCAGTCTTGCCCCTCACAGGGATTTCGGGCACAACCCATCATCTCGAGATGTCCTAAAGCTTCGTGTGAGGAACGGATGGAGAGTCAGCAGCAGTGTCCCATCAGCATCTTCCTGCTTCTGTCCTTGCCCAGCCTCAGAATAATGTCAAGGAACAGATCCAGACCAGTTTGGATAAGGAACCAATTTCCATGTAAGGCATTTTTCAACAATAAGCAGTTTTCTATAAGACAACTTCTACATCCAGGTAAACTGAAGTAATTACATATCTAATATTACATATTAGAGACGTGGTTTAACTCTGAAGGTAATTACGCAGTCGAAAGACTCCAGTGGGTCCTTTCTGAAGACAAACTGGTAAACTTCAACAGCTACTCTCTGTATTTCAACGGGATTTTTAGATGCATCTAAATATTGCTTCCATGTTATATACGCAAAGAAGTTTAAGAAAACTTCTGTGGTCTAAAGGCAAGACAAATGTATGAGCTTGAGATACACGGGACTATTTAATAGCCTCTGAGTAACTGTCACTTTTCTCTTCTATCCTTTCCTCCCAGATGGCTTGGATAGGCAGGTGGTAATAAAAGTTATGACAACGTGCTAATAGAATTGCTGCATGCCAGCGCGTCATTCGTTACCATTTTAAAATGGCCCAAAGGGGATAAAGGCTCTAGATTTTAAAGATTTTCTATTATTTGGAAAAGACTTTCAGTCTGGTATGTTAAAACTTTCTACAGATGCTTTGCTTTCTGCAGATGCGTTTTGAGGCAGTTTAATACAGTTAAAAAAAGAGATGTTAAACTCCAATATATCCCTGGGTTAATACAGCGATCAGCCATCAAATACTTGTCATCAAATGACACCACTGGCACTTTTACTACTGTAGCAAGTCATAACGGGAATAAACAAGTAATATCCACCACTGCCTTTTGCAAAAATTATTAGTAAGGAAATACTTGATGCTCGCCTTGCCTCGCAAGCAGAGGAAACACGTAAAAGGTCACTGAAATACATCCTTAGAAGTGTGCCTTAGAAACTGCCACGGCCTGTTCCACCTTCAAAAGCCAAATGGCTCTTCTGGCATGGATGGACATAAATGCATTTGAAAAGGAACCACAGCTGACTTAAGGTAAAGTTAAGTTTCTGAAATGAGCAGAGCACCCCTGGTATTTATTTGCTAATGAACACTTAGTACTCACACTTCTTCACTAAGTGCTGGCAACCTCTGAACTAGGAGTGGGGAAAAAAAAAAAAGAAGCTCTGCAGAGGTTTTAGGAAAACATTTTGTGAATAGTTTGGATATCAAAATTCTCTCTGGCCACAAAAGGCAGGGATAAAATTGAAGGTACAGACACAAATATGAAGTCACAAGAAACAAAATACCACTTTATGGCCCCCTGCAAGCCCATGCACTCTTACTTGCTTGGATATAAGTAACAAAGAGCACTTGTTTCTGGACATAGTTAAAATTACAGTTAAGAATAATTCTCACGTCATTCACAACCACTTCCAGATGAAGGTATTTTATCTAAAAACCAGAGCCAGACCAGACTTTTCTGAAGCATGTGAAATGTTCCCTTGCCACCTTGTTCTCATAATTACTTCGTGACTTAGCAGCTGCACCAAGACATCTCAGCTCAAAACTTCATCTACTGTAGGAATCAACTGTCAAAACTATTCTGCAAGTAGCAAAGACTTGACCCGAGAGAGGTGAGGAATATCAACTCTACACATAATTCTAGAAGAGGCCTCAAAATTACTGGACTTCTGCTAAACAGCCTGTCAACTTCTACTTCTCAAGCTAAACCAACTACCTTTTAAGAAACCAGTAGTTTACACCAGAAATTTCCAAGTATATTCGTTTTTCCTAAGTTTCATTCAGCACAAGATAACTTACAGAAGTCTGTAGAAAAAGTGTATTTTGAATTGTTTCAAAAACTGGGGTGCTTGCTTCTTGGACAGCAACGTATCAAAGACTACTCAAGGCCAGCACAAAGCACAGAGAGAAGGAGCAGGACAAAGATAATTGGAGCAATAAAACAAGGGTATGAGATACAGAAGCACAGGAAAAGACCATTATCTTCAAAGCCTTGGAAAGGACAATGGAAGGTCTGAATTTGCTGCCGTCAAGAAAGATTAAAAAAAAAAAAAAAAGTTAAGGTAACCGAAAGAGCAAAGTGAGACGCAGTGCTAACTGGTGGATGACTAAAACGAGTAAGTCTTCAGATTTTAACATATACACTGCAGAGGGCATCACACTGCTCTTCCTGCTTGGCACAGCACAGAAGGAAGCAACGATGGGCAAAGCATTTACCTGGCGAAGGACTGCAGAGCCATCCTGATCACAACCCTTCCTGGGTGGCAGGAAACCCTGCCCAGCTACAAGGGCAGGCTGAAAATCAGGTACAGCGAATTCCAGAGGTTACACAAAGTTGCCTAATTATTAACGTGGTGGGGTAAAAGGGACTGCACTAAGGTAGCAATAAAAGTAAGACTTAAGGTTAGAAATCACCACATAGGAAAGATGCAGGCTACCACAGCACAAAGCAATGTGGACAGTTGTACAAGAAACCAATCCCCACCTGGAAAAAAGACAGACTATAAAGGAGTAATGTGAATGGGATATACACAGACTTAGCTGTACCTGAATTAGAGAGAATAATTTATGCCCAAAAAAGTGCTTGTTGAATTAAGCTTGAACACTTTCTAAAACAAGAGTGTGTGCATTACACCTTCTCATATTTTCTGTGCTCTTAAATTAAAAAAAACCCAAACACATCTTACTTAACTTGTACCCCACTGAGTGCCACAAAAACTGCCGAGCTCAAAATGACACATGGAGTTTCATTTACAACCTTCAGTCATAAGAGAACAGACCGGAAAATCAACACCATCCCAGCCGAGAGACAAAAGGAACGAGCTGGCATCCAGGAGAAGACACACACCAGGCTAAAGGCCCTACGACCTCCCACTTGGGAGATAAACACTGGAGGTAACCTGATTTCCTCCAAATAAAGTGCAAATGACCTCTCCCAACAGCTGGGAGTGCCCATGCGCTTCTCTTGGTTCCAAACATCGGGCCTCATTCAGTCTGTAAGTTATTCCCATTATACCACCAGTAGCATTCAGGAACTGGGGTGAGCACCTTTTTTTATTACACCTCAAAGTGGCCAAGGACATTAGAGAGGTCACAACAGAGTCCTTGGGACACTGCACAGGAGGAAGATTTAAATTAAGGCAGATACATCTTAATTCAGTGAACTTCTCCAACTTATCAAGTTGGAGCATCTAGAATTTTTTTTCTTTTTTTTTTTTTTGGAGATGAAAGACCATGGAAAGGCAGAGGAGTTACCTAGAAAATTCATTTTCAACACAATCGATAAGACAGAGGGGATAGAGTTATCTCAAAACACATTCAATATTGGCAGCCCACCAGAATTCGTAACTAAAATTCAAGAAATGTTCCAAAACTAAGCGTTCCTTTTCCATTCTTGGAATGTTATTATTTTTTTTTTCCCCTTAAACCAATGTTCCAGTTACAAAAGAGAGGGGAAAAAAAAAAAGGAAAATAGCCTTAGTCGACTACAAAAATCACAGTTTGTATAAAACTGTTACGGGAAGGGGCAATCATCAGTGAAACAGCAGCACTGTAAAGGAGAATTACAAGTTTTACACATATTTTGTAAGAAAAGAAATATGGCCATTCTTTGTAGACCACCTACCATCCCTTCCCCAAATATCAGCAGATCAGACAGCAAACAACCAAAACTAAACCAAGGAAAGAGAGAGGAAGTTGGTGGTAAGAAGCAGCCAAGAGTTCTCTAAATAACCTTCTGCTTTTATAAACAAACCCTCCACTGAAAACTTCTGCTCCTCAGTCATGAAGTCAAGTCGTATTTTAGACTTTCCCCTAAGACTGGTTCACACTGGCCGGTGTTTGAACAGATGCAGAAAGAGCATCCCCTTTAATCACATCCAACCCTAACCATAAATTACCCAAAGTATATTAGAATTACATGCACACCAGGAAATAGGAAAAGTAATCAAACTATTAAAAGCAAAGAAAACTTCCAAAATTTATTTTAGAGTTACTGTCCTGTTAAGTCACCACTCCGATTTTCACCAGGTGTTTGCCTCTTCTTTAAGTCTTTCTGCCTCACCTTTAATCCTCGAGGTACATCCTGAGATGCCTGAAGCTTAAATCTTCAAAACGGTTTTTCCTCAGAATTTAATCTTCCTCATAATTTTTTAATTCAGATCATAAGCACGTTAAGAAGAAATAAATCTCTGACTTCTTTTTCTCCAAATTCTCCTTTTCACTACTTCTCTCTGCCCTCCTGACAATCTATTCCTGCTCATTTCTCTCCTCTCACAATGAAAAACGTTACTCAAAGATACCAGCTTTAGGTCTTACCAAAACAATCAGCCTGAGCAAACTTCTGTCTCCAATAAGAAATTTGATCTTATTTTTGAAAAGAAGGGTTTTGTTATTGCCTATTAAACTGTTTTATGTTAGATTCTCCTGCACAGGCAAATGGTAAAAGGTATTTCAGAGCTTCAGCGTCTACTTGTAGGGCAAATTGTTACCTGTCACTTATCGAGTAACTCAGTTGTCATTTTAGTATTTAAAAAAAAAAAATAGTAAAACCACTTGTATGTTCATAGCGTGCAAGTCATCTTCCAAATTAAAAGATGAAGCCAAGAAAATGCCTCTTTCCCAGAAAACTTCCCGCCACCCTGGGGAAGCCTCTCCCTCCGAGCGCAGGCTGGCAGCAGCAGGGCTCTCCTCCCCTCTGTAGATTGTTCGTCTCTTGTAACGGCGACACGCTGCTCAAAATACCTCACACCTCTAAAAATCCCAACAGGTTCCCAGGGAGTTGAAAATAACCGGAAAAATACGGTCGAGTCAGACGAAGTCTAATCGGAAAAACGAGCAAAAACTGAAAATTAAGCAGGGCCGCATTTCTCAACCTACCGTGGTGAGACCTGGTAGCAAACTCCGCTAAAGCGCTCAAACGGGATTGCAGATCTGACCTCCAGCAAACCACCACGGCTCTAATCCCCTCCGGAGCCTTTTATTTGTATCAACTTTCCAGTAACGCAAACATCTGGCAGTCCTCACATAACGTTTTCCAGTTGCCATCCTGCATTAATATTTCTAAGACCTTATCGAAAACAACTGGGGCTGCAATACAGTTTCTGCCACCGTTATTCTGGAAATAAAGCTTTCAAATATTCAAATTACAGATCACAACGCACGGACAAAACTAGACATCAAACTACTGGACTCTTTCACCTACGTGCAATTGCAGGAGGAGTTCAAAACGGTTATGAAAATTGTTTTAACCTGCTCAATGTAATGATCATATGATTGCCAAATAAAACCACTCTTGGAACCAGCACGCAAACCCAGGTTTTTGGAAAAGCATAAAAAGAAATCCACCGCTTGCTTCATTCCAACAGAAAATTCACTCCGGGACTTATTTCTAACAGATAATAAACACCAATTACAAGCACTTGAAAGTACTCCTGGTTGCAGCTTACCCTAACACGTAATTCTTCTCCCACACTTCTGTTCTTATAGACAGGAAGAGTTCTTCATTTTCCAAGTTCCTTTGTTTAGTCTTTTCTCTGACCTTATCAGACATCAATAGGAGAACGGATAAGGAGAGGAAGGAGATGGGAATCAAATTCCAACCAACTTCCACTTCCAACCCATCTGTATTTCCCTCAGAAATCAGCAGCCCTGTTTTCTAGAAAACATATCACGCTGACTTCAACAAGGCACGATGGCTTTGCCAGCATAATTTTAATAATCTTACTCAAATTAACATAAAAAAAAATCACATTTTACCATAAATCACACTCCAAAAATAACACAACTATGGCATTCGCCTACACCCATATCTGAATATCCTAACCATTCAAGACCAACCTTATCAAATTAATAAAGACAAAGACAAAGAGCGAAGAAAAATTCCGGTAGCTCAGATATTCTGTATTTCATACAGTTTCCTTCAACAGGAAAAAAGACTGAGGCAGAGGCATCGCTCTGTGTCTGTTCACGGCAGCGACACTTCAGACGCAGGGCAGTGAGGTGCATCCTCTTCAGTGGTTTCAACATTTATGTTGTAACCTCTAGGTGAAATAAAACCTCCAAGGAAATATCTTGGACACAGGGAACCGATTTGCTGACCTTCAATTTTACTTACACATCCTAAGCTGTTGTTGGCATAAGCCGTTTATTGAATCTTTGAGAAAACAGTGGCAAATGTAAGAGTATGTGAAAATAAATTCCCAGAAGATACCTACATTTATTTCCCTTTTTACACCAACAAGCCATCTCCATAAACCGTGTCCAACCTCAAAGAGGAAACCATGGCTTGTCGGTTTTGTTTTCTTCCTGTTACCCCCTTCTGTTCTTACAAAAACACTTTAAAAAAGTCTTCCTACCATATTCCCCATCAACAGTAAAACTCAATAAGCTATTAGGAAATATTATCTGAAGAGAAATATCAATGATCTGCTAGTCAAGAATCAACTCTAAATGACACAAATTGTAAATTTTTACTACTAGGGCTTTTATCACACCCCAGGTTTGGTAAGGTTGACACCAACCTAAAGCAAGGATGTTGCAGAAAACTTCCAGGATACAGGTGAATATAAGCTACTGCAACAGTTACGCTCCCCGATTAAAATTATATTACGTAAAATTAAAACAACAAGCATTTCACTGTGATTTTGTAGGTAGAAAGCAGAGGTCTGTAAGGCAAAACACGTGATGGCAATTTTCAAAACTTCTGGACTCAAAACACAGACACCGATGCCCTGCTCTTCACAAACAAGTACGAATAAAATCACAAGCTAACAGGAAATCTTCAGAAAAACGTCTGTCTCTCAAACGCAGCAGTGAATTCCATCTACTGCCCACAAGCGCTTCTAAGAAATTAATCACACTGATACCTGTGGTTTGTAAGCACCACTTGTTGAGGTTGCGCGTTCCTACAGAAAAAAAAACCCAACAAAGTGGCTGAGGAAGAGAAGGCACCAATATAGTGGTGTCATTTAGCACAATTTTGAAATTGCAAAGACAGACCTGTAGGGTCAGGATACTCAGCCAACAACAGCCTGCCTCCTGCGCAGCCGAGGAAGGCGCGGCGGGATGTCCTCGCCGTAAGGTGGCGGATTCTTCAAGGGGGGATATGACAACATCCTTCATCAGTCAACGCAGTTGATGGGCAGGCACGATTCTAGTCAGGGGAACTGAAAACTTTCCTGTCGCTGCAGTCGGCGGCTGTTCTAGCCTCTCCATGCAGCAGCCCCTGGGAGGCAGCCAGGCAGCCTCTCTGCATCGCTATCCAGCAGCTCCAGGCAACTCCGGCTGGTTTGTCTCCACCTGCTCTCCAGCCTCACTGCTACAAGCACGTCTCTAAAACCAGGGCTGCCAGCCGAGCGTTTCGCTCAGACACAAAGGCAAAGGCACTATTTTATATGAAAAATAAAAATGTTTAAAGGGCTTCTCTTTAAGCGAGGACAAGCGAGGCCTCGCCAGCTTTACAACCCAAGCTGAAGAAATAAAATTTAACAATCTTCAGAAGTCTTCCGCTAATCAGCCGCTGCTATTAGAGGGAAGTTGCTCTATACAACTATGATCTGATTTATGATTTGTTAAACCAATCTCTGCAGTGGCCAGCAACGAATGTGGGCAAAACAGTAACTAAAGACACACTTTAATCCTGTCACAGCTCTAATGGAGATATTCACATTACACTCATTTCGGAGATAGTTGCTTATTAGTAAATATGAGGACTTGGACTTCAGTGAAAGGAAAAACACCTGAACAATTAATTACACATCACTAAGTTCCCCAAATCATTTAGGGAACCTCTACAAGTACCATTCCTGCATACTGACAGTCAAAAAAAGCGGAATTCTCTAAGTTCTGTTTGACATCAAAAGACACAGTTTCTGTTTTTAGAACATCACATCAGTCTTTTCAGATTGATGTCACATACGTGGCTCTGGCACGGCTAATGTCACACATATGGAAGTGTTCCAACTGTATCTCTAGTAACTCAAAAAAAAAAAGAAAAAGGCAATTCTGAGCACCTTAAACTCTTTACCAGTCAGCAAATGAAATATCCTAGTGCCCAACTATACCCTGTAAGTTCACACATGATGTGACACGAAATGTTTCTGATTATGTAATAAATTGGAGAGTTTAAAGCTCTCAACCTTCCAGCATGTTTTCAGAAACACTATTACTGAACTTACGAGATTCCTAAATATTTCAGAAATACATAAAAAGCAGCATATTCGTATTTTCAAGTCCCTTAAAGGTGTGCACAAAGGTATCCTTTTTTTGCTGGAAAATGACTTCCGTTATCAGAAGTTGTACCATTTTTAAAACGCATTAACCTGTATACACAATTCCCAGCCCAAGCGTTACATCAAAAGCAATTTAAAACGCACGACACGCCGACTGTATTTCTAGCGAAAGCCATTTTAAAAATCCACAGTCACACAATATATCCTGTTGAATAAGATCCAAAATACAGGCTAAGAAAAGCTGAACTAAGATAACAGTTCTATTTCCATACTATTTTCTCTAGTCAGTGCACCTGAAGTCACCAGTATCCTATCGGCTCCTACCACAAAGGCAAAACCAGTATCTTCCAATTATGAATTCAGTGTTGGGAGGGTTTAATCCCTGTCATGGTCCTGCCTTTATAAATTCTATGGAGGTCTAAAAATCCATGGAGTTGTAAGGCCAGCTACACGTCACAGAACACAACGGTGCTACTCCTGCCTGCAGCCAAAGAATTTACTCACGGGGTAAAAATGAACTCCCAAGTCTTTTCCAGGCATTTGCTACAATCAGTGGTTCTGCATCCTTTTGGTCCTAAAAATCTGGAGAAAACAAATAAACACACCCCTCACAAATTACATTTCGTGAGTGCTGCGTCAGGGAAGTGGAAGAGACTTCCAGAATTACTCAAATCCTTCCTTCCAAAATACTGCTACAGAGTTCAGTAAAGGGACACTTAACAACGTGAAACCACAAAAAGCAGTTCCCATCCATTCACAGATAGAGTTTCTAAAAGCCAACAGCTTCCATGCCTCCTCAAGGGTACGAATACTTTAATCTCGCGCTCGTTTCCTGTATCATCATGTGTTTCTAGAGCTTAGGACACAGGCTTAAATAAATTTAAGAGGTCTCTCAAGTACAAAGTACAAGACGGAACGCCGTAGCAGCTTATCAACTGAGAATCAAGAAGCAACACTCTCAACAAAGGTTTTTTGGGTCTTCTTTTTTTCGTTTGGATGGTTTGGTTTTGTTTTTAAACACATTTTTCTTGTGTTTCCTCTCTGTGCTGAGTAGGAAGCAGCAGTCAGAGGTTGGAGGAATACAGCAAGATCTTACATAATAGTCCAATCGTGCAGAAAATTGAGCCAAAGCTGGGAGGAGAGAAGGAATTTTACAAAATTACAGTGGATATTTCCAAGTGTGGAACTACGAATGCAATCAGTAACACAGCAACAGCTCCTGAACGTACAAAAAAATACATATTTTTTCCAGCTTTATGTCCACTTTTGCAGAAGTAACGTCCAGGAAGAAACGAAGCAGACGATTTCAAGTTTATAGGTCCACAGGGAGCCAGGTAGTGGAATGACAACCCCCCCAAGTAAAATGATGAACAGAAGGGTGTGCCAAGAGTAAAGCTGGTAAGTCCCTCTTATTGTAAACTGGATTGGTATCTAGAAAAATCACACGGGGCAACAAACTGAGCTCGCAGCACACGCTCAACACCAGGTCCGTCTAGAGGCTCAGCTGCAATTCAGAGATTAACGCTAAACCTCCCTCCACCCCGGTCAAGCTGTCTCAGTGGAAACCATCCGAGAGAAGATTCTGGTGAATGGAATTGTTCTGAACATTTATCGGGTCTAATCAACCTAACACTGGCGCCAGCGCTGGTAGCTTCTCCATGTTAAAACATCAGCAAACTGTAAGATCAATTACACAAGAAATAGTATTTTTTTCAGCACATCACAGTGACCTGGGTGATCAGCGATGGACACGTGTCACACCAAAACCCTTCCCATTTTAACTCCCTCCCTGATCTATGGGCAAATGACCTCTATCTATGTGCAAATCCTGGAGGTTTTGGGGAGGAACTGCAATTAGTTTTATAAAAGCAGTAACTATGCTCAAGTAAATCAGGAGATCAGATTTGACAGTAGTTTCTCCAATCCATGGTAGGTACAGTTTTGTATTACTGTCCTCTACTGATACAGTGACAGGATGACAGCTTGCAACGTACTTCTCCTGTCAGGTTGTCTTGATCTCAATAGCCATCCACAATAAAGTACCATTAAGAAGAAAAATAACTATTTTTTCTTCAGGTCACAACGGAACAAGTAACATAATAAAACCAAATCATTCTGGACATCTGGTTACAATATTCCACTGAAAGAGAAGCAAGCCAGTTATATGTTTTACTGAACTATTTTAGAGGTGCTTTTTTGTAACCAAAGAGTTCTATTCTATAAAGCATAAATAATAGTGTTCTTCAGACTTTCATAGAACCACGCCACATATAACCACTCGGAATTCTAAAGGCAAATAAAAAAAGGAAATCACAAACAAAGTATTCCTTTTCATTACGTCACCACGATGCTCTACAACCACAAATGTAAACATATTTGATAATGTCAATGACAGAAAAATGACAATAAAGAACATTACCCTCTGTATTTCCCCCCCCTCTAAAAAAACTCCTGTCAGAAAAAGCCAATTCCATTTCACCGGCAGCTTGGCAAATACTATGGGAACAATAATTTACCTTAATAATACCACCTCTAGCTAATCAATACACCGCTCGCAGCGAGCGCCAGCACTCCGCTACCAAATCCCATTAGTGACACGTTTAACTGTGAAAGGGAACCCTTTCCCCTTTCCACACCGCAGGATGATGCACCATTTCCTTCAAACCCCACTACAGGCCGGAGACACAGCTGAGAAACAACCAGTACCGATCCCAGACACCCCGGGGTCTAATCCAGACGAAGCCCAAGCTCCCTCCGGATTTAGAAACGTGCCTCACCGCCCTGCGCGGCGCAGCTCCGGCCCGGCCTCCCTTACTTGGTCACGCCGTTTGTCACCTCCGCTTTTCCACTCCAACCCTCATTTCCTTTCTCCCACTCGTGTTTCCTGACTCGGTTCCCACTGAACCTCTCTAGCCCTGCCTGGGGAATCTCCGGGAATCCCTTTACCAGGCCTCACCCCAACTTCTTCCCTCTTCCTTCACCTCAGGCCTCGCTCCCTGGCCCGCACCCCCCTCCCCAGGCGAGCCCTCAGCCCTCTCCCCTCCTGCCCCCTTCCCCACAGCTCTTACCTCCTGGCCCTACCAGGGACTCCCGCCGCCGGACGGAGCCCTGCTCCGAGGCGGGCTCAGGAAGCCGGAGAAGCCCTGTCCCAAGCCGGTGGGGAGGGTGGGGATCGGGTCCCCGGACTCTGTCCCCCCCCCTCCTCGCTCCGCAGTCAGCCCCCCTAGGCGAACACCAGCAGCTGGGGCTCACTATTTGGCAGCATGTCTTCCTCCGCCGATCCCCTCCGAGTGGGCGCAGAGGCTCATTATTCCGCAGGTCCCCGCAACCGCCTTCTGCGCAGGCGCCGAGCTGCCGGCCGAGCAGGATATGGCTGTTCCCAGCGCTCCCCACCCGCCCGCGCACGCGCGCTGCGCCAACGGCGCCGCCTCTCCAACGCTCACCCCCCCCACTAACGGCCACTGCGCATGCGCAGAGCCGCTCGCTCAACGCTCTCCCAACCGCCTCTTCCTGCGCGTGCGCTCCACGCCCCCGCCCGGCGTTCACCCCAGCGCCTATCACCGCCCCTCCGCTGCGCATGCGCGGTCGTCCCCACCCTCCGGCCGCCGGCTCAGATTCTGGCAGCGCGGCGGAGTACGCGCCGTGTGTGCCTTGGGGGTGCCCTCGAGTGGCACAGCTCACTATTTAGCAAAGAGCTGCCCCCGTCGCAGTGCCATTTAGACAGCCGGCGGAGGGGAGGAGGGGAGGGGACAGGCAGGCCCGTGCGGGTCTCTCACTTCCCAAGGGTGCCGCAGGTACAGAGCGCTGCCCCACGGAGGCAAGCGCGGGGGAGGGGGAGCCACGACAACACAACCTTCCCCCCTGTCGCTATGGAGGTTTCCAGGCCTCGCCCGGGTCGTTTATCTTCTCTTCCCCCGCAGGGCCCCCTCCCACCTCACCTGAGAAAGACACCGCCGCCCGCTCTCCCCTGGCGGTCGCCTCACACTGCCCTGAACCGCCACATCCGGGCTCCCCGCGGCGCCCGCCCCTCGTGCCCGACGTCACGGGGGGGGGGGGGGGGGGAGGGGGGAGGGGGAGGGGGAGGGGGAGGGAGGCGCAGTGCGCCTGCGCGGGGGAAAAGGCGGGAAAGGCTTCGAGTGCGGCGGCGCGCGACGCGTCCCTCTCCCTCAGAGCGCCCGGAGGACGGGGCTGCCTGGGGCGGGGGCGCCGCTCTCCCCCGGGGATCCCCCCTCCTGCTGGGTTGTGACATTCTGTTTTAAACCCCGTCACCTGCAGACGAAGCATTAGAGTGGCCGTTTTCTCTTGCCGTGGTGGCGTAGTTTTACCTTTCCTTACCCTTCCTTTGAGGGTTTGGGCTTCCTGTGATGTAGCAAAACAACCCCGAGTGGTTCTTTCCCCTTCTCTCACTTCAGGCAAGGCCGTGCCTGGAGAAGAGGAGACTCAGGGGGCACTTTCTCACTCTCTACAACTCCCCCCAGGGAGGGTGCACTCAGGGGGGGTCGGGCTCTTCTCCCAGGACGAGAGGCTCTGGCCTGAAACTGCCTCAGGGGGGCTTCGGGTTGGGTCTCGGGCAGCCCTTCCTCAGGGAGAGGGTGCTCAGGCACTGGGATGCTCTGCCCAGGGAACAGGGAGGAGTCCCTGTCCCTGGAGGGGTTTAAGGAGAGGCTGGATGTGGCACTGAGTGCCCTGGTCTGGCCCAGGTGGGGCTGTTGGGACATAGGCTGGACTTGATGATCTCAAGAGGTTTTTTTTCCAGCCTCAATAATTATGGAATCACAGAATCACACACAGAATTCTGTAATTCTGTGGGCTAGTGAGTCGCCAGCTCTCGCAAGGAATGGCTCCCCACACTGGGAGAACTGACGGTTAGAGGTGAGTTTTTCTCACTTATTTGAAACTTTGGAAGAAGAGGGTTATAAAGAAAACATGCTTTATGCCCCTCATTCAGGAGTCTTGATCAAAAGCATAAGGAAGCCCTTGTAGACCTTTCAGTACCCACAAGGGGGTTATCATGCAAATGGGAGCCAGGCACTTCATAGAGGTACATGGCAGGAGGATGAGAAACAAGAGTAAAAATGAGAGATTTAGACTGGGTCTAAGGATTTTTTTCATTGTGACTGCAGATGAGCATTTGGACAGGTTGCCCAGAACCTCTGTTGGAGGTTTTCAAAGCTTTATTAAATAAAGCCCTGAGCAACTTTGTCAGATCTCACAGGTGACCCTGCTTTGAGCGGGTTGGACCAGCTGACATCCTAAAGTCCTTTCCAACCCAAATTATCCTGTGATCCTAAGATCCTGTCTTTGTACGGGTCTTCTAATTTGTAATGGCTTGCAACCACAGGAAGAAAAATTGTCATTGTTAGCAGCCCTTAATTAGTTAGATGTTTGTAGAGAAGCTTATCCAGGGTTAGCCTTTCCTGCCAGCTTCAGCTCATGTTATAGCGCATTAGTACAATGACATGCAAACACCCCGATAACGAAATTAGCCAGGTTACATAATACATTATCACAGCTACACTTAGATGGAAGACGCAAAGACTTTTTATCTCATTATTCATTCTCTCAGATGAAAAATGCTGCTTCCCCCAGCACAATTGGTCTCGTACGCTGGGCTGCCACGTTCGCCCGCTACCGACTCCGAGAATATTGCCTGCTTTGTTGTTAACGTTTTCTGCGGTGTCCTGGGTTTTCCTGGCAAGTACCTCGTCCAAGTCATGACCGATTCTTGGACCCTGCTTCATTCCTTCAGTTCACAAACTGCTGCCCGTGGTGACGAAACAGCAGGTAATGCTGCATCGTAATGAAGAAATGCCATAAAAATGCCTCTTGGGAAGTACGGAATTGGTGTTCGCGTTCCCAGTCTGGCTACACAGCTCTCCTAGAAACTTCTTTTCATACCCTTTCCCTTATCCTGGGGTTTATATTCTCAATATAAACTGTGGATTTTTACGGAGGTATTTATTCTCTTCAAGTACAAAAGGAAATTACAGCACCAGTTTTAGAGGAAACAAAGAGATACCCCCTCCCCTCCCATACTAGAGCACTTAGGCTGCAGACTCTTGATACAAGGGGGTTTCTAGACAGAGCAAAAAGAAATATCTCCTTTAATTCAACGCTGGCCACGTGTCACTTAGCAGCAGGGAGGTCAACCTCTTCTGCAGTTTATGACGTTCTCCTGATCAAAATTCTCTTGTCCCTGGGAAGTGACAAAATTAAATTGGGTATCTGTGAAAATGAAGATTGAATTTCACCTTTCCTGCGTATGTAAAAGTTATTTGGGGTCAATTCTGCCCCCCTCGGTGGCAGATAGAAGTGAAATACTGTCATTCTTCCCAAACCCTACCACCTTTTGTCTTTAATTCTGTAATAAAATGACTGGACAATTCCTAGGTGCTGGCACTGCTTGAACCTTGAAAACTTGCGTGGGGATACGCTGATGTGTGTGTGTTTTGACACCGCTGTGCGTGCGAGAGCACCAAATTCTCAAATGCCTTCACTTCAGGTACAATTCTCAGTATCATCTGAACAATACATGACAGGTTGGTTTTTTCCCTGCATGAAAAGCACCAGTAAATGCTCTCCCGCAGAGGTTTGAGGGCGTTACTTCTGTGTGTATGTAAGTTTGATTTTTATGTGAAGCTGATTAAACTGATGCCCATGAAAGAGGAGTGTGCAAGAATTTTAAATAGCTCCCGCTCTTTAATATTCACTTCCTCTTTGGTTTTAATTATTTTGTTCCTACGTTTTCCCTTTCAATTTACTAAAAAAATCTAAAAATGTAATTAGAGAGAAGCCGAACTCGGGAGAAAGCTGCCAGCGTTTCTACATCATGATTAAATATATCAGCCATCCCTTTAGTGAGAGACTGAAAAACGGGATTCTCATAATTATCTCCCAGTTATCCAGGAAAGAATCTGCAACACGTACGGAGACAGAGTTATTGAAAATGCAGCACTAATTAAAATCTCGTATAGGCTCCTAATGATTGGGAGAGTATGAAAACATAGTTATTTAATTATTTCCTGTATTTGCTATCTTTGTTACAAAACCAAACAAAACTGTTCTAAGCAAAACCCATCTCCAGTCACGGGGGAGATTTAATGAGGCTTTCCGATACGCACGAGTCACACAAACATCGCAGGTTGTTTGATTCACCTCTCCTTACACCGGTGAGAGCGTTTGCCACGTGTAACGCGGAAGGAACGCCGTGGTGTATTCCCAAACAGTGATGGAACGGCTGCTCGGTTTGAGGATACTGCTACTGTCTGTTTGGTTTAAATTTAAGACTTAAGAAGAATCTGGACATTCTAGGCTTTTATGATTTCATTGTGGAATAGTAATATTTCTGTCATAGCCAATTAAAAATCTCTTCTGTAATAGGTTATCCTCCCGGTCTGACTTCCACCAGGGTATCTTCATCCTCTTGAAAATGTCACGCTCTCACCCAGCCCCGCACAAAGCCCACAGTATTATTTGTCTTGTCAAAGGCGTCCAAGCTTTGGCACTGGCAGCACACGCTGGAGGACAGTAAGTGCTGATACGGTTTGTGATGAAAGGAAAAGCTTCTGAGATACTGGCTCCTTTGAACCGTGGAAGTCTGAGCATCCTCCAGGGAAAGGAAACCGGTGAGCTGTTTCTTCTGCATCCCTGTTCCTCAAAATTTAATTTGCAACAGAATGGCAAGTACTGAGCTAGTTAGAGTCCAGTATCCCCGCGTTTCCTCCGCTATAAATTAAAGCTTCAGTGTTGCGTGGTATAGGAGGGTAAGTTGAATATTATCCATCCTTTAAAACTTTTATAAGTGTAGAAATGTTAAGCAGCTTATTCATATGTATATAAAAAAAAGACAAAATTGGGGAACCAGTCATTCCTGGTTTCAAAGCGGAAGTCTAGAAGAGGAGAGGAACTGGGTGGGGTTTAGGCATCCAGAGTCCTAAACATGGCTGAAAGCAATTCTTTTTCAACAGATGTCTAAAGTTACAGGTACTTACATTTTTGAGCTACTGCCCTTTCTTACGTGAAATTTCACTTAAATTTTGCCAGTTCCTGGTTATGCACGTGCTCAGAGCCATCACTGCCTCAGCACTCAAGCAGTCAGCACTTACCTGCGTTGCGTTTGGCTCCCATAGCACCTCTGTCCCTTGGAGTGTGACAGCAGAAGTTTGCTCCAGCACAGCCACCACGTGCAGAGCAGGTTCCCTTCAGCACAAAACCCTGCTGGGACAAAGCACCTGCTGGCAGCGGTGGGACAGGCTCCCTTTTCACATCCAAACTGTTCACAGGTCTGGCTTTAATGCTCTGCGTATTTCTAGCCTGAATTTGCTTTCCTGACTTGAACGTACTGCAAGACAACTTAACTTAGTCATTGTTGCTGTGATTAAAAGCTACTTTTGTTTGTGAGAAAACAAACATGGTTCAAAAAAATCTCGACCTCCTTTGGAAAAACTCTGACGGGGAGATTTTAATTGCAGGGAATCTGTTCCTAGCGCTATTTTTACATGTATTGGGAAAGTATCAAAGCTAATTTTTTAGATGAGGAAATTAAAATGCACTATTGTGAGAAAGTGACTCCCTCATGTCTTTGAGTTGGTGCTTTGTTTCTCGTTAGAAGCATCTCCTGTCTTCCCTGATGAGCTTAACTCTTGTTTTCGGTGCTGGTTTGCTTTAAGATGCTTTTGATCCTGTATTCATTAAAACCTGATCCTGCTGCTTCCCACCAGCCCTAATGGTCTGTGAAATTATTTTCCTTTCTCCAAGATGCTGTTAACTCTCCTAGCACCTGCAGAGTAGAGGAGCTCAGAACATTGTCGAAAGTCCTTCGATTTATTCAAACCAGCTTTCTTCCACAAACAAGAATTAATCTTCAATGTTACCGCAGCCGTCCTCCTTCGTGGAGAAGTGGGAATGGACTGCAAGAGAGTCTGAAGGTTTTTATCACTGCTGTTTTCCCCTTCTACAGGTACAGAGAGATAATTGGACAAAAGACTGGAAAATCGAGGATAAGATTCACTCAGTATAATGGAGCATGAAAATGTGAATGAACATAAAGGGCTCAAACAGCGGGGAAAAAAAAAAAAAGAAAAAAGAGAGGAAGTAAATCGAATAAGAAAAAAGTAGAGAACAATGAAGAGAAGCGATGCCGCAAAGGGAGAACACAAAACTGCATTTGCAGTCTGGACCTTGCAAGGAATAACAACAGTTGAGGAAAAGGCAGGATTTTTAAGGTATCCACAAAGTAAGAATTTGTCAGTTGCCCAGCATCGGGATTGATAACTACGTGACAGTTTAGTCTTCTATTTTTCAAAGCTGGTGCAAGAGAGGAGGGTTTTCTAAATTTATGCTTTTGACACAATGATCAAGATTAACATTAGCTGTCAATATGCACTTTGTTGCACAAATCCTAGCAAGTGTTGTGACTTAAATATTGCTGCTCTGTCAGATTCCTGCAGAGCTGAAGAGCTTAATGCGGAACTAATCAGTTCTTGAGTTTTGCCTTCTCATTAGCAATGTCCTGCAATCACTATTATGCAATTAAGTTACTGCAACCAAAATGGCAGTAATGAGTATTCAGATGTTTCATTTCATTTGAAGATGCATTCAGTTACGGCACAGAAAATTGTTTTCTAGACCAGCGATCTCAAAAACAAGCATTCAGAAGCCACAAAGACCAGCCAAAAGTAAGGTCGTCCACGCAATATTTTGGTCCCATGGCAGAGATCTGTGTGCTTGCGTGATCCCCTTACCTGTAACCTGATTTCCTAAGGAAACAAAGTTTGTGTTGCCTGACATCCTTGGCCCATCCTTCGATAACTTCTAATTCCCAACCAAATTCAAAAAAGCAGAGGCCTCAAAGATCCCTGCATTCTACCACAGCCCACTCTTAACAGAGTGGCACATCATGTAAATCCTAGTTCTTCTTGAAGAATGACCATTAAGGTTGTTTTGTTCAAGTGGCATTTTCAAGATCGATTTGAGCACGAGCCTTTACTATCCTGTCACCGGAAAATGATCTGTGTTATACAATTATACCCACTTCTCAGTGCTATCATCTACCTTATTCTACGTGCTCTCTAAACATTTGGGTTTTTTAAGCATCTGCTGATGAAGCTGCAGAAGGAGCTCATAAAAACAAGGCAGATGAAAGGAAAAGGAACGCAGCTGCTAAGTTTTCACCCCTGCGGATGCCATGTCTCAGCTACGAAATAAAACTGCACCTTTCTTAGCTGATACATCAGCGGCTTCCTCCTGGAGGGACAACAGGCACAAACACTGCAGCAGTGTAATCTGCTGTTTATTCTCAGTACGTGCGAGACTCTTCTCATCTCCCTGGAACCACCAAGAACTGACAAGGCTCCTAGGAGAGTTCTGGCAGAAATGTTTTCGAAAACATCGCCTGCACTGCCAGTGGCTGCTGCTGTGTGGGCAGCCAGCTGCTTGTGCTACCTGAGGCCAGGAGGACACGCAGGTGGGCACATATTTATCTATACTCAGTGCCATTTGTAACGAAGCCATTCTGCAGAAGAGATGGTGATTGCTTTAAGGCTTCTGAAGACTTTGCTTCAGTGTACTCTCTGCTGATGGAATTAAGCAGAATAAAAATGGAGGAAGACCTTGATTTCCACATTATGTTTTACTATATGTAAACACAAGGACTCTAGAAGTACAGTTAAATCGCTAAATAAAGAGGAACTGATTTTTTCGGTTATTTTTTCTCCTTGTATTTCTGGAAAATTATTGAAATAACAGTTCCCCCTGCTGGTAACTGGCTGAGTCACGGACTCAGGGTTGGGGCTCTGGAGCCAACAGAAAGTGGAAGAGAAGATGGAATCTCTTCATAACGTCTCAGTCTGACCTTCATGTTTTGCACTTGCAGGCACTTAATAAACTAATTTCCCTTCCTCTTCTATTCAGAGATTTCCCTTCCTCTTCTACTCAGAGAAAGACCAGTCACATCTGCGAAGGAAGGAGCAAACCACAAGCGTTCCCTTTGGTAACTCCTTGGCACGTCAGCCCAAACTCCAAACGTTACACTGTGAGTGTTCAAAGCACCTCCCATCTGGGCTGCAACGGGTGATGTTGTTTTATACTTTACAGAAACTTCCTATTCTGGAAAATGCGGCACTATCACAACACTACTGCTTGCTTACAGCTGAGGAAAGACAGACCAAGCACACAGGAGTAGAAAGAACAAGGCAGTCTTTTTTTTTTATTATTTACCTAGATCTGTGCCCTTCTAATAAACTAGAGAACGTCTTAAAAAAGCAAAGACAAACTGAGTCAGAGCAGAACTGGTGAAGCCCAGACGGCTGGTAGAGAGCCTGGGCACTGCGCTTTAATTCCCTGAAACTGCTTACAGGCACCCATGCTACCGCAGAGCGCTTCCTTCTTTGAATAAGCAAAACACGACTTGCCAGCAGTAGTTAGAGATTCCTGTGCACAGCCATACCCTGCAGGTTACGTGGTGTCGAGGTACACCAGGGCAAGTTCTGTCGACGCTTTGTACGTTACTGAGCTCTCACCTGAAGACAGACAGCTTCTCCTGACACTTCACCAGAAATTCAAGCGTTGCCTCTGAAGACACTTACACCATTTATATACGTATAAAAAAAAAGAACAAAGGCAAAAAACGGCTCGACATAAGGTATCCCTCTGCAAAAGGCGCCTCGAGGAGGAGCCACCATTTCTACAAGGAAAAAGTAACACAGAGGATGAAAACTTTATTGGATCCTAACCCAGCTCCTTTGGAATTTACCTGTCTTTAAATAAAGAGACAGTTGGACTCAAGCGGGAACATAGACCAGAAACCAGCAGGCAGGCTTCTCAAGATGTGGTAACCAGTCTGGCACTGGGGAGAAGCACTGCAGCAATCCTGGCAGCTCCAAGCTGGGGACTCGTTTTGCGGCACTGCTGTTAAAACTGTCCAAGAAGAAAAGCCGGCGCCGATTTGAAAATAGCTTCTCGAATTGCTTTTGTAGCCTCCTCTGGGATCTCGCAGTACGTGAGGTCTGGCGAGAAGACAGCAGGCTGTCCAAGGGAGTCCAAAGGACTCCGACTCAAGGTAGATACAAGACCTGCCTGTTTTAAGAAATTCTTATTGACTAAGAGTCAGAGGGGTGGCAAGAACCAAGCTGGAGCAATACCAGGAATAGGCTTTAGAGCTAAAGTGGGTCAAGGGAGCCTGCAGCAATCAGGAGAGAGAAAATCTCCTTTCTTTCCTTTTTTTCTTGGCAGACCGATCTTTAAATCTGTGCTCTGAATACAAGATGCTGTTTAAGACAGATCTTGGCTTAGAAAAGAAACTCAAGGAAGCTCCCAGCTTCACTCTTCCTGCTGGTCGTCTAGGGCGAGGGGACAGACCTGTGGCTTCGAGCAAGGGTTCCCTGGAAACTATGGTGGCTTCTTTTCAGTGGTTAAGAAAAGAATTAGCCAAGTCTGTGTCTTTTGGTTGGCTTAGGTTTTTTGAGGCGGAGTGTGGGCTGTTGTTATTTTTTAACACAGTTTCTCCTAGAGCTACACACACCTGGACTGGGGCAAAAGGGGGAGAAGAGCAGTCCCTGTACACAGACAAAGCAATTTGGCTTGAGATGCTGTAAATAAAAAGGAGATCACTGGTAACAGACTGAGAGCACAGGGGAAGGAGGCTGCTGATATCTCACTCCCTCCATTTCTGATCAGACGCTTTCTCAAGAGCTTTGGTCACTACAGAGTTATTGTTAATAAGCAATTCTGCTTCTGTGGAATCAAATTAGAGTGATTTCCCTTCGATTTGTAGCCCATACTAGTACAGAGCAGTAAGAGCAACGACTCCAAGATTCTTAACAATGACATGTTTGAACAGAAATTCCAAGATGATCGCGAGGAAGCGGATGGATGAGGGAGTGACTTATAACGCATTTTTTCAGCTGTTTGTATTTGCACAGTGATGTGGGAGCGGGGTCTATTCCTCCATTAGATTACTAATTTAACAGAAGAGGAAACAAGTCTGCAGAGCGAACAGAACCAAGGGCTCACGCAGCATCTTTTTGCTGCTTTGGGTTGCTAAGTTTGAGAATTTGTTAAATTTAACAGAGCGCTGAGAGATAGAGGAGCTCAAGTCCTATAAATGCAGAGGAAAGATAGCTTTATGATTGAGACACACAAAAGATAATTAATTCTTATCTCTGCCACAGCGCTCACGAACAAGTCATGCAATTTCACCGCTCCCTTTATAGAAATGGAAATGGTATTCGTTACCGCAGAGATACAGGGAAGTGTGACTGTCTTCAGGGAAGCCAGAATCTCCACAGAGCAGCAGATGCCAGCAGCCGGTGCCCATCGGGCAGTACTCGTGGAGTTAAATCACAGAAGCTTTTGCTTCAGGATTCTCTACTATTGAGAACATGTTTGTTTGCTACTCATAATTTGACCTTCAAGTCAGCAAATTGATGAAGATGACGGAGAAAAAGCTCTTTAATAGCCTCGCATTTAATTTTCCAAGAAACACGTTGTTTGAGTAGAACTATAGGGTAGTGAGACAGATTAAATGAAACCCAAATTTGAGGCCAAAAAAGTTGCAAGGAACACTGGCGGGGTGGGGAAAGCAGAGGACAGAGAGAGAGAGAGAGACTTAGAGCAGCCGCTCAGCAAAGAGATCAAGATCCCATCTGGAGGGGCAAAAGGCTAAAGCCACCGAACAGATGGAGACCGAGCGACAGCTGGTAGAAACAAGCTTTCAAGTGTAAAGTTTGCTCTTTGGAGAATTTCGCTCTCCAGCTCTGAAGGCATCATTATGATAATAACTCCTCCCCGCACAACGCTGGGGAGCTCGCCTGCGCTCAGGGGCGGGTGTTCCACAGCTCCCCGTGAGGGCGCTTAATTAACGAGGGCCCTTTCAACACTTGTCACGCAACCTTGGCATGGCTTTAGCAGCAGAGGGTCCTGCTCCTTCAGCAGCAGGGGGGATGAAAAGAATTAACGTGGGCCCCACTGGTTAAACAGGTTTGCTGTAAACTTTGACATAAGCCAAGAGTTGCTCCTGTTGCGGGGAAGGATGTATTCTAGATCTCGGCGTTTAGACACGTTACCTTAACGGAAGAACGTCCCACTGGCTGCTCCACCAACTCAGTTACGGAAAAACCATAGAGTCAATCAGAAGAGGGTGTTGGCTTCAACACAGGCATTTAATCCAGGGATTTTTTTCCAGGGCCACACCAAAGAACTCGCATAATTCTGAGACTAGCCCTCTCCTTGGAGAGAAGCGTGCTGTTCCTCCCCGAGATCAGCCAACAATACCGAAATTAAAGTTCTGGAAAAGTGGCCATTGTCACTTTTTCTTTAATAAAGATATGAAGTTGGTTTTTTTTTCCTGTTAAGGCAAGAATGTCATCCTGCTGCTAGGATCTAGTAATGCAGCTTCGATTACAGAAAAAAAAAAAAGCTTAATTACAGTTGAAACTAAAGTATTACACTGTTTAGACAATTCAAAATTAAAAAACTAAACCAAAAAGAAAATCCAAACACTCCCCTTCTGATTACCTATCCTGAGTCCAGTTTCATTAACAGATTTCTGAGGTACAAGACAATAAATTAAAAGTCCATTCCGACTGCAGAGATCAACCATTTCCTCAATGCGACGTCTTCTTCACTCCCTTTCCAAATTTGGCATCCAGTCCAAGGCCTACAAAGAGATCGAATAATCCATGAAAGAACAGAAAGTTTCTCCACGTTCTCCGAACAAACACAACACAAGGAACTTTGTGGAAAAGCAGCGTAACAGCACCCACTTACTAACGGTCACCGAGAGGCAGCGACTCAGCGGGCGTGGGGGGAAAAACCCAAACCCCCAAACCACCCGACAGATCTGCCAGCAGCCACGTTCCTCTTTCCCGCGCTGGTAAGGCTACAACACGCTCCTCCACCGAGAGTGGTGCAATAAAATGAGATTTATTGGGTTTTGACCAGCACCTTCTGTTGGCTCTGCCCTGTGTAAGTTACGAGGGGAAAGGCCTGAGGTGTCGCTTCCCCAACTTACCCAGGAACACCAGGACTGTCCCCACCCACTGCGTGGAACTGATGGGGTTGGCAAACAGAATGACGGACGCTAAGATGGTGAAGAACTTGCGGGTTGTGGTGATGATGGAACAAGTCAGAGGTCCGAAGTACACCACGGTCATGAAAATAAAACTCTGTAAAAAAAAAACAACAACAAGAGACAGACACCTTTTGTCACTCTGACTCGACAAAGCACGACACAGATCATGTTTTTAGATGAAAAGCCATCAAGCCTGAGCCGAAAGATTCTTATTTCAAATCTCGGTTATTTGCATGAGAACTTGAAAGCAGTTTTTGCTCTGGAGGTAGCCTGGACAGAGAGCAAGCTCCAGCCACCGCACCGCGACGTGAAGCCACCTCACCCCGCCACCTCCCACCTGTGCAAGCACCGCGCCGTGAGGGCGGCACGACGAGGGAGCTGCGCTCACCTGCCCCAGCGCGCTCGTCAGGCCGAACAGGAGGATGTTGTAAATGATGCTGGGGTAGCGTTCCGTGAAACTCAAGAACTCCCAGAGCTCTCCGGTGAACAGGATCCCTGGGGGAAAGATCAAGATGAAAAGCCAGAAGTACGAGCCCGGCGGCAGCCCCAGCAGCCACTGCCTACGGAGTCTAATTCCAGTTTACCCCCAACAGGGGCTGCTAAAAGCAAAGACTAAACTCCCCACAGGGGAAAACACAAAGAAGAGGCCATAAAGCGATCACCTGCCTGGTTAATTAATGAAAGAAGCAATCGTTAACTGCAAATCCACTTCTGACAATACAGTCCCCAGCAATTAATTAGAAGCGCTACTCTCTAACTGGAGCGGAAAACCACGCTGACACGATTTGCTTCTCGGCCACGCGTAGAAAAGCAGGCGGCGAAGGCTGGAGCAGAGCCAGCCCGCAGGGAGGTCTCCTCCAGGTGACCCAGGCTCTGGGTGGAGCAGTGTCCTCTAGCGGCCACCAGGAGAGCTACAAACCCGCCTCTCCTGCACAGCAAACAGGACGCCCCCAAACACGAAACGTGGAAGTTATTTGCAAAAAGCGTTCGGGGCCCGTTTCCGGAGCTCGGCACAATCTCTCTTCCCACGGGGCGTCCCCGGGCGCGGTGGCTGCGGTTTTTTCAGGGTGTTCCTTACCAGCCCCCAGGAACAAGGTGGACCAGAGATTAACGTTCAGCATCATGTGGTTGGAACCAGTCTGGTAGTGAGCTCTCATATGGTCCTGAGATACCCCAGTCAGCCCGTCCAAGGTCAGAGACAGCAGCTGAGAGAAAGAAGAGAAAGATAAGAGACAGCAAAGAAAACCTTCGTTCTTTATTTCTTCTCTGTGGGGAAGATTTCGAGCGCTCTCCCCCATTTTTTACACCCCAATTGCCTCTTAAATAGCAATTACGTGACCTCAAAACCCACGCCAAGAGGGACGTGTGTGACTCGTTGGCTGATCTCGCACCACAACTTAAACCTTGAACCCAGGCGCCCTCCCGCAGGAGTGTTTCCACACCGAGGTACAAAGGACACGGACTTTCCCGTGTCGTAACCGATCGTCCCTCCTCGTCCCCTCCCGCGTTATTCACGTGGCGGCAGAGCTCACCAGGAGGAGTTCTCCGTAGCCGAAGACGTGGTCGTCGCTCCCAACTGCCTTTTTAGGTTTGTAGAGAAACAGGGCCACGCCTGCCACTATCAAGAGGACGCAGAGATACTTGGCTGGCGGGTACTTCTTCCGCAGCAGAGTCACTCCTAAAAGCATGACTGTAAAGAGGCACCATCACAAACCGCTCCCACAACGCGGTCGGGGGGGGTTTAACCCGGCCCAACAGAGCAAGACACAGATAAACCACTTGCTCTTCCCGCGGAAGAGCGGAGAGAAGGCGAGAGCCACTGTTTTGACAGCGGAGGTCGTGGTCGAGGGCATGAGAAATTCACACAAACGCACAGGAAGAAACGTGACGTTTGCCTACCTGGGATGGGCTTGCACGATTTGCCCAGGACCTGTGGAAGAAGGAGCACGTTAACGCCCCGCGTACCGTCACCTGCCCGCAGCCAGGGGGATCCCGGCCACACAAGGGTGACCGGACGGGGTCAGACCACCCTGCTGCACCACCAACCAACCACACCAGATCCTTCAAAAAACACCCCAAACAAACAAAACAAGAAGACAAAGAACCCCACCACAGGCAAGTGCTGAATTAATGGTGAAGGTTTCAGAATCATCTCAAGCCTCCAACGTTAGCACCAACTCCCAGGCAGCAAATCCCCGCAGTTTCTAGGAGTTGCTGTTCCTTTTCTGGAACGGCCTGAGCCCATCGTCACCCCGCCTTACACACCCAGGGCCGACTGAAACGCAGCAGCACAGCCCCACAAAACCGGATACAGAAAAATAAGCGTCACAAGCAGTTTCCCTGTCCCCCACGTCACTTCGCCAGCATCAGCTTCCCCGGCACAGTGCCTGGTTTTTGGGGTACCACGAGCAAAGCTCTACATTAACGCCGTGTCCCGCTCGCCCCCGCCCCGCCCCACCTGGGTCGGGTAGCTGACGAACTGCAGAGCCGAGTTGCTGGAAACCATCGCGCCCAGATAGGAGAGCGAGCAAGCGGCGTAGAGCCAGCTCCGCGTGCGGTCCGCTCTGACCGCATCGAAGAAATGGATCACTGGGAGAAAGACGGGAAGAGGAAAGTCAGGAGAGCGGCCAACAGCCGCCGCGGAACTCCTCGAGGACGTCAACGAGGCTCTGCCGTCAGAGCGGCGGCCACAGCCCCCTCCGACAGGTGAACAGCCCCGGCGAGCAGCTCGCTGGAGCCGCTGGGCGCGACCGGACTTACGGAGCTTGGCGAAGGCGGCGTTGATCACGCACTGGATGAACACCAGCGTCAGGGCGTACTTGAACTTCTCCTGCTTCGCGCCTTCCCCGTACCGTCCCCGCGTGCTGCAACGGGCGGGACACGGTGAGACACCGGCTGGGACCCGGCGCGGGGAACGTTCCCCCCCCACCCCGGGCCGTGACCTCGCCGAGGCAGCAGCGCGGGGGCCGCCCCCGGGGCTCCTCACGGCCCGGTCCCCGCCCCCCCCGCGGGGCTCCCCCCCGTCCCCGGTCCCGCTCCCCTCCCAGGGCTCCCCCCGCCCCGAGGCCGGGCCCGGCGCCGGTGCCGGTGCCGCCGCTCACATGGTCTCCTGCAGGATGCCGTAGTAGAAGTAGCAGGCGAAGACGCCCAGGAAGCAGACGGGCAGGCGGAGGCGCTCGGGCAGCGCGGCGCCGTTGGCGCTCGCTCCCATGGCGGCGGCTCGGCCGCTCAGCGCCGGCCCCACGTCCAGCGCCACATCCCGCAGCGCGACCGGCGGCGGCGGCGGCGGCGGAGCGGGCTGCCTCATACGCCCGACCTGCGCCCGCCCGCCGCGCAGGGCCCCGGCCGGCCCGGTCGCGCCTGCCCGCCGCGCTGCCGGGCCTGCTGCGAGGCGGAGGCGGGCGGGAAGCGCGGGGGATCGCGGGAAACGGTCGAGGGGAGCGCTCCGAGATCCTCCGGGGACATCCCGGGGCCGCTTCCGCCGCGGGTCGCCCGCGATCACGGCCGCAAGGAGACCCTCGGATCAGGCAACGCTGGGGACAACCGCAGCATGGGGACCTTCGCTGAGCGTGACCCTCCCGATGACGTAACCCGATGTGGAGAGCGGGGATTGGCTAGCGGTACCCGCTTGGCGTGCCAGCCGTCGCCTGAGCGACTCGGGCGGGGTGTGCGCATGCGCGAGGCGGCCCCCTCCCTCCCCCCCCCCCCCCCCCCCCCTCCCCGCGATTGGCGCCGCGCAGGTCCCGCCGCCCGCCCGCCCCGAGCGCTGCCCCCGCCCCGGCGGCGCCCGGGGGTGCCCGAACCCGCTCCCGGGGGGCTGAGCCCAGCCGCCCCCTCCCGGGGACCCCCGAGGAGCCCCCGCAAAAGGCTCCAGGAGCCAGGGCCCCGCTGCTGCTGCCATCGGCTCATTCACGGCTTCAGGAGCCGCCCAACCCTCCCGAGGCTCCAGTTTTAGACGCAATAAAAACGCCCGAGAAGAACTTGGAGATGCCCGAAATATTTATTTCGTTTCCTTTTAACTGGCAAAACCAGCCTCTGCAAAAACACCCTCTAAACACAAGACAAAAACTCCAAAGCTAACGTTCCTCCTTTAAGCTCTGCGACATCAAATACAAACCCCAAACAGCTGCAAAAATAGTGTCTTTGGAAGAAAATAGAGTTTCTACATCAGATACAAGAAAATCGGCTTCTTCAATACAACCCAGAGCCTTTGCAACAGAACGCGAAACCAAACACTTTTGTTGTCAAGAGGCTTTTACAATCCATGTTCCCGTGTTACCGCTTTGCCTTCCAAGGCACCGAGCTGGGGCAGCGCTGCGGGACGGGGCAGCGCGTCAGAGCCCCCGGCTGTGGCCACAGGAGGGTTCCAGGTGCCCCGTTCCCCACCCTCCCACCCCCGGGAGCCAGCGGGCCCACGGCTGGAAAGCAGCAGGTTGGTCTCTCCCCAGCAGCACCCACCCCCTGGAGCAGGGACCTCGGCCAGTTTTCCGAGCAAGGCACCTCGAAAAGTGCCCACGCGCAGGGAGAGCGGACACGCAGCTCGGGTCTCAGGCGCCACCTTCACCCTCAGCCACGCGAGCTCTCTGGAGCACAGATACCCGTGGAAGCCTGCATTTCGACACCTGCACCCTCCCCGTTTAGCACTTCAAGCTCCAGGCTTGTTTCCAGGGGTGAAGGTGTCCAGCAGGGGCCCGCTCAGGGATCCGCTGCTCTCCAGCCCTCCCTGCGCTCCGAGGGAGAGGAGCTGCCTCAGCAATGCGGATACAGGACATTTTCTGCTGCAAAACACGAGGACAGCCGTGCCACAGGCCCCTTCTCCCCCCTTCCCAGGACTCCGCAATCCCAGGCAGCCGCAGGGGCAAGGGGTGCTCTGGGAGCCCCAACTGGAATTCTCCCAGCAAAACATCGTTCAGAGCCCCGGAGCAGGAGTTGGCCTCTGCTCCCCGCAGCAGTGCCCGGCCGCTCGTCACCAGCAAAACAATCACACAGGAAACAAAGACAATTCAACACAGGAAAGTGCTTTGAACAGGGGAGGCTCAGGAGAAACAAGCCTCTCCAGCAGCGAGGAGTCCCGTGGCACGCTGTGCCTCACAGTTTCTGCCCTCCTCGGAGGCAGCCTGCTGTGCTGCTCGGTCCCAGGGCTGCCTCTTGGCTGCCACATCCCACCTTCAAGGCACTCGTCTCGGCAGACACGCGCTGAGGAGCCAGAGCTGCTGTTGCTGGCTTTCCCAGGGGCTTCACACCACGAGAGAGCTGTGGAAGACGACGTTCTCCTCCGGCTGGCCGCGCTTCCAGTGTTCGTAATTCAGCGAAGGAGGCTTGGACACCTCGCTGAAGCCATCTACCGCGGCGTCCTTCCGCACGCCCAGGAAGGGGGTGGGGGCTGGGGGCTGGCAGGAGGTAAACGTGCCCGTGCCAGGGCTGGAAGAAGCTGGAAAACTCCTGAAGAGGAAACCCACGTTGGGGAAGAGAGGCTTCACCAGGCTGACGGGGCAGAAGGCAGAACCGGTGGGGTTGAAGTGCACTTTGTTCTTGTCCGGGCAGGAAGGCTGAAAAGGCTGATCGGGGCCGGGGGAGCTGAGGGAGAGAGACAGAAGGGACATGGTGAGGAACGGGCGCTGCCGAGGGCACCGAGCAGCCGCAGGGGAAACACCGGGAGCTGCGTGCGCTCTAGAGCCCAGGGAGAAGCTGAACTGCCTCGGTGAGGTGCACGCTCTTCAGGTACAGAGCAGCACGAGGAGCCCGTCTCGCTTTGAAATCACGCTCACTTACAGGAGAAGCATCTCTTCTCCGCAAGAGGCTCTGCTGGCCAAGAAAAACCCACTGCCCGGGAAGGGCAAGGAATGGCAAGATCCTTCCAGGCGTTGGCAATTCAGATTTCAGCTCTTCTCGTCTGAGCAGCCACGGTTTTGTCAGGAGTTTGTCCTAGAGGCTGCTCCCCACTTCCAGAACAGGGAGCAGCAACAGCAGCTGCCCCCAGCCCAGCATCCTTCCCCAGGACCAACCTCACATCGGGTTCTCTTCTGCCAACAACTCCTCATACTTACGAAGCTTCTTCGAAGGCTCGGACCTTCTCACAGCCCTCCGGAGGTTCCCGTTTAAACATGTAGCTGTGGTTGGGTCGAGGAGAAGAAGCAAAGGCCAGGACTGGTGAAAGGCTGCCCTCCTCTAGCGGGGAAGAAAAGAGAGATTTTGAGAAACGTTTGGAAGAATGTGGCAGCACGTGACCTCGCAGGGAACATGTTCCCTCAGACTCTGGGGCTGCCAGCTACGATACCCCAAAGGCAGAGCAACTGTTTTGTGCAGTTTCCAGCTCACATCTTCCATTTAGCACCGGAAACCACCCCCCTGGAGGGTAATTACGGGAGCTTCAGGAGCCCACTAAGGTTTAGCCCAGTTGGCTGAGAGTCCTTTTTCCATCTCAGCTGCAGCTTCAACCCAGCACTCGGAGCAGGAGGAGCTCATGCACTGAGGTTTTGGTAGCTCTGCCCCCTCTTGTCTGCCCTGAGCTCCCAGCTCCTCTGGCGTCAGTCTTTACCTTTCTCCTTTGGCTCTGGCTGCACCTCGTCTGCTGCAGAGGAGGGTTCTTCTGCTGCCAGTCTCACCGGGGTGGGCGGAGAAAGGCAGAGAGGCACGGAAGGGGAAGGAGAAAGCGAGAGGCTGCTGCAGCTGCCACTGCTGGGCTCCAGAGTCAGGGACGCATCTCCGGAGCCTCGCTGGGCAGGTGCTGGTGCCCTGTGGCCATCTGGGACATCCAGTATCTAGGGGGGAAGCAAAATCTCAGAGGAGCAAGAAAGCCCTGTGGCCAGTGACGAGGTTTAACGGCAGCTGCACCCAGAGACGGCAGCGACTCGGGGTGCTGGATCCAGCTACAGGCAAAGCCTCCACAGCAGGGAGCGAGGCAGGAAGGACGTCGGCCCTTCCACCCCCTGTAACGCTGAGATCACCACCAGCTGACCTCTCCCAGCACCACCGAGTTTTAAGGAGGGAACCAAGCAGTCCCTTGAGCCAATCTCGACAGTTAAAAGTAGACACAGAGACCGTCCCCGTGGCCAAGAAACAGATACGGGCACTGTCTGTGGAGGAAAGGATTTCCAAGACCACCCAGAAGATTCAGGGCGATCTTGTGACCTTCACTCACCCGCAATAGCTCCTCGTCTCCCTGCTCCTTCACAAACGCTTCCTCCAGTTCCTGGTTTAGCCCTTCGAGGCTCCTGTGCAAGCAGGGGCTGAGCCTCAAAACGGGGGATGGAGAAAGGAAGCCTGAAGGCGAGGCCTGCAACAATCCAGAATCAAAGTTAGAGCTCTGCCTGCACAAACTCGGTGGCTGCGTCCCGCTCCTGCAGCTCTCCAGGGCTCGCCCAGAGCCTCCCAGGAGGCTGAGGGGAGAACAGCGACAGCAGAGTCCTGTAAACTCCCTAACTGCACATCCAAGCACAGGGAGGTGTCGAAGAGGTGGGAGAAGAAGAGGAAAAAAATTCTCCCCCTTCCCAGGTGTGAGCAGAAGCCCGAGGACAGCGTTGGACACCTGCCCAGAGGAGATCGCTCTCCGCCTCCCTAGGACACACGGTGACAGCAGAGCAGGGGGAGGTGTGGACGTACCCTGAGCGATCCGAGGACAGCATGGTCCCCCTGGAGCGGGGAGCTCTTCTCCTTCTCTTTGCCACTTCTGCCATTTAGCTTTGTTCGCTGGAGCTGCTGCTTCAGTTTGGCAATCTGGCAAACAGAGTTTCAGCTGCAGAACCGGACAAGCCAACACGCCTCCACCAACAAGGATCAGGCCTCGCCTGCCTCCAACCCCCTCTCTTCCAACCCCTGAGGAAGCGCCGAAATAAAGGCGGCTTCAATGACACAAGCAGCAGCTCCGGCCACCTCCCGAGGGAGGGACCAGAAGCATCTGTGAACGGGGCCAGAACCTTCCTCTGATGGACCTGGGTCACGGAGAGCAGGGACCCAGGCCCTGCCGGGATCCACGTGTGCCACGACAGCAACGAGCAACGCCCTGAGCGTCACTGGAGCTCCTTTATCACAGTTCCTGCTAGAGGAACCCGACAGGACCGGTGTTCGGTTCGAGCACGCGGCGCTACAGACGAGACCAAGGGCTAAGGTCTCATCTGCGGCAGCAGCCTGTCCTCCCGCTCCCCTCCCACACCAGCAGGAGCCTCCTCTCCGTTAGCAACCAGCACAGATCTTGCTCAAGCGCCGGGAGCGGGCTCTTTTACCTCTCTGCGGTGATCTGTGCTACCCCAAGAGGCAGAACGCTTGTGAGCACTGGCGCTGGCTTTCCCCGCTTCTGCGTCATGCCAGGACACCGGAGTCTGAAGTGACGAGAAACACGGCTGAGAATCATCACATTTACCCGCTCGGTGACTGCTGGTGCAGTCCTAAAAATAAGCGACCAACTCCTGCCCGCTCGCAGCCCTGCTCCGGTCTCCCCCCGCTACCCCAAGGCTCCACAACGTGCGCTAAGGGACAGCCGTCTGGCTCTATTTGCCAAACCAAAGTCCTTTTGGCCAGATTTGTGCCTCTCGGGGCAACTGGACCTCCCAGAGCTACGCGACAAGAGAGCGGTCCTGAAGTCACAGTGGCTTCGTCACCGCAAGTACCACAGGCACCGAAACCGTTACTGCAGAGAGGAAAAAAAAACATAAAATAAGAAGAACACTAAAAAAATGCAACCTCCCCCTGCGCTGCTCGCAGCGGTGACGCAGGGCTTCAGGCACTCGGTGTACGAGGCGGCACAACCGAGAGGAAAAGCCTCACCCAGCCGCGAGAACACGCGACTCGCTTCTGAGACCTCAGGCTCCCGCATCGGAGGTCAGAGATGTAACCGAGCCCAGAGCTCCGGGCGCAGGGAGGACCCAGCTGCCTCCCCAGCTCCGGTCCTCGGCGCGCAGGGCTGGCAGCTCTCAGCTGACTCTCTTCGTGCAGAAAAAACAGCCCCAGCGCCCTCAGCGTTACACGGCCGCACTCCAAGCACCGGCTGCGTTTTGAACATCAACGGGGAGCTGTTAAGCTGATCAGCAAAGGGCGTGAACTTCCTTCCACTGAACTCAGCGGAGGCTCCGGGATCGGAGCGGTCCCAAGGACACCGTTTTAGAGACCAGCCATCATCATTTTTTTCCCCCAACATCCCATCTCGGTGCCTCTCCAAACGCGGTGTCGCTGCTGCCTGCCATTTCTGGGGGAGGCTTTGGAGGATATTTCCCTCCTCCCGCCCCAGCGACGGGCTGCCAGAAGGTGCAAGGGCCTGAGAACAGTTCCTCTCCTCAGCTTCACTGATCTCCCCAGAGGCTGCTGCAAGAACAGCAGCTGTTTCAAACAACCCTGTTGAGTCATGGGGATGACAGAAGCCTCCTCTCTCAAAACAGGTTTTAAAAATTCATTTAAAACCAGAAGAATATGGCAAGTTACCTACAGAAGTAGCAGGTTTTCCTTCTGGAAAGGGATACAGGCGATTTCTATGCAGAAATCCAACCCTCTCCTGGCTCAACGGGCTCTGAATGAACCCCCCCTCCTCACATGCACCGCAGTAAGGGAGCACACCCTGTTCCCTACAGCTAAAGCCATTTCTTGCCTAGTTCTCCACCCTGCAGGGCCTGTCAGCAGCAGACATCGTGGCACAGGAGTTGCTCTATGCCACTTCCAGTGTTCGCTTTGGTTTGAGAGAAGGACTCTGTCCAGCTGGAGCCCCGAGCCAGACAGAGCTGAGCAACAGACCAACGCCACAGGAAATCCTACGCCACAGACCAGCCCTGCAGTTTCAGCGCATGGCACATCCCAGCTCGTTTCCTACCTCAGACATTCTCTCCTGAACAACCCCGAGATCATCACTCGGCTGTTACCCCAAATCATCGTGTCATTTTATATCCCAGTAGATCACACACATAAGAAAGCCGAGGGGAAGGGGCAAAGGTCTAAGAGCCCAGATCGCAGCCCGATCCCACGTTTGTGCAAGAAGCAAGCGTGGGAGAAGCTCAGCTGCAGCTGCTGAGAACAATCCTGCTCCGGAGGACACGACAAACTCTCCTCAAGTCCCTGGAAACCTCGAGTCCCCTTAGAGATGTCGCTTATTGCAGCCTGTTGCCGCTGATACCCAGAGCAGCGAGCGCTGGCAAAAGACCCTCAGGCCTGAAAAGGAAGCAAACGGCTCCGTTTGCAACAGGGAGGTCTGAAAACGAAGAGCGCGTCCGCGTCCCACCTCTCGCAGGGGGACTGTCAGGGCAGAAGGAAATTACAGAACCTTTTGTACTAACCGTGGCAAAACCGCTTCCTCCGAAAAGGGAGAGAAGAAAAACAAAACGCTTCGCACAGCGAGATAAAAGCCCGGAGCTCCGATCGCGGGCGGCGCTGCCGTCCTCACCCCGCAGCGAGCACCTGCTCAACCGCCGCACGACAGCGAACCTTCAGAGCTCTGCAGAGCAGCTGATCGGGGGCCGAATGAGGAGGGAAGTGAACAAGGGCTGGTTAGCAGAGACAGTCCTGAGTTTGCTGGCTCAAGCCTGAAAACACGGAAAGAGCAGCAAAGCCTCAGAGGTTCCGATGGGGAATGTTCCGTCACCGCGCAGGGCAGCCCAGAACCGAGGACTTTATTCCCAGCTTTCCACGGGGAGGTCACTGGGGACGTCGAGGGGTTTGTGTGTGAAACAGCAGAGATCACAGCGCGGTTTCCCAGGCGTGTCGCGAGGTGAAATCAGCATTTGCGAGACACTTGCAGTTAAGTGAGGAAAGCTCTTGGCTTAGGAGAGCCGTCAGCTCCCTGCGCCGGAGGCCAAAAATTAACACAGTGGTATCTTCCATTCCGGGAAGGAGGTGCCTCTCTTCTCCAAGCCTTTCCCCAGAAGAGCCACACGCAAAAAAAAAACACCCTAATTAGCCCCAAACCACCAGAGTTAAGTGTTCCCACTGTTGCTGGTGAAGACAGAAAGGAAGAGTGTGCTTCCCGGACTCAAAAATAAAGTTAGACAAATTCTTTCCCTTCCTTTCCAGCCTGCCCCCTGCCCTCGGCAGCGCTCTCGGGCGCTAGAAGCGCAACAAAAGCAGGCAAGGACACCTTGGGAAAGGACAATGGGAGCTGGAATCCAATTGAGAATTTCCTGCAAACAGCCCCAGTGATAAACTGTCGAACGGCCAAGACCAAGCAGCAAGCCAACAGAGACCGAACGCGCTAAGTAAGAGACTCGTTAAGCAAACGGATGCTCTTATCCTTCTAAACTCTTCCAGCCCTGCAGATGGGCAGCGCTATGTGCTGCCACACAGTAATATTTACAGGTTGCTAAGAGTTCCTCGAGGTCTGGAGCTTTTCCATCCTGCGGCAGAGCTGCACCGGTCGTGCTAGCGAGGCCCTTGCGCGGGAGCACCCCTGACTTCGCGCAGCGCGTGGCACACGGCCCGCGAGTGTTATATAAGGACTTGGCCCGGAACTGCAAGCCAGGGGAAAAAAAAAAAGTAGGATGGAGCCAGTACTGGAGCAGAAAGCCAAAGGCCATCTGCCTCCAAAGAAGGCCAAGGAAATTCTAACTGCACCAGAGTGGAATCAACTGAAGCTGAGATGCAAAAGGGGAAAAAAAAGCCTTCCTAGAAAGTTGCAGCTGGACGGACGGAAATTCAACGCCCTCTCTACTCGCCCTCGCTTTGCACAGTTTGTGTTGGTTCCACAACCCCCTCCCGGCCCAGAGGGTTCAGGAGCAGGCTGTGGGCGTCTGTACCTGGGTCGCTTTGTCGTTCATGCACGAAGCGGAAGCTCCTTCGGCGTCCCTTGGCCACTGCCCCAACAGGTAGGAGCCCACGATGGTGTCCAGCGACGAGGTGCGCCGCACGCGGGGCTGCCGGGGCCGGCAGCTCTTCTCACCAGCCGCAGCAGCAGCAGCAGCAGCGCAGGGAACGCTGGCTACGCAAGGGGGAGAGGAAAAGAAAAATCACATTTCCAAAGCCAAGACTCACCCGCTGCTATCACAGCCGACAAGCCCACGTTGATCGCAAGAAGGGAACCAGCCGGCACAGCCTGGAGAACTCATTTTTTGGGAACAGGAGCCCTTTTACTCCTAACACACCCAGTGAGTTCCCGCTCTCAGCACAGCGGTGGCCGTTCCGTGCCGGCTCTCAAAAACCGGCAGCGACAGAGGCAGCGCTTCAGCTGAGGGGGCCGGCGGAGCAACTGCCCCCCTTGCCCTCCCGCTCCGCTGCCAAAAGCTGCGTTCGTGCTTATCACAGCGAGGTCGCTGCTCTGGAAGCAGAGATTTTACTGCAGTCCTTAAGCTCGGACGTTCCAAAGTCGAGGGAGCTGCTACACAACCGAGCGTGACACCCGCTGTGGCCACGCTGCTTTCGCACGGGCACCGGTGAAACACAAACACTCGGCCGCCCACGCGGCAGCATTTCTTACGAGCTGAGTGCAAGATGCAGTCGGAGAACCTGGGCACTCACCCCCAGTAAGACCCAAGAGCAAAAGGGAGGCCGCGTGCCTCAGTTTCCCCCATGGAACCGCACTCGCTTCCAGTTCCAAGGAGGCCAAGAAGTTCTGGACCCTCCAGCAGGACTACGAGCGCTTGGAGTCATTAGCATTCCTTTGTCCCCAAAATAAGGGCACGGCAGGCAGGTAGGGAGTTAACCACACGAAAACCAGCTTAAAACCGTCGTGTTTGCCAAATACCTCTGTATACAAAGGCGCTGAGAGTGTTCCAGGGACGTGGCCTGTTAAAATATGTCTTTTTATCAGCTAAAATACCATTTGAGCAGTGGAATTCCAGTTCTAGGTGAGAAAAGGGTAGGAACAAAAAGCCACGTGGGAGGGCAAGCGAAGCATTAGTCCTTGCATGACAGCCACACCTCGTAAGGTCCACACTGGATTAAAGGCTCATTGTGCTGGGTCCAGCTGGTGTTTCAAGGCACGCTCCCTGCTCCCAAGTTACCAGTGAGACAGCCACCACCACCTCCAATTTAGAAACTCGTTAGTATTTGCAGTTTCCTCTTCAGCACCTCGTTGCCCCCACAAGCTACATCACTCGCATCTCCGTGACGCAGGACTTGAGCCGATTCTTCTCCTGCCGCCGCTCTCCTCGGCAGAAGAACCCGACGCCCCGGCACTGGGGTTCCCCCACACCGCTCCGACGGCACACGTCCCCCCAGACCACCCCAAGAGACACCCTTCGGCAGAACCGCTGTGTCCCCGAGTGACCGGGGTCGCTCTGAACTTCCCAAGGTCGTCGGAGCAGACACGACCAAGGGCAGAGGCGAGGTGGCCTCCCACGACGAGAGTGTGTCGGCCGACCAACCCCTAAAGCTGCGAACGCACCGAGAGCAAGAAGCGCTGCCCCTTCTCGCAGGAGGGCTCGGGCAGGAAGGGGTCTTCAAGGTGACACAATGATCTGGCAAGACTCTGGAATAAACTGTCCAGAGAGGCTGTGGATGTCTCCTCCCCTGAGGTGTCCAAGGCCAGGCTGGAGGAGGCTTTGAGCACCCCGGGCTGGTTGAGAGGCGTCCCTGCCCACGGCAGGGGTTGGGTGAGATGAGCTCTGAGGTCCCTTCCAACCCAGGATTCTAGGATCTAGTGATGAACACCCTTCACGCAGCACAACACCAGTGCCCACGGATTCATCTTGCCCTCGAGCGGCACCGCAGGGCCCCCAAGGGCAGCGGGGAGACGCCGCCACCAGGTCCCCGCTCAGGGTGCGAAGGCTGGGACAGGGTGGAGCGTCCTGTTTGCAGCTCCAGCAATTATCACCCCCCTCCCCGGCACAGCGGCCACCTGGCCACCAGCTCTGGAGTGGGTCCAAGCCAGCTCCACAGCTGAGAAGCGCCGGGCTGTGGCCCTTTTAACTTTGCGGGCGACGGGGGAGCCGCTGCAGATAAGGGAGCCTGTCGCCGTATCGCCCAGAGCCACTGGGCTGCAGCCACAAGTTAGAGCCTGGCGCAGCTCCAGAGTTTAAAGGTAGAAAAAGTTTTCAGCGCTGGAGTTCTAGATTTGCAACATCGCTGGTCTCTCTCTGGGTCAGCCAATCTCTGCATCTACAGGGAAAATAAGAGCCTTCACTTTTTCCAGAGTCCCTTTTCCATGAATCAAAAGCCAATGACGAGCAAAAAGAAAAAAAGTTCCCATTCCTAGTTTCTTTAGAGTCTTAAAATTTTCTTCCTTCCCTTTCCAGATTTCACCCTGGGGAAACCAACCTGTCCTGATGTCTTGTTTTAAAATGCCAAATGTTCTTAACACCCTCTGGAAGTCCTGCGTGTGTCGAGAGACACTTGTGTCAAGAACAGCAGCCAAGCTTCAGAAAGACTTTTTTCATTATTTTCTTTTTCTCCAGAAAGCTTAAGAGGAGACGAACAGGGGTCTCCGTGAAAACCCCCCTGGCAGACGAAGCCAAGCAGGGATTCCGAGACGATCCCCAGTACTGGAGGAGCAGCAGGATCGCCACAAGCAGGAGGCTGGACACGGGCTGCATTTTCTAAGAAAAAGAAAAACCTCCTAAGGCACAGAAGGAAAGTTCTCTTCAGCAGCAATGCAAGAGAGAAGAAGATGCAGCAAGATAACCAGTTACAACCGCCGGGTACGGGTAGAGAAAAAGAACAGTCTGAAGGTTAAGGGGCTTCAAAGAGGAGAACGAACCTGGAATTTGTGGGCAGAGGAAAAGGCAATGACACGCACAACCTCCGGCTGCTCCTGCAAGAAGAGTGATCACGTCCACAGCAGCAGCTTCTGGTCCCTGCGAAGGAAGTATTCTACACCTCTCTCTCAGCATTTTTAAATTCTAATCCCTTCGCCTTTAAAGAAGGTTTTACAAGCGAAGGGAAACTCACACCCACGCCAGGACGGGATTTCACAGCTCTTTGCTCGCTTCAGTAAACATTCGTGCAGAAACGCAAAACCCTCAGAGCGCTGAACTCCGTCGCGCCTTCCGGCGGGGAGGCAGAAGCTGCGGTTAAACCACCCGGCCCTCGCCACTCTTGCTCAAACCCAAAGCACAAAGACGCCCAGAAAAGTACCCGCTGTTCCCGAAGCGCAGCCCTGCGCGAAAACCCGCAGCAACCTTTGTGGACCGAGCCAGGAAGGAGCAACCCGCAGAGGAGGGGCTCCAGGAGAGCAAAGATCTCGAGGGTGAGAGGATCCTACGGCGGGTCGGGGAGCTGCGCTCCCACCCGACCAGCCCAGGGAGGACTCGTCCCTCGGGCTTCGCCGAACCGGCCCTGGAGCACAAGGGAAGAACTTCCAGGCTTTGGAATCGCTCCCCTGGTTCCAAACCGCGCTACGAGTACAGCTGGGGAGAGCTGCCCAAAGGATGCAGCATCTGCAGATATCGTTGAAAGAAATTATTAGGGGACACCAAGTTCAAGCCGTCTTTTTTTTTTTTTTTAATTCCTTTTTGGACGCAGACGTTGTTGAGCAGCAACTCCCTCCAGCACGGCTCGAGGCCGAACACCCAGCTGACGGAGGGAAAGAGCTGAACTCTTCACCTTTAACTTAATTTTTTCGTAGTTTGTTTTTCAAACGATAAAACAATCTGAAGAATTTCAACATCCTCAAAGAGCCTTCGGCTGAAGCGCACACTTCCTAAATCCAGCCTGGTGCACGGCACCGCTTGGGTGGGATCTTCAGGCGAGCCCCTGCCCTCACCCACGGACACGGGCTGGGAGAGCGCCCGCGCGGGTTTTACGCTTCGCAATTTCAGAGAATTCCTGAGAAGTAGGAAAAAACCAGCTGGGCAGGCAGCCTCTCGTGAACAACAAGGGCAGCTCAGAAACAAGCAGAAACTTGTTCGAGCATCAGATCTTCAGGACTCCTTCTCCCTGATCCTGGAGAACACGGATGATGAAGGAGCCACCAGGAGCCCTCGTGTCACTCAAATCCGAACGGTGACACCCAAACAACGAGGCCAGAGCTGTGGGTTTGGGGTTTTTTCCCCCCTTTTTTTGTTAACCCTATGTAAATCAGCTCCTGGTAAGCACGTAGGAATGAAGTTCACTGCAAAAGGGTTCTTACTCTCAGGATGAGGAGCCTTTGGTTCCCAAGCCCTTGGGAGCTCTTCCGGTAGAGATAAAGTGAAATGAAAACGGAGTCAGACATCCTTGATATTCCTACAGTTACGGACGAGGCGGCAAACAAGGGGAAAGAAGGTTTCCTGCCCTTTATGTACATATAACCACATAAATCACCCCAGCACTTGACGACCAGCCCTCCTCCCACGCTCACAGCCAGCCCTTTGGCTCGCTGCCGTCACACCAACTGCCCGGAGGGCCCGACACGAAGCTACTGAGACAACCTTTCAGCAAGGAAAATAGAATAAAGCACAGCACGTGATACGCCTTCCGCTCACCTTCTAACCGGGAGGCAGGACAGCAGAGCTGATATTAGCTCGGCGTTACAGCCGGCCTCAACGGCGTAAGGACGCCGGCGCCACGCACGCAGCGCTTCCACCCACAGCCTCGGGCTCAAGCCCGCCAGGAACCCCACGAAGGGCGCGATTCCTGCTCCTGAACTCTTCCAGCCTGAAAGGGTGGCACAAAAACCGCGAGAAACTGAGGCACGGGGAGGAGCAGCAGCTTGCCCAGCGTCACGCTGCAGGTTCCGGGCGAGCAAGGAGACAATTACCTCTGAAAATAACGGGCCAACCCACACGCCCCGCTTTGATATTTTCCTCATTTCCTGCACAGCCAGCCCTGCAGCATCAGGTGGTCTGAAGGGCAGCACAGCAAGTTTAATTTTTAATGCAAAAAGGCCTGTTTAATCTCAATTCCCAGAGGGAGTACTATTACAGGGTCAACACGATTGGCCCTTCTCGGAGATCTTCCTTGTACAACTGTGAATCCCACCAGATCAGCATCATCTTCTCAACCGCGGGAGCCGTCATTTACGCAGCGTTTCAACATCTGAGCTTTGCAGAAAGAGAACTCCTCGCACGTTGGCGCTCGACGTTACTTCTCTCACAGCGTTAGGCCAAGCCCTTGGTTTTTGTTCTGCACCAGGCAGGCAGGCAGCAAGACCTTTGCCACATCTGGAACAGAACTGCGGCTTCTCTGCACACGCAGGTGCCCGGGTTCCTTCAGTTCTCTACTCGCCCAACCCTCTGCTACGGTCCCTGCGACTGCGTGAGGTAAAGCCCAGCTGAGAGAAAGACTCACAAATAAAAATTCACCCCAAGAGTTCCTCTGCTACGGACGGGACAGATCCAACCGACCACATCCCATCCCTTCCCCCCGCAGACTTGCCTTTAAACGGCATCTCCAGCATTTTAAAGCAGGGAGAAAACTCGTTTCACCCACGGAATGTCAACACGAGGCAAGATTATAGATGTGTCCTTTGTTTCCCCTTTCCCACACCCGTATCCAGAGGCTAACAAACTGGGAGCAGCAAGTTTAGATGGAAGGTACGATCCGTATCAGCCGAGGACGGCAATACCATGAATGGGCTCCAATTACCGCGCGAGAAACTCGTTCTACGTTAAACAAAGCCAACTGCGAGGCTTCGCCTCCGAACCCGAGCCACCTATTGTATTCCTTTCGCACAAAGGCTGGTTTGATTCCATAGGACAGAGGCAGGATTCTTCCCGACAAGTGCGCTTGCCTTCAAGATTTTCCCCATCCCTCAACCTGTCCCGTTACGACTCGACTCCTCTTCGCCGCCACCGCTCCCTGCCCGTGCTTAACCCTTGACTTCTGCCCACCCACAGCAAAAGCCCAACGGCGGAACCGCTTAACAGCGACGAATCCCAGAATTTGGAAGCGCGGGGCTTGTCGAAGCAGCTGTTTGCAGCAGCGCAGTTCTCCCGTGACAGTCCTCCGCATCCCCGCTTGACGGGTTCTCTTTCTCTTCCGGAGAGTGAACACCAAGGGAGCTGCTACTTCTGGCGAGACAGCCCTTCCCCAAGCCGGACTTTTTCACTTCCAAGTTGGTTACAGGTAGATAACAGTATGAACCTCTTATTTCTTGCTTAAGCGGCTCCTGAAAAACTACATTAATTAAACAGCATACGGAGAATTAAGCAGCACAAAAAAAACCTGAAGATCAGTCACCTCTGGGCCGTTATTTCAGCAACAGAAGCCTTTATGCCCATCCCTCAGGACACAAAGCCCCACCAGACACCAGCTGCTAAAGCAAACACTGTAAGGCCTGAAGCACTGAAGATATTCAACTAATAAGAAAGTGGAGGGGGGAGAGAAAGAGACCCCTGCCCTCGTTATGTGAGTACATTTTGCCTGCAGCAAAGGGAAGAAGCAGAGGAAGATGGTGCGAGCAGCTCTGCCGCATCGCTACCACGTAGGCAGCAATCCCACCGCACTTCCAAGGGGCAAACAGACATTTTTTTTTTAATTCCTAACGAAACATTTTCGTTTCGCTAAACATCCACTCAGACAGCATCGCCTGTGAACGCCGTCCCACCCGTCTGCCTCTATAGTATAAGCCAGGCACGGGTTTAATTCAGATACCAAATAAAGATATTTGGCAGCCTGCTCACTTAGTCTCTCTAGCAGGATCCACACAGCAAAAACAACTGGGCATCTCAAAACCAGGCAAGTTCAGCAGGCAAGCAACAAAATCCCATCCAGATGAGTCAGCTCAGCCAACAGCAACTTCCTGAAAAGCTAAAGGGCACCACATAATTCTGGGGTGGTGAAAAAAAACGGCGACTTGATCTGAATTCGGGTGAAGAGAGACTATGAACACGGCTCCGGTGAATGGGAAACACACGAGGCGCGAGACACGGCGCCTCGTCAGAGCTGGTCCTGAAGCCCCCAAATCAGCCGCGCGGGTTCGCAGGTGAAGACTCGCATCTCCGCGCCTGGCGGCTCTCCCTCTCCTCTGCCACGAGAAATCTTCCTCTCAAGAAACCTACTCCAAGGCTACCCAGAAAAGCAGCTCGCAGGTAACTCCCGGTGCAGCTCCTCATCCCTTCTTGCCCCCCGCACATTCAATAAGCGCGCGGAAGGAGTCTGCTCAGCCAGTAACGCACGGCTTCGCTTTTTCCAGAACGTTCCACCTCCTGCCTCTCTGTGCACGACCCAATTCCAACGACTCCGACCACTCACTGATCCACTCGTGGTCACAAAACACTGGGTTGAGCAACGGGTCTGCAAACTAAAACTGAGTGGCAGCTTCACTCTTTTATATTTTTCCTAGTGTCATCCCTGGAAAAAGAGGCATAAAGACACCTCTCGGGGCGCTGCGGGAGAAAATCAGGTTTCAGACCTGCAATGCTCCACGAGGGCTGGGGTTACATCCAGGCAGCGGATTCACGGGGGCGAAGGCAGGTCTCGGAGAGGCTGGATGCAAGCAGGGGAACTCTCCGACCAGCACGTGCTTCCACGGGGGCTTTGGAGAAAACCTCTGAGGCTGCAGACAGCACGAGCGTTGCCGTTAACCTGATTTAAACTTCAAAGTCTTCGCAGAGCTCATCCCACCCCTGAGAACGCGTAACCTCGCCAGAGTTGCGGCACCTGCAGCGCCCCAGCAGCCGCCTCCGAGCCGCTGAGCCTGGCACAAACGGGCACCACAGGGATGGGTCCAGCCCGCACCTGGGGAGGATCAAACACTGGCACGTTACCCGCGTCACCACCAAAACCCACATCACTGAAGAGATAAGGAATTTTAGAAAAGGAAAAAAAAAACAACCCAGCATTGACCCCAATGACACGCATCAGGCTCCTCACCAGGACTCCTGACATCTCGGGTTTCTAAACAGCAATTCAAGTCCTTTTAAAATATTCTTAAGGCCTCCTTCCTGGCATCCCCCGGCTCGAGCTCTTCCTTTAACAGAAGCCCTTTGAGAGACTCAGCAGCTGCTCCTCATCTCAATGGGATCCTCTATTATCAGAGCAGCTGCAGGATCAGACCCCGGATCACCCCACACCCCTTTTTCCAACCCCCCCCCAAGCCAGAACCACGGAGCTCCCCAGCGGCTCGGGAGCGATTCAGCCAGCCAGCAGCCAAACGAGGGAAGATATGACGTGCTTTAACGAGTTTCCACACCGAGCTCCCAAAAGGTGGGAGCAAAAACGTTGAGATTATGAATCACCAGGACAGCAGGTTTTGGTTAAACCCTGCCAGTCCACGGCCGCAGCTCCCACCCGCGCGGGGAGCAAACCGAAGCTCGCGCTGAGGCAGAAAGCGATGGAAACTTCAACACTTCCAAAGCTGTAGACGAAATTACTGTGATGAAGAGGAAAAACTCAAGCTCCCAGAGCCTGAACAGTGAGGCACCGAGCCAGGAAGAAATGAAGACCAGCTCTTCGGGTTTATCTCAGCGGAGCTGCAGCCGAAAGCCGCGTTCACGTCGCTCTGGAGCAGGTACAGCACAGAGCGCTATCGCGACCGAGGGATCGCAGGCAGCCCAGCTCCCCTTTCTTTGAGATTCACTTTATTTTCCAACGTCTGAAGCTACTGAACAACTGCCCTACTCCAGCGACTTCAGCGTCCTGCTCGAGAGACTGGCCCTCCAAAGAATTTATTCCATTAACTCGCTGCAAGTGCGAATCGAGCGAAAAAATAATAATAAAAAAAGCTTTTTAACAGCTTCTCCGATCAATACCAACCCTGTGCAAGGCAGGACTGACTGGAAAGCTGCAGCAGGACACTTCAGGAAGGGCCGTTAACTCTCATTGTAGGATAAGCTGCTGTCCCGTCCTCTGCAAAGCCCCGGCACTCTGAACAGATGCCACCGAGATCAGCTGGCCCAAAGCTGGTCAAATATTTCTCGCTGTCCCAGAAGTCCGCTTAATCTTACGTTTCACCCCCCCAAAAAAGCATTTCCTTGCCATTTTCATACTTCTCGAGATAGCGGACAGCCAAGCAAGAACCCAACGTCCACAAAAGCAGCCCCAGGAGCAGCCAACAGTAATAGGTACGTAAAGAAAAGCCAAACCCTATTATTAGGTGACCAAAAAAAAGTTAGACTTAAAGGAGCATTCCTGAAGCGGTTCAGAAAAATCTCAGTAATGCAATTAGGGACAAATTGCCATTAGTGCAACTCAAATTATTGCTTCGTTATCGAGCCACATCGGCTGCCTGGGACACGGGGCTCAGGGGGGTGTTGGTGTGGGGGTTTATTTTTTATTCTTTCCTTTTTTTTTTTGTGAAACCGCCTCCGATCAGGCACCTCGTTGTCACGGGAGGCCGCAGGCAGCGGGCGAGGCGCCGGTGACCCCGCGGGGATCAAAGCTCAGCCCCCGCTGCCCCCCCCCCCGGCCCCCGGGCTGGGCTTTCCGCCCTCCGGCCGCTCCGGGGCCGGGTCCCGCGAGTCGAGGTTTCCCTTCGCCCATTGTCCTTCGGGTGTCCCCCTCTCCCCGGCCCGTTTTGCTTTCCCCTCTCTCTGCCCCGCCGTTCTCTCGCTTCCACCCACGCAGCACCGCAACCCGGGCACCCCGCGGCTCTCGCTCATCCCGGCGCTGCCTCCGCGGCCCCGGACGGGACGGGAGGAGGTGTCGGACCCCCCCCCCTCCCGCGGGGTGCGAGCGCGGCCCCACCTCAGCTGCCGGGGCCAAGCGGCGCTGCCCCGCTGGGGGCACCAGCAGCGAGGGGGCGCGGTGGGAACCGGCGCCGGTTCGCGCCCCCCACCCCCGGGCCCGGTGCAGGGGTCCCGCGGGCTGCCTCGCCGCAGCGCCGGGAGCGCCCGCGTCCTCCTCCCGCCGTTACCTGCCCGGCCCCCGTCTCCGCGGCGCTGCTGGAGCTGGAAGGGGACGGTGGCGCGGAGCGGCTGCAGCCCCCCCGCCCCGCCGCGGCAGCACGAGGAGGCGCCGCCCGCCCCCGCCATGCCCGGCCCGCGCCGCCGCCGCACTGAGCCGCCGCCGCCGCCCGCGCCGCTTATCAGCGCTCCGGGGGCGGGGCCCGGCGGGAGGAGCCCGGCATCATTGGGTGCCCGCGGCCGACCGGCCCGCCCTCCTTAACGGCAGCCAATGGTTAGTCGCCGCAAGCTCCTCCCCCGCACGCGCTGTGGCCGCAGCCAATCAGAAACGCGGTCTCCCTTTCCACGCGCAGCTCTGCTTCGCGGACGGCCAATCGCAAGCAGCCTCTCCAGCCCCGCCCCTTCCCCGCGCAGGGTACCCGGAGGGGCCCGGTGGTGTTTGTGTTCCGCGTCCGGCGGTGACGGCGGCGGGTCACGCGGGCGGGGCCGCTTTCTCTTTCACCTTAGCAGGGAGGGGACCGGGGGGGGGGGGTCCCGGTGCCACCGCCCCCATCGCGCTCCGGAAGCACCAGGCCCGGCCGTTCCGAGCCTTTGCAACCCCCGGGAACGCGGGGAGCTCGGTCCCCCCCCGCAGCCGGCAGCAGAGGCCACGCTGGACGCAAAGGAGAAGAAAGAAGTAAAAAGGTTAAAAGGAATGAAGCTGCTGGTGGAGGTTTCCAGCACGAAGCTCTCAGGGTCCCCCATGCACACCCCCTCTGGAAGGAGAGGAGGCTTTTATCAGCTTTTAGTGGTTGGTTTTGGGGGGTTTTCCCCCCTTTTCCCCCAGCTCTGCCCTCCACCAGGTGAATGTCACAGATGTCACTTGTCTCCGAACCAGGAGAACCTGTTTGTGCACAATTCTAATACAAGTGTTACTGCTGAGTGAAATTCCAATTTTATGTGCCCCTCAGACACCCAAAATTCAAGCTAGCTCGCCACAACCCCTCCCAGGCTGAATAAAGAGTTACAAAAACATACATATATATATATATAGCTGGAAAAAGGAGAACAGAAACCAAAATGTTGGGGTTTTTTTGTGGTGCCGGTCACACGGTGTGACCGGTGCCGTCAGGCTCAGGTACTGGCTGGCAGAGCTGGTTCCCTGGGGCCAGGGGAGCTGGACGGGCCCCATCGCTCGTGGAGGTGGGGCAGGGCTGGGCGCACCCAGCGTTCCGTGTGTTCCACACCAAGACCACGACTCCTTCCCGGCTGGCCCCTGTCAACGCTGGCTTCCACGGAAGGTGGGTGAGGACTCTTCTCCCTTGGTTTCCTTTCCCAGCGCACCACGTGCCTTTGACCCAGGTGAGCTTTGCCAAGCTCCCATTGCCAGAAAACTTGTGTTCCTTCCACTATCTGTCACCTCTTGTCACCTGCAGGGATCAACTGCTGCTTAAAAGAGAAGGAGGGAAAAAACACCAGGTTGGTGGGACCAGAAAGGAGGCTGAGGGGGAACCCTGCCTCAGGACTGACAACTCAAAGCTCTGGATAGGGCCAAGGAATACTCAGGATTCAGGGTGCCAAGGACTTTGGGGGAGGCAATGTTTAAGCTGTAAGTACTAAAGATAGGCTGCAGGGCCGAGTTCCCAAATGGGGAAAAACTTTTTCAAGAGGAGGAGCCTCACCTCCATCTGTCCCTGCAGTCTCCTACGTGGCAGGTTCCTTCCACCTGGCCAGGGCTCGCAGCAGCCGGTCCTTCACCATCCTCTGAACTCCTGTCCCCCAAGTCTCATTTCTAATCACATCTTCCCTTTACACCTTATGATTACACCACGTTGTCTGATTTCTTGAAAAGACGTCACGACACGCAGGCTTATTTTACCTTGTTCTAGTCCCCATAAATGTATTTTTAGTCCAGCTAATCCCCAGCCAAAGGTGGCTACGCTTCACCCTTCCCACTCGCCGCACCTCTATCAAACCCACCCGCCGACTCGACCTGCTACGGGGCCAGGCCCCTTCTCTGCCTCCAGAAGGACGCAGTTACGTGGGTTTAGGGAAAGGAAGGATCTGTAAGAGTGAAGAGGGTGGGGCTGATCTATCTAACCCAGGAGTCTGGGAAGCTGTGGCACGGCTAGATAAGAAGAAAGGGGAAAGGCATGAGGTGGCAAAGCAGCCCGGGCTTCGTGCCAGCCTCTCTGGAGAGGAGAGGCTGTGACAGCAGCAGACAGTTGGTCTCCCCCAGCGGCTATCGCGGCGGGGCAGCACTCCCCGTGTTCTTCCTGTATCGCTCCGCTCACAAGGTCGGCTCTCTCTGTTTGCATGTAATCAGGCAACAGATGGGAAACCAGCCCGTGCCATCTTCTGGCTTCTAGAAAAACCCTGGCGGGGAGCGGGGGAAGAGGCGGCGCGTGTTGCAACCCTGCAGTTACTGGAGGAAAAGCCAGAACGTACCTCCTGATGGAAGCAGAGATGAGACAGAAACCACAGCTTTGGTTATGAGATCTTCGTAAACAAACAAGAATGCCACCCATCAAACTAATCATCCCTATCTCTTCTGGCAAGGAGTGCTGCGAGATCTCTGATAAGGCGAAAGGCACACACGGAGGTGCAGTGATCTCTGCTCAGGACAGTCCTAAGGGTAGGAGAACATTCCAGAACAGCAGCAGCGTTAGGGGGCGTTTCTGAGAGGTAACAGCAGTCACCAGAAAACAGCTCCAACAGTTCACTTCATCTTACGACCTAAAAATAAGTTTAAAGAAGGTTCCTTCAAAAGTCTGTTCTCCTAACAGTTCTTCCTACCCCAGCTCCCGCTGCAGCACCAAGGTAAAACCGTACCTAGCTGATCGCTGAAACCTTGCTGCTACCCCACGTACAGGCTTCTCTCAAAGTCAAAAGACACTCTTCCTGAAAACAGTTCCTTCCTAAGGTGCACAGTAGCTATTAAGAAAGAAAACAGGAAATTAAATGTAAGAAAAAAGAGACAGAACTACCAAAGTACAGGTGTTCAAAAGAACACAAAACTGCACGGCAAAATAATTCTTAGTGTCAAGAGGAGGAGTTTTGACCATACTCTTTTTTTTCTCTCTCAGCTTCCCTGGGAGCCCATCAGAATCAGTCCTTCCAACCTAGAAATTCAAATTCACCTTTCAGTTTCTCTGCCACGTTGTCTTTTTAAGGTACCCAATACGCACAGCTGGACCCAACTAAAAATATTCCCTCCTCTGTGCTGTTTTGTTTCAGCCCAAAGGAGGTCACACAGCTGTGCCTCCGATTGTTCTCACCATATCTCACGCTATAAATACAGCAAGCAATACTGAAAAAAAAATGATAATGAACTGAGCTAAGCCCCGCTCCACCTCAAGCCCAGGTTTTGCTTTCACCAAATGCTTCCCTCAAGGTTTAGAAACCCACATTTTGGTTTAATATGGGGAAAGAGGCAAGAAAGCGCCAGCTGTTACCTATCAAAGGGGCTACAGCCACCCAGGAGCTGCACATTATCAGCAGCCAAGTTGATCTGCAGCAAGAACAGGCCTTTCTGTATCTCTCCCCAACAAAGGCACACACCACAGAGCAAGAGCTATAAAATTAAGGTTCCTACATTCCCTCAGGCTACACTCTTGCCTACGCAACGCGGCCATCTCCCCGCAATTAAGGTTCCCAATACCACGCTGCAGAGTAGCAGAAGTAACACAATCTTTTACAACTGCTCAAGGGCTGCAGGTCAAGGATCCAACTTGTTATCACGCTCTGCCTGCTCCTTCCCATCGCTTCTGCCGCGGCGGTTCCAGCAGTCTTCTAAGAGAGCCGACCTACCCCAGCACCAGTGACCTATTCCCAGTGCTCAGAGCCGCAGAAAACCAGTTGCTTCAGAATTGTCAGATACGTCCCACGGCTACGGACTGACCTATTCAGCGTGATCCAGAAAGTCACCTTTTAACACTGCGGCATCATCTGGCTCCCCGATATCGAAAATATTTTCGTGTAACTGGCCTGACCCTCCCCTTCCGCACCGGGCCCCTCCGAGAACAGCCCAAAACACATCCCAGAACCGCCACCCACCGTCCTCTAGCTTTGTGTCAGCGTCACCTGAGGAAGTGACAGGCAAACTGGAAACACGTAAGGCTGAACAGTTGCCACTGCAGTCCTGTCATTCTGGTCCAGCGCTCAAGTCCTAAATGAGATTATATTTCTGGCTGTTTGCTACGGGTAGGAGGGAGACAGAGCTTAGATTTAAAGTCCTGATCAGCTGAGCATGAACGTGGAAGATCAAAGGGTCATTCAGCACACAAGCTAAGCTTTCCCTCATTGTCCTTGAACAAAATTCCTCTCACTCTAAATTGTGGAGTAAAATGCCTGCCTGTCTGCCTCCCACTCTATCCCCAAGAGAGATGGCTGCATTTCACTACTCCACAGTTTCTGCACCCAAATGTTTTGAGATGAAAAGCTCTAAAGAGCAGCAAGATAAATAAAACTGCAGTTTATTAAAAGAGACTAACAGATTATTCACCAGACCAGCCAAGCTATTTCACAGTCTGGTCATGCTTGCAGTGAAAACAGTGGGAGTTTTGGGAACAGAGCACGAGCCCTACCAGGAGTAAGGAGACGTTACGAAATCAAGCATTTTCACCAAGTCATGGAAGGGTAGGAAGCCTCTCCTGCTAGTACGAATCATCGATATACACAAAAGAAAGAGTGCACTTAAAAGCAATCACTGATGTCCAGCTCAGCCAACACAGAGCATAGAAATGAACGCAAGAGGAGCAGGTCAGTCAAGTACCGACAGATCAATTCCAAACGGGCAAGGGGCTCAAAATTCCAGCTGTAAGAAAGCGTCTCGTACCTGCTGCTGCTGCAACGTCCTCCGCTGCCGCTTGGGTGTCTTCTGCCCTCCGAGCATCCCACTGCTGTGGCCCTGCAGCTTCTCCTGCTGGAAAACAGACACAGCAGGGATGGAGTTTATTTTCTTCTTTCACCATATGCTTGCAGATGCCTGAGTACGTGGCTTCTGATTTTCTTCTGTATCACCTTTAGCAGCATTCAGGGCAACCTCCTGCTTCGTGCCAGGCCACGCATCAACGCAGAAGCCGGCACGAGACTGTTCCAAGCGACGCACAAAGGTTGTCTGCAGCAGGACGTGACACATCTAGGGGACACCAGGACTTGCCATCTGTGCTGGTAGATCCCACTTACCTCACCCTAAGAGATGATCTTGTTTCTCCTCCCGTGCCCAACAGCAGGGATGCAGGAGTCAGCCAACACCAGAGACTTAACTTCCCAGAACGACACAGGCTGCACCAGAGGTAAAACATTCACCATTAAGGAAAGGCAGCTTGCTTAGGAGAACTTTATGTTTTTAGGACAGGCAAAGCCACCATTTCTGAGGTCACACAGAACAGTGTCAGCAATCAGAGCTCTGGTTCACCCACCAGTTTATGGTCTGACAAAGCCTGGCAGCTCGGTCACTCAGCACTGCCCTTCTACCTCCTGAAACCGAATTAGATTAGAAAGTGTCAGAAACGTGATATGGGGGAAAAAAAGTTTACATAAAAGGCTGTATTTCAGACAAGAATATACTCCCTCCTAGACACAAGCTCAAGACAAACTCCCCAAGAAGCGCTGCTGAACTTTTCCAGAACATGGAACTGACCAATTTGGAAGCGCAGGTAAATGAAGTTGTGTGGTAACGACTGGCACAATGTAATTAGGAAAAAATGCAGACGCTGAGGAAAATAACCTACTTGGCTCACCTCGGAGCTCAGCAAGCCAGAAGTTCATATGGGAAGAAACTTTTTTCCTTTTTTTGCCACGAATAATTAGAAAACCAGGAGTTTCAAAGGAAATCAGCAGTTCCAGCTGGCACAGAAACCTTATCCTAGAACAGCCACTTTGCTGCAGCGCACTCCTAATGGGACACAAGCCCCCGGAGAGCAATAACACTGTTCACCCCAGTCTGACCATTTTATCCAAGGAAGACAGTGTATTTTTGTTCCTAATTAAAGGTCTAAAGGACTGTGATCGTATCACATAATACAAGCTGGTGTGAAAGCTACTGCTCCCACCTTGTGACACGCTGCCTCGGGACACACCCTCCCGTTCCCCACCCATTGCGTCCCGTCGGTTTGTGCTCCCTTTGGGGTTTCTTTGGCTCCTTCAGAGTCAAGTCACCGAGCTCATCAGTCTCCCAGGAAACCAAGGGAAGGACAAACTTGCCTGAAGAGAGAAGCTGCCAAACTGATGCCTATTTGGTATCAGAGTAACCCAGATCATCCCAGCAATGGCGTTGCTCGGTGCACCAAATCAAGAGTTGTTGTCAAGTCGTTCCGCTCAGCTCCGGTTCTTACTTCCACCTTGTCCTCCTACAATTCTCTCCTACTCCTTGTTCTGAGGCTGCTGATTTCCTTGACCTTCTGCTGGGCCTCCAAGTATACTTCACCCTTCAGTTAGGGGTGACACTTGGTGTCTCTGTTACCTGGCTCCTGTTTCCACTTGGGCTCTGACAGCAGGCACATCCTAAATCATCCCTCTACCTCCCTGACCGCAGGCAACCACCCGAGGCACAGAATACAGAGACACGGGACCTCTCTTTAATTAGTGGAGAAAGCAACACAAATTCTGTCCCTACTCTGCTCACACATAACATCTCCAAAGCTCTTAGTACAATGAAGATACTCATGTCAGCTGGAAACCGGGCTGCGAAGCCTGGGGCTAGTTGCCCACGGTCAGTTTTACGAAGAACTGCCCACAGGGCGGGCACAGAAACGCCAAACGGGGTCAAGTTTTGCCTTCGCTCCCCACGTCGGTGTCGTCTTTGGTGACAAATGTTTCTGACACCGTTTGTGTCATCGGGCTGAACACCGTGAGCGGAGTTTTCCTTTAAGGAAGCTGCAGCTGGCTTGATTGATCAGGGAGCAAGGCATTAACCTCAGTGCCAGGCAGTCGGAGAGCGCTGCCTAGACTGGAAGGAATGTATTAAAGGAGCAGATCGCAACTCCAAAAGAGAATCCAAAAAAATAACCCATTTTGGCAGGAACAGGACGAGGATGGCATAAAAATATCTGGCCTATCAATAGGCTGCAGTCCTGCCAGGGCAAAATGTACTTTCACTGCAACTATTTAATAACTAGATTATACCATGAGACCCAGGGGAGGGAGGGAACCAGGAAGCGTGGCTATATTCAGCTCGAACTGAGCGAAAATCTTCTGCTTTCAGCAAAACTCAGGCTGGATCTTTTTTCCATTAGAATTAAAAAAAAAAAAAAAGAAGGATATAGGCCAAACTGGATTGACCTTGCTCCCGATGCCAGAAAACACAGACTCTGCTCAGATGTCTGCGTGCCAGAGCCCCAGGGAAAGAGCGAGTGCGTGGATTCTGTTCGAGTTTACCAGAACGCCCCCATCCTTCTCCAGCTGCAAGACCTTCAGCTCAATGCACGGCACACGGTCACGATCCTCCGCACAGGGAATTCTGCGACTATTTATACGACAAGTCAGTATTCATTCAAATCTACACCAGCTTCAGGCTTTAAAAAAAACCAAACACACAGCGAGTTGTTTGCTGAGCTGTCTGCGAACACATCCTCTCAAAACTGGAGCCCCTCCTGCTGTGCAACAGCTGATGAGTATTTTTCTTTTTTTTTTTAATGTGAAAGTTAAAAAACCATGATGCCAATCTGCAAACAAATCCCACAGGCTAGACAAGCTTCAGCACTACGAGTGTCTGAATTCAAGGCACTGGGTGCTGCTGGGTTTGCTTCTGAAGCACACCACGGCCCAGCACAGAGCTGCCTCTTCAGCCGTGAACAAAAGTCAAGGCTCAAAACCACGAAGGGCCAAGCTCATCGCCAGCCCAGGTCCCACCGGGGATTCTCTACCACGTTCAATTCTGGACCTTGCACCTTCCACCACCCCGGCACAGGTACCTTCGCTGAATCTGTTTGCACATCACTGCCTGTACTTCGCCAAGAACCAAGTTCAAGCTTCATCTGGTTTAGGTTGAGACCCCATCTAGAATCTTGTGTCCAGTTCTGGGCCCCTCAGTTCAAGAAAGACAGGGAACTGCTGGAGAGAGTCCAGCACAGGGCAACTGGGATGATGGAGGGAGTGGAGCATCTCCCTGATGAGGAAAGGCTGAGGGAGCTGGGGCTCTTTAGTTTGGAGAAGAGGAGGCTGAGGGGTGACCTCATTAATGTTTACAAATATCTAAAGAGTGAGTGTCACGAGGATGGAGCCAGGCTCTTCTCGGTGACAACCAGCGATAGGACAAGGGGTAATGGGCTGAAACTGGAACATAAGAGGTTCCGCTTAAACTCGAGAAGAAACTTCTTCTCAGTGAGGGTGCCAGAGCCCTGGCCCAGGCTGCCCAGGGAGGTTGTGGAGTCTCCTTCTCTGGAGACATTCAAGACCTGCCTGGACACGTTCCTGTGTAGCATTATCGAGGCGTTCCTGCTCTGGCAGGGGGATTGGACTAGATGGTCTTTCGAGGTCCCTTCCACTCCCTGACATTCTGTGTGTGATTCTGTGTGTGTGGTTTAGTCATCAAAGAAAAGACTTAAGAAATGAAGAAGAAAAGAAAATGAAATTCCAGCTAGCGACAGCCACAACAGTTTGGGTTCCAACCCCTCCTCGAACGCAGATCGGGCTGCTCAGGCCTTGCCCAAAACCAAACCAGCAGCGGCGGCCAGCGTCTGGTTATTCTGAAGGGGAAGTGCCCTTGCGTGATGACCTGCTCCCGCGTGGCTCCTGAAGGCACAGCTGGATCAGGAATTCTTCAAGCTTTACACGCTTGGGTCAAGAGGTTCTCTGACGCTGCTCTCGTGCGCAGACGTATCACACGTAGAACCCGCACGGTTAAAAACACGAAGCTGGAGCCCAGACTAGAGGGAAGGCAGCTCTACTCACCCGCTGAAGCCGTCAAAGCGAAAGCAGCCTCCCTGGATCTTCACACGTGTGCACCAGGGCTCGGCCCTTCACCGTCGTCCTTGTCTCTCTGTAACTCAGAGCTGGACTGAGACGGTACCTAAGAGCAAGCACGAGTTATTCAAGTACAGCACTTCAGGCATCTTTACGGCGTGTTTTCGTTAGGTGGCGTTTCTCTCGCTTGCTTTAAAACGCGCTTTACGAGGCAAAGTAGCCCTGCAGGAACGCACCACAGCAAATAACACACAGAGCAATTAAACTGAATGCTTTAACATTTATAAAGCACTCAGCAGCTGAAACCCCTGAAGGACTCTACAGCATTTATTCTGCTTCATAACGATTCCACCCAAGCCAGCCCACGTTACGGTATCACGACTCCAAGCAGCGGCTGTTTTAAGGTCCTGCAGGCAGCTCGGTGTCTCCAGAGCAAGAGGAAACCAGGGCAGGAGATCAGTGTTTTAAAATTGATTTCAACCTATTCATGCTTGTACCTGTTCATGGAGACTGGTTTTGGTGAAAATTCCCTTTTCACTGCCTCTATTTTCTATGGTTGAGCAAGAGATACTTGGGGTTTTTTTTTTAAAAAAAAAAGACAGTGGATGTACCTAGGCCTAAGTTCCAAAGAGTTTCAGTGAGGCCAAAGGCCTGGAGAGATTCCAACAGGTTCACTGAGATCTCCAGGCCAAGAGGTTTCTTTCAGGTGGTGAAGTGTGCTGACACCTGTGGCAATCTGGCACCTACGTATATCCAATAACCAAGGATTTTAAAACCCCCAAATCACTTTTGTGTGATTAAAGATGAAACAGGCTAAACTTTCTTCCGGTGCAGCGTCAGGAAACTCCTCATTTCCCACCTGGAAAGTTGGGAGAGTCAAGAGACTGCGAGTCCCCTCTCCAGGACCTTGCGAAAGGGACCTTTAACCCCCCGGAGACCCCGGTGAGCTGAAGCCACCCCAGGGCTGCTCCCTGAAGGCATCGTCCCTCTCTTTCCACCATTCCCAATTTCTGCAGCTCGCTGGGGGCGCACAAGCGTTTCAGGCACTGACATCTAGTGGAGACGCCGACGCGGAGGGCGCTGGCAGCATCCGTGGCCTCACGGGTTTAAAGTTTCTTTGTGTTTTTTTTTCCCCAAAACAGACCCGCAGTTCCAGCTTCGACAACCGTCCGGTACCAGCCGCCGGCACAGGGCCAAGGGCCGTGCACATCCCTTCACACAGACATCGCTGAAAATACTAATTTCTTTAATTTTATTATTTTTTCTGCCACAGGCCTCCTGCGCCTGGGTTGGATTTGGAGCTGAAGCATAGCAGCAGCAAGTTAATCACAGAATCACAGAGTGTTAGAGGTTGGAAGGGACCTCAAAGATCATCTAGTCCAACCCCCCTGCCGGAGCAGGGTCACCTACAGCAGAGCACACAGGAACGTGTCCAGGCGGGTCTTGAATGTCTCCAGAGAAGGAGATTCCACAACCTCCCTGGGCAGCCTGGGCCAGGGCTCCGTCACCCTCACAGTAAAAAAGCTTTTCCTCATATTTTTTATGGAACCTCCTGTGTTCCAGCTTCCACCCGTTGCCCCTTGTCCTGTCGTTGGACGCCGCTGAAAAGAGCCTGGCTCCATCCTCCTGACATTCCCCCTTGACATATTTATAAACATTAATGAGGTCACCCCTCAGCCTCCTCTTCTCCAAGCTAAAGAGCCCCAGCTCCCTCAGCCTTTCCTCACAAGGGAGATGCTCCACTCCCTTCACCATCTTTGTGGCTCAAAGTTAAATCCCTGCAGTGTGCTCTGCTGGTGAGCACACAGGGGTGAGCTCTTGCAGGCTCTGCTGTGGTCACCACGTGAGGTGGTCAACGCTCTCCTGAGAGCACGAAACCACGAGGCCACCTCCCTGTGCCATTGCCCCCTTCCTCGACACACAGGGGACACTCTAGAGCCTGCATTACCACCTGAATTACCGGGAGAAGGTAAGACAGAACGGGGAACCGGGCTCCTGGCTCCTGTTCCAGTACTGCCACCTCTAGGCAAGTCACCCAACGCCACCCGCTTCCGCTCGCTTTGTTTGTCCAACCACATCCTGCTGGCAAGTCCTGCCAACACACGTTCACAAAAACAGCTTCAGACACACACCTGGAAGGTTTAATCAATACTTCCTTCATCTATCTGATACAATTAAGCACGATGGCTCTCCCGTAACACGGAGTTTTTGAAAGAGGAACCCTTCAGCTGTCATCACCAGGCAACTATTTCCACGGGAGAGGGTAACTTCTCGCATGGTCACCGTATTCTTTGTCATTCAAATAAATCTGCAGTTCAAAGTGGGCATTTGCAAGGTCCAGATGTGTTGTGTCAGGACCAGTCAAGGTAATTGTCATTTTTCTACCACGGGCAGATCCCATCTAACGCCAGCAGAGAGAAAAGATGAAGCTGCGATCTACAAGCTCTTTGAGATCTTTTTCATCGCTCTCAACTGCCCCACGTCTCCCGCGCAGCCCTTCCCCGGTTTGCAGGGGGAGACACGTTCCCTCTCACGAGGCCTGAGCTTTGTCTCGCAGAAAATACCCGTGAGAAGAGCAGCTACAAGTGTCCAAACTCCTCCCTTTTCTTTCCATTAGGGATTGCAAGCTGCTTTTCTTTGCTCCCATTCCTTTTGCTCTTCGAGGCAGCGCTTCAGTTCACCCCAAATTTATCTTAAATCACAGATTTCCACCAGCCTAATACCTTGAGAGCACGACGTTTCATTAGCCCAGCGCCAGATTTTGGCTCAACTGCGATTTGAACTTCTAGTAAATTCCAGGCAGCCTTTTTCTGACAAAGCAGGAAGAATTAACACATTTGTGCAGCAGCATTTTCTCCTGCAGCCACCTTTCAGTAGGTTCACGAATCGATTCACTGAAATAACCACACTCACTAAGGAGCTGCTCACATGCCCACAGTTCTCCTGGACTCAACGGGTACAATTCTGAGATCAAACGTACGACATTGGCAACCAATACACACGCTCCCACTCGACATACCACGCGTACTGCTCCCCATTCCTCTCTGCTCGGGCAGAAGCAGAGGTATTTCATCTCGACTTCTTCCGGAGGTTTGCCTTTCACCATTTCACAGGAGATGGCACACACCTAGGAGCAATAACAACCCGGAACGAGAAAAAATGGTATTACTGGCACGAGTAAGGATGAACCGCGCTCACGAGTGTTAGAGGATTAGGCCTTGAGAATTTCATAATCCCTAAAGATCACCTCAGCTGCAAAGAAATCACGTGTTCCACTAAACCCCCTTAGTTCTCCCCAGCCCTTTCCAATATTCCATCGCTCGGGCGGTGTCACCGCAGCAGCGCTACTGACACGCCGGGTGCCGGCCTCATCGCAACCAGGGCAGCAGCTCCCGCAGCGCTCGGCCCGAGCAGGGAACCATCCCGGGCTGAACTTTCATAAAAGCCTTTTCCAGCCCAGCCCATCGTGCGACTCCGTCCCCGCTGCCCGCCCCCCCCGGCTCCAGCCCGGCCCCAGGGAGCCTCCGGCCAACTCCACAGCGCCCCAGCGCCCGGCTCGATCCCCACACTGACAAAATAAATCACACAGACCGCCCCCCGCCGCAACGATATTTCGATTTAATCAACGGCGACGGCCTCTCCCACTGAAGGCCCGAAGGGACGAGGCGCGGCCCAGCAGGCCCCGGGCAGGCCGCTCCCGCCGGCGGGCCCGCGCAGGGCAGCGGGCGGCTCCCCCCCGGCAGGAGGGGGGCCGGCAGCCGGAGGCGCGGCGCTTCCCGCCTCCGCCTCGAGAGCAACGGGCACTCACCGCCTTCCTCCGCCCAGTCGCTCCGCGGGCCCGGCGGCGAAGCCTCTGCCCGGCCCCAAGATGGCGCCGGCGGGAGGGCCCGGGCTGCCCGAAGCCAACATGGCTGCCGGGGAGCGGGGTGGAACCCCCCCCCACCCCCGCTCCCGCTTCCCGGGCGGCGCCGCTGACTTCACGCCCGGCCCCACGATGGCCGCGGCTCCCAGCGCCCGCCAGCCCGAGCTCAGCGCGGCCGCCGCCCGGCTCCCCCGCCCGCCGGCCCCCCTGCCCGAAACCAAGATGGCGGCGCCCGCGGGCGTGAGGCCGCGCCGGCGTCACGTGACGGGGGAGGAGGGGAGCGGGGGGGTGGGGGGGTGTGGGCCGTGTCCCGGCGGAAGCGTGAGGGACCGAGCGGGGAACAGGGACTGGCGGCGGCGGCGGGAGCGGGGCTGGCGCCGCCGGAGCAGACGTGCCGCAGGACGGGAGACACGGCTGTCACCACGGAGCCCGCCAACGCTAACACGGCGGCGACCGCCGCTTCGCGGGCCGGGGGCGCCGGGGACCAGCCAACCTCGCTGCCCCCGCCCCCGCCGAGGATGCCGCGCAGGAAGGTGAGCGCGGCCGGGGAACGGGGGAAGGCGCCCGGCGGGGGAACCGGCGAGCTCGGGCCGCAGCTTTTTCACCCTTCCCCGCTCCCTCCGCTACCTCTCACGGGCACAAAACTGGGGGGGAAAATAGCGGCCTTCAGCCCCCGGCGCCCGCCCCCCTCGCTTCCTGACTGGCTCCCGCACGGGCACGCTGGACGCTGATTGGCCAGCTTGCTCGTCACTCATCGCCCCCAACGGCTGCCGCTTACCCTCCCCCGCGCCTGCAGCACGGTCCGCCTCTTGGCTTTTCCGATTGGGCAGGCATTTGGAGAGGTGGCCTCGTATTGGTCAGGCTGCCTCACAGGGCTAGCTGCTGATTGGCTTCCGCGGCTGCCCATCTACGCCCCCAACGGTCACCTCCCCGCGCGTGCCTTGTTTCTCCCTCTCTCCCTTCCCCCATCCCGCTCCGCCCCCCCCGCCTCACAGCGATGTTTCTGTGGGAGCGAGGATTGCGCTGATAGGTCCGTTCCTGCCGTCAGTCACGCCGAGCCTCCCCGCCCTCTGTGCTCGCCGGGCTGTCATTGGCGGACTCTCCCGTTCGGCCCCTCCCACGCGCGTTGTGATTGGCCGGCGCCGGCGGGTCTCTGCTGGGTGCAAAAACAAAGCGGCGCGGGGGCCGCACTGGTGCCTGGGTGCGCGCGGGGACTGGGCAACCCTCTCCCCCCCCCCCCCCCCCCCCCCCCCCCCCCCCCGTCGCCTCAGGCGGGCGCCGGCCCCGTCCCCTTCGCCTCATCCCCCTCAGGGCCGGCGGCTGCCTCCGCCCGCGCCGCCTCGCTCCCGCCGCCCTCACCGACACCTCCTGACGTCCCCGCACGCCCTGGCTGCCCGGTCGGGGCTGCCGGGTCGCGGGGGGAGGGATCTTTGGAGGCCTGGTGGCTTCCCGCCAGTTCCCCAGGCCTGCTTCCCTCCCAGCCGCCCAGGCCGCGGCCTGGGGCAGGGCCCCGCGCTGGGGGGCCGGGACCAGGTGAATACAACCGCCTTCGCCGCCTCTTTGGGCCCGGCCGCTTCCCTGAGCGCCTTCGTTTTCTCTGCCTCGCTTCGAGCGCGGAGCCCTGAGGCTGCCGAGGGGTGAGGAGCGGCTCTGGAGCGGCTCTGGCCCCTGCCGGAGCCCATCTGTTTCTCCGCCACCTGCTCGGCTGGGCCGCGGCTGTTCCGGCAGGCAGAGGGCCGGGAGTGCTGTCGGCTCGGCAGGGTGAGCTGACAGCCGTCGGCTCGGGTCACGTTCTGTCCAGCCTTGCAGCTTCACTTACCTCTTGCTTTAAATAAAACTGATTGCTGCAGTGATCCTTTTTAGCAGATCAGTTTACAGAAACTTCTTATCATATGCACTGACGCTGCATATTTATTAAACTGAAATATTTTCTCCAGAGCAATACGCTGGGCATCTATTAGTTTGCGTCTATCATTGAGTGCGTTGGGTCAGAAGGGACCTTTAAAGGTCATCTAGAGCCCTCTGCCTTCTGGCAGAATTTATCTACCGAGCATCGAGTATTTTCTCTCTTTTTTTTTTTTTTTTTAAAATCCTATAAATACAATATGCAAGTTGAGGTGCTTCTGTGCTAATGTGTGGGTCTGTGGTGTTGCAGAGGAACGCGGGCAGTAGCTCAGATGGAACGGAAGACTCGGATTTCTCTACTGACCCTGAGCACACGGACAGCTCCGAAAGCGACGGCACCTCACGACGATCCGCCCGTGTGACCCGTTCCTCAGCCAGACTCAGTCAAAGCTCTCAAGGTAGACGCTTTATTCTCTTAAAAAAGCAAAAGCAGCCTCTTGAGCAATGAGAGGCTCAATGCACCCCATATTCCTGACCTTTAGAACTTGACTGGGTGTTTATACTTAAATAAAAATATTCAGTTTTTTATCATTGGCTGTTAGTGTGGCACAGCAAGAAGCAATCTTTAGGTGTGCATATTGTACATGTAAGGAAATAGAGTCTAACAGTTACACTGGTGGTAGAAGGCAAACCTGGAGTATCCTCGGTTCAGAAACTGAAGATGTCTTCGTGTTAAGGGAATCAGACTCTGTGATTCTGCTGCCAACTTTGGGGAATTTTTCCGGAAACTCTAAAAATTTGATTTCCATCTAGACGTCCGTATGGGTACTGTAGTCAGGCTAGAGGGAGGATGTTTAGAGGTAAAAGTTGTTTTTGGTTTGTTTGTTTGTTTGGGGTTTTCTGTACTGCAAGAGAAGGTGTATTTTCATGACTTACTGGCGCTGACCCCACTGTGCAATACACGCAGTCGTGCTATTTTGGATGCTTCTGCTTTGGCATCCAGATTGTAAGAGGAAACATTGACTGTGTCCACCTCCTCATTTTTAGTGTTAGTACAGTCATTTCTTGGCTGCTGGTTAATAAGCTGCCATCTGGCATCAAGGGGAGGAGATAACAGTAGATAATAACTGCTTTCCGTTGCTCCGTGTATACACTTTGATAAAGAATCTGTTTTGCAACAAATTTTAGTGCAGGTGAGAAACACGCGTGCATGACCATCTAGTAATTAGGTCTCCAAAGCAAGAGGAAAGGTGGTTTGGAATTGTGTGGGATGTCTGTGATATTCCTAGGCTCTGAAAACATTAATTTTAATGCAAAATAATTGTTTTATAGTCTTAGAGCAGTATAGGATCACAGAACCACACGCAGGGTCTCAAACGTACCCTGCACCAGGAGCAGTCTTGCTGTTCCCAAGGGTTATCTAAGCACTGATCGTTCTTATCTGAACTAACGGTTCCTGAGCTTTCCAAACAGGAGCTGGTTTGTAGTTAGTATCACAGAGTCACAGAATGTCAGGGATTGGAAGGGACCTCGAAAGATCATCCAGTCCAATCCCCCTGCCAGAGCAGGAACGCCTCGATAATGCTACACAGGAACGTGTCCAGGCGGGTCTTGAATGTCTCCAGAGAAGGAGACTCCACAACCTCCCTGGGCAGCCTGGGCCAGGGCTCCGTCACCCTCACTGAGAAGAAGCTTCTTCTCGAGTAGTTAAGCCCGGAGAAAGCTGATCCGATTCCAGATTCCTCAAGTGTTGGTGAAAGCATCAAAAGGTTTAAGCTCGGAAGAACAGAGCGTATCTTTGCGATGAGGTGCAGCGGTGAGCGGTAGGACAGAACTTTGTTGGTAGCCAGCGATCAGGGGTCGGTGTTACGGGCTTCAGAGCACGTGCGAGGCAAGTCTCGGACTTAGCATGGTTATTGCGGGTGTAATTACGGTGTTTCTGTGGAATTAGATTCCAGCCCAGTCCGTAATCCACCATCGTTCGGAGCAGAAGAGCCTGTCTATTCCACGAGGAGGGTGACCCGCAGCCAGCAGCAGCCCACTCCTGTGACTCCAAAGAAATACCCGCTCCGGCAGACGCGCTCGTCTGGGTCAGAGACCGAGCAAGTGGTTGACTTCTCTGACAGAGGTACGTCAGGTGTAGGCAGTTTGCAAAATGCCGTTGGAAAGAGTACGTGGCTCCATTCTCTGAGGGCACAGTATAATATCCTGAGCACAGAGGGTTTGAGACAGCTTTCTGGAGTTGCTTTACGTATTTTTTGTGAAAGCTTTCTTTCAGGCAAATTTGTAACATCTTGATCCTTATTCAGACACTAAAAATGCAGCGGATCACGATGAGTCTCCACCTCGTACCCCCACCGGGAATGCCCCTTCCTCAGAGTCTGATATTGATATCTCCAGTCCAAATGTATCCCATGATGAGAGCATTGCCAAGGACATGTCCATGAAGGATTCTGGAAGTGACCTGTCTCACCGCCCTAAGCGCCGCCGCTTCCATGAAAGCTACAATTTCAACATGAAATGTCCCACTCCTGGTTGTAACTCTTTAGGTAATTTTCAGCTCCAGGATTAATCTGTTGGGGTTTGCCTTCCTGCTGTGATATTCCAAGTCCCGCTCAGTTGAGTTATACGTCCTAACGATATGCACTTCATTAGGATCGGAAGCGTTACTGGGAAGTGGGTATAGAGAAGGGATAGGAAGGATATCTGCAGGTCTGCTCTTCCTGGAGATGTTTTCTGGCTAGGAGCGTGTGTGGGATGGTAGGGTAAAGAAGGAGGTAGGAGTGTGAGCACAGGCGTGGGAGGAAAACGCAGAGTCGTGCAGGTAGGGTACTGGTCCCCGCCAGAAACAGGTTTTCAGAAGCAAATTATTGCAGAGCTCTAACACAGCTGGCTGCTTGCATGGAGTGCAGCTTTTGAGTTAGCATGAAAAGATTTTCCCTCTTTGTTCTTAAAGCTTGTGCTGTGAGCTGTGAAATGTGCTCCTTCTGTCACGCCGGTAATAAACTGAGCGTGCTCCTTGAGAAGTCCATGTGAGGGATCTGCCCGTCAGGGATGCTTTTTAAACCTCTTGATGATCACATGCTGAAAGGTTTTTTTGTTTGTTTTCCGATCCTTTGCAGGACACCTAACTGGAAAACACGAGCGACACTTCTCCATATCGGGATGCCCGCTGTATCATAATCTCTCAGCAGATGAGTGCAAGGTAAATGAGACTTCTGGTTTATCTTCCTTATGGGTTGGGTTTTTTTTGGAAAAAAATGCCAATACAGGTCATCTGTGAGCAGAAAATAGAGCTAACGTGTTTCAGCTGATGTCTTTAGCTGTAAGCCAGCAGCATTTGTGTGTCAAATCATCTGCGAATTACGGTGCAGAAAACCCACCTAACTGAGAAGAGGTGGAGGCTTTGACAGCAGTTTGACGCGGTATTGACAGGGGGGTTTTGGCTTCCAGGTGCGAGCACAGAGCCGGGATAAGCAGATTGAGGAGCGAATGCTGGCCCATCGGCAGGATGACAACAACAGGCACGCCACCAGACACCAGGTAGGGAAACTGCACAGAACGGAGCGGCCGCTCGGCTAAAAGTGTAAAAACCTCAGCTTGTGGTTTCCAGCGACAGTGATTTCAACTTGAGCTCACTTCTTCCCTTCTCAGTAAGCCCTTGTGCCGAGTCCTGACACTCCCTGCTTGTCGTCTCCGGCTTGTTTGAGTAAGGGCGATTGATTTTGTCCTGTGCATGAGAGACTGGGGCAGTTGGTGAGAGCAGAGAGGTGGCGGTGGCCGGTGATGTTGCGAAGGAGGCTGGAGCTCTTCTCAGGATGGTTTCTTCTGTGTGCTTTGATGTGTAGGATGAGACAATTCCTGCAGAACTGTAAACTACAATTTTACTCTGACTAAACAGAAAAGAATAAAACCAGGCGAATTACATTTTTTAGTTCATGGGTCCAAGATGACTTAGTGAGTCAGCCCTGAGCTTTTCCCCATGATTAAGCAGTGCACCCTGTCTTCTGGGCCTGAGGTACCCTGGCAGAGATGAGCTGCAGTGAAGAAGGAAGAAAATGGGAAGAAAAATTTCCTGTGTTTACATACCTGTGTTGTACCTGTAGTACCCTCTTATTAGCACAGGATTTGGTTCAGAGGCGGCAAACCTCATAAAATGAAAGTCGGGACAGCAGAAGGGGAAGGAAAAATGTTTGAATTGGATGAAGCCTAGTGAAGGTTTCCACTCTGGTTTCTTTCAGGCGCCAACAGAGAGGCAGCTGCGATACAAGGAGAAAGTAGCTGAGCTCAGAAAGAAGAGGAATTCGGGACTAAGCAAGGAACAAAAAGAAAAATACATGGTAAAAGCAATAACTTTATTCTTCTGTTCCTTCCTGTCTGGAATGAGACCACTAAGGGGGAGTTTGGCTTTCCCAGCCATCCTACAACGTTCTCACCTAAAAGAGCCGCGAGATCCAACAGGTTAGTAGGAGCACGGCAGCAAAACCTCCCGTTGTTTTACTGTCCTAGGAGCACAGACAAACCTATGGCAACACTAGGGAACCTCTGCTTGAAAACCTGACGAGTGAGTATGACCTCGAGCTTTTCCGAAGAGCGCAAGCACGGGCGTCTGAGGACCTGGTGAGACTTCTAACTTGTATTTCATAGCAAATGGCCTTGTTAGAAATGCAAATGCTTTCTGGGGTTTATTGTAGTACTTGCACAGATAGAATCAGGGTTCGTAAGAAGAGCAGCTGCAGCCCGGCCAAGTGGGCAGCGTTGCACTGGGGATGATGTTTCAGTGCTGGTTGTTGAGAGGGTTTGCTGGAAGTACAGCTGGAGCTGAGCATTTGCAGTTGTGAATGCTGCCATGCCTGCAAGAGGAGTAATTAGTAACAGACACATTTAATAGGTGTTTGGCTTTGGTGTAAGAATAGACAGCTTCACCTGCTGACAGAGTGGCTGAAGAGTGATGATAACAAGAGGCAGAAGCCGTCTTGACAGTAGCGGGTGACTGGAATAAAGTTCAAAACCTTGTATTGCTTCAGGCTTCTGTAGGTGCTTTCCAAAGCCACCTTCCATCTCCAGAGGTGAGCCAGAAGGTACTTTGATGTTTACCAGTGACAACTGCATCTGGGATATCTGAGGCAGAGCATTAGGCTCTATCCTCTCCCTACAGATCAGGAAAGCAGCGTGAAGTGGCGAGGAGCTTACGCTGCTTTCATGAGAGAAAGAGTGTGATGCTGGGTGCTGACTGACAAGATGTTTCCTGATGATGGGAACGGTCAATAATTGTTCCGCTGTTGGCAGGGCTCAGACTGAGTTTGAGAAGAGGTCTGTGGGGAGGGATCATTAAACACGGTCACACTAAAAGGTGAATTTAGAAGATTGTAATTATTCCCCTGAGGGAAATAAATAAGGTCCTGTTCATCTCTTCCTACTTGTAATATTTTTTTAAAAAAATAATCACCCATTGTTTTCATTCATAGGAGAAGTTGCGGCTCCAGGGCCAGATCACAGAAGGCAGCAACATGATTAAAACAATCGCTTTTGGCCGTTATGAGCTGGACACCTGGTATCATTCTCCCTACCCAGAGGAGTACGCTCGTCTGGGACGTCTCTACATGTGTGAGTTCTGCCTCAAATATATGAAGAGCCAGACAATACTGCGCAGACACATGGTAAGGGCTAGGGCAGAGCTGATTCCCCAGTTACAAACATTTTAAAACATTACCGTTGTTAGCTCGGTTGCTCACGTTAGGAGATGAGAAGAGTGCACATTTTTTGGTATATCCAGTACCTGTTGTAACCGTTTCCACTCTTAAAACCCTAACGTCACCCAAACTTTGTTTTCCTGTCGTAGGCAAAATGTGTTTGGAAACATCCACCGGGTGATGAAATCTATCGCAAAGGCTCCATTTCGGTGTTTGAAGTGGATGGGAAAAAGAACAAGGTAACCAACTGCTCTCCTTAGGCCAGTCTCGAGCGTGGGGGTTATCTTTGAAATGTGCTGGGGCGCTGTTTTTCCTGCCAGGAAACGGGATGCAAATGGCCCTTTCTCCCTCTGATTGCAGAAAGGCTACTAGAGTCTGATGTGCCTGTTCTTGCAATTCTGGCAGTAGTTTGGTCTGCACTTTCTTTGTGGTTATTCCTCAGCCCTGTTGTGCTCCAGCAGTTCCATCTGTTCTCTAATACTGTGTCAAGATCATTTTCTGAAAGTTCATGGCGAGGTTTCTGCGCTTGGCCTCAGGTCGCTGCTGCCCATCTCCCGTTCACCCTGAATACTCAGTGAAATTTAATTTAGAGTGGGAAGCAGCTTGATGTTATTTGAGGGCGATGCCCTAACCCTGAATTGAAGGGTAGAATGTGAATCTGCACCTGCAGATTCAGTGCCAGGTGGTATCACCGTGCTCGGGTCCTGTCTTGAAGGCTTCAAAGGAAAGAACAAAGAAACAAATTCAAAAGTTCAATTCTGCGCTGCCGGAAGTTGGGAGGAGTCTTTACTACTTACCAGAGATAACCTGGAAGCATGGGATTAATACAATAGGGTGCGAGCAGACAGAGATCCAACCTTCTGCGCCCCTTCGCTGAGGATGTGGTGTCTTGGGCAGTCGGAGATTGGTATCACAAACATCCATTCCCCCCTCAGGAAGCTAGGCTTATCCAGTTTCATCACAAATGGAATTGTTTCCTGGACCAGCTGCTCGTTTGAAAGACTGTCGTCTCTGAGATGATGAGAATTCTGTCGTCATTTCCCATGTATGCCTGCCTTTGTCCACTCTTGGGATGTTCCATTGTAACAGCCAGGTGTATCCTGTTCTCCTTTTGCTTCTAGATCTACTGTCAAAACCTGTGTCTGCTGGCAAAGCTTTTCTTGGACCATAAAACACTGTATTACGATGTCGAACCCTTCCTCTTCTATGTCATGACAGAAGCTGACAACACTGGCTGTCACCTCATAGGATACTTCTCCAAGGTTAGTTGAAAGTACATCCACGGTCATTCCTGCCTCGTTAGAGTGAGACTTAGGTCACCAGTTACCAGCAGTGAATCTCCTCTCCGAGCTTTTGCCATCTCAGGATTTGTTGCTTTTGGGAATAGATAAAGTTTCAAACCTGATCTGTGTGAGTCGTTCCTGCCTGGTTGCTGCAGGGGTTGCAGGTGCTTTGCTGTAGCATCTTTTCTCATGACTAGCAAAAACCAAACCAGCCTAAAGGAATTATTGTTGCTAGGAAGCATGGTGGTGTCTTGAATGTAGGCTAAAGTAAGGATAAAGAAATGTAGAGAAAAGTACATTAAAATAAGTATTAGTCACCATGATTATTTTGTTTAAATGAAGTATTTGAAGGAATAAAAATTTTTAGGTGGAGAAGCTGAGATGTAACTCAAGTAACTTAAGCAGATCCCATAAGTCACTACCCAAGCTTAGAGGAGGAGGCAGTTTTCTCAGCTGTTTGCTCAAATCCTCTGTGTACCTAAAAAATAGCCAGTCTGTTTGTTTAATCTCTGCTGCACATCAGTGAGATACATTTCCTGGTTGTTCTTTCTTCAGTACAGAAAAAGTGATTGCCTTTCTGGACATGGTGATACCGTGCCGTGCAGTTATCGGTTTAGGTATTTCAGTCAACGAAATTCTATAGGCAGGAGAATACACTCTCAAATAAAGCACAGGAAACTGTATTCCTTAAAACACCTGGGTCAAAACTGAATAAATACCTTAAAAAAAATGCTGTAAAGAAAAATCTACATTGATCTGAGGGAAAGTGTGTCTGTTACGTCACTTTTCTTGTTGCATGTAGACCTGGTAGATGCCAGTGAGAGTGTTCCTGGCTCCTTCTTAGGTATAACTCCATGACCAACCATCCGAGGCTTAAAATTGTGCAGCAAAGACTAAGTTTAGTGGCTGGTAAAGTATGACACTAAGCCAGGCTGGTAGCTGAGGGATGATGCTGTTACTTGTCGTTGGGCAGGTTTTTCTGCTGGTGCTGCTTTCACCGGGTGTCGTATCAGTTGCACGGGCTCGTTCACTCTGCTGGGGTTATGATGTACCCGTTGTTTGTAGGGGTCTGGGTGTGCTCATCTACCCTCTCTCTGTTCTTTTTTGTAGGAGAAGAATTCTTTTCTCAACTACAATGTTTCTTGTATCCTGACAATGCCTCAGTATATGAGGCAAGGTTACGGCAAAATGCTCATCGACTTCAGTAAGTACAGAGAGAGAAATTCTGGAACCTTATTTTGTCCAACGTGACAATTTCACCAAGAAATCTAATGTGTCTCTGGTGGTGGTTGAGCAGGTTTCATTACAGCCGATGTCTGCGTGTGGGGGTAACAGTCAGGAGAGAGTAGTTTAAGGATAAATAGGATTTCTTTCCTTTACAGGCTATTTGCTTTCTAAAGTAGAAGAAAAAGTTGGCTCTCCGGAACGGCCTCTGTCAGATTTAGGTCTCATCAGCTACCGTAGTTACTGGAAGGAAGTTCTCCTTCGTTACCTCCATAACTTCCAAGGAAAGGAGATCTCTATAAAAGGTATGTTTTCAAGCTGAATAAGCTCATAGTAGTGATTTGGTTCAGGAACATACCTGGGCATTTCATTCACTCGTTTTCCTCAAATATGAGGCGAGTCATGCTTGACTCAGGAGTGCAGGTGTTTGTGTAGCAGCAGGGCTCGTGGAATATTCCTGCAGTTGGGTATGGCTCCTTTCCAGTCCTGCCACTAGTAAAGATAAGCCAGCTTGCAGAGTTTTGAAAGTGTGTATCGAGTGCAAAGAACTTTATCCATGTGTAGACAAGAATGTTAATTTTGAAAAGAAAAATGGATCCACGTTTCTGGCACCTAGGAGCATGCAGCAGTTCACAGAGGTATCAAGGTAGTTCTGCAGAAGCACTTCTTTCAGAGGATTACACCTTACTGACTCGGATCCTAAAGTTAGTATCACTTATTGTCGTGATGCCTAGGCTTGGCTTTCAGGTTTGGGGTGAGTTAGGCTGTTTCTGCGTGGCCGTGGCCTCGCTCTTCAAACTATTTGCAATCAGTCACTGCTCAAGAGTGGAGTAAACAAAGGCACGTTGTACCGCGGCGCTGCGGGTGACCAGCAGATGAAGGGTACAAGTCCAGCAGCAACGGCGATAACTGCACGTACCTCCTTAGTACGTGTCTGTCACTTCAAAAGGGGTTGTGTAGAGCTTGTAGCTGAAAACTAACAGGAGGCTGTTGTAGAGGAATTAGTTTCTTTTCTAACAGAAATAATACTGGTTTGCAGAAATCAGCCAGGAGACTGCAGTAAACCCTGTTGACATCGTTAGCACGTTGCAGGCGCTTCAGATGCTCAAGTACTGGAAGGGAAAACACCTGGTCCTAAAGAGACAGGTAAGATTTGTGATGGCTATTTCTGTAGTTTTGTTTCTTTGCATTTAACTGTTAGATCCACAGGAACTTGCTGAAATGAGTATTTCCTCTGCATTGTGCTGGGTTTCCCAGCTTTTTCGTTCTGGCACGGGAGCACTGCCGGGCTCAGTGTAGTAACTGATGAAATACGACATGAGCGTCCAACCTGGTTCTTCGGTAGCACAGAAATAGGCTGTATTGACCTTCCTTTGCTGATGTGTGGAATGATGTTGCTCGTTGTAAGCGGCTTTTTAGGGGAACGATGGATCAACATTCCTGTCACGGTCCTCATCACGCCTGCTCTTTATTGGGCAAATGGGTGACATAGAAGTGAGTGGAATGAATGGAATCGTGGATGAGTCCTGTTCGTACCCTCGGGAGATATAAGGCAATTGGTTTATAAACCCCCAAGTGTGACGCCTCTGTCTTGTTTTCTCTTCCCTGAGACTTCACTTTGTAGCTAAAAGTAGCCTCACTGGTGTGATTCAAGAAAGCTCTGTGCAGGAATTGTTATTTTTGTCACTAGCAGGCTAGTTGTCTTCAGATTTGCGGCCTTCGATGCGTGGTGTTGTACCGTGGATAATTCTCCGTCATGGATTGTTTGTTTTAACCTGCCCTTTCATGCTCTTTTCCTTAGGATCTGATTGATGAATGGATAGCCAAAGAGGCAAAAAGATCCAACAGCAATAAGATAATGGATCCCAGCTGTTTGAAATGGACCCCTCCTAAGGGAACTTAACTGTCTGTCACTCCTGAAGCCAGTGAACCCCAGCAGTAGGAAGTACCCTAGGGATCTCTGTCGTATCTGTTGCTGTTGTGATTGGCTGGTACAGTACCCTCCCGAAAGATCAGTTCCCCTTGGTACTGTTCTGGCCCAGATCTTTTGTGCACACCCACAGACGCTAGTTCTGAGGAACTTTATGTTTCGGCCTCAATGAGGTTGCAAGGATTGGATCTGTATAGGACCCAAGCGAAGCTCCGAGCAGCACTGGCCCAAGGAGTTCTGATACCTGGTACTGTACCTGTCCAGTCACTGGTCTTACCCTCATGTTCTTATTCCGATGAGGTTGTGTTGTGTCCTATAATCTGGTTGTTTCTTCCTTCAGGTTCCTTGCGTTCTGAGTAATGGAGATAACTTCTGTGGCTTTTGAACAAGGTCTAATAGTGCTTGTTTGGGGAGAGTCTGGTTCTCCAGCAAGCTGCAGTTACACTGACTTCAGCATTTTTAACCAGTCCTGTCTGTTGGACTGTTCCATTCCACGTATCAAATAGTTTTAGGAAGGTAACGTGCCACCTCTTTGAGCAGTGTTTTTCATATAACATAGCAGGTCTTCACATAGTTAATATTGTGCAGTCAGAAGCTTGCAAATCTTGTAACTGAGTGGTGTGGTTGTTAGTGTTACCCTGGAGGAGTCACGGCTAAGTGGGTGAGACCATCGTGGTCTGAATTGTGTCAGAGAGTTGCTCTTGGTCTGTGTTCCTGGAGCTACTACAGTGCCACGTGTGTTGGAGTGACCTCTTTGATTATAAGTTACTGGTTTTTCCTGGTTTATCTCTTGGAGTTAGTGGGTTCCTTTACACAGAAGCAGCTATTTCACTGGAGATATATTTCCCAGAGCAGTCTTCCTTGAATTGTAGGTCTTTGTATCGGAGAGGATATTTTTTTCCTCTAGACTGAAGAAATAAAAACGTTCGACAGGTTTTTTTTGCTAGCCTTGTCCAAACAGCCACAGAAACTCTGCAATGCAAATATTGTCCATTGCTGGATTGCCTACAGTGTACGTTCTGTGCCTCAGTGGCAGCTCCGGATAGCCGTGTGGATGGTTTGCTTCTCTGACAGCGCACTCCTGTTTGTCTCTGTAAAACAAAACAAGCTTTTACTTCTTCTCTCCCATCAGCACCACCGGAAGAAACTATTGTACAATGGCTTTCGAGTATAACCACTGTCCTTGTGCCACAAGTTTCCTATATGGTTCCAGTGTAATTAAAAGGGAGGGGAACAGTCTTGGGGTAGATGATGGCAGCATCATAGAGTGCTGATTTCATTTAAACCTTCCAGTGCTTCCTCACTGGATGGTGTCTGAAATGAAGCACTTGCCGAGTACCGGTAGGTAGGAGCCGTTTCCTGTTAACCACTGACCCATCCTGTTATGGAAAAGTTCTCTGCTGCTCTTCTGATGGTTGTCTGCCTTTCTCTGCCTCCCTTAAAAAAAAAAAAAGAAAAAAGATCATCAGTACATGGTGTATACCTTGTGGGCATTACTGAATTTTGCTGTCTCGTGCCCTTTGCTCCTGTATCGTAACTTACTACAGATGCTCATGAAACTATCCAACGAAGTAGATCTCTTGTGGAGTAGGGAAGAAGGTCATTCTTGTGCAGAAGCTAAACCCTGTTCCCATGACGTGGTAGAATGTGCTATTCTTGTATCTATTTCTCAATAAAGCATGTTCTCTGCTCAAGTTTATGCCTTCTTTTTATTTTTTTTTTCCCAGTCAGATGCTATTCTGCATCCCCAGTTAAGTGAAGCTGCTGCTTTATGTTGCAGGGGACTCATTTTGAACCCATCCTTGTGCCTGGTGTATTAAGGATTGTGACTAGAGCGACCCTTGGACTGAACCTTTCAGACATGGCCTGTGTTGTGTGTTTGCTCCTGAGCTTACTGGGTGCAGGGGACTACTCGGAGGAGTACGTGGATGTTACTAGTTACTGGCAACTGAAGTATGTCACGTGAAACTGGGATGTGTCTGTCAACGTGAACTTCACTGAATAAGGAAGGAGTTACCCTAAATGTGATGGCTCCAGATTTTTAGCCTTTCCTCCGTGCTTCCATGACCTGACCTTGCTTTTTGTACCGTGGGCTGACTCGGGGCAGCGAAGTCTCTGATCTTCAGAAAGAAACTCAGCACACCAAACGTTTTGAGTCTTTGATATAATCTCCCATATAAAATGGTTAATTACACGTACCTGCTCCAGCTCTCTCCAGAGATTCTGCTCTTCTTCATAATTCAGTGGGAGCTGAAAAAGAGAAGGGAATGGGCTCTTCAGGTGCAGGGTGCTACAAGAGTAAGGCTGACACTCCAGATGTACAGGTTACAGAGAGCGAACCGATGGAGTAGCTTGGTAGTCTCATTCTGATGCAGATGAAAATCAGGACACTTGCCTGAACAATGATGCTGGTTTACTCGAGTCACATCAAGGCTCTTCCTAATTCTGTCTTGTTTTCCTTAGGACAGTTTTTAAGCATTGCTTTTACTGACCTGGGCACAGTTTTGTACAATACCAGTTGCCTTTTTTTTTCCTTTTTGTTTGTGGGTTTGGTTTTTTTTTGTCCTTTGCGTGTACAGAGACGTGCAGTGTGGTTTAGTGTGTAGATAACTGGACAGAGGGGCCAGAGGGTAAGGGTTTTATTCCCCCCGTGCTCTGCTGTGCCATAGCCAGCCAGCCCCTCTTGAAGCTTTTGTTTCCCTCCAGTCCTTGTTCCGTCATGTCCGTTCAAGTGGTGACTTCTCTGGGGTAGGGACCGTCTCCGCGTACGTACAGTTCTTAACCTGATGGGGTCCCACGCTTGACTGAGGCCTCCGAGTGCTTTGGTAATGCAAACACTAATTAGGCAGTGAGTCAGAGAGATAGCCATAAACATCTCTGGGTAACCAAAGGCTGAGACACGCTCACAGTTTCACCCACGGTTTATTCATAGCAGCTGCACACTTGCAGATGTCACATTCCGTAGGGGCAGTTTGAAGCTCACCTAAAAATTACGATGCTACCAAAAAGCAGCTGCTGCTTTCAGTAAATTTCCCTTGGCTGATGCTGCCTTGCCCCCTTCTTACTTGTTTTTATAAATGGGGTTTTTAACCCACTAACGTAGGAATGCCTAATGTGCATAACTTTAAGCACCCCAGTAACCCTGCAGAGTTCCTTGCTGTAGCAGACCCAAAGAATCGCCAGCACAAACACAAATTCAGTGCAAAACAAGGATAATTCGAGAGCCAGACCACCTGAAACCTACGTGCCAGAAACAAGAACTGACAGTGGAACTTAAAGTTGTATAAATCCAATAGCGTTTTGAATGCTGGTAAAGGTGAGCAGTTGGAGCAGATACGACCTCGTAAGGAATTGGCTCTTTTTGCAAGCGCCACGTTCTGTGCCCAGAGTCGGAGAGGTACCGAAAAACGAGACGAAGCCAAGCATCAACAAAGCCAGCATCAAACTCATCCTTTTTTCCATGGGCCGACAATGAAGTTGGGTTTGGATGTCATCTAATGTGCTTCTCATATATATTTAAAAAAAATTCAGCAGAGCCAAGGTTAAAAACTTTTATGTGTCTCTGCTGTCAGTGAATGAGAAATAGCCCTTTGAAAGCCTTAGGGGTGCAGCCACAGCCAGCTGTTCTTCTGGAACAGTATTGCTTCCTCTTGAGCTTGTTTCCCAGAGAGCTTTCCCTGAGTTCTGCCCCTTTGCTTAAACTCCAGCCACTCTGTAGCCGTTTTACTGACAGTCCCTCTAGTCTGCAACTCTTCCCCTGTTTATTTTGCTGTTTCTGGCTCTCCAGATGCCTGGTTGGAACAACTTCACTTTCTATTTTCGTCTGCATCTTAAAGCACGGGTGTGATGGCACAAACTGCGGACAAACAGAACGTGGCCGTGTGCTTTCCAGAGGATTTCACCCACATTTGCTGCTTTGGATCCCGCATTCCAGGGTTAGAGCGTCGCAACGCGCAGTTTCGGGCTGGACAGGGACAAACAGCATGGACGCACCTTCTCCTTTTGAGCTGGACTCACAATTGTTTCACCTTGAGGAAGCTGAAGTAAAGAGACATTAATTGATCTAGTATGTATTTAAGAAGTGCCCCAAAACTACTCCCAGGTTCCTCTGTGCAATTTAAAGATTTCGCAGCAAGAGGGATTCTGAGCTCTTGTGCCAACTAGTGAAAGAACGGCTTGTCCGGGTCAAATCTGAGATCAGTTGAACCCAATAATGTGTCTGACAGGAGTCAGAGGTCAACGTTCAAGGTTAATGACTGCCTCAGCAACGTATGTCATCATTAATTATGGTGCCTCTTTCAAGAAATGTATCTCTGTAAATTACATATCCCCTTCAAGCGTTCAGTTATGGTTTACTGGTGCATTCTGAAGCCGTCCAGGGTGCTGCTTCACCCTCTGCTCATTCCAGTGTTTATCAGAGCAGCCTCAGGGCTGCTTCAATAGTATCTTGTCCCAAAACTTCCATCAGCCTTGGGAAACGGAGAACAGCCAAAGCACACAATGCTTCAGCCTCTCCCCAACCCCGTCCTTGAATCCAGACTCTGGAAGCACAATGGGTACGAAGACCTCAGATGCGCTGACCCCGACAAAGACCGAGCCCTCAGGGGGCTTTCTCGGGAGCGGTCCCACGCGCCGTAACGGCCGCTCCAGCCTAGCGGGAGTGAGGCCAGGACTTTCTCAGAATCCGCCACTGGAGAACGCTCTTTTGACCTTGGACATCACTAAATTATTTTTTTTTTTCCTCTGAATTTCTTCAGAAGAAGACAAGTGAAGCTTCCAGCATGGCAACTCTCCAAGTTGAACTTCTGCCCGGGCAAGTTTTTATAGTTAAGACCCCAAAAATGAGACTCTGGAGTGGGTGTGACAGACTGTGAACTACTGCCTTGTGTGGGGAGTGGTCTCGTTTACTCATCCCACTCTTTGTGCTTTGAAAATCCATTTTTTCTTAATGAGCAGGCGAGCTCTCTGAGTCCTTTGGGGCCTGCCGTCGTACGAACTTTTCACGTTGCAGCGTGGAAAACCGAGACAAAGGAAGCAGGCGCCGAGATCCCGCTGCCGCTGTTCTCTCACCACCAGCTGCTTAGTCTTAATCCTGCACTTCATCGTGCTGGGAACGGCGCTCACGGCGCTGCACCAGAGCTCTGACCTGAGCCAATTTCTCACCCGTTCTGCCCCTGGACCGCTTCCTTTGGCAAAGCCCACGGCCTCTCCTTGCAGTTATTTTTTCCCCCAGACTCCTGCGATATTGGCACAGTAGGAATTTTCACCGCGGTGAGACAAGCTGGTGCTTCTTTTTCTTCACCGAAAAGATCTTCTACGTGCATGTCCAGGAACTGGTCCGTGGCTGCCGTTCCTTTTCCCCGGCCGAACGCTGGCGGTTCTGCTGCCTTTTCCTTTCTCACGTAATTGTTTGGGGCAGGATGTGGTCATGTTGTGGCCACGCCGAGGATCTGCAGGGAAGGAATAGGTGGTTGATATTCCTATAAAGAACACTAGAGGGAAAGAGACAGCGGGGAAGCAGGAAGGAAAGGAAGCTAAATATGTAAAATTACTTCAGTTGTTTCTATTGTGATGGCTGTGCAGCTCCTGAGCTTAGTTTAAACCCGTGTGAGACAGTCTGTGTGCCAGTAACTCCACCCTCCTGTTGTTCCAAAACTGTGGAAAGAACTAGAACACCTACCTCTCACACCAGCTCACAGACAAGGGGAAAAGCAGCTCTATTTTTGAGAACATCCCCTGTAATTAGGTTTGCTTTTTCCCCCCCTCCCCTGGGCTGCTGCCCACACACCACAACAAAACACCCAGACCCGACTCTGGGGTGGCAGCAGGGGTGTAGCAAAAAAAAGGGAGAAAACAAAAGGGAAAGAAAGCACCCCCAGGAAGCAAATGGATCTTGTGAGTTTTCTACAGTGAAAGATTTCAAAGAGAGCTGTTCAACTGGACGTGACACTCCTCTCGTGTCACAATTAACTCACGGGCTGAAGAGCCCTGAAGTACTTCTTAGTTTGTGCCTACATAGCACACATATCCACCAGATCCATAAATTATGATAATCCTACGTCGTCTGTTAGTTGAAGGAAGTAAAAAAAATAAAATAAAAAAGCTCAGCTTCTGGAGCTAGGTTGCATATTGCTGTTTGTTAATCAGTAAAAGAATGAACGTGCTGAGCTGTGTGAGGCAGTAGACAACTGACAGTCTTTAGAAGCAAACGCGCTGTAGCAGCCCTCGGTTGTGCCTGGGTCGGTGATCCTACACCAGGCTCTTCCCCAGCTGGTGTTTTAGGTGTTAGGGCTTATAACGGATCTTTAACATAATAATAGGTATGCTAACCAGGGTAGGAGGGGATTGTGTGGGAGGGCAAGGGCTCCGTGTGCCTGTCAGCCACTGTCACCCGCTCTCACCCATCAATTGGTCGGGACAAGGAAGTTCGGTGGTTTTACGTTTCAGTTGCCTGAAAGGACGTTACCCCCCACAGCTCTTGGGTTTCACGTCGAGCACAAAAAGGAGATGGGTGGGTTTCAGCTCTGCTGAGCGTTATTTAACTAAAGTAATAGAAACTCACCACTGCACGTCCTGGTGAGAGATTATGAAACCGTTTCTATTCATATAAACACCACCCCCCCCCCAACTTTAAGGAGCTCTTCACTGCTTCTCCTGAGACAGAGAACTGCAGAGTTCTCCAGAACTGCAGCTCAGGGAAAAACAAGCGGCAAAGGCAGCTTGAGATGAGACAGGCAAAGCGGTTCTAACTTAATACGGTTTTCTGCAGGCTACTGAGCAAATCACTGGCACAGTCCAACCTCCTGGAACTCCTTTCTGCTGCTGCAAAAGAATGGTCCGATTCTTTCTTTGTACCAACAGCACTGGCATTGATTGTGTTTACAGAGCTCTCCTGTTTTGTCAGTACTGAGTCCTTGATCCCTTCTCGGTGAATTAACCTCAGCTGCAAGTCCCTCAGATACGTCTGTTAGAAAGTGAGGTGCAAGTGAGGCTGAGTTTCCTTTGTGTGTTTGTTAACCTGTAGCAAGCTCTTCTTCATCGTGTACTGCTGTTATCTAGCACTGAGAAAACATTACACACAGGTCTTAAAGACTTCTTTCTTCACATTTTGTTAATTTGGCTACTTCAACCACATGCAGACAAGGAATTCTAGAATTCCAAGAAAGTCTGTAGAGTTGGAAGCAAGGTTTGACTGTTTTGTGAGAATTTTGCAATTCAAGATCACCTGTTTAAGCTCACTGTGACAGTCGGTTCTTCTCAAGTTTTCCGTTAGAAAGTTGACACTTGTGAGAAACCCGTTTCCTGGATGAGTTTGATGCAGATCACATTTAAGGATCCTAAAATCTGCTTCCCACCCATCAGATGAGGGATGATCATGCACTGCCTTGGTTTCTAGCATCCCCAGCACTTGATTAAAAGGGTTTTGAAAGTTCCTGGATATTTTTCACAGTTAAATTTGCTCATTCCTCATGCTTAGCTAGTAGAAGAGGCATTGCAAGCACGACCGAATCCAAGCAACCGCAAAACTCCCTGGAAATCCCCAGGGGAATGTCAGTGAGGGCCGGGAGGATTTCTAGCAAGGTCTGGTTTGCTCCGAGAGGGCGGCAGAGGGTGCTGCCTTCCCAGGGCAGGGAAGGTCGCTGTGCAAAGGCACTGCCCAGCCGGCAAAGGAAGCCCGTGGGAGCTCAGTTTTACTTTTCTCCATCCATCTGTCTGTATCATTTGAGAAAGAAACGCAACAGTTCACATTCAGGGATATTTGATTTGCAGAAAGGGCTGGGGAGAGCAACCACTTCTGCGCTGGCCAGGGCACGTTCGTAACCATCCCCAGCTTTAGAGGATGCTTTAGGAAAAGTGCAAACTTACTCTTGGAGCGTTGCCCTGGCGCTTGCAAAAAAAAACCCCAACTTTGGGTTTTCTTCCCAGGTTTGGCACATCCCCGGTGGCTGGATGCGACAGGTGGCTTCACCACCGTGTGCCTTAGTTGCTCCGTTTTCACAACTGACACCGCTCCCCCTGTCCTCTGCTGCGAGTTTGGGGGTTCCTGCTGCCCCCATAAGTCTCGGGGACGTTTCTGTATCATCCCAGCCACTTCCAGAAGAAACCAGTCTGCCCGATGGGGACGCAGGCGGGTGCCTCTGCTGCGAGGGGACGTGACCCGTCTCTTTTCCCATCCCCAGCAGTGACAGCTTCTCTGCTAGCGGGGTGTGAACCCCCCGCCTGGGCACTCCCTCTGTGTGTGCAACCGTGTCCCCTGTTCTGCGCGGACCGGTGACAGCTCGGAGGAGCAATCCCTTGAGACAGACCCGTCCCCAGCCTTGTCCCCTGTCGCGGGCCGGCAGGGAGAGCTGTGGCCCGTAGGTGGCACTGCCCTTCCACCGTCTGTGTCCCCTGGCCCTTCCCCGACGGGAGTAACCCAACTTAACCCTTGCACTGCCGGCAACACCCACGGGCCCGCAGGTCTGAGGTCACCGTTTTGGCAGTGGAAGTGGGTGGCTAAAGATGTCACCAGCAGGCTGCGAAACTTTTGTTTGCTTATTTATTTATTTCACTATCGCGTCTTGCACTTGATGAGGGAGCACTTGAATAATCTCGCTGCCTGCAGTGTGTGCACCCAGCAACAGGAGGCTCTGCCTCCTGCACCAACAGGGACTTTGAGGTTGATCAGTTCAAGTCAAGCTCCCCTGGTTTTGCAGTTTTCGCTAAAATCGACTAGAGCTGCCCCAGAGCTCTGCGAGTGTGTGAAAGCAATGCTCGGGATTTTCCCCCTTTGGAGAAGGACTCTTGGTGTGAATGTAGGATCTGTTACAGCTCAAGAAGTTGTGGGTTTGTTTTTTTATGTCCATTATGTTAGCACCTTGGTGCCCTAAGATACAGACTTTGTTGCACCACTATACAAACAGGCAAACGCTGTGGGACATGAAGGTGTCAGTGCATCGATGTCAGGAGGTGGGAGAGAGCTGGTGTGTTTTCCAAAGGACCTACATCTTATCTCCTCCCCGAAGGAATCGATGGCTTCTTCCTTCTCAGCAGCTTCAAGCTCCTGTGCTGCATGTTGTTGAAAATCTGGTTCTGACTGTGGGCAGTAAAGTCTGTGGAAAATTTTAGCCTTCCGGCCGGAAGATGACCACTGACAGAGTTCAGAGGACGGCAGTAAACTGGTCTGGGACTTGAGGGACTGGTTTGTGACAAAAGGCTGAATCAGATGGTGGGGAGGGGCTGATACGCATTCTTGGAAGATGCCCAAGGAGGGAGAAGGACTTTTTTAGGGGACACAGAGAGGTAAATAACTGGAACTAAAGGGATGAAACAGAGGGGAAATGTAGGATGACTGTCACAAAACCCACTGAGCCTTTGGTGTGTTCCTGTAGCCCTGGGAGAAATCCCATCACTGGGGTCACTGGGAAGAGACCTGAGGAGAGCGTCTTGTGTTGACCCTGGAGGGGTGAGCTGGACAGGATCCCAAGAGCCTTCTCTTTCACTGCCTTTCCTGTGGTTATTCTGTGATCTGGGGACAGAGTCTGGTCTGCTTTAGAGTAACAACGCTAACCTGCTGCTTTAGAGAAGCAAGTGTTGAGGCTGCACTGGTGAGAGTAGGAACTACGTCCAGTCAAGGTTTGGTCTCATCGCTTGCATCGACCACAACCTGCTGGAGTCCGTGGGCTCTGCCCGAGGTGGCTGAGACCCCTGAGGCTGAGGCAGATGAGCTGCAGCCGTCGTAGCCAAAGAGCAGTAACTCCTGAGCAGTGCCCTGCGGATCAGTGGCGAGCCCAGCATTTTCAGTCCACGAGCTTCAATTTCCACTTTGATGAGAAAGGTGGAAGGTGAGCCGTGAAGAGTTCAGGCCTGACTTCAGGCAGCTCCAAAGCAGGACAAGTCACTGGCTGGACCAGCAGCTGAGATTTCGTTGACTTGCGTTTGTCCCCCCACAAATTACCTCTCCCCCACCTTGGCCACTGTGTTATCTCGATTTCCTGCATAGTACCCGGCCTCACGTGGGAATTAGGGGGTGCACTGTGTGGCAGTGGGGACTGCGCGAGATCTCCTTCATTGGTAACCATCAGTCAGGCTTCTTTCTAGTGCAATGGTATTTTATTTTTCTACTTTTCCTATCCTGGGAATGAATTCCTCCCATGATCCCACCTTAGCTCCCAGCAGGAACCCAACATTGGAAAGCCTGATGGAAAATGCCACTCATGGGAGAAAAGGGCTGTATAAAAAGGGGGGATCTTAGCGTTGCTGGTATATAGTAAAGCCGTAACAACACCACAAAACAAGTTTGTGAGATGTTACGAGCTTTCACCCGCTTCGCACCATTATATCCAGGCCCACAATCCATATTGCTGCTGGTTTGGACTGTCCCTGCTTCTGGCACGTGCAGATTTACCTTGGTCTGAGGGAGAGGGAGGGGGGCACTGCAGATATCTCGTCCGTGCCTGGTTTTGCAAATCTGCATTTGCGTCACGCGATGTGGTCACAGCTGCGCGAGCATCCTCCGGCCGGGGTTTGTGCCTGTCCCTGCTCCCAGGCCGGGCAGGTTTTCCACCTCCCATGGCTGGGCGAGGGTGCTGCAGCATCCGGTTTGCGTCGTGTTCAACTCTGAGCTCTTCCCTTCTTCCACCACCTCCTCCCACACACGGAGAGATGCTGCCAGAACGCCAGAGGCACGGCAGCGGGGAGCCAGGCTCGCTCTCCTGAGCGGGGAGCCAGGCAGACAGAGACAGCGCTGGGAGCAGGCAGTGGAACAAGGGAGAGCCAAGGCTGCCAGACAGACGCAGACAATGCGCAGTCAACAGGCAGAGCTCCTGTCCCGGCCAGACGGACAGACGGAGACTGTCAGGCTGAGGAGACAAGATAACCAAGCCTCCTCAGGCAAAGGGAGAGGATGTGGCATGGGGGAAGCACTGCCTGTCCCGTCTTGTTCCTCCTGTGAAACCACCGGTGGGATGCGGTGGGAGCAGCAGCGCACCTTGAGTGCCCAGCCTGGCAGAATCCAGCCGGAGGCTGTAACGCCCGCGGGATTGAACGCAGGCCTGGAGACGGGTGATGAGCAGAGGTGGGTGCTCGTCCCAGCTCAGCCAAGTCACCTCAGGCAAGTCACTCCTCCCTGTGCTTCGGTTCCCCTCTGTCTGTGGGGACCGGGCTGTCTCTGTGAAAGATTTGCACAAGCATGAAGCTAATTCCCTGAATACCCCGGGGTCTTTCCATGCCTGCTGATCACACTCAGGGCTCATATGAAGTCGGGGAACCCTGACAAACAAGAAATCCCTCCATCAGGAGTGTTCCCGAGCAGAGACACCCAGGGCAGGCCCCATCATTTCTTGGCCAGCAGCCCCACAGCTCCCACAAGCGAAGCGATGTTTGGCTTGGTCAGTTGATTTTCTGCCTGGGAGTTCTCCCCATGGAGCCGGCTTGTGCAGGAAGTTTTGCTGATGATTCAGCAGGTGATGCTGTTCCCTCTGAGTCACTCCCAGGCAGGCTAGGAGGGGGGAGATGATGCTACTGGAGATGCTGCCAACCAGACCAGATTCAAACCTGATGGCTTAGGTCATTAATTGCGCCGTGATAGCTTCAGATACTGCTTATCTGCAACTGATAAGAGGAATTGCTGCGTGGCTCCTGTGCTCCATCCCAAAGGTGGAGACAAGGAAGGAGTGTGACTTTACAGGCAGTGCAGACAAAGGGCCTCAGGATTGTTTTTTCTTGGCTGTCCACTGAAAGACACTTGTTTCATCACCTGTAGAAAGGAGATGGGGGTAGACGCTGTGAAAACCATTCATTAGGTTTTGGTTGTTGGACCAACTCAGAGGGACGGTTAGTAGCAAGAGAATATCTAAATTGTAAGAGAGTAGTAGCAAACAGGACTTGAAGGGTGAACATTTCTCGTTGTTCTGCACCTGCCTGTGATCCTTAGAAGGGGCCTCTGTGCTGTCTTTGTATCCAAAGTTTCAGGGCCAAACATGGTGCTGGTGGAAGTGTGCCTTAGCTCTATATATGCACAGGTGACAGCAAAATCTGAATTCCTTTTCAGCTCAACAGAATCACATTTGCTTAGGGCTGGCTCTGGGCCTGTGCTGGGAAATCCCTTTCAGTGTGTTGTGCTGGTGGCAGGCACAGGCTGTTGCTTCTCTCTTCGCTGCTCTGGCCCTCTGCCCTGAGAAGTCTGAACTCCTTGGTCCTGCAGGTTATTGGAGGACTCAGGGGCTCAGCAAACCCCTTCCCTCCACAGGGCAGCCAGCTGGGCCTCGAGCTTTTCTGTCACCAGCTGTGGTCACGCACCAGTAGAGAAATGTCTTTCATCACCTTTGGTTCTCTCTCAGGCATCGAGCAGAGGACTCCAGCTGCCTCGGATTCAGCCCGTGGCTTGCTCTCATGTTCCCCAGAAACTGGTAGAAACTCTTCACACTCCACATACTGTCAACCAAGGGAGTGAGGCAGGTACCTTCATGCCAAGGGCAGCACTGGTAAACCTCACTAAGGCTGTTGCCCACCCTACCTCAGCTCTGGGGTGGGACCTTGGGGCACTCCAAGAGCAGCTCGCTGCACGGCTTGTCCCAAAGGGATGACGTGAGCTCTCTGCTCGCTCAGGACAGGGCAGCGTGCGTTTGGCTGGCACAGACACCTCACAGAGCTCCAGCAGGGGTTGCTGCTATCTCTGACAGGGCTTCCCCACATGCACATCTGGCTTTTGGGGCTCAAGGCAGCTACTGGTATCTAGGATCTTTCCTGAGAGGTTGAAATCTGCCCATCAGTGCAGGAACAGGGAGCCTGGAGCCTCGGTGACTGCTCACCAGCAGGGCCAAGAGCTCTGAACTCCAAACACCCTTTCCCTCTGTAATTATGTTTTATTTTTAGGTGTCCCTTCCTTTTTCTATTTCAAGCCCGCATCCTCCGCAGAGTAAACCGGAGAAGGTGCACCGAGCCGAACCCGCTGTGTTTGGGAAGCAGTAAAACGAGGCTTCTAAACTGGGCTCGGAGGCGTAGGAGCCACTGGCGAGGGCTGGCAGGGAGCCCTGGCGCGGCGCAGACCACAGCTCTCCCCGCGCGAGGCTTCGAGAGCCACGGTCACTGCGGGGGGGCGGAGGGATGCAAGGGGGAGCGAGAGGACGGGGCTGAGGCTGCCCCGGCAGGAACGGTGCCGTCTGGTCTTTTAGCAGAGCAGGTGGATCCGCGTGCCCTGGGGACCTCCTGCTTCCTCAGCGGAGTCTAATCCTCAGGCAGTTTGTGCTGAAGAACCAAGTTCGATGCCGGACTGCGCGGTCATGGCTTTAGTGGTGGACCCAGTTCCATCTTTGGAACCCCAGTGAAGCTGGTGGTTGTCCCGGTTCCACAGAGCTGCACTGGAAATGGAGCTTCTTGTTCCTGAAAGTAACTCGTATGTCCCTTCATTTTCCGTTTGTATTTATACAACCTGGCATTGGATTTGCTTCCTGGGGTGAAAACCACGATGATAGTGACAGAACATTTTCCAAACAGCGGCAAGAGGTCATGAGAGCTTCCTTCCGCTGCAGACCAGTCACATCCAGGCCCTGGGAGGGCTCGTACCTAACTGTCTGTCCTCAGGTCTTTCCCCTGTCCATTCAGTAAAGATTCTCATTCCACCACAGCATCACCACAAGCTGTTGGTGGAATGAACCAGGTTTCTCCTAGCTGCTTTCGGTTAAACCAAACTTCTCATTGTACTGCGCCTCAGGGTTAATAAACGCTTATTAGCCCCAGATTCCTCTACACATTTCCTCCAGCAGACTCGCTAGGTCAGCCCTGACTTCTAGGAACCCCCTTATTGCTGAGCTGAGCTGCAGGGGGTTGTCAGTGCCGGAGCCTCTCCACTTTGTTCTGCCAAGAGGCTTCAACTCTGGCCAACCCAGTGTAGACTCTACCCTCTTCCCGAGGGAACAGCCTCTGCAAAGACAAGGAGAGGAAGGGAAGAGGTGTTGAGCTGCTTTTACATTCCCCCAAGGAACGTTCAGGCTAAACCAGCCCCTTCCTCTCAGCGTGAATGTGAACAGCCTCAGGAGTGCCCTGTCTTGTAGCTGGCTCCCACGGGACACCGCGGAGCCCGGAGCAGCCCAGAGTCTCTGCTGCATCACGACCTGGGCTGCGTCTCCATCCCGCTCCCGTCTTTGTCACCCTGGCCTCTTGTGGGCTTGTGGGGCTTCCATGGTCTGGAGCTGCATGGGAGACAATGGTTGGGCCCAGGACAGCAGATTTACCATTGCAGATGGTTTTAGTTAGTGCTCAAGACACATTAAAGCCGGCAAAGGTTTATATTTAGCTGGGTTTCTTTAAGAGGAAAGCCTTTTATCTTCCTGGCTGGTCATCCATCAAGCCTTTGGGAGGGCGGGGTCGTGTCTCCAAATAGATCCCACGGACAAGCAGCCGCTGTGAAACCACATTTCCTCCTGGGAGGGCCCTCCAGAGACAGGCGCTCGCTGTGGCGAGGCCGCCGGTCGCCAGCCTTAGAGCGGGCTGGTCACGGGAGCTGGCAGGAGCACAAAGCAGGGGCAGGGACGTAACCAGCTCGGGTGCTGTCTTGGCGTCACGGCGTTTCAGCCGCCTCCTAGCCCTGATCCTACAGTTCTTGCTTCTGCTGCCTGGAATGGAAATTGCAGCTGGAGGTTTTCATCTGGTTTTAAGCAACAAGTAACACTTGGAGCTGATCTAGTCATGACTCCAGTAGCTACTGGGGTGTAAACCTGCTGGTCTGCTGGAGGGACAAGCAGTTGCACCACTGTGACAGAGATGCCTGCTGCAGCTGACAGCAGTTTTGCTGTTTCTGGGGGCTGCGAGGTTTGTGCCATCTAACTGGTGCTGGCACCCCTGGCGTCGAAATTTAGGTGGCAGCTGAAGGGAAGCTGCTGATGGTGAGGAAAATTTTGTAATGTAACGCTGCAAAAGCCCCCGGAGTCCCAGCTGTGAGTTTGTCACCAGGTATTTACCCTCTTCACAGCTTTGTTGCATTTCTGGGTCTTTGGGCAGCGTAGACACATCGCTGCCATCTGGATCCTCAAACCAAATGCCGCAGCAGTTCCTCTCGGCAGGGCTTGTTCTGCCAGGTCCTCCTGACCTTGCTGGGGCACTGCTGCAAGAAGCTCACAGCGCTAACGCTTAGCCACGACAGCAAACTCCAGCGAAGGAGAAACCTGCTGTCAAGGACAGGAAAAGTTACTTGGCTGGAAGCTCCCTTTACTCATGCCAGGATAAATTTTCGCGGATTTACTTCGGGTTTATATTGGCGTTGGTGAAAGGGGAGTTGGAACCTGTTTCTGTGTTTCGCAGCCCTTGTGAGAGCACGGGGGCATTTGAGCGTCACCATTCCCTTGGCTTTTCCCAGGGCTGTGTATCACTGATGTTGTTTTCGTTGCCACAGATGGATTTGGAACCCCAAATTGTCCTCGTTTGTTCTAGCTGTTGCAATTCCCACCACTACCAGCACAGTGCTCTGCCCCAGCAGTAGCACAGGGTGATTTTCTAGGCTCTAAGGATGTTGATGTCTGGAGTACGTAGGGTAAATTGCAGCTCTGGGGCAGCAGGACCCATCTGGAGTTACACTGCTGGTTCTAAAGAGGTTCCCTCTCCTGGGAAACTACCAGAGCACTTGGGAGGGGTTGGTTCTGTGTGTGCACAAGCAAAACCAGTTTGGAACTGGAACCACTCTGAGATTAAACCATTTCCTTTGCTCTCTTTCCAAGAATGAACTTTATTTTTCCAGTCGATCTGAAACAGGGATTATTGGGACTTGGTTGTTGTGTTCAGTTTTTTCCTCCTTCCCTGCGCCTGGATACTTTCCCAGGAAAACACAGAAAACGAAACATTTGTTTTTCTTCCCAGTGAGAAAGTTTCTTCTTTTCTGGGAAGAGGTGCAAGGGTCGGGCTGGAACCAGTATCATCCTGGCTTTGTGAGGAGCAAACAGAGCCTGGCCACAGAGCCCACCGGCTGGTGAAAAAGGCTGAAGGGCAAGGCTGGGAACGTGCCAGAAAATCTGCGCTTGGGACTCGAGAGCGTGTTCATTCACGACAGCTCCGCTCACTTGGAGCCCTTCGGGTTGCCAGGCCTCTGCGCTTTGGGGAGAAGAAAAAGGATGACTTTCCCACTGGAGGAAATAGGGAGATGCACGGGAAGGAGTACGTTGGTTTAACCCTCCCAGGGTTTCAATTCCAGTTTCCAGGCAGGACGCAGCGCCAAGCCAAGTGGATGCCAAGCTGAGTGGGTGTCATTGACTCAGGAAAGGTCTTCCATAATGCTTCCTGGTCAGCTCATCTAGTCTGGCCTCCAGGCCCTTCCAGGGCAGAAAAATGCAGCTGTGTGTCCTGTTACAGCGCTCTGCCTTCCTGGGGTGGAGGTGGTGCAACACACTGGGGAAGGTAACGGCCTAGAACTCAGGAGACAGAGCACCTCATTCTCTCTGGGCTTTGCTCGGGTGCTTTGTTTTCCACGTTTCCCATTTCATGTCTTGCCTTCGAGGTAGGGGCAGTCTCTCAGCTGAGGGCCTGGAAGTGCCTCTGCAATGCAAAGAACAGCAGGGTTACTAAACATTCCTGTTTTATCCTACAGTTTTGCCCCAGACCAGCTGACAGTGACCCAGCCAGTGAGCAGGTCCAGCTCTTGAGGGCCACACAGGGCTGTGGTGTGTGCTTTCTGGGGGGGGCCGTGCTGCCTTGGCTCCCTTCTCTCTACGATCCCTTTGCTTCGACAGCCGGTGCAATAGAGGAAGGGGCTGTTTTGCTCCCCACATCTAGTCTCCTGCTTCAGAGACCTCCCAGTAAGTAACCCAAGTCCAGAGCTGTGGTGGCAGATGCTGCTGGGGAGGAGCTTCCAGTCTCCGAGGCTCTAACCACTCAAGGAACCAGCCTCTTCATCCCCACAAATTACAGGCTCCTGCCTGCCCTTTAGAGACGAGCGGCGAAATGGATGAGGGAGAGCATGAAACAATCCCCCTGCCACCAACCAGCCCCCTCTTTTCCTCGAACCCATTATCTCGGCCGGGAGACGAGGCTCTCAGAAAGGCTCGTGTGGTCTCCTCTGCACACGTGTAGATTAACCACCCCCAGGAAAGGGCTGCTCTGGGGTGTGAGCGCTGGAGCCGGCTGTAAGCGCTCGCTTACCGCCATCTCCCCTTCTTCCAGCCCTCTCTCCGAGGGCTCAGGCACAGGTGTGTTGCGACACCTCCACAGTGGGTGAGGAGAGAGTTTGAGATGTAGCAGGCACGATACAGGAAAAATAGCTCATGTCAGGAAGGATCCAAGCAGATGCTCAGGGGTCTTGTTCGTTCCCAGTCCCCCCAGAGCAGAGCAGGTCAATGTGCTGGGGAGCGAGGTGGGTGTTTGCTTTCCCTTTTGATTTCGCCAGCGAGCAGCAGAGCCTGGGCGTTATCTCCTCCTGTGAGCTGGGCAGTGTGAAAGGCTCTCGTGGTTGAGTGATCGGGATCCAAACTTGAGCTTTGCTTTGGACTCTCTAGGTCACCCCCATGCCTAGTTCCTCCCTCTGAAACTGAGTAAAAAATCCGCTTTTTCAATGTCCTTTATAAGGCCCAGATCTTCAAGTGTGCCTGGGCTCCAACTTCCCATTGACCCCGTGAAGTCAAAATGTGCCTTCCAAGAATATCGACCCAGGTCCTTCGGGTGCGGACTCTCCCTACGCTCTCTTGTGCAATGGCCTCTTCCCCTCGATAAGCAGCTATGGGCAGAACCAGAACCCTGGTAAATAATAACACGGGTACAGATCAGCTGGTCAATGCTCGTCTCCAGTTCTGGTGACAGAAATTAAATTCAGCAGATGCTGAAGCACATAAAGCCTCAGAACCAGCTGTCAGTGGCAGCAGCAAACCAGCACCAGACCCGTGTCCCAGGGCAGATACCTGTGCAGGAAACCTCAGCGTGGGGGTCGAACCCAGAAGGCTGGTGAGAAAATTCAAGAACTAGTGAGAGAAAGGTGGGTGGCGAGGCCGAAACGTGGGAAAGGTGATACTGAACCAGCAAAGACCTTGGATGAGGTGGCACAGGGCAGAAAGGCTGGGGCTAGCGAAGGAGCTTTTGGCAGCGTATCAGTGTCTGAATCAGCAGCTCTGAAAGCGCCTGGAAGCCTGGCCTGGCTGCACGCCGGGGTGATGGGTTCCTCTGGAGTCGGGCTCCACGACAAGCAGGCTCGGATATTTCGCTGCCTGTTTTCTCCGAGCAGCAAGTGCTGCTCTTCGCCGGAGTTCAGCTCCAGAGGGAGCTGCCCCGTTCAGCTGGAAGTTGGGGAGAGGGAGGAATGTTTAATAAGGGCAATGTCCAAATGAGGAGGTGAAGGAGGGCTGCAGATGCTCATAAATACTGCCCTACTTGTCAGAAATGCTGTTCTTCGGCTTTTATTGCAGCCCCTGATTTACGAGCTGGGCTGGGCGCCAGACAGCACGGTGCTGCCAGGCAGGAGGAGACGCGTGTGTCAGTGCACACGTGCGTGTGTGTGCACACCTTCACAGGGGCAGGCGTGGCGCAGGCATGGGCTCTGGCTTCAGATTGCTTCTCTCCTGTCCTTCAGAGGATTTCCAGGCTGTCTGAGAGGCCAGGCTCTACAGGGTACATGGGGACAACGTTCTCCCTGCGTACCGGGCTCCTCTCAGCTGCTCGCTCAGTCGATCTGCCTCATCTCTTCTTCAGGACCCGTTGCTGCTTTGCCCGTGCGCTGCCGGGCAGGCTCCCGGTATGTAAGAAGTACGAGATCAATGGGTTTGTGAGACACACACACAGTTCAGTTGCATCAAATCCTTAAGATTAAACTGCTGCTCTCTCCCACATAGGGAAATATCCTTGATATTTTGACATCTGCAGACCGTCCAAGCTAGTTTTAAGTTGGCAGGTGAATAAAATATTGTTTAATGCAGGGACTTGTCTGCAGTACAGAGGTTGTCCTGAGCCTTATCTACTCCCCAAGTCCAGTGCTGTTGTACAGTCATCTTGCAGACAACCAAAATCACTGAAGATAGTGGGTTTAGTAGTTCTCAGCAGCACCCTAACGTAACTCCCGCTGAAGCCAGTGGGAGGTTTTCCAGTGGCCTCTCCTTCGGTGGCAGCAGGGACAAGCTCACACTGAACGCTTGCAAAGTGCTTTTTGGTTTCACACCAGCAGGGCTGCACCAGCTCGAACATTGGATTAACTTCAAGACCACTAATTGTGGCTTATTGATTGCCAGTTGTGGGCAAGGCTGCCTGCCTCAAGGATGGGGTAAACATCTCCTGAAGAAGAAATGAGAACGAGTCTTCCTCTTGATGAGCTGTCAGTAGATGCCGTGGCTTGGGCTGAAGAGCTAAGCTCCTAAAACCATAAGGTTGTCAACCAGGCTGTAGATCTGATGTGGGACAATCTCGCCCTGCTTTACACTCGCTTCCCTGTGTTAACTGGTAAGAGATGTTTGCAGGTGGCTGCCAGGTGGGAGGAACGTCCACGGCATGAAGTGGATGCTCTTGGCCTTTCCTCGTCCTGGGACAGAGCTGTGCAAAACGAGCACCAGCCCTTCTGAGGGGGCAGTGCTGCTCCCCGGACCAACTACATGGAAAGATTAACAGACAGAGCAAGAGCTTTTACTATTCACAACAGCTCCTGGAAAGAATTAGGGTCGCGAAACAACGGCGGAGCGTTTTGCCAAGCCTGAGCCGTGTTTACACGCCCGAGCAGGACTCACCGAGACAAACCCGTGAGGCGGCGCGGGACAGCGCCGTCTGCCGACTCCAGCCACGGAGGCTCCCAGAGATGCCCAATTTGCCACATCCTTTGGTAGCGTGTACTAACTTAATTGCTTTCTTTGTTAACAATTTGCAGCAGTTATTTATTCATCAAATCCACTTGCTGTGCCATAAATTTATGCAGGCAAGCAGCGAGAGCGAGGAGGGTTTTTTCTTCCCTTCGCATCGCCCCGGGGTTACCCTCGAGCGTGCTTCCCACGTGGAGATGAGCCCACCAGAGCCTCGGTGACTGCTGGGCTGAGTTTCACTGAGTCATCACTACCAGCCACATTCATATTCTCATTTCAGTTTGCCAATTCACGTTTTATTTAGCAACTTGGCGTGACTCACCCATAGGATGATGACAGCGAAGAGATGGAGTGATACCGACATTTAATGCTCAGCTTCTTTGGGCCAAACCCTTCCTATACCCCTTCTCTTTCATCAGGAGAATCAGGTTTGCCATTCCCCGTTGCCCCAGAGCGGGGATGCCTTCAAGGATGCACAGAGGGAGCTTCAGCCCCTGCTCTGGGCCAGGGAGAGAAGGAGGCATCGAGCGGAGGAGCCGTGTGGTTGAGCATCAGCCAGAGCTGTGCAACACCAGTTACAAAACATGAAACTGGGCTGAACTTCCCTGGTTTCAGGTTTCACATCACGCTTTGGGCTTCAGCCAGATACCTGGAGCCTGGACTGAGGGATTTTGGGGGGGTGACTTCCAGCAGCTCTGGCAGTGTTAGTGAAGTCTTGCAGGTTTTAGTATTTGTCTCACAACTCACGTTTTTGGAGATCAGCCTGTTGAATCTGTGAAGAAACGTCAAGCAAACAAGTTTTTAGCCGTCATAAAGCAGAAAAAATTCAAACTAAACATCCAACGTACATTCTGTTAAGTTGAAGAGGAGGAAAAAAAAAGGATTACTTTGCCATTCTGCCAAGCTAGCTTGATGACTTCTGATTAAGTGGGGATGGGATGCCTATGCTGATATACGATTTATACTTTTAAGTGAGTTAATCAGCTGGAATCTAGTTGCATCCACCTAAAGGGATTATCAAATGGGCATTTTCATAAGTACTGGAACATTCTGATTTCAACTGTATTCTTACTGGCAAGATGCTTCATCTTGATTTCATTCTATCTGATCTCATTTTGATTTGATTTTTATACAGAACACAATTTTAATGTTATCTTTTATTTCTTTTCTATTTGTATTATTGTATAATGCCTCATTTCACGTGACGTTCTGATGTTCTGACATGAGAAACTTCCGAGGAAAATAATTTTGACCCCCAAAAATCTGCATTTTTTTCAAAGATCAAGAAGGTGTGTTTCACTGGTTCGGGATGCAGTTTGGAGAGGAACGGTTTGACATCATTTCCCGTTCAATGAAAGACTGGTCTGCTTCACCAAATGCGAGTTCCGCTTGCATTTCCTCGGTGCAGCGGGATCTTAATTTCAGGGCCCTCCTCCTGGTGCCTTAACCCTAATTTCTTCGTCTTGACCTCGGCGTGGCGAAGAGATCTGCCCCGCTTCTCCTGCGCCGGCAGAGTTGCCTGGAAGCTGTTCCCAGGACAGGAGGCAAGAGGTCCCAATCTCCAGCGAGCGCTCGAGGTCGCAGGTGTGAAACGCCCGTAGGTTTGTTCTTCTGCGCGCTGTGGGATGTGCCTGCAGTGGCTCCTGCCCTCCTTCTCCGGCTCCTGCAAGGCGCTCGCCTTTGATGCCGCTCTGCTCTGAGCTACTTCAAACAGCCTGGGAGGGTGGTTCAGCCCGGGCGGTAATTACACCCTTTTGCAGCTCCCTGGTACTGCAGCCCCTTTGAAGTGAATTTACCACCCAGCCTGGTCGCCAGGAGCCACAGGCACACACACATACCGCCGGGTTCAGCCTCCCGAGCAGCTCTGCCCTAGGGGCCCTACGGGAAGGTGGGAGTGGACGAGGGACAAGGAAACCAGATGAATGAAGGCTTTAAAAAAAAAACCCAAGGAAGCCCATAAACCATCTACCAAATATTTTATTAACCCTTCAAGTGCCCAAGCACAGCCCTGGTGGGGCCTGTTTGTGTGCAGCCAGCTGTTTCCACTCCTGAGCAAAACCAGACTGTCGAGAAGTGGTTCCTCATCAACTGGAAGGAATCGGGGATCTCTGCCTGTGCTGGCTGGCCCTGAGCAGCTTCATCCTCCAGCCAGAGTGGCCTGGCCCCGCCTGCCACCCTTGGATGGACGCAGTCCCCACCATCTCTCAGTCTGGGTATGGGCGAGGTGACTTCCCTGGTTGCAGTGCTTTGAAATGAAAGAACTTGCTCATGCCGACTTCTTGTTAGCGTGCTACAGTCCTATTTCCATTTGTACAACCTCTCTGCAGACTCATTTATCTCCCTCACATCTTTGCATGTCGCTTGTGATCACAAAGGCTCAGGTTAGCTTGTGTTGTTGTCCTCAGCCCAACTCTCTGAGCACGGTCTGGGCTCTCTTTCCCATCCCTGAGAACTACTCACCCAAAGTGCCGCGGGTGTCTGTGGCACAGCAGGTATGGAGTGGGGCCGTCCAAACCTGAGATTAATGCAGAAGCGCTGGACTGCGCTCTTCTCTTTGTAGGCTGAGCTGAGGGCTGAGCTGAGAAGCCAAAGAGCAAAGGAAGCAGAGCCCAGGATGCCCCAAGCCTGCTCTTGGCTCGGTGTGAGCACCTTCAGACACACCAATGGCTGAGCACCGGCAGCACCTCTTCATCTCTGAGAGGTGTTGGGCGCCAACAGGAATCCCCAGACCCGAAAAGATGGAAACCAACTGCTCTAAAGCATCAGGCACCAGCTGCTCTTGGGGACAGGAGGCTGAGTCCAACAGGCTTGGAAATGTCCGTGTTCTGCCTGACCACGAGGTCATGGTGGCAAACAAGGATTGCAAGGGCCCCTCCCTCCCTTGCTTTGTTTGATGGAGATCACAAACCTGGATGTTTATCCTCTCCTTTGGCTGCAGCCAAGTGTCTCCCTGATTACAGACACAGACCAGTTCCTCCTTTTGGCTTGGAAGCAATTTGGTTGTCCCCTGGCAAACCCTCCCGGAGCCACACGGTTCTCGACAACTGCACGTCTCCCCTCCTCCCTCACCACCACCTTAATCACCGAGCCTGCCCCCAGCAGTGCTTACGTTGGGCAGACCCGCTGCTGTGCTGAGGGCTGGTGAGGGGTACCTGGAGGGAGGGAAGATGTGTGGGTGTGAGCTGCAGCCTCCTGGCTTTTCACCTCCAGCAACACCGCAAGTACCACTGCGTGATGCAGAAATGACCTTCGTTAACATCTGCCATTCCAACAATTTAGGTTTATCCCAGATTTTCCCATTAACCTGGGACTTCATAAGACAAGGGGTAATGGGCTGAAACTGGAACATCAGAGGTTCTGCTTAAACTCGAGAAGAAACTTCTTCTCAGTGAGGGTGACGGAGCCCTGGCCCAGGCTGCCCAGGGAGGTTGTGGAGTCTCCTTCTCTGGAGACATTCAAGACCCGCCTGGACACGTTCCTGTGTAGCATTATCGAGGCATTCCTGCTCTGGCAGGGGGATTGGACTCGATGATCTTTCGAGGTCCCTTCCAATCCCTAACATTCTATGATTCTGTGATTCTGTGATTCTGGAGTAACGAGAGATAGTTTGGGTTTGGTTCCAGTTTTCCTGGAACTGGGGGTGAAAGCTCATTGTCATCTTTGAGTTCTCCATCGCTTCTTCACAAAGAGCTGACACAGGCCTCTGTTGGAAAGACCGGAATCAGCCACAAAAAGACAGGCCCTACCCAAAGCAAAATTCCCTGCCTCTCCTGTCAAGGACAACAGCATTTTGCAGGTTGATCCACCAATGCCGAGGCAAGGGAGGTGAATCTCTGTGCTCATTTGAATTTTGAAAGTCTGGATAAGCCTGAGAGTAATTTAAATTTGGTTTTGCAAACCCAAACATCGATCTGACGATTAACTCGTCCCGTGAGCCTGATCTGCGCTGGCCGTGAGCTCACCAAAGACACTCCGATATTCACTTACTCATTTAATCCCGGTACATAAAGACTCAAGCCAAAATCCTCATTTCCTTGAACATGAGCATACCCTGATCTGCATTGTATAGCTTGGGGCCATCTCATGGTACTTGTAGTATATTTGCTTGTGCAATGAGCTTGCTGCCTTAAAAGGGATGCTGCAGCTATGAAATGCAGCTTTTTATTTTGCTTTTTTTTAAAATTGCTGGTAGTATATTTGCTCCTCAGCAGTCAGAGGACACAAACAACATGTGCACGCTGCCTTGACCAGCACAAGTTGGGCAACGGCTGTTGCTGTGACTAAAAGGTGACTGGTATGACCGGAGCTGGGAAGTGGCTCCCGTATGGGAAGAGGCAAAATAAAAGCGTCTCCTGCTCGGAGAAGGGATTTGAAAGAGAGTTCGATAAAGGTCTAGAAAATCATGTTTGTCTCAACAATGCAAGGAGCAGGGGGTACCTAATGCAGTTCTCAGGCCTGTACTTAAAACCATTAAAAAAAAGGTAGAAGAATCTGTGAGGGTGTGCCCAGGGGAAGGCGTCTTCCTCCCCTCCTCGCCGATCCTGCTGGTCCCTGACAGTGACCAGTGCCCAGGAAACCCAGGCTGGTGTCACCATTTTTACAGCTCACGTTGCTGAACGTCTCTTGCCCCTAGAGCCCTATAGTTCTCTTTTTGGCATGGAGATTGTTGTTATTTTTGTTTGTTTTAATCTCCAGCAAGAAAACAGGCAGGAGTTGGTCTGGGAAAGAGTTTGCGAACGCCAGCGAGGCAGCACAGGGCACGTTTAAGAGTAACGTTGCTCACTTATGGCTGCGGAGAAAGTCTCTTTATGCCTCCTCGATACTGATCGGAAAACTCCTGAGCTGTAGAGAAGGCTCAGCAGCCTCGCACCAGCCTAGCCCGAGTGTGATTCCTGCTCCTGGCTCTGCTGCCGGGATGCTGTCGATACGAGGAATTGATAAGCGTGTCACCCCAGGTCGTGAGCTCTCGAGGACTGCCTCGCTGCTCGGTTTGCAGGCGACAGGGGGGTCTGTGTCCGGGCGTTCTTGGGACACACCGTTAGTTCTAACAGCCACGAGAACGGTGGCTTTGATTCTTCAATAGTTGGGACGTGCTGGAAAACAAGGGGCATTTCCACAGCTCTGGAAAGAAGTTCTTAGTTCCAGGCATGGGAGGTGCTGTAATGTCTAATCAGCAGCAACCCGGAGGGAGGGGAGCAGGCAGGGCGCAGGGCAGATTGCAAGAGGGGTTGTGGGACAAAACAAGGGCAGGGACATCAGAGGGGCGGAGGTGAGCAGAGCCCGGAGGGTGGAGACTTGCTTAGGCAGCAGAACAGCTTCCACTGTTGTTTTCTGCATTTTGCACCTCTGAGTTTCCAGGAGGCTTCTGGCGGCAGGGAAAGCCGCGACGGTGCCGGGCAAGCCAGATGCAGCAGGTGGAAGATGCATCACGCTCCCTCCCCGGAGAAAGTTGTCTTTGGTTTGACAGCGTGACGAACAGCCCTCAAAATCATTGTAATCTGTACAGAATTATTCTCTTCTGCTCTTTTTCTGAGTGCCCAGCTCCCCGATGTCTCCGTGCAAAAAGCAGACGTACCGTTTCGCAGAGTCGTCACGGAATCATTTCCCGTGTCTGAGCTAATCCCTGATCCCACACTCGCTGAAATCCGTGGGGAAACTTCTATCTTTCATGTTAACCTGGGCCTCAGGTGAGCTTCCCTCGTTTGCATGCTCCTGTGTGCTGATAAAGGACAAAGATAAACCTCTACAAGTAATGAGGAAAATGTAAAGTCCTAATTATGAAAATGCAAAACATTAACAGGTTAGGAGGACTCCAGGAGGGTCACAGGAGACAATGAGAGGCTGAACTAAGGAATGAAACTCCAGGCTGGTGTTCCTGCACGGATAAGCTGCTCTATGGTTGCTCTTGGTGGCTTAGAAGAAAAGAGATGAAGCCAAACTGGACATAGAAAGAGCGTGGAAGCCCAGCAGGGTGTGGGAAATGCCAAGGAGGTGTGCTCGGAGCGGAACAGCAAGCCTGAACCCAGCGAATGCCCCCTTAAATCAAACCAGTGCCTACCTCCAGCACGGTCACACCCAACCTCTTGTCCTTGCAACTCTCTCTGGGGTGACAAGAGCCATTTTTTCTAGCAGGTGCCACTCTGAGATTTACCGGGCACTTGACACATCCTCTCGTGCCCGTTTTTCCACCAGCATCTCCTCCCGCCCTGCCGCTGGGGCCGCAGCAGCGCCCGAGAGGGCCGGGACATTTTGGGGGTCCAGTGGCGGCCGTGGCGTTGGGAGCCTGTGCGAGCAAGGAGCCGGAGCCCTCCCGTCTGATGTGTGAGCCTGCAACGCGCGCGCCCCAGGACACGCGGCTCAGCTCCTGTCAGGACAGCGGGGAGCCTGCTCTCTTCTCCCCCCAGCCCACCCTCCTGCCTCCCAGGACAGTCCCCACCACCCCTCCCGGCGCTGGCACTGCGCGCCTCCTCCTCCTCCTCGCTGATTTACCAGCTCCGTCAGCGACTTGGCAGCCCTGGGCTGCCGAGTCCCCGCAGGGGTACGTGGGGGTGTGGTGAGCTGGAGACGCCCCGCTTGTTTATTTGGTTACCGTTTTGTGGTTTTCGAAAGGTGCCTGCAGGTCTGCAGGAGAATCTGCTGCGAGATGAGCCTCGCCCTGTTCCCGTCTCCTCCTTGGGCCCAGCCGGTGCCACGCGGGCTCTGGGTTTCCATGTGTGTGTGTGTGTGTGTGTGTACATGTGTGTGTGTGAGAAAGAGCAAGTGAGAGCAAACCCTGCGGAGGCAGAGACACGCAGAGCTGCACTGGGTTACTTCCATCTCCGGGTTACTTGCATCTCCTTGCACGTTCTTCTGTCTTTGCCATGCAAGGGCTCCCCAGGCCCCCCACTGTTAACCCTGCCCCTGCCAGGAGCTTTTGCAAGCTTAGGGAGAGGAGAGGACTTCTCAAACTTTCTAAATAGTCGTAAAATCTCTCACTCCGGGTTGGAAGAGCGGGGTATCTCCAGTGCGACGGCAGCGTCGGGATGTGCAGCTGCTCCGCTTCCCACCGTCTAGAGTTTGCGCCGCGATTCGGGAGATAATAACAAAGGCTGCAGCTCCGTCCCCTTTCTTGTCCTCGTAAGAAATCCATCTCCAAATGTTATTCTTGGCTTAGCGTAAGATACAAAATGGATTTAAAACATAACAGTTAATTATGGCGAGGTTTTCGGTAATTAACGTTTGCCCGGTGCGATACTGGCTTATCCCATTTTGCATTTCGATTCCTCTTCCCTGAGTGATGATCGCACGGAGGGGCTCGAGCCGAGAGCAGAGATTCCGTCTGGGAAGAATTGCCCAGGCTGCGAGGAGCAGTCGCCCACCTGAGAACACCCTAGGAAAGACAAGAAAGCGTGATCGTTCCCACTCGAGGGGTTGGAAGCGCACAGGAAGGCGTCGCAGCAGATTTTCTGAGCCCTGCCTGAGAAACCGAGCGACAAAGTCATCCTTTTCCTCTATCACAAAACACCCCTGCTGCACCGCCAACGTGCAGACCCTTCCGGGGTGCAGGCGTGCGCGGTAGCACTGCCTTCTGAGCAGTTTGGTAACACCTGATCCAAAAACTGGAAATCAAGGGGATAAAATGGAAATCTGCCGATGCTGGAACCCAGCCCAGGCGCTGCACCAGGTTCTGTTTTTCCTGCAGAGAGCAACAGGGCCGTGTCAGCGAGCAGGTCCCGGGAGCCACACCGAGTTGGGAGTTTCATGCTGCCCAGAGGGGAGAACCCCACCTTCTGAATCACCCTCCGTGCTTCCTGCAGCACCTCGGCTCTTCCCCGTGCGTCGTCTCCCGCCGGAGACTGACCTGGCCTGGGCCTGCTGAGCTGCTTGGGCTGCAAACCCCACACCTGAGATCAGGGGCCTGATTTTCACATCGTGTGCAGGAAGCACCAGGGCCAGAGAATCAGTTGTGGAATCACAGAATCATAGAATCATAGAATCATAGACCAGTTTCAGCTGGAAGAGACCTCTGAGACCGAGTCCAACCTTTTCCCAGCCCTACGAACACAACTAAACCATGTCCCTCAACGCCCTGCTGAGCGCTGCCTGATGTCTCCGGACCCCAGTGCAGCATCGAGCTGCCGCGATGTCAGCTCGGAGAAGGAGTTTCGGGGTTTAAACGTGGTTTCAGAACCCACGACGCCGAGCCAGCTGGCAAACAGGGGAAGGGATGGTTCCTGGTTCTTTCTGTGATGACCTGCTACAGGCTCCCAGTGCTTCCTTTTCCTCTTGTTTGGACAAAAGAAGTTGGCATCTGGGCTTGGGGCTGCGTGGGGGTTGCACGTCCTGCTCTGAGTGTTGGGATGGGGATGGAGGGAGTTTCTGACAGCACCCAAGGCCGTGGTTCAGGGAGGTGGCACCTTCAACGCTGATTTAATGTTCACCTAGAAAGGGAGTTGTACCTCCTGCAGAGAAAGTCTTTCTACTGGGGAACCGGATTTGGGGCTTTCCTTTGGAGGGCTTAACCCACCATAGGTGTGAGATGGGCGAACCCTTTATTTGTGACCCGGCGTTGAGCTGTTTAGAACGGGCACCGCTGGCTTTCCGCAGGCCTGGCAGCGTGGGGTTGTGATTGCAGAGCTTTACCCCTCGGCAGATATTTGTGACACCGATGAGCAAACGTCACATCTGAGCGGTCAAAGGGCTCTGAGCAGGATCTCTGCTCCCTGAGCTGCATTAGCAGAGCGCCGTCGTGCGCGCCCCGTCCTGCCTCGCTCGGACGGGATCGGTGGGTTGCACCTGCTGAGAAAACAGGGCTGGGAAAGAAAACTGTAAAACAACCTGAGCCGTTTTGCCGCCGTGACTGCCTGCTGAGGTCAGGGGCTCCGCGTGGTGGGAGCCTGGAGTATCTGTCGGGTGTTCGTGCAGGGTACTCATTTGCTGTTGTCATAGATGTGCCCATTGAGGTTTGGCTTGGTCGGATGCTCAGCGAGTGCAGCTGCAGTTTGGGCACGTGGCAAGAAAAATCAGAGGTGCTGGGGGAAAAAGGAGCTGGAAAAGTGATCTCTTAGCACCGACCATTGCCCAAGATGGATCCTTTGTGTGTGCGAGAGCCGGACTCGGCGTCTGCAGAGGAATCAGGATACACCCAGGACCCACCCAGCCTGAGTCTTCGCTCAGGGTAGGACCAAATTCGCCAGGTTTGCCAGGCCCCACTTTGGGGCTGTTCTCACGCAGGGCCCGGGGGCAGGAACTGCACAAGTTGAAATTTAATTTGCTGTTTCTGTACGCAGACTTGCGGAGCGGAGAAAGTGCCTCTTGGCTGGACATTCAGATTTTGAGATCTGGCAGAAGCCAGATCATAAAGCGAATACTTCAAGGGGAAGAGGGTGTGAGCAGGGAAGGTGGGGGAACCCGTCACTGAAGAAGCGGGAAAACATCTTCCTGTGCTGGAAAGTAGTGAAAGAACATGGTTCTTCTATAGCTCTTTGTTTCCTAATTACCATGCGGTTTTATTGCATGTATACCTTGTGTGAATACCTGACCAATCCTTTAATCCCCACTGTTCTCTGCTATAAATCATGATTAGGACAGAACTAGACATGAGGGTTAAAAAAAAAAAAAAAGAGATTATTTGGTCTTTCACAGTTGTGCATGTCTTCCTTGTCCTCACACACTTCTCAGCTTTGGAAAGCTCAGTCTTGGGATGGGACCTGGTGGTCAAAATTTCTTTATTTGACGTCTCGTGTTTATCTAGTGCCTTTCTGCACAAACACGCTCTGCAAAAATTGGTGCTTTAAGCTGTGGTCACCTGGCGACCAGCCCACGCTCCAGCCACCGGCTCCTTCCCCACCCCCTGGCGAACACGTTTAGTCCTCGTCCCAGGGAGAACATCACGGTTGTCTGCCAGTCACTTTTAGTTGTTTTTCTGGTCGTTTCCTTAGCGCTGCCCACTCCCGGAGCAGGGCTGGGTTTTGCCCTTCAATCCGGCGGCAGGATCCGGGCCGGGTCAGAAGCACAAGAAGGCGCTGACGGGGAGGCAGGTCCAGTCCATGAAATCGCATCTGGACCAAGCAGTTGCTCTCCCTCGGTGACCGAGGGAAACGAAATGATAGATTGCCTTCCCCTCGCAGGCTACAATTTAATCCTCCTCGTCGCAATATTCCCCTGCAGTTAATGAGCACCCTGCCCGCTCGGAGGAGGCTGCTGTGGCTGGGCAGGATGTAAACCCAGAGAGACCGGAGCTTTCTAGGATTCAGGGGAAGGCGTCTGGTGGGACCAAGGGCTGGTCAGGAGCTGAGCCAAGCGTGGAACTTAATTGGGGCAGAGCTCTCGGAGTTTTCTGTGGCCAACGCTCTGCGCTCAGCCTGGGCTGATCCAGCTTTGCGCGCTGCGTGAGCTCATCTCGGAAGGGCTGCGGCGTGGCAGACGGGCTGGGGCACAGCGGTCTCGTGTCTCTGTTTCGTCTCAAGTCTTCAGGAGAGCTTCGTGGGGGCTTGCGGAGTTCAATGGGAGGCTGCTTTATTTTTGGGGACCCATAAAACCCGTAGCAAAATCCTACCTCCCTTAAATTTAATGGCAAAACACCCCTTGACATTGCTGGGTCTAGAATCCTGTCCCGTTATTTGGTTCTTTATCGTGTTGCCAACTCTCACATCTGATGACATTTGCCGTTTGCTTCTGGAGTGGTGCAATGACCTGGGGAGCTCAACTTTCGTTTAAAACTGAAAAGCATGTTGCTAACCCACATTATGGTGGAGTAAACCTGAAAAAACATCGACCCAACAAGCTCAGAAGCCACAAAGCGAATGCAGACAATAGAAGTAATATTTTGATAAATCTTTAAAGCCAACCCATGGTTTGAGGGCTCAGCTCACAGGAAACAGAGCCCTGAGTCTCTGTCTAATGCTCTGGTCTCTGCCTCCAAGCATTATTTATGATTGTTAAGCCCTTACCGTTAATTGTTTCTCACTTGATCACAATAAATCGAGAAAGAAAATGCCTTGACCAGTTGTAGTGCCAAGGATTTGAAATGGAAAAGCACTTCAGCCTCTCCCGACTGCGCTGTACAGACTGTTCAGAGTGCCCTGGAGCACCGGCTCGTTTCGTTATCTCTCCAGATGTCTCGGCAGCCTCAGTCCCAGCGCGAATATCGAGTTTGATGACGGGGTCCCTCGGAGAGCTGGAGCAGGTCAGGCAGTCCTGGAAAATGAGGCGGAGCTGTGGCATCCTCGGTGCCCCCTCCCGGGACCAAAGGGAGCCCGGCGCGAGGCTGCCCTTCCCCAGAGCTGAGGGGTGGGCAGAGCTGGTGTCGGTGGGTCACCGCACGGCTGAACCGGCGCAGAAAGAGAAATGTGCTGGGAAATGGCAGGACAGCTGATAAATTGGACAACGTAACGTGTTCCAGGCATCTCCTGCTGACCTTTCGCCTTCGGATCGGCACGTACAGCAAGATGGGTCTGGAAACTCCCACCTGAATCAGCTGGGAAAGTTGTGTTCAAGCGCGCTCTTGTTGTGGGAATGGTGCCTCTCTAATCCACAAATTTTAATTCCCGAGCTTGGGGAAGTCAACAACTTCCCGCAAGTGGAGGAGAAGTCAGAAAGTGGAGGAAATTTCCGTGGGAAATCGGAGAGATGTGAAGGAATGGTTTTAAACGGTGTGGGAAGCAAGGTCTGATCTGTCCCGACTCTCCAGCACTGCAGGACATTGAGAGGTCGATCCTCAGCTCTTTGGAGAGAAAATGGCTCGAGGTTCTCAGCACGATCTCTGAATACACATTCCTGCAGGGCTAATTTTCTAAGGATGCCACATAACCCTGGCCATACTAGAGGCGATGTGTTTGGGGTTTTTCCTTTCTGTGCCACAAAGCCTGGGATTTCAGTGTTTAATCTTAGGTGCTCTGATCTGAAAGTTGTGCTTCACAGAATCACAGAATCACAGAATGTCAGGGATTGGAAGGGACCTCAAAAGATCATCAAGTCCAACCCCCCTGCCAGAGCAGGAACGCCTCGATAATGCTACACAGGAACGTGTCCAGGCGGGTCTTGAATGTCTCCAGAGAAGGAGACTCCACTTGCTGGTCCCGAGTCTCAAATTTGTGTCTCCAAAATATGACACGTAAGAGAGGACCCGGCCCTTTAGAATCTGAGCATCCCATCCCACGTCAGCGCCGCTGGACACGACAGGAACGCCAGGGCTGTAACGGTTTGCTTGGAGATAAAGGTGTTTGCTGGTGAGGCGTAAGACCCCCTCTGGGAAGAGATATTTGTTGAACAAGGGAAGAGCCGGTGAACCCTGTGCAGGGAAAGAGCAAAAAGCTGCACGGGGAGGTAATGGGAGACTCTTCCCAGGTCAGGGATTCCTCTGGAGCGGCTGCCGGTGTTGTAGCTTGACAGGTCTGAAGCCATAAATCCTGCAGACGAATTTGAGTCAGAGAGGGAGCACTGGCACCTCTTGAACATGTTCGACTGCTGAAGGGGGTTATTTAGGTCTCTGCCACCCACGATGTACGATGTGAAAGACATCACCCAGGTTCCTGTGGAAACATTAAAAGAAATTTGGGGGCTGGCTGGCTTTCGTTTGCCAATTACAATTTAGCTGAGTTGCATTTGCAGGTAGGTGCAGGCTCGGGAGAGAGGGAGAAGGAGAGGGAGCACAGACTGGGAATGAACACCTTGTAGCCCACGGCCTCTTTGCAAATCAGGGGAGTGATAAACCCCGGGGATGGTGCATTGCACTGCTCGGGCTTTACCCCCACCGGCTAGAGAAGCTCAGATTTTAGCACTGCAAGTCCACAGCTCAGTCCCCAATGGCTGCGGTGGCTTTGGCCGTGGACTCTGCACCGCATATTGTTGCCCCAATCGGCAACTTTCCAAAAAGCGAGGTGTCTGATGTTAGAAATCAGAGTTGGCCCCTCCTGGGCAAAGTGCTGGAGACCGGGGAGGGATGATCCCAGACCCGGGAAGTTTAAAGAGAGAAACCAGGATGGCCAGGAGATGTGGGAAATGCCATTCTCTCCTGCAAACAAAGCACAAAGGAGGCGGATGAATTTGCTCAGGGCTATGCAGGCAGCCCGTGATGGAGCCAGGAAGCAGAGTCACATCCCCGAGCCCCACTCCATCGCTCTGGCTGTTCCCCTCTCGAACACGCCGCGTTCCCCGCACCTACACCCTCCGTGTTTATGCAACAACTGGAGACTCTCGGGTTCTGCTGGTGGCTGAGGGCAGGAGCCCGTGGTAGGAACCCTTGGCCCTACTGAGGAGGGGAAGGAGTTCCCAGGGGATCTTGGATCGGAGCTTCGGGGAGCAGCGGTGTCCTGGGAGGAGCGGAACGCCCCGCTTTGTTCCCGGCAGCCCCGTGGGCAGAGGGAAGGAGCAGGGGCTGGGCTGCCGGGGGAGCCGAGGCCAATCCTCCCTGCTGCAGGGGAGATTCTTTATGAGTGCAAGGGAAGGAAAAAAAGGAGGATTAATGAGTGCAAAGGGTGGGGATAGGGCCCAGGGCCTGAAGATTCCCAAACAATAATGTCTCAGGTGTGTACATATATATTTATATAAATATCTGGGAACTGTTCCGAAGGTTGAATGAAGGTTCAGTGCTTTACAGAAGGAGGGATGACCCTGCGGTTGAAATGTTGGCCTGGATTTCAGAAAACCTGCCCTCTTTCCACGGTTTTCAGTGTGGCTTAGACAAGTTGTTGAGTTTTTCCATGCCTCAGTTTCCCAAACTTCTGTTTATGCACTACACCCCTTTCTGCCACCCATTCCTTGGAGGAGGGGTCTGTACCTTCCTTTGCATCCCCAATGCTACGTGTGGTAGGACTGCGAGCAGGGAACTCATCTCGGGGCTGTTGTAACCCTGCAGGTAGTGAGCTATGCTGAGAAATGCCCATACAACGGTGAGAAAAAGGGTAAAGACTTGAGGAAACAAGAGTGTGGAAGCTTCAGGGTCCCAAGGTGTCTGTCCTGACTAAAGTTTCTGTAGCTGAAAACGCTGGTGAAGGTGGAGGAAGAGTGAAATTTTCTGAAATTTATTCCATTTGGATTAAGTTTTGGCAAGTTCTTTTCATGGAGAAAAAGATTTTTATTTTCTGCCAGCTCTGGATCCTGTATTTCAGTAACTCCAGGGCACCAAAGGAGGAAGGGAGCTGAGGTTCAGCCTGGTCTTGGATATCTGGAAGATGGAAAAGCTTTAGTGATGTTTGGCTTGTCCAGTGACATGAGGGGCTGGGCTTCAACGAGGTCTTCTCCTCAGTGGCAGGTGAAGGAGGGAGAGGTGTTCCAGGAGCAAAGCAGCCACCTCCTCCAGACGGGAGATGAAAGGGACAGGCAGAGACAGGACACTGACAGCTGGATAGAGGTAATCATTATTACAGCAAATCTTAAAAGCTGCCATAATCCCCATCTCCCCCCGCCCTTTCATCCCCATCTCTTTGAGTCTTCACTGGATGCCAAAGGTAGATTTCTTAACAGGCAGAAATTCCCGAGAAATGATGTCCCCTGGCTTGTACGTGCTTTGACACCTTCTCCGTCCCTTACCCGCCCGTGGCAGAGCCATGGTTTACCACTCCTGCGTGCCCAAATGGCCCTGCAGTGGGGTTCCTTTCTGTGGGCATCCCCTCCCTGGCTTCACACAAGCCTGCCAGGAGTTGGGTTCAGCCTCCACGCCTGTCCTGGTCTCACGGTGGAGCCTGCCAGCGGGGACGCTTTCACAGCTCCCACAGGCACAGAGCACGGGGCTCCCCGAGCGACGGACGGCACCGGTTCCGTGTCGGCCTGGCCGGCGTTCAAACCAGGAGAGAGAAGAAACGTCTCCAGGCTCATTCCCATTCCCTTTAACCATCTGGTCCGATGTTGCTGGAGCCTTCCCTGCCTTAGAAGGAGGCCCAGCTCGGCTCTTTGTGGTATCTTTCCTTCTGCCAGGCTCCGTCTCTGCTTTCATCCTCGGTGCCATGCCCGCCCCCTCATCCGCTTTGATTCTAGGACCTGACTAGAAGACTGGTTTAGGGAATGTCTTGTCAAGTCCACCTCCTCCCCCTCTCCTCCTCCTCCTCCTCCTCCCCAAGGGCCTTCTGCATTGTCTCACTGTGGTGTAGACGGAGCCCGGGAGAAGATCAAAGCCCAACGGTCTTTTTTTAGCTGGGGGAGGAATGTGAGATGCCTCCTGCGCTGGGAGCTGTCGCCAGCCCCAGCAGAGTGTTCCTCTCAGTAACTCGAGACTCCTGTCCCTGGAGGCATCTCCAGGATTGACGGGTGACACGGGGCTGCTCTGAGCAGGCAGAGCCTTCCCAACAAGTCTGACTTTGCACCCAGAGCTCCCCGTCAAGGATTTGAAGATGTCTGCGGTTAGGATGGGATGTGCCTCCTAATATTCAGCCTCGGCAGAACTTACCTGGATGGGATTAACCCTTTCCAGAGCTTCATCTTTCTTCTCTGCTTCAAGTTAATGGTTGGACTCGACGACCTTAAAGGTCTTTTCCAACCTAGACAATTCTTTGATTCTAGAATGATGAGCGGCCTCTTTCTGCTTTTAGTTGTGAATGGTTTTCTTCCTCTCTTCCTCGCTTGCCCTTCACACAACTCCCATCAGCCCCATTTCTCAAGACCACCAGGACGCTGTGGAACTGCTCGCCAGCGGGTTGGCGATGGTGACAGGCTTCACTACCAGACAACTACACCTGCGATCCTACTCACTAAAGCATAACCTGCCACCACTGGGCTCAAAAATCGCTCCAGCATTTCCCACAGTAGCAGAAGACTCTGAGCCACCTGCTGAAGAAGTTCATGACCCATTTTGACCTTGATGGTTACATCGAACCAATATCTATTGCTGCGAAGAGCGCAGAGCCCGGGCGGTGTGTGTAGCATATGACTGGTGTCTTCTTCGAGGCAGATTCAGACTCACGGTTTCCACATGTGAATTTTTCCCAGCCCCACTCTGGGCAGGGACTTCTGGCATCCGTGAGCGAAGATGGGATTCCTCAAACCCTGGAGCCTCGGGCAGGCTTTCTGTGCCTCTGTTGCTGGCAGGGAGCGCAGTTTGCTGCCAGGAAAACTGATAAACACTTTGCTCAGAGGGATTGTTCGCTGAATAAATGAAAAGGAAACAGCGTGAGTAGATGGGGAGGAGGTAAATTCTCTGCCCTTATCGCGCCCTGATTAACAGAGACCTCAGCCAGAGAAGAAGTGTGTGTAGTGAAGCAATCCCATGTGTTTATAATGTTTATGCATATTGTTAGGGCGTTTTTCTTGGACTGTTGGAGTCAAGTCTTTGCCTTCAGTGGATCAGGCATCAGCTCTTCCCGCTGGATCCCTTCCTTTGTCTTGTCTGTTGGGACTCAGGAGCTCTTTAGGCCAGAGTCATCTCTCCTGGCACGAGGGGCGCCGCGCCACCCCCTCTGAAGCGAGGAGAACGCCCCTGAACTGAAACGGGTCGTGTTCTCCACCCAAAGGACTCGCTGAGCCTTCGAGATGCTCTCACCGGCCCCTACGCGGCAGATCCTCAGCCTGATCTCTTCGGTGGGGAAACCGAGGCACGGAACAGCACTCCGGGGTCATATGCTGATTGTGTGGCTGAGCCGGGAACGCAGACAAGGTCTCTTGCCTGCTGGGCCTGTGCTTCAGCCACAATCCATCTCCCTGCCCAAGGCCCTTTCTGTCTTCAAAGTGTTCCACAAACAATTGAGGTCTTTGAACTCCTCCTCATCCTGGTTAGTTTGAAAGACGAGGCAGGGGAGGAAACACCTTCCTAAACTTAGCCCCCAGCCAGCCAATACTTTTGGGAACTGTGTTTGATTAGGCCTGGGGAGCAGTAATTCGGTCTGAGGTTTGTCCAAAAAAAAAAATAATAAATCCTTTCCTCTCTGGTTAGGAAGCTGCTTCTCGTGAACAGCAGCAGGATTAGGTACCGTCGCCTACGAAACCGGGCTTGCTGACTGCTCAGTGAGTTATTCACAGCTCTTGCTGTGCCCGTGACGTGCCCCTCTCCTCCGAACCAGTATTTCCCTGCCCTCACCCCTGGCATTTCTCCGCCAGATGCCCAGCGAGCGCAGGAGAGAGCAGAGCAGGGGCTGTGCTCTCTTTTGGAGCTGCCCTCAGTCCCAAAGCGGTGACACAGGCTCTTGGGGTGATGGACCTCTGCCCCGAGGATGCTCACTGACTCCTACGCAACAAGACAGACAGGTCTGAAATAAAGCTCTTTTTTTTTTCCCCCACGGAGAAAACAAATTGCAAAAGAAAGAGTCAGGCAGGACAACCCCTGAGCTGAAGTAAGGGTGGATGCCTCCCTAACCAAGCCTCCCCGTGAGCTGCCCCAGCCCTTCCAAATGTCCCATCTCTGCAGCTTTCCTACCAGAGCCAAGAAGGAAAGGACTGAAGCTCGATGGGGAAAAGCTGATCTTGTGGCATTTCCTGCTGGGGCTGGAAGCTCGCCACGCGTGAGCCTTCGCGTGAGATTTGCAGCCCAGGAAAACACACGAGTCAGACAGTTCGGACGGAGAGTCGTGCGGTCCCCTCACGCTCCGGAGGCAGGCGAGCGGCCAGCCCCACACCCCTCTGTGCCCCACACTCTTGGGGATCACTGTGAAAAGCTGGAGGTAATTTTATACCAAGCAAAAGTGAGTTTGGTTTCTCGATTTTGCTTCCTGGGACGCGGTGCAGGGCTCTCAGCTGAGTGTGGGTTTTTACCAAAAGCTGCTGTCACGTGCTGCTTCCACCCATCCGGTGGCGATACCCCCTGGCTTTGGGATCTTCGTTTTACAGCCTGTCCCCTGCTTTCCTCTCCTCATCCAGGGCCCAGGCTCATGCAGGGCCCAGGCACTAAATGTCTGGATATTGGGCAAAAGGAAAATACTACAAATTTGCCCACATGTGCATGTGTGACTTCCACCTTCCAAGCGACTGGAAAAACACAACAAATCAGATTACAGCAGGCAGGTGTTGCCATTGGTTGGCAATTCCAGCCGTCAAAGTCGCGTGTTCCCTTCGAGTGCTTTGGGAAATCTTAATAATAGATGGTCTTAGCAAAAGGAAACCGCGGCAAATAAGGTAGATCTGGCCTTGAAGTAATTCCTGATGAATTATAAAATATCGAACGGTTGCTTTGTGCAAATTTTGCGTAATGGCACAAGCTTTGACTGAAACCTCTTGGTATTATTTCATCATTTGTGTTCCTCCTCCCAGTGCCGTGTTCTGAACTGAAAAAAAAAAGATCTTGAGGTTTTTCTGCTTCGTCTTCTCAGCAGATGGAAATGCACATGACCGCCCTGAAATGAATTCCACTGTTGTTGGTTATTAGCAGCTGAAGTTCCACTCCCGTGTTTTTAAATAATAATTGCAATTGTGATGCTTTAAAGATGCCCTCAGGCCCCCGAGCATAATTTATCTTTTCATCTGTGTTTACACAGCAGTTAGAACAACGGGATCTATATTCCGATAAGGGCTTTTGGTCATTGCAATAATACTCATAAGTAATAGGAGATGATTGGGAAGAAAAAGGGGAGCTTGTAGGAAAATACTTGGAATGCCTCCTCCTTTTACTAATTTCAAAGCCTGTAATAGTTCGAGATCTTCAGTTTTTAGTTTAGAAAATCGCAGCTGGCTCCTACAAAGACCGTTTGCGCCGCCCGATGAGGCTCTCGGCCACAGGCTCTTTGCTGCTGCCCAGGCTACTGAGATGCCAACGAGACTAGATGCAAAGAAAGCCAAGTATTTCAACCCTGGGCTCCCAAAAATATTAGAATTGTTGGGGATTATTATTATTTTTGAAGTTCTAGCATCTCTATGTTTCTTACAATTCATTACAGACATTCTACTGAGTCTTGCTGGCGCACGAGCAGGATGGAGGGAGCTCGTCCGCGGGTGGAAAAGGGGAAGCACTCGGGGCCTTTTTGCTCTCCTGAGAGATTTTGGGCGCCGAGCCTATTTCCTAGCCTCGCCTCCGGTTCGTTAGCCTTCGTTAGCCGTTACCCACCCACCGCCCCAAGCACAGGTCCCAGGGCGGCTGCGTGAAGGGAGGCTCTCGAAGGACGCCGCGCACCCGTGTCGGACAATTCGGGAACTCTGTGCCGCGGAACATCCCCTGTGATGGGAGCAAGAGCTTGTTTATGTAGGGTCACGGGAGGGGAATTTCGCGGGGGAATGAGTCACTGCAGGGAAAAGGCAGCGCTGCGGGAAGGGCGCTGACCGCCCGAGTGCAGCTTTTGGCTTGGTCGTAGGTTTTCTGGCTGGCCTGGATAGGACACATCTCGCCGCGGTGCCTTAACGCCTCCCAGTCCCCTTCCCACCATCTAGGACTTGAGGGTACTGGGTCTTCCTCTCCTCGCAGGCAACCCAGGCAGTGCTGGCAAGGTCTGTAGCTACCACCAACCCCGATCACACAAACTGATCCTCACTGGCAATATTCATCCCGAGAACATCCCTGGCAGCCTTCTCCTGCGGAGTGCTGCAGCCTTTCCTACCAGAGGGAAGAGTCTTCCCCATCCTGCAGGTTTATTTGCACTTCTCGGGCTTGAAGGACGATTTTTCCTTCCCCTCCCCAGCGCCGGGTTCCTCCTCACCACGAGATGTCTCTGCTCAGCTGCGCCAAGGCAACGTTTTTGCGGAGGGATGGGTGTGTGTGAGGGGGAAATTTCAGCCAGATGAGGGAGATCTTGTTTGGTTTTAAATGAATTAAGGTAGAAAATCGCAGCCATGAAGGTGGAAGTTTTTGGTCACTCACTTTGCTTTCGGGAGGGTCACCCGCCTGACCTTGCCCCCGCAGCCCTACAGGCGGCACCTGGGAGGTTCCTGTTTGTCAGCACGGACCCCGGAGCCACCCAAGGGAGAGGGACCGGCTGAGTTCAGAGGACACGGGGCACGACGCCACGCGGCCGCGTCATGCAGCTGGCTCCTGCCTCGTCAGCGCAGGGGGGCGGGTGGCAGAAGAAGGAGGCGCAGCTGATGGGGGGTGCGAGGGGTTTGGAGACCAGCTTGGACTCCTCTAATGAGCTCCCCGGGGAAAAGAGAGAGCGTTACGTGGTCGGGCAGGCGGGCGATTCTGCGGGTGCCACCTCTGTTTCGAGCGGGGAGCCTGACAGAGCTTTTCTGCACCCAAAGCACTTCTGTGGAGCATCCTCCTGCTTGTTCCTGAGAGCAGCAGGGAGATACAGAGATGCCTGAGCTGTAGCAGAGCAACCACCACCCCGTCTCAGCCACCACTGCTGGGGTGGACAGGAGATGGTGCTGTGACCCTTCGTGGCCGTCCCGGGGCCGGCCCTGGGGCTCGCAGTGTTGCCATGTGGCCTGTCTCTGCTTCTAGCTTGGTGGTAGCAGCAACTCCCTGGTGGCAATTGCTCCAAATCCCAAACTGGTCAGAAATGTCCATAAAGTTCACTGTTCTGGAGTCCAACGGCCTCCACCCCTTTCTCTTTTGCTTCCTTAGGCATCCTCTTAGCAAAATCTAGTCTCCACCTCTGCCTTCCGTGGCCCAGAGCCACCTCGCTGCTGGGAGTGAGCAGTGCATGGAAATGGGGAGGATTTGCCTTTGCTGATCTGCTCCCAGCAACCAGAGGGACCAAGTCCATCTTAATTACGTGCCCATTTGTGATCTGAACACCAAAGAATTCAGCTGGGCTGCAGCTGAGGCATAAGAATGGGATGCGACCAGGACAAGGTTCCTCGCATCCGTCTCAGCTCTAACACGGCGTCACTCACCGACAGGCTTCAAAGCGACCCTGAGGAGCCAAAGGGTTGCAAAGGGTGAGGTGACACGCTCAGGGCCAACATGGGTGGCAGTGGCAAAGCCAAAGCCTACCCTGAGTGCTGTGCTCTAACCACTGGGTGACACTATTTCTTCCCTGCTCTGGGCCTCAGTTTCCCCAACCTGGCCTCCACGTGTGAAGGAAGGACGAGAAGCCAAGCCCTGCATGTGCTCGGGGCTGGTGTGATAAAGAACGTGGCCGGCACATGATCCTGCTTTGCCAGTTTGCCGCTGCCAGCTCAGATCTCGCCGGGGATGATGCCAACAGACGCCAAGTGCCAGCTGCTGGCACGGCTGGGGGCAGGTTGGAGGGAGCCCCTTTGGGAAACGAACCTCCCAGACTCCGGGACGAGATAAGGCGATCGGGGCGGAGGGCGCAGCTCAGTCTGCGTCTGGAGCAATGTTTTCGTTCCCGCTCGCCGGAGCATCCGTGGTAGGGAGAACCTCGATAGGTGGCCTCGCTGGGGTGGAGGATGTTGCTGGAGCGAGCGCGAGGCGCTGAGAGCTCGCAGGCAACTGAGCGAGGCAGCCCAAGCAAATAACTCGTCGGGGAGAGGAGCCAGGGAAAAGTCTCTGATCGCTGCATATTAAAGCCGCGTGGTGCCGAAACCCTTATTAGCACACACAATCCTAATTGTGTTGTTTGCATGTGCTGTTCTGTACTTGCCTTTCTAACAACAAGGGAACTGACAGGAAAAGCAATGGGGATGCCCACGGCAGTCTGGGCTTGGATCAGCTGCAGAGATTTTGATTTCCGATAAGGTGAAGCCGTGGTGATTTATACCCCCTCCACTTCCTTCCTCGTGGGGATGAAGACATCCCGGAGGAGTCCTCTTCTTCCCAGGACATTCTTGGGTGATCTCATCGTGCTCTGCCTCTACCTGTGCCGGCACCGGCAAAACCAACGCTTGCGCTTCGCGCACGATCCCAGCGGCGTGGTGGCGGGGAAACTGAGTCACGAAGGGGTTAGTGAGGGTTATATCGAAGAGACCCGATCCGGTATTGAGGGAGTTCCCTCAGCGGGTTCAGCAGGCTTTGGATGGGCAGCTTGCACAAGGAGGAGCCTTGCCGTTGCCCTCTTTTCTGCCCCACATTGTGGAGCAGGACACAAAGGACCTCCTTTTCGCTCGTGGCATCCATTCAGCGCAGCGGAGTCGTGACAGATTTGGCCACTTGGGAATTTCGCTGAAGGCAACAGAGCATGGGCTGGAGGTGGAAACCCTCCGTGACCCTGGGCACTTCCCCCAATCTCCCTGGACTGCTCCTCAAAGTGGGGGTGATGGGGATAAGAATATTTCCTTTGTCTAGGGAGGCTGGAAGCCTTGCAGGGCTGGGCTCTCTCTGCGAGCGTGTCTGTGCAGTGCTCGGCACAGCGGGGCTTGGAGCTGGGTGAAGGCCCCCGGGCACTATCCTAATATAAATAATAATGAAGCATGGCTAGAGATAAAGTTTAACCCAGAACACCAGAATGAAAACAATGCACAGGGCTCATTAGGAGGCACTGGAGCCCCAGAGGAGATGAGATTGAGTGTGATCTTCCTGATTTCTGCCTCATCTTAAGATGCAGCGGGCTTCTTACGCTTCACAAAATACTCAGGATTTCTTCTTCACACCAAAGCCTGAATGTTTTCCCTGGGGAATGTCATCCTGGTGTTGTCTCCCCGTGTTTGCTGAATTCCTTCTAAGTGGAAATTCCCTCTAAGTGCATCCCTGTGGTTGCACAGGGAGAAGCTGTAGAGAAGAGACCTCAGTCTCAAGAAAGACGTGATCAAAACCCTTCACCGAATTTCTCCCAACACACCATGTCCTGTATTTCTTCGTGCTTTCATCAGCCAAACCCCTCTTACACCCAAAGCCGGGGCAGAGGGTGTCCAGTGCAGGTACAACGACATTCTCAAGAAGAAAGAAGCTTCTTGGAAGAGTGACTTCAGCATCCTGCTGAGGAGAGGAGTTAAAAAGTTGGGATTGGCCAGACCTCTGTTGTTTGCCGGCCAAAACGATGGGCTCTGCGTGTAGGGTGAGGGTGCTGGGGCTGGTTGGTCGCAGGGGAAGGCTCCGGGCACTGGGAGTGATGGTCCACACCAGCTCTCCACCGTGGGCTGTGTCGGAGCAGATCGGCAAGTCTGGGAGATGCTGTTGGTAGCACAATGATCTCTGGAACCGGCGTTTTTGTGTGTGTGAACTGAGCAAAGCCTTTTTGGTGAAGAAAAGTGCACCAGGAATTATGTTTTCGGGGCACGATGATCAAAAGAGAGACCAAAACTACTCGTGAATTTGGCTTGAATTTGGCAGTTTGGTTTGGAGAAGGCAGGAGGGAGAATCTGGAGGAAGTTCAAATGTTTGCTTTGTTTCAGAAAGATCAGAAATGAAATTAAATTCGGGGGGTTCAAAGCAGTGTTTTGATTTCAAATTAATCCGCAGGTTTTTTTTTTTCAAGGTGAAAAAGACAATAAAATAACGTTTGGTGAAGGCTGTGCTCCAGCACAGAGTGTTTTTCCTTCTTGTTCAGCCAGCAAAGAGATGAATCCCATACACAGTCATGTAGAAGAGTGGAGGGGGCTCCTGGCCATCTTGTACTCGAAGAGGATGGAAGAAATTACTAACTGCCTCTTTAGAGAGTGACAACCAAAATAACACCATGTCCCAGGGCTTAAACTAGTAGCCTCGTGGCACAGTTGCTCACATTATACTCGAATACACAGTGAACGTAGAGCCCAGCGTGTCCTTTTGGGCAAAGGAGGGAGCAAGGGCACACCTGGAAAAAGTAGGTCTGAGTATCTGAAAGGGGCAGCTGGCTCTCTGGGAGCTCTGTAAATAACCAGAATTGTACCCAAGAAACACCTGACTCACGCAATCGGTTTCCCCTTCTAACGGAAACACCCTGGCGAGGCCCCAAAAATTGGCTAACCGCTCCGGCCGGAGCAGCATCGCTCCACACGCTGCGAGTTGGCTGGAAGGGATCGTTTTATTGGTGCTTTTTTGTTGTGTTTTTTTTTGTTGTTGCTGTTTTCTTTTTATAAAAACCCAAACGCTTTCAAGTTTGTTGGTAAAGAAACACGAAATCTTCTCCCTAAATACTTGCGTGCGACGGCGTGGCGAGATGCCGGCTGCCGGGGCTGGCGCGGCGGCGGCACCGTGTGCTGGGGCAATTACGTGGGGCCGGGGTGCTGGGGGCTGGGGTGGGGCACGCCGGGGCTCTGCGGTTGTGGGGAGGGTGAGGCCAACCTCGCTGGAGGGAAGGTGCAGAGAGGGCTCAGTCCTGCTTCCGAGGCTCGAGGAAGGGACCGTTTATACGCCCCGACTCTCAGGCCGTCGGTGCGTCCTACGCAGAGACGGGTCTCCACGACTTCGTGCCTCCATGGTCGTTTCCGCGAGGCTCCAAACTCGCCAGAGTCAAAGTCACTTCAACCCCAAAGGCAGATGAGTGGTACCAAGATGGAATAAATACAGCCAGGCCGGCTTAGCCCCGCGCCGGCATCGCTGCGCGCCTCCCAGCCGCTGCCCGCGTGGATCGGAGCGTGGGCGTCCTCTGCCAAGAGCACAAGCCCTTTGCATCGCTCGTCCTGCTCCCTCCCGAACCCCCGTGGCTCAGCCCAGCCTTGCGTCGCCAGGGGACGGAGGTGACATCCTACGCCCGCTGCTCCCCTCGCCTCCTCCCTCGCACGCTCCCCTCTTTCCCAACCTCGGAGCCGGCTGCTCTGTGCAACCTCGCACAAAACAGACCGACCTCCCGCTCCCGTTCGGGCGGCAGCCCCGACCTGTTCTTCCAACCCACACCACTCTGGCACCTTCAGGATTTAGGAGCGGTCTGGCCCGGGGCCTTCCCACTTCACAGGGCACCTCGTGCCCTGGAATGCAGCTGATCTGGCTCTCGCCTCCCTGCGAGAGCTGGGGCAGGCTCCTCCGCGGAGCCAGCCGGGAGCCCTGGGCTCCCTCTCCCCTGCCGCAGCCCTCCCAGGTAGACCACATCTCCAGCAGGGCGGTGGGAGAGCGTGGAGGAAGAGACTGAGTCCCAGGCTGGTGTCTGGGGGGCAGCCTGGCCATCCTCTCCTTCTTATTTCCAGGGAGATGGGGCTCAGAGGTGGAGTTTACCGGGACTCCTGGCAAGCCCCAGGCTCACGAGTGCTGACAGAGCGTTTCCAGCCTGTGCTGGAGCCCGGGGGTGCGCGGCGCTGTGCGAAACCAGTCCCTTTCGTGCCAGGCTGCTCCTGCGCTGGTTTAGGGCTGGTTTGTGCGTAAGGGAAAGGCAGTTTTTACGCGACCGCGTCAGCAGCGCGCCTTGCCGGGCAGATAGAAAGGTATGAAACCGCCTATCAGGTCACCACCAGCGAGTGATTTACTGCTCCCAGCAAAGTGCCCGAGAGAAATTCCCTGATGGTGATGCAAGGTCAGGCCATGGAAACTTGCAAACCTCTTCATCCAGCTGGAATGAAGAGCAGCATGTCAGCTGCCCCAGGCCAGGGTGGACGCGAGGTGCTGGTGGACGCGAGGTGCTTGCACAGCTCGGAGCAGGCGGCAGCGCGGCTGGACCGGTGCCGAGCGGGGTGAAGGGTTGCTGGGGTCCATGAGGCAATGCAACTGGTGGCATGGCTGAGGCTGATTGGAGAGGAGGAAGGGGTCTGACAAAGCTTAGCAAATGGTTTGGGTGACATTAAAGGCCCTATGGTGCAGGGCTGGAAGACTGCTGGGGTTCGGGCACCGTCCTGTAAAGAGCCAGAGTGAAGAATAACAACCCAGCCCAGCCCTTGCATGCGATTTCCATTGCCAGATAGGGAAATGGGGACAAAAACCAGCATGTTGTTAGCATCACGATCATCCACCTACTAACAGGAGCTGGGAGGAGACCTCAGCTCTCCTTGAACCCTCACCCGTGGCTGTGTTGCCCTGTCTGGGGGAGGGGAGGAGCAGAGGTAAGGTGGGAGCAAGGCAGCGTGAAGAGCAAAGCAGGTGCTGCACTGCCGAGGGAGGCCGGCACGGGCAGGTCTGTGCTTGGCAGCGGGCAGCCGAGCGGATGGTGTTGCCCGGAGAGGACTGGGGAGGCCGGGAGAGAATGTGAACTCAAGAGAGAAACCAGCCCTGCGGGGGCCGGGCAGGGGAGCCCGAGCCGAGCAGAGCCCTGGGAAGATCTGGGTTACCCCCTAGATGTCACCTGAGCCCCTGCTCTTGTCCCTGGCTCAGCCAGGTGGCTTGCAGTGGCGATGGGGCGGAGCAATTCGGAGGAGCAGGGAAGGAGCAAAGCTGGGAGTCAAACTACTAAACACAACACAGGGCAGAGCAACAGGGTTGGCTGTAAAAGCTGGCTTGCTCCCTGTGCTGTGTACACATCCCTTCCCTTTGCGGTGCTCCCGCTGGGTTTGTCACGCGCGGTTCTGCCGTGTGTCTCCGTGTGTGTCCTGGTCCGTGTGTCTCTCTTGACACCTACGCGTTGGCCTATCTCTCCGGGTCAGTGACACATCCCGGTGCTATGCTGCCTTCCCAGTCTGGAGGAGGGGGACGCACGGCTCCCAGGGGGGTACAGATAGACGTTTCCCTGGTGCCAAAACCCTGGAGGGTGAGGGCTGAGCCTTGCCCGGCGGAGCCATGCCCGACCGAGGGGACTGGCGAGAAGATGACAGGACCCTCCAGCACTGACTACAGAAATCAGAGTTGTTTTTCCTCTCACCCACCCTAAACCACCTTGCTTAACATCAACAGCGAGAACTGCCGGCCAGCCCCAATCCTAACTGATGAAATCTTCTCTCCTAATTACTCAGCAGCCCACAAATCCAGCCTCAGTTAAGCCCCTGAGAAGTGGATACCCTGGGCTACCTCTTCTCCCTGTCCTCCATCCTTCTCGACCCTGCTGTGGTGGGCAGACTTGCAGCTGCCAGGGCTGAATCAGACAGAGGAGTCTGTGTTTTGGGGGCTGCAACTGATTTCCCAGGCGTCGGAGGTACAAGGTGGCTGGGGAAGTCCCAGTGCCACAAGCCAAAGGAAAAGACCGGGAAGGGGAGATGTCCCAGCTCCCTTGTGGGATGGACGGTGACAAGGAGAGGCCTGGGAGAGAAGGGCTGGGTGCCTGAAGTCATGCAAAGTCCAAGTTACGTGTCTGAGGTAGGGCAGGATGTCAGAAATTATATATGTGTGCGAAGGAATACATGATCTGCGTGGGCTCGCTGTGCCCCGGCAGGGAAGGTTTATGTGGGACGGGACCCGATCAGAGGCAGAGCTCAAGCTAGCGTGCAGCCACGGGCTCCAAAAACCAGCTGAGAGTGATAAGGCTGTAGCTGGATAACATCTGTGAAGTTATAACTTCGCCAGAGCTGCTGTTCAGGTCAGGATGCGTGCGGCTCAGGGGACAGCTCCAATTCTGCGCCGACACGAGGCTGACATTCCCCTTCTGGGATTCCTTCTGTGCAGCCTGAAAGGGAAAGGTAATGTGAGGGCAATTAATGGCATTACCTACCGAAAGCAGAGCTATTATTTATGTGTGGGGTTAAGTATACACTGGCACCAAATCGCTGTGAATCTCGTGTGCATAGAAAGCACCTTGGAGCTAAGCCCAGCCTGAAGGTAAGGAGGGACTAACCCCCAGACTTCACTTCCCAAGCCCTCGGCCACGCTGCTCCCGGTTGCAGGACCCTGTGGTACTGGTGGTGCCGACTGAGCAGGGATCTGGGGAGGGAAGGGTGCCCTCTCGGTCCCTCACCTTCCTCCCCGGGATCGGGAGCTGATTCCTGGTGACTCAGATGTCAGAGCAAAACCACAGACGAGGTTTCACGTCAGGAATAGATCCGGCGCTCGCGTGGCTCCCAGCTCAGTGGAGCGGACGTGGATCGTGGGGGATAGGATCACTGATGGTTTTTTAGGAAGAATGGAACATGCTGGTACAATGTCCTACGAGAAGACTTTTCCGCTCTCCAAGTGTTCAGGGCTGCCTGTCTGATAGCTCTGCACCAATGTGAGGTCTGAGTTTCCAGGAGAGCTCAACATCCTCCCCGCTCCAGGCTTTGCATTTTCAAAGAACTCCTTTCCTAAGCAGCTACACAAGGGCCCGAGCATCCGAAGGAGCTCAGAAGCCCAAGCGCCAAGCTCCGGGCTCCCCGGGTGCGCTCGGCCGGGGCGCTGAGCCGAGCCTGGCCCCGCGGAGCTTGTGCCGAGCTGGATCATCCCCTGTAGGTGGCACCGCAGCGCCTCGGCTGTCCCTGCGGGGATGCTCCCACCGCGCCTCGGGGGTGCCCCAAGAACAAAACCCACCCGGCACCGCGGGCTGCAGCTCGGCACAACAACCCCAAGGTCCCTCAGGGACTCACAGAAAAAAAAAATTCAGCCCGGACCCGAAATTGCAGCGTGGAGATATCTCGGAGAGAGCGTTAAATTAGGGCTTGGTCCCAGTCCAGATCACAACTCTCGATCGGTTTTGTTGGTGGACTTAAATTGCGTCTTTGCTTCCTATAGCAGAGTTTGTCTACCTGGGGACACTGAGGAAGGTTAATCTGCATTCGCTTTGAAAGTGGATAAATTAAACCACATTAAACGTGCTTATTGAGAATTAAACCGGCTTTAATGTGGTTTAGTTTAATTTACTTCGAGAGTGTGTTGAACTAGATTAAATTAAAACCATTTTCATTCTGAAATCTGAATCATGAGTTTAACGGGCTTTAACTGATCAACTTTAAATTCATACTTTTAATTAATTTGAATTAATTTTCCGGAGTGGCTCCATGTCGACAAGCCTGGTAGTGAGAGAAAACCGCAGAGACACGGCCGGGTTCTGTGCAATCCCATTTACTATCTGCGGGATTCTCTATATCGTAGTGGCTGCTGGGACTGTAACGTGCTAGAGATAGACCTGAACGAGCTTTAGAGGAGTTTGCTGCAGACGAGGAGCCAGCCAGCCCGAATTTTAGCCCTCTGGAGCCCTGGGCAGCTCGGGTGCAGCGCGATGCAAACACGTGGAGCCCGGCCAGGCGGTGGGTTTGCTGGGATTTGGATCTCCCCCAGAACGCAGAAAGTATTTAAGGAAACGCCGTCCACTGCTCCTCCTGCGGGCAGTGGTGGGGCAGGAGAAACCCTCCAAGAAGTCGCTGGCAGCAGATTTTGTGAGCCTGTTTTGCCCATTTTGAGTTGGCTCTTGGGGTTTTTTGTTGGTTTGAGGTTTTTTTTCCCCCTTTGTCCTTAAATCCAGAGGGGTCGTCCCACTTTGGGGACGCTGGCGGTCACAGCTCAGCCCCTGCATTCCTTCCATCTGATGGCTGCCTGAGCTGGTCAGAGCCTGGGATTTTAACGACCTCGTAGACCACGCGTCACGTCTGACCGGGCTGCCACATGCGACCGCGTGGCGTGCGTGTGGAGGCCGGCTTCCAGTAAACAGCGCTTCCCTGGGATTTCGACATGCCCGTTCCTCCAGCCTGAGGTGCCTCAGAAATCCAGGTCACGGCGCTGTGGATGTGGGCAGGGACCGCAGCGGGGACACGGTGCGGGCAGAGGCCGGCTTTGAAGGCAAAAGTCCTCAGGCTGTAGCGCTGACCCTGCTCCTGCCGGGCTCTGCAGCCTTGGGCAAGGCTCTCCTGTCAGCGTCCCCATCTCCGGAGAGGAGATAACGTGTAGATGGCCATTATAAGAATTAATTAACGTTTGATTAGTTCTGTGGAATTATAAAGCACCAGATAACCATTAAGGATTATTATAACCCAATTTAAGTTACTGTTATTTATCGCTTAGTACGATTTCTCAGCACTCCGGGTAGTTTAATCCTGACATCTGGAGAAAAGCGGAGATGGTTTTCCACTTGGCTTTCCTTGTCCCAAATGGATAGAAGCTTCCAAGATGGGAAAAACTTAGGCTGGGAAAATCCCTTATTCTGGGGAATAAGTCACTGGGGCCATGCACTGAGCGCAGAATTTGTGAGCGCAGGCACACACAGAGCACAGAACAGAATCGGGTGATTTCCGTGGTATCGCTGAGATGTGAAGCAAGACCGAGACCCAGGCAGAGCAGCAGTCAGCGCCCGGAGCAGCAGCGCTGTTATTTTCAGGTTTTAAAGCAAGAGAAATGGGTATTACAGAGATTTGCATAAGGCCAGAGAGCGAACACGTGGAGGAAACCAACTCCTCTGTTGTTCCCTCCTTGGCAAATTTGCCCGCCTGTATTTTTATAACCATGTCACCTCGTAACGTGCAATAAGGAGCACGGGACTCTTGTTTGTTTTTCGTTCGCCGCGGCATCGTTGGGCAAGGCTGTCCCGGAGGCAGCGTGTCACCCTGGGGAGCGCTCCCCACGCTCGGCATCAGCCCCGGCTCCGGGCACGCGACGTCCTCCCCGGCAGAAGGAGCGGGAGGGCAGGGCAGGGGGTGCACCCCACCCTCGGTGGGTGCAAACCCCCCCGAGCTTGCAGGGCCTGGCCGGCTTGGTTGGGCTTCCAGAGCCACCTTCCTCCTGCCCAGAGATCCCAGCTGCCATGGGAGCCGGGCCAGGAGCGAGGGAAGGCACCGATGCATTGCGTGGAGGGGAGGGAAGGGCTGGCGTTTTAATCTAACTCCGGAGGGACAAACTTGCTCTTCCCTGGAAGCTCCAAATGTCTCTGCTAGTTCAGCAGCGTCTGGCAAAAATCTCGGTGCCTTTCTGCATCTCGCCTGCTCCTGCTGCCGCAAAGCCTCAACGTGCCCCTCGCCCCGGGAGCCCCTCTGGGCAACCGGCTGCTGCCCCGGGTCTGGAGCAAAGGGGTGCATTGACCTGCAGGGAGTTCAGAGCAAAATGTGCTGCCCCGAGCCTGGCCCTGGGTTTCAAAAACGTCCTGAGAAGAGGCAGTGTCAGGTGTCGGAGCTTCCGCGGGGGGGTCCTCCCACCGCTGCCCAATTTACTGAAAAGCAGCGTCTTGACAGGTGTGATCTAACTGGAGTCCTCGCTCTGCTCCTGCTTCTCTTCATCCTTCTGCTGAGAGGTATTTGCTTAGAATATGACTCACAACTGTCTTTATTTATGGTGTCTCAATCCTTTCCATCTCGGTCCTTTTCTTTTGTCAATCTCCGTGTTCTCCCTCTGTCTAATTTGGATGACAAGGCCTTCCAGGCAGGAGCGGTATCTCTCGTCATCTCTCTAAAACGCCAGCCACTAGTTGCAATGCTAGATAAATATTTAATGATAATAATTGAACTTGACAGTAACAATACTCAGCCACACTTACATTTTCTAAGCCCTTTCAGACACGGGCTAATTAATTAATTGCAAATTTACAAACAGGATAATTAAAGGATGCCCTGGCTGAGCAAGAAAACGTGCCGAGAGTAGTAGAGGGCTTGTGGAGGGATCACCATAAATCAGGGCAGGGAAAGGAAAGTTGCAAAGGGTGCACCCTTCTCCCGGAGCTGCGTTAAGCCCGTGGAGTGGGAGGTCTGAGGACGTTCTCAACCATTCGGTTCACAAACCTGGATCCAGTTCGTGATCCTACCCCTCTCCCCACCTCCCTCGTATAATTGCATCATCCCTCCTCCCTCCCCTAAGGGAGAGTCAATTAAAATAGTTGGGTTTGATTTTTTTTCTTTGAAGGGCAACCAGTGCCCTTTATTTGATGTAAAAGTTGGATTTGTTGGATTTGGAATGGCAGAAACAAGCCCCTTCCATCCCCCTTGGGAACGACCGACCGGCCCCCGTGAGACTGAGCCCCGCTTCGCCCCAGGGATCCCCTTCCTCCCTCCCAGTTGCTGCCCCGGTGTTTGTCACACGAGGAGAGGGTGACCGGGACAGGGCAGGGGCATCGAGAGCTGGGGTCCCCTCTACCAGCTTCACAGCTTCCCCCCCCAAAAAAGCAAGATCTCCCCAGGCCACACGAGCAGTGTGAAATAGCCAGACCGCCCCAAGGAACCTGACGTTTTCGTTGCATCTTCTCTTTTCACTGCAATGCTTTCTCTTCTTCGCTTCTGTAATATCTCCAGCCCCATTTCTCTGACTTTTCGGATGGGAAAATTTCTGTGCCCGTTCCTTTTCCGCAGTCTCCCCGGCGGAATATGAATGAGTTGAAAATTTAGGCCCCCAGCGATTGCTGCAACGTTTAAACCGAGCCCTATTCACAAATGTATTAGCAAATAAAAGAAACAAAAGCAGCTCTCGATGAACTTTGAGATCATTGTTTTGTTGTTTCTCAGCAGGATTTGGATGTTGATCAGGTATTTATGCAGATGTTCATAATCTGTGTCATTTGCCCTCATTTCAATGCGAGTGTTTGTTCACTTGAAAATATATTTCCGGAAAGTAATGGGGGAAAGTGAGTTGCCCAGGGCCATGCTCAGAGTCGGTGGCAGAGCCAGGAACATATCGCTCACTTCCCGCTCCTGTGTTTTAACCACAAGATAATCTTAATGAATAATAATAATTCATGTAAACACCTGGCCAAATTCATCCCAGGAGCAGCTCCAGTGCAGCAATTGGCGTTGTATCAGAAGAAAAATGAGCTGGTGTGTCGACTCTCTGCACGCTCCCTCCTACACAGGAGGAAGAAGGTGAGTGTTTGCAGTGGATTTCCTCTCCTGTCCTCCTCCTTCTCGTCCTCGTTCGTGCGGATGAGGGAGGCTCATGCCGGGCTGGATAGGACGGTGATTCCAGCCAAGCCACTCCTACGTCAGCTGCTGAGACGAGCATAATTATTATTTATTATTTGTGTTGTGGCAGCACCAGGAAGCCTCAGTCACAGCACCGGGGTCACGTTGCTCTCCGCGCCGTACAGATATCCCGAAGAGCAGCCGATCAAAGCAGAAGACAACAGGCAGCCAGGGGTAACGTGGCAGCGTACCCGCTGCCCTGGGCCACGCGCCAGCTCCGTCCCCTTTGGTGTGGCAGGGACACGCGCCTCCTCCAGACACCATGCCGGCTGCCGGGTGACCGACATCCAAGCCCTGAGCCCTCCCTTTGCAGTCCCTGCCTCCCGGGCACACCCGAGCTCGCCGGTGGCGGGCAGCAGCGGGCTCCGAGGGGCTGATTCGTGGGGGTTTTGGGGAACACAGAAACAGGAGCGGAGAGGTCATATGACCAAAACTGCCTGGCAGAAAATGCTGAAGTTACCAGAAGAACGAGGCGCGCAGGAAAAGCTCCGCTGTGAGGAAAACTGGTTGTACCAGAGCTGGTGCGACTTCTTGAGCTGCCCAGGCACTGCCTGGCTCGCCACAGCCGGGAGAGCCGTCCCTCCACGCCAACGTGGCACCAGGAAGTTTTCCTGACAGAGGAGCCCGAGTGCCTGCAGTGCCCTGGATACAGGTGTGAGTCGGGCTCCCTCCTTCGCTTCCCCTTTCCCAGCCTTCTGCAGAGCCAGGGAGATGTGCCGGCCAGCGGCCATCCGTGGCGGGCGGTGAGGTTTCTGACCCTCCAAGCACTGAGGTCTAGAGCAGCATCCGAATCACAAAAAGAGGGGTCAAAATCCCATGAAAAGGATGACCCGGCTACACCCACCGGCTGCACATGGTGGCCCAGGAGGTCCCGTCTCATGGGCCTGGTGGGCAGCTGGTTTCCCCCCCTGCCCTGCACATTTGCTGTTCATCTCATGGGACACCCACCTCCACCTCTGTCTTAGCACTGAATCTAGTTTACAGGCCGTGTTAGCAGGAAAGATTCACAGTGGCATCACCGTGCATTAAAAGCTCCTTATTAACATCTTGGGGGACCCATCGGGGAGCCAGGAGCCTCTGCGCCAGGTGCAGGGTTGTGTAACTCCTGTAAAACACGTTCCCTGACTCCTCCCTTCACCCACCCCACCACCCATCCTGCTTCTCGTCCGCGCTTGTCGCCGTGCTTGAGTCAGTCCCGTGATGGCTCCGGCTCCAAGCTTCGTTGCTTTGCCAGGGTCTGCATATAAGCAGGAAAAAAAGGTTTTATCAGGAATTTCACTGTACACTGTGGAAATGGCCCATGGGAGCCTCCATGGAGGATTGGTCTGGGGCACCAGCATGGCTTGGTGAGCTGGAGGACCATGCTGATCTGGTCAGCTCCTGGAAGAACATCAGCGCTGCCTTGACTACTGTGGCTTTGAGTTTTCCCCTTTGATACAGCCTAACTTATAGCTACGTGCAACAATTTATAACATGAAAAGCTCCACGCAAGCAGCAGTAGCTGCCGTGAGGTGTCTCTGACCTCCTTCGAGACCCATGAAGCTCCAGCACTGAGCACTTGTGGTAGAAGATCTAACATGATGGAGAAGGTACCCAGCAGGAGCAGTTCCAGTCTGGTGACACCAGCCCACGAGCAGAAGCTCTGCAAATCCTTTCCCATTTGAGCAGAGCTGGGGCAGTTCACGGCTCTTGAGACCTAACCTGGTTCTCTGCTCGTTGTCCTGGTCGCGTTTCAGCCCAATCTTTCCTTGGTCCTTTTCAGTGCCTGGATGTGCAAGATCAGTGACTAACGGCGACCGGTGCTCGCACCTCTCCGGGTGAGAGCGGCTGCTGGCTGGCGTGCCTCCCATCCAGCAGCGATTCTTCCAGCCCCGCTCAGCGTGCCCAGGACTTTCTCTAGAAATGCCCGAGTCTCACGCTGACCGTTTTGGCTCAAGGGCTGAGCTGAGCCAACTCAGGACCTTGCAGGATCAGGCCCTGGGGCAGAATTGCGGGTCACGCAGCAGGTGCGTGGTGCAGCACATCCCGGGGCCAGGGGCTGCCAAGCTGGGGGCCCAGGCAGGGAGGGTGACGAGCCAGGACTTGGAGCCAAGGAACCTTCCCCGCTTGTGAGACAGCTGGAGTGACGCAGCGCTAAGGCCTGAGCTTTGCAGACCTAATGGAAAATCCAGGGCAGTCGACGGGAGTCTTTCCATGAGCGTTGACATCTTTTGGGGCCAAGCCTTTGATTCTGGAGCTGGCCTCAAACTTTTTCCAGCTTTTTCAGGTGTTTGCAAATGGTATTTGGTTTCGGCCCCACTTCCAGCCTGATGGAAGCGACTTGGATAGCAACTCCCCGGAGACCGACACCTACATCTGCACCGTGCTGAGCTCAGACTTCCACCTGCTCCGGGAAACATGTGTGGCCCATCACACCCAACATCCCGACAGAAACTGCGTCCGCCACTTCCCCATCGCCCCGTCCGTTCCGCGGTGTCCCATTTTTTCAGTGAAAGAGGGAATCGCAGGCGTGTTGGGACACACACTTAACGCACAGACTCGTCTCTTTGGGTGATTGAGGATGCGCGTTTGCCCGAGCGGGTGCTGTTGAACAACAATGATTAAGGGCTCAGAGGAAAAGCTGAGTCACCCCAAGGGCATGCTGTTACTCCTTACCAGAGAGGGAGCTGTGCGGGGAATTTGCCTGGCGCCGGTTCACAACACGTGAACTTACATCCTCACGTGACGCGATGCGGCAAGCGTTGCGCTGCCGATCGCGCTTTCTTCCTTGATCCCTGGCCTAGACCGAAGGAAAAGGCGAAAGATCCCTGAGAACCCCTCTCTGGTGTTAGGCTGGGCTCCATGCATCCTCAGAGAAGTCTAGGAGATCCTGCTCTGTAGCCCTGAGGCAATCAGAAAATCCCCATTTCTGTATTTACCCATCTCAGGGCTTTGATTTCAGCTTCTCCCAACTATTTGTGTAAAAACAAAACTTTTGGAGACCCATAGGTCTCCGCACAGCACAGCTTCTTGGCCTGAGGTGGACACCAGAGCCTTGAGTGCTCCGTGTTGGCCAACCGTCAGCATCGCTCCTCGTGGTGGAGCTGAGGTTCCGTCCTGGAAATCTGAATTGCAAGTGCAGTTCCCATAACGTGCATGTTCCTGCTCCATCTCGGCACTGCTGAGCAGCGAACGAAGGTGGAAGAGAGGGGGCAGGGAGGCAAAATTTATGTAATTACCTGCAGGAACCTTTCTGCCTCTGTGTTGAATGGAGAAACCAGAATACAGCCAAGGTTTCTGCAAGCTGGGCAAACATCCCGACCAGAGAAGGCTTTCTTGAAACTCCACTCTTCCAGGCGGTGCCTTTCTTGGCTGTTGCTTTGGCAGCACCCGGCCAGAATGTCTGGAGGCTGTTACAGGGCAGGACTGCTGCCTCCTCTGTTTTCTTATGAAATACACCCACAAAGCAACCTGCAGAGGCTCCAGTCTGCCAAATCAAAGGGATCGCAGTTGTCCCAGGGCTACACACTCAGCAGCATTCCAAGCAAAGCTGCATTTCTAAAACCTGGGCTGCAGAAATTAAAGGCACAGGCAGCCTTTCCCTCCCCTGTCCCCACTGCCTGCATCCCGTCCTCCCTTTGCTCCCCCCCGTTCCCCCAAATCGACGGGAACTGAACAAATCAACAACTTTTCCAGCCCGCACCAAAATCCTGGCCCCTGCAGCCACGGTTGATATCGATTCCCCGGCGCCAAGTCCCTTGTGATTATGTTCTCCCACACGATCAGATTAAGTCTGTCTTTGCTCCCGTTCTGGACTGATTAATGTAGAGATTTCATTCTTCTTCAAGTACCTCTCTCTCCTCAAAATGTTCCGGTATTCTTTGCACGGCCAAAGGGGCACGAGCGAGTTGTCCCCTCTTGTCAGCAAAGAGATTCCCAGCGTGACCCTCCCCTGGGCGAGGGGGCAGGAGCTGGTGCGGGGATGCCGTGGCGTTGCTGTCTCTGCAGAGGTTCTCAGCTGAGCCCCACTCGGCAGCTCACATCCCTTTTCTGAAACAGGTGGAAACCTCCCCCGAGCCAAGGAGTTGGGAAAGAGGAAGGGAAACACCTTTTCGTGGGCTCTGGATTTCTGTACCACGGGCTGGACTCATTGCCACTCGCTTTACTTCACCGAGCGAGGAGAGCACAGCTTCTGGGGACTCTTTGTAGCACTCATGGATGGAAGAGGACACCCTCAAAGGGTTGTTCATCCCACTTCATGTCCTCTCCGCTGGATGCTAGAGGAAGCCTGGGGACAACTTCTCTCTGGGTGTCTCCGGCGGGACAGATCTCAGCTTCCTTCCTCCAGTCTTCTTGGGGGCTGTAGGCTCTGCCACGGCCGCTTTCTGTCCCACCACTTCTGCCCCTTCTTGGCAAGGCTGGGCCAAGTCAGTCCACTCCATTTTGCGTGGCAGACAGGATTCTTCACTTTCTTGCACCTCTGCAACAATAGCACTTCTCAGCCTCTTTGCCCGAGGCCAAATGGCAGTTTCTGGCATGAGGACACACGAAATCTTTCCTCGTATATTATGTTTTCTTAATCCTCTTTATTGTTTGTGTTGTCTTTTTGGATTCACTAATGTAGTCTCTTAAAGTGCAGTGTCCACAAGCGGATACAATGAGATTGACGTGTTTCCCATTGTCGGAATTCAAACATTCTCTTGAAATCAGAGTTTGCTGAAGAAAAACACCAGTACTGAGGGAAACACATCATCTGGACAAGCTTTTCCAGGTAAAAACCGTTGATGGACTCTCCAGTTTTCTGTTACTTTAATGTCTGAGCATTTTTTCTGCAAGATTGGTGGGTCGTAACCAAGTTACTCCAGGACATTTTGTTTTCTTTTTTTTATTATGGTTCTTTCTTCTTCTCTCCTATTCCAGGTGGAAGAATCTTATCTGGGAGAAAAATGAGACAATATAGAGAAGCATCATAGAGAATATGCCAAACCTTGGCGTCTACGTAAAAGCTGTGGGTTTCAAAAGAGCAGGAAGATGAGGATGGAAGGAAAGGAAGAAAAACTGGCAAGGAAGAAGGTACCAGATAGGAAAGACCTTGTCCCGGAGAGCGAGCGTGGTGCAAGCCTGAACCCAGACAGGGCACAGCAGAGCTGTGGATGGGGACGTTCTGCAACCTGGCGTCCCTGGAGCCCTCGGGAAGGGTGATGCAGCAAAGCCAGGCTGCCCTCCCCTTCACGTTGCCAGGCCCTCCAGGCTGGAGCCAGGCTGAAATCTGTGCATCTTTCCACATGTGATGAGGCAGGAGGTATCAGTATGAGGGCACCTCTGCTGTGGGTCTCATCACATCCAAACAGGGAGAAACCACGTTTCTTCCTCAGCAGGTAGAAGTTAAAACACTTTGGCTGTTTTCTTAACCCGTTTCAGGGTTTTGGGACTGCCCTGCTACCTCTGCCCAGTACTTGACCCACACGGGCGACAGCTTGTTTTGCCCGGTGGCCATCTGTGCTGTTCCACCACTCTTGTTTCTAGTGGGACTTGCAGACTCTTGGACAGTTTGAAAGTTAACGAGAAAGTTAGAAAAAAATAAGAAAAAGTAGTCCAAGAGAGAAACCTTTCAGTGCCTTAGAGCGGCTACAAATGGTGAATATCCCAGGAGAGCTGGACTGTAATTCCTGCTCGTTTAGCATCAAAGGATGCTCCGAAACTTTACCTTCCTGGTGACGTCTCTTCTTCCCAATGAAAGATGACCCAGGTGACCTTTGATTGAATGTCTTGATAGTCCAGAAGGCAGGGAGCAAGATAATTAGAGCCATAACATCTGATCACAGGAGAGAGGTGAAGGCAAGGTAGGGGCAGAACAATGCAGCTTTTCAATAGCGGGTGTGACTGCCGGGATGGTCACAGAGGGGCTGGGGAGGGGGTAGGAGCACAGGGTTTAAAAGGGGGGTTAAGTAGCTTATTTTTGAATAAAAGGTGCAGGAAGCTGGTTGTTATCTTCCCAGTGCCATTCAGACTGCAGGTGTGACTTAATCTCCTGGCTGGGGCAGATGGGTGCTCTGGGTATCGGCCACCTTCCCCAGATCTGCAGGAGACACAGATGGGAATTTCAACCCGAATTTCTCAAGCTGTGGCCGTAGGCACTCAAAAACCTGAGCATCCTTCCTCTCTGCCCAAAATGGCAAGATCTTTTTAAGATCCACGACTTTGGGGTGTGTTCTCAGTGTGTGTAAGCCTCATCCCCAAGCTTTGGAGATGCCAGAACGAGAAATTCTCTCCTTAGCGAGTGTCTCCAGCAGCTGGGGCTGTCAGAGACGGTGGGAGATGCACAATGCAGTTTCAGGATGTGGCAGCAATCCCTCCCGTGCGTCACCATCCCAGCATCAATTCCTCACAGCTGTCCTTGCACCCATGCGAGTTCTTCCTTAAGGCTCATTTCCCCCAACATTCCTTTTTCACATCTTCCCCTTCACCTCAGCTCCCCCAGCTCCGTTTGACGCGGAGCCCTCATCGGGAGGGTCTTATCCTGCCCGCAGTAAAGCACCGTGTGTTTCCAGTGCTGGATCAAGGCTGTTATTAGCCATCACCTGGAACCTCGCTGTCTCGTTCATTCACATCCAATCTCTTTAGATCCTTGTCTTTTTTCCCTCCTCAAGACAAGGAGCATTAAGTGAAAAATGATGAAAAGCCCCAGCGTACCAGCTGAAAGCTCCTGCTTCCTCTTTGCTGCTTCTTTTTTTCCCCCCCTTGTTTTTGCTGGAGCCCCAGGAAGCGTCCACACAAGTGCAAAATTATTTCCATGCAGGGCTCTGCTCGCGTTAAAACTCTACGGGCTGCTGGTGCACAAGTCCCTACACAGCTCTCGAACAAATTGGACCAATTTGGAGTGATTAGTGAAGAATTCACATATGGTGTCCAGCCAGCACGACCAATTGCCTCCTGCAGCCCATTAAGAGCCATTTACTGTGATGGGCCCATTTGTCTTTGTTGTTAGTTCTGGCAGGGCCAGTGACAGCTCTTTGGCTGGCCACTGGGCCAACCTCTCCCTGACATCATCTCAGGGGTAACAGGGCAAGGCTGAGACGCACATCGAGTCTGACACAGGCTGATGGATGTCCCAAGGAGCCGTGCCAGGCGGGGCTGGGGGGGCCTTTCCAAGGAACGTGAAGAGGAGTCGCCATTGGGGTTGAGTGTTGGGTACCGGTGGCAGCACACAGCCACAGGGTGGAGGTGAGACCTTGATGGCACCATGATGGTTACTGTGAGAAGGACATGGTTGGGGAGATGGGGATGGACTGCTCACCGTGTGCTGGACATGCCCTGATGCGTATGGAAGTTGGACAGAGCTGAAGTTGAAGCCTGTGGTCCCCTGAGGGCCAAAGGATCACAGAATCCCAGAATGTTGGGGGTTGGAAGGGAGCTCGAAAGATCATCTAGTCCAACCCCAACCAACCAGGACAGTCTGGTGGGTGTGCATCAAAGCGACCAACTTCATCATGGGCATGGTCCTCCTGTAGCTGCAGCAAAAATGTGGAAAGAAAGAAGCAGCAAAGAGCAGGACAGGACCTTCGAGAGGCATTTCATTGGTATCAGAGTCGGAGAGTGGGACCCGCTGGCTGTGGGCAGGTTTCTAGCGGTGAGATGCCTTCTGCTGCCGTAACGGTTCTGGTGCAGGCGGGTGAGCAGCCGTGCTGGCTGAGGGGTGTTTACACCGGGGTAACGATAACCAGGCTGGTGGTTATATGTCCATGACTACAGAGCTAAAAAATTCATACCCTTTGACTGACACAGGTGTCACAGCTCAAAACTCTCAACAGGACTGAGAAACAAATCCGGCTCCAGGTTAAATTCGAGCACATTTTGCAGGTTGGGTTTGAAAGACCTGGAATACGTGACGCGAAGAAGGATGAGCCAGCCCGGAGGAGCTGCCCATGATTGGAGCTTCGCCCGTGTCTGGTATTTTCAAGACTTCAAGATTGTTTCCCCCTTGTGTTTTGGGTTAATCCAAAGTGATTTTTTTTGTGGGACTGAAAGACAAAAAAATAAATGAAATTGATGCCAACCAACTTTTCTTTCAAAACCCAAGATTTCGAGGAGTACCTCTTTTCTATACACAACCAAAATCAATGGCATGTGATTTGGGATGGGAACAAAACTGCCAGGCCTTAATATCATGAACAAAATACCTTCGTTCTTTAAATTGTTGTTCCGATGAAGGTAATCACCTAGAACTGCCATGAAACCTTGTGATTTATGAGAATTTACAATTATTTGTGAGCAAGACAAAGCTTTTTGCCTCCTACCAGTGCCCAGGTCTTCTTTGAAATGGCACTTATGAAGTTTGACCTGGTTTTAACCTTTTTATAAAGTAAAAAAAAAACAACAACCCGGACCAATACTGTCCCCCCCTCCCCAGCAGTCAACTTTCTCTGGCAAAGGCGAGTGGTATTTTAACACTTGGGTCCCTTGGACAATGCCAGCCTGTGAGTTGTTTTGTGTTGACAGCCGCTATTGTGTCCGTCCGGGGTAATTAAGAATTCGATCCAGAGCTTTTAAAACTTCTCGGACTGACAGATCCTCTCTGCAGCAAGACGCTGTCGGTGCTCTTTGGAGGGGCGCTAAAAGGTTTCTGTCCCGGGCCATAGGGCACCAGGACACCTGGGTGCGTTCGGAGCGGATTTGGAGAGGGCTATTTTCGCCATCTCCTCGGCAATTGGGGCGATTTGAGGAATTGGGGTCAATTATAACCAGCCTTCACCTGTCTTGCTCCCACAGAGAACTGGAGCCAGATGGCAACCTGCGGGACTGGCCTCTCCCACTCCCCTTCCCGCTGGAGAGAGGAACCTGGAGCTCGCAGCGCTGCAAACCGCCGCTCGATGTTAAGTACAACGATGGAGGTGGAACAAGGGAGAAAGGAGACATCCATTCTGGTCCAAGTCTCTCTGCTCAATAGCTCACGCAGCGAAAATCTCGGTGGATGCGAAGAGCCTGACCCCGAGCATCCCAAAAATCCCCTCTTGACTTTTTCCACCCGAATTATGAGGCTGGTAAGTAAGTTTCGGTGATTCAGGCTGGAATTTCATGACCACTTCGAGATGAAATCTGCTGTAAATCTGGACGTGTCCAGCCTGCAGCTACTCAAAAAGTGGATTTAGGGGGTTGTGTGTGGGCACCAGGCTCTGAAATGCTGGTTATGCTTTCAGTGATCTCCCCAGCAGAATTCATCGACACCTGTGTCTTTCTCCCATGATGTGATGCCACCCTTTTTCCTTACTAATGTTCTCCTCAATCTTACTGCTTCATATAACCTTGGAGACACTGAACTGAACCTGTTATCCTCCCCAAGACCTCCTGTCCTCTCCTCAGAATGTCTTGATGACGTTGCGTCAGGGAATCCTTTAGTTTTAGGAGACACACACAAAAAAAAAAACCACAAAAAAGCAATGGTGAGTTATGGCAGGACCAACAAATCTTACAGAGAAGGTGCTGAATTTCCAAAGTGAAACTTTAAGTACTGCTGCTGCGGCTGGAGTGTGTGGAGGGGAGGTATTGGCCTCCTTTTGGTTCAAAGACATGAAACCTCCGGGGGAGGCAAAACTCCTCCAGCTGGTGAAAAAGCAGAGCTGGTCTAGATGTTTGCGCTCTCTACGTGTACATCACCCAAATAATTCCTTCTCACTGCCAGCATCTCACCCTTTCGTTTCTCCTGTTCTTTCTTACGAGGTGCTCGGGTGCAACTCGTCAGGTATCAGCACACCAGCGGGGTCAGGTTTTTGCCAGGAATTGCAGAAGAGCCAAAATTTCATCCGTGTGTCTGATTTCCTCCTGCCCTCTTGTGTTGTCATCGCACCCTTTCCCAATGTATTTAACCCGAGCGACGCTGTTTGGCACCTCGTGTCCTCTTTCTCCCCGCTGCCAAAAGTGACATAAGACGTCGTGGCCTTACCCTTTAGCACAGACTCATCAGCTCTCGGGTTTGCAAGCCTCTGGTGTGATTCAGCAGCAGATCAGACGCTCGCTGTGCCCTTCCAGGGTGATGTGCGCAGCAAACAAGCAAAGTGAGCGAAACTGGGCAAGTGCTCCCAGCTGAGGATCCGACCCACGATTCGATCGCAGGTGTGCGGTCCGGCCTTGCCCGGGACATTCAGTTGTGCAAGAAGGAAGAAAAGAAGAGTGGAAGAGGTGAAATGAGCCCCTTCTGCCCCGGGTAGCGTCCCAGTTGCGGTGACATTGCCTGGAGCCAGCAAGGCTGTGGCTGGGATTAGTTTTTTGGTCGATGAGTGTGGGATGTTTTTCAACAGTTCGAAAAATGTGTCGGTTCTGAGGAAATTGTATTTGCAGCCTCTCCACGTAAAGCAGCTTCTCCGTGCCCTCGATCGCGTTGGTTGCCCTTCTCTGGACTGTCTGTAGCTTCACATCTTGAGACACGGTGGCCAGAATCGCACCTGGTTCTCCAGACACATCAAAGTTTTATACAGCGTGCGCTGGGTTATCCTCAGCACCACCTGCCTGGTGCTACCCAATTCTCTTGGCTTTTTTTTGGCTGCCACCGTACGTTAAGGTAATGAGTTCAGAGAATTGCCCGTGATGACTCCGAGATGACTCTCTCTTCCCTCTATCTACCAGTTCTGACTTCAGCGCTGTGTAGGCACGGTTTGCGTTACTTTCTCCCAGGGGTATTAACATTACGTACACTTAGATCATTTGCCTGGGTTTTGCTCACTTATTTAGTTTCTTGAGTCCCTCTCTGTTGGTGCAATGTTTGAAAAAGGGCCCAGTGTCATCCTCAAACTCTCTCAGAATGAAGCATTTTGTTGGGCAAGAATCGATTTGCCTTTTTATTCCATTCTGTTAGAAATTCTGAAGGTTTCTTACCTTCATTGCCCTCAGGAGGACTACTTATTCATTTTTAGTCTCACTGTTTCCCATTAAATCGAAAGAAAAATGGCTTTACTGTACTCTTCTTGTAACATCAGGTCTTGACATGATTCAACAGAACCAGATTTGGGGGCCGAAATTTTGTTTGGGAGTGTTTCCATTTTTCTTGTCATGTCCACGTTGATCTGAAATGGGGAGCAGGGGCATAAAAGGGAAGAGCCTGTGCTCGTTGGGTTGCCTCCCAGCAAATGATTTCATTTACGAACACAAAGCCAGCCTTGCTTTCCTTGACACTCTCCAGACCTCACCAGGAATCGCAGGTGTAGTTAAAAAGTAATTGGATAAAACTACTCCATAGTCCCCGGGAGTCCCTTTGGCAAAGCATTTCCTGCGAACATGAATGAACCGAGGTCTGGAGAGTGCAGGGAAGCCAGGAGGAATAAGCATTTCTGTGTTAGCTGGCAAGAGCAGGAACCAGCAATTTTTGGCTCGCGTCCTCTCCATCTGTCAGGGGTGCAGCGCTGAGGGAAAATTAAGATAGCAGCTTGGTCCTTTGTCGGAGGCAGCGTCGCGGTGTTCAGGCGGGGTGATGAAAGCTGTTTGTGCAAGACCGAGTCAATCCGAAAGTTTCCTCGTCTCTGATGGGGCTGGAGCAGAGGACTCAGCTTGGGCTGAAGGCTGCCCCGGCCAAGCCCTGCTCCTCTCAGGGAGTCCTGTAGCACGTCTGGAGTAGCAAATGGACGTGGGGAGGTCGTGTATCGCTGATCGAGGGAGAGGGTCGTCTCTGAGGCCACTTTTCTTCAGCCTGGTCCTTTGGGGTAGTCCAAGAGCCATTTCTTTCTGGCATCCCAGTAATCCAGGTTTCACCATCTTCATCTCTTAGAGACCCTCGGGAAGCCACACGGGGTTACAGCCTTTAGCCCTTTGGAGGGCTCTGTCTTCCTTAATTCCTTGGTGGGTGTAGGCAGAAGGAACAAGCCTGACGGGATCAGAAGAGCAAAGCTCCCAAAAGCTCCCACGCCAGACACATCCTCACGTGGCCGACGGGGTCGTTGAGCTCCTGCAAGGCCAAGGTTCAGCATCACCCTGGCCAGACCCAGGTTGGTTGAAGCAGGACTGGAGCAGAGAGGTTTCCTTGCCAGTGGCGAGCTCAGGTTCTGAAAAGCTGCCAACTTTCCTTGGGAGCACGGGGGGGTTGTATGGTGTATATCAGGACTGTGCCTTATAAATGGCAGGAACTGCTTATATACACATAAACATGGCGAATTGTCCTTTTGAGTGTCGTGAGTTTGTTGTGTGAAAGACGATGGGAATTTGGTCCGAGAGAATAGAGAGGGCTGGGAAGCTGCTGTCGTCTCTGAAACCTCGTTGTTCCTCCTGCGACCACTAAGCTTGAAGAAACCCACGTGCAGAAATATTGGCCTCGTCTGCAAAGCTGCTGGTGGGGCCCAAAGTGCACTGATGGGCCTTAACAACCCCCAGCCTCACCTGGGGTCTCCACCCTCTGCCTATAGGTTGAAGAGCCCTATTTAAGCTCAACCCCTGGGTTTGCACTTTTCCTCTGAGCTATGTTGTGTCTCTGGCTTTGTCTGCTGGATGGCTCTGGGATGTTCGTAGAAGGCAGCTGGTCTCCTAGACAGATCTCTCAGACCTGCCTGGTGGATTTGTCTCTATCTCCTGCTGCTCTGGGTGGAGCTGGGACCTGACTGATGGCTTTGCCTTTTTCAGGACTGCACACGGACTCTGCTGTGGTCACCCTCAGCCCTTGGCTCTTGGACGAGCCCTGATCCTGTTCCTCCCCAGCAGTTCCTTTTGAGATGAAAGATGTTCAGCAGCAAGGAGGACTAATGTCGCTGGAGCCAGCAGAGAGATATTGCAACAGGATTAGAGAGTTTGGCACCGTGGTCACGCGGCTCTGATGGGCGTAGTTGTGAAGGTGTGAGTAAACTCCTGCTCCGCGGACGAGATCTGTGTTTCTCTAGAGATGCTTCAGCTCTTGGTGGGCTGAGACAAAGAAACAGTTTCTGGGACTGAAGCGGTTATGAAAAAGATAGTTTGAAGGACCAAACTGGATTAGGTGTGCCTTTTCGGTTCTGACTCTGAACATCTTACAAGTTTAAATAGGAAAGGCAAAAGGCAGGAAGAGGAAATATAATCTGGACTTGTGCTCCTCATCTGTAAAAATCAAGGCACTTTTGGAAAAAAAAACCGAACTGGCAGTGGTTTCTCTCTGCTGCTTGTGAATCGAAAGATGTTTAAGACAATGTATGGAAGACTACAAGTGATAACTGACTGCAGTTGTTCCTATTTTGCATTTTAATGAACTGAGGTACGATGGCTCAGCTGATGTTTGGTAACTCATTAAGCTACACTAACAAGATCAAGTGCCAGCATGCCCACGTCCCCTTAAATGCAGTGAAGTTCACCTGGGACCCTTAGTGCCATCAGCAAGTTCATGGGAGCTGGGGTCAAATAATAAAATGCCCTGAGCGTGGTCTGCCCTGATGGCTGGGCTGGACCGAGTGCCGGAGCTTTGTGAGAGCTGGGTGCTGCGGAGACCTGCTCACCTTGCTGGAGGGCAGGGAGCACAGCGTGAACCTTGACTCCTTGGACTTACCCAGGCAAGGCGGTGGTGCTCAGCCAAGCTTTCAGCAGGGAATGGCCCACCTGCACAAGGGACAGCTGGGACAGGTAAGATAAAGCTGCTCTTGTGCTCGGTTGGGTTGCGAGGTGGGTTTTGCTGGATGAGCATAAGTTCAGCAGCCCTGGGAACGGAGAAATCTGAGGCTGTGCAACACCAACAGTCCTGCCCTGCTCCGTGGGGATAAGCACAGGCGGGTGTGTGATGGCTGAGGTTGCCTAAAAACCTGGCTGTGTGTGCTCAGTTGGTTTGTTGGCTGCAAACCCAGCAGGTGAGCCCCCCTTCTCTGCACCTCCTGCTAAAGTTTGGCCCAGTCTGATGAAAGTGGACACGCACTTCCCCAAGGAAACCACTTTCCAGTGCACACAGGTAAACTGCTCCTGAGCTGAAGCGCCACGTGTGTGCGATGATAATCCTTGCTTTGATTAGCACAGGGGAGCACCAGAGCTGAGAGCAAGTGTCTGTGGAGCTTGAACTTACCCAGTTGAGTGCTGCACATGTCCATGCCCTCAGCTGCCTCTGGGTGCTCTGGGGCCCCTTGCCTCTGTCCACGATGCTCTGGCACTTGCAGCACTCACCAGAGCTGGCATCAGCCATCAGGGTGGCACAGAAGGACTGAGGCTGGAAGATCTCCAGGGAAAAGTTTCAGAGCCAGCTTCATGGTTTTGATGAACGAGCAGATGAAAGGTGAGGGCAGAGACCTGGAGGAGTTCCAGCAGGTGGGAAGTTCAGCCCTGGAGACCTCTGGTCATTCCCAGGGCTGATGGAAACCACCTGGTACCCTTCAGGCTGCCTGTGGCTGCTCCAGAGCTGCCACCCCCCAGTGTGGTGCCTCCAGGTGGTAGAAGCAGCTCTTGTGATGCCTTTGCCAGCTGAGGCACCTTTGCAACAGGGGTGTCACTGGCCTGCACCCACGAGTGTCCCTCCTGGCTCTAGCAATACCGACTGCTGCTTCTTCCCTCTGCTGGACCCTGTCTTTGAACTTGACCAAGTGTCACTGGAGCAGCAGCTCTCGCACAGTTCTCCTTCCAGCTTCTTTTTGCAAACACTGCCAGAAATGCTTTTACTAAGCAAAAGCAAAGACTGATGTCATCCCAAGTCTCTGCGAGCCAGGGAAGAGAGCAAAGGCGCAGAGTGCCTGTATCTTAATCCAACTGTGGTTGTTCCTGCTTTCAAGCCCTTATTACCTGCCTAATTCCGCGCTAGGATATTGCTCAGACATCTAAGGAGATGCAAGCTGGCAATTTCAACGCGCTCCTAAAAACATCTCCAGCAAAACACCCGCCGGTGCCAAGCCCTTGGCTCCTGGCTCCTTAACCTGTTTCTACTAAGTAAGGAGATTTCCAGGGCGAGTCTGACTTGGCCCTGCAGGAGCCATCTTTCCTCCTGCCAAGGCTTGGGCTGGAGCGAGCTGCTCCGGAGCTGTCACTCAGGGAGCAGGAATGCAGGCGAGGCTGCCCTGTGGTTAGAAGGACTCCACCCCAGAGACAGAGGTAGGCGCCCAGGTACCAACACCGGAGACTTGGGGCTCATCCAGGGTTGTTGATGACAGGCGCCAGATCTGTTTCTTAACCCTTTGGCTGGCTGCGAGGGTTTGCCCTGTGCTGAGCTGGTGGTTGGAGTGGGAGCAGCTGGTGGATGGGGCATCTTGAATGGGAAAAGAGGGATCCAGTTCTCCCTCCTGTTTCCTGGGTCTAGGGGATGTTTCCCAGCTGGAGATTTATGTTTAGGGGAAGGGGTCCCTGTGTTATTTTTGTCCTGGAAGGCTGGAAAACTGTAGTGTGCTAAAGCACGAATCTGTTAATTTTTACTTTTTTTTTCACTTGAGGTTTGGGTTTCATGTTGATTGTTCTGCTGAGGTCTCTGTGGAAGGCTCAGGGTCAAAACAAAGATGGTCAGTCTGGGAGTGCTGTCCTTCAGCAGCGTGTACTTTCTTCCTTGATGAGAGTCCCAGCCCAGGAGTTTTGGAAAGTCTGACCCAGTAAATATTTCCCTGGCTCGGTCGCCCCAGTTTCAGTTGCACCTTCCTTGTGATGACAACATCCCGCTGGCCCCGGGTACCCAGGCAGCCCTGGAGAAATCCTGGTGGGGGACAAGGCTGGGGCTGACAGCGTGCAGCTCCAGATGCTGGGGGGAGCCCTGCTTTAGGGCCAGGGGCTGTGCTGTGACCTTGCTGTGCCCAACCCTCACTCTCCATCTCTAAAACGGGGATGGCTTTTATCTGTCCTCCTCGGATGCAAAGCTCTCCCCGCTGTCACACCAGTAGAAATCCCCAGCTGGGCCCTGGAGACTCTACTGGTATCCATGTCCCATGGGTTGTTTTTCACTTGTCGTGTAGCTTCTACGCGCTCAAGTATGTGGAAAGATCAAGCCCACAGATCTCTCCTTGCCAGCAAGTGGAGCAGGTGTCCTGCTCAGTTCTTCCCCCTGCAGATTTTGGATATTCAGAGAGCTGAATTCCGGGTTTTGACCTGTCTTCCCTCCTTGTTCTTCTTATGTACTTGCCTACCTGCCTTTACTGCAACGTTTAAATCCGTGCAGCGCAGCTAAAGAGCTGCGATTGGTCTTTGAAGCTGTCGTGTGTGCTCCGAGGTGATGAATGCAGTCTAGACCGTGGCTGTGTCAGCCCTTCCAAGGCACATTAAAAGCACATCACTGAGAGTTGAAGGGAAAGGTACAGATCTTGCTTCTTCCTTGCTTCTCCCCCGTTCCAAGCTTACGAGCCACATCCCTAAACGAGCTCGTTCTCCGCTCCCTGGTGACACTCCCCGAGTGCTGAGGAGGTAGCGCAGCAGTTTGTCTCCACGTGGGCTGCGAAGCTCTTTTCGCTCGTGTTTAGGGAGCATTTTGTAGCCTGTAACAACAAAGTGACACAGAAAGGGGAAATCATGTCGTTAAGGAATTTGTAGCCGTACGTTTGGGGGCTTGTTTTTATTGGAGAGGCGCTACAGCGTGTCTTAGCCCTGTACTGTACCCTAGAATTCCCTTTGCGGGGTTTTCTCCGTTCCTTGAGACAAAGCAGTCGTCTCGAGAAGGGATGCCCGTGTCCTGCTTACAGACCCCATTGGCATCCCCCCACCTCGTGCCTGCGGGCAGAGTGGCCTGCAGAGAGTTGCTGACCTTGAAGAGACACTGAATAGTTGGGGAACGGGCTCCCTGCTCCGGTTTGCAATCGCGTGCTCAAAGCCCCGTGCCCACCTCGCCGACCTCTCCTGACCTCCCTTGCCCAAGGGTCAATGTCTGCAAGTCAAGAAAGTCCTCTGGAAACAAAGGGGAATTTACCTTTGTGAAATGTGTGACCCTGGGCTCATCCCGGTGTGTGCTGCCAGGGCACTGGGGCCCCAGTGCGAGCAAGAATGGTTTCCTTGGGGCTGGCCGTGGATGGTGGAGTCCCAGCTCATATGTGGTAACGGTTCTCCTGCATCTCTGTCCTCTTGGTCAATCATTGCCTTTCGAGTGGTGTCCCAAGGGTGTTCCTCACCTGTTGAACCGCTTCATTTCAAACCCAGGGAAAGCCTTACAGAGTAGAGATCCCCCTTTTTTTTTTTCAAATGCAGCTTTAATGACCTTGTGGGTGAGGCTTCCTCAATTCCTAGTGTGGTCATCAAACATGTTATCAGCCTCTTTATCCCAAAGGACTTATATTGCAATGAAAAAAAGAGAAAACCAAACCCAGCACCAACATTAGAGCAAACCCAGGCTGTTAAAAAAAGCCCTTCGGGGAGCTCGCAGTCCCAGGGTGGGTTGTTGGGGGGAATTTACCTTCTTGCATCTTGCCTTCCCAGTGCTGACACAAGCACCACTGTGCTCCGAGACCCCATGTTGGTTTTAAGGAGGAACAAAAGCTACTGAGCGTGGGTGGGAAGGGTTAACTGGGAGCGAACCAGTGAAGTCTGCGTTCAGTCCAAGATGTTACACTGCCCAAGGAAACAGCCAGTTTTCGAGCTGGACGAGGCTGGCTCTGTTTGGGTGGGGGTTTTGAGCAGAGCTGCTGCCCTCGTTTCCGTGGGCACGTTGGGGTGACCCTGGCTCGGGACCCCGCCAGCCGGTTGGGGTGGGTGTGTGGTAACTCCTGCAACTCGCGGCGCGACCGGCTCCATGGGCTCGGCCGCAAACCCTCGTCCCGGGGTGATGTCACGGAGGACATCGCAATGTCGTCTCACGCCGCAACACGCTTCTGCTGACACAGCTTGACGTCACGTGGGCACCGCGATCTGTTGGGCACAACCGGGGCTGAACGCTCTGCCCTTGGCTGGAAGCTCTGTGTCAGCCGTGCCGATGCCCTGCCAGCCCGCGTCCGCACCGGCAGCACCTTCCAGCTCGCCTGGTGCTGACGCGCCGCTTTGAGAGCTGCCCGATGACTTGCGCTGCTGCCGCGGTTCGGGTTTCTGTTTTATCCTCGCCACCTGGAAACTCCGTCGAGGGTTTAGTCCTGGGTTTGGCTGGAGGACGGAGCCAGGGCAGCTGAGTTTGCTCGATGGGAGCTTGTTGGATCGCCGCGGGTTCTGCAGGCAGGAGTTTCGCTCAGGCCGAGTGATTCCTTGTGCAGAGAGCCCAGCCTGCTGCCTTCCGGCATCCCTTGCCTGGCGGCGGGTCTGATCGCGGGCAACACATTGGCTGATCCTTCTGGGAGCAGCAGCAGCAGCAACATGGCACCCAACGGTGCAGAGCTGCTGTCTGTCTGCTGTTGCATGCAACACCAGAGCTGGTTACTCTATCACGACTCCTAGCTTACAAGTCCGAGGGGGGGGCCTTGTTCTTTATTAAAGATCATGCTGAATCAAGCAGAACTGGGAGTGAGGAGATCTCCGGGGGTCATTGACTCACATCAAAGGATTCCTCAGAGAGCCCTGACTGTCTGTGTCAATAGCACTCAGTCATTCTTCAGGGCGAAGAGCCTCTCTCAGCTCCCATCCGGACTTTCTGTGCAGCCCCAGGACCTGGTACTGTGTCCTTGTCAACAGCAGTTGGATGGGCGACTCCTCTCTCCCTGCTAGAACCCACTGGTGGGAGCCTCCCAGTGCCTACGGCTGCTGTTGGGTGCCTTTGTCCTGCTCAGATACTCACAGGGAGCTCTTTCTCCTCTCTGCGCTCTTTCATTTTGTTCCATTTCTTGATCTCGACAACAAGCAGGCTATTCATCCCAGGGGAGGTCAGCTCCAGACCACCTACAAACTCGGCATCTGCAGGAGTGACCACGTCTCACCGGCCTTCTCCTGTCATCAGGGACACCGTAACGTCACCTTGGGCATCCTCTCCTCTGGCTCCCTTGTGCTGTGCAGAGCTGAACACCAGCTGCAGCCCCCCTGGGTTGCCAGGGGCAATAATTAAGACACCAGTGTTTCACTCTTCCAGTTGACTTTACTGGCTGTTGGGTTTGGTTTTTGTCTGGTACACTGGAAAGGGTTCAGCTGATTCTTTGTTCGCTTGCCTTGTGCTGGCAGGTCCACCAGCACTTTCTGCCCATATCTCAAGTTCCCCCAGGTCTGGGAGCTGTTGTCTGCCTTGGTCCTGTGCCCCAACGTAGCTTCAACCACCGTGGCTCAGCCATCCTGTTGTCCTCAGGTGCTTTCAGGATCCCAATCACTGCATTCCCTCATGGTCCCTCATTTTTGCAATTTTTTTGGGGGGGAGAGGGGTGTGTGAGGAACTTCTGCCTCCCTGTGTGGGCCGTGAGGATGTACCAGCCTGCTTGGAGCTAGCTTGGGGCTCATTGTGTGGTGTAGACTTGTCTTGCATCTAATTAGAAGCTCATTTCTCCCCTTCTTGCCTGTCACTCACTCCTCTCTTCCCCTTCTGCCTGCAGAAGCAGTGCTCAGCCCAGAATGCTGAGGGAGAACAGGCTCCAGGGCTGGTTTCCTCGGTCATTTTAGGTCTTGAGTGTAACCTGTAGGCTAAGTCTGACCAGGGTTTGCAGAGGGCCAAGCGAAACTTACCCACTAATCCCTCAGAGGAGGTAGTTGGGCATTAAAGGCCTCGCACCAAGGAAACGAGGGAGTCAAATGAGTGGCTGTCCCTTTCTTTTAGGAGGTGGAGAAACTCAAATGCGGATGGGCTTGCCCCAACAGAGCCTCCGTTGACCCCACGTTCCCCGAGAGCTGAGCCCAGGGTCACTCATCTCTCTTGCTGCCATCGCTGGGCGATTCCTCATCCGTGTAAAGGGAATGAGAATGGTCCTCGGTGGTGTGTAACACCGTGATGTTGTCAGAGAAACCCGTGCTCTGCAGGTAATTAAGATTTGGCTGTCACTGCCTTAGACATAAGAGCGTGTGCTTTGCACACTAGGAAGGGATTTTTTTTCTTTCCTTGGGTGGTGTCATGACCTGGGATTATTTAAAAATTATTGTGTATCTGATTATTATTGCTCGTATAATGTTGCGGGTAATTATCTACCAATAATTATCATGCTGAATAATTTCAGAAAGAGTCTATTTAACATAAACATTTAGAAAGCTACACGCTGTGGATACGAGAGAGCCCAAGGGCTCAGGGCTGCTGGGTTTTATTCCCAGCTTCGCCGCTGCTCTTCTCGGCGGCCGTGGCACTCGACAGATGTGGCTTCTGCAAACAACCTGACTTTAGGGGGAGGGAGTTTTGCTCTCCACCATCAAATAAGCCAAAATTATATTGCCAGGATCGTAAGAAGCTCGGATGATGTTTCACTGCCCCGATAACATGTGAAGCATCCCAGAGGTTCGGGTCTGGGGGGGTTGGCTGCTTCCTTATAATAATCCAACGTTGGAAAACGCAACTCAAAGTCCCTTGTTTCAAAATCAGCTTTATTGTATCGTTTCCTTTTCAACCTCCCAGCCTAACAGAGCGCTTCAAGAACGTGCAAAAGCTGATGCTGAAGCCCTGTGAAAAGCTTACGCAGGGATGTATTTGTGTGTTTGAAGCTGGGCAAAGAGCTTGTCTGACAGAAAAAAAAAAAAAAAAAAAAAAATCAAGGATGAAACAGTCACCAGAAAATTGATAGACATGCCTGGAAATGCCTTTAACCCTCATTTACTGCAGGGCTTGTGGTTTGAAAAGCCCGGAGTCTCATTTTTGACTCTTTGGTCCCCGCTAAAATTACAGAGGTGGGGAGAAACCGCCCCACGAACCGTGTAGGCTCCGGCAAACGAGCCCAGAGGACAGGGCTTCGTTCCTGGGCCCGCCGCGCAAATTAAAAGCAGGTTCCGAGCTCGCGTTTGCGCTCGCTCCGGCGTCGATCGCGGGGGGCCGAGGGGAGGAACGCGCCGGGGGTGTCCCCAGAGCCCACGCTGACGTGCCAGCCTCCGCTTCCCCGGCCCTGCCCTGCCCCAGCTCCTGTGGGTGTGGAGCCCCAGTTCTTTTATCGCGGGGACTGATTATCGTTTCACCGGCACCGAAATAACTCCCCGGAGACGATGCGTGGAGCCAGACTTCAAAGCTCTTGGGAGTCCCGGCCTCCTGAGGTGCCACCACGGTGCGGAGCTGGGGAAAGAGCCCCACGTGTCCCTGTTTGTGCAGAAAAGGAGACTTGCAGAAGGTTGCACAAGGTGGGGGAGCTGGCGGTAACGTGCAGGTCTGTGGCTTCCCAGCCGTCCTCCAGGCACGTTGCTCATGTGTTGTGGAGGGAGCCTGGTCTTGCTCGACACCAAAATCCACAGGAGCAGAGGAAAAAGTAGGCGAGAAGCACCATGTGGGGGCGACCCTCGTCTTGGAAGCCGCGTGGGTTTGAAGGGAGACCTTCTGGCTGAATATATCCGCGGCCCCCAAGCGCGTGAGACCATGGGGATAGCGGTTGGTGGGGAACAAATCCGTCAGCCTGGTTTTGGGTGGGTTTAACCGTGAGCAGAAACGCTCTGGGCTTTGCCACCACGAGGGCTCTTGAGCCACAAAGCGGAGCAAAACCACCGACTCCGAATCGTGAGGACTTACCGGGGTTGGGTCTGTGTGTGTGTGTGTTATTAAAGACAGGAGAGACCCAGGACGAGCAACATCACAGCTTCACTCTCCACACAAGACACTATTTGAGGTTGCACCCAGCCCACGTGCAACCCAAGCCCTTCTCTCCCCAAGCATCTCGGAGCTCTCCTGGTGTCACAGGTACACAGAAATAGCTGCAAAAGGAGCTGTTGCCTTTCCTCCACCCAGAGAGGAAGGAGGTTTCGGAACAACACGGCTCCCTCGTGGTGGCCTCCCGGGGTGGGGCAGGTTTTAACAATGTGCCAGAATATGTGGCAGTCCTTGGACATGTTTAATTTCCCATCTTCTCGGCACAGGGAGCGCTCGAATCGCCCTTTAGCGGTTGGGCACGAAAGGGGAAAGATCATTAACATACAAAGGGCTCCTCTTTCAACACCAGCATTGCGAGCTTTCATGATTTTTAGCTCTGTCTCATCACATTTGTTCTGTGTTGTGCTCGGGTTTGTGTTTTAGGGTTTTTTTTTAAAGAGTCCTAGTTGTTGGAATCGGGTAAGCACATCAAAATCTCAGCTTTTGTTAAAGGCTCCTGCTCCTCACGAGGCTGCGGAAGAAAATCGCAGCTTCTAAAGATGCTACAAGTGGGGATGCGACACGAACGCTGCATCCCTTTAGCTTATTTCTGATTCTTGCCTTATTCAAACAAATCTCTTTGTGAGGGCAAGGGGAACAGGGAAAGTTGCAGGTTCTGATCACTTCAGGACGGCGCCTGAGCTGCTTTGCTTGCTGCGCCGGAGGATTTCCACTTCGGCATGGTTGGAAATGGGAAATGCTGTGCTTTTGCCTTTTTCACGTCTTTGCTTTCCCTCTTTCTGTCTCGCTCTCCCGTCCCGATGAATCAGGTCAGCGCTGGGAACACAGACCAGGGCTGGGTTGGGGAGCTGCTCCCTCCCCCTCTTGGTTCGGGCAGGACAGATGCTTCGCAGAAGAGAACTTCTCTGCCTGTCTCGGTTTCTCTGGTGGGATTTGTTTGTGGCGATGGGAAATGTTGGGAGCTCGAGTCCCATTTTCTCTTGGCATCGAGGCAACTGGGTTGAAGGTCCTGATGGGCACCCGTTCCACGCTTCCGCTGAAGATGCGACCCACTTAGGATCAGGTGTTTTGTGGGTATTGCCGAAGCTATTCAGGTTAAACATCTCCATGGGTTCTTAAGACGATGCTGACAATGGGCCTAAGGGGAAATAGGGCAGGTGCTTGGAGATCTGTGTCACTGTGTTGGCTTGAAACATTCCTAAGTGCAATCCGTGGGGAGATGCCAGAGTGCTGACCCACCGCCTGCCGCTGCCACGGGCTTCTCCCTCGCTCCTGTTGTCCTTCTCGGCGGCGTAGGAGCCGACTGGCGTGGAGGCACGAAAGGAGAAGAGAGGACGGTGCTTCCCCCGTAATGTTCAGCTGCGGCCCCGCGAGCCTGACTCACCTCTTCAGGAATCTGGTTTAATCGTTTGTGCAGCTTCTGGAGGGACAGGCAGGAGACAGCAGGAGAGCAGAAGCCTTTGAAAAGCCTTGCCTTGAAAGCCTTTGCCTTCCAGGGCGTCCCGTAGTCGGTTGCTCCAGGGCTGCGATGATAAACGACACCAGAGTTTGTTCTAATTCCCTGTGGTTTCGCCTCTCGCTGGGCTGTCGAGATCCTTTCAATGTCTGCTGAGAGCCCTCTCCTTCTTGGCAATGAGGGAGTTGTAACGTTATGTGAGAATCCTCTATTTTTTTCTTTTTTTTTTTTTTTGTTCCCCCCCCCAAAGTAAATGTTAGTCTTTGGAGGGGAGAGGCAAAAAGAACGGGTTTCATACTCTTTTTTGATGCCTCTCCTTGGTATGGTTCTTGCACCCCAGTGTCTTTGGTTGCCTATTGAAAATGACTGTTTTCCACACAAAAAAAAAGGAATTTATTTGTTTTATATATACATATATATACACTAAATCTAACTTATTTTTTTTTAAAAATGGAAGCTGAATATTTCATTACTGATAGTTGATGTCTCTTGGCTATTCCAACTCTCATGTTTCCCATCTTTGCCACCATTTTGAGATGGAAAAAAGGAGTCAAAACTGGGCGGTTAGGATTCTGGTTCTATCTTGGTTCTTTGTCAAGCGGAAATTTCAACTGAAAACGTTTTAATGAACTATTTTCTTTCATCTCTTTTAACCAGATCCCAGCCAGCTCGGCTCAGCTGGGCTAAACACAGGGTGTCCTTGGCCGGGCTGCTGCGGGCAGGTGAGCCTGGTGGTTCCTCTCCTCCCACATGGACCTGCAGAGCTTGTGCTGCCCCGTGTCTCCACACAGGGTCTCCCTCGCCTTGGACAAGGCAACTGCTGGAGAGACATTAATTAATCTTAATTTAGGAAAGATGCTTTGCCCTTGGTTCTACTGCTACAGCCAGTAGATGTTTTGCTGTCGGCTCTAGTAGGAAGGGGATTATGAAGTGTTTAATAAGCTGCAGGAACCCAGTGGTTTTCCAGTGCATGGCCTTGCACAGATTTTATTTTTTTTCCATAAAAACATCGTACAAACCAGTTTTCACTTGTGATGATGTAAGCGATGTGTTAGGGGACAGATGTCAGTGCTGATCGTTAGCGCTCACGACCGAGGAGAAGCTTTCCAGGGCTCAGTTCCCCCTGAGGAGCCTCCAAACTCAGCTCGGGAGGGGCAACAGCAACTTCTTCCAAAGTCCTTGGGATCCAGAGGAAAACCCAGCTCTGGTCACCTCGAGGGCATAAATTGGAGCTGAGCTACCTTTGAGCTCCAGGCCTGGGACAGGACGGGGAAGCAGGGATGGACGGGGAGGTCGAGGACAGTGAAGGAGGGTCAGGCTCGAAGGAATTTGCCATCCCTCCCTTGGGAGGGACGGAGGAGACTGAACGAACCCTTCGAAAGGCTCGGCACCGTGTGTGCCTCTTCGGGAGCGGGAAACATGTGCTTCTGATTTTTCTCGCTTGCCGTGTGCCAACGGGATCTGTTTCCCATTGACTCTTGACCCTTCAGAAGAAAAGGGGAAAAACAAAAAGAGAAAGAGCTGGCCCGACTTGCGCTCTTGAGGTCTGTGGCAAAAGTCCCACCGGGTTCCACAGGACCGTGGTTCAACCTAGAGAAGAAAAAAAAAAAACAACCCTGAGCTAGAACAGTAGAAAAAGTAGAAAATCTCTTGGTTTGGGACTGGAAGTCATTGGGGTCCCAGTTTATCGCTGTGCAGGATCAGACCCACCTAGAACTTCTCTTGGGAAAAGTGGAAAAAAATACTTTTCTGAAGGAGGAGAGTTCTCTAGGGGGGCGTGCGTAGTATCTAGGGCAGCGGACGTGGTCTTGGAGAGGACCTCGGTGGGAAAGGGATTTGTTGTCCAAACAGTGTTCCTGGATAAAAGAAGAGCAAAGGTCTAAAATCCTTCTTTGTAAAACACGAGTGCAGAAAACAAAATTGTTTGGTTCCGTGAAAGTGGCTTTATTCAACAAACTTGAAACGTTTCATTTAGGCTGATCTTTTTAAAAGCGTTACGTGAAACGGAATAGAGGAATGAACAAAGTGTTGAAAGGGAAAAATGATTTTGTCCTGCGTTTGGGCCCTTCTTTCCTGAACAGTTCTTTGCGTTGTTCTCAGTTTGTCAGGCAACGGAGAGTTCTTCCAGCTCTTTTCGCCAACGGAGAAGCCCTCTGACTCGCACCCAAACCTCCTGGTTCTTCTTGATGTGTTAAATATTCCCCTCTTTGAGCACCTTCACTCTCTGGAACTCTGACCTGCCTCGTGACACACCCTCTTTCAGCTGTTGTTTTGTTGTGTCAGAAAACCCGACTGGTCTTGCCTTCTCCTGCACCCTGGAGCCCCCGTGGTCCTTCTCTGTCCCTGTCCTGGTCTGAGCTGCCACCTCCGATGGCCACAGTGAGCTCTTCCCAGGACACACCGTGATGCCACCAGCAAACTGCATTTTTTGTTTAATCTCAGTCATTAACGATGATACTGGAGAGTATTTCTCTCAAGGTCTTTTCCTCTCCTGGCAATTCCTCTTTGACCTGAGACTCCTTTTTCCCTGCAGCTCCTCGTTGTCTCGCTTTTGGCTCTCCCGTGGCGGATTTCCTGTGCTAATCCCCATCTCGGAGCCATTCGGCAATTATTGCTCCGCTCGCTGCAGCCCAGATGAGCTTGTCTGGGCTTCCTTTGCCTGGAGTTGGTGACTTTGCTAAAAGCTTTTTGGTAAGTCTGGCACCATCTCCCCCTGTTGCATTCTATTCCAGTTTTCATCTCCTGCGCTGTCCTGGGTTATTCTTCCAATGCAGGCTAATATTGGTCTCCATCAACGGATTTCCTTCCTTCTGAAATAAAAGTTGCAAACCATATATTGCTTCCATTTCCTAGCACCTTCTCTTCCTTCCCAGACTACCGCAGCCAGAAGCTCTAATGCGAATTTGAGCAAAAACACCTTAAAGCAGCAAAGGTAGGTATAAGATTAGGCTCCCTGCTGAGTCTTGCACAAACATTACAGCCACGGCAACTTCCAGTGTTACACAGAAATAGGAGTAGAAGGATGCCATGAACTGGAAACATGAAGTAGCTTCTTGGTTTCCAGTCCATCTCAGGGAAGTTCTTCCCCTCTGTAATCTGTATATTGAATTATTTTAGGGAAGAAACCCCTCTAATTGTTTTGCTAAAGATTGCATACTCCTTGCCCTCATTCTTTTTTTTAATTTTTTTCCCCTCCTCCCATGAGCTGCTTCCCCGGTTGTCCCCCAGCAGGGACTCTTCCACCGGTGGAGCTGGATGGCTGCATGACACCCGTGTCAGGTGGACCATGAGGTGCTTTTTGCCAGGTTCCTGCCTGATGACAGGTGACTCAATGCCTCAAGGCTTGTAAGGAAGCCAGCGAGCCAGCATCTGATGAGGTGCGAGGGGAGAGAGAAGAGGAGAAACCTCGCGGGATGCGATGGAAGTGAGTCATCTGACAGGTACTGCCACCAGGCCAGCCTGTAATTAAAGCTCACCTCGCCTGGTGTCTCCACCGGAGCATATGCCAATCATTCCCCGTGGCATTTTCACACTCCTTATCTGTCAGCCTAGAAATTACTTTTTTAGATGAACTTTGAAGGCTTAATTCCGGCAGGGAGACGCGGGGGGGCCAGACAGTCTGCTTCGCCACGGAGCGCCTTGCAAGGGGAGAAGCGATCGTCGCTTTGTGGGGACCAGATTTTCAAGAGATGGGAGCTGGTTTTTCAAGGTGGGACCAGGTTTTCCAAAGTGCTCGGGTCCCGGCAACTCCCATCGTGTTGTTTGCTTTTTTTCAAAACGCACCTGAGGAATTGCAGCTACTTCAAAACCTCAGTGGGAGCCGAACTCCTTGAACAACCGTGGGACCCCGTGGTCAGGGAGGATGAAACGGTGACAAGCACGTGGATGTTAAAATTCATGTGATGGCTCTGAGCTAGTGGCAACTCCTCTGTCCCACCACAGTGGGTTATTCTGTGCGTTGCTCAGGCTCTCGACACCTTCTGCAGGTGGCTTTGTGATCCCTTTGCTGATGGACAACGTGCACTGTTACTGATGAAACCGGTTAGCGAAAACTCAGAAAAACAGCTGGTGGGTTGGGCTCAGCTCTTTGGCAACGGTATCTGGGGGTACAGCTTCGATAACATCTCTGGGAATTACACCTGACATTACCATTGAAGACAGTTTGCTTTGGGGCGGGATGGCAAAACTACGCGGCTGACACTGCTTCTCGTTGCAAAGGCAAATTCCTGGACACCATGAAAAACCTCCATCCTATTTCACCTGGTGTTTTGGGTGTCTCTGAGCCATCAGGATCAAAGAGAATTTGTTCTGTCCTCAAAACTTGGCAGGAAAGAGCAGAGGCATTTGCACCAGAGATCTTCATCCAGGTCCTAGGGGGATGTTGACATACAATGGGGTGAATTAGGGATTGAATTTGGATTCTTATGCACGTGGTGATGCTCTGAAATCAGGACCAAGCGAATGCCTCCTGCTCTTCCAAAATCCTCCTGGCCTCTTGTTAATGAAATGGGAATTCTCTGATTTCTTACACTTGACTGCAGAAAGGGCTTTGGCAAAGTGTGCAAGCAAGTCCGTGTCCCTGCCCTGCTCCCTAGGTGGGGCTGCACGTTAGAAAGAGTGAACACCCCACCGGGATCTCCCAAGGGTTCTGGGGCAGAGCTGGACCAGCCATCCTTTCCCAAAGCCACCGAAGCCTTCCTCCCGAGAGGGAGGATGCCGTGAGCCCCGCTGCAGGGCAACGCCCCTCCCTCGCGGGCAGTGCCTGCCTCCCGCAAACACGCGAGGCCACGCTCCCCAGCGCTCACCCACGCCGAGTGCCCTCTTCCGAGGGCCTTGCGTGAGCACCCCGTGACTCCGCGCCCAGGAATGCTGCCACGGACCGGGCGCCCACTGGGGATTGCATCAGGGGCCCATAAACTCGTTCTGCACAGGATGGAAGCGGCTTGGTGACACCTGCCTGTGTGCAATACCGCCGCACGCCTGGTCACCACGGGCTCGGGAAAAGCGAGGTGAGGGTTCATGTGTCCTCCTGGCACCAGGCAGCGTGAGGTGTTGGGAGCTTTCTTCCTCTCCTCCTGGAAGAAGGGATTGGAAGAAAGCTCCCGCGGTCTCCAAGACGTCTGCAATTTTTCCAGTTCTTCAGCTGGGAAGATGAGATGGGTCTGCTGAGCAAATCCCAGCCCGCGTGCCTCAGGCTGTCTTGCCCTTACGGCTCCGTGCCCTTCCTTTTTCTCCTTAAAAAGCTAATGGAGCCCTTGCTGTTTGTGCCCAACCTCACTGGGCTCCGTTCTGACCTGGTCCGTCCCGACGGTCTTTCATCTCTGTGACGCTTGTCATCTCCCAGGGGCAGCTCAGCGCTGCACACTCAGACACAGCACGGTTGGTGCTGCTCCACGTTTACAGCTCGTGGGTAGGTGGCATCGCCCGGAGATCTGTGTGATACCAGGGCTGGTTTCACCTCCCTTCTTTGGGGCATCTCTCCCAGTCCCTGCCCAGCCCCCTGCCTTTGTAGCCAGCTGCAAGAGATCAGCATTTCTTGCATTTCGCTCTCCCTAAGCCGAGGTGCCTGCGCTGCGCTGGGGGAGCTGCCGGAGCCCATTTCTCTCTACGGGCTGTAGACAGAGCCCCAGGTGCTCCCTGTGCAGACGTCCTCGCTCTGAACATCTAAAGCCGGGTGAAAGGAACGCCACCCTTCACATTTCTCACATACATTAAAGGCTAAGTGGCTGATAAGGAACCTGCTAGATTCTAGCCTGGATTTATTAATGTCCAATTTGTACAAACCCGTCCTTGTAGCGACGTTGTCCTTCAACTTTATGCTGCTCTTCCACCCCCTGGGTACTTGGGCTGTGCCTCTCTTCAGGTGGAACAAGACCATTCCCTTTTATCTCTCTGGGGAAGCCAAGGTCTTCTAACCTCTCCCTCATCAGAAGGGCTCTCCATTCCCTTCATTGCTCTCGTAGCTCTCCTCCACCCCTGGTTTCTTGATCAAGGATGATTAAAAGAAGACGCCGTGTTCCAGATGAGATCCCTTGGAGCCATGGTGAGGGAGTGCTCCTGTTTCTACTGGAAATGTTGAACCTGGTGATCCTGGGCTTATATTACCCCACGCAGTTCACGGTCATCCCGGGGCTGAATAATGCACACGGGTGTTTCTCTCTTTCTGCTGGAGGCAACTACTATCTGCCCCAATCCGGACTGCTCAGTCTTTTTCTGACCTAAGCCTTATGCCTGGACAACTTCTCTCCAGGTGGAAAGCCTTATCTCAAGAGTTACCCAAGAACCTGTGGAAAATCGACAGGATTCGACCAATTCTAGGTTTGTCCTTAAGAACCTCCTGATGCAATAAAAAAAAAAAAAAAAATACTGAGAAGCCGAAAAGAAAATATTTGTCAAAACCGTCTGACCTTTGAGAAGAAATAATTCCAGAAAAGAAAAAAATTATAGTCTAGAATGAAACAGGAGTCACATTTGGCCAGATTTGCTGAAACAAAATACTCTGACAGGGTTTCTGCACGGGGCTGGGAGAGGGATTTGTTCTTTGCTGTTTATTCAGCTTTGGATTTTGGGAAACGTCAACAACTTTCTTTTTTTTTATTTTGGTTTCCTTTCCGAAAGAGTTAGAAATTTCAAAATCCTGAAACTCTTCCCAAAATGAAACAGCTGGTTATTGCTCAACCCTTTCTGTTCCTACCTCCGCCCTCCTGATGAGTTATAGGGGAGGGTGTGACGAGCTGGGATCGCGCCGATTCCCAGGTGCTTTCGGAAAGGGACACTTCCAGCAGCTTCTCCCTAGGCAGGGCTCAGCCCCGCTGTCGGTGGATAAACCCGTCCCTGCCGGAGAGAACATCCCATTCCCTCGCCCTGACCCCGTCAAGGTGCAGCTCCCGGCAGCGTCGCTGAGCTAAAGCCGCTCCGACCCCACATTATTTATCTGCCTCGACTTCAGGGCAGTTGGTTCCTGTTAATACCCGCGTAAAGAAGAGCCGAATCGAGCCATTAGTTGTCTCACACCTCAAGCATTCGGGCTTTCTCTGCATTCGTAGAAAAGGTTGAGGTTATTACCAAAGAGGTGAAAATTAGATAATAGGTGATGTCTCAAGGGTGCCAACCATCCTGGTCTTAAGTGATTCTTTATTTCGAGCACATCATAATTCGCTGGTGACTGCTAACTGGAGCCTTACTTGCATTTATGGGCTGCTAGCAGATGATTATAGAAAATACAGTAATTAAATAAGTACTTTGGCTGGGTAGGTTTAGCCTGGGAAAAAGTAAAATGAGACGAGGCAGCATGAGCTGTTCCGAACTGTGAAGTCTGATTAATTTCACTTTCTTTTCTTGTAATGTGGCTGGTAACGTTCGGCAGGAGGAGGATCACCCAGGAATGCCAACGACTGGCTAAAACACCCGGCGTGTCCCCGTGGTAGTTACCAACCCCAGTTCTACAAGTCGCAACCGAAGCAGGAGGTGTGAGAGCTTTGGGGCCGGGAACGATCCGAGCAGAGCTGTGTGGGGAGGGATCTGGGCAACGCTGCTTTTTCTGCCGGTTCCCTTGGCTGCTGGGGTTCAAGGGTAGAAGTGGCGCTTGGGGACACCTGTTTATGATATTTTTACGAGGGCGTCTCTTCAGCGGAGGCTCAGGGAAGCTCGTTGCTCTTCACCCCTCTGCGTTTTGCATGCGGTGTTCCTCTCCAGCATAACAATTTCCAGCAGAGCCGAGGCTGGGACCTGAACTGGCTCCAACCAGCAGGAACCTGCAATTACCCAAGCATCCCCGGGATGCCATCAACGCAGGGTTCCCTTTGATGAAGCGTCGTATCCAGGTAACCTGTTCCTAATCAAACAGGACACCTGGATGCGCAGGAAAGGGCACTGCCGGCCGTTCCGGGCGCTCCGGGAGCGTGCTGCGGGCAGAGCAAACAGGAAGCCGAGGGATGGACCACTGGGAGCCACCCCACCTCTGCCCGGGGTGCTGGGCAGGTGACGAGTCACTTAGAGCTGGTCCTTCTCTCGCTCCGGCAGTGACGCATTGTTTTGAACGAGAAATTCCAAGAGCGTTGATAGTCCTTTTTGCTTTAGGGACGGCGTCATTACTTGAGGTTTTTGGGGTTAAATCCACAAAGGTGCTGACCTTCCTGGCGCTCGGGAGCCCGACAGGATTTGGGGCCAGGGCTCACCCTGCCAGCGTTGAGTGTCAAAGGAAGGAGGATGGTCACCAGAGCCTTCCTCTGGAGCAGGTGGAGAGAGCAGCCATTCCAAAACGTGAGTCATCGCGCTTGGGCTCTAAACCACCCTCTTTGGTGGAGGCCACCTCTCCACCTCTCTTCCTTTCTGCCACCCGTAGAGGGAGCTGATGGTGCTTTGAATCACCTGGCGTGAAATCCGGCCTTGGCGCTTACATAAGAGCGGGATGCCGAAATACCTGCATGGCTTGGGCTTTTCGGAGCCACCCATGAGGCCTTTGGTGTCTCCTTGCCGTGCGGCTCTTGCAGCATCTCGTGATGCTGGTGCAGAGGGTTAGATAAGGTGACGGAAGGCGTTGAAGAGGTGCCATTCAGTGTCTGCTCAGACTGCCCTCTCCGGGGTTCCGATCTCTCTTTGGGTTTCCTTCTTCATCCGATTGAGAGACGAACTCGTGGCTGAATATCTTGGGGCTCTAAGGCGGGGGGCGTTTCTAGACTCCAAGAGTGGAAAGGCAAATGGTATTTTGAGTATCATGCTCGCTGGAGCGTGATGATGTTCCCTCAGACGTGCATAGCTGCCGAAAACACTCAGGTTGAGACATGATGCGGCAACCCCAGGAGCTCTTCCAGCGGATTGCCTCTTGGGCCGGCATGCGGGGGATTGAGTCGGGGCTGTCGGAGCTCGTGGCAGAAGCTGAGCCAAACCAGCCACCGCTCTTTCCGGGGGCTGACGGGCTCTGCAGCCCCCCCGGGGGCAAGGGTCTTCCACAGCCTCCTTGGGGATGGCCGCTCTGGACTGTTTCTCTTGCCGCTGCTTTGCTGTTCTCAGCGCCTTGCGAGCAGGGAAGGGCAGACATCAAAAGCTCGATGGGAGCATCCAAAAGTTCATCTGAAGCACGCAGACCTTTAGCGTTTGTAACGGGAAGTTGGAGAGATTTCAAGCGCTCTCATCCCACCTCCTGGCGCTTCTGTTTCTGGTTAGGGCCAGACATAACCACAAGAACAAGCTTTCTCACGGTGTTTCAGCACATTTCCTGTTGGTCCTGGAAGAGAGCTGGAAGAACGTTTGAAATTAAGAGGACATCTAGCCTTTGTAGAACCACAAAGGCTCTGTTTTGGAAATAGGCACGGGCTCCGAGTGTTGGTAAGGGGTGAGCGAGTTTTCCTGAAGCAGTTTGCGCCATCCTGGCTAATAAATGTCCCCGTCCCCCCTGCTGCCTGCAAAAGAGAAGAGTTATTTCATCTCTTGGAGAAATGAGTCATGGCCCTGCACGGCTGCTCCATCCGAGCCTCCTGAAGCAGCCTGGAGGGTGCTCAGGTGGAGCAGCCGTGTGCGACGGGTGGTTCTGGAGCCCGCGGAGGGTCGGAGGTGGGTGTGAGGATGGAATCGCATCGCCCTGTCCTCTGTCACGTGGGTTGGTGTTTCCAGGAAGTTTTGTCAATCTTTTTTTTTTACCCGAAGGACGTTGGATGCGCAAAGCGAAGGGCCAGGGCTAGAAGTGGTTGGAATATTGTGTGTGGTTGTGGGAAGGGGGCTACGTGGAAACGTTTTACTTTGGAGAAGAGAAAACACATTTGATAAACGGTTTCATCAAACTGTTTATGTCAGAGAACATGTGGGGTTTGTTTTTTTGGTTTTTTTCCCAATGCAAGCTGAAGTTTCTCTGTGTCTTCTTGCTTTTGTTGTGACAGACATTTGTAATCAAATTAAATCAAGCCACAATAAAAACCAGCCGACGGGAAAACTCTTCAGCTCAGATCACAACCTTGGTCTCAAAAGCCCTTGGAGGATCCTTCTCTGCCGTTGTCCTGGCTGGGGACTGGAGCATGAGAAAGCAGCTTTGGGCTGGGAACAGGCAAACTACGGACCCGCTGAGCCTTGCTGACACCACGAGAGGTGAACTGTGTCCACAAAGATGTCCAGCCCCGTCCTTTTCATTCCATCAAGTGCACACTCCACCTCCGGGTTTAGTTTGGGGCTTGTGAAGGACCCAGTACCCGGTTTTGATGTATTCTGCTTTTTTTAAGATTAAAGAGCATCAGACCAGAGAAGTTGACAGCCAGCTGAGGAGTGCTGGGACACAGGGACCGTGGAGCCAGGGTGAGGTTTAACATCCTCTCACTACAAAGCACAGGTACAGTTTACTTTCCCTGTTTTATCTTTGCTAAGCCTTAATCATGGAGTTGCTGCAATTGCACCCATGAGGTTAAGTCAAAGGAAATCCCCGGGTCAGGTCATGAATCCTCTGCCTCAGATCCTGCGTCTGCGCTTCGCTGAATCCAGAAGGAGCTGGACTGGGCTCGGGAGCAGGATTTGAGCTGGAGGCTTGGGTGGGGGCACTGAGCAGTTGAGATCTGTCTTGCCCCTCGAGCACGACAAGCCGGCGAGGGCGGAAAAATGTCCAGCTTTGTGCTGCTGCGGAAAGATGTGGAAACCCTTCCTGCCTTGAGGAGCAGTGTTTAGAAAAGCCAGAGCCCTGCACTTGTCTTCAGCTGGGAACTCGGGTCCATTCTGTGGCAAGAGTGTCAAGCCTTCGTCGCTGAGAGGGTTTGGCCAAACCTCTGTCAGGATGACACCTGATGAGCGAGGTGACCTCTTCCTCCTGCCCGGCTCCATCCCTCTGCTTCTTTGCCCCTGCTCGGCGGAGCTGTGCTCCTGCCAGCGCCGCTCCACGCAGCGAGGCGATGCCAGGCGCTGCCGAAAACCTCGGGTCCGTGAGAGCGAAAGCCCCCCTGATGCAGCGTGCCCTCCCTCTGCAGAGGGCTCTCCAGCCAGACTCACCGTGGGCTGACCTCCAGCCCCGGCGATACCTCACCGAAGCAGTGGGATGGGGTAAGAGAACTTGGCCGAGACCACACGGGGCCAGCAGCCTTGCTTGGAGCAGCTCCCAAATCCCGAGGCTAGTTTTCCACCCGCAGGGCCACGCTACCTCCCTTGGGCAAGGGGAAGTTTCCTGGGACAATCCTTTCTTCTCGCCGGCCTTTTTTTTTATATATATATATTTAATTAAATTAAATTAAATTTCTGCAGCATTTTTTTTTTTTATTATGTACCTTAGGCATTGCTCTGAGTCCATCAGGGTGAGCTGTGTAACGCACCGAATTAGACAGGTTGACTATCTGCCCGCTCCTCCTCCCTTCCCTCCCTCTCCTCTCCTCCGGCCACCCTAGAGCTACGCTGGGCTAAATGGGCTTCGGTTTCAGCAATCCCCAAGCTGCACATCAAAGGCCGCCTTTGCTTCGCTGCGCGCTTCCCTGGCAGGCTTCGGGGATTAATCACAGCCGAGCCTGCGTGGAAAGCGTGACCGTGTCACACTTGTTTGTCTCGGACGGCAGCTCTTCTGGTTATCTTACAGCAAAACTAAACCTGGCTCTTGGCCTTCGTGGACGTGCCATTTCCATTTCTGTTTCTCTGGGTTACCAGCCACGACCGAGGTTGGCTGTAGGCGCCGTGCGAGCGTAGCGGAAGGTGCCATTCCATATGGTTGAGGAACATTCTTGGTTTATTCAAGTTGCTGTAAGAATCCCTGGCACAAACCACTCTTCCGTCAGGCAAGGTGCAGGGCAAGGCAGAATCAGTGATTTCTGCCCCAGGAGCTTTGTAGCCTGGTTGAAAATAAGAAAAACAAGTGGATACCTCCCAGGAACCCTAAAGAAACCATGAGACGACAACTCTGCTTGCGTGATCAATGTCTGTTTTCATCAACACCCAGAATAGGAGCTGTGAGCTTCAGAGGCTGGCTGGCCACCCTGAGAGGATTTAAAGCAGAGTTTGGAAGAGAGCAAAGCCTCTCCGGGAGCGGGCTGGCACCCAGAGAGGACATTTGGGAGTTGCCTGCGTGCTGGTGACAGCTCTGCGCTCCCAGAGACTCACACAGGCTGCGTCTGTACCCTCAGAGAACGAGCATCAGGAGCCAAAACTGCAGCTGGATGGGAGCGAGGATCCTTTCACGGATTTCAGCTGCTGCCTGGGTACGGGCTGGCATTGAGCTGAGCCCTGGGAGGGACCCGAGGAGTCTGGTTTGCTTGAAGAGCATCACCATCCCCTCTTGGGCTGAGTGGCCTTTTCCACAGCCACGAGGCTGCGGGGTGGAGAACGTTGAATTTCACCCAGAGTGTGCAATTCAGTTGGGATTTTCCTGGAGATTGACCCTGCATGTTCAAAAATGCTCCTTAGGATCCCAGTTTGAGTGGGATTATAGCCTGGGTTTTGGGTTTTTTTTAATCATGGGCATCATCTCTGGCAAAAGCATTAGCTCACACTTGCAGAAAGAAACCCCAAGAGGGAGAGAGCGGGGCTCTGTGTTGAGTAACAACCACTGCCCCAAGGAGCTTGCAAAAAAAACTGGGAGGGGAAGTAAACACAGCCGAGCAGGGCTGGGGTTGCAGCACAGTCCCTGGGGCCCCACGTGTTGGCTGCCAGCCCGGACCCCTGTGCCTTCCCGGCGGTTTAATGCCCAGCCCTGACCTGTGCTTGGGGCCAGAAACTGCTGTGGGCCCTGATTGAGAGGGAGATGCCCTGCAGCAGGAAAAGAAGAGGCCGTGGACATTGAGCTGAGCAGATGTGACGATCTCCCCTGGCTCAGGGCGGTCTGAGGATGGAGAAGCCTTTGGCAGAGAAGACCTGGCTGATGGAACTGGATGTTCCCAATGGTCCTGCAAAGCCTGAGCAACGTGCGGCACATGCTCCTTGAGCCCCAGGACTTGGGGACCGCACAGACGTGCTGGAGGAGAGGAGACACACGGATCTGACGGGGAGATGGGGCTTTGGACCTGCACGCTCTGAGCCGGTCCCCAGGAGGATGCCCGGGTACCGCCGGGATGCAGGATGCAGGGGAGGGTTCTGGCAGATGAAGCGATACCCACGCTGGAAGGTTGCGCAGGCCGATCGCGTTCCCTACCGAATTTCCAGCTCCCGATTTAAATCCTCTGCACTTCCTCTCTCCTTTGACGAGATAAAGATCCTGGGCGCGCGAGGGTGAACACCCTGCCATTGCGTCCTCTTCCACAATCCAAGCAGGCAGGGAGCGATGCCTCTCCTGCCATGGGGAGCAGGGAGGTGACAGGGGAAAGGGGAGGTGGCTGCCTTCCTGTGGGTGTGTTTTCCAGAGCGGGAGAGAAACCGAGATGGATCAGAGAGCAGCCAAACAAGGTGACTACGTTGTGAGGAATGCAGGCACAGGCTCCGTGCATGTGTGAGATGCAGAGAGGAGATAGAGCTGCAAAATGCTTTTGCCAGCACGGCCACCACTGTGGCTCCTGAAAGGTGAGAGCAAGGGTCAGTCTCAGCATCTCCATCCAGAAAGAAATCACCTGAAAGCCACGTGGAACTCATTGCTGCAAGATGCTGTTGCTACCAACGGCTTAGCGAGGCTAATAAAGCTTGTAGAGAGGCATTGAGATAGTAAGAACAAGGAAAGATTTAAAATAGTTAAGTGGTAACAAGATAAAGGGGTTGGGAACAGGTGAAATCCTGGTGCTTGAGCGGATGTATGGCAGTGCAGGAGATGAAGGGACAGGCAGGAGCTTATTCTGGGGCAGGTAATCCCCAAACCACTTCCTTTAGGGTTCCCAGAGGAGGGACCAGAGGAACCCCAACTCTCATCCTGGAGTAGTTCTCCTCCTTTGTGAGACCTCTCTGTGGTAATACTGGCTTTACTCTGCTGGACAGGGCAAGGATCTGTCTGTCTGCTTCTCTAGGGTGAAACAGGTACTGAGGTGGCAGAGCCTGGTTCCCTCCAAGGTTGGAAAAAAAAGACATTTGTGCTGAATTTGGAGGAAGTTTGTTGTGAGGATGCCTGCCTGTGTCAGGCCAGCAAATGCAGAGTAAGCAGTAGGATATTCCTTTTCTCTGGAAACCAGGTTGGCTGGAGGTGACCCTGTTCCTCCCAAGCAGGCGCTTTGGAGCTGAGGCTGCCCTCTTTGGGCATTGAACAAGCTCAGCTTCTCAGGGTGTGGAAGGCAGGGATGTGGAGAGTTGGGCAGAGCAGTGGGTGCAGGGAGCGGGGAGGGTCAGTGCTCCCCAAGGCGCGCGGGTGATGGCTCAGGACCCCGCAGCCCTGCCCTGCCGGCACACCAGGGAGAAGGATCCTCTGCCCTGCCCCTGGCCTCCAAGTGGAGCTGAGGAGACCGGGAAGACGTTCCCGTGTTTGTGAAAAGCCAGCGGTTTGTCGTCCCCCGTGTTATGAATTCACACCTCTGAGCGTGCTCCCGCACTCGATTCCCTGCCAGGGGGGACCTGCTGGGGCCGTTCCCGGTTGTCAGCCGGGTGCGGAGCCGCACACGTACTCGGCCCCATCCTCCTTTGATCTTAAGCTCTGTCAAGAAAGATGCTTTGGCAGGAATCTGGCCCATCAGGTACCATCCAGAGGCGGCTGCGATGTCAAAGCCGTGACCAAGCCCTGACAGCTCCGGGAGCTGAGGTGTTGCCAGGTTTAAGCCAAGCCTCCACCTTCTGCCCTCGGGCTGGAGGGAGGCTCAGTTCGGTGCTGTGCAATAGCCCAGAGCTCCCTGCCTGGTGAATTCGGGGGTCTCGGCTGCTTTCAGGTGTTGCCACAGGTTGGAGGAGCCGCCACTGACCCCTCCCCGAGCCCTGGGTCTGCCTGTGCAGACACTGACCTGCTGTCAGGTCCTGGTTGGGAGAGGGAGCTGCTGCACAGTCCAAGCTGCTGAGGAAGAGGATGGGATGCTGCTGCCTGCAGGGAGAGGCTGGAGCTTGTCCATCACATCCTCAGATGAGCCCAGCTCTTGTTGCTCCCTGTACCCCTGGGTGTGGGAACCAGCGGGGTGCCACCGGGTACCATCTGGGTACCAGCACACCCGGGCTGCCTCATCAGCCCCCCATCCTCTTCCCAACTATTCCCAGAAGTGCCACTTTTCCCTCTGCTTGGGGTGGGGGAGCCACTAGATGGCAACGTTACCTGCAGCCTGGCCGCCCATTCTGGGGTCGGGGGTGCTCCGGGACCCCCCTGGCATCACTCGGGGTCTGTGGGGGAGCCCCACAGAAACCAGCCGGGAAACACCTTTCTCTGCTCCCTTCGGTTATCGCTGCTGCCGTGTTGTGTCGGTGCTGGCGTTGAGCACGGTTACGTGAAGGGCTCTTGACTTGGGCAGGTGTGAAGAGCCGCCTGCTCTTAATCTGGGCTTCTTCCCCTGAGAAGGCAGAGGAAACTTTGCCAAGAACTGGGCAGTGCTACAGACACAATGTTGGTCTCTGCTGGGCCACGTCCGACTGGCTGGCAAGCTCTGCAAGCGGTTACCGACCCCAAGCCTGCAGCTTTGCATGCCTCAGTTTCCCCACTTGGCAATCCTTCCCTGCTTCCCTTAAATCGAGGAAGAGGATGGAGGAGCACGGCCATGCTTCTCCAAGGCCTGACTGGGAATGCTCATTAACTATCCGTCACGTCGGGGCCACGACACACGAGGAAATGAAGTTATGGTGTGGAAGGGCAGCCCTGAACGGAGGTGTTCACCCAGGGCAAGGTTTATGGGAGCCGTGAGCCAGAGCTTGTAGGGCTATGGCAGGTGATCGAATAAACACGGGAGGACAGGGCTGTGCCTTTGCCTTTCCCCACAAGGCTGCGGAGCCCCGAGGGGACGGACCGTGGTGGCCCAGGATGGGCAGGGAGGCAGAAGTGGTGCCGACAGCTCTGCCCTCACTCCCGAGGTCCTTCAGTCTCTGGCACAATGCTTCGGGGGGTTCAACGTTATTTTTCAGCCTTTCGTTATGGCTTTTGGCCCTCCTCAATCTCCACCCGCTGCCCCTTGAGCTCTGAAAACTTCCAAGGTCAGAAACCAGCCTTTGTCACAAAATCTGTTCTTCCAGCTGCAAACCTCTGCCCCGCATGCCCTGGAGTCGAAGCCTCTGAGAAGACCCCTGAGGGTGGGACACCACGGGCTGAGCTGGTCCCAGGAGAGATGCCACCACCACAGCACAGGACAGGTGAGAGCAGGGCCGAGGGGAAGGAGTGGAGACCGGGAGGTCTCAAGCCCTTTGTGGCTCCTTTGCAGCGCGGCGCAGAGGAGCTCATCCATGAAGTCCTTCCCGCTCTGCCCTCTCCACCGCCCTGGCAGCTCTGCAGGTCTTTCCAGCCTCCGCACCTCCCCGAGTGACTAACCGAGCTGGCCGGCTCCCAGGGGCGTCAATCCGGGACCCCAAACAACCGCAGGGAGCCAAGAGGAACAGGAAAGCCGGGAGTCTCCTTCCTCATTGCCCTCCTCCTCCTCCTCCTCAGTGCCTGGCAGCTGCTTTCCTGGTCCGAGGGGTGGCCCTGGGTGGCCCCGTCTCCCGTTGGCCCAGCCGGGAACGGCCGCTCCCGATTACTCATGGGGATGATGCTGGAGGGGGGATGCAGGGGCGGAAAGTCGGAGCGAATGGAAAGTGGGCACTTGGCTCCGGCCTCGTCTTCCCGTCGCCGCAGCTGGAGCTGAGCTCAGGCAGACGCCCCGGCGCGAGGCCGCGGGTGACGGGTGGCTGGCGAGGGGACGCGGGGCTCGGCCGCGTGGCTCCGTCCCGAGCCTGGGCAGGGATGTGGAGGTGGGAGCAAGGATGCGGATGCTGGACCCGTCTGCACGGAGAAACGCTCTGGTCCATGCAGGCACCTGCGCTGAGCACTCCCTGGGTGGTGGGCACCCACCGGGGCATGCTCTGCCCCCCAGGAGGGGTGCACATGGCTCCAGCAGCTCGGCCACCTCCCCGGGGAGGGGACAGCAGCAAAGAGAAAGGAGATGAGGCGCAGCAGCTGAAAACAGGAGTCTGAATTTGAGCTACAGCATGAGATAAACCTTGTTTTCCTGCTGTTTGTGCTGGAAACTGGCTGAGGCTGCGTCTCACAGACGTTTTTGGAGGTGTCTATAAGACGTGTCTTCACCCCATGCTTTGGGATTCCCCCTCAGCACCCCCCTCATCCCTTTGCCGTGGAGGGGCTGGTGCTCCCCAGCTTCATGACAGAAATAAAACCAACCAAATGTAAGGCGAAGCAAAACGTGCCTCAGCTGTGCTGGGGATTGTCTGAAAACCTTCCTTCCAGCCCCGGATCCTGCTGTGCTCCGAGCCCTCCTCCAGCTCCGGTGGCGTAAAACTGCCTCGAAACCGAATCGTCCAATCGTGATGATCCCCCACCCCGAGCTCTCCAAAATCGGGATGGGGATCCGTTATTTCCCCGCAGCGAGGGGTTCTGGACCACGCGAGTGAATTTGCAGGTTGTGATTTCAGGGGATTTCACGATTGAGCTTCTGTGGGCTGGAGAAGGACTCACTTCCCACCTCACAGGATTTTCGGAGCGCTCAAATTTACTCACGTCGAAACCTCTCCTTTGCCAAAAGGCAGATTTTTCCTTCCTAAGCTGAGTTTCCATGAGGGTTCTGTAGCCGGGACAGGAAGGGCCAGAGCCTGGAGAGCTCGAGAAGACTGACCTCTTCTTCAGAGAAGGCAGAAAATACAGAAAATACGTCTTTCATGACAAATCTTTTGACGTGGAGGACTCAGCCTGGCCGGGACTCTGAGTCGGGGCGAGACATGGACCCTCACTGCTTTCCAGGTCTCAAAGCTGGGGCAAATCCAGCTGGTGGGAGGGAAGCCATGGGGGTCCCCCGTCCCACGGGAATGCCCGAGCTGCTCGTTATTATGGGATGGATGCTTGTATTTTGATGAGATATTCTGCCCAGGTCAAAGCGAGCGGCTACGTTGCTGGCAAAAAAAAAGAAATCAAATCGTTATTTCCAATGAATCAACATTTTCATGTTAACAACCAATGCCAACAACCCCCCGGTCACTTTTACTGCTCAGGGCCAGGTGGCAGCTGGACTCCAACCCACGGAGCTACAAACTGGATGAAATGGGACCCCTGGAAAACCCGACCGCGACCAGGTGGAATTTTCCAACCCCTTGGGTGAGACAAAAGCTCGGCAGACCTCCGCGCCCGCAGATCTCTACGGGGAGGGGACACGTTTTCAAAAGGACCAAGGTGCCTGCGGTGCCGCCCGCCCTCCCGGGGCGCGGAGGAGGTGAGATTCAACTCCTGCTTAACGCCGGCGATGCCTCCCCGGCTTTGTGCCGAGCGGGGTTGGGTTACGGGGCTGGGGTTGGGAAAGCGCCTCGGTGGGTCGCAGGTGGATTAAGGAATTCCAGTCCCCATTCAGGGCCCGGTGAACCGCAACTAATGTGGGAGCCGTGCAGAGCAGGGCCAGGCGAGAGGGGAGGTGTTGGGTGGGAAAAGCACCTGCAAGGGAGGGCGACGCGAGCCGGGCCACTGGAATCCGGCGAGCGGCGAGGAAATGGTGTGATTTATCCTCGAACCTGGCCACAGCCGGCTTTGGTTGTTGTTATTTTGTTTGCCGTTTGAACTGGGATGGGATGGGATGGTATGGGATGGGATGGGATGGGATGGGATGGCATGGCATGGCATGGCATGGCATGGCATGACATGGCATGGCATGGCATGAGATGGGACGAAATGAGATGGGATGACATGGGATGGGATGGCATGGGATGGGATGGCATGGGATGGGATGGGATGGGATGGTCCCCAAGCACCACAGCCTGGCTTGGGAGGGATGCCCCGGTGCCACAGAACCCCCGATGATGCCGCTTACCCCAGGGCGGATCCCCCCGGGCGCTCCTGGGGAGACTTTTGCACCCGAGAGCTGTCGGGGAGGCAGGGATCTCGTACACCCTGCTCCCCAGGAGACTCCTGGGCGCCTCATAATAGGACTTTAATTATACATTTACCGTCACCATTTTTTTCTCCTCCCTCCTGAGTTCAGCTTCCCCCGAGATGTAAATACCCGGCGCGTGCTGCGGGGACTGTCGGCCCCGCTAATGACCACCTGCGAGCGGGCTGGGCAGGGAGGACGGTGGCGTGGGGACACGTTAGGTGACACCACCCCGACTGGCTCGGCAAGGGGCTCCCGGCTCGGCAGGGGTGTCCCTGGGCCCCGGGGCAGCCTCCAGCTCTGTGGGAAGGGATGGTGGCTCTGGGGGTTGGGGAGGTGGCTGTTGGGGGCCAGGAGAGGAAAGCTGGGGACCTGCCGTGGGACGGGGACGCATTGTCATCCCTGTGCAGGACGATGCTACGAGGCGGCCCTGAGCCCCGGGCATCAGCTGGCCATGGGATGGAGGTGGCTGTCACACATCTCTGCCCTAGCAGGGGTCTGAGCTCCAAACCACACCATCTGTGCTGGCGGCCACCCTGGTGGCATCCGTGCCAGAGCCCTCCCGCCTGCCCCAGCCCGTGTCTGATGCCCAGTCAGGTCACTTTTCAAAGCTGCCCGGGTTCCCCTTGCGAAGAGACACATGTGATTTGGAGGAACCGAACCCTCCTTTTGCGGAGGGGACAGTCCGGTCTGGGTCGAGCATCGCCCGGCGCTGCTTTGCCCTGAGAGCGGGTACCGGGGGCTCAGCCTGCTTTAAAGCAAAGCTGAGGGTTGGCTTCTGCTCTCTTCTGCTTCCAGGCAAGACCCCGACTCCTTTATCCAGGCAAAAACTCACGCTGAGAATTTCTCTCGAGTCGAGCCTGGGAATTCGGCCCTAGAGGCTTAAATAATTCTTTCTACATGGTACACGCAGAGAACAACAAAAAAGCCAGCCAAAAAAACAAGCAGAGCAGAAACAGCGATGTAAGAGGAACAATTTCCTTCACCACTAATTTTCTCTCGGTTAATTAGCCAGAATGTGGGGTCACTGATTATAACGCTCTCGACATCTCTCCAAACCCACACGGCCCAGCTGGGGACAGCGAGTGACCGGGCAGGGCTCAGCCCCTGCGGGACCCCCGGGCTGCGGGAGATGGTGCCCGGGGAGCCCGCGTGGGTACCAGGCTCCGGCAGCTGCCCTGCCCTTTCCTCCTCTGCGGGTAAATCGAGGACTCTGAGATGATATTTTTTTTTCCCAGCCTTGACCTGGGTCTGCTCATTCTGAAACTCATGGCTGGCTGCAAAGGAGGAGAAAGGAGCCAGGCCTGGGGGCTGCTGAGATGGGGGTTTTCATCAGGGCTAAAATATAGAGCTGGGATATGGAGAATGTGGTGGGTCCGACCCAGGGAGCTTCTCCCCGCTCCCCTAACGCTGTGGCCGGACCGAGGGACGAGCCGGGCGTCTTCGTCCCCTCCGAGGACACGCACAGCCACGTCCTTGGCGCCGTCCAGCAGCAAACCCATGGGAGCGAGTCACTGGGGTGGATGGGAACACACCCGTTTCTCCAGAGATGTTGAAGCTTTTCCAGTTTATAGCTCCTTTGCCTCTTAACAAAAAATCCCTGATTTTTTTTTTTTTCCCCCCAGAGTCTTAACCACCCAAAAGACAAGGATGTTTTGGGATGCTGCTTGTCCTTAGAGCATCGAGGGACTTTGGGGGTCTGGTGAAAGGCTTGGGGTTACACCAAATATGGGAAATGTCAACAGAATATGTATTTTTCTCTCCAAGCACTCACTGAAAAGCTTCTCTTTCATCAGTCAGGGTGATTTCCAGCCTCCCTCTCCTGTTCACCTGCTCGTGCACTTTTGCCACAGGACTCCGATGGGTTTCCTTTCAAGCTCACCCGCCAGCGTCCCCCGGAGCCACAAAGTGCGTCTCGAGCTCCGTCTGACACGGGGCTTCTCTTTCGGATGAATCTAAATCCAGGGAGGGCGGTAGATGGTTAAATCCCTACCCCCTTGGCTACTCCTGGCTGCTGAGGAGCCCCCTCTGCTCTCTGCCAACGGGAGCGAGCGCTGCGGATTTCCCGTCCCTCGGTCCCCACGACCTGGGCATCGAAGGGATTTTCTGCCGCCAGCGACGCCGAACGCTCACGGGCGAGGGCTGAAGGTGCCGTCGGCTGCCGGCTCGAGCCCTTCCCGCCGGCTCTTGAAACGCTCGGAGATTTTGTTCCACTTCTGAAATTTAAACAGGGGTTTGGCTGTTAAAGAAGGATGACTTTTCGCTGCAACAAGTGACAGAAGGGGCTCTTCTTCCCAAGTGCTCAGCTCTTCCTCCCAGACAGACCAGATCACTTCGTGGGTTTTGCCTCCCTTATACCCCCAGAGCACCCCAGCATCGGCAGAATTTTTGAATCCCAAAGTTGGTAAAGTTTCTCCTTTAGAGACCTGCAAAAGAGGGTTCACAAACAAATTAATCCAGTTTATTGGATCCGATTCTCCCCTGAGAGGCTTGATGATCTCTTGGTTTAAATGCTGCATCCAGCCCCTACCAGCTGCCTTGTTGTTTTGTTAAAAGTTGCAAACTCTTCATGAGAATAAAAAAAAACCAAAACAAAACAGCTTCTGAAATGAAGAGCCTGCGATAGGAAAGGGAAAAAAATTTTTGCAAGAAAGAGTCCCCTGGAAATCACAGAGGAAACCTGAGCCAGATCCTAATGGGGCTTGCTGTAAGGCTCACCCTTAGGGGAAAATCAATTTCTGAATAGTTCCCTAAAAAAATAACAATCCAAACCATTATTGTTTGTTATTTAAATGCACAATAAATTCAGCTCCTCTAAAAATACCCCAAACTTGAACTGGCATTTCCCATTATTTGGCTGCTCCGCTCACCACACAATAAATTCGAGTCACCCTTTTGATCCGCTCCGCCCGGAAAGAGGCGATTTGGCACTGTTGGTGCAAGAGGCAGCCGAGGCAGGGAAGGGAAAGACGTCGAGTTAAAGACAAGCGACGTCCCAGCCTGACGCTGCCAAAGCCCAAGCGACAGAGTTTCACGTGAACGGAATGAGAGGAAACGTAACTGAGGTGGGGTTTTAACACTTTTTGGAGCACCCTGAAGGATTTTCGGGGTTTGCACCAGCAGATGAGATGCTTTGGCGGAGCCACCTTCTCCAAGAGATTTACCAGTGCCCGTCGAAAGGAGAGGGAACGATCCCGGGCTGTGACCTGTCACCACCCCGACACGACGGGGTCCAGCTCCTCACCAGATCCCCATGTTCAGGGTGATGGGAAGCCGACGAGGGTTAAAAAGCCTCTTTAACTGGCGCTCTTGTCAAATTAGCAGGGCAAGGCGCCGAGGCCGGGGCTAATGAATGGAATAATTGATTAAATATGTCATATTTCTGCCTCGCAGCTTCACACCTTCCCCAAAGGTTTCCAGATGGGGCATAATTATCCCCCCTAAGCTGGCTTCGCACTCCGGGGCACAAGGGGAGGACCAGTGACACGGGGAATTCAGACAGCAGAAAATTGCTCCCGCAATTAATCCCAGGCACTTAATAAACTCACGGAGGAATAGCAGGGGTGGGGGGAGTGGAGACCCTCTCAGGTGCCCGTTGGGAGCAGCTGGTGACGCTGGTGTAAATGTTCAGCCTCTGCGGGGCAGAAAAGCCGGCACAGGTTTCACTTCTCACTGAACGAGATTCCACGAAGGGGAACCTTCCCCTCACCTTTGCTGCCTCCTCCATCTGTCCCAGTAGGCACCAAGGGCTAAAATGGTGTAAATTGGGGGGGGCTATATACCTTTCAGTGGATTTACATCGAGGGCTTTTTATTCCTTTCATTTCCAGCCGGCTTGGAAATCAAACCCAGACCAGTTCTACACCCTGGAAAATGTTTTACGTCCTAAACCAAAACGTTTGCTTTATTGAGGGGGGGGATGAAGCAGGGAGCGGGGGTGTGTGGAACGATGACTTGTTTTAAGAATTTAACATCTATATGATTTCATCTCAACTCGAATCAGCCGTGGAACAGGGCGCAGATCCCGGCTCTGCCCGCAGCCGCGTTGTTGGGGAAATGCTGATTTACACCTTGCGTGGCACCGGCCCGACCAGCACCCGCTGCAGAGCCTCTGGGTGCTGCAAAGTAAGAACAGTCCCCCCGAGCCCAGGACCAAGGATCTGGGGGGGCTTCGAGCAGCCCGAGCCCTGCCACACCGGCTGCTGAGGCTGCGACCTTGGGGACAAGCCATTTTTTACAGAAAAATCCTTTTCAAATCCCTCCTGGATGTGCTGGAGCTCTGCAAAGGTAAAGGGGCGGAAAAAATATTAACATCAGGGACCCTCCTGTGACCACCATGGTGCTGTCACCTCCTGAGCGTGTGTGTCCTCTGAGTCACCTCTGCGCCTTCGGGTCACCTCCCCACCAGCAGCTCCCGCCTCGCCTGGCTCCTGCCGTGATTCAGCAGGCAGGGGAGCAGGTCCTGGGTGCTTCAGGGGTGTCTGACACCATCCAGGGAACGAAACTTGCTCTCGCTCATGTTGATGCTCCCCTACAGAGCAGGATGAGGCCCTGGGAAAGGAGGGGACGTGGGGCACAGCCTTGCCCCTGCTCCAGCCGCCTCCCAGAGGATGCTCCCATTAAGGGTCACTTCCAACCCAACCTCTTCTATGACTTTATGCTCCCAAACGGCCGCTCATCCTCCCTGTTCCCTCCTCCTGGGATGGCTTTTGCTCCAACCAACAAGCCAAAAAAAAAGCCCGAGGAGAAGCCCCAGGAGAAGCCCGGGGAGGAGGCAGCGCCGCAGCTCGCGCCAGCACCCCGTCTCCCCGCGCTCCCCCGGGATTATTGACGGGGCTGGAGATAGCGCGGTTGTTCGTTAGCGCGGCAGCGGTGGCGTGTGGGAGGGCAGACGCCAGGCTGTCTGCTCCCACTTTGTTCGGCTTGTTATTAACTTCTCCTTGGGCTGCCATTAACCCAGAATTCCTGTACTTGGCTTCAGGCTTTCCCCGCGCCGCTCTATCTCCAGCGCGTAATTACAGCTGTTGGGATCTCCCTTTATCTTGGAGGATCTTGTAGGTTTGTTACCTGGCACATGCTTTCCTTCCACCCCCCCCCCCCCCAATCCTTCTCTGCACCCCTTTAATCCTTCCTGCTTTCATCAGCCTCGGCAGCTGGTGCTGGCAAGCCGGCAGGTAAAACCCCGCAGCCTCCATCACCTCCTCGGTTTTGCACCGGCAAAGCCGCATCCCGGCCATCGGGCGGGCGAACGGCAGCGCCGTGGTCCCGCGCATCCCGGCCGGCAGCTCCCACCGCGCTCCCCGCCACGCCGTGGGTCCTCCCGACGTGTGTCGACACCTTCCAGCCCTGAGACCGAGACTTTGAATTGGCTCCCAGCACGGCCTTGATTTATTTTTTTAATTTAACGCGAGTTGACTCGACGTATTTATGTTGGCAACGGGTCACCCCTCAAACCCCAAACCCTGCTAAAGCAGCGTGTTCCGTCCCTGCCAGCCCCGGGAGGGCTGGGACCTGACCCCCGCGCTCGTCCCCGGGGAAGGTGCCTGGGTGGCACCAGCTCCTGCCCTCGAGGTGTCGAAGCCACCGGGAACAGCCCCCCCCCCCGGGGAGAGCAGTGCCTGGGAGCCGAGAGTTTTTTACAGCCTGAAGGTTCGGTGCCAGTTTCTCGCCCCATCTCCCAAGGGAGCCGGCAGTGCCGTCGCTGCGCCGGTGGGCTCGGAGGTGGGGTGTCCCCTTGGCACAGGGTGGGGCTCGGGGATGCTGAGATCGACACCTTCAGACACCCCCTCTCCTTCCCCAACCCAGAACTCCGCTTGTGTGAGGCTGATATTGAGAAGGAAGAAGAGGAGGGGGGGGCTCCCTCTCACCTGGTATCACCTTGTTGCTCATTCTGCCCTGTAGGACCCACTTGGAGACCCCCAAGTGAGGGGGATCCACTCACTCTGCAGCCCCGGGGTGTGGTGGGGTGGGATCCCTCCTTGGCATCACCAATGAAACAGAGGTGACACCTTGCCCTGAGGGGGGAGTTGACCCTGAGGGTCCTCCTCCTCCTGCCAGAAGTCAGATATTGCCCCAAAACCCCAATGGGGACACCACCCTTCCACCCAGCATGGCACCCCCGCCTCCTCTGCTACGTGGTGAGCATTTTGGAGTCCTTATATTTAATTATGGGTCTTTATTATGCCCACCACATAGCGGGCAGGGGGAGACCACAGGGACCTGGAAAGAGGGACCGGTTCCCCCGAGCATTTGAATCCCCCAGCTCCAGCCCTGCTGCCACGAGCAGCTTCTGCGGTGGGGGGATGCGGCCCCCAGCCCCAGCACCTCCCTCCCACCCTTGGCGCCGGGGCGACGAGCACCGGAGGGAGCAGAGCCGCCGGTAGCTCATCCCAGCAAGCCGGCACCCGTCCCCGGAGCCGGCGAGAGCTGAGTCACCCCGGCAGAGAAAGTGAGGAGCTGGGGTAAAAGCAGATCAGGGGAGGTTTCTTTTGACACTCACAGAGGCCACACTCGGCCCTCGGTGCCGGCCAAGCCAGGCTCCCTGGGGACGCCTCAGCCAGCCTGGGCAGGGCCAGGGAACATCTGGATTTCTCCTCGTGTCTCTTTTTTATTTGCTGCTTCGCCCCCGCTTTTGCCCGGGTGGAGTTAGGGTTTTTTTCCATGTTGACCCCCTGGAGTTCAGTGCTCCCTGGGAGGAGGTGGGGGGACAGCTTCTCCCCACATCCAAATTCCAGGCTCACGTAAGAGTTTGAGCCCACGTTGTCCCCGAGGACAGTCCCAGGTGCTTTGCCCAGCTCCTTGCTGGGATGGAGGGACATGGGGGACCTCAAGCCCAGCACAGAGGGGCCAGTCTGTGGGTCTGGCTGTGCTGGAAATGATCCTTAGGAGACATGAAAGGTTTTGCAAGGTTAGGATGGGGAGAGGGAGCAGAAGCCATCGGCTCTGTAGGGTGGGAGATGGGTCAGGGGAAGGACTGTGGTGGGAGTCCGGTCCAGGACGTGGTCCCCGGGTTAGCCAAGAGCTTGGCTATTTATATCAGAGCTCCTGGCCCCTGCTCGGAGTGACTCAGACCAGTCATGATGGCCAGATGGAAACATGTTTTGAACATGGTCTAATGGGAGGGTGGGGACAGGGGACCCTCCCTGCCAGCATCCCCTGTCACCCCGCTCCTTCGGGGCTGCTCCTCCCGGGAAAATGCTGAGCGGGGTGACAACGGCTGGGACCTCGTGGCCGGCGCTCGGCTCAGGCCACCCAGCTCCTACAGGTCCCCAAACCTGTCACCACGGTGCAACCAGGGCTCAGGGATCCATCCAGGGTTTGACTTCGGAGCCGGGATGGCGGGAGGTGCAAACTCTCTCCGCCAGCACTGGCTGTCCCCAAAGGTGGTGACGGTGTCTCCCAGCCCCGGCGGGGGTCTTTACCCCCGGCTTTGCCCTGACCGGTAGCCAGCGTGGAGGCTCCCGGGGGCCCCACGCACCCCACCGGGATCGGGGCTCCCCCGGGGCCGTGGGAGGGAGCAGCCGGGCAAGTCGGCGCCTGCCGCCGGGAGCGGGGCCCCGCGGGGACCGGGTGCTGCCGGCGCCAGGTCGGGTGGCTCCCAGGGCTCCCGTCCCCCGCCCCCCGGCACCCTGGGTGTCCTCCCTCAGCACCCGTGAGCAGGTGGACTGGGGCTGCCTCCGTGCGCTGCGTGTCTGTCCCTCTGTCCCGTGTCCGTCGCTCTGTCCCGTGTCCGTCCCTCCCGTCCCAGCCCTGCTGCATCCCCCGCCACGACCCCGCACAGGTGAGCTGAGCGCGACCGGCCTCAGCTCCTCCTCGCCCCGGGGTCTGTCCCCGGGGTCTGTCCCCTGAATCTGTCCCCTGGACGGTGACTCCCCGATGCGTGCCCACGGGGAGTCACCGTCCACCCTCTGCGCCCCCAGTGGGGGGGGGACACCCCGAGAAGGGGTTACCCCCCAACACACGCACCACGTGGGTCAGGTCCCCCCAAGGGAGACTCACCCAGGGCTTGGGGGGGGGTCGGGGTGCATCCCCCACCCAGTGTCCCTCCACCGGGGAGGGAGCGCGTTGCTCCGGGCCGGGGCTCAGACGGGACGGGTTGGGGGGCTGCCCCCCGCCAGGGTGGGGGGCAACCGAGGAGGGGGTGGTGGGTGCCCCGGGGGCGTGACATCATGAGGGCGGGGCTTGGCGGGGCGGGGCGGGGCGGGCAGGGGATCCCCCGGGCGCGGGGCCGGCGGGGCGGCAGCGCGGAGCCCGTCGGGGGGGGCGGCGGGGCTCGGCGCGGCGCTGCGGGGGCTGCGGGGGCTGCGGGGGGTGCCCGCCCCGGCCCAGCCCGGCCCGGCCCGGCCCACCATGACCATGAGCTCCGTGGCCGAGAGCCTGCTGGGACCCGACCCGTCCAAAGCCGCTTTCCTGGAGCTCGGCCACCCCTCCCCGCCGCACTACCCGCTGCACGGCCTCCACCCCCCCGGGCACCCCCAGCACGACCCGTCGCCCTTCGCCTCCTACGGCCGGCCCGGACCCTACTCCTACCCCGGCGGGCCCCCCCCGCCGCCCCCCGGTCCCTACCTGCCCTACCCGCCCCCCGGTGCCCAGCACCCCCCGGCCGGACTGGCCCACGGCGCCAGGCTGCAGGACGCAGGTAAGGTGGGCGCGGGGGTGCTCGGTGCTGCAACCCCCACCCCCGGGGGTTTGCCCCCCCCGGGCGATTTAACACCCCCCCGGGGATTTACTAGCGACGGGGATTTACCGGCGAGCGCCCGGACGGAGCCGTCGGAAGCGCTTCGGGGCTGCGCAGCCCCGTCGGGGAAGCCGCTGGGCGGGCGTTCGGCTCCGAGGTCTCCGAGGGGACTCGTGGGTGTCGGGGTGATGTCCCACCCTCGGCCCCAGAGCTCACGGACCCCTCGCAGACCCCCGTGCAGATGGAAGGCTGTGGGATTGCAAGGAACCCCGGGGATGGGGAGCATCACCTGGCTGCCCACACCCTGGCCTGTGAAACCCCCGGCTGCACCTATCCTGCCCCCCAAGACCCCCAGATGCCCATATCCAGCCCCCCAAGACCCCCAACTGCCCCATTCTGCCTCCTAAGACCTCTCGGGCCAGGCACACTCTCCCCTCTGCCCCATCACCAACATGCAGCAGGGTGCTGCAAGCTGAGCCAACCCGGAGAGAAGCAGCTCCTGAGCTGCTCCACGGAGGGGTCCCGATCCCAGCTGAGCCCCCCTGCCACCCCCTCATCAGCTCCAGAGAGATGTGTCTGCGGCCAGAGCAGACTGTGCACAGGGCATACGTGGGGGCACAGACATGCTTGCCGTGGTGCCCTGTGTTCACCCACACCAGCTCCATCCTGCTGAGCCAGGGACCACCTTGTCCCTGCTGCCTTTCTGAGCCCCAGTGGGTTTGTGCCCCCCAAGAAGGGCCCAAGGATGCTCAACAGCAGGGAGCAGGCAGGAGATGGTCCAGGATGGGGGCACAGACCTCACAGCAAGGGGTTGCTCCTGGAGGAACTGAGTGCCCACAGTGCGTGCCCACAGCCTGCCCACTCCATCCTGCTGCCCCTTCTATCGCTCCGTGGGGGCCTGCTCAGCCCCCCATATTGTGCGCATGGCAGAGTGGCCTGTGGCTTGCATAGTCCCATTGAATGAATTAACCCCATCCCTCCCTTCTCTTTCCCCTTTGCTTTACCTGGGGCCTAAAAGAACCAGCACAGCAAGAGCAGGTGTCCCCCCCCACTTATCCCTCCTTCCCTCCAAAAAACAAGCAGCCCCAGGGCCAGGGTGGGATGGTTTGGAGTTGTTCTGTGGGTCTTTTTTCTTTTTTTTAAAAAACCTCCCAGCGTGTTGGAGTTTTTAACCCTCCGCTCCTTTCCCACCCCAAGAGCACGAGAAGCCCCCGACCGTCACCAACGGGGAGCTGCGCGTCAACGGCAAGGGCAAGAAGCTGCGCAAGCCCCGCACCATCTACTCCAGCCTGCAGCTCCAAGCTCTCAACCAGCGCTTCCAGCAGACCCAGTACCTGGCACTACCCGAGCGTGCCGAGCTGGCGGCCCAACTGGGGCTCACCCAGACCCAGGTACGGCGCCCGGTGCCCATCGCTGCACCGGGAGCGACTCCAGATTAAAGTTGCGTCACGACGCCGGGGCACAACTGGAAGCGTGCCGAGCCGTGCCGCGCGGCGGCGGGGGAGCTGGCGCCGGTGGGCCCCCAGGGCTCAGGTTCGGGGCGCCCCTGCTCACACCTCCCAGCGGCACCGGGACTTTCCCAGCCCCAGAGCCTGGCTGCCGGCCCGACCGTGCCCGGCGTTGGGCGGCCCTGGGCTGCGGGACGGGGCGAGTGGGTTTTTGAAGGCGATGGGGAGAGACAGGCAGGCGGCAGCGGTGCAGCCCGGAGCCAGGGGCGAAGCGAGCTCATAAAGCCGGGGAAGAGGAGACAAGTGGGAACCTGCCGGCAGCGCGGGGGGGACGGCGGGGAGGAATGAGCGGGGCCACCACCCCAGCGCGGCGGGCCCCACCGCGCCGCGCCCCGACCCAGCCCCAGCATCCGGCTGGGCTGGGGGGGCCGCAGCCCGTGCCGAAGGGGGGGATGTGGGGATGTCTCCTGGGTTCATCTCCCTTATCGCACGTTTGTCTGGGCTCCCTGTGCCTCTTCCCACCATGTCCTCCAGCTGCCCTTAGAGGAGTCTCCGGCGGCTTGTAAAGGGTTGGGCTCAGAGCTTGGCTTGTCTCACAGACCCTCATGCCGACTCGGCTGTGCAGGGACATGCAACCCCAGAGAGGTGTGTTATGGCAGGGGGGAGTATTGGCCATGGACCCCATCCTCCTCACTCACCCCTCTCTCCTCCACAGGTCAAGATCTGGTTCCAGAACAAGCGCTCCAAGTACAAGAAGATCATGAAGCAGGGCTCAAGTGTGCCCGATGGGGAGCACCTCCACACAACTGCCTCCCTCTCCCCCTGCTCCCCCAACATCTCCTCACTCTGGGACATCCCCGTGCCAGGCAAAGGGACTCCCCTGGCCCCCAGCAGCTACATCAACAGCTTCGGAGCCTGGTACCAGCCGCACCCACAGGACACCATCCCCCGGGCTCCCATGATGTGATTCTGCCACGGCTCGAGCACCCGTTGGCTCTGGGAGGGCCAGCGAGGCTGGAGGATGCTCTGCTGCCACCCCTCGCAAGGGACTGGAGAGCCCAGTGAAGCCCTGGGGGACCCCAGCGAATGGAGAAGGAGGAAAAGGAGGAGGAAGGCGACAGTGATCTGTAGGAACCTGGAGATCATCTGCTCCATCACAGTCCGAAGTGAGGCAGCTCTGGTGCAACACCCCGGTGTGCCCATCTCTGAGGAATGGGACTTGGCCTCCAGCTGCAGCCTCGAGTCCTTCTGTTCATGGACACGGGGCAAGGGGGGGGCCCGAGAGGGGCTGGGAAGTCCCTGGACACCCCCAGCCTGGCTTTATTTATAAATATGGTCCGTTATTGTGTGCCCCCCCACTTATAAATAGGCTGTACACTTGTAAAGACTGTTCCTCTGTTCCTGCCGCTCTCTTCGGGGGTATCTGTCCCCAGTTTTGGGGAGATGTTTTGGTCCTCGTCCTTGGAGGCTCCCATCTCCAAAAGCTCCTGGGAAAACAACCCTGTGGGGATGGAGGCACTGGAGCTAGGGCTGTGTCCCCCTCCAAAACATCTGTGCTGATCCCGCCGCTATTTTCAGACATGCGATCGCTCCCCAAAATAGAGGCACAATTATAGTAATTGTGGACCCGGGCCCCTTGTTGAGGGGCTTCTCGCTGCCTCCTTGGGGTAATTATGGGCAATTTGGAGCTGTTGAAGATGTCTCCAGTAATAGGGGTGGGAAAGGGAGGGTGGGGGGATGTGGGACAGGCTGGAGACCCCAGGGCAGGTCGAGCCCGGGGTTTCTGCCCAGCGTCTCCAGCAGCCCCACGAGTAGCTGGCCCTGGGGGCGAGGGCGTTTTTGGCATGGGGGCTATTTTTCCACTGCGGGTTTGTCAGTGGGTAACCTCTACCTTTGCCCTTACCGGAAGCCAGAACCCAGTGAGAAGATACATTATTGTTGTTTGCCTTTTTCCCCAATGTTGCTCAGTGTTTGTCACCCACTGTGGGGACAGGACCCCGCGCTGGGGCTCTCCCCAGCAGAGATCTGCTGGTGCAGCGGGTCCGTACCAAGGTCCGCTCCGTTGCACAAATACTCCATGATCCTCACTCCAGATATTCCCACTTTATATTTCCCCCACTCCAAGGGTCCCTTTCTGCTGCTGGGGTTCACTTTTCCCACCCGCACTGGCACGGCTGGGTAGGGACCGATGCTGTGACACCGTGCACAGCTCCATTTACTTTGCACCTCCGGCAGCACGCTGGAGGGGCTGGAGATTTTCCGAGCACTCGGCTCCCACCTGAGGATTCAGGGATTTGAGCAAGAAATCAGTAGCTGGGAGATGATCAGGGCTGCAGATCTGCTGTCGGGTGTGGGAACATCGTGGGGGTCCCCAGGTCCCTGCTGGCTTGTAGTGGGTTTGATCCCTCAGCTAAGAGGTTTGGGATGCTGGCAGTGATCCCTGTTGTCCTTGTCTGTGTCCCACGATGGCCACAGGCACATTGCAGCGATGGCACCTGGTGCCCACGGGCTGGCTCAGGACCCTGGGGGACACCGTGGCCAAGAGCAGCGGTGGGCTGGGGACAAGAAAGTGTGTGGTGTCCCTTGCACGGGTGGGTGATGTCCTGAGTGGGGAGAAGTCCGGTAGAAGCAGGCACAGGGCAAGACTGGCTTTTTTTTTCCCCAAGCAATGGAACCCGCAGAGGTTTTAGGGAGGTGGATAGATTTGTTGTGCACCAACATTGGCAGAAAGGAGAATTTCTCATCCAGAGACTGGGAAAAACACAGCTGCTCGCAGGTGGGATTTACCCCAGGCAGGGGCTTTGGGCTGGAGGGGGCGTTTTTCCCCAAGGAATTAATCTGCAGCCACAGGAAAGGACTGAACTGAGAGGAGAGGAGCTGGGTGCTGAGAACCATCCCAGCCCCGTGCATTTGCGGTGACCTCCTGCAGAGCCGGCGGTGGGGCCACGGGGGGCTCGGTGTCATGGTGTGCCCAGGACAGGGGAAGCAGAGGGCAGAGGCCGTGGTGCCCGCTCGGCTTTCCTGACGGATGTGCTGCCAAGGACCTGCAGCCAGAGCCACTCGCAGGTCCCGTCTTGCAGCAGGAGGGACACACCAGCCCTCAGCTCCCGGGGCCAGGATCCGTCCCGCCCAGCGCTTGTGGTGCGGCTGGGGTGACAGCTGGCACCTGGACCCCATGGCAGGGCTGGCTTCACCCCCAGCTCCCTCCCTGCACCCGGCCACAGTCAACCCCTCCTGCCCTGACACATGGGAGCGGATCCCAGTTCGGGCACCCTTGGGTGCGGGGGAATTCCTGCTCCAGCCCTTCTCCCGGGCACCCAGCAGAGCCAGGTCTCTGCTGCCATGTGGGACCTGCTTGGAATGCTCCTGGGGGATGGGGACAGTGACAGGGTCCTGCACCCTGAGGAGGGGTTTTGGGGACTGTTCTGCTCCTTTCTCCACAGCCAAAACAGAGGGTGACCTTGGCAGAGGGGCATCATCGCTGGAGCTGCTCCCAGTTCTTCTCCACTGGTGAGAAGCATCTCCGGTTGGGGACACTCAGTAAAAACCAAGAGCCCCCAGACATCCCTGGTTGGGTTTAACCCACTGGGTGGGAGGAATCCCACGGGGAGATGGGGACATCCTTGGGCTTATTCAGGTCCCTCTTTCCCTCCACAGGCTGGAAATCCAATGAATCCCCTTCAAATTTCCAGATTGGGGGGGGGGAAGTTGGGATGTCCCCTTTCCATCCGCAGCCTGGGCAAGCTGATGGACTAATGGACGGGGAGCAGAGAGGTCCCCGATGCCACTGGGGAGCGTTCCTGTTCTATTTTCCTGATCGATGGAGGCAGGGGAGCCCCGGTTGACGGCAACACGGCGGTCGCCCTCGGCTGCCGGGTTAGCCAAGAGCCGGGGAGGGGACGAAGACGCGGTGGCTGCCAGGCCAGGCCGTGGGCGAGCGGCTGCCCCCGCGCTTTGCGCTGGCAGCGGCGTGTCGCAAGCAGCTGGAAGCGTCGTGTCGCAACGGGGCAGCAAAACGTGTGCCAGGGCTTGTGCAGGGACATCAGGCACGGCTGCCCCACACGGCTCGGACCTGGCAACCCCATCTGAACCCTCATTCTTCCCGCAGCCGCTGGGAAAATCCCCTCCAAGGGGTTGTGTGTCCCCAACAGCCCCATCCCAATACTGCCCGGTGCTGCTTTCCATCTCCCCAGGATCCATAACTGGGATAACTGGTATAATGAAGGATGGTCTTTTCATTTCTGTGCCTGGATTCTGAGAGGAGTGGGGTGATGGGGTGATGTCCCCACCCTGGAGGTTCCTGCCTCTGTCTGTCAGTCCCCATTCGGATTTTGGGAGCACGCTGGGGCAGCAGCCCCTGGCAGGAGGATGGATCTCAGTGCTGAGGAGGGATGTCTGGAGCCCGCAGCCCCTTTTGGGGAGCTCTGGGGGTCTTGGCCACCTCTGGGCTGGAAGAACTGTGGGTGATGCTGGTGGGGAACCCCCCTGGGCTCTTGGGGATGGGGTTGAGCGAGGAGGCACAGCCGAGAGGAGCTGCGGCCATGGGGCAGGAGGAAGGGGCTCCCGCACCAGCCCTGGCTCCTGGCACCGAGCCCGCCCCACGGGCTGGGGGTGCTGCGACCCCTGGGAGCCCCATGAAGTCTCCAGGATGTGCTCCACGGCCGGGACAGAAGGGACAGGGGTGCTACGTGACCTCAATATCTTCCCCGGTGCCCATCCCCGGGGCGTCAGGGCTGGCGGCACAGGAGCCCGGCTCTGCTGGAGGGGAGCAGGATTAGCTCCCGTACGCGGGTGATGATGCACCCGGCGTTTATATAATCCACGGATATGTAATCTTTTTTTTTTTTTTTTTCCCCTTAAATTAAAAAAGTGGGGGAAAAAATAAAAAGCAAAACCAGCAACAACAAAAAAACTAAAATAAACCCGCGCCAGCTCATGCCGTACTTCTCACTCCGGGCAACACCGCTCGGTTTTTCCCCTCTCCCAGTCTGCCACCCCCTCACTCTCTCGTCCCCCCTGTAATAACCCCAGTGTCTCCAGCACCTCTCCCCGCCGCCGGCTCGGGGCCACTTTGCGCGAAGCCTCCAAGCCCAGCTGGGAAACGGGGGGCTGGTGGCACCCCCTCCTTTTCCACAACTGGCCTGGTCACGCAGACGTCGTTACGGGGGTGCCCTGGGGGGTCCTGCTGCCCCTGGGGTTTGGGGAAGTGCCCCCAGGTGTGAGGTTTCCCGCTCCCAGCACTGGGATGGGTGATGGGGTTCAGCCTCCCCACCCTGTGAAATGATGCTGGTGACACTGGGGACAGCAGGAATGTCACTCGGGACAGCAGGAATGTCACTGTCACGAGGTTCCACATCTGGGGGGGCTTTGGGGTCACTCGTCCCCCCCATAACGCCGATGGGGAAAGTCTCCCTCTCTCAGCATCAGTCCCGTGGGGTGGGTGCCTTAGTGCGGGGGGGTCCTGTCCCCTGCCAGCCCTCACTGGTGGGCTGTCCCCAAAAGGGACACGAGGACAGCCCAGCCACCCTCCCAGTTTGCGTGGCTAGGAGCCTACTGGTCCCAGTAAGAGCAGCGGGCTGGAAGCAGCGAGTCTCCGCGGCGGTTCAGGGTAAAGACTCCACAAACCAGGAATAAAATCTTCTTCCCCCCCCAAATTGTCTCTTGCGGGACTCGGGGTGACCCGTTCAAAACCCTCAACTGCTCCCCCCAAAAGGGACGCGGGGATTAACTTCGCGTTTTCCCAAGCTGAGCTGCTCCTTGCTTCCCCAAAACCTCCCCGAAAATGCTGTTTGGAGCCTTCGAATTCAAAGCATTTTTATTAACAGTTCTAAGATCAGCTTTTGTTCCCTGGGAAAGCAGCAAAGGACGCTCGGGGGGAGCTCCTGTCCTTGGAGGGGGCTCCCATCAACCAGTGGGTTGTTTTATTTTCCTTTAAAAAAAAAAAAAAAAGAAAAGAAAAAACCAGACCGAAACCAATTTGGTTTGGATCAACTTTATACAAACAAACCTTATGTACACTCTCTTTTTTCCCCCCATACACCCCTATTTATATAAGGCAACATAAATAAGATCCTCGGGACTGTACAACACATACGAACACTTCTTAAAACGGCACTTTCTGCTTTTAAAAAAATAGTATCATTCTCTTAAAAAATAGTAAAGAGCATTTTTTTTTTTTACCTTTAAAATGTGTTGTCGGTGTGTTTAAAAAATAGGCGTTCTGCTTCGCCCTTAGCTTAACTGACTCAGATGGAGGCACTCTTAGAAAACGGACTTTAGCACAATTTTTCTCTTTAAAAAATAACTTAAGCCATTCCTGAACTGTTTAAATATTAAAATATTTTTCTTCCCCACCCCCCCCCCAACACTTTTTATTTATTTTTAAATAAACCACCTTATTGTCTGAGCATCCTCCTGGGCGATTCCCACGAAGCGGCCAAGCCGGGGGGTCCTGATTTGCTCCTGTGGCCCCCCCAGACAGCTCCCAGACCCCAGATTTTGGGGAGCCAGTCCCCAGATTTTGGGGTGCCAGTCCCTGGGAGGGAGCAGCGCGTCCCGCTCCGTCGGCATCGGTACCCACATGCCGCCTCCTTCTCCCCACGTCCTTCATCCCGACCTGGGCAGGGGGGTTGCGGGTCCTCCGGGTGCCCCTCGAGCCCCCCAAACTCGTTCTCGGAGCGGAGTTGGGGGGGCTGTGGTGTGGGGGAGTCCCCCCCCTCAAAGCAGCTTGGGGTGACCCCAAGAAGGAAGGCTCCAGTCCCGGCGGGATGCTGGTTCTCGGGGTGGAGGGGCGGTTTTTCTTGGGGATCGATGGAAATTAAAAAAAAAACCACCCACAAAAAATCGCATCAGGAGAATTCGCCGCCTTTTCCTCGCTGGGAGTTTAACCCTTCGCAGTCCTCTTGTTCCTGAGATGAGCTGGGAGAGGAGGGGATATATAAGAGTATATTTAGGGGTGCGTGTACACGGGTGTCCTGTGTTGTTGTTGGTTTTTTTTTTTTTTTTGAAAAAAAGAAGAAAAACCCAAAAAGTAGGGGGAAAAAAAAGGAGGCAAAGGAGTTCTGCCACTGTCTCTCGTTCCTTATCTCGCTCCGAGGTCGTTAATAGACGGCGCCGCTGTTGGGGGGCCCCGGGGAGGTGTGATGCATCGTGGTGGCCGGCGGCGGCTGGTGGGGTCCGTGGGGTCCGCTGAGGCTTTGGGGGTGATACCAAGGGTTGTGCTCCTCCAAAAAGCCGGGGGAAGGGCTGTAGGGGAGCGGCTGCGGGAGCGGGGTCCGTCCCGGCGCGCTGCCGTGCGAGTTACTGTCCCAGACGGCCGGGGAAGGGGGGGAGTTGCAGGCCATGGAGTCGCTGTTGTTGGGGCTGTGCTCCAGCGGCACCTCGCCGTTCTTGTAGAGCTTCTTGAACTTGGAGCGGCGGTTCTGGAACCAGATCTTCACCTGGCGAGGAGGGAGAGGGGGGTCAGAGCCCCGACGTCGAAAGCCGGAGCACCCGGGGATGCGGGGAACCCCCCCACCCCGGGCACGTGGGACGAGGGTGTCGCGGCGAGCCCAGACGCGCGATGCGGCATTGGGAAAAGGGGCACGGGTGTCGTGAGGACCTCGTAGACACGACACTATTGGAAAGGGACAAGGGACACGGGTGTCTTGGGGAGCCCACACACACATGATGAAGTGTCAGGAAAAGGGACACGGGTATCATGAGGACCTCGTAGACATGACGCTATTGGAAAGGGACAAGGGACACGGGTGCCATGGGGAGCCCGGACGCACAATTCGGTGTGGGGGCAAGGGGCACGGGTGACACGAGGGGTTTAGACACAATGTGCACCGTAAGAAGACACCCACGGCATGGGTGTCATGGGGCCCCCAGACACACGGTGTGTCACAGGAGGGTACCGGGGCCGTGGGTGCCACAGGAAAGGACAAGGGACATGGGTGCCGTGGGGAACCTGGGTGTACCAGGGGAACCCCATGGGTGTTGCAGGGACCCCCAGAGACATGGTGCGTGGCGGAAGCCCTCCTGGGGACATGGGTGTCACAGGGAGCCCGTCACACCATGCCTCACGAGGCGCCAGGCGTCGGAAGCGTCCCCAGCGCTGGGCGAGGCGGTGGCGCGGGACGCCCTTGGCCCCTGGGGAAGGGGTGGGGGTGGCGGTGGTTGTCACCCAAACAGGATGTCCCTCTGGGAGCGGGTGACGCGCTCCGTCAGCCCTTTGCCGAGTGTCCCCGATTGCTTCATCGCCCAAGGGAGGAGGAGGAGGAGGAAGGCCGGGTGTTGGGGAGCGCCACGCCAAGGGCGGCACAAGGGCGCCAGGGATGGGACGGGGTGCGGGGGAGTCACAGGCTGCGGTGACAAACCTCACCCTAACAGATCAGCAGGGACAATTTGTCCCCACACCAGGCAAACCCCAAAAGCGAGGGTTTAGCCCCAAATCTGGGTGCTGCGTGGGGGGAAGCCCATTGCGGCCATCCCTGCTCTTCCAGTCCAGCCTGAACCGCCACCCCCAGCGCAGTGTCCCTGAGGGGATGTGGCTCCTGTCCCAAAATCCTGTCTCTCCGCCTGGACAGAGGAGCTGGAGCACCGGGAGGAGAGGTCTGAGAGAAGCCTCAAAAAGTCCAGCCAGGGAGGGAGCAGGATCTGGCCCCCACGATCCAACTCTTCAGGCCAGGACCTGCTGCTGGGATGGGGTGTCCCGAGCGCCCTGTCCCACCTGGGACTTTGTGTCCCAGCTTCCCAGGACACTGTGCATGTCGCCGATCCAGGACCTTCCCAGGGACCGAGGCAGGATTTGGCCTCAGACTCTGTCCGGTTCCTGGGCAGAGAGACATCTGGGCTGGCTCTGGCGGGAGGGGGATAAGCCTCAAAACCTGGGGAGTGGGGCAGGGCTGGTGTCCATCCTCTCCCTCCGCTCCTTCCCTGCTCCCCACTTTTTCCTCAGCAAAGCAGATCTGCTCCGCGCGGGGAAATCTGGCAGGGGGGGTCCCCCACACCTGGGAACAAGCAGGAACCATCCATCACTGGGACCCCCAGACCCACCCCCAGCTCTGACCAGACCCCTCTTCCCTACCCCTACTGACTGGAGTTTCACGAGGCGGCAGGGGGGCAGCTCTGTCTCTCAGACTTTGCCATCTCCCTCCTGCCCACAGCTGGGAATCAGGGTGGCGGGGGACGACAGGGGTGGTCTCAGCCCTTACCTGGGTCTGGGTGAGCCCCAGCTGGGCGGCCAGTTCGGCCCGTTCGGGCAGCGCCAGGTACTGGGCTTTCTGGAAGCGGCGCTGCAGAGCTGCCAGCTGGTAGCTGGAGTAGATGGTGCGGGGTTTGCGGATCTTCTTGGGTTTCCCGTTGACCATCCGCACCTCCGGCTCCGGCTCCTCCTTCACCGACACTGGAGCAGAGAGCGGAGGTGTGAGGACAGCAACGACCAGGGGGTCCCAGCACAGACCCCTCCTCACTCCCCTACCCACACCTCAGTGTCGCATCCAGCTCCTTTCCCCCCCTCCCAGCAGCTCCGGAGAGGCTGAAGGGGACTGAGCTCTTCCCCAACGTCCCCCCCATCCTTCGGTAGCAAGAAGAAACCTTGCGGACACCCTGTCCCCAACTTGGGGACACTTAGAAGGGTGCAACTTGGCGAAGCTGTCCCAGGGGGGACGGATACAGCCCCTCTCTCCCCAGCATCCTACCTGCTTCTTGAGCTGGGAGCTGCTGGTCCCTGAAGTGGCTGTACTGGCGGTAGGAAGGGCTGTAGGAATAGTCGGATTTGGGCGAGTAGGTGCCGGCGGCTCCGATGCCGTTGAGGTTGAACTGGTGGTAGGGGTAGTGGCTCACGGGCTGGCTGTAGGACTGGCCCGAGTAGTAGTCGTGCTGGCTGGTGTAGTAGCCCAGATCGGTGACGGAGGACTCGGGTAAGGTGGGAGAGTCCTTGGAGGCTGCATGGCAGCTCAGCGAGCCCGAGAGGTCCGTGAGGATGCTGGAGAGCTTCTTGTCGAAAGAGCCGCTCATCGCTGGAAGCTGGGGAGGGGGGAGCTGCCCACCTGGCTGGGGACCCCCCAACCCGGCGGCTCCGGCTGCGTCAGGGCCTGGGGTGCCCAGAGCCGGCTCCTCGGCGGCGGCTCTTGCGAGGAGCAACCAAGAGACTGTGCCCAAACCTCCAGCCCCGGCCGCCTGCTTAAAGCCTTTAATTAGGGAGCAGGGCAGGGTGGGTGCGCATTCCGATTGGCTCCAGAAATATTGCCTGGGAGGCAAAATAGGCTCCTGCCTCCTCTGTGTGTGTGTGTGTTGGGTTGGTGTTTTTTTCTTTCTCCTTTTTTTTTTTTCTTTCTCTTTTTTTTTTTCTTTTTTTTTTCTTTCCCTCTCTCAAGAAACAACAAAGAGTGGGTGAAGGAGGGAGAAGGAATAAATAAAGAGCGCAGGCTCTTTTCTGCAGGGAGGGGGGTGGCTGGCAGGGCCTTTGGGGACACCCTGTGATTCAGGGGAGGGCTTGTTTGCAACGGGGTTGGTGCGTGTTGTCCCCCCCCCAGGGACTCTTGGTGCTGAGGGGGGATGTGGAGGGGATGTTTGCTGCTCAGGGGTCTAGCAGAGAGGAAGGGTTGGGAGTAGGATTTTTCCTATGGGGGTCTGTTTCAAACATAGCCCCCCCCCCCAGCTCCCAGCAGTTACCAGTGTCTCCCAGTTCAACACCAGCCCCCCTCTTCACGTACCCCAAAACCTCTTATCCTCCACCTGCCCCCACGGAGAGCTCAGGGCAGCGACAAGCCTTGATTCTGGCGGGGACATCTTCCCCCTACTTGGAGGTCTGTGCCCTTCTCCCAGCCCCCACTCAGGACCCTGTGTGTGTGTGTGTGTGTCCCCAAGAGTCCCCAGCGGCATCGCCCATCCGGGGTCCCAACCTCCAGCCACTCGTTGGGCTGTCCCCAGTCCCTGGGGCGGGGTGAGGGGGCTTCGGGAGGGAGACTTTTATTTTGGTGGGGGGGTCTCTGCCCCTGCTGGCAAGTCCCTACCCCGAGAGGGGCTGGGGGGAGGCTGGGGGCGGATTTTTAAGCCTGATCGAGACTGTTCCCCTCCTGCCCCCCCCCAAGACTGTTCCCCCCGATCCCTGCCCCCCAGCAGCGCAGCGCAGTGCAATGGCGCCACCTGACGGCCGCAGAGGGCACTGCGCCACTGGGGAAGTTGAGGGTTCGAGTCCCGGCCCTGGCGGAGCTGCCGGGGCCGGGAATGGAATAGAAAAACATCAAAAATATGAACAGGGTGGAAGTAGAAAGGAGGGATTGAGATAGGGATAGGGATAGAAGGGATAGAAATTAGAATTAGAAATAGAAATTAGAAGTAGAAATGGAAGTAGAAGTAGAAGTAGAATTAAATAGAAATAAGAATAGGACAAACAGGAATTAGAATTAGAAATAGAAATAATAGATATAGAAATAATAGATATAGAAATAGAAATAGAAATATAGAAACAGAAATAGAAATAATAGAAATAGGAATAAATAGAGCTCGAGGTGAGTTCCAGAGGGAGGCAGCCAGGATGAGGCAGGAGGCAGAGCGTGACACAGAAGCTGTGTGTGAAGACACACGGGCTCACCTCCCCGCATGGGAAATGTAATTTGAGATTTGAGGAATTAATTCACAGGGGACAGAAATGTCTGGGACAAGCCCAGCCCTGCCGCCTGTCCTGCTTGGAACTCTGTGGGGCCCCCCCTGGGGAGATTTCCCAAGGTCCCAGGGGAGCCGCCGGGACATCCCCAGGTCCCCGGCCGGGCGGTCCCTCCAGCCGGACTGTCACCAGGGCTGGTTCCTTCTGGGAGAGGGTATCTCCAGCAGGAAAAGCCGGTTCGAGAGCTGCAGGCCCGGGGAACGCGGGGTGCGAGCGGGGAGCAGGTCTGTGCAGTCCTGAACCAGTTTGGGACTGCGAGGCACTGGTGCCTCCGGCTGCTGGAGGCTTCTTGGCCAGGCTTGCTGCAGCCCCAGGCTCGTGGATGGGGGGCGTGGGGGGGTGTCACTATGGGGGAGTTACAACTTGGGCGAACTGGGACAGTGGGAGTGGCAGAGGTCGCTGTAGTGGGACACCCGGGGGGTCTGCGGGTGGGTGCACGGCTGGGGGGCGGGGGCTGGCAGAGCTGACCACGGGGCCAAGCCGGTACCCCCTGCCACCCCCTGTGCCCCCCACAAGGCTGGAGGCGTTCCCCCCGCACCGTACCCCCCGTGGGTTAGTGGGTCCCCCTGAAAATGTCCCTTTTGGACCCCCTCCAGCAGCCCGGCAGTGTCCATGGGTGCCCCTCCGTGTCACGGCTGCGGGAGAGGTGCGGGGGGACCCTCTCTCCCCCCGCCCCCACCCCCACCCCGCATCCTTGGGCGGAGGGCCCCATCTAGTGGCCTTTGGACTTAATGACACCCCGTCTTTGGGCGACGACACCCCCTTTGGGTGCTGCTACCCCTTGGGTGCTCGTACCCCTCCTTGGGTGCGACCCCCCCCCCCCCCTTTTTGGGAGCTGATACCCCCTCCCGGGGTGCTGACACCCCTCTTTGGGTGCAAACACCCTTCCTGGGGTGCTGCCTCCCCCTCAACCCTTGGGGAGGGGGGGGGGGGTCGCAGGGCGAACCCCTGAAACACTCGGCAGTCCCGTGGGCAGAGAGACCGACCCACGGCGCCCCAAAACGTCCCTGAGCCGGGGACGGGGCTCTTTGTCCCCGTGCCGAGGGCTGTGTCACCCACCCGAGAGAACACCCACCCGTGCTCGGGGACACGGGGTACTCTGAGCCAGGACCGGGGCCAGCCCGTGCTGGGGGACCTCGGAACAGGGGATAGGGACAGCGGTTGGGAGACAAGGGACAGAGGACAAGAGACAAGGGGCAAGGACAAGGGGCAGGCGCGATGCCAGCGCCGTGTGCCGCCTGTCCTTGGGACTGTCCCCTGCGCTGTCACTCTTTCCAGTGACACCGGGGACATCGGGGCGGGGGACACAGGACATCCTGCAGCACCTCTAGACCGGGGGGAGGAGGAGAGGGGGGACACGGTCATTTCCCACCACCACCACCTCCCCCGGGTTTCCTGGCGCGGGTGGGAGCGGCGCGATGGCTCCCAGTGACCTTCACCGGGCTCGGGGCCGGAGGCAGGAGGGAGGTGGCGACGCTCCCGCTGTCCCCGTCCACGGGGGTGGGGGGCAGCCTCGACGACCTGTCCCCAGCCAACTCTTTAGGATGGGGGTCTCTCCGTCCAGCTGCACCCAGCCCCCGGGGATAACCCCCCCTCCCGCGGGTACCTCCCGCCGGCCCGAGCCCCCGGCGCGGCGGGAGGGTGGTGGAGCCGGTACCGGGCAGGCAGCCGGAGCATTCCCGGCGTTCCCGGGCGGGCAGGCGCCGTGGGAGGCCGGGGAGGTTGTCTTCCCCGCCCCGGCAGCTCCGACCTCCCAGCGGGGCACGGCGGGGCGGCTGAGCTCAGGAGCGGGGGTCCCGTCCCGGGGGGGCCCGTCTCGGGGGGGTACCATCCCGGAGGCAGCCCCGTCCCACTGGGGGGGGGTGGACGATGCTTGGAGGGGAGGGGCCAGCCCGGGGGGTCCCGTCTCAGAGGTGGGTCTCGTCCTGTGTGGGAGGGGAACAATCCTCGGGGGTCCCCGCCAATAGGGGTTCCTAACTTGGGGGGTCCCATCCCATGGGGGGTCCGGTCCTCGGGGCTCCTATCTCAGGGTGGTCCCATTCCATGAGCGGGGAGGGGCGACCCTCGGGGGACCCATTGTGGGGGGTGTGTGTCTCATCCTAAAGGGTCCATCAGGGGGGTCCGAGTTTGGGGTGAGGGGGGGTGTCTCCTCCGTGGAGGTCCCAGGTAAAGCGGGGGGCCATCCCGCCCCCCCCCACCCCGCAGCGCAGATGCGGGAATCTCCGCTCGTGGGAGGAGGAGGCGGGGGGGCACAGGGGTGATGGGGGGGTTGGTTGCGGTGCCCCCCGGCGGTGGGCGGGGCGTGCGGCGGCGCGCGCGCTCCCGCCGCCTGCTGTGCACGCGCAGGTACGTCCACGCCCACCTCCCTCCCCGCGCGCACGCGCGGGCCAGACCCTCCCCCCCCCCCCCCTCCCGCAGGTACCCGCGTGGGCGGGGGGGAGGCGGTGGCGGCCCCGGTGAGGTGCGCGGCCCCTTTAAGGGGAGTGCCCGGAAGGGCGCGCGCCCCGCCCGGCCCCGCCCCGCAGCGTACCGGTCCCGGTGGGGCGCGGTTCGGGTCCCGGCGGCTCCGGTCACCGGTTAACGGGGGAGGGGTTATGGAGCGGCGCCGCCGCCGGTCGCTGCCGCCGTTCCCGCTGCCGCGAGTGTTCCCGGTGCTGGGAGCGCTGCTCGGCACCGCCGCCGCTTTCAACCTGGACCGCGCCTTCCCGGTGCTCAAGGAGGGAGCGACCCCCGACGGCTTCTTCGGCTTCTCGGTAGCGCTGCACCGGCAAACCGAGCGGCGGGAGCGGTGCCTGTGAGTGCCGAGGGGCTGGGGGGTCCCCTGGAAACGGGGAGAGGTGCGGGGGGGTGGGGGTCGCGGAGGGAGGGTTGAAGGTCCCGAGGGCGAGGGGTGGTCCGGGAGGAGGAGGGGCAAGGCAAGGGGGAATCCCGGGGATTTAGCGGCTGGGGGGGCCCCTCTGGGGGACCCCGGCGCCCTGAGCTCAGCATAAAAGGGACTATTTGCTACAGAATAGCTTTTTTTTCTATAGATAAACACCTCGGGTGTTCCTCCTCTGCTTTGCTCTGCACCCCTGGGTGGGAGGGGGTTCCATCCTGATCCTGGCGTTTCCCCCCACCACCACCCACTGTGGGGGTCTCCCAGCGCCGGACCCCGGCAGAGCCGGGACGCACCGGGACAGCGCCGGTGGGAGCGGAGCGCGGGCGGCGGCAGCTCCCGGGAGTTGGGGGCCATCCCCACCCGCCGTGTCCCGCCCTGTCCCGTCCCTCGCCGGCCCGGTTGCGAAGCCCCTCGCGTCCCCCCTCCAGCTCCGGGAGCCCTGGGGAACCTGTTGAACTGTAATTCCTGCCGCCGAGCGAAACCCCAACAAAAGCCCTTTTCAGCCGGTGCATCCCCCCGTGCGATCGCACCGCTGTCACTCGCCGTGTCCCGTGCTGTCCCCCCGTGTGTCCCCCCCCTGCTCAACCGGACCCCCGCCGCCGGCAGCATCCCCGTCCCCCATCCCTCCCGCCCGAGGTGCGGGTTGTGTGAGGGCAAAAGGCGTCGGCGCAGGGGTTGGGTTGGGTTTTCCTTGCTTGGGGGCACAGGTTTTTGCTGGCTCACCCTCCCGTGGAACTCTCGGCTGAGGGGGGAAGTGGGGGGGGCTCATGGGAGACCCTGAGGGCTCTCTTTTTTCCGCCGTGCCCGTAGTGGAGAGACCGGTGGCAGCTGCTGGACGGAGGCATCTGCTGCTCCGCATTCCTGAGATGCATTTTGGCTGTGGGACGGTTCCTCGTTGCTCCCGGCCGGGAGGGAACGAAGCCGTTCCCCGCGGAGCAGCTGTGGGGGTGCAGGAGCTGGCCTAGGACCCCCAGGGACCCCTAATTCCCGCAGGGACGCGCTGGCTCCCATCCATGGCCGAATTCCCCCGGCTCTGGTGGCACTGGAGCAGCTGGCAGGGGGACATCAAGGTCGGGATCCTGCCTGGCACTGGGGCAGACCAGCTCATCCATCCTCCTGCCATGCTGACAGTGGCTGTCGCCTTATCTTAGGGGTGTTTTCGGGGGGGTGTCTTTGGCTTGTGATCCCCAGACGTGGGCCACGTGGCCCATGCGTGTCTGAGCATGGTGCTGGTGAGCCGTGGAGGTTCAGGCACGGGGCAGGGAAGATTAGGAGCACAAAACCCCCTTCCCTTGGGAGCCCTCCATTGGTGGGGTGGGGGAACAGGACACAGTGAACTGGAGGTGCCAAGCATGTCCCTGCATCCCCACAGGGCCTTGAGTGGCCAGTGGACTTGGACGGGCTATGCAGGCAGCTCCTGCCTGACCGGGGCCTGGCTCTATGGCTGGTGGAGGGGGGGCATGGAAATAACTGGCGTGGGTGCCCTGACAGTGAGCCACCCCTCTGCGAGCTGAAGGAGCTGCCAACCCCTCACTCCTGCCCGAGACTGGGGTGGGGATGGCACAGGCAGGAGTGTGGCAGAGGGCTGGAAGAGCTGCAAGGTTTGCTCCGTCCATGGGAGTGTCTGTCAAGGACGATTTGGGGTGTCAGAGCCATCCCAGGAGAGTGGAATGGGTGCAACCCTGAGCTGCCTCCCCCTGGACGGGGCTGGGGGGTGCTGATCTGAGGCTGAACCAGCTCCCCTCCGTGGACAGAGGCTTTTCCTACCCTTTGCTCACCGGGCGGTTGCAGGCAGGTGCGGCCCCGCCGGGGTGGGGACAGGAAAGGGATGTTTCCTGCTGCCAAGGGTGGGGTGTCCCGTGCTTTTTATTTTTTTTGGGGAGGGTGGCTGGAAGCCTGGCCTTGCTGCCATGTGCCCGCCAGAGGTGTGAGGTGAGAGGGGTGCTCCAGAGCATGGCTGACATTCTGAGGTCCCAATGGGGTGGCAAGGGCTGGGCACTGGCGAGGGGCCAGGCATTGCACAGCCAGCGTGACGCTGGCGTCTTTTGCGTCCCCCCTCCTCCTCCTCCACCTCCACGGTATTTTTCGTGTCCCGGAGCTGTGCCCATGCAAAGGTTTGTTTGCTCGCTCCTCCCCGGGGCCAGGTGAAGGCGAGGTGGAAGCCTTATCTGCCTCCCCGAGATTAAGAAACTGCTTCGCTGCCCGTGCTGAGTCTGGCTGCTCTCAGCAGCTCAGGACCTGGTGGTGCCAGAGGAATCCCACCCATGTGGGTTTGGGGGGTCACCGAGTGGCATGGAGAAACTGAGGCACAGTGCATCTGTGCCAGGAAAGGCTGTATGCAGCCGGAGAGGAGGCAGCACCTGCATCTGCAGCCTTCTAGGTGCTTCAGTTTCCCTCTTGTGTGGATGAGGGGCTAAGCCCGATGCTCGGGGGTCTTTCTGCTCCTGGCCGGCCAGCGGGGAGGAGGAGAGCATGGCCGACAGCGCGGCCAGCTGAATTCCTGGCTTTCCCTCCCCCTCGCCTCGTTTTCTGCTGATTGCCAGAGCTGGCCTGGCCGCGCTCCCCCCGCCTTGGCTGGGGTCCGGCGGGGCTGCGGCTCTTTGGCAGGCGGAGGGGAGACGGATGAACCGCAGTGGGGGCCGATGCTCAGGGGGTCATCCATCCATCTGTCCGTCTGTCCATCCCTGGAGGAGCCAGCTCCCTCCTCTCCCACCTCCTTTCAGCACTGGCATCAGCAGATTTGCTGATGGGAGTCCTGGCAGGGGATTTATCACCACAGGCCCCCCCTCATTGCAAAAATAGTGGCACTGAAGGGGAGTTTGGGGAGTGGGGGATGGTTTGGGGCTGGCATGGAGCCTGGAGGAGCGTGGGCTGTGCTGAGCACACCCCTCAGTTTTTTGCCTTTGGGGGGTTGTGGGGGTCCTGCAGCCCAGTGGCAGAGCTGAGCCCTCAAACCTGAAGCGTCTTCCAGCCCCGGCACAGGGTGAGGTTTGGGGTGGGAAGACTTGTAGGGGGTGTCCTTGTGCCCCACTGCACTGTCACTGTCTCTCTCTGGGGATGGGGAGTGATGGAGCAGGATGGGGTCCTGGGCCAGACCCTCCCTCCTTTGCTCTTCCCCTCCTACTTCTTGGTGCTTGTCACCCCCTGAGCGTGTCGGGTGATGGATGAGGAGCTGCGCTCTCTGCCCAGCTGCTCCTGCCTGGATCCCGTCCTGGGGAGGGGAGCTTGGAGCTGGTGAGGGGGGGCGATGCCATTTGGGGTGGACCCCTTTCGTCACAGCCCTTTGGGGTCGAGCCCAGCTCGCCATCCGGATCAGATCCCTCTTCACCCTCCGCATCAGACCTGTCCCACCCTGGGGGTGGCCACATTTTAGGTCGGTCAGTGCCTTTGGGGAGCTCCCCCCGCTGCTGTCCATCCCCTCCCTGCTGCTGTCCGTCTGTCCCCGTCCCCCCCCCCCCGCCTTGGTTTACCAGGGTGGATTAGGACGGGGCACGGCCTCTCGCATTCCTGCTTCCTCCCTTCCCATTCTGCTGTTCCACCATCCCTGCTTTTGCTCTGTTGTCCCAGTACAGGGCTCAGCCCCGTCCCCTTGCCCCTCCACCCTCCCCCGCAGCTGGGACCAGTGCCACAAACTGGTCCTGGCCTCCCCAAGATGGGACCCCCAGCATCCCAGCTTTTGCTTTTCCTGGGTCTCGAGGTAGCTTGGATCCATGTGGCACCTTGGGGCACGCATGGGTTGGGGGCGTGCCTGTACTTGTCCCCCCCCTCCTCCTTGCTCCAGTGGGGCTCCGAAGCCCCCAGTGTCCTGGGACAGCCCCCCAGGAGCAGAGCCTGCGGGTGGGCTGCCGTGCCGGGAAGTCTTGGCTGGAGGCAGCGAGACGCCAGAACTGCTTGGCTTGGGTCAGCTCCCACCCCCCCCCACACCCGCCCCGGGAGCTGTGGGGCACGGCCACGGGAAGCAATGGTGGTCGGGAAGAGCTTTGCTCAAAGCCAGGGTCCCACCGAGCTGGGACCACCCGGAGAGGCTGGGGGCAAGTCCCTGCCCTGGCAGCTCCCAGCAAGGGGCGGGCAGCACTCGAGGGCTGCAGGTCCCTCTGGGGCTCGGGGCGGGGGAGCTGGTACTGCCCCCAGCTGAGCCAGGACCCCCCCCGGCTTCTCCCTCCATCCCTGAGTCACAGCCTGGCTGCGCTGAGTCACTTCCCCCCCAAGGTAAGTGGGCACAATAATGCCCCTTTTGTGTGTCCCCCCCAACTCTTTCAGGTTGGTGGGACAGGAATTAGAGGGTCAGATTCCTTTGTGCCAGGCTGGAGGGAGTGACCTCGTGGTCCCACTTTCCCGGGGAAGGGGATGCAGATGCCGCTGGCACCCCCAGCCCAGCATTCCTGGAGGGAGCAGACCCCCCCCATCGCACCCCTTTGGGGGTTCTTCTGTGACTGAGCAACGCCGTCGTGTGTCCCCCCCCCAACCTCCTCCTCACCTGCAGCATCTGGCTGACTCAGCCCGAGCGATGCCGCCGGCGGTGCCCGTCGCGGTGCGGAGAGGGGGGGCCCCGACGTGCCGGGGCGGGGGCTGCCTGGGGCCCCACATTCCTCCTGCGCCTGGGCTTTGAGTCAGCCGCCCCGGCGCTGCCCGGACGCGCCCGAGCTCCCGGCTTCGTGTTGCTCAGCCCTTCCCGACGCTCCCTTCCCGGTGGCAGCGTGATGGGGACGAGCCAGGAGGGGGAGTGTTTGTGTGTCCCCCTTCTGCCACCAACTTCTCACCTGGCCGCGCCGAGCAACTCGTTACCCCAGTGCCTTGCGATAAGCTCTGGGGGATGCGGCAGCTACCTGGGTGCCTCGACGTGTCCCCCCCCCAGCCCCGGCAGCCTTTCTGCGACTGTCCCGTGAGGAGGGACGCGCTTCCTTTGCTGGCTACCTCCCCCATGCCATTGTCCTCGCCACCCCGAAGGACTTCCCGGCGGAAAGGCCGGACTTTCCGGAGCCCCCCGGGCATGCCGGGTCCTCCTACTGCCCCCCAGGATTGTGGATCCTATGCCCTGCTGCTACCTGGGCGTCTCCAAGGCTCTTTGCTTGGGGTAGGAGGGGTTATAGGTGGGTGCTGGGGTCCTTTCAGCGTCACCGTCAAGCTCTTGCTGGTGCAGGGAAGGGGGTGAGCGCATGTGGAGCTGTTGCGTCTCCAGCCTGGGCACCCCTCCAGGGATGCTGATGCCCTCGCTGCTGCGTGGCACCGCTGTGACTCAGCCAGGATATCTTTGCCCCCCTCCACCAGGAATCTGAGTCACCCCCGGAAGGGTGCTGCCTCCCCCGGGACCCCCAGTGGTGCCAGAAAGGGGGGGAGAGGGCAGGTGTGAGGCAAGCCCAGACCCTTCTGGGAAGAGGGATGCACGGCTGCCCCCCTGGAGCTGGTCGCTGCTCCCAGGGGGCCTCTCCCCTCCTTTGTCATGGCCCCCAGTTCCCCCTCACTCTGGTGCAGTGGCCAGCCTGTCTGCTGCACACGCCACAGCTGTACTGGGGAGGCGCGGAGGTTGGGCTGTTGGTCCTGGATGTGGGGGCCCCTGGTGATGGTGAGGGCTCAGCTGTGAGCATGAGCTGACATCAAGACCTGCAAGGAGGGGGTAAGAAATGGGTCTGTCAGTCTGTCCCCCACCCAGAGCCGAGGGAGTGGTGTTGTCTGTCCCTTTGCTGTTACCCATGTGACAACCCCGTGCATGCCCTATCCAAGGGGAACCCCTCTTTCCTGCTCTAGAGGTGGGGCTGGGCGTCTTCTCACTCCAATTATTTGGGGGCGTCAAGATGTGACATATGCCATCCCCTCCAAGCACCTCCCAGCCACCATCACACCCCTCCACCCTCTCCCAGGGGTACCCTGCCTGGCTCTGCACCCCCAAAATGAGGCAGAGGGCATTGGGGTGGGTAGACCAGCCACCCCTGGCTCTGCACACCCAAAATGAGGCAGAGGGCATGGGGATGGATGGACCAGCCATGCAACCCACGACCTTTCTCCTCTCTACACCTCAGGCTGCTGGTGGGGGCCCCTCGAGATGTGGAACCGGCGAATGGCACGCGGACGGGGGCTGTCTACGCCTGCCCCCTCACTGCCTCCACGAGCGACTGCCAGCGCCTCGACATAGAGCTGAAGAGTACGTGAGCACCCTGGGGCACCCCAAAACACCTCCCAGCACCCAGGGCTCTCTGTGTGGGGGTGTTCCACCCCTCTTGCACTGTCTCTCCCTTGCCCAGGTGAGCCGGACAAAGCCATCATCGATGACATGTGGCTGGGGGTGACGGTGGCCAGCCAGCGGCAGCCCGCGGGGAGGGTGCTGGTGAGTGCACACGGGAGGGACAGGGAGCCCTCTCCTGGTAATGGGTACTGGTGTGGATGGACTGAATATCTCGGGGAGCATCTCGGGTGTTCTCAGGAGCTTCTTGGAAGCATCTCAGACGTTCTCAGGAACATCTTGGGCGCATCTCAGATGTTCTTGGGAGCCCTCGGGTGGCAGGACAGTATCATAGCCTATGGACCATCCTAGCCAGGATAACGTTGTGACATATGGGCTGTGTTGGCCGCAGGGCAACATGCAAAAATACAGCCTGATGCTGGGATCAGGGCAGAGGCAGAAAGAGGCAGGGGGTGGTAGCCTTAGGAAGGAGAGGACCGTACCTCCTTGTTTTCTTGGGGGTGCTGAGGTGGGTGCCGGGCTGTCCCGGCAGGCCTGCGCCCACCGTTACACCAAGGTGCTGTGGTCGGGCAGCGAGGACCAGCGGCGCATGGTGGGCAAGTGCTACGTGCGGGGCAACGACCTGCGCCTCAACATCAGCGACGAGTGGCAGACCTACCACAACGAGATGTGCAACTCCAACACGGACAACGACGAGACCGGCATGTGCCAGATGGGCACCAGCGCCGGCTTCACCGCCAACATCATCTATTTCGGGGCGCCCGGCGCCTATAACTGGCAAGGTGCGTGTGCCTGGCGGGGGCCGTGCACACACGGGAGCACATGCATGTATGCTTTTGTGTCTGCAGATGTTTGAGTGCACACGTGTTTGCACACCCGTGTATGCAGGTGTTTGCTCGTGAGGATGTGTCTGAGTGTGTCGTACACGTCATGCGTGTGCACCTCGGCAGGTGCTTACCTACACACCCCTGTGAACACGTGGGCAAGTGTGTGCACACGTGTTCACGCATGATGCAGGGGAATGGGTACAAGCACATCCACACACACGCATTCGCGCGTGCTCACACTCGCTGCGGGTGTGCGAGGGGAGCGGGTGCTGAACCGGCTGCCCCCCACGCTGCGGCGTTCACCCCCCCAACACCCCGTTGCAGGCACCGACTACATGCTGCAGCGGGAGATGTGGGACCTGCACGACTTCTCCTACCCCAACAAGAGGATCGGCAATACCTATATAGGTGGGGGGACAGCAGGGCAGGAGGCTTCCCGCTCGGGGTAGGGGCAGTTTGGGGTGAGGAGGAGGTTTGGGAGATGTGGATTTAGGGGGGCGTTGAAGGGGTGTGGGGTTTAGGGACTCTTGCGTATTCCCCCCTCCACCAAGGGATGGTGTGAATGGGGGCGCAGCGGTGACACCGTTATGTTCAGGGCACTGGGAGGTGTGGGGGGGTGATGGTGGAGGGGGCACACGAGGTGTCAGGTGGGTTTCTGTGCCTCACAGTGGGGGGTTCCGGCGGCAGGGTACACGGCGGAGGTGGGCAGCGCGGTGCTGCAGCAGGACGCGGTGACGGTGGTGACGGGCGCTCCCCGGTACAAGCACACGGGCGCCGTGTACCTGCTGAGCCGCAGCCCCCAGCAGACCCTGCAGAGCAGCCGCCTCCTCCCCGGCCACCAAGTCGGCTCCTACTTCGGCAGCGCCGTGGCCCTCGCAGACCTCAACAACGACGGGTGAGAAGGCAGGGTGGGGGCCGAGACCCCCACCCCAGCTCCTAGGGTTGGGGATCTCCTGGGGCATCCCACAGCTCTAGGAGTGGGGAAGTTTTTTGGGGGAGTCATGTTTTTATGGCTCAAGGGGAGAATCCCCACTACTTGTCGTGTTGGGGGGGGGGGGGTTGTGTTGCAGCCCCCCTCAGCCCCAACCGGCCCCCTTGGCCCCGCAGGTGGCAGGACCTGGTGGTGGGAGCCCCCTACTACTTTGAGCGGAAGCAGGAGGTGGGGGGCGCGGTGTACGTCTACATGAATGAGGTGGGGGACTTCCAGCCTGAGCCCAGCCTGGTCCTCACCGGCCCCAGTTACTCCGCCTTCGGCTTCGCAGTGGCCAGCATCGGGGACATCAACCAGGATGGCTTCCAGGGTGAGGGGCTGGGGATCCTTTAGTGGGGGGGGAGGTGTGTGCAGTGGAGGATGTCTTCAGGTAAGGGGGGATCTGGAGAGGTTTGGGGTGGAGGAGCTGAGAGGTATCTTGAAGAGGAGCTGGGTGAGAGTTGGGCGCGGTGGGGACTGAAATGGTGTGGAGGTACCATGGGGCAGCCCCCCACCCCGTCCCTGTGAGGCTGACCCTGCTCTTCTCCCCATAGATATCGCTGTGGGGGCTCCTTTCGAGGGGCCTGGCAAGGTCTACATCTACCACAGCAGTGCAGGAGGGCTGCAGGACAAACCCCGGCAGGTAACGGCCCCCGGGGAGCCCCTCACCGGGGCAGCGGGGCTCCAGTGCATCCCACGCTCCCAGGTGGGATTCAGCGGGTAGATCTGCCCCGCCTGGATCCACGTCAGCGTGGGGTGATGTCCCCCAACTGCAGGTGATCAGCGGGTCGGACCTGGGTCCCGCCAGCATGCAGACCTTCGGGTACTCGCTGAGCGGGGGGCTGGACGTGGATGGCAACTCCTACCCTGACCTGCTGGTGGGCAGCTTGGCTGAGAGGATCGTCCTGCTCAGGTAAGGGACTGGGGGTGATCCCTCTGCCTTCCCTGCCACCTCCTGGAGATGGACCTTGCCTCCACCAGCATCCTGGGGCACCGAGGGACGTGCCCCACTCCAGGAGCTGGCACCAAACAAGAAGTGTTCACGCTGCTGTGGGGGGGATGCTCAACTGCCCCCCTCATTTCTGCCCAGAGCTCGACCCGTGATCAACATCTTGGACAAGAGCTTCACGGTGACCCCCAGCAAAGTGGACCCTGCCCGGTGCACACCTGAATCCTGGTGAGCGCCCCACACCTCTCTGGTCAGCCAGTCCTGCTTGTGCTGTCGGGGCTCCACTCACAGCCCCCTTTCCCCCCGCCAGCATCACGGTGACCGTCTGCTTCTCCTACAACCAGAGCGCTGGAGACCCCAAGTACAAGGAGAACATCAGTGAGTGCCTGGGGGTGCAGGCGTGGGGCAGGGGGAGGTGTCCACCAGCACTCGTGCGAGGTGCACACGTGTGCGAGGGGTGGGTGTGAGCACGCGTTTTGGGAGGACACGCGTCTGTGTCGGTGTGAGGGGATGCACGTGGAGTTGGTTGTGTTGAGGCGCGCGCGTGTGCGCACCCGCGGCTCCCCGCTCTCCCTGCAGCCCTAGAGTACATCCTGGAGGCCGACAAGGACCGGCACCCCCCCAGGGTCAGGTTTTTGGGGACCCACTCTGCCACCTACCGCGGCATCTTCCCCATGCCCGAGACCCGCTGTGAATCCAAGGAGCTCCTGCTGCTGGTGAGTGCACGTGTGCGCGAGCTCATGCTGCAGGTTGCTGGCACTGGAGCTGAGGGGCCAGCTCCTGGGGGATGTGGAAGAGGAATAGTCGGGGTGTGGAGGGTCTGAGGAACAGCAGAGCCATAAGAGGTGGAAATCCATCCCTCCATCCACCCTGTGCTGAGTTTGTTGGGTCTCGTGAGCAGGAGCTGGTACCCCAAACGTGGCCAGGGGCTGCCTGGCTGTGGATGGAGCTGGAGCGGGGGGGTCAGGGAGGGATCCCGGAGCTTTGCTGTGATTTCTGCCACCCTGCAGGACAACATCCGAGACAAGCTTCACCCCATCGTGCTCTCCATGAACTACTCTCTGGTGGAGAAGCCCAGGTCCTTCCAGCTGGGTCCCCACTCCCTCGATACCTTCCCTGTCCTCAACCAGGACCAGTCCCATGAGAACGAGACCAAGGTGCCGGGGGGGGGTGATGGAGATGTGAGCTTGGCCTGGGGAGGGGGGTGGTGGAAGAAGGCTCATGGGGACGTCCCTGTCCCTCCAGATTGAGTTCCAGAAGGAGTGTGGCTCTGACAATAAGTGCTACAGCAACCTCCAGCTCCAGAGTGGCTTCGTCACCGACCAGAACCAGCCCCTGCCCAGGTGACAGCAGGTCCCTCCAGGTTCCCCTTGGCCAGGGGTCACCTCTCAGCCCCTGCCATGGGCTGTGCTGAGCTCTGGGGAGTGTCTCCACCCGTGTGCTGAGCGTGGAAGGTCTCTGCACAGGGTGAATGGTACCCAGGTGCTGCAGTACAGCCGGGACGTGCGGAAGCTCTACCTGAGCATCAACATCACCAACATTCCCACCACCCCCTTCAACGGCGAGGACGCACATGAGGCGCTGCTCAACGTCACGGTGCCAGCCAGCCTGCTGCCCTCCTCCGTCCGCCCGGTAGGACACAGATGTGGTGTCCCCCTCCTCAGCTGGAGAAGGTGCAAGGACCAGGGTGGGCTTTGCTGGGATATTCCTCACCCTTTTCCCCTCACCAGAGCGGAGCCTGTACCTTTGCGGAGACGGTGCTGTGCGAGCTGGGCAACCCTTTTAAGAGAAACCAGAGGGTGAGTGCTACCCCCTGCCGGTCCTTTCTGGGGGCTCAGCAGGCAGGTTGAGCTGCTCCACAGTCCCTCTGTGCTGCAGGCAGAGCTGATCATCACCTTCGAGGCCATTGGGATCATGCTGGACACGCGGGAGATCTCGGTTTGGCTGGACCTGTCCACGTGAGTGTCTCCGAGCAGGCTGGGAAGAGGGTGCCCGGAGCGATGTTGGCACCTCTGATGCTTGATGGGAACGCGGTGGTGGATCAGGATCGGCATTGCTGGTCTGGGAAGAACTGGGAAGCAGGCAGGGCTGCGGGGGTGGGCGGGATGGGGACTCCCCAGCTCCTGCCAGGAGGGTGGGAACTGCCCCACGCTGTCTCTGGGGGCTGTTGGGTGGTGGGAGATGCTGACCCGGGTGCCTCGGCAGGCAAAGCACGCAGGAGGACCTGCAGCCCGTGCTGGCCAAGCTGCTGGTGGACTACAGCATCCAGTCCTCCCTGACCATGTGAGTGCAGCCCCCCCCACTCTCTCTGCTTCCCCTCCACACCCCCACACCCATGCGGCTGTGTGGGGGCGTGGGCACAGCCCCCAAGTGTCCCAGGAAGGGGGCAGAGGGATCCCTCATGGTGTGACGGACCCTCCCCACCCCCTGGTGCTGTCCCCAGAGCCTCGTCCCACATCCAGTCGCACTTCAGCGGGACGGTGGTGGGCGAGTCGGCCATGAGAGGAGAGCAGGACGTGGGCAGCCCCCTCGCCTTTGACTTCCAGGTGAGCTGGGGGGGGCAATCAGTGACCGTGGAGGGTGGGGGTCGGTCAGGAGTGTTGGTCTCCATCTGCTCTGCCTGGCAGGTGACCACCAAGGGCGAGTCGCTGGGCACCCTGGGCACCATCCTGCTGGGTTTCGAGTGGCCCTACGAGATCCCCAACGGCAAGTGGCTCCTCTACCCCACCGAGATCCTGGTCAACAGCAATGAGACCTGCCAGCCCCCCGGGGGGGGTCATCAACCCCCTCAACCTCACCGTGAGTTACCTCGTCTGGGCTGCTTTGGCAGGATCTGTCTCTGCCCTGCGACATGGGAGCTGCACAGGCTCTGATGTTTGGGTTTTTTGGGTTTTTTCTTTTTCCCCTCACCACCACCACAGTTGCTGGAGGACCAGGCTCCGTCCCGGCAGCGACGGGAGCTGGAGCCCCTCGAGCTGGCGGAGCCCCCCATCACTTTGGCCACCGCCAAGAAAGCCAAGTCTGAGGTGGTGCTGGTGAGTGGGTGCTGCAGGGGTTGGGTAGGGGTCTGGCAGCACCTGCCAGCCCCCTCACCAGGACCACCATGTGTGCTGCTGCTTGGCACCGACACGTTGGGGACTCCGGTTCCCACCCTGACCCCGCTCCGATCTCCCAGAGCTGCTCCAAGGGCACCGCTCGCTGCATCTGGTTCGAGTGCCCCCTCCTGCACACCCAGCACCCCACCACCTTCAGTGTCCGTGCCCGCGTCTGGAACAGCACCTTCATCGAGGTCAGTGCGAGGGCTCAGGGGGTTACAGGGTGGGCTGCTCCCTTGGGGAAGATGCTGAAACAGGGCAATGAGTTTGCCAGGTCTCAGCAGGTCACACCCATCCCTTACCCAGTCTGTCACCTGTGTCCCTCCTTTCTCTTATGTGTGAACCCCCCCATTCCATCATGTGTCACCCCACTTCCATCCCCCATGCACCCCCCAGGAGTACAGAGATTTTGACCGGGTGAAGGTGGACGGCACGGCAACGCTTTTCCTCCGCACTCACGTCCCCACCATCAGCATGAGGAACCACACAGTGCGGGTGAGTGACGCCGGAGCCTCATACTGGGAAGGGCTGGGACCCACTGGGAGCTTTACCCTTGACCCAGGGCTCTTCTCGGCCTTTCCAGTTCTCTGTGGACGTGGACTCAGAGCTGACAGAGGAGCAGCCGGCCGAGATCGCGCTGTGGCTGGTGCTGGTGGCCGTGGCAGCCGGGCTGCTGCTGCTGGGGCTCATCATCCTCCTGCTCTGGAAGGTGAGGGGGGGTCTGGATCCCCCTCCCTGCTGAGGAGGGGGTGCAGGATAGGTGCTGAGACCTGACAGGTTCCTGTCACTGGTGGCTGCCTCCCCGGCTGGCTGCGGGACACCGTGGAGTGGCAGGTGGAAGGTGTGCAGCTGCAGAGCGATGAGGAAGAGGAGCGGAGAGAATCTGGTGCAAAATAATTTGGGAGCAGCAAAAAAACCCACCAAAAGCAAGGCTGGGTGTTGGCATCTCCTCACCCCGCCTCTCCCTGTGCTGCAGGGACTGGAGGGGTGTCCCTTGGGGGACCCCCTTGCTCCCTGGGGACCCCACTCTCTGTCCTAGCGGGGTCATGTGGGGTCTGTGGGACCACTCGCCCCGGAGCATCCCCGGGTGGCGAGCGTGGGGGTGAGGGTGCGATGGGGTCAGCTCACCTCCCTGCTCCCCCTACCCCACGCAGGCTAACTGGGAGCCCCCCCCAGCCCTCTCCCGTCTCTTGTCCTCCCCCCAACCCCTGTCCCCTCCTTCCTCGCAGTGCGGTTTCTTCCGGCGGGCCAACACGCGCGCCATGTACGAAGCCAAGGGGCAGAAAGCCGAGATGAGGATCCAGCCCTCGGAAACCAAGCGGCTGACAGACGACTACTAATTGGGGGGGGGGCAGCCTGCCTGGCCCCCCTGTCCCAGGCACCTGCTTGGTAATGCCCCGTGGAGAGGACCAGCTGCATCCTCCTCCTTTTCAGCCTCCTCTTCCTCACTGCCTCCTCTCTCCTATAGGGTCTCTATAGGGTGCAGGGGGCTCCGTGGGGTCTCTCTGAGCAGCTCCAGGACTGTCGCTCCCTTTGCCTCTGCTCTTCGCCGGCTCTGGGATCTCTCCTTCGCCCCACGCGGACCCTCTCCAGCCCCTCACCAACCCTCTCCAGCCCCACACCGACCCTCTTCCCTCTCTCTTCTCCCCCCGCAGTGCGACTTCTTCCAGCGGACCCGCTACTACCGGATCATGCCCAAGTACCACGCGGTGAGGATCCGGCAGGAGCAACGCTACCAGCCCGGCAGCCTCCTGCCCCGCCGGCACAAGAAACACTGGGTGACCAAATGGCAGGAGCCGGAGAAGTACTACTGACCCCCCTGCCCGCCCCCACCCCCCCCCCGAAACCAGCCCCCGTGCGAGGGGAGCACGAGGGCAGGTGTTTGACTTTGCACAAGTGTGTCTCTCCCTGCCTCGATCCGCTTTTTCCCCCCTCGGACGCGGCCACAGCTCGGCTCTTGCACGCTCATGGGGATGAGCCCCCAGTGTGTCCCCCCAACCCTTTCCCAACGTGACTGCTGCTGGTCTTACTGAGTGCCTTCTGCTCCCCATAGACACTCCTCTGCCGTGTCCCCCTCCACGGGACCGGACACGTCCTTACACACCAGGACACGTCCTTGCACGCAGGGACACACTTGTCACCCCCTGCATCCCTCAGCGCTGGGTGCGGGTTCCCCTCTGCTTTCACCGTGGTGGGGGGGGAGCTCGTTCCTTCCTTCCTTCCCTGTCTCCCCCTCCCCAAAGCAACGCCGGGACCTGATCCTACGTGTTCATCCCCCACCCCAGCCCAGCTCTACACGGGATGCAGGTTTGGCATGGGGGGGTGCAGAGCATGAGGCCGTGTCCCCCCACCCCGCAGCCTTATCCCCCCCGGCGGGGTCTGTCCCACCCCACAGACGCTGCCCCAGGGGACTTAAGTTATTCCGTGTCTCTCGTCGTCGGTGTTTTGCTGTTGAGCCCCCCAGCACGGTCGGTACTGGGGGCTGCGAGGGGGTCTGTCCTGCACCCCCGGCCCCCCCCTTTTTTTCTCCCCCGGGGTCCAATAAACTCTCGCTCCGGGGTTTGTAACCGCTTGTGCTCGTGGCTGAGGGTGTGATGGGGGGGTTGAGCTGGCGGGGAAAAGTGGGGATTCGGGGGTAAAATGAAGTACCCCAGGGGTATTGGGGGCAGGAGAAACGTCCCAGGCGGGCAGGGGTGTGTGTGGGGGGGGGGATAATACCCCAGGAGAGCGGGGGCGAGGGGGTAATACCCCAGGATAGCGGGGGCGGGGGGGTAACACCGGGGCTGAGCCCACCCGGGAAGCGCTGCCGGGGGTCCCGGACACGAAGGGGTTAAGCGCGCCGCGGGCAAGGGGCGTTCCTGCGAGGGGGGCGTGGCTAGAGCCGAGGGGGCGTGGTCTCCCGGCCCCACCCCTCGAGGGGGCGGTGCTAACGCGCGGGGCGGGGCCGGCGGCAGCGGCGGCCGTTGATTGGCGGCGGTGCGGGTTGTTTGCGCGCGGCGCGGCGGGGGCGGGGCCGGGCTGGCGCGGGGCCTGGACGGGGGGGGCAGCAGCGGCGGGGCCGGGGGTGGCGGCGCCGGCAGCGGGGGGGGTGCGGGGGTCGCCATGCGGCTGCTGCGGTGGTTGGGGAAGCGGGCGGCGCTGGCCGGCGTCCCCACCTACATCGAGCACTTCAGCAAGTTCTCGCCGTCACCGCTCTCCATGAAGCAGTTCCTGGACTTCGGTAAATATGCCCCCCCCCGGCACCCCCCCCCCACCCTCTCCGGCACCCCGTGCCCCGGGAGAAAGATTTCCCCCACCCCAGCTTCCTCCCGGAACGGGTAAATGCTCCCCTCCGCGGCGGTAGATACCCGGTCTGGGGGCGGTGCTCCGGAGTGAAACCTCCGTATACACCCCCCGTAAACACACACGCACCCCCCCCGCCGGTAAATAAATACTTAGGGGGGGGGGGTTGCTACTCCTAAGGAGGGATCCCCTCCGGTGGGTATCTGGGCCTGGGTAACTCTAACCCCTTCCCGAAAATACCTGGTTATTTTTTATTTTTGGGGTAGGTGTTACTCTAAGTGCTCCCCAGCCCGGGTAAATAAATATCTCTTGTTGCCTCCTCCTCACCCTCCCGCGCCGGGAAATTCCTGCTCCCGGGTAAATAACCGGGGCTGGGAACACGGGCTTCTCCTATGCACCTGCTGGAGCGGGGGGGGGAGCGGTTTTCCCCGTGTGTGTATCCCCCATAACCACCCATGGAGGGGTGTTACCCCCCCAATAACGACCTGGGTAAATACTTCTTGGGTAAATACACTCCCCCCCAATGTAAATACACACACCCCCCGGTAAATACCTCCTATGGGGTCCCTCCTGCCCCCACCAGGTAAATAACCCTGGGGCGTCAGACCCCCCTCCCCCCGGCCGGGTGTTCCCTGCACGCTCCTGCTGTGTCCCCCCCACAGTTGGGTAAATACCTGTCTGCACCCCCCCCCCCCAGCGCCCCTGGGGAGCAGGGGACAGTGACATGGGTGTCCCCCCCTCCAAGTGAATACTGCAGGTAGGCGCCCCATGGAGGTGCAGATGCCCCCACCCTTCACTGTCACCCGTCCTGGGCCCCTTCTGTGTGTGTCCCCCCCCCGCAGGGCTTTTAATGTCACGCTATATTTACCCATCCTGGGCTGAGGCTGGCAGCTGTGCCCTGGAGGGGTCTGTGTCCCCCGCCTTGCTGGTTCTGCCCCATCCCACCAGCACTGGGACCCCCCCTTAAGCCCTCCTGACATTTTAGCTCCATCCCAGTGTCCCTTCTCTCTGGGGACAGCTTTGCCCCCCTCCCTCCCCAACTTGCTGGACGCTGCCTCCAGTTTGGGGACACCCCAACCTCGGGGACACTTGGGTGAACCCTAGTCCAAGTCGTCCAAATCTGGTCCAAATCGTCCAAATCTGGTCCAAATCGTTCTTGGGGGGGAGGGGGGGGGGCTCCAGCCCTGCTCTGGGCTGCACTGGGCACCCAACCTGTCGTCCCCCCCCACCCAAAAGCAGGGACCTGCTCCTCTGCTCCAGTCCTCCCAGTCTCCCCCAGCAGGAGCGCAGGCAGCTGTGGGGCTGGGGGCTCAGCCCGTGTGTTGTGTGTCCCCCACCCCGCCACCGCCAGGCTCCAGCAATGCCTGTGAGAAGACCTCCTTCGCCTTCCTGCGGCAGGAGCTGCCCGTCCGCCTCTCCAACATCATGAAGGAGATCAACCTGCTGCCCGACCGCGTCCTGCGCACCCCCTCCGTCCAGCTGGTGCAGAGCTGGTGAGAGGGGCAGGTCCTGGGGGGGTTGGAGCACAGCTGTTGGGGGGTCCTGCTGCCTCCGGGACCACCCGAGTCCCTCCTCTGTCAGGTGTGGAGGTGCCACCACCATCATCTGTCTGGATCCTCCTGCCACCACGGGTCAAGTCCCACTGTTGTAGCTCGTGGGGGTCCCACCGCTGGCACTTGGGCAGGTCCTGCTGCCCGAGGTGCTGCTACTGCGGATCCTACTGTTGTCACCCACTACCGTCACCCACTTGGGTGCCACTGCTGTCACCTGCACAGCTCCCATTGCCACCACAACTCCTGCCGTTGCCCAGGAGGGTTCCCGCTGCCACTGCAGGTCCTACCACCGCCGTGTGTCCCACTGCTGTCCTCCCCAGCAGGTCTGGGGTAGGCGGAGGAGGACAGGGACAGGTGACCAGCAGGGCAGCACCCAGCTGTTGGCACACCATGCCCTTGGGTGACAAAGGCTGCAGACCCTCGGGTGCACCCCTGTGCCACCACAGTGTCCCCAGCCATCAGGGGGTCACCTCCATATGGTGGCCCCTGAAAGGCCTGAGCCAGCCCTGATGGCTGGGGGGTCTGTGTCCTCAGAGGGGTTGGTTCTGGGTGTCCCTTTAAGCGCTGTGTCCCGGCCCTCCCCGCCAGCTCTGGCAGCGTGAACCTTCTCCCAGTGCTGCCACGTGACAAGTTGTTTGTGCAGCGTCCTCGTCCCCTGCCAGCGCCGTCAGGCAGCAGGATCCAACCGTGCTGTGCTGCCCCAGCGAACCCCCCTTGCAGTGACCCTCCTGTCCCCCTACTCAGCAGAAGAGCTGCGTCCCCAAATGTCCTCAAGGGCCAGCAGTGGGGTGGGACAAGCTTGGGCACCCCGCCCCCAGCCAAGCACAGGGTGTTTTTATGGTTTTTTTTGAAGATGTTCTGTTTGAGGGAGTGCTGAGCCCCTCGTCCTGCACCAGGGCACCCTGGGGTCCCCGGGCTGTCCCCTCTTTTTGGGGAGGGGAGTAACCATCTCCTTCCCCAGGTACGTACAGAGCCTGCTGGACATCATGGAGTTCCTCGAAAGGGACCCCGAGGACCAGGCCACCCTGGGACAGTAAGTTGGGGGGGGTGATAGCGTGTCCTTGCCGCCCCTCGTCCCCGGGTGTCACCTCACACGTCACTTACGGGTCCTGGCACATCACCCCCAAACTGCCCACCCTGCCCACAGCGGCCTGAGCCTCCCAGTGCCACCGGATTCTGCTCCATGTTTTCCCCAGTGCCACCAGCTCCTGGGGAAAGCCTGGCCTGGATGACGGCTCTGCCTGGACCGGGCGCCCCCCCAGCTCCATCCTGTGTCCCCCAGGTTCACGAACGCCCTGGTCACCATCCGCAACCGGCACAACGACGTGGTGCCCACCATGGCGCAGGGGGTCATCGAGTACAAGGAGGCCTACGGGGACGACCCCGTCTCCAACCAGAACATCCAGTATTTCCTCGACCGCTTCTACCTGAGCCGCATCTCCATCCGCATGCTCATCAACCAGCACAGTGAGCAGCCCCCGGGGGGGTCCCCGACTGCCCCTGGGCATCCCCCTGTCCCAAATGTCCCCCCCCAACAGCCCTGAGCATCCCTGCCTGCCTCTGGGGCACCCCTCTGCTTCTCATCCCTCAGCCCCAGGCATCCTCATTCCCTGAGGGTCCCCCCAGCCCCAGGGATCCCCCTCCCAGCCCCAGAGCTTCTGTCCTGAGCATCCCCCTGCCCCAAATATCCCCCTAAGCCCCAGGCATCCTACCCCAAATGACCCCCCCCAGCCCCAAAGATCCTGCCCCAGGGTTCCTGCCTCGAGCATCCTCACCAGCCCTGGCTGTCCCCTTGGCATGTCCCAGCCGTGAGCCCCTTCTGAATGTGTGTCACCCCCCACCTCAGCAAACTCCCCCCATGGCCTGCACCTCCCTTCTCTGAGATGCCCCCACCATCCTGCCCCATCCCTGTCCCCTGTGTCCCACCAAACCCCACGTGTGTCCCCAGGAGGGGCAGTAAGTGCAGCCTTGGGCACAACCTGGGGTTGGGGAGGGGGGGGCCGTGGGGGTGACCCCAGGGGTCTGCGGGGCTGGGATGGGGTCCCCACTGCTCGCTGTTTCCCCCCCCAGCACTGCTCTTCGACGGCAGCACCAACCCCGCGCACCCCAAACACATCGGGAGCATCGACCCCCACTGCGGTGTGGCCGACGTGGTGAGAGGTCTGTGAGGATGGGGGGGCTCCTGCTACCACAGGGGCATTAACTGGGGGGGGAGAAAGGTGGGGAAGGGGGGTTAAAAATCCCCCTGATCTTCCCTTTGCCCTGGGATCTCCCGCTTGGGAGCCACCTGTGTCACGAGTTTCGGTGGGTCTCAGCCAAGGTGTCTGCAGTGCCTTCTGCTTTGGGGTCCCTCCAGAAGACCCCAAAAACTTTCTGGATCTATAGGAATGAGGGGGAAAAAAATGGGGTGGGGCAAAAACGGGGCCCTAAAAGCTCCCCCCACCTTTGTGCTGGGGGTCCTGACCCCTCTGCCTCCCCCTCCCAGATGCTTACAACATGGCCAAGCTCCTGTGTGACAAGTACTACATGTCCTCGCCTGACCTGGAGATCGAGGAGGTGAACGGTGAGGCTGGGCTGGGGTAGGGGTGGTCCCCGCAGTGGCGGAGAGGGGGGATTCTCGGGTGTCTCTTTTAAGGTTGGGGAGGTGACGATGCTGACAGCCACTCTCCTCCTCCCTGCAGCGTGCAACCCCGAGCAGCCCATCAGCATCGTCTACGTCCCCTCGCATCTCTACCACATGCTCTTCGAGCTCTTCAAGGTAACCCCAGCCCTGTTGAGGAGAGAAGGAGGGAGTTTCTGGGGGTTCCCCTAAACTGTGCCCGACTCTGTGCCCGCAGAACGCCATGCGAGCCACCGTGGAGAGCCACGAGAACAGCCCGCGGCTGCCGGACATCAAGGTGATGGTGGCCCTGGGCCAGGAGGACCTCTCCATAAAGGTAAGGGACCACCAGCTCAATCCTGGGGTTGGAGGGGTCCCTGAGTCCAGCCGGGGGGGGGTCACTTGGGCAGGGGGAGTGGCCAGGAATAGGGTTGTCACCTTCCGCCACGTCTTGCAGATGAGTGACCGGGGCTTGGGTGTTCCCCTGCGGAAGATCGAGCGGCTCTTCAGCTACATGTACTCCACGGCTCCCACCCCGCAGCTGGGCACTGGAGGGGCCCCCTTGGTAGGTGCCCCCCTGGGAGGTGCTGTGGGGGTCAGACGTGGCCCTGGGGGATTGGGTGCTGCGATGAAGGGGTGGTGTGAGGATGTTTGGGGGTGCCAGGGAATGGTGTGGGGACACTTCAGGGGGGCTGGAGTGGTATGGGGAGGTTTGGGCTTAGCGGGGGGGGGCTTTTGGGTGACATTTAAGGGTAGCTTGGGGACATTTTGGGGCACCTAAGGGTGGCATGGCCACGCCTGGGAGTGGTACAGGGACACTTGGGGGTGCTTGGGTGTGACATGGGGGCGTCTGGGGAGTGCCTGGGGAGGTTTGATGGTGGCACGGTGACACCAGATTGTGGCACATGGATGCTCCTGGGTGCCCATGATGCTCCTTGGGGTGGCGCAGGGATGCTTGGGGTCCCCTGGGGGTGCTGACTCCATCACCAGGGACCCCCCTTCACCCCATCTTCCACTCCCCCAGGCTGGTTTTGGCTACGGCTTGCCCATCTCCCGCCTCTATGCCAAGTACTTCCAGGGGGACCTGCAGCTCTTCTCCATGGAGGGCTTTGGCACCGACGCCGTCATCTACCTAAAGGTGAGGCTTTCCCTCCCGGCACGGGGGGGGGATCCGCACCCTCTGGGGGTGTGGGGGTGTTCAGGGTGCTCCCCAAACCCCATGGTTTGTCCCATAGGCCCTGTCCACGGACTCGGTGGAGCGATTGCCCGTCTACAACAAGTCAGCGTGGCGGCACTACCAGGCCAGCCAGGAGGCAGGGGACTGGTGCGTCCCCAGCACCGAGCCCAAGAACACTTCCACCTACCGCGTCCCCTAGAGTTTCTCCCCCTCCCCGGGGGGCTCGCTGCTCCCCCCGGGCTGTAGATAAACCCTCGGGTGTCCCCACCCCACCGTCACCCTGGGGTTGGGGAGTTTATGGGAGTGTTGGGTGTTTTAGCATCCCCGTTCTGCCTCCCGCCACGGCTCTCAGGGCTCACCGGGAAGTGTGGGAAATGTGGGGTGGGGGGAGCTGTCCCAGTTGGGTGGGGGGGCTGTCCCAGTTGGGTGAGGGGGTCCCAGCACACTCCCCCCCGCCTTGGTGGCACTTAGGTACGTTGGAGTGGCGTTGAGGGGGTTGTCGTTCCCCCGATACCTTGGCACGTGCCCCATGGGGGGCTGTACCCCAGGGGCAGCGAGGGACTGGTCCTTTCCCAGTATGACCAGTAGCACTTTCCAGCCCTGATAGGGTGGGGGGGTGACTAGGTCTGAGCACCCCCCGCCGCCAGCTCCCTGCACCATCCCTGGTATTGCACTACTGAGCAGTTCTCACCCGTGTGTGCCCCCCTACCCTGCACCCCACCCAGGCTGGGCTCCCCCCCTGGTCTGACCTGCTCAGGAACCTCCCCCTGTCGCCCCCAGACCCATTTCCCACCCCCCCAGCTCTCAGTAAATTGGTTGTTGACTGAGCTCCTAGTGTGATGTTTTGGGGTCCTGGGACCTTTGCACAAACCCCTAACTGGGTCACACCCCCCTTGTGCCTCAGTTTACCCCTGCTGGGGCCACCTGGGCTCAGGAGGATCATGCTCTGTCCCCCTCCCATCTTGTCGCCCAGCCCCCTCCCAGTCAGGCTCACACTGGTCACACTGGTTTGCACTGGCCCTCGATACCCTTTTATTTCCTGGGGTGTCCCCCGGGGCGCCGTATTCGGGGCTGGGGGGGTGAGAGGGAAGGGGTCAGCGTTCACTCCCTGCACCCCGACTTGGGGGGGGGGGTGTGCGTCTGGAGGGGGGGGTCAGGCCATGCACTGTCCTCAGCCGGTGCCACACCGTGCCAGGGGGGTGGTGGGTTGAGAGGGGGGGCTGTGACCCGCCCCCCCCCCCGCCAGACCCCTCAGGGTGCAGGAGAGGAGGGTGCCAGGATGGGGAGGGGGGATCCAACGTGCCATTTGCATCCGGAAAAGAGGCCCCTGGGGGCCCAGACTGTGCCCGTGGTGTGCAGGGGTGCAGGCGGGGAGGGGGCGGCTGGAGGAGGGGTGGGGGGGCGTGTGCTGCTCCGTGCCTGTCTCAGCCTGGCACCGCCGTCCCTTGGCCGTGGTGGCATGTCCCGTGCCGGAGCCGGGTGCCCCCCTGGGGTGTCCCGGGGGCTGTGGGTGGGAAAGGGGGTGCAGGGGTGCTTCTGTCCCCTCCCCCCTTTTAGCTCCGCCGCTGCTCCTGGTCCTTCTTCTTCTGCTTCTCCCGCTGCTTCTCCGCCTTCTCCTGGGCCTTGCGCTCCTTCTCCACGGCCAGGCTCAGCTCCTTCAGCTTCCTCTTCAGAACGGCGCGGTCCTGCGAGCTGCCCACGCCCAGTGCCTGCCGGCACAGCCGAGCGCTGGTGGCAGGGCCACGCGACCATCCCCGTGGCCTCGGGGCGCCAGCACCCGCCCTGCCCTATGGACCATCCCCTCGGAGTACCTGGAGCCCCTTCCTGCACTTTCCGTCCTCAGGACCGTGCTGATGAGGTACCTACACCCCCCACAAACCTGCACCTTGGGATACCTAGAACGTCCCATCTGCCTCCTTCAGTTGTGTGTTGGGATCCCTGGAACCTCCCCCCACCTCCTGTCCCCTGGAGCAGCCAGTTAGGACAAGAGGTTTTAGGTACCCCATGATGAGACCCTTGAGGTACCTAGAACCTACCTCTGCCCCGCAGAGCAGCCTTTAGTGAGTGCCTAGAGCCTGTTGTCTTGTGATGAGCCCACTGGGGTACCTAGAACCCCCCTCCCAGACCTCCTGTTCCCTGAAGCACCATGTTGGGGTACCTAGAACCCTCCCAGTGTTGTCACATGGAGCACCCTGTTGGGATACCTAGAACCTCCCAGACCTCCTGCCTTATGACACACTCTCTTGGGGTACCTAGAACATCTTGCTCTACAACTGAACCTGCTGGGGTACCTGGGACACCCTGTACCCCAGCAGAAGACCCCCCCCCTCCCAACACCATACCTTGAGCTTGGCGCCATCAAGGTGCAGGAGCCGTGGACCATCGATGCCATGGGCTGAGAACTCCTCCACGTACTGCTCCAGGTTGAGGCTCTCCAGCCACTGTCCCACCTGCTGGCACGTCCAGCCTGCGGCCGCGCCAGGGGGTTCATCCAGGAACTGGGCACAGGGGGCAGAGTGTTAACAGGGAGTCCACACGGAACCAGGAGGTGGGGGGACACCCCTGACCTCACGCCCACTGCGGGTCTCACCTCGTCTGAGGACTGTGACAGGGTGTGGTAGGGGTAGGAGCACTTGGTGGCCGTGGGACCGGGCAGGCGTGGGCTGGCGCTGGGCGGTGGCGAGTCCTCACTCAGCGTTGAGTCCTGGGGCAACGAGGAAGGGTGAGGGCAGCCCCCAAAGCAGCCTACAGCCCCCAACCCTCTCTCTAGAGCCATCCTCCCCAGAGCCTCTGACTCCCTGTAGGGCCACCAGACCCTGTGGGGCTTTGCTCCTCCCCTAAAGCTGTAGTTACCTCTCCCTGTAGATACCCATCTAATGGGGCTTTGAGCCTCCCTCCACCCCAAAGCTATCACAGAGTCATTGAGGCTGGAAGAGACCTCTAAGGTCGTCTAGTCCAACTGCCTACCCAACACTACCATGACCCAACACTAAGCCACGTCCCAAAGTGCCACATCTACACGTTTTTTGAACACTTCCAGGGATGATGACTCCACCAATCTTGACTCTGTAGAGCTTTGATACCCTCCTCTCCTTGACCCTATGGGGCTTTGTCCCCTGCCCCTATAGCTGCTTGGACCTCTTACAGCTGCTGAACTCCTGGGGGCACTGACCTTTCCTATTCCAAAGAGCTCCCACACACCCCCCATACCCACCCCACCAGGGCCAGGAGCCCCTCGTTCCCGGGCACTGACCTGGGAGGCAGATTTGGCAGGGCTGAGCCCCTCGTGCCGGGGGGAGCCTGCGGGCGACGCGGAGCCAGGGGAGGCCGAGCCCCTTGTGCCATCCGAGAACCAGGAGAAGGGCAGGAAGGGTGACCCTGAGGGGCGGCCGGGACCCTCCACCGCCTCCCTGGGGACAGAGTTACATTAGGGCCCCCCAGACCCATCCCCATTCAGCTCCCCCTTGCCCTGGGGAGGGGTCCCTCACCTGCTGCCCATGGACAGGCGGTTGCTGCCCTTCTCCTTCCGGCTCTTGCTGGAGGACGCTCGGCGCAGGGTCACCCTGGGTGGGACAGAGAAGGGTTGATGGGGAGCCTTGTGCTCCCTCCAGCCCCTCCCTGACTCCATCCATCCTTAGAGATCGTCTTCAACACGCCCTCCTCCTTCCACACATCTCTCTCCCCGTGAATCCCTCTATCTTTCCAAACCTCCAAGCATCTCTCCAGCTGTTCCTCCATCTTTGCATCCCTCCTCCTGCATCCCTCCCTTCATCCTTCCCTCCCTCCATCCATCCCCCTGTCCAGGGCAAGGTCTCACCCCAAATCCAAGAACTTCCTCCGTGTTTTCTTATCGAGCCCCACGGTGGGGCTGGCTGGCTCGGGGGGGCTCATGTCTCGGCTGTCGTCTGCAGGAGGATTGGGGTGTCAGCTGCTGAGCCTGCCCAAATGGGTGCTGGGTGGGGGGTACCAGGGTCCCCACATGCTCCCCAGCACGTCAGGGGGGTTCTCACCTTCGCTGTGTCCCCGCTGGGGCCGGGCGTTGCGGCGGGCGAAGCCGGGTGAGCTGTCGGAGCTGTGGCAGGATTTGGGCGAGGGGGTGCCCGCCAGCCCCTCCTGGGACGAGATGTCAGTTAGGGGCTGAGGCAGTGGCGAGGGGGCCAGGAGGTCCCCCAGTGCCCACCTCACCGCCCCCGCCTCAAGGGAGAACTCGGCGCCGTGGGACAAGAGTGAGGGGATGGGGGGCACGTTGCATTGGGGAGGGGGTGTCAAAGCCCTGCAGCCCCCCCCACCCTGGGGTGTCATCCATCCCCCCAGCCGTGGCACCCTCTCCAATCCCTTCATTTGGGTCTGTGGTGCCCCCCACTCCCCTGCAGCCACCCCCAGGGCTCACCGCCGCCTCGGGCCCCTCGTCGCCCTCCGTGGAGCTGGCGCTGTCGCGCAGGCGGGAGCGGGAGGGCCGGTGTCGGCGGCTCTTGGCTAGGAGCCGGGCTCGGGCCTTCTGCAGGCTACTGTCCAGGCGGGGGGTCTCTGGAACCACAGCGGTAAAATCTGGGGGTGAAAGAGAGACCGGGGCAGAGAGAGAGAGAGACAGACAGACAGACAGACGGACAGCGGGGATGGGGAAAGAGGAGGAAGATATGGAGGGAGGTATGGACGGAGGGATGGGGACAAGGAGGAGATGGATGGAGAGATGGAGAGGGACAAGGAGATAAGAGGGTGGTGGAAGGATGGGTGGATGGACAGGTGGAATGGGAAGAGGATGGATGGAGGGATGGAGGGATGGATGGAGGAAGGAGGGATGGGGACAGGGATGGACAAATGGAGAGGTAGAGACAAGGACGTGCAAGGAAGGGATGGCAGGACAGATAGCGAGAGGGACAATGATGAATGGACGGATGGATGGACGGACGGATGGAAAAACACACAGGGAAGGAAAAGGTGAGCAGACATGGAGAGGAACAAGGAGATGAGGAGGGATGGATGGGGACAGGGAGAAGGAGAAGGGTGGACAAATGGAGAGGTGGGATCAAAGAGATACGAGGGAAGGAGGGAAGGACAGAATGGGTTGGTAGGCAGAGGGAGGATGCAGGCAGATGGATGGAGAGACGGATGGAGGGATGGATGAGGCCAGGTAGAGGAAATGGAGGGACAGGTGGGTGAATGACAGGAAGATGGTGGGACAGGTGACCAGGCAGAGGCAGGGAGAAAGAAATGGGAGAGCATTGGAGGGAGAAGTGACAGACGGTCAGGAGAAGAAGGCCGGCCCGGTAGAGAGGGGACAGAGGGACAGCAGGGCACAGGGACAGAGTGGGACAGTTGAAGGACAAGCAGGGGTTCCCAGTAGAGATGGGAGAGGAAAGCATTGGGGACGTGGATGGACAGGGCATCCCGGTGGGGCGGGACGGGGGACAGAGGGAAAGAGAGAAGTGTTCAAAGAGATGCCCTGGCACGGGGAGAGGAGCAGTGGGGCGTCCCTGAGGATGGGGTGTCCCCGAGGACAGAGTGGCCCTGTCACATAGGAGGATCGCCCCAATGTCCCTGCCCTGCTGTACCCAAAGAGTGGCCCCAGGCCATGTCCCCACACCCACGTGCCTGTGTGGCCCATGTGTCCTCACACGTGCCCGCACCCATCTGTCTGCCTCACACACACACTCTCGTGTCCCCCAGCACACCCCCTACCTGCCCCTGTGCCCCCAAGTACACATTGTTCCCAAGGCCAGTGCTGGGGTGTCATCCTCCCTCTTGGCCCTGGCCAACAGGAGGACACTGAGGGTGGGTGGGGACTGGCGGGGGCAGCACCCACGGGTGACTCTGAACCCGGCCGCCCCCGATCCCCCCCCCACCGGGAGGACTCACCGAAAACCTCGTCCGCATCCTGCAGTTTGGAGACCGACATGGTGGGACAGAGCTGGGGAGAGAGGGGGCAGTCAGGGAGGGGAAGACCCTGCTCTAACCGGGGGGGGGTTGAGGGGGAGCGACCCACCCAGACCCTCTGTAAGTGGCGATGGGAAGGGCGTGTATCCCCCCCCAGCCTCCCAGTGCTCCCGGTATCCCTGTGCCCTCAGCCTTGCAGCACTGGGGGGTCCCAGGGATTTGTGTGGGGGGGGGGGGGTGTCGTGAGGAGCAGGACACAGCACATATCTCCCACCATGGAGGGGGGGCAGGCCCCCCGAGGGTGTGGGGGTGTACTGCTCTGCAGGGCAGCTGGGAAGGGGTTAAATTCGCCCCTCCCTGATGTTCGGGGGTCTCCCAGGGGGGCCCCTAATACCTTGGCAGCATCAGGAGGGGGCTGGCAGGGTAAGGGGGGGATAAATCTGATCCAAACCCCCCTCCCAACCCTCCCTCCACCAGGGAACGGTCCGGGAAGGGGGCTGGGCTGGGCCGTGGGGGACGGGCAGAGCCCCGAGAGGGGCCGTTACCGGGAGGAGACAGTACCGGGAGTGGGGGGGGGGTGTTTACCCGGGATGCTGTACCGGGGGTGTGGCTGTACCGGGAGGAGGGGGGAGCGGTACCGGGGATGTTGTACCGGGGCGGGGATTGGACCGGGGATGCTGGACCGGGGGGCTGGGGCTGGACCGGGGATGCTGGACCGGGGGGGGGGGGGGGGTAGGACCGGGGATGCTGGACCGGGGGTGGGGGGGCTGGACCGGGGATGCTGGACCGGGGCGGGGGGGAGCTGGACCAGGGGTGATGTCCTGGGCCCCCCCCCGCCGCTACTCACCGGCGCTCCTCGGGCATCCTGGTCGCCTCCCGGCGCCGGGCCGAGCCGAGCGGAGGGCGCTGCCGAGCGGGGCCGCCCCGCCGGGCCGGGGGCCGCGGGGGGGGGGGGGGACGGGGGGGGGACAGGAACCCGGAAGCGGCCGAGGGGGGGGCGGGGGGGGGCCGGGGGTAGCAGCCCCGCCCGGAGCGGAACCGAACGGAACGAAACGGGCTCGGTTGGAGCCGGGCTGGGGCCGAGGCGGGGGCGCGGCGGCGGTGCTGAACGGACAGCGCCCGCGGGCCGGCCCCGCTCCCAGCGCTCCCAGTCCTTCCCAGTGTCCTCAGTCCTTTCCAGTCCTTCCCAGCCCATCCCAGTACTCCCAGTCCTTTTCAGTCCTTCTTAGTCTTTCTCGGTCCTTCCCAGTCTTTTCCAGTTCTTCCCAGTGCCCCTAGCCCATCCCAGTCCCTGCCAGTGTCCCCAGTCTTTTCCAATCCTTCACAGTCTTTCCTAGCCCATCCCAATGCTCCCAGTCCTTCTCAGTCTTTCTCGGTCCTTCCCAGTCTTTCTCAGTCCTTCAAAGGTACCCCCAGTCCTTTCCAGCCCTTCCCAGTGTCCTCCAGTCTTCCCAGTTTTTCCCAGCGCTCCCAGTTCTTCCCAGTGCCCTCAGTCCTTCCCATTCCCCCCCCAGTGCCCCTAGTCTTTCCCAGCACCCCCGGTCCTCCCAATGTCCCCCATCCTTTCCACTCCTCCCAGTGCTCCTAATCCTTCCCAGTGCCTCCAGTCTTCCCAGTCCCTCCCAGTGCCCCCAGTTGGCCCAGCCGGCAGAAGGAGGCAAGGGTAGAGGCTGAGGCCGTGTTTATGGGTGGGGGGGGGGGGCACGGGACGCGCGGACGCTGCGTTACAAAACGAGGACCAGTACATACATACGTACATTATATATAGTATATACACCCACAGGTATACGTGTGAGATTAAATAACCCCAGCACCCCCCCGGGGCTCTCGCTCCCCATCCCCCCCTTTAAATACTCCCCCCCCCCCAAGTGGCTCCAATCCAGTCGGATCCCCCGTCCCCATCCCGTAGCCCCCCCCCAAACCTCATGTGCCCCCCTCCTCCCCCTCCCAGTATAACCAGCTCTGGCTCCCAGTTGCCCCCACATCCAGTTACTGTCGGAGACTCGGTACTTCGAGGGGAGGCTGGGGGGGGCAAAATAGAAACGAAAAATAAAGGGGATCCCCCTAGGCCAAGGGGCTGCGACCCCCCTGACCCGGCTGGGGTTGGCCAGTGGTGGGGGGGTGTCCCAGCCCCAGAGAAATACTGTGATTTATTGGGGGGAGGAAGGGCAGGGGATGTATTTACAGTCAGGGGGGGCGAGTGAGAGCATTGCCCCCACCCTGGAGGGGGATCCCTGCGTTTTCCCCCCCCCCACCCAGGGAAGGCGAAAGCCCTGGGCTCGAAGAGGGGTCTGGCAGGTGGTGGGGTCACTGGGGGCACCCCCCCAAGCTGTGCCCCCCCCCCGCAATGGGATGCTGGGCAGTCCGCCCATCCCCGGGGGGGCTACAGTGAGACTGGTGTCCCCCTCCTGCCCCGTGCCTGCTGCAGGGGTTGGCAAAGGCTGGGGGGATTCCCTCCTGCCCAAAGGTGGTGGCACTGGGGGGGCACTCAGGGTCCCCCCACTACGGCGAAGGTCTGTGGTGTCCCGGGCATCGAACCCGGGAAGGGGCACGTCACTGTGGGGCTGGGGTCGAGTCCGTGGGGGGGGCAAAGGCAGCAAACCCCCCCCCAGTCAGTGCTCCAGGTGAGTCCCAAGAAGAGGAGCTGGGGGTGTGGGGGGGCTTCCAGTGTTCCCCCACTTGGCTCTCCAGTATGGCTCACTTTTTTGGGGGGGGGCATTTCTGCCTGCCCTCCCCTCCACAGCGTCCAACTGAGGTGCCAGCTCTGTGCCCGGGGGGGCAGGGTCACGTCGAAGAGGGGGTGCGCTTGGGGAAGGGGGGGAGGGAAGGCCTTGGGGGGGGCTGTGCTCCCCACCCCGACCAGTCCATCACGTCACCACGAGACTCACACGGGACACAGACACAAATGTGGGGTGTCCTCCCCCCCCCCAAAAAAACGCATCCCAAGTGCCCCCCTCCACTGTCTGTGCCCCCAGGAGGGAAGTGGGGGGCACCAGGAGGCCTTGGCGGGGGTCTCACCTCCTCCCCAGTGGGGAAGGGGTGGGGAAGGGGCTTGGGGGGGGGGCAGGGCTGGGGGAGGTGAGGGCCCCCCCCCCCAAAATCGCTGCGGTTTGAGGGTGGTTTTAAGTCGGGTTGGAATTTTTCAAAGTCTGCAGCTTGGACTCCAGTTCGGAGATCTGAAAAACAGCAAAGGGGAGAGGTCTCAGCTTGGGGGGGGGGGGGGGGCGCTCAGGGACAGGTGGGGGGCACGAGGACACAGGTGAGAACACGTTGGGGGGCGAGGGGGGCTAAGGATGAGGGAGGAGGACAAATGAGGATACAAGGATGAGGAAATTGGCCTGGGGAGGACTGGACTGGGAGAGGGGGGACAGGACAAGGTGGGGCAGCACATGGGGGGCAGGACTGGGAGGGCAGGAAGGGGACAGAGGTCACAAGGACCCCAAGTGGGGGGGCAGCACTACGGGGGCAGGCTGGGGGGGGCAGCAATGGGAGTGGCAGTGCTGCAGGCAGGTGGTGGGCGAGTCTCTGGGGGGGATGTCAGGGGGGGTGATGGAGGAATGGGGGGGGCTCTGCTGGGTTCTGGGGAGCCCCCCATGCTGCCACCTGCACCCTGGTGCCCCCCAGCCAGGTGGGTGCCGGCCCCCACCCCATCACAACCCACAGCGGCCCCCCCCCCCACCGGCTGGATCCCAGGGGATCTGGTGACCCCCGCGGAGGGTCTGCTGTGACCCAGCACAGCTCTGGCCCCACCCGCTGGGGGGGGATCCGGTGTAGCTAGTGTGGAATCCAGCGTGATCTGTTGTGGGATCCGGCATGACCAGCATGGGATCCAGCTCCCAACAGAGGATCGAGCGTGATCCCCCTTCCTGCGCCTCGCATGGATCTACCGGGAACCACCGCGGGATCCCATGTGAGCAGGCTGGGATCCGGCGCCCGAAGAGATCTCTTTCGATCCGTTACGGGATGTCAGACCCTGAAGCGGGATCCGCCACGCCCCAAGCCCTAGGCAGATCCACTGTGATCCAGTGTGGGATCCAGCGCCAGAAGGAGGAGGAGGAATCGGGCGCGCGGGTGCGGCGGTGGGAGCACAATCCGGTGGGAGCCGTCGCCCAAAGCAGATCCGCCACGATACGGCGTGGGATCCAGCGGCCGGAACTCGGTCCGGAGGGGAGCCGGCGCCCCGCGCAGCTCCGCTCCCACCCAGCGTGGGATCCAGATCTGCTGCAGATCCGTCCTGGGATCCAGCGGCGGCGACGGGGGACCCGTGAGCGGTGGCGGGAGCGGCGCGGCGGTGCGGGACCGAGGCCGGGGGGCTCAGGGGCAGCCCGCGTCCCGGCGCCCGGTGCCCACCTTCTCCTGCAGCTTCTCCATCTCCTCCTTGTGTGCCAGCTCCGATTCCTCCAGCACCCGCCGCTGCGCCGTCTCCTTCTTCAGGAACTCGATCTCCCTGCAGGAACCCATGCGTGAGTGCCCGTCACCCACCCAGAACCTCCACCCCACCCAGCAGCTCGCAGACCCCGGGGAGGTAGTCAAGTGGGAGCCCAAGACTCTGTGAGGGAAGGGAACTTGCTCAGTGGGGTGGTGCTGCCCGGGGATCTCCCAGGGGATGCTCCCTGCCCAGAGGATGGTCCCTGCCCAGGGATGAGGGAAGCTCAAGAAGGTGATGGTGCCCCAGGAATGAGTCCACATCATAGAACTGTAGAATCATAGAATGCATTGGGTTGGAAGGGACCTTTAAAGGTCACCTAGTCCAACTCCTTTGCAGTGAGCAGTGTCATCTTTACTAGATCTTTAACTATATCAGGTTGCTCAGAGCCCCGTCAAGCCTGACCACATCAAGGGAAAGGTCTCTGCCCAGGGGAAGGTCACCATCCAAGTGACAAAGGGTGCCCAGGAAGGATTTGGTGCCTCAGGGATTGGTTTCTGCCCAGGGAACGATTCATGCCCAAGGGGTGGTCCATGCCCAAACATAAAGGCTGCCCATGAAGGGGTCAGTGCCTCACAAGTAGGTCCAGGTCAAGGTCATGCTCCACGCCCGGGAGATGGTCACGCCCAATGGCACAGTCTGTGCTCAGGGACAAGGGGTGCCGGGGAAGGGGTCAGTGTCCGAGGGGTGGATCCAAGCCCGGGGGGAGGATGAGTGCCCAGTGCCTGGTGCTGCCCTCACTTTTGCTGGTACTCCTTGATGAGCCTCTTGGCCTTGCTGTACTTGCGCTCTAGGGTCTGGTACTGGGCCTGCGTCTCCTTGAGGTGCTCGTCCACGGCTTGGCAGAGATTCTGTGCCTCCATCCAGTACCCCTCCAGCTTCTCCATCCTTTCCTTGTTCTCCTCCACGCTCTGCTCCAGCTGGGCCTTCTCGGCCCGCCAGCGTGCCTTCTCCTGCTCCAGGCACTGCAGCTGGGGGACAGCGGGGTCAGGGCGCGGCACGGCATGGCCAGGGAGCAGGCATGACATGGTACGGCATGGTGAGGGGTCTGGGGGGAGATGTGGGGAGCTAGGAGGTGATGTGGGAGAGGGAGATCCAGGGGGGTGAGAGGAGATGGAGATCCAGGGGGGTCAGAGGACATGGAGATGTAGGGGAGTCAAAGGAGATGGAGATCCAGGGGAGTCAGAGGAGATGGAGATGTAGGTGGGTCAATGGAGATGGGGATCCAGAGGGTCTGCGGAGATGGAGGAGGGGCCCCTCCTGCCCGCAGGGAGCCAGGGCACCCACTCACCTTCCTCTTCAGCTGCTGGATCTCGGCCTCGGTGACGGCGTGCTTGATCTGGAGCTGGAAGAGGAGCCGGGTGTTTGCATGGGGTGGGCACATCCCCCCACCACTCACACTCCTCCGGCACCCCTCATCCCCTCCTCACCTCCTTGAACTTGTGCACCAGCTTTTCGGGGTCCATCTCCACGGGAGAGAGCGTGTCCTCGTTCTCGGCCAGCTCGAACACCTCGATGGCCATCTCGCCGCTGGGGAACATGGGGCTCATCTCCTCCTCCTCATCCGTGGCGTACTCGCCCGTCTGTGGAGGGCACGGACCAGCGTTGGCACGTGGTAATCCCCAGCCTGGCACCCCTGCGCTAACCCACTTGGGGAAACTGAGTCACGGCCTCCGTATTGGGTCGGGGGGACCACATCGGTCCCCTTCTAGGTGGGTACTGTCCCACTCACCTCCTCATCGTCCTCGGTGTACTGGGTGTAGCGCTGCTCAATCATCTCCCGCTGCCACCGCTCCTGCTCCAGCGTCTGCTGGATCAGCTGCGCCACCTCGCTCTGCTCCCCCGGCTTCTCCCGCCCGATGAGGAACCTGCGGCAACACCAGCACTTAACTGAGGGGCTCTGGGGACAGCCTATGGGGCAGAGGGCCCAGCATGGGCTGTGGGGGGTCTCCCTGCCGCCCTCAAACCCCCCCAGGCCCTACCGGACGCGGCCCTTGGTGTTCCTGAGGACAGAGGCGGCGAAACTCTGCGTCACCCCCACCAGGCTGGTGCCGTCCACCTCCACGATGAGATCGTTCACCTGGATCCTGGGGACAAGGGGATCATCACGGTGGTTCCTGCCCACCTCCCTCCAACCCCAGGGAACATCTGGCACATCTGGCTGCTCCCACACCAGCAACTCCACCACCACTCAAGCCAGCAGGTGGTGTTGGGACCCAAGTGGGTGTTTTGGGCTCAGCAGCCTTTACCTGCCGTCCCGGTGGGCCGCTCCTCCTTCTGTCACTGTCTTGACGAAGATGCCCAGCTTCTCCAGGCCCATGTCGGCCCCCGCGCCCATGCCGATGATGCTGATCCCCAGCCCTTCGGAGTCTGCAGACAGAGAGCCGTGTCCTGGTGCGTTGGCAGCAGCCACCCAACACCCATGGAATCATCTCCAACTCATCCCCACAGTGCTGCTGGAACCCCATGGTGCAGGACAGGGTGAGGACCCACCTTTCTCCAGCTCCACAGGGAAGAGATCGAGCCGTTCCACCCTCTTTTCCAGTTCATATTCAGCCGACGCAGCCATGGGGTCGACATCTTCGTTGCGGCGGTCGTAGTCTTCGTTGGAGTAAGTGCTGAAGACCTGCCAGGATGGAGGGAGCTGCTCAGTGGGACAGGGTGCGAAAATGGCTGAGCGGGCATCCCAAGGTGGGGGAAACCCTGGGAAGGGGCATGGGAAGGTGGTACTGAGCCTACAAGACACTGGAGAACTCCCCCCAAGTCATGTCAGGGGGTGAGGAGGAGTTTGAGGAAGCACAGAGAGTTTGGGGTGGCCCTGGGAGATGGCAACATGCCCCGCACGGCAAGGACAGATGGATGGATGGATGGATGGATGGATGGATGGACGGACAGAGAGATGGATGAAGGAGTGGAGGGAGGGAGGGATGCAGGGATTGAGGGAGGTGTGGAGTGTGCAGGCACTGACTGCTCTGTCACACAGTTTAGGGAGGGCAGAACTGGCTTTTTCAGCCCCTCCTCCCCTCACCCCTTCCCCAGCTCTCAGCCCACCACTTTCTCCTGGTCCAAACTGCCCCATGGGAGCAGGGAAGGGCTCTCCCCTTGGCACAGCCTCACCTCCTCCACCCTTCTCTGCATCCCAGCCCTGCCTGGGCGCCTCTGTGCAAGCCTGGGCTGCCAGCCCAGAGCCCTGCAACCCAAACCCACCCTCATGCCCAGAGGAGGTAAATCCCACCATAAGGTTTGGTTTATTCCACCTGGGGCACTCCCTGGCCCACTCCAGGGCTGGGTGCCTCCGTGCCAGGCATGGATACATCCCTGGCCGAGGTCAGACATGCCACCAGAATAGGATGGTGGTCCCCATCCCCTCTCCAGATGGGGCTGAGCCTGGCAGATGTCCCTGGAGGGGCCCTGGCGCCGGCGCCGGGGGCGAGTGGATTAGGGATAACACGGCAGCACTAAAGCCTGGCCACAAAGGGTATTAGGGATGAGTGTCAGGGGCCATCGCACAAAGCCCGGTGACACCCATAAATGGGAAGGACCCACCCGGGTGGCACCCAGGGGTGCTGAGGATGAGCGGGGCAGGGGACAGTGTGTGGTCTCCAGGGGGCTGCAGACACCCAAACTACGGGGGCGCATGCCCTGGCTCGCTCTGCTGAGACCCCCACCCCTGTCACCAGGTCCTGGGGGGTTTGGGATGTTCTGGGGGCCTAGAGAGGGTTCTGTGGGAGAAGCAGCCAGAGCGGGCGCATGCCCAGGGGAAGGGGCTGGTGGTGTGTGACCCCATGCCTGGGTGCAGGGTGCTCATTTCTAGACTCATTCTGGGGCTGGGTAGGGGTCCCCAATCCCTACAGTGGGTTTGGGGGGGTCTCGGCATCACCCAGCATCACCCATGGAGGAAGCCAGGGTCCTCAAGCACCGGAGTCTCCACCCCACCTGCATGCGTGGGACCCCCACTGTCACCCTGAGGTGGGCTGTGGGTCAAAGTGAGAGGCCAAAGACCATGCTGGGGGGGAGAGCAGAACACCCCAAAAATCCCAGCTGCCCATCCACTGCGGTGACACTCCTCCCAGGGCTGGGCTGGCTGGCTCCCACGGGAACAAGACACCCTCCGTCAGCTCAGAGCCACCCAGCAGGCCGTCCCCACTGTCCCCCTGCCCGGGCCACGGCGGTCCCCGTCCCCCCATCCCAGGTGGGGCCACCCACCCGCTCTGACTCAGAGCCAGAATATAGGCCGGGGCTCTAAAAATAACCCAGCTCCGGCACAAAGCAATCGCTGCTCCTCCGGTCGGGGGGATTCAAGCGAGAGAGAACACCCCGAAATAGCTGCACGGCCCTTTCAATCCCCCCCCCGACCCCCCCTTCCACCTCATTGCCAGGGGAGCATCCCAGGTGGGGACCCCAAAGCCAGGCAGGATCCCTGCTGGGGAATGGAGAGGGGGGCACATGGGCGATGCTGCCGCTGAGACACTTCCCCTTCCTCCACTTCCCGGAACGGTCCCGGGTGCTGGGTTGGGCCCTTGGTGGGGCAAATATCCACCGTCCCCCACTGCCGCCTTGTCCCCAGGTTTGGGAGGACACCCAGTATCGAGGGAACCCCCCATCTAGGGACCAAATAACACAGCCCCCACACCCGGAGATTTTGGGCATCCCCACTGAAAATCTGGGGTGGGTCTTGGCCCATCTTGGGCACAACGATGGGGCGGCACCGGGTCTGTGGGGGTCCCAATGCCATCCCCCCCCAGCCCGTCACAGCGTCCCCAGGGTGGTCCCTCGCTGGCTGGGGTGGGGAGGACAAGCCATGCCAAGGCAGGGCCCTTCATTAGCCGGCTCGTTAGCCAGGCCCACGCAGCCACTAGCCTTCCCCCAGCACACAGGCACAGTCCCCATGGCTGGGGGGGCACAGACCCCCACCCCAACCCCCTGTGCCTGGCACCAGACCCCCGCAAAGGGGTGGTTTTGGGGAGATGGGGCGTTACACACCCCAGCCTGGGCTGTCTCTCACCTTGGGTTACCCCTCACCTGGGATGTCCCTCACCCCGAATTACCCCCCTCACCCTGGGGTATCCCTCTTCCTGGGGTGCCCATCAGCTGGGGGTACACCCCACCCTGGGGTACCCTCCCTCCCCAGCTGGCCCCCCGCAACCCCTGGGTGGTCTCACCTGGATGGGGGCCGTGCTGAACTGGATCTTGCGGTTGGGGACAGGCTCCTCTTCCTCGGACAGCCCAGGGATCTCCACACAACCTGACTCGGGCTCGTACAACCCTTCGGCCTCCTCCTCCTCCTCCAGCCCGCTGCCCCCCGAGTCCTCCCCGAGCCCGCTGTAGGCACTTATGTCCACCAGGTCCGCCTCAGAGAAGTCCTCCTTCTTGGCTTCCTCGTAGGCATCGCCCTCCTCCACCCGCTCGCCCTTGACGCCCTCCTCGCCCGCGGCCACCCCCAGGTCCCCGTCCAGCCGGGAGGCGGTGGGCGCCGGACCCTCGGACCCCTTTGCCGGTTGGGGCGCGGGCACCGCTTCACCCGCTGCTGCTGCAGTCACATCCTCCTCCTCCTCCTCTTCGCCCTCTCCGCTCTCCTCCACCTCCACCGGCTTGATCTTGCAGACCTCCTGCACCCGCGGGGTGGTCGTCTCCTTCTCTGCCGGCCGGCCGCTCTTCCCTGTCGCCTTCTCGTCCTCTGGTGGCTTGGCCCGTGCTGGGGTGGCATGGCCGTCACCCGACCGCCCGGCCTCGGGGCTCGGCAGGAAGACCCGAGGTCGTTTGCCAACCACCTTGGTGTTGAGCGGTCCTCCCGCTCGCCCCGGCGCCTTGTGGAGGTTGTTGCGGAGGTCGGCCTTCTCGAAGACGGCGCTGAGCTGGCTGACAGTGGGCGAGACGGCTTCGGTGTCCAGCTTGTCCAAGGATTCGGTGCTGCCATTGAACCTCACCACCACATCCAGCTTACGGTCCTGGAAACCGGCTCGTTCCTTGCGCAGCAAGAGCTTGGTGGTGGTGGCCTTCTCCTGCGGGCTCCTCTCGAAGATCTTGCGGGTCTCCTGCAGCTTGGAGAAGGGCTTGTCGGGTTTGGAGTCGAAGCGGCTGACCCTCTCCGAGACGCTGGTGCCCAGCTTGAGGAGGTTGCCTTGGTCCACGTTCTCACCAAGGCTGCCAGCCCGGGGCAAGGAGAGACGGACCGGCTTCTCCTTGGCCTTGGCCAGGTCGCAGGAGCCCTCGGGGCCGGGCGCCGTCCCCATCTGCAGGAACATGTTCTTGATCCGGTGAACGTTGGAGCCATACTTCTTACCCCGGCTTTTCTTGCCGTCTTCGCCGTCGGCCTCCTTTGTGGGTGCCAGAGCCTGGATGGTGGCCTCGTAGGCGTTACGGTGGGGGGAGGCGCTCCGGAGACCCCCGCCGCCCCCCGTCGCCCCGGACGGGGACCCCCCGCCGCCACCGCCGCCACCGCCACCGGCGGCCGCCCCGCCGCCTGCCTCCGTCCTCAACATGCCGCCACCGGGCCTCCGCGCCGCATCGCCCGCCGCCGCCACCGCCGCCGCCGCCGCCGCGGCCCCTCGCTCCGCTACAGCGGCATGAGGAGGGGGACGAGGTTGGGTGGGAGGGCACCACCGCGACACCCGCGCCGGGCTGCGGGGCCCGCTCAGGCCATGTCCATCCCGGGGACGGGAGGGGGGGCCCCTCCGCCCCGCAGCCCTCCTTCCTTCCTCCCTTCTCCTCCTCCTCTTCCCCTTTCTCTGTGGCTGGTGATGGAGGCTCCGCTGCCTGCGATCCGCCCGCCCCGCTGCCCGCAGAGCCCTCTGGGTCTTAGCGGCGCGCTCGCTCTTCCTCTTCCTCGCCGCCCGCGCTTCGGCCTCGCCGCTGACAATGCCTCCAAAAAACACCCCCGGCCTTCCCCGGGGACACCCCACGACTTGAGGGCCGCCACATGGGGGTCCCTCCCCAGCATCCGTCACGTGTCGCGTCCCCAAACCAGCAGCTCGTGTGGCGTTGCTGCCTCCCCCCATCTCTGTCCCCATGTCCCCCCATCTCTGTCCCTATGTCCCCCCATCTCTGTCCCTACATCCCCCCATCTTTGTCCCCATATCCCCCCATCTCTGTCCCTACATCCCCCCATCTCTCTGTCCCCACGTCCCCCCAGCTCTGTCCCCACATCCCCCCCCAGCTCTGTCCCCGCACCGTGCCCATATGCTGCTATTGCCCGTGTTGTCCCCCCCACCACATTTTGTCCCCAGGTTGGTCCCTATATCCCCTCAGCTCATCCCTGTCTGACACCCTCCCCCCCCAGTTTTGTACCCACACCCCACAGATCTACCCCTAAGTCCCCCCTATGCTGTCCCCACATCCCCATAATTTTGCACCCATGTCCCCCCTCCCATCCCATCCCTGTATCCCCCAGGTTTGTGCCCACGTCCCCTCCCATCCCCATCTCCCTCCATCCCATCCCACCCCCCCCCATCTATCCCCATATCCCCCCCACGGTGTATCCACGCCCCCCCCAACCCCATCCCTGCACCCCTCCCGGCCCTGTCCCCATGTCCTCTCCCCGTGTCCCCTCAGTTTTGGGGGTCCTTTGGTCCCTTGGGACCACTCCATGCCCAAACCCCCCCCCATCCTGACACATCCTGTGGTGTCCCCACAGGGCCCCTCTATAATTTCTGTCCCCACAAACCCCCCCTCCCAGGGTGCAGCACATCCCCCCCCCCCGACAACTCTTCCACCTGTGTCAGGGTGGGGAAACTGAGGCACGATTCTCCAGGGGTTGGGGGATCACGGTACTTGGCCCTGCTTTCCCGGAGGATATTTTGCAGGATTTTGGTGGGTTTTTTGTTACCTTTCCACCAGACACCACTCCGGGGGGGGGGGGTGGGTGCAGAGCTGGCAGCTCTGGGGATCCCTGCTGTGGCAGGAGCACCCCAAAGGTGAGTGGGACAGCATGGGGGGCCCTCCCTTTCTCCTAAGGATGGGGAACGCTCGGGCACCAGGACCCTGCAGATGCTCCGCGTCGCCCGACGCAGCTTCTGGCCCTTTGTGCGTGACGCGGCGTGACGAGGCGTGACGTGACACTACGCTTCCCCCTCCCCGTCCCCCCCCCCCGACACACAAGCATGGCCACCCTCTTCCCTTTCCGCCGCCGCCATCCTCACACCCCTACCCCCCCCAAACGCCATCGCGGAGCCTGGGCCCACCCCAGCGCCCTCCCGCTGAGGTCCCCATGGGTGCACACGCGTGTGCACACGCGTGATCTCGTCTCGGTGCCGCACACGCGTGTGCAAGCAGGCCGCATGCCGTGCTGGTGGGAGGGGAGCTTTCAGCTGTCCCCAAGTGTCCCCTCACCCCTCCAAGCTGTCATCTCGCTACCCATGAGTGGGGGCTCACCCAAGGGGCACCCCCTTACCAGGACACCCCCACCCAGGGGACACGGGAGCCCCACAGCAGCCCCGTTTCCCCCCTGTGGCTGGGTGTCAAGGGGCCTTGGTGGCAGGAGGCAGCCGTGGCAGGGTCCCCCCTCCGTGTTCCCCAGTGGGACCCCCCCAGGCGGGCCCCCCCGGCCAGGCCGGCCCCGCTGCCTCCGTCAATCAGCCCTGGCCCCGCTCCCGGGCGCTGGCGAAGATGGAGGCCCCCGAGCTGCTGCGGGTGTGGGTGCTGGCAGGCAAGTGGCAGCCCCGTCACCCCCCTGGGGAAGGGGGACATGGCCAGGCAGGGGGGTATTGGCAGTGGGGAGGGGATGGGGGGGGACCCTCAGAGTGGGGATGTGGGGAGATGGCTGGAGGGGACGGCGGGGGACATGGCTGCGACGTGACGGAGCTAAATAAAGCAGTCCTGTCCCGGGTGCCAGCGGGGTTTGGGATAGGGGGGCACCGACTGGGATCCGGACGGGTCCAAGGCAAGGGAATGCTGCTGTCCCCATCCCCGTCTCCCCCTAAATACAGCCCACCCTGCTGTGCCAGGACAGCTGGCCCTGCAGAGGCACGTTCCTGCCCCAGCTGGGTGTCCCAGGGGGGTTGTGGACACCTGCAGGTGGTCCTGGGTCTCTGGGCAGTGGGGAAACTGAGGCAGGGAGGAGCTGTGTTCCCCAGCTCTAACCCTGTGCCCGGCTGCAGCCGTGGCCCTGGGGGGGTCCCAGGCCATCCTCCCGGACGACCACACCCTTCCGGAACACCGCGTCACCACCCAGACTGGAGCCATCTTCGTGCACGAGCTGGAGCCAGAGCTGTTTCAGGAGGCCTTCCTCGCCGAGCCCGAGGATGATGACGGTGGGGGTCAGGCTGAGGGCAGTGGGGATGAAGGCGTGTCCTGCAGTGCCTGGGCTGAGACTGTTAATGGGGGGGTGCTGGCTAATTCCTGCTCCCCGCCAGGCATGACCCCAGCTGGGTGATGTCTGTCCATCCATCCATCCCCACTACGCATTTGGGGACCCCGGTGCACAGCCCCATTGCACTATTCAGCCCAACCCTTCATCCTCCACTGCTGAGGCATTGGGGGGGCTGCCTCCATTTGGGTCATTCATCTGCAAATTGGGAGCGGGACCCTCCCGGGGCACAGCTGGCACGGGGACCAGTCGCGCTTCCTTGCTGGGACCGGTTGCATGGGGAAGGGCTTGCAGGGCAGAGGTCCACTCCTGGCACAACCTGGTGTCACCTGTGTCTGTGACTGCCCCCACCCATCCGTGTGTCCCAGCAGCCACCCCCGTCACCTTCCAAGCCCACCTCCGGGACCACCCCGACCTGCCGCGGTGGCTGCGGTTCATCCAGCGGGACCCCCGCCAGCCGGGCTACCTCTACGGCTGCCCCACGGCCGCTGAGGTGGGCACCCAGGACATTGAGGTAGGTGCCCACCCTCACGACCCCACGCCAAGGGGTGACAGGGGAAGTGGTGGCATCTTTGGGGATCTCTCCTTGGCTTGCAGGTGCTGGCGTACAACCGGCACACCTACGAGACGGTGGCCCAGAACCTCAACATCGTCATCGTCCCGGCTCCAGGTAAGGGCTATGCACCCTGGACTCACCCCCGGGATGGGTGTAGGGTACTCCCACAGGTGCCTCGTGTCCCCACAGATGGGGAGCCCCCATACCAGGCCGAGTTCCTGGTGGGAAACCGGAACGTTGAGGAGCTGCTGCCCGAGGACATGCAGGAGATCTTCCTCCAGGCCACGGCTGGAGTGTGGGAGCAGGATGACCTCCACATCATCAACATCACCTCCGCCCTGGACCGCGGCGGCCGCGTGCCTCTGCCCATCGAGGGACGCAAGGAGGGGTATGAGCACATCCTGGTGGGTCTGGTGGAGATGCTGGGGTTCCTCCCATGTGGACCCCAGCTTCCAGGCGAGGGTTTCTTGGGAGAGGTGACCTCCAGCTGGTCTCCCCCTCTCCGGGCAGGTTGTACGTGAAGGTGGGGTCCCGCGGCGCCTTCTCGCCATGCCTGGTGTCGGCCGCCTCGCCCCAGAGCCGCTTCCGCTGCAGCCTGGGCCAGCAGCCCCTCGCTTCCTGCTATGACACCTTCACCCCCGGCTTCGCCATCCGCTGGTGCAACCTCACCCTGGTGACACCCACGTCCCGTCCCCCGCCCCCAAACACCAACTCCCTCCTCTGTGGGGAACCTCATCCTTAACCATCACCCCCTTGCAGCTGCAGGTCTGGCCCAGCCCCCTGACACCCGGATCGACATGGGGTTCTGGGGTGCTGGAGGAGGGGACGGATTTCCAGCCACCCACCGAGGTGACCCCCCAGGACCTGCTGCCGGGGTTCCTGGTGACGCTGCTGGTGCCGCTGGCGGTGGCTCTGCTGCTCTCCCTGCTCCTGGGCTACCTCATGTGCTGCCGCAGGGAGGGAGTGTGAGTTGGTGAAGGTGTGGGGGGGCCATGCTCAGGGTGGGGATCCCCCCACCCCGGCCAGGGTGGGTGGCCTTTCCCCAGCCACTGTGGCCCCAGGACAACCTGGGGGCGACAAAGCCCTTCTCACTGTTATTCTTCTCACTTCCCCTTTTCCTTCTGTTTTTAGGCAAAAACGTGACTTGGCGACATCTGAGTAAGTCCCCGCACCCGGGCTGAGCCGTGCCGGTGCTGAGGGGCTGCTTTTAGTGGGGGTCATGGCCAGGCAGAGGGACAGCCAGTGGGGACAGGGACGGGGAGGACAGGGAAACGGTGTGCAGTCAACTCTCTGGGGGATGTTGTGGAGTCTAAAGGTCTCCCCATCCCAAAGGGCCCCCCCAGCCCCCCTCCTCCTCTCCCAACAACTTGGCACCCCCCAAAAAAAACCCAGAGACACAGGCTGGGACAAGAGCAGGTTTACTTCTCCAATAGCTTCGACTGGACTCAGTGTCAGTGAGGGTGTCCCTGACGATGGGGGACAGACCCCAACAATGGGGTGCAGACCCCAGGGATGGGGGCAGACCCCATGGATGGGTGGGCAGACCTCAGGGATGGGGGGCAGACCCCAGGGATGAGTGGGCAGACCTCAGGGATGGGCTGCAGACCCCCAACAGTGGGGAACCAACCCTAGTGATGAGATGCAGGCCCCAAAGATAGAGGATGGACCCCAGTGATGGGTGGGCAGCCCCCCAATGATGGCAGACAGACACCAATGATTGGGAGCAGACCCCAACAATGGGTGAGCACACCCCAACGATGGGTGGACGCACCCCAATGGTAGGGTACAGAACCCGATGATGGGGTGTAGAACCCGATGATGGGGTGCAGAACCCGATGATGGGGTGTAGAACCCAATGATAGGGTGTAGAACCCAACGATGGGGTCCAAACCCTGGTAACAAGTGGCCAGACCCTCTCAAAACCCTTCCGAAAGGTGTTCACCACTCATTTCTCTTTCCCTCTGCCACCCCCAGCATCCAGCTGTTCCACCACACCACCATCCACGGCGACACGGAGGAGCTGAGACACATGGCCGGCAGCCGGGATGTCCCTCGTCCCCTTTCCACCCTCCCCATGTTCAACGTCCGCACCGGCCAACGCATCAACCCCATGCCCGCTCCCTCCGACGGTGCCCGCGTCCCTCTCCTCCCACAGTGAGCTGAGCTGAGGGGGAAACCACGCTGGGATGGTGACACCAAGGGTGTCAGGATGCTTTTTTTTGGGGAGGGGGACACTTGGCACTGGATAAAAGCCCGGCAGCGAGCAGAGTCCAGTCGGGCGGGCGAATGCCCGCCCGGCTGGGCTCTACTCGCTGCCGGGCTATTACTGGGAGCATTTTTTTCTTGGGGAGGTGTTTGAGGTGATAAAGTGGCTTGTTAGTGATGAAATGTGGTTTTTCTGCCTTCTTTCTGCCACCTCCCTTCAAGCTACCCAGCCTGGCTTTGGTGGTTGGGGGGAAAGTTGGGGTGGGCTCCTTCGGTTTGCCGGTTCTCTTGCCCCGGTTTAGCCCCAAAAGCTGGATGCGGAGGGGTGGGGTCCCCCTGGAAGTAGAAGGGGGGGGATTCTGCTATCATCTGCCCCCCCTTTTAGCTGCTTGGCATGCACAGCCCCCCCCAAAAAAGACTTCCACCCCTCGCAAAATCTTGGGCTGACCCTGCTCAAGGAGGGGAAGGGGCTCCTGGAGAGCGAGTTGGGGATGGGGACAGGGACAAGGAGGTGGGAGGGGGGACATGACACACCGTGGGCTCGCAATGACCCCCCCTACAAAGTCCCCCAGCTCACCTGGATGCTGTGATTTAGCCGGGACCCTCACTCCGGCCGCTCGCTCCTTCCACCGCGCACACCCGGGCATCCCGCTCAGCACCCCCAGAACCCCTCCCTGGCCCCCCACCCCCGCCCCTACTTCCCCCAGGGGGTCCCCCCAAGCCCAGCCCCAGCCCTTTCACCTCCAAAGAAAGAGCTCCTTTCATTATGGGTGTCCCCCCCCCCCACCCCGGGCCCCCTCGCAAGGGGCAGGCGCCAAGGTGGGGGTTAGGAAAACACGGGGACCAGGAGAGGAACAAGGGGGCCCATTGATTGGGGGGGGGGAGGGAGGGAGAAAGGCGGCATTGAGGTCCCCTCCCGCTGGCCCGACCTCCCCCCACACACCGTCTCCCACCCCCTGTGGGTGTGGGGGGGCTTCCACCGTGGCACCCACACACCTCTTGCAACCCAGGGCGGGTATGACCCCCCCCACCCCTAATTTCGCCGCATCTCTGTGCCCCCTCATCTGTTCCTTCTCTGCTCCCCAACTCTTTTTCTTTTCTTTTTGGGGGGGGAACCCTGGGCTGAGTGCCCCCAGCCTGGCATAAGCTGCCCACCAGCTTTCTTTTCCTCCCCCTGCTGCCCCCCCATCTCCATTTCTTCCCCCCATTTGGGGAGGGGGCACCCACCAAAGTCCCCTTCACCCCTTCCCGGTAGCTCTGCCCCAAATCCAGCCCAACCTTCCTCGCTGAGGGGGGGGGGGGCAGCTCCCCCCTTCCTTCCTCTCCCCCCACCTCCAAAGGCAGCGGAGGGGGGAGCTGAGCAAGGAGGAGGAGGAGGAGGAAGAGGAGGAGGAGAGGGAGGGCTGGGGGGGGCTGTGTCGGGGTGGGACGGGAGCACAGAAGCTCGGCGGGAGCAGAACGGGAGCAGAACCGGGAGGAGAACGGGAGCAGGGACCAGGGGTTCCCAAAAAACCCCCCCGCGACGCCCCCAACCCACCCACCGACCCATCCGCAGGACCCGCCGGGAGAGCCGCCGCTGAAGAGCACCCCAGGTTTGTCGGATCATTTCACATGCTTTATTTCAGCAGTCAAAGAGGAAAAAAAAATAATTAAAAGAAAAAAAAAAAAACAGACCTAAAAAAAAAAACCCCAAAACAACATTTCAAATTATTATTATTATTATTATAATTATTATACATTTACAAACTAGGTACAAACTCCGGGAAGGGTCCGGAGCATCCGCCGAGAGATGGGGCCGGCGAATGGGGGTGGGTTCGTGCCCCTCCGTGCCTGAGGAAGGATGCGGGGATGGAGGGATGGATGAAAGGATGGAGGGATGGATGAAGGGATAGAGGGATGGACGAAGGGATGGATGGAGGGATGAAAGGATGGAGAAAAAGCTGCTGGAGCGCGGAGCTGAAGATCCACCTGCGTCACCTGGAAAGAGGGGTTGTGCTTTTTTTTCCCCTTGCGAGGTTTTTAATTTCTTTGCAGTTTGCGTTTGCTCCGGGGTTTGCTTGCAGGAGGGTTGGGAAGGGGGTAAATAGCACCTTTAGAAAATTCACAAGTTGAGCTGGGCGGCAAAGAGCAGGGTTAAAAAAAAATCAAACTAGAGGGAAATGAAAATAAATGAAGCGGAGTCGTGTCTTTGGAGGCTGTAGCACCAGGCGGTCCTTGGCTTGGGTGTTGCAGGACCGAAATAAAAGAGAATTAAAAAAAAAATAAATTCGTGAGGAGTAAGAAACCTCAGCGACTCCCGAGGGACCTTGAATGGAGGAAAATACAAATAAAAGATCAACAGAGCGACAAACTGGAGGGGGAATATTAGAGAAAAATTAGCACCTTTTTTCTGAACCTGGCAGGAAAGTCCCGGCACAGCTGAAAAAAAACCCCTTCAAACGAAGCTAAAACTACTTGAAAAATGAAAGAAAAATAACCCCCAAATGAAGAAACAAACAAAAATGATATTTCAAAATAACCAAACAACAAAACAACCACCAGAACCCAAAGCACAGCGGTGAGGTAGCCTTCCAGAAAAGGAGGGTAACGCAGCGAAGGGTCGGCTCTGCTCGGCGGCAGGGGCAGCGGCTGCTCCCCTGGTGTGCTTGGGAATGGGTTGGATTTGCTGCCTGAATCAGAATAAAATAAAAAAATAAAATAAAAAATGGACCAAAGACAAAGCCAGGAGGGGAGGGAGGGAGGGAATACAACAACAACAAAAAAGCAAATTATAACCAAGAGGTAAACATTTTCCTTTCCGCAAAAAAAAATTTGAAAAATTTAAGATACTAATGAGATGCAAGAAGCAAAGAGGTTGGAGGGGGGGTGCTGGGGGCTGGGGGGGCTCAGCACCGTGGGGGGCTCGGGGTGGCCACTCGGTGAGCGGAGCCACCCGTCCTGGGGGTGAGGAGAGCCCGAGGAGGAGAAGGATGAGGAGGAGAGGAGGGCAAGCAAGCGAACCCACTTCCTGGTGATTTAGTTTGAAAAGTCATTTATTTTTTATTTTTTTATTTTTAGTTTAATGCTTTTTTTTTTTTTTAAGGGGGTTTTTAGGTTTTTCTTTTACGGAAACGCAAATAGTTTTTAGAGACGCTGAATAGAAACCGACACAAATTCAAGTCCATGTGAAATTTTCTCCTTTTTTTTTCGGCTGTTTTTTTTTTTTTTTATTATTATTATCATTATTATTACTCTCTCCTGTCACGCGTGGGGGCGTCCAGTTTACAAGAAGCAGACGGGGCCGATGTCGATGCCGAATTCCTGGTCTGGAGCGCCAACGTCCATAGGAGCCAAATCAATGATGGGCAGGCGAGAGGTCTTCGTCGTCTTGTACTCGATGACTGTCTTGCCCCAGGCGCCGGTGTGACTCTGCGGGGACACCAGGATGAGCCCCGTCCCCAAAACACGTCCCCACCGCCACCGCCAACCACCCCCCGGACCACTCACCGTGCAGCCGTCCTCGGTGACGCCGTAGGTGAAGCGGCTGTTGCCTTCAGCCCTGATCTCGATCTCGTTGGCGCCTTGGAGGAGAAGAGCCTTCTTGAGGTTGCCGGTGTCACGGTCCATGTAGGCGACGCTGTTCTTGCAGTGGTAGGTGATGTTCTGGGCGGCCTCGGTGGACATCAGGCGGAGGAAGGTCAGCTGGATGGCGACGTCGGCTGGGTTGGAGCCCTCACCACCGTACTCGAACTGCCGGAGAAGAGGCGTCAGGCGCTGCAAAACTGGTCATCCGTCCTTGTCGTCCCCCCACCTTCATCGTCCTCCCCCACTCACCTGGAAGCCGTCGCTCATCGTCTCGCCGAACCAGATGTGCTTCTTTTCCTTGGGGTTCTTGCTGAGGTACCAGTTCTTCTGGGCAATGGTGGCCTGGGTGGGGTAGACGCACGTCTCGCCTGTCTCCATGTTACAGTAGACCTTGATGGCGTCCAGGTTGCAGCCTTGGTTGGGGTCGATCCAGTATTCGCCTGCGGGGCAGAGGGAGGGGGGGTCAGGGCTCGGGGAGGGAGGCAAGGGGCCACGATGGATGGAGGAGGGAAGTGATGAGCAGCCACGGAGAATGGAGGAACAGAGGTGAGGAGGAGTCGTGGAGGAGGGAGGAACGGAGGTGAGGAGCAGATGCGAGGGATGGAGGTGAGGAGCAGCCATGGAGGGTGGAGGTGAGGAGCAGGTGGGAGGGCCGGAGGATGGAGATAAAGGTGAGGGGCAGTTGTGAGGGCTGGAGGACGAAGAGGTGGTGAATGGAAGTGAGGAGCAGCCATGAGAGATGGAGGAGGGAGGTGAGGAGCAGGTAGGAGGGATCCAGGGCGGGTGGAGCGTGGAGTTGTGCCACAGCCGTGAGGAACAGAGGAGGGAGGTGAGGAGCAGCTGTGAGAAATGGAGGATGAAGGGATGGAGGATGGAGCTGAGGAGCAGGTAAGAGGGTTGGAGGTGAGAGCAGCCGAGAGATAGGACGGAGGAGAGAAGGTGAAGATCAATCAGGGGGGACAGAGAAAGGATGGGCTTGATGAGCAGGTAGAGGGGACAGTGGGAACGAAGTGAGAGCATCCCAGAGGGACAAGGGGACAGGTAGGGACACCAACCGCTCTTCCAGTCGCCGTGGCACATCTTGAGGTCGCGGCAGGTCCGGGCAGGGTTTTTGCGGGTGCCCTCGGGGCTGCGGATGTTCTCAATCTGTTGGCTCAGGCTCTTGAGGGTGGTGTCAACCTCCAGGTCGCGGTCACGCACCACGTTAGCATCGTCGGCACGGTAGTAACGGCCGCCGTCGTGAGCCTTCTCCTGGGGTGGCTGAGGCAGGAAGCTGAAGTCGAAGCCGCCACTGGGGGGGCCGGGAGGACCTGGAGGGCCAGGGGGGCCAGGGGGACCCTGTGAGAGGAGGACAACGGTGAGCAGGAGATGAAGGCAGGCAGCGCTGGGTGGGCAGTGGCAGAAGGGCCAATACGTACGACGGGGCCGACATCACCGGTGCGACCACGGGGGCCGGGGGGACCGATGGGGCCAGGCAGCCCGTTGAGACCATCTTTGCCAGCAGCACCAGCAGAGCCGGGAGGACCCTGCGAGAGAGAAGAAAGGTTGAGCTCATCCACCTTGCCCAGGCAGAGTTGTCCACTCCTGTCCCACCCATGTCCCTACAAGAAACCTGACAACAGCAGGAACCCTCCACCCCCCACCCCTGATGCTCCAGCCTCGGCAGAAGTTGGTGGCTCAGCTGGGAACTTACTCGTGGACCAGCGGGACCAGAAGCACCAGAAGGACCTTGTTCACCAGGAGAGCCCTGTTGCAAAGCAAGGAACAAGAAGAGCACCCATCAGCATCTCCCTCTGCTTCCAGGACATGGAGGGGGCGCCCGGGGCCACCCTCACCCCACAGGACTTACAGGAGGACCAGGTGGACCCTGGAGACCGGAGAAGCCTCTGTGACCCTTCATGCCTCTGTCACCTGGTTCACCGGTTTCACCTTTGTCACCACGGGGACCTTGTGGACCCTGGAGGAGGAAGACGATGAGGAAGATGTGTTGAGCGAGATCTAGGCCAAACACTGCTGCCTAGTGGGATGGATGAGGAGAACATGAACTTACAGCAGGACCACGAGCACCAGCAGGACCAGGGGGGCCAGCGGGACCTTGGGGACCCTGGGAGAGGAGAGAAAGGGACAGGTTAGAGCATCCTCCAACTTCCACCACCGCTGGCTCAGGGCGGTATTGCCAGAGAGGCTCTATCCGGTGTCAAGAGCTGAGTCCGAGGCCAAACCCCGCAGGTTTGCAGGATTAGATCCTTGTGTCGTAAAGGGGTTGGGGTCCCCCGGGCGGGGGAGGCATGGAGAAGGAGGGGGGCATCACTTACGGTCTCACCGCGATCTCCGCTCTTTCCAGCAGGACCGACAGGGCCAGGGGCACCGGGGGCACCGGGAGCACCAGGGGGGCCGGCGGGGCCGGTCTCACCACGGTCACCCTGTGAGGAAGAGGAGGAGGAAGAGAAGTTAATGTGCATCAGCCCAAACCCATTTCCCCCTCCCGCAGCCGCCTCCCCAACCCGCTCACCTTGGGACCAGCAGCACCGTCACGACCGGGGGCACCTTCAGCACCGGGAGCACCCTACGGAGGAGCAGAGACCCCCGTTAGGGCAGGCGGGGCTAACGAGGGCCGGGACTTGGTGGCCCGGCAGCGCCGCGCACCGGCCGCCGCGGCGATCATGGGTGTCGTGAGTCGGCAAGTGCTCAGCGCGGCCAACCCAATGCCGGGGGGCACGGAGCCTGCCTCCCAAAAAAACCGCCGATGGGCACACTCACCTCACGTCCAGCTTCACCTGGGGGTCCAGCCAAACCGGGGGGGCCCATGGGGCCTGGAGGACCGCGCTCACCGGGAGAACCGGAGGGACCTTGTTTGCCGGGTTCACCCTGCGGAGGGGAGAGGACAGGAAAGGGGGGCTCAGCGAGCATCCTCCCCGCTGCCACCGCAGCCACGGGGGCCACCCGGGTGAGTCAGACCCCGGGGGGGGGTCTCAGCACAGTTTGTTCCCCCCCAGGTACTTACAGAGGGGCCGGGCAGACCGGGGAAACCTCTCTCGCCTCTCTGTCCGGGGAGACCGACGACACCGCGCTGGCCGGCGATACCTTGGGGTCCGGGGGTGCCGGGAGCACCCTGCGAGGACAAACGGCACCTCAGGGGGCTGGCAGAGGCGAGAGGGGGGAGGCACCCCCCGACGGCGGGGGACAGCCGGGGGATGCCGGGTGCGGTGGGGAGCGCGATGCTGCCCAGCACCCCCGGATCCGATCGCGGGGTCGGGGGTGACTTACGATGGGGCCGTCAGCACCGGGAGAGCCCTTCTCGCCGGGGGGGCCGGGGGGGCCAGCGGGACCTGGCTCACCGGGGCGGCCAGCGGGGCCGGTTTCACCGCGGGGTCCTTTGCCACCTTCCTTCCCGCTGGGGCCGGGGGGGGCCGGGGAGACCGATGTTTCCCTGGGCGGGGGGGCAAGGTGGAGGGCGATGCCGTCAGGCAGCAAGCCGGGACCCCCCCCAGCTGCCAGCTGAAGGGCAGCCAGGGGCGTCCCAGTGCCAACTGGGGTGTCCCAGTGCCAACCGGTGTGTCCCAGTGCCAACTGGGACAGGGCAGGCACAGGGAGCCGCTGGGATGGGTGCCCGGCACCTCCCGTCCCCTCCCATTGCCAGCACCCTCCCGCCCCCCCTCCCCAGCTCTCTCCCTATCAGGGGTACTCACAGAGGGGCCGGGGGGACCAACTCTTCCAGCAGCACCAGGGAAACCAGTAGCACCCTGGAAGGGAGAAAAAACGGAGTCACCGGGGGATGGATCCAGGCATCGCTCCCCTCCCCGCGCCGTGGAGCAGGTCCAGGGGACAGTCCCCTGGCTGGGGGCCACCACAGGGAGCCCCGGGGCTGGTGGCCAGGATGCAAGAGTCCATCCAGGAGGGAGCTGGGGCTGATTTGAGGAGGGATGAAGGCAATAACCCCCTCTTTTCTCCTTCGTCCCTGAGATGAAGCCACCCCTCAGACAGCTTTAGGGGTGCACAGTTCCTCTGTGCCCCATGGTGTTGGTGGGACAGGAGGGGGAGTTAATGCACCTCAGGGGTGTCTCTATCTTGTGAGGGGGCTCCCTGGGGTCCCCAAGCCCACCTCCCCAACATGAGACTGATACTTACAGGGGGTCCAGCGCTACCGCGAGCACCTTTGGGACCAGGAGCACCAACAGCACCCTGTGGAGGAGGAAGAGGAGACGGAGAGGCGTGAGCTGCGCCGTGGGGCTGGACCCCGAGTGGATGTGAAGGGAGGAAGAGGGGTCAACTTACGGCGGGGCCAGGAGCACCAGTGGGGCCAGCAGGACCGGGGGGACCAGCATCACCCTTGGCTCCAGCATCACCAGTTTCACCTTTAGCACCAGGCTGGCCGTCGGCACCCTGTGGGAGAGCGGAGTGAGGTGAGATGGGAGGGGTTGCAGGGCTCAGCATGGCCCTGGTGGGGCAGGATCAGGCCCCTTGGGGTAGGCAAGAGTGAAGCCATCACACTTACAGGGGGGCCAGCAAATCCAGCAGGACCGGGAGGACCGGGCTCACCACGGTCACCCTAGGAGAGACAATGAGAGCGGTGTCACCCCACGTAGGGGACGGCCACCAAAGGATGGCCACCCATGGCAGGGCCACCAGCCAGGGCAAGAGGACACTTACGGGAGCACCACGGGCACCAGTGGGACCAGCAGGACCGGGGGGACCAGCTTCACCCTGGAAAAAGGGGAGGAAAAACCATTGAAAACCAGGTCAAGGCTGCGGCGAGGAGGTGGCAGCGGGGTGTCAGGACACATCCATCCCTATCACGATCTTACCTTGTCACCGGGAGCACCAGCGGGGCCAGGGGGGCCAATGGGACCTGTCAGACCTCGGAGACCATCTTTGCCAGGAGCGCCGTCAGCACCTTTGGGACCTGGGTCGCCCTGGGAGAAGGAGATGATGGTGGATTACCTGGGGAGGTCCTCTCCAAGCAGGTCACCTGCTGCTTTCCTCTTCCCTTCGCTCAGCAGTGCTGAGGCAGCCCTGCTTCTTCATCCTCCCTGGGAGATACTGGGACCATCCTCCTCCTCCTGAGCTCGCAGCTCACAGGGAGGGACAGTCCCCAAGGGCCACACCTGAGTAGGGACATTGAGCACCCCCTCCCCAGGTCCATCAGCCTCAGCTTAGAGGAGCTCATCCAGCTCCAAGTGGGTGATGTAGGGGGCAGAGGGATGAGCAGAGGATGGAAAGGTGACATCAGGATTTGGAGGGGGGACACCTACTCTGTCACCCTTGGCGCCTGGCAGGCCGGCAGCACCACGCTCTCCGGGCATACCCTGCAGACCGGGGGGGCCTTGGCTCCCAGGGGCACCGGGAGCACCAGCATCACCCTGGGCAAGAGAGACAGAAAACGGGTGTTAGTGAGATCCCAGCACTTCCTCGGCAAATTCCTCCTCAGCAAATTCCTCCTCGATGTCAGCACCAGCCCCAGGAAAACGGGGTGAAGCCAAACTGCCCCCCTCCCCCCACCCCTCCTTTACACCTTCACCCCAAGAGCCATGACCCACCACCGCAGAACTTGCACCTACCTTAGCACCATCGTTACCGGGAGCACCGTTAGCACCACGAGGACCTTGGGGACCAGGGGGGCCTTGGACACCACGTTCGCCGGGGAAACCTCTCTCACCCTGGAGAAGGGAGATGGGAGAGGGGTCGAGGGTGTCAGAGGGGCGGTGGGCAGCCGGGGGGGGTGCCAGAAACAGGTTGGGGAGCAAACGGGTTTCAACTTACCCTGGCACCGGCGGGACCGGGGGCACCAGCATCTCCGGGGACACCCTGTGTGGGAAGGAGAAGGGGCAGGTGAGAGGGGGAAAGGGTGGCCCTGGGGACAGGAGGAGGGATCCCCGCAGACATGGAGAAGGCGAGGATCCCCCAGTTCTGAGGGTACGGGGCAGGGCTGAGGTCTCCAGTGCTCCCTGGGGGAGATGCTACATGGAGCGCATCACCTTGGGGTGCACTGGGGGACCCCACAGCCCAGCCCCCAGCCCCAGCTGGCAGAGGAGCAATGAGGGGAGGAGGGGTGGGATAGGGACGGGTCCCACATAGGACCTGCACTCACCTGCTCACCAGGCTTGCCAGCCTCTCCGGGGGGGCCAGCGGGGCCTGGCAGACCCTGGGAAGGAAGAAGAGAAGCGATGAGACACCACGGAGAGGGGGTGACCAAAGGGGACAAGGAAAGGGACAACGTCACCCCCCCACTCTGGGAGGTTCGTCCCCTCTCAGGTGAAGAGGACCCCCCCTCACCTGGAAGCCAGGAGCACCAGCGGGACCTTGTTCACCTCTTTCTCCAGCAGGACCCTGGGGAAGACAGGATAAGGGTGAGAGGGGGGCAGTTGGTTTCTGAGCCCCTTCTCTGACGGCCAAGTGTAGCCACGGGTGGCCGAGCGCTTGCTGATACTCACGGTAGGGCCAGGAGGACCTTGGGCACCAGCTTCACCATCTTTGCCAGCAGCACCCTGCGGAAGAGGGAGAAGAGAGTGCTCAGAGAGCAGCCCCCACCTGCAGCTCAGCAATGCCCCCCCGGGACTCTGCACACCCCACCCTTCCCCAGCCTCAGACGGGCTGGCTGCAGTCGTAGCATCCTTCGAAGGACGGGAGAAGCTGCAGCAAGCCACCCCTGGCCACGTCACCTCCCCGCCGTCCCCACTTCAAGGCTGCTGGCAACCACCAGGCTGGAGTCCCGGCCACCTCCACCCATGGCCGGCATCTTTCTCAGAGTCCTCCCCAGCCCCAGCTCGGCCATCCCACATCCCATCCCTGTCACCCCCTGCTGGGGGAGGAAGATTCCTGCCAAATCCCTGCCGGGCTGGCCGGGCGAATACTTACAACAGCGCCAGGGGGACCAGGAGCACCTCTCTCACCGGGTTTGCCGGGCTCGCCCTGAAAAGAAAGAGAACAGGATGAGACCGTGATGGCACCATGAATGGCCATGAGCCACCCCTTCTCGGGTGCCTGCTCCGTGCCCACCCACAGCCACAGTCCCGGGTGGGCATCCCTCGCAGAGCGGGACTCCCTCACCCACCGGGCAGCAGCATCACCGCTGGCAGCCCCCCTCCCACCCCTGGGGTGATACCGGCTCCTGTTCACTCACCGCAGCACCTTTGGGACCGGGGAAACCCATCACACCAGCTTGACCTCTGGCTCCGGGGGGGCCGGGGGGACCGGGGCGGCCGTCTTGACCAGCAGGACCCTATAATTAGGAGGGGGGTGTTGCAAGCACCCCGTTAGCCGAGCCCATGGCGAGCCAAAGGAGGAGCGGGGCGTTGGTAGGGACAACTTACAGGGGGGCCAGTCTTGCCGTCGGGACCAGGGCTCCCAGGGCTTCCAGTCAGACCCTGCAAAGGAGCAGGAGGTGTGTTGGGAGCTGGAGGTTCCCAAGAGATGCTCAAGCAGACGTGAACATCTTGGAAAGCGGCTCCTTCGTGGGCACGGAGAGCTCGGTTGCCAACCTCCAGCCCTGCAGCGGGACCACCAGCGTGGTGGCCGCACCGAATCTGGTAGCCACCGTGCCCAGCATCCCCCCGCACTCACCTTGGCACCGGGGAGGCCGGGTTCCCCGGGGCGTCCAGCTTCACCAGGAGATCCTTTGGGGCCAACGGGGCCGGGGGAGCCGCGCTCGCCGGGGGGACCCTGCGGAGGGGCAGGAGAGGGGACAGGAGTTACCGGGTATCACCGGGGGACATGGGTACTGGAGGGGTGTCACCAAAGATGGCAGCAGCACGGACCCTGCCTTGCCACTCTGTAGGGATGGGTGACAAACGCTTGTGTCCCCACCACCCCGTTGAGGACCTGGATTTCTCTCCTGGACAGGCAGGAGGGAGATGTGGGCACTTACCTTGGGACCAGCGATGCCATCGGCACCAGGGAAACCACGGCTGCCAGGAGCACCCTGCGAGGGACAGAGAGGGGTCAGTGTGGTGACACGGGGTGACCTGGGGAAGGGTTTACGGGTAAAGGGGAGGGACCCAGTGTCCCACAACAGCCTGGTGTCCCTGCAGAGATACTCCATGGTGCAAGGGGCTGGGGATGTCACCACGGTGGGTGCCTGTCCCCAGGTACCCACAAGGCTCAGTCACTGGACATCGGGAGATGGGAGGGAGACAGGGATGGGGACAGGGGCAGGGATGGGGACAGGTACAAGGATAGCTCCTACTCACACGTTCGCCAGCAGGGCCGGGAAGCCCAGCGGGGCCGGGCTCACCACGAGCTCCTCTCTTGCCTTCCTCGCCAGCTGGGCCGGGGGGTCCTTGGACGCCAGCGGGACCCTGGGGAAGGGGGCGAAGGGCTGAGCACCCACAGGGTGTGTGGGAGCCAGGAGGGGCTGAGACCCCAAGAAGACGTGGTGAGGGTCACTTACGGGTTCGCCTTTGGCACCAGTGTCTCCCTTGTTGCCTGGAGCACCGGGCTCACCCTGGAAACAGAAGGAGAGAGGGAAAAACCAGTTTAACATCAGATCCACGAGCAAAACGGAGACCTGAGCCGCATCCTGCCCAGTCCCTAAGCAGCAGAGAGGATGCTCAGCATCTGTCAGCCCCCAGCACCGTCCTGCACTCGCAGGTGTTGGGAGATGCTGGAGGAGGCATCTCCAGGTGGGCAGCAGAAGAAGGCATCTGACCCTGGGGGGGAGGAGGAGGATGGAGGTGTCCAGGGATACTCACGCTGTTACCCTTGGGGCCGGGGGCACCGCTGGGACCCTGAGGTCCGGAGGGACCGCGGGCACCGGGGAAGCCGGGAGCGCCAGCAATGCCAGGAGCACCCTAAAAAGGTAGAGGAGGTGGTGAGGGAGCAGCACGGCCCCTCATCCCAGAGCCAGGCGTGGGGAGGCAAGGGACACTCACAGTTGCACCCTTGGCACCAGGTTGACCATCAGCACCGGGGTTGCCCTGCAGAGAGAAAGAGGAAGAGGAGGATTATGCTGGGGCTGGCAGGACGTGAGGCCAAAGGACGAGGAGCTGTCGGATGTCACTTACAGCAGGACCAGCAGCGCCAGCAGGACCGGGGGGACCGGGCTCACCGCGGACACCTTGGGGACCTTCACTGCCACGAGCGCCCTGGGGACCAGTTTCACCCTGGGGAGGAAGAGGAGAGAGGACAAGCCGTGAGCATGAAGGCTGCCCTGAAACATCTGACGTGGCTGATGTCCCCCTCCACCTGCAGCTCCTTTCCCGTGGAGGTACAGCCAGGAGAGACGCCCGTGGGACTTGGCTGGGGACGTCCCCATGTGCCCCACTGTCCTGAGCCAGAGGCACTTGGTGTTTTCTCATTTTGGGGCCACATGGGGAACCCATTCAAAGCTCTGTCCTTCTCTCCCACCCTATGTTCCCCGTTTCCACCAGTTTCTTCCAGCCCAGGAGATGCCCACTGGGAGGAGGCAGTCAGGCAGCTCCTACCTTAGCACCAGCAGCACCGGGGAAGCCGGGGGGACCAGCGGGGCCAGTTGGACCCTAAACAAGAGAGAGGGGCACATGTCAGAGGAGAGATCCCACCTCCCACATCTGGCGCTGGAGGGTTTTCTGGGCAGCAGAGCTCTGGCTCCCAGCCAGGAACTCGCAGCCATGGCCGAGCTGGGATGGGATCTCCCTCCGGAGAAGTTGGAGCTGACACCGGGTGCTGGGGTCTGGGGTTTACTTACGGGAGGACCAGCAGCACCGGGAGCGCCGTCGTTACCACGAGCACCCTGTGGGACAGGAGGCGCAGTTAGTGATGCCCAGCAGTAGGAGAGGAGGGGGGACCCAGCCCCTCCCCACACTCCAAGGCTGGGGATGCTCAGCCCTGCCCAAAGCAGACACTCACAGCAGGACCTGATGGACCGGGACGGCCTCTCTCGCCGGGAAGACCACGAGGACCCTGGGGAGGGGGAAAGACACATTTGGGTCACCAGAAGAGACACTTTGCACTTTTGGGGCCTCCTCCCATTCCTGTGCCCACCCCCCCCATCCCTCTCTGCCCCTGCTCACAGTGATGTTTCCAGGGGGAGTTAAACCCCCTCCTACCCTCATCCTTCTGGGGCATCCCTGGGGAATATCCCCAAGGACGAGCTCTGTCCCCATCACGTATTGGCCCTCCCATCACCCTTTTTCCTGACCCCCCCCTCCACACTCCACAGGGATTCCAGCACTCACCATCTGCCCAGGAGCACCATTCTCACCGGGGCTGCCGGGCTCACCCTAGGAGAAAGAAGAACATGGAGTACACCCAAAAATGAGCAAGGGAGCAATGACAACTACAGGGAGTTCAGGGGTGTCGTGGCCACTGCTCCTCACCTTGGGGCCAGCAGGACCGGGCTCACCCTTGGCACCATCCAGACCACTGAAGCCCTGGGGAGAAGGAGGGAGAAGAAAGGATCAGGAGGGGACTCCCCGGTGAGGTTGGGGTCCCCCCCCTTCCACTAAATCTTGCAGGCGTAGGGGGAAGGACTCACTCTGTGACCCTTCATGCCTGGCAAACCGGCAGTTCCTGGGAGACCGCGTGCACCCTAGGAGAAAAGAGGAGGTGGTGATGGAGATGCTCAGAGGTGGGGGTCTGTGCCTGGACCCCTTTACCCCCGTCCCCAAGGAGGGTAGGCAGCTGGGGTCACATCCTTGCTTTGTCACCAGACAGGCCACCGTGTGGGGACCCCAAGGAGGGGAACATCTCACCTGGGGGCCGGGGGGACCACGCTCTCCGGGACGGCCAGGCTTTCCAGCTTCACCCTGAGGAGGACAGTGGGTTGGTGGCATGTCCCCTGCTCACCTCAGTGGGGGCTGGCAGGGCCACCAAGTCCCAAACTGGGAGGAGGAAGGGGTGAAGACCCCATCCTGAGGCCACTTACATCATCTCCGTTCTTGCCAGGGGGGCCGGCTGGACCACGGGGACCCATGGGACCCTAGGAAAGATGTAGGACAGGGATGAGGATACTGTGGGTGGTGCTGTCCCCTGTCACCCTGCCATCACCCAGGCTGGGCAGTGCCAGGCTCTGGTAGCCCCATTCCCACAAATCCCAGTTAAAATGGCCTGGAGTGAGGATGATGTGGCCATGGCCTTGTCCCCATCCTTGGGGGACACCAGGGTGGAGGAGGAGGTGGCAGGACTCACAGAAGCACCAGGCTCTCCGGGTTCACCAGGGGGACCTTGGAAACCTTGAGGACCCTGTGGGTCAGTGGGGAAAAAAGGGAAAAGAAAAAAAAAGTTAGAAAATAAGAAGATTTGGCCTGAAGACCCCTCTGGCAATGGCAATGTCCCCCCCCCCCTCCCCATATGGTGACGTAAGGATGCACGTCCCCACGTGTTTCCGTAGCTATTGGGGAAGGGTGGGAGGCCTCGTCCTGCCCTCATCCTGCCCCATCCCACCGACCTCCCGCCACCCTGAGGGGCCTTTGGGCTTGCTTGTCCCCAAAACGGGAGCGGGAGATACTCACGGGAGCACCGGGAGGGCCGGGGAGACCACGGGGACCGGCTGGACCCTGGGGAGAAGCACAGAAAGAGGTGATGAGAGGCTGCCAGGTCACCTCGTCCCCATCTCTGTCCCCATTGCCACCCCGCTGAACCCCATCACCACCCCGCCACCATCCCATTGCTTGTGTCCATCACCACCCATTCCCTGTCCCCAGTATGTCCCCATCCTTGCCCCTATCACCACCCATTCCCTGTCCCCATTGCCACCTTCCCACCGCCCCATCCTTGTCCCCATCCCTGTCCCCATCACCTCCAGGACCGACATCCCTCCTCATCCTTTCCATCTCCTATGTCTCAGCAGCATCCTCATCACCACCAATGTGGGAAGCTTCACCTGGCTTCACACCTCTCCCTGTCCTCCCTGTGTCCCCGCCTCCGTGTCCCCCCCCAAGCCACCCTGATGCTCACCATGGGACCGGGCACGGCCATGCCACCAGCTTTCTCGTCGTAACCGTAAGACATTTGAGGAGCGAAGTTCTGAGAGCAGGAGGGAAAGGAAAGGGGGTGAGCGGGGCAAGGGCACCCCCACGGGGGTCTGTGCCACCAGAGACCCCCCCCATACTCACTCCGCCGAGGCCTGGAGGACCTGGGGGGCCTGGGGGTCCTGGGAGGCCAGGCTGGCCGGGGATGCCATCTCTGCCAGGGGGGCCGGGGAGTCCCTGGGGGGAGAGAAGAGGAGGGTGAGCCCCCACGGGACGGGGGTCCCAGTGGAGCGAGGGGGCTGGGCAGGGGTGATACCCACCCTGTCTCCTTTGGGGCCGGTGTCTCCTTTAGGACCCTGTTGACGAGAGATGAGATGGGGAGTTAGAAAAGGGGGCTGTCCAAAAAATAGAGTCATGGGATTTGGGGGGGTACAAGGGGTCCCTTACCTCTACTCCAGTGTTTTCTGGGTAGGCAGGGGAGGCTGTGGGAGAAAGGACTGGCGTTTAGAGGAGCCTGGCGTGACCCAGCACCCGCCACGGGGGGCAAGGATGCTGAGCCGGGGCTGGCTGCAGCCCCGCCGCTCCCCGAGGTGACAGGGACGGGGACACGGTACCGTCGGTGTCGGGACAGATGGGGCAGCACTCCCCGAAGGGGATCTCGGCGTTGGGGCAGTCGGAGGTGTCCTCGCAGATCACCTCGTCGCAGAGGATGTTGCCGCTGTCGCAGACGCAGATCTGGCAGGGTTCGGGTTTCCACACATCCTTGTCACTGTACGTTAGCCCATCCTGTACGCAGCTTCCAGTTTGAACTGGGGGAGAAGGGTGGGGGCGACGCGTGAGGGCGGGGGGCACGGCGGCAGCCCCCTTACATGGTTTTTCTCTTGCTCTTCTCTCCCTTGCCTTCCCTTCATCCCCCCCCCTCCCCGCCCTGCAGCCTTTCTGCCTTCATCTGGTTCTCATCAGCCCGTCGCGGTGACACAGGAAAAGCACCACAATAAACTCTTCCCACATACGCTGGAATTTAAACAAAAACCTCCAGCCAGTCGCTACGTCCCGCGGCGGATGGGGCCAAGGCAAATAGTTAAGGTGGAGGAGGGGGGAGATACGGGGGTCCCCATCATCCACAGGGGATGGGGATTGGGATGGGATGGGATGGGATGGGATGGGATGGGATGGGATGGGATGGGATGGGACGGGGAAGTGAATGGGGTGAAAAGGGGGATGGGGATGGGATGAGGAAGGGGATGGGGATGGGATGGGGATGAGACGAGATGAGGAAAAGGATGGGATGAGGAAAGGGATGGGATTGGGATGGGATTTGGATGCAAATGGGATTGGGATGGGATTGGGAAAGTGATGGGATTGGGATGGGATTTAGATGCAAATGGTATTGGGATGGGATGGGATTGGGAAGGCGATGAGATTGGGATGGGATGGGATTGGGAAAGTGATGGGATTGGGATGGGATTTGGAAGCAAATGGGATTGGGATGGGATAGGATTGGGATGTAGATGGGATTGGGATGGGATGGGGATGTGGAATCGGGTGGGTTGGCCCCAACGTCTGGGTTGAAATTAGATCCAGGCGGCTGCGGGATTGGGCTGGATCAGGCCAGATTGGGGAGTAAGAGTCCAGCGACTGGAGGCGGAGGAGGAGGAGGAGGGGGGAGCTGGTGTGGGGAGGGCAGGGCACCGAGCCAGGGCCCGGGGCTGGCCCCATAGTGGGGAAGGATCCTGGGGAGGGGGTGCAGGGCTGGCCCAGAGCACGGACCAGCCTTTGGTAAAACCAGGGGAAAAAAAGGCAAAAGGCAAAATGCCTATTGCAAAAAAAAATAAAAATGCAAAAGGCAAAATGCGAGACGTGAAAAGCAGAACGGGAAAGGCGAAACGCAGAACGGATGTTGTCAAATGCAAAATGCAAGAAAATAAAAATAATAATAAAAAAACACACCAAAAAAATCCCCCCCCATGACAAAACACGAAGGGCACCCCAGGCCTGGCTCAGTCCCAGGGTCGCCCACGCCTGCAGGTGACAAGGACCTGAGCGAGGGGCGATGACCCCAGCCGTGCCCCTCGTCCCCCCGCAGCCCCCGTTCCCCCCGGCGAAGCCCCGGGGCCGGGTCCCCGTGACGGGACGGTCGAGCTGGACCGTCCGGCCAGCCCCGGCTCTTACGGGCTGCCGAAACGTTTTCCTTATGAATCATCCGAGACTTTTCCTAATTCTTTCCTGATGGCTTTTGCAGATCCCCGGGGCCAGGCTCCCCCCCTCTTCTCCCCTCCTCTCCCCCTCTCACCGCTCACTCCCGCGCTCTTTCCCCCCTTTCCCTTCCCTGCGTCCTCCTCCTCCTCCCCTTCTTCTTCCCCAGCTCCCTCCTTCCCCGCCGGCTCCTCTCCACCCTGCCCTCCCTCCTCACTCTTGGCAGGACGCCCCGACTCCACAGACCCCCTAAGATCCCTAAAACCCCTAAAACCCCTTCACTCCCTCGAACCACTTTTTTTCCCCTCTTTATTCTTTTTCCTCTTTATGTCTTTTTTCCTCTTTATGTCTTTTTTCCTCTTTTCCTCTTTTCCCTTTATTTTAATTTCAATTTTTCCGCCTTCGGATGCCTTCTTTTTCCCCACTCCGGATCCCAACCGACTTTTTTCTCTTTTCTCCCACCCCACCAGCAGCAAGACCGAGCGTCGAGGACTCCGGTTGCCCACCCATCACCCCGCATCCCCCCCGGCGCTGCGGACCACCACCCACCCGCCGCCGCCGCCGCCAACTTACTGTCTTCTTCTCCTTGCCCGCGAGTGAGTTGTGCAGTCACTGCTATCAACAGCAGTAACCGAGAATCCACAAAGCTGAACATGTCTAAATATTAGACATGTAGACTCTTTGGGGTCTCTTTTTTTTTTTTGGTTGTTGTTGTTTGTTCTTAGGTCGGGGTCATACGGGGCCGATCCCACTCCTGGAGCTCCAAATCCAAGACCCCAGCAGAAACTTCCTACTGCCCTCGTCCACTCCTTCGCCTCCCCCTTATATACGATGCGGCGACGGCGAGAGGTGGGACCCGGCGCGACCGGGGAATTTTGGACGGCCCCTCGGCCAATCAGAGGCACCCAGCAAGTCGGGGGGCACCCCTCGCACCCCCCCACCCCCACTCCCAGCTCCCTCTCCCCCCCCCCCCCCCCCTTAGTCCGTCCACGCATCCGCAGACGTGCACACGCGGGGCTGGGAGCAGCGGTTGCGGGTTGGGTGGGAGGGGGGTGCTGGGGTGGGTGAGGGGGGTTTAAGAGGGGGTTAAGGGGGGGTTTGGGGGGCGTTTTGCACATCTTGAGGTGGTTGGGGGGGCGTTTTGCACATCTTGAGGTGTTTGGGGGGCTGGATGCACCCGGGCAGGGTGGGGACAGGCGATGTGGCACGTGGCGCTTGGGGGACCACACGACGTCGGGGTTGGGGGTGTCGGGGTGCTGCAAACGTCTGCTCCCACCTGCCACCCCCCCCCTCCCAAACCCACTGCCCACCCCGACACCCACCCACCCATCCCCGAGCACGGCGCAAAGGCCAAGGGGAGCACCGGGCACCCCGAGCATCCCTGGGGCAAGGACCCCATGGGGGACCCCCCAACCCACAGACACTCCCAAAAAACCCCTAAGAACCACTCCCTTCATTTTTTCTTTATTTTTTTTCTCTCCCCCCATCCCCCCCCACCCCGTTTTCTCGCCTTCTTCCTCCTTTCTTTTCCTCGATCCTCGCCCGTCCCGTTCCCCCCCTTCCCTGGCACGCCTCCACGGGCCGTTTCCACATTTGAAGGAGCCACGTTGGTTGGAAAAAGCAAAAGCCCGTTGACAATAATCCACAATCTACCGTGCAATTTGGGGAGGGTGTAATTACACGCCAAAAAAATATACGTATTTACCAGGGCCGGGCCGGTCGCCTGGAGCTCAGGGACCGGGGAGGGGAGCAGGAGCCCTGCAAAGGCAATGTGGCACCCGAGAGGGGTGACACCCCCTCTTTTAAGGGGGGATTATTAAGGAAAGGGCTGGGAAATGGGGCTGGGGTCTTGCTGGGGGGGGTGGAAGAAAAAAATGGGTTCGGTCCTCGCACCTCTTCTTGCTTCCCCTGCTTCCACACGGAGGTCTCGGCGACACACTGGGAGCACTGGGAGCACTGGGCTGGCTGCAGAGGGAAAGGATGGCCGAGCAGGAGCTCCCACCAAGTTACTTTATTATTTTTATTTATTTATTTTTCCTTGCAGGACGAAATAAATCAATGCAATTTAACAATGAAATAATTGGGGGGGGGGGGGGGGATGGGGAAGAAGAGACACATCGGAATAGGAGGAAAAAAAAAAAACAACCACCCTCGCACCAGTGACCTCTCCAGGTCTTTTTTTCCACCCTGCAATTAAACGCAAAGAAAAAGAAATTTTAAAAAATTAAAATTTTTAAAAAATAAAATTTAAAAAAAAATTAAAAGCAAAGAAAAAGGAGCGATCCGTGCGGGCTGCACACACGGACACGCGTGCACACGGGGACACGCGTGCGCGCCGGGAGCCGCTGGCCCCTGCCCAAGCCCTGTATCCATGCACCCGAGACACGTTGCAGGCGAAGACTCCTCCAATCCTGCCTCGGCGACTCGAAAAGCCCTGGCCGGGCTCCAGCCCAAAGATGTGTCTTTAATTTTTGCAGCATGACAGAAAAGAAAAGAATGTCATCGGGGTTTATTTTTTTTTTTTCTATTTTTTTTTTTTATATATATATACGCATGGAGAGGGAGGGGAAAAAAGAAAAAAAAGAAGAAAAAAAGGAGGGGGGACGGGACGATGCCACCTCATCAGCCCCCGGCCGCCCGCCCCAGGAATGCAGGAGGGTTCGGTGCGAGGGTTGGGGGCTGGGAGGGGAAAGGGAAGAAATCCCATTTTTAAAAAAAAGTAGTAAATAATAAGAATTTTTAAAAGAGAAGCCTGGAAAAGTCATTAGGATCCTAGGAAGCGGAGTGGGAGACGCTGAGCATAGGCCTGGGCTGGCTGCTGGGGGTGCTGGGTGCTGCTCGGGGTGGTGGCACCCGCCGGGGACCGTCCTGCTCCTCGGTGACGTCGGGGTGGGGGTCACCCGCAGCCACGTCCCGCCAGCCCCAGATTGCCAGATGCTTCCCCACACACTGGTCTCACTGGTGTAAACTGGAATCAGAGCTAGTGGTGCGGAAATAGAGGCAAAAAGAAAGTGGTCACCCCAAAATATCAGTGGTCACATCAAGAAAACCCGGTGGTCACCCCGGAAGGGAAAATTCAACGGGTGCCCCATAGATGTAGTGGTCACAGCAGAAAACTCACCGGTCACCCCAAAAACTCGGTGGTCACCCCGCGGAACTCAGTGGTCACCCTGCAGAACTCAGTGGTCAACCCAAAACCCTCAGCGGACACCCCGAAAAAATCGATGTCCTCATCCAAGACAGGGGTTTCCCCACGGATTGGGGTGGTGTCGAGGCAAATCGCCTCCATCCCTTTTTTTTGGGGGGGTAGGACCTATTGGAAAACAGAGCTGAGGGGGCCGGGGGGGGTTGGGGGGCCGGAGGGCGCTGGGGTTTGTTTGCTGGAGCTGGAGCAGACGCCGGCATCTGGTGTGAGTTAACTCCCCTCGACAGCCCAGACACATGGATCGGATTAACTCCCTTTTCTCTACACCCCCCCCTCTACTCCTCTCCCCGGCCCCCCTCTTTTTCTCCGTTCCCCTCTCGGCAGCCCCAGGAGCCAGCCCCACGCTGGGTCCCCCCAGTACCCCACACCCAACCTCGGGGACATCGGGGTGTCCCCCCACCAGCCTGTATTTGGGGGTTCCTCCCCGGGGTGGGGGTCCAGGCGAGGATGGGGACGGTGGCAGCTGGTGACACGCAGGTGGTTGACCCCAGGGCAGGGCTTGGACCCCATGGAGGGGTTGACCCCGTGGGAGATTTTGACCCCGTGGGAGATTTTGTCCCCTGAGAGGGGGGGTTGGACCCTTCGAGGAGGGATTTGACCTGGCGGTTGACTTTATCCCACAGTTGGGCTCGCCCCATTGATGTCCCACCCCCCCCAAAAGGGACACACGTCTCCAAACCCAGCTGGGACCCCCCACTGAGAAGCCCCTAGGCGGAGGAGGAGGTGGGGAGGGAGGTTTCCCCATCACCCCCACCCCTCTCAAACCCAAACCTCCTCGTTCCCCCTTTCTCCATTCCCCCCCTCCCCACGGCCGTAGGTGGGAGGTGGGGGGTGCCAGTGCCTCAGTTTCCCCCCGGCGCGGCCGCAGCCCGCAACCCGGCACCGCCCCGGCTATTCCTGGTGGCCCTCGAGCCCTCGGCGACCAAAATTGTGGCAGAAACGGGCAAAACCCCGTAATCACGGGCGGCAGCGACTCCCCCCGGGGGCTATTTCCAGCCTCTCGAGGGCAAATTGCTTAATTGCTTAATTGGCCTTTCGGGGCTGCCAACGGGGCAGCCGGGAGGGTCCCGGAATAGGATGTGGGGGTGGCACGGGGACCCCCCGCTCGAGGAATGGGGGGGACGTGCAGGTGACATTTGCAGCAGCGTGCCGGTCTCTCTGCCCAGGATGTGTCGAAGGGGAATTGGGGTTTTGGAATTGCCCCCTCCCAGGGCTGAGACCCTCCCTGCACCCCCACATCCCAGCGCTGGATCCATCCCGGGGGGGGGGAGGGGGGCTCATCCCGACCCGTCGGCACCCCCACATCCCAGGGCTGGGGTCCGGAGAGGAGCTGGGGATGGAGGGGCGGCAACCTTTGGGGCTCAGCGGGGATTCGGGGGGCAGGAGGGGATTCGGGGGGGTTCCCAGGCGGGGAGCAGCAGCCCAGCCCGGGCCCCCGCCGTCTGGGCTCGCAGAGCCGGCATGGAAACTCTGAGGGCCGAGCTCCACGCCGAACATTTTCCGTTGCCAGTTCCCTTCCCTGCTCTCTCTTTTTCCTCTTTTTTTTTTTTTTCTTCTTTTTTTTCTTTCTTTTTTTTTCACCCCCTCCTTTTTGGTTTCATTGAAGAATTTACTGCTCCTTCCCGCAGCGCCCCCCCCCACACCCTGCGGGGACGGGGCGATGCTCCCCAGCCCGATCCCAGCCGGACTGTGGGACTGGGAGGGATGGGGGGGGGGTTCCCCTCAGCACCCCATCTCCCCACAGCCCTCCTAGTTGCTTTTGGGGAGGTGTCCCCACCCTTCCCATCACTGCAAACCCCCAGGAAAAACACCCCCAGGGGCTTGCTGACTGTCCCTGGGGAGGGGAAGACAGGGTTGGGGACAAGGACAGGGGGACAGGGATGGGGATGTAAACTGGGACAGGGGACAGGGATGAGCATGGGGGGACGAGAATAGGGATTTGAACATGGATGGGGGAAAGGGACAGAGATGGGGACAGGGATGCAGGAAAAAGGATGGGGACAGGGATGAGGAGAAAAGGATGAGGACAGGGATGCGGGGACAGGGAAGGGGACAGAGATGGGAAGAGGGACAAGGATGCAAGGGCTCCCCGTGCTGCCGGGCTGGCTGGGATTTCTCCCGGCTCAGCTCCTGCAAGTGACCTCATCCTCACGGCTGGACGCATGCCCGGGGCCCGGCTGGGACGGTGGCTCTGGTGCCACGTGGCCGGGGTGTGGGGCTGCCAGCACCCACCTCGCACCTTCTGCCGCCCCCAGCATCGGCGGGGGGACACACTGGGGGCTGCTCTACCCTAAAATCTTTGGGGCAGGGGGAGTTTGCAAACCTCCAGGAACCCTCCAGGAGTAATAGGGGGAGCCCTGGCACTCAGAGGGGTGAAGGTGTGATGGGTTATGGGACGCTGAGCTGTGGGTTGTCCTTTATCAGCAAGAGGGGTGACGAGGGGGGCCCCAAAAGGACATTGGGCACATCTGACACCAACCCCCCTGCTGCCGGTTCTGGGGGCAGCTCACATCCAGGAGGGGGTCAGGAGCTGGTTGGTGCTGTTGGGTGGGGGTTGTTGAGTTGGTCGTTGGGATTGTTGGGTTGGAGTTGGGGCTGACGAGTTGGTCGCTGTGGTTGTTGAATTGGGGTTGTTGGGTTGGTTGGGTTTGTTGGGCTGGGGTAGTCAGGTGGTTGGGGTTGGTGTGTTGGTGGTTGGGGTTGTCGGGTCGGGGCTGTTGGGTTGGGGTACTCAGGTTGTTGGGTTGGTGGTTGGGGTTGTTGGACTGATGGTTGCAGTGTCTGAGTTGGTGGTTGGAGTTGTTGGGGTGGGGCTGGCATTGCTGGGGGTTTGGGCTGGGGGTGGGCTGTTGGGGATGTGGTTTGGTTCTTTATCTCATCAGGAGTGAGATTTGGTTTAGATTCGGGGGGCCAGGGTCCTCCAGAGGTGCAGGCAGGAAGCGAAGGGGCAGGAGGGTGGCAGGATGGATGGACGGATGGATGGAGGCCAGGCAGGGGGTGGATGTGGTGGATGTCCCTGAGGACACCAGTGCTCTGAGCTCTCACAGCCCATGGAGTCCCCCCGCGATCCCTAGCCACGGCCCCCCTCCCTGCTCCAGGGAGGTCCTGGGTCCCCGGAGAGTGGGTTGCCCAAATCTGGGGGTCCCGAGGTCCACGGGGCTAGGAGGTTCTGGGGCCATGGGAGACCTGGCCTGGCTGTCGGGGCAGGATTTTCCTCACCCCCCCAGAAGAAGGCCAGGCTGGGGCCTGGCAGGGGGGAGCTGGGACTGTGCCCCAAGTCCAGCCACCCCCAGCCTGGCCCCTCCAGCTCCACCGCCCCCAACAAGGGGTCTCCTCCAGCTGGACCTCAGCCCAAGCAGCAGCGATGCTGCAGCCCAGCCCCAGCTCTTCCTCCTCCTCCTCCCAGGCCACTTCCCAGCCCCACGTCAGCACCTTCCTCCCAGTTCTCTTTCCTCGCTCCTTCCAGTTCATCCCAGTTCCCTGCTGAACAGGGGGACCAGGATGGATGAGGGGCAGGTTAATGCTTCCCTTGCAGCCTGATGCTCCCCATGGGGTCCCCCCAAATCTTCTGTGTCCCCCATCCCCACGGGGATCCCACCACCCCCATGGTGTTCCCCATCCCCTCCATGTCCCACACCCCAACGAGCCCCCCTATCCTCACGGTGTGTCCCCCATCCCTATGGGGTCCCCCATTCCCACGAGGACCCCCCATCCTTTCCAGGTCCCCCATCCCCAAGAACCCCCCACCTTTCCCCACGGCACCCCCCATCCATCCCAGCCACGTCCCGCCCTGCTGCTTTGGCAGCAGGATCCGGCCATCGTGGAAATATAGGGGGGGGGTCAATGATGGGGGGGGGGGGGGAGGAGGGGTGTGGGAGTGGCCGGTGCGGGACGGGGCGTGGTCAGTCAACAAAGGCATTTCAAAGGGATGAAACTGGGGCAAAGCCAAAGAAAAAAGTAAAAAATGTCCTTCTCTCCCCCTCCCAAACCCACCTCCTCCCCCCCCCTCCGGCCTCATCCCAGCGCCGCCCATGCACACGTGTGCACCCGCCCGGGAGGGGAAACTGAGGCACGGCCAGGAGCCCGCAGCATCCCCAGGCTGGTGCCGCGCCCAGCACCGTGAGCCGACCCCCCGCCGCTACCCACGCAGACCCCCGGTGAGGTGCCAAGAGGGGGATCCCCCAGCCCCCCGTATCCTGAGCCTAAACCCCCGGGGGGGGCCGGGAGCGACAGCAGCTCCCGACACATCCCTCCCGCACCCCCCCGCCGGTGCCTCCTCCCTTGGCGGGGCGGCTGCCGACGGCGTTCACACCCCACAACCCCCCCCCGAAACCGGGGGCAGGCGCAGGCGATGCCCTTGGCTCCCCCCCCCACGGCTGACACGTCCCCGGCACAGCCTCCACGTCGGCAGGCGGAGGAGGGGGGGGGAGCTCAGGGACTGTGCCGGGAGCTGGGGGGGCTGGGGAGAGCCCCCCCCCCGTCCCTACCCGGGCTGGTCCCCACCCCGCTCACCCCTGGGGGAGGCTGCAACCCAGAGCCCCCCAGCCCAGGCATCATCCCGGGGGGCCAAGAGGAATCCTTAGGGACACAACATGGGTAGAATGGGGAGGGGGGGGCCATACCGGGGGCTGTACCCCCCAGCCCCGCCACGATGGGAGCTCACACCCCGGCTCCCTCTGATCGTCCCCGGTGCCGCGGGGCAGGACGAGCCGGGGCAGCCCGTCCCGGCTCCGCAGGTGCTGCTCGAGTTGCCCCCTCCCCCGGCACCCCCGTATGTAGGTCAGGGTGAGATTAGGGCGCGTCCCCCACCCCTGCCCGCGGGTAAGAGCACGTCTCGTGGGCACCGGCCCGGGATGTGGGTCCCTGCACGCCCAGGCACGCGGGGTCACCCCGGGTGCCCCCCCCTCAGGGAGCCGGCAGGACGTCCCCGACACCTGCAGCACCTACGGGCATAGCCCCGAGGTGGGGAGGGGGCGTTAGAGCTGCCCTGAACAAGGGGGTCAGGGGGCAGAGGGGGAATAAAAGGGTTTGGTGGTGAAACCGAGGGTGGATTCTTGCTTTTGGGGTCTGTCGATGTGACGCCGTTGAGTGTCCCCACTCACAGCTGCCCCTTGGTCCAGCCTGTTTGTCCTCCACCTTCTGTCTCTTCTCCCATCTGTCCATCCATCCTACTGCTTTCTATTCCTTTATTTATCCCTCCATTCCTCCACCCCTCCATCTCGTCCTCCATCCCTCCCTTCCCCTCCAGGCTCACACATTCCTTCTCCCTCCCTTTCTCTGCTCCATCCATCCCCTCTCCTCCATGGGCGCCTCCCTCCTTCCCTCCATCCTTCCCTCCCTTTTCCCTCCCTCCATCCTCTCCGTCCATTCCCTGTCACCCTCACTGTCCCTTCCGTCAGGGATGCTCCGGTATCACGGGGTCACAGCGAGGACCTCAGTCCCCCAGTGCACCTCCCTGGTGACACGGGAGCATCCCAAAGGGACACGAGTCTGGGAGCTGGGAACGAGGGGGACATATCTGTGACCCCCAGCTGAGCAGGACGTTTTGCTCCCATTCTCCCCAGGGGCTGGGAGAAGGCGATGGAGAGAGGCCACAGATTTGTGTGTGCAAACACGTGTGCGACTTCTTCACCCCCATGTGTGCGACCCCTGCTTGTGCAACCTCCGAGTGTGCAACCCCTGTGTGTGCACCCCTGCGTGTGCAACCCTTGCTCATGTGCACCGTCCAGATTCACACGCCTGTGTCACACATGTGCACACCCACCGAGCCCCACACGGGTCACCCCTCCCCTCCTCTGTCCCCTTCAGACATCCCCATCACCATGGGGGTGGACTCGGCTCCTGGACCCATCCTGGTCAGGGGGTGCCGCAGCCCCCCCACGGCGGGTGCCGGGGTCTGGCGGCGCTGGGTGGGCCGCAGTGCTGGGCGGTGCGAGGCGTCGGGCTCCCAGCCTCGCCGGCTGGGTGCCAAATTCCTCCGCCCCCACAGGAAGCCGTCGTCGCGCTCGCTCGGCTCTTCGCTCGGCTCTTCGCTCGGCACCGGAGGGATGCCGGAGCCGAGAAAGGGCTGGAGGAGAGAAACCAGGTCAGCCTCGAGCCGCCAGCGTCACCCTGGCAGGCAGCGGCCGGCTCCTTCGAGGAAGCAGGGCGAGGATCCGGCCCCGGTGACGTCCCCTCCGGCGCGCACAGCACGCGCCAGTCGAGCCCGCGCCTGGCTGCCGCTCGCTCACTCGAGGAACCGGCCCAGCGCTGCGGCCCCGGCCATGGGGTGAGCCCCAAACGGGGGCATTTGCTTCCCTGGCAGAGTCTGAGGATGAGGAGGGGGCTTCGAGGGGAGCCACCCATCATTGGGCTGGCTGTTCCGCTGCCACCCCAGAAGCCTCGAGCGGCGAAGAGGAGCAGAAGGGTTTGTCTCACGGGATGCCTGTGCTGGCTCTGTGTGATGCTCTCGTCGATGGATGCTGCTTCCATCGCCGGGTCCTGCTCCATCCCTGGGTACCACTCCCATCCCTGGGTACCACTCCCACCCTTGTATACCACTCCCACCCCTGAGCACTGCTCCATCCCTGAGCAATACTCCTACACCCAAAATTTCCTCCTACCACCCAGGTCATGTGGTGACCCCCGAGCAATGTCCCCATCCCTTTGTACCACTCTCACCCCCAGGTGTCACATCCATTCTGAGCCATGTGCCCATCTCAGGTACCCGCCCTGTCCCTGGGTGCTGGTTTCATCCCAGGTACTGCTCCCATCCCCTCTTTCTCCCATCCCTGGACAATTCTTCCTCCCCGGGCACTAATCCTGCACCCATCCCTGCTTCCATACATGCACTTCCCCCCCTCCCCTCGGTGTGAATCCAAGGGGGGGTCCCTCATCCTTCCCCTGTGCTCCCTCCCCTCCTCGCGGCCGCTTTGCAAACCCAAACACAGCTCAGTGGAAAATGTGACCCGCTGCCGCCGAGCTGCAGATAACTCGAGGCCGGGCTGGGGCCAACTGGAACAGCACGGGCTTGGCTGCAGCCCCGGCTGAGCCCATGGAGACTGGGGGGGGGCCAGGGGACCCAGCCGGGGGGGGGACAGCTTGGGACTCCCTCCCGCCTCCTCATCGCTTCTGGCACAGCCCTGGCCCGTGGAGGAGGAGGCTGTTGGAGGGGGACACATGCTGCTTGCAGGGAGGGTGGGACCCTGCCTTGGACTGTCTCTGCGGTGGGACGGAGCTGCCCAGGAATGGTGGCACGTGGACAGGATGGAGATGCTTGGGGGTGGTGCCCGGACGGGCAGCACAGAGATGCCCGGGGGTGGCGCTGGCTGAGCAGGATGAAGATGCCCTGGGCTGGTGGCATGTGGATAGGATGGAGGTGCCTGCTGACGGTGGCTGGATGGAGAGAACAAAGGTGCCCAGGAAGAGTAGCACAAAAGGACAGCACGGAGATGCCCAGGGGTGGCCGCACACAGGAAGGATGTAGAAGCCCAGGGATGGAGATACCCTGGATGGCGGCACATGGGCAGAGCAGAAACACCCAGCGATGGTGCTGAACGGGAAAGACAGAGATGCCCTGGGATGGTGGCACATGGCCAGCGTGGAGATGCCCCGGGGTGGTGTTGGGAGGGCAGCAGTGCCGGCGGGAGGATGGAGCCCCGGCCGAGGGGCAGCCGGAGGTGTGTGGGCCGGGAGCAGCAGTGGTCGGAGGAGCCCGTTTGTTTCTCATTAGCGGCTCTTGGCAGGAGCTGTGGAAAAAATCGCTTCAAACAGCAGAGCTGGAAGGGAAAAGGCCGGGCCGAGGGAGGGGAGAGGGGCCGCAGTGGGGAAGGGGGTACAGGGGCAGGCAGGGGGTGGGGAGGGGTCACAGTGGCCTGGACAGGACGTAGAGACCGACATGTGCGTGGTCCCCTCCCCAGTGTCCCCCTCCTCGGGGAGCAGCAACCGGGTCTGTTTTGGAGGATTGTGGGCAGAGGAGTGCTCGTGCACACTTTTGCACCCGATGGCGTGAACAGTCCTGCGGAGGGGACAGGGACGCACGGCCAGGCATGTCCCTCCACACGGTGGCATCTCAGCCATCCCCAGCTCCTTGCCACCACGGGGAAACTGAGGCACGAAGGGCACTCAAGGATCCCCGCTGGGAGCTGCAGCCGGTTCTCACGTTTTCGGGGGGCCCTCGGCAGAGCCGCTTACGCAACCGCGTGTCTGCGAGCACCGGCCAAGTCAACCAAAAGTGAGCGCGGGGAGGAGGAAAGCGAGCAGGGAGCCCGGAGTCCACCCCACTCCTCCCGCCTCGTGGCACGACAGGGGGACAGTGGTGTGTCCCACCCTGGAGTGGCTCTGCACAGGTGGCACTGACACCCGGTTGCCCAATTTCCGCCCCACACACTTGCTTCCACTGCCATCTTGGGCTGGGAAACGGGCAGCAGCGAGACGGGGTCATGTGGGGACAGCAGCTGCTTGTCCCTGCTGCCAGGGCAGGGCTGTGCCCGCTGGAGCCAGTGGCACTGGAGCAGTTTTGGCACAGGGCTGGCAACCTGGTCCCTGTAGCCACGGGGAGCCATCGGCGAGGGTCCATGTGTGGGGGATGCATGTGCAAGCGTGTGCACCCCCTCCTATGCTGGTGCCCGCGTGTCCGGCCGGGCTTGGCCACCGGCACCCACCTGGCTCCGCAGCTATTTCTGCCTCCAGCCTGGATTTAATTCTACCCTGCCAGTCGGTGGCGTGTAATTAGGAGCCCAAAAAAAGCCCCGGACACCCTTTCATCCTCAGGGGTGGGAGCACACCCAGCGTCTTGGCCCTGAGGGGGTGAAGGAGCCCCGTGGCAGAGAACCGGCGAACTCGTTGCAGCCGGGAGGGTGGCGGTGTGGAGAGGGAGGAGGGGTCTGGCCTGGCTGCTGGAGCTCTGCCTCAGCAAGAGGCTGATTTTGGGGGTCCTGGAGGTGGAACCCACCAGAGTCACAGGAGGACATGGGGTGGCAAAGCCTTCGTTAAGCCCTTGAGCTAATTACGCCTCCGGAGCCGCCAGCGGCAAAGACCTCGTGGCCCGGGCAGCCGTAAACCCCTTAAGGGGGATGATCCTGCTTAGGGCAGCGCCTCGACACCCCACGACCCCATGACCCCCAAACCCCTGGCTCTCCCAGCCCCCCCTGCTTCTCCTCCCAGCACCGAGGACTGGTCCCAGTCTGTCCCCTCGCCCTCGCCACCGCCGCACCCCCTCCGCCACCGCCTCCCTGCCTGCCCTCGGGCAACTCACCCGCTCGCCGCCGGCTCTCTCAGTGCCCGGGGGGCACGGTGTCGGGCAGCCCCACGGGCACACCCCACGGCAGAGCCACCGGCACCGCCTCGGCGCTGGGCTCAGGGCGCTGATCGGCTTTGGGGAGCTTACGGCCCTGAGCCGGCGGCTCTTCACACCTGCGAGACGAATCCGCTCCTTCGGCCTCGCCACCGGCTCCTCATCCTCACCTCAGACCTGGGGAGGCAGCTCCTGTACGGTAGCAGGGTGTGAGGGGTGGGCACTCTCTGTGCCACACTAGGGCAACGCCTGTGTCACCCTGGGTGTTCCCTGTGCCATCCTGGACACCCCAGGTGCAACGGTGAGCATCCCCTGTGCCACACTGTATATACCGTGAACCTCCCTGAGCACCCCTGGGTCACCCTGAGTAGCCCCTGTGCCACCCTGAGCACCCCCTGTGCCACCCTGAGCCAACCCACCACCACTCTGAGCACCCCAGTGTCACTCTGAGCACCCCTTCTGCCACCCTGAGCACCCCCTGTGCCACCCCAAGCCATCCCATAGCGACTCTGAGCATCCCAGTGCTACTCTGAGCACTGCTTGTGCCACCCTGGGAACCCCTGTGACACCCTGAGCATCCTTTGTGTCACCCCGAGTGCCTCGCGTGCCACCCTGAGCACCCCGTGCTCGTTTCCCACACACCTGCACACACACGCTTGTGCACTGAGTGTGCACTGCACGTGCACACACACACGTTGCACGCCCAGCACAAGCTCTGCACACTCCCACTCCCTGCTGAGCACAAGCACACGTGTGTACTGTGCACACCAAAGGGAGCAGCCTGTCCCTTGGGAAGCAGGGGATACGCAGCCTGGAAGGGACCCCAAAATCCTTCTCTGCCCAGAGAGGAGAGGAGTGATACCCCCCTCCCAGCCCCTGCAGGGCTCAGGGCTTTGTGCTCTGGTGCCAAGTCCCATCGTCATCGAAATATTCTGAAATGAGACACGACATCCTCCAGCCCTGGAATCCCCCCAAAAATCCCCAGACTCAACCTCCCCTTCCTGTATCCCCCCAATGCCCACCGGTCCCAGCACCTTCCAGCATCCCCCCATCATCCTCCACTCCCAGTAACCACCAGCAACCCCCAACACACCCCAGCCCCAGCATCCCCCCTCCCCAAGCTGCCCCCTCCATCCCATCCTCCCAAACCCACACGGGGACACCCCAAACCCCCTCCCCACACAGAGCCAGGGCTCAACAACAGCCACAACCGAGACCCCCTGACTTGGGGGTCAGGGGGATCGGCAGCTGGATCCAAGGTCAGGGAGGGATGGGGAGAGGGTCTGGGGAGGCAGAACCAGGGAAACCTGAGCTGGGGGGGCAGCAATGGGAAGTGGAGCCCCCCAGGCCGTGGCTCTGGGGACACGGGGACACGCTGGCTGCCACATCAGCAGCCACGAGGAAGGGACCCAGCCTGCAGCTGGGAACCAGATGGGGTGCGGTAGGAAAAGCAGTTTGGGCCAGCCCTGAGGGGTCCCCCAGGGCTGGGACCGCCTAGGAGGGCAAGGGGACACCCAGCTAAGATGGGTCTAGTCCCCCTCACCCCCCGCCGAGCTCCCCAAAACAGGAGAAGGAAGGGTGAGGATGGACCGGTGGAGGGGGTGGCCAAGAAGGGGTGCAAGGAAGGGGACAGGGTGGGAGGAGGGGAGCCAGGGTAGGAAGGGTGAGATGAGGACCCACCCAGCCCCTGCCCAGCGTGGGGACACCAGGACCACCCACTCCCTGGGGATCATGTTGCACCCTCTCAGTGTGGGACCCCCATCGCCAGCAGTGGGACACGCCAGAGGTACCACAACCCCCCTACCCTGCACCAGAGGAGACAGAATGAACCCCCCCCAGCACCTCAGGGACCCCCCAGTAGCAGCACAACCTCAGTCAGTTCAAAGGGGAGGGGGCCAGCACCCCACAGCAGGGTGCCAGCACCCCTCAGCGTGGCACTAAGCTTAAAAAAGCCCCCGAAGTGGCCCAACTCACCCCAAATTGCCCTGTGGCAGGGGTTCCTCCCCTGCCCACACCCAGGGCAAGGTCCGTAGCGGGGCAGGGAGGGTGCAAAGGGCACCCGCATGTGGGGAGCAGGACTTGGGGTGCCCCGGGCACCCAGGTCCGTAGTCCGGACTGCACGAAGAGGGTGGCACAGCTGGAAATGCCAGAAGAGCCTTGGTTCGTTGGCCTGGAGGGGGGACAGGGGGGTACAAAAGGCAGGGGCACCCCACAAAGGGTGTTGTGTGCCGGGAGGGTCCCTGGGGTTGGGGACAGGGGTGGAATTGGGACCTGGGAGAGGCCCCACGAGCCCTTCGAGTGGAGGGGGATAAGAGAGGGAGGGGGAGCAGGCACCCCAGAGTGCACGGGAGGGGGGAACGTGCCAGCCCCCAGCACACGCCTCTCGGTGTCCCCAGGAGCATGTTCATCATCATCATCATCATCTTCATAGCCATCAGCTTCCTCATCATCCTCCTCCACGGATGCCGCAAATTCTGCGACGACCCCGAGCCCCACCAACCCTACGGGGAACCCCAGGCACCCGTGCCCCCTCCGTTGTCCCCGATGCCAGCGCTCCCCAGCCTGCCTGGAGGGACCATCCCTGTGGGTCTGGAGCCCCCACCCTATAACGAGGTGGGTGATAAGGGGGTGGTGGGTACCTGGGGGAACGGCGTGATGGGTGCTGAGGTTATGGGGCTCAGCGGGGACCCACATGTGCCTCCCCACACCTGATAACATCCCCCCCCCCCATCCTTAGGTGACAGCGAAGCCCTTCCTGTACCCATCCCTGCAGGGGCCGTGCCCCGAATGCGGCCACTGCCCCGAGGCTCAACCCCCATTCACCCCCCAGACCAGATTCTAAATGTGACCCCCCCCTCTGAGGACCCTTCACTGGGGGGGGACGTGGACCCAGGCATCCGGATGGCCCCTGGGGCCATCCGGATGCCTGGGTCCACGTCCCCCCCCCTAGACACCTGCATCCATTCCCCTCAAACCATGCCACTGGGGGATGGTTTGGGGTTTTTTTCTCTATTTATTGTATTAAAAGATGTAAATGAGGTGCCTGCTATGCTGGTTTGGGGGGGCTGGGGAAGCTCAGGGGGGTAGAGGGAGGAAAGGAGTGGCTTTTCGGGGGGGGCGGGGGCCCTGCACCCTGCACACACACCCAGGTGTGGGTGCACCCTGACACTGGACAGGAGCTTGACCCTCTGTCCCCATGCCATCTCCATCCCGTCCTAGTTCTATCCCCATCTGCATCCCATTCCCATCCCTATCCCATCCTATTTCCATCTCCAGCCCATCCCCATCCCATCCCATTTGTATCCCCATCCTCATCCCATCCCCACCCCTATCCCATCCATCTCCATCCCATCCTCATCCCATCCCCATCTCTATCCCCTCCATCCCCATCCCATCCTGTCCCATCCCCATCTCCATCCCATCCTATTTCTGTCTCCATCCCACGCCCATCCCATCCCATTCCCATCCCTATCCTACCCCACCCTATTTCCACATCAATCCTATCCCCATCTCCATCCCACCCTCATCCCATTCCACCCCCTTTCCTCTCTCATCCCCATCTCCATCCCACCCTCATCCCATCCCATCCCCATTCCTCTCCCATCCCATCCCCATCTCCATGTCCATCTCCACCTCATCCCATCCCAAAGAGACAGGCCCAGGCCAGTGGGACATCAGGGTTTATTGAGCGGGGACCACGCTTCCCAGCACAGGATTGTCCCCACTGCCACTGTCCCTGGCCCCTCATGCCGCTTGCCGGCCTCGCCGTCGCTTGATCTTCTTCTTGAGGAGCAGTAGGTCCAGGTAGATCAGGCGGCCCAGGATGGCGGAGGCGCAGATCAGCCCCCCATGCAGGGCCCCCGCCACCCCGCAGCAGAACACGTCCTGCCCTGGGGACGAACCGTGGTGGGACATGGCCAACCTCAGGGGGGACATGGCCACCACCATGGAGGACCAACCCACCACCATGGGAGAACACTCTGAGCTGCAGGGACCCCCTGGGGACAGGTTGCAGCCTGGAGCTGGGCATGGGGACAGAGGGACAGGGGGACATGGGGACAAAGGTCCCTTACCTGTCAGGTAGAGGTTCTTCACGGGCGTCTCGGCTCTCAGGGCGGCCACCACGGCCGGGTTGAAGCGGCCGAGGTCGTGCTCAGTCCCGTACATCTCCCCGTGGGGAGCCGCCAGGTAGTGCTGGTTGGTGAGCGGCGACGCTGCCTCCATGAACTCCACCTGCCGGGACAGGGGCACGTCGGGGGGCACGGGGCACCCAGAGAGGCGTGGGTACACCCATCCCACCCAACAGCAAGTCCCACCACACCAGGTCCAAGTCTACCTGGTGGGAGCCCACCCCACGCAAAGGTCACGGGGGCTGTGATGACCGAAGGCTTTGCAGGGCACCCTGTCCCCACGGGGCACCCCAACCCCACAGGACACCCCGCTACCAGTCCACGCTCCACCTTCACTCTGCACCCATGCCCAGGGGGCACCCCAATCCTGCAGGACATCCCCCCCCAACCCACAAGGCACCCCATTCCCATGGGGCATCCCCCCCTTACACAGGACACCCTATCCCAACAGGTACCCCAACCCCAGGGGACACTGGGGTGCTCCATCCCTATAACCCAGCGCGGTCCCCAACCCTGCATCTCTACAGAACACCCCGTCCCCATGGTGGGAGACCCCGACACCTTGTCACGGAGGTGGGGGAAGCGCTGCAGCGCCCGCTCCAGCAGCCCCTGGGCGATGGCCAGCTTGTACCGCTGGTAGTCGGGTCCCCGGTGCTTGGCGCGGGTGCCGGACCACTCCTCGAACCACTCGTACCTCGCCATGGTCAGGATGGTCATGCACGACCGGCCTGGGGGGGGACACACACAACACAACCGGTGACAACCCTCAACCCCATCACAGGTCACCCCGGGATGCCATGGTACCCATTGGGTGGGATTAAAGAGCTCCTGAGCCCACAAATCTGAGCGGATCAGGGTAAAAAAAGCTGAGGGAGGGGGATGCGGGGTGTCCCCCCACCCACCCCGACTCCACACCTGGGTGCCGCTGCTCGTAGGTGGGGTCCTTGGCGGCGGGGAAGGTGATGAACATCATGGCCAGGTTCTCGGGAACGTCGTCGCGGCTCAGGGCGGCGTAGCGGGTCATCCTGCGGGCAGCACCGTGCACCCACCGCGCACCCACCCGCCACGGACCCGTCCCCCCCGCCCCACGTCGTGACCAGCCCCGCGGGGGTCCCTTACATGGCGTCCAGGTCGTTGTGGGGGTAGATCCAGAAGTTGGTGGCCGGCAGGGCAAGCTCGGCCGCGCTGCCCCGCAGCCCCACGAACACCAGGAAGGAGCCCATGCCCGGGCGCACCATGGCCAGGCGGGAGCGGATGCCTGCGGGGACACGGTGGGTGATGGAGGGGACGTGGGGGTGCTGGGGACACCAGTGATGTCAGGGATGCAGGGGGCATGGGGACACCAGGGGTGTGGGGCTGCTGGGGACTCCTGTGATGCTGAGGGGAGAGGGATGCTGGGGACTCTGAGGACACCAGGGACATGGGTGATGGCAAGGAGACTGGTGATGCCAAGGACACAGGGGTGCTGGGGACATGGGGACAGCAGGACACGGAGATGTTGGGGACTCCTCACATGCTGACATCACAGGGATGCTGGGGATGCTGAGGACACCAGGGACATTGGGATGTCGGGGACATGGCAATGTTGGGGACGCTGGGGCTGCCAGGGACACCAGCATGCCGGGACTGTGGGCATGTTGGGGACTCCTGTGATGCTGAGGGGACAGGGATGCTGGGGACACTGGGGACGCCAGGGATATGGGGACAGCAGAGACACAGGCGTGTTAGCAATGTGAGGACACTGAGGACACCAGGGATGTGGGGATGCCAGGGATTCCAGTGACGCTGAGGGTAAAGGGATGTTGGGAACACCAGGGACATGGGGCCGCAGGGGACATCAGGGACAAAGCACCTGGGTGGCTGCGGAGCGGGGCGGGCAGCAGCTTGCCGAAGGTGTTGAAGACGCCGGCGTCGGAGATGACGAGGGGGGCGAAGATCTGCACCTCCTCCTCGCCGGGACCCTTCTGCACGGTCACCCCTGCGGGCGTTGGGGGGGTGAGGGGGGGCGCCGCCACCACGTCCCCATCGCGGGCTTGGGCGTGTGTCCCCCACGGCGGGGAGAAGGAGGCCTGCACTCACCCACGGCAGCACCGGCGGGGGACACAAGGATGCGGGTGACGGGGGCGCGCACCAGCACGGCGCCCCCCGCGCGCTCGATGAGGGGCACGGTGTGGAAGGCGATCTCGCTGGCCCCCCCCCGCGGGTACCAGGCGCCCCGCTGGTAGTGGTGCACCATCAGCACGTTCACCAGGAAGCTCGAGTCCTGCGGGGCCGTGCCTGGGGACGAGGGGACACGATGGGAGGGGGAAACGGGCACAGCCGGACCCCCGCCTCGATGCTGGGTGGCCCTCCCCTGTAGGGACATAGCCTCCCTTGTCACGACACAGCCTCCCCTATCACGACACAGCTGCTGCCATGATAAAGCCCTCCCCTATCGCGACATAGCCTCCCCTGTCGCGACACGGCCTCCCTCATCACAATACAGCTGCTGCCATGATAAAGCCCTCCCCTATCGTGACATAGCTTCCCCTATCGCGACACAGCCTCCCTCATCACAATACAGCTGCTGCCATGATAAAGCCCTCCCCTATCGTGACATAGCTTCCCCTATCGCGACACAGCTGCTGTCATGATAAAGCCCTCCCCAACGGCAAAGTGCCTCTCCCTGTCATGATACCACCCTCCCCATCATGATACAGCTCTCCCCTGTCGTGACATAGCTCTCCCAGTCACGATACGCCCCGCCACGATACAGTCCTCTTTTATATCACGATACGGCCCTCCTCTATCACAACGCATCCTTGCGCTATCATGACACAGCCTTCCCCTGTCCCCTATCGCAACAGAACCACCGTTATCTCAACAGAGCCCTCCTCCCTCACCGTGTGCACACGCCCATCGTGACAGCGCCCTCCCCTATCGCGACACAGCCTCCCCTATCGCGACAGCCCGCTGACCGTAGAAGAGGTAGGCGAGCAGGGCGCGCAGGTCGCGGTCGGCCGTCAGCCGGGCCACCGCCTCGCTGTGGTTGGTGGCCGCCAAGCGGAAGACGGGCGAGATCCAGTAGAGGAGGCCGGTGCGGAGCAGCAGCTCGGCCGCCCAGCGCGGCACCAGCTTCAGCAGGGCCAGCAGCGCCACGTGCCGCGAGGCCACCTGCGCCCACAGCGTCACCTCCGGCCACCGCGGCCTCACCACAGTCCCCGCTCCCCATGTCCCCACCACCTGTGTCCTCACCACACCCATCGTCTCTGCCCCGTACCGTGAGCATCACTCATGTCCCCACCACAACCGTCACACTTGTCCCTAATATCACTTCTGTCCCCATGACCGTCTCTTGGGTCCCCAACATTCCCAGTGCCCCTTCCCCAGCATTGCCCACCACACTTTTCCCCACCGTGCCCGTCATTTCCATCCCATACCATGATCACCATCATGTCCCCACCCAAGTGTCCCCCATGCCATTGTCCTTGTCCCTAACATTCCCACTGAACCTTCCATGCCCACCACACTTGTCCCCAACAAGCCCATCATTTTTGTCCCCACCATCACCCATGTCCCCTCCATGCCCATTACCTTCATTCCCACCCCCCACGCCCCATCTCACCGACCCACCCTTGGGCCACCAACCCACAAGAAGATGTCCCCACACCTTGGAGATCCTCATGAACTCCCTGATGGCCTCCTTCTCATTGGGGAACTGCTCCTCCAGCGTGGTGACAAAGGCGGTTTTGCCAGCGCGGAGCCGGTAGCACCGTGGCCCCAGGGTCACCTCATCGTAGGGGTCGGGCAGGCGGTGCCAGCAGAGCTGCCCCTCCGTCAGCTGGTCCAGCGCCACGCGCAGCATGCTGCCCTCGTGCATCTGCCCCACGTAGTGCAGGCCTGGCGGGGGCAGCCCCACGGGGACACGCCAGTGGGTTGGGTCAGGTCCCCTCCACCACGGGGACGCACGGCTGGAGACCCCCGGTGCGTATGGGGTGGGGGCTGTGGGGCAGCTTGAGGGGAGGTGGTGGGGCTGCGAGCACGCGATGTGCACACACACACACGTGTGCACAGTGCCCTAACTCACACTCCGCAGTCATACGCACACAAACCGCGTGTTGCACGCACGTTTCACCCGCACAGTGTGCAAAAAGCACACGCGCCGCGCGCGCAGACACGTACACAGAGAGCGTGTGCCCTGCACGTGCCCTGTGCACACACCGCACGCAAGCGTCACGTGCATCGCACGCACACGCTGCAGGCACACGTGCTGTGGGCAAAGAGCGTGCGCTGTAGACCGTGTGTGCACACTCAAAGGCCACCCTGAGAACACAAACGGTGTGAAAGCAGCGCGCTCGCTGCGAAAACACTGGGTGCTGCACGCACAGCACATACATGCAGCACACACACACGCCATGCACACACAGCACGTACACACGCCATGCACACGCTGCTCACAAACAGCACACACGCTGCAAAAACACTGCAGACGCTGCACACACACACGCGCTGCCATGGCTGGCCAGTGCACACTAAAGACACAGACACCTCATGCGTGTGCACACAGTGCGTGTGACGCACACGCTACATGCGTGCACACAGAGGTTGGACATGCAAGCCTCTGCACGCCCTGCAGAGGCAGGAAAACACACCCGCCCTGCGACCCCGCTGCACAGGTGGGGACACGTGGGGGGAGGCAACACCCGCCCTGCCTGCACACGCATGCACACGCTGCCTGCGCACGCTTGCACGCGTAGACACGCACTGCCTACACACACTCATACGTGTCTGCATGACACGCTCTGCCTGCACATGCTTGCACACACCTGCACGCACTGCCTGCACTCATGAGCGTGCACCAGCACACGCTGCACCCCGGCACACACTCCCTGCACACGCTTGGACGCGCTGCCTGCACACGTGGGCACACGCAGATGCCCAGGTGCAGGCAGGCAGCTGCGGGGCGCTAGGGTGGGGGTGCTGGGGTGGGGGTGTCAGGGTAGGGGTGCCGGGGGCGGACCCTTACCCACGTCGAACTCGCAGCCCCGCTCCTGGAAGGTGTGGCAGCACCCACCGGCCTGGTCGTGCTGCTCCAGCACCAGCACCCGCTTGCCCACCTTGGCCAGGGTGCCCGCCGCCGCCAGCCCCCCCATGCCGCTGCCGATGACCACCGCGTCCAGCTCCGGCGGCACCCGCTGGGCGCTGAACCCTGCGCACACGCGTGTGCATTGAACACACACATTGCACGCTTGCCAACACGCCCAGCGTGCCGTGGGACCCCCCCAGCACTCACCCCTCTTCAGGACCCTGTCGCGGGCGCGCTGATCCGTCACCAGCGGCCGAGGACGTTCCAGAGGGGGCTGGGAGAAGGGGTTGCCGGCTGGGGCTAGGAGCCGGTGGGCTACCAGCCCCAGCGCCAGCGCGGCCAGGGCTGCCAGCAGCAGCAGCGTGGCCCACATGGCTGCAAGCACCTGAGAGACACCGCTATGTGTAACCCCGGCTGCTTATAAACGGGCAGAGGAGATTATAGACTCAGCATCTTACAGCAGCAACAGCTTAAAGCCACACGAGCTTGTAGTCACAGCACCCTATGACCACAGCACCCATGGCCATGGCATCCCATGGTCAGGGCACCTTATAGCCACAGCAACTTACAGCCACAGCACCCTATGGCTGGGGCACCTTATGGCCATGACACCGTATAGCCATGGCACCCTATGGCCAGAGCACCTTAAAGCCATGGCAACTTAATAGCCACCACACCCTATGGCCAGGGCACCCTATAGCCACAGCACCCTATGGCCGGAGCAGCTCACAGCTGAGGGGTGCACAGAGCAGGGTCCCTGAGGGGGGTCATGGTCCCCTCACCTTAGGGCGCTGGGACACAAGGTGGCAGGGTGCATGCACATGCGTGTGCACGGGACAGAGGGGTGCACTGGGTGCCACGCACACGCTTGTGCAAGCGTGTGCACACCCACGTGCAAGCAAACTGCACACGCAGCAGCTCACCCATGCACACCCAGACACACAGCCCTGTGCACACACACGCCGGCACACCCCTGCCCACCCCCCCAGCCGCGCACACCCGCCCCACCCCGCGCTGCGGTGCCTGCAGCTCTGCTGACCCCTCCCGGCAGCACCAAGCAAGGGCCCGGGCGTGCAATGACACCACCACACCTCCCAAAACACGCACACGACACCCCCCAGCACCCAAACCCGCCCCCTCAGCACCCGCAGACACCAAACCCCAAATACAGCCACACGTGCTCACACACACGTGCACAAATACATGTGCACAAACACACACGCACACATACGTGTGCACGAACACACACGTGTGCACACAAACACCTCCTTCCCCAGCCCAGCAAACGCCCTCCAAGCACCCAATCGGTGCAAAACACTGATTTGCAGAGAAAAAACCCACCAGCACCACGTAGGAGAGGGCTGGGGGGGGCAGAGGTGACACCAGTGACACAGGTGACCCGCTGTGTCCCCCCCAGGTGGGCCCCAGTGAGCCATAAGGGACGAAGGCGCTGCTTTTCTCACCTTTCTCTTTAATAAAAGTCACCACAAAATACCAAAAAGGAGCAATCCCGGGGATTCGGGGGGTGGGCAGGAGGAAGGGGGGGCACACGCGTGTGCAACACACCTGCACGTGTGTGCCCTGTGCTCCCCGTGTTGCTGTCCCTTGGGGTCACCCCACGGCTGCCCCCTGCCCCCATCCCTTCCCTGACAGCCCCAGCAATGCTCCAGTGAGCCCCCAGCCCCACCTTCCCCGGGGTTAATTACAGGGTTAATTAAGGGTTAATTAAAGAACCAAACCCACATGGGCAGGGGGTCTGGGGGGGGTTATTGCTACCTGGGAAGGGGTGATGGGGTCACAAGGGACGGAGAGGAACCCCCACCCTGGTAGGGGTGAAAGGGGGTCCCTGGGAAAAGAGGGGGTGACCGGGGGGGGCGTGGACTGAGCCACAACGCCTGGGTGCACAGTACAGTGGCTTGTGGGGCTCCAGCTGGGTGTGACCCCCAGCTCATCCCACCCCCCCCATCTCCCACCCACACGCTGCCCCAGCAAGGGGTGCGTTTCCCCATGGGGAAACTGAGGCATGGGGCAACCAGGGTCTGGAGCCACACGATGCTGGAAGACCCCCCAGCTTGCAGCAGCGCTGCCTGAGGGGGGAGTACAGCCCCCCGGGGATAACACAGGGAGGGGGCGAGGTTTTGGCAGTGGATTAGCTGTGTGGGCGCTGGGCAGGGACCCCATGGGACCCCACCAGCCGCTTGCGCTCTCCCCTCCCCATAAACCTGAGGCTGGCTAGGAAGGAGAGAGGGACCAAGCTTGGGCAAGGAGAGAAGGGGGCTCTGCAGGGAGCCAGCCCCCTCTCCTTCCGTGGTGCTGAGCACAGCGAGCTCATCACACCAGTGGGTGAGACGACAAGGGTGGCACAACTGCCCTCCTCTATCCCCCCTGCCGTAGCCAGGCTGGAGGGGAGGATAGTGGGGAGCCCCCACTGTGGGAGGGGTCTCTAGTAGACCCAGCTGACGGGCACCCACTGGGGTTGGGCGCGCAGGCGCTCCATGGCCTCGCGCAGCCGCCCGAAGGTTCTCTCCAGGTCGTCGTTGGTCAGGCTGAGGTCGAAGTAGTGGCCGTAACCCCGCTGGATCCGGCCGCTCTCCTCCACCGTCCGCTGCGCGTCGGCCTCCTGCTCCCCCGAGCCCCGGCAAAACCCTGCCTCAGTTTCCCCATCGCTCCCCGTGGGCTCCCCCCTCGCCCTTTTTTCCTATTCCCAGGGAAAGGGCAACCCACCGTGAGCTGCTTGGTGGCCACGCCGCTCTCCAGCGCCGCCCGGTTCATGGCTCGCAGCGTCTCGGGGCAGGGGGCTTCGATGAAGACCACGTATGGCACGAATTCAGCTGTTCTCAGCACCTTCACTGCCTGGGTGGGAGGAGATGGGGTGAGCACCGGGTCAGGGTTGAGGGGTCTTGACGGTGTGTCCATTCCCTTGCCTACCTGGGGGTTGACATCCAGGATGCACATCTTGCCGGCCTCCACCACGGCGCGGATGGAATCGATCTTGGTGCCGTAGAGGTTGCCCTCGTACTCGCCGTGCTCCAGGTACCGCCCCGCCTTGATGTCCGCCTCCATCTCCCCCCGCGACACGAAGCGGTACCCCTGCCCGTCCTTCTCGTTCTCCTTTGGCTTCCGCGACGTGTCTGCTCCCAGGGATGGCCCGTCTGAGTGTCACCTCCCTGGGAGGGGGGACACCTACAGCCCCCCCGGGGATGGCCACGGGGCTGTGAAGCTGCACCTGCACTCTCAGGGCTGGTCAGGATGGGCTGTGCTGGGGACAGAGATGCTCACAGGGGACAAGGATGCTGGTGGGGATAGGGATGCTTCATAGGGGACAGGGATGCTGGTGGGGAAAAGGATGCTCCTGGGGGACAAGGACGCTCGCAGGGGACAGGGATTCTTGTAGGGGATGGGGGTGCTGGCAGGGGACAAGGATGCTCACGAGGATGGTGATGCTCACAGGGGACAGCGATGCTCGCATGATGATGCTGGCAGGGGACAGGGATGCTGGTGAGGGACGGCGATGCTCATGAGGTCAGCGATGCTGGCAGGGGATGGGGATGCTGGTGGGGACACGGATGTTGGTGAGGACAGGGATGCTCAGAGGGGACAGGGATGTTCATGGAAATGATGCCAGCAGGGGACAGGGATGCCGGCAGGGGACACTCACAGGGGATGGTGGTGCCGTAGCGCGTCTGGTCCGACATGATGAGCTTGTTCTTGAGGCTGCGGCGCCCCACGCCCTGCGCGCCGATGAGCACCAGGGTTTTCCGGCGGAAGGGGGGCATGCGGGCCATCTCCTCGTAGATCAGCAGCTCGTGGCGGTCGAACTCTGGGCAAGGGACAGGGCTGTCACCCGCAGCGGGACCCCAGGGCACCCCGTTCTGTGAGATGCCACCAAAAGACTGCCATGGGCACAGCCTGGGGACTGTCAGCCCTTCTTCTCCTGGCGGAATGCCATCGGGGGGACACTCACCAGCGTTCTTCGTCGTCAGGTACATCATCCTCTTCTTCCTCTTCCCGCTGAGGCTGCCACACAGGGCCCCTGCCGAGGGCACGGGGGCTTGCTGAGCTGGGGACGGGGACAGGGACAGCGCCATGGCACGGGGACAGGGCATGGGGAGCTGGGACCTGCCATAGGGGCAGTGCCACGGGGATGGGGACATCACCCTGGAAATTGGGGACCTGCCACAGGGATGGGGACATCACTGCGGGGCGATGGGGACATTGCCATCGGGAGCAAGGGACCTGCTGTGCTCCCCCTTGGGAGGTGACCACCTGTCCCCCGCCCCAGCCCCAGCAAGGGGTCTCCGTACCGGAGGTGGGGGCCATCTCTGTGTCCCTCTTGACGAAGGCTTTGCGCTTCTCCTCCAGCAGCTGGCTGGGCACCAGCCCCGCGCTGCCCCCCTCCACGTGGCACGCCTGGGGGGACAGCACATGGGGACCCCAGCCCCACAGGGAGCCCCCCAGACCCACAGGGACTCCCCGCCTCCAGCTCCCAGGGACCCCTCCCAGTCTCAAGAACCCTCTCCAGCTTCAGGGATGTCCCCATCTCCCAGTGATCCCTCTCCAACCCCAAACACCCCTCCCCAATTCCCAGGCACCTTCCCTGTTTCCAGGGACCCACCTCAGCCCCCAACTGCAGAGACCCCCCCCAAGCTCCCCTTTTTTCCAGAGACAACCCCCCCTCCAGCTTCTAGGGACCCCCCAAAGTTTCTAGAGACCTCTCATGACCATCTGCAGACCCCAGCTGTCAGGGGGATCCCCAGAAGAGGGGGTAAAGGGCCAGGACACCCCCCCAACAAACCCCCCCCAGGGCCCTCCCCCGACCTGCCACCAGTTGGGGTCGTCCTGGTTGACGATCTGGAGCAGGTCACCGGCGGAGAACTTGAGGCCAGCCTCCTTGCAGGGGATGAGGCTGTCGGTGGCCGGGTCGTAGTCGAAGTGGCACTTGACAAACACCTTGGGACCGGGGCAGGGGGGCGGTCAACAGCACGGGGGGGGTCACCGCCGGACACCTGGCTTCCCCGCTCGGGTGCTGCTGGCCCATGCCTCAGTTTCCCCAGCACGTCGCAGCCACAGGCCCACCCGCGTGTGTCCCCACACGGGTTAGGTGCCCTCCTCGTCCCGGTGTCTCCCCGCCGCCCGGCGCAGCCAGGCACGCACGGCGCCGGCACACACGCAGGCAGCCCCCACGGCCGCCGCTGCGCCCCACAGAGCCCCCACGGCCACCCCCACGCACAGCCCCACGGCCAGGCACAGGCACGCGCAGGCGCCCAGCGCCGCCACCGCCGTGCCCACGATGGCACACATGCGTGCGGGAGCGTGCGAGGGAGCGCGCACACGCGTGTGCTTGCACACCAGGCACCCCTCCCCTTGCCCGGCGCTGGCAGCAGAGGGGTGTCACAGGGACAGGCGGTGCCAGGGGATGTGGTGACAATGCCACTTTGTCCCCACGGGGTGAGGGCAGGCGCCTCCGCTGGGTTGGCACAGGGAGGGAAAGGGGAGGAGTGGGACACTGGTCCTGCCGTGGGGAGGGGACAGTGGGGAGGGGACAGGGCCGGTGCTATCACAACTGGGTGCCCTGCCCAGTGCCAGGTGTGTAAAGGGGACATCGGGGTCCCAGTAGGCCGGGAGCACAGGGCCAGTGAAGTTGTGGGGCTCAGGGGACACGTGAGAAGATGAGGCACAGGGCAAGGGGACAAGGGGATGTGAGACACGTAGGCACGGAGACCCAGAGGGACATAGGAGCCATGGGCAGGGGGCTCAGGGGTGGGATGTGGGGTGGGGTACAGGATCGAGGGGAGGACAGGGCCCAGGGCGGGGCACAGGGCAAGGGTTGGAAGCAGGATGGGGTGGGATGCAGGGTGGGATGCAGGGTGGGGCACAGGGTGGGGTTGGATGCAGGGCAGGGCACAAAGTGAGGTAGGATGCAGGGAGGGGCACAGGACAGGTGGGATGCAGGGTGGGATGAAGGGCAGGGCACAAGGTGAGGGGGGGACGGGGCACAGGGTGGTACCTGCCGGGGCGGGTGGGGCTCCTGGTAGCTGGGCAGGATCTTGAGGACAACGCTGCCGCTGGCGTGGCGCAGGGTGTCCTGCAGCGCCCGGGGGTCGCTGCCCACCTCCCGCCCGTTCACCTCCCGGATGACGTCGCCCACGTGCAGCAGCCCCTGCTGCGCCACCATCCCCCCGTGCAGGATGCGGGCGATGACCAGCTCCCCCCGCTCCACCCGGAACGTCACCCCCTGGGGTGGCACAGCCCCACGTCAGCCCCAGCAGCGCCCCCCGCAACACCCCAGCGCCCAGCAATGCCCCCCAGCACCCCGTAACACCCACAGCACCTTGCAGTGGCCCTGCAACGCCCCAGCACCCAGTGATGCCCTGAACACTAAGCAACGTCCTAGCACCCAGCGATGCCCCCCCAGCACCCTGCAACACCCCAGCACCCCACAGTGCCACATAAAACCCACAGCACCTTGCAATATTCTAGCAATGCCTCCCAGCATCCTGCAGTGGCCCCCCCAGCACCCCACAACAGCCCCAGCAATGCCCCCCAGCACCCTACAATGCCCCCCAGCACCCTACAATGCCCCCCAGCAATGCCCCCCCACCCAGCACCCTACAATAGCCTCCAGCACCCAGAAATGCCCCCCCAGCACCCCACAACGGCCCCAGCAAGGCCCCCCAGCACCCTGCAGCCAGGGCTCACCAGGTTCTCGCCGGCCGTCTTGCGGATGCCCACCATGCGCACGGCGTCGGGGGGGCACGGGCTGGTTGGTGAAGGTGGGATCCAGGATGGGGCTGGGAGGGGGAGTCTCGTAGCTCTTGGAGGCCACCGAGTCGTGGGTCTCCAGCAAGGACTGCAACAGGGTGGGGGAGGTTGGGGGGGATGATATTGCACACACCTCGCCCGCACCTTTTCACGCGTGTGTGCGCAGGGTCCACCCACCTGGAAGTGGGGCTCACGCAGGATGCGGGCAAGCTCGGCCGCCGCCCCGTCCGGCCGCGCCAGGCGCCCCAGGTCCCGCAGGATCTCCTGCACCAGCTCCAGGTTGTCCCCCCGCACCGCCTCCAGCTTCCGCTCCTCCAGCCGCTCGTGGGCCTGGGGAGGCCGTGGGAGGGGGGGTTGGGGGGATTAGGGACCCCCGCGCTGCCACCTCCCCGCCTCCCACTGGATAATACCCTCGACATCTGGTGCCGGTGCGGGGGGCGAGGGGGATGGCGCCCAGCTCACGGCGGGGGAGGATTTGGCACAGCCAAGCGTGCACACACGAGCACACACATGAGCACACAGGTGCACAAGCACACACACGTGTGTCCTTTGCACACACAAATCCATCCTTCTGGATGCGCACACACCCTCCACACACACACAGCACCACACCAACGTGTGCACACAACTGCCCTTGCATGACTGTGTGCACGTGTGCAAATGTACATGCACACACCAGTAAGCATACAAGACGTGTGGCCAGCCACACGCACCCCAGCAACACAGACAGTGGGTGACACACACACATGCACACACACACAAACGTGCACATCCAGCAGCACTCCCATCCATGCACTGAAATGTGGCAGCCTTGCACACACGTGTGCAAAAACACTCCCATGCACACACGCACAAGCATGTGCACACCCCTCCCTGCATGCACCCGCACGTGCAAGCATGCATCCACACGCGTACATACACGTCAGTGTACACATACGTGTGTGCAAATGGACACATGCACCTCCCTGTGTGCTCACGCACGTGTGACCCCACATCTGTGTATGGACACGTATGTGCATCCATGCACACGTGTGCAACCACACACACGTGCATACTCACACCACAGACACACACGTGTGCACACACACACCACAGACACACACGTGTGCACACACACACACTTGTGCACCCATACACATGTGCCCACCCCCTCTTGCTCCCATACACCGTCCCCCAAGTCCCCCCTCGCTGCCGCCTGCGCTGGGGGGCGGCCGGGGGGGCACACGGTGCCCCAAGACCATCGTACCTTTGCCAAGGACCTTACTATTGGGCTCTCCATGATGCCGCGGAGGAAGATGAGGTCAAGGTCGGCGGCGCCCGGGGTGCCGGGGAGCCCCATCAGGTTGTCCAGGACCTGCTGCATGGCTGGGGGGGGGCACAGGGCAGGGTGGGGGGGGACACAGGGGAGGGGGACACGAGGCAGAGCAGGAGAGAGCAGCACCACAGTAGGAAGTCAAATGCAGCCAGGGGGAGTTGTGCTGCCCCCTCCTCATCCTCTCCCACTCTCTTCAGGGGAACCCCCAGCAGGGAATGGGGGGAGCAGCGTGAGGGACCCCTGGGAGCAGGGATGACCCCCCCCCCCTCCATCTTCTGGACACACAGATGTGCCCTCCAGCACTGTCACTCTGCCTTGCCTGCACAGGCAGGATCCCCCCTTACCTCACCTTGGCGGGGGTAAGATCTAACCCTGGCTGCTCAGTATCACAGCTCCCCCCTCGTGACTCAGTTTCCCCAGCTGAGGTCACCCCATCCCCCTGCAAAGAGTTGCCCCTGCCCTGCTGCCCCCCCCAACTCCTCCTCTAGCCCCCCAGTACCTGCAGGGAGTTGCACTGTGGCAGGGGATCAGAAATAACCCCCCCACACACTAAAGCCAGCACTTTGGCGGGGGTTGCCCTGGTGGGGAGGTGAAGGTGGAACCCCCAAAAGATCTGGAAGGGAGGGGGCATTCCCCACACCCAGTACCTGCAGCAGCTGGCGGGGGTCTGGGGGTGTGGTTGAGCTGCAAATGGGGGGTGAATAGCGCCGAGGGGGGGTGCAATGAAACGGAGGGGGGGGGCAACGCATCCTCTCGGGGGGCTCAGTGCATCTGGGGGGCAGCGCACGGCGAGGAGCAGCAGCGCTGCAATGGCGGGGGCTGCTGGCCATGGAGGGGGGGGGGATGCAATCCAGCCACCCCCCCCTCCTATATTTGGGGGGCTGGGGGGGCGTCCCAGCACAACGCAAGCGACCCCCACATGCTCCGCCCCCCTTCCTCCATCTCCCCCACCCCATCCCCACGCCGACCGGCCGCGCCAGCCCCCTACATGCCATCACCCCCCCCATCGTTGTCGTCCCCTCCACGGGTGTCGCTCCCCCCCCTCCTCCTTTACCTTGGGGGCCGAGGGGGGCGTTAGCGGGGGCGGCCGGGGGGGCCCCTCCGCCGGGGCGGCTCATGGCTGCGGGCGGCGGAGCCTCCGCCTGCCGCCCCCCCGCCCCGCTCCCCCCAGATCCGGGTACCGCACCCCCCCCGCCCCGGGAGCCCGGGGCCGGGCACACGCGTGGGGCCGGGGGGAGCCTTGCACACGCGTGGGCGCACCCCCCCCCCCTTTATGATGACGCCATCTCGGCCGGCCGCGCGTGCAACGCCCCCCACCCCATGCACAGCCCCCCCCGTGTGTGTGTGCAACCCCCCCGCCTGCTCACCCGTGCTTGCACACGCGTGTGCACACCCACACCCGCGGGAGCTTCCCCCCCTCCCCGCGCAGCCGCGCAGCCTCGGGGAGGGGGGACAAAAGGGGGGGGCTCGGCCCCTTTAAGGGGGCGGTGGATGGGGGGGGGGGGGGGGGTCCGCGCCGTTGCCACGGCAACCGAGGGGCGGGGGGGCGCGGATTTAAAGGGACCGCGCCCCGCTGACGTGCACACGTACCGGCCTCCCCCGCTTGCACACGCGTGTGCACGCCCCGCCCCCTGCGTGTGTGCCCCACCACCACCCCGGGTGTGTGTGTGTGATTGCACACGCATGTGCAAAGCCCGCCCCGGCGCACACTCACCGGCCGCCGGCATCTCGGCGGGGCCGCGGACACGCGTGACAGCGCCCACGGGGACTTCCGAGCTACTCACGGGGCAGCTCACGCGTGTCCCAGCACCAGCGGCACCAGTATGCCCAGTGCCTCCACGCTGCCCAGCATCCCCAGCGCCAGTGCCCTGAAGTGTCCCCAGCACGGCCACCCAGTGTTCCCAGTGTCACCAGCACTGTCAGCCCCAGTGTCCCCAGCGTTCCCAAAGTCCTCAGGACCCTCAGTGTCCCCTGTACCAGTGTCCCCAGTATTGCCAGCCCCAGTGTCCCCAGCATCACCAGCGACCCCAGCATCACCAGCGACCCCAGCATCACCAGCGACCCCAGCATCAGCAGCTCTAGCATCCCCAGTGTTCCCAGTACCAGTGTCCCCAGCATCCCCAGCACTGCCAGCCCCAGCACCCTCAGTGTCCCCAGTACCGGTGTCCTCAGCAGTGCCATCCCAGTGTCCCCAGTGTCCCCAGCCCACCTCCAGTGCCCCCAGACACCCCGGTTCCCCTCTCCCAAAGCAGGCAGAGGCAGGAGGTGTCTGCAGGGGGTTTATTGCTGGGGGGGGGGAGCAGCCCAGCCCCGGAGTGACACGAGCTGGGGGAGCTGGGGTTGGGCTGGGGGGGCTGCACGCACCGGGCTCCTCTTCACCCGCTCGGGCCCGGCAGTGTCTCTGCAACGAGAAGGGGGCGTCAGCACTTCCCAAACCTCCCCCCAGCCCCCGTGCCCAACTCCAGGGCATCCCCATCTCCACCCAGAGCGGTGCCCGTTGGGGAAACTGAGGCACGGGTGGCGCTGGGAAGGGAGGGGTTTGCCAAGCATCCAGGTCCCCCCAGCTCGATGTGCAGACAGACCCCTGCCTGCAGCCCCTCACCTCGGGGGGGGCTCAGCACCCTCCGGTGCCAAAGGGCTCCTCGCACAGCACCTGGCTGCCCGACCGCTTGCCGTACCTGCGGGGGGGGGGGACACACATTAGAGGGTGGGGGGCAGCCCCATGCGATGGGGTGCATGGTGTGAGGCAGGGGGGTGGCTGCCGCAAGCTGGAGGGGAGCAGCAGGTGGCACCTGGTGGGGGGCAGGTCACCATGAGGAGCGCGTGGCCGTGGGGGTGCGTTGCAGGAGTTGGGGGGCTGCAGCGAGGCAGCACGGGGTGGTGGGGGCTGGGGGGGGCATCATTGCGGGGGGAGCTGGTGGCAGCAGGAGAGCGCGTTGCAGTGGGGACAGAGTTGCAATGGAGAGGGAATTGCAACAGGGAGGGAGTTACAACAGGAAGGGAGTTGCAACGGGGAGCAGGTTGCAATGAGTAGTGAGTTGCAATGGGGAGGGAGTTGCAATTGGGAGAGAGTTATAATGGGGAGCACGTTTCAACGGGGAGGGAGTTGCAACGGGGAGAACATTGCGACAGGTAGCAAGTTGCAATGGAGAGCATGCTGCAATGAGGAGGAAGTTGCAATGGAGAGGGAGTTGCAATGGAGAGGGAGTTGCAATGGGGAGCAAGTTACAATGGGGAGGGAGTTACAACGGGGAGACACTTACAATGGGGAGCACGTTGCAATGGGGAGGGAGTTGCAATGGGAAGGGAGTTGCAATGGGGAGGGAGTTGCAACAGGGAGCACACTGCAAGAGGACAGCGCAGTGCTGCAGGGAGCCTGTTGCAACAGGGAGTACATTGCAACGAGGAGTACAATGCAAGGGGGAGCACGTTGAAAGGGGTCACAGGGGGTCCCGCCGCAGGGGTCCTGCCGCTCACCGGTGCCGCGTGACGACGTTGAGGTACTGCTGGAGGTCGTTGTAGTAGCGGACGAGGTCTTCGAGGGGCGCGTCGTCGCCGGGGTAGGGGGGCTGCGCGGGGCCGGCCGCGCCAGGGTGCCCCAGCAGCGCCAGGGCACAGGCCAGCAGCAGCGGGGGGGGCCAGCGCCCGGCCATGGCTGCAGTCACGCCGCCGCCTCAGCACGGGCACGGGCACACGTGTGTGCACACGCGTGCACGCATGCATGCACATCACTCAGCTGCACGCGCACGTGTGCACACACACCGTGCTACACACAGACGTGTGTGCGCATCAGCCGGTGGCGGGCACACAGGGCTGCTCGCACACATGGGTGTACTCACCCACACACCCCTCTGTGCACACACACCAAACCTCTGCTCCAAACGTGTGCACACACACGACTCACAGAGCCTTGCACACTCGCTTTTGCGCATTCTCACACTCTTGTCTCTACTCCAAGCGTGCACACACGCACAAACCTCCGCTCCCACAGCACACGTGCATCGGGGCGTACACCACAGCCGTGCACACGCATGCACACACACACACACACACGCACGCGCACGCTCATCCCGCTCCCAGGGAGCACAAGAGAGCTGCACTCCCAGAGAGCACACACACACACACACACCCCGTCAGCCTCAAGCACACACACTCACGTACCCCCACCCCCCCCCTTTTCACACATGGACGCACACACTCAGCCTTGCACAAGTGTGTGAATGCCCTTGTCACACCTGCCTGGGCCCACACACACCCACCTTACACACATGCCCGCTGGGTCTCTGCATGCCCTTGCCCACACCCCAACCCACCCCTCAGCCCCTCACCCACCCGTCGGGGCACTGCCACCCCCCCATCCCCAGCACTGTCCCCACCCCAGGACAAGGTCCCAGCCCCTCTCACCTACTGCCAAGGGTGGTGGCACAAAGATGAGGTGACACAGGGGATGCAGTGAGACGGGGGTCGCGGCTGTCAACTCCCTGGTCCCTCGGTGACACCGCTGCCACCGAAGTGCTGGCCTTTATATCCCTCCTTGTACCCCTCTGCTGATGTCACCCTGCCACGCAGCACCTGTGGCCAGGTGGCCACATGGCCGGGGGGGGGGGACTGGGGCCATCAGAGGGGACAGGGGCCATCGTGGGGGGGATGAAGGGACATCTGGCCCCTCGTACAGTTCTAGTTAATGTTTGACCCTGGGCTGGGGGGGCTTCCGGCAGGGACAAGAACGTGGATGTCCAGTGTCTGTCCCCAGAGCATCGTGGCCCCACAGATGGACCAAGGGACAGGTGTGGGGACAGAGGGACAGAGAGCGAGGGCAAGGTGGGAGGATGGAGGCTGGAGGGAGTGGTGGCAGCAGGACAGAGGGACGGAGATGGAAGGACAGAAGGATGGGGAGTGGGACAGAGAGACGCTGGAGGGACAGACAGAGGGACAGGGGGTGGGGGGTGCAGGGGAGCGAAAGGTGCAATGTTGGAGTGAGGGGTGGGATGGAAGGGCAGAGGGACAGAGGGACAGTGGCTGCAGTGGGGAGGTGGGGGACAGCCAGCCCTGCTGTGGGCATGACTGAGGACACGGCTGTCCCCCCGCTCCCACCATGGGCTGGGGTGCAGGGTCAGAGGGAGTGAGGACCCCCAACCTGTGGGGCCTCCAGCCCAGCCAGACACAGCCCACGACAGGCGCAGCCCCCGCAGGGACCCCGCGGTGGGTGTCAGCAGCCATCACACCCGGTGCACCCCAGAACTCACCCCTGGCACCCCCCCCACCCCATGCACCCCTGTGCCTCCTGAACCCCAGCATCATTGCGGCCCCCCCGCACACCCCCACACCCAGTGGCAGCGCACACCGTCCCCTCAGCACCCCGGGCACCCCACACCCATCCGTAATGTATCCCCCCCTCACCCAGTGTGCCCCAGAATCCAACCCCAGTGCACCCCAGCCCCCCCCACTTCCACCTCTTCCTCCCCACCACCCCCACCAGACCCTCTCCCTTTCCACTCGTCCATCTGCTCCCCCCACAGACCCTCGAACACCCCCCCCACTCCCCATCCCTCCACCCTCCCACCCCAGCAGCTCCTCCATCCCTAATTCCTTCCCCCTCCAGCCTCACCCCTCTCCATCCTCCTCTTCCTTCCCCCCGCATCCTCCTCTGCACCCCTCCACCCCCCTCACAGCCACCCCCCATCTCCCTCTGCACCCCCGCATCCTCGCCTGGACCCCTCCACCCGCCCTGCACCCCTCTGCTCCCCCCCCCAGCACACACAGCCCAGACAGGTGCCCACGATCGTGCTCTTTATTGCCGTTGGCGGGGGCGCGCAGGGACCGTGCGGACCCCCCTGGCAACGATAGGGAGGGTTGGGGTCAGGGCACCCCCCCCACCAGCGGGACACCCCCAGGTTGGGCTCTGGGTCCTCTCGATGGGGGGGTCCCTTCGCTAGCCCTGGGTGCCGGGACCCGCCCCGCGGCGGAGCCCCGGGTCCCTTGGGGAGACACAGAGAGACGGGGAGGACTTGGGGAACTGGGAGGGGGGCACTGGGAGAACCGGTCACCACGCGAAGTCATCGTCGTACCTGTGGGGAAGAGTTGGTGTGAGAAAAAACGGGGAGACGAGATCCCCCCAACACCCTCCCAGGTCACACTCCCCAACCCCGCATGCCCCAGTGTGCAGGAGAGGGGGACAGGGACACTCACCGTGACCGGAGGGGTAGTTCCGACCCCGCGGCCTCGGGGCTGGCACGTTTGCCGTACCTGCGGGACACGGGGGCACGTGGGCGTGCGAACGGGACCTCGTGCACACACGGGGACCGCCGGGCGCACGCCAGGGAGCGGAAGAGAGGACACGAGCGATTAACGGTCGGATTCGGTCTTCGAGGTCTCTTCCAACCACAGAGATTCTGTGGTTTTGTGATTCCGAGGGTGCCAACGGGGGGGTCGGCCTCGCCCGCGCGTGCGAAGGGGCTCGCACAAGTGCCCGCCGGGCCGTCGCGCGGGCGTGCGGGCGCTCACCTCTGCCGCGTCACCAGGTTGATGTAGTGGCGAAGGGCCGAGAAGTACTTGGCCATCTCCTCGGGGGAGGCGTCGTCCCCGGGGCTCTCGGGCTTGGGGGGGGTAGGCGGCCGCCAGCGCGTCGAGGCACAGCAGGGCGCAGAGGGTCACGGCCACCAGCACACGCCAGGGCCGCGGGGACGTCACCATCTGCATGGAGACGGGGACGCCATCACCCCCTCCCTGTCACCCCCGGGTACCCTCTGCCCAGCCCCAAGCAGCTCTGCCCCCCATCAAAGCCCCCTGGCCACACAGAGGCGTTTCACCCCGAGGATCCTGTTCCCTTGGGGACTTCACACTCCCAGGGACCTGCTGCTCCCCAAGGGGACGTCTCCTTCCCCCGCCCAGGACCCCAGACCCCTCCAAGGGACATCTTCCCTCCAGGGACCCCTCTCCATGTCCCCGTGGGGACATCTCCCTTCCAGAGACCACCCCAGTTCCCCAAAGGCACGTCTCACCCCCAGGTGCTTCTGGAGACCCTACAACGTCCCCAAGGGGCTGTCTCCCTTCCAAGGACCCCCAGGGACCCCCCCAATGTCCCCAAGGGGCCATCTCCCTCTGAGGGACCCCCTAGGGACTTCTTCCCACCTCCCCAAAAGGACATCTCACTTCCAGCAACACCCCTTGCAAGTCCTCAAGGGGAGACACCCCCCCCCCCCCCCATCTCCCAAACGGGACATCTGCCCCCAGAGTCACCCCCCCTCCAGTGTCCTCAAGGGAGATCTGTCACCCCAAAATTCCCCCAGACACCCCAGTCCACCCCGAGGGACACTTCCCCTCCAGGGACCCTCACATGTCCCCAAGGGTTCATTCCTCCCCCAGGGGTCCCAGCCTCCCTAGGGGACACCTCCCCTCCATGGGGACCCCACCCGGCCAAGACCCCGTCCCTATCCCCAGGCTGTCCCCACACTCACGGTGGCGGAGGCGGGAGGTGACAGGCAGCGGGGTGACAGCACTGGGGACACGGTGGCTCCTCCACCCGCCTGGGGTTTTATATCTTCTGGGGGGGCTGCTGGCTCCTCCCTCACCCGTGACCGACTCACGGGCACGGCGGGACCCCGGCAGCCCCCTCCCCTCCCCACCACCAGCCCCAGGGACACGTGCCAGCACCTTGTCACCATCCCTTGGGCAGAGACCAGAGAACCCCCCAGGCTGGTGCAGGGACAGGGCATGGGGACATGGGGGGGACACAGCAGGGAAAAAAGACACAGAGACACAGCATGTGACACACAGGCACAGGGACACAGGTGTGACATGCAGCTGTGGCACACGAACATTGCAGTGACACCCGAACATGGCACATGGATGTGGCACAGAGTCGAAGGTGAACATGACACGAGTGCGGCACACGGCTGTGACACACAAACGTGGTACACGGGTGTCACACACGAACACACACACAGGGACATACAGCTGTGGCTCATGGACACAGAACACAGACGTGACACGCAGCTGTGGCACACGGACACGGTACACGGAGGGTGACACGCAGCCGTGATACGTGAACACAGCACAAGGATGTGACATGCTGCCGCGGGACACGGACATGGCACACAGATGGGACACAGAGCTGTGACACACGAACATGGCACATGGTGACATACAGCCGCGGCTCAGGGACACAGCACACACACGTGACACATGGACACAGCACACGGAGGGTGACACGCAGCCATGACACACACGCACACCCCGGAGGGCTTTGGAACACGGCAGTGACACGCAAGGACATGGGCCACACACAGGGCCACAACGTGGGACACAGCTCCAGCGTGAGCCCAGCGGGGAAAGGACGCTGCCCGCAGCTGCCTCGGTTTACCCAAACAGCGAGACAGGGCACGGAGCTGCCACTGCCAGCCCCGCCACCGCCATCGACCACTGTCACAGCCCCGCGGGACGGATGAGGTGCCCTTTCAGGTCCCCCGCCCCGAGCCCCCCACGCCGGGGGGGCCACTAATTCGTTATGGATTTGGCATTAAGGAGCAATCACACAGGGGGGAAACTGAGGCACGGAGGGACCTGGCAGGGACGTGCTGCGAGCGGGGCCGCTTCGTGTCCCCAAAAGGGCCACCAAAGCCACCATGTGAGTGCTGGGAAGGGGACAGGTGGCAGCACAGGGGTCCCCAACTCCCCCAGGGTTCTCGCACGCAGAGCAGCCTCTCTCCAGGCGGGGGGGACGGAGGGGCCACAGCTCTGTGGGGACACCACGGGGTGTCACCAGTCCGGCCGGAGGGGGACACACGTTCCTCACTCCTGCCCCGGCTGTCACCTCGATGAGCGGTGGCGCAGGGGGCGGCCAGCAGCAGTGCCACCGCGGGGGTCCCGTCCCCGTGGCCGCCCTGTCACACCGGCGAGCAGGGGGGACGCAAGCGGGGGGTCCCGGCTGCCCCGGGCGTGCAGTGACAGGTCTCACGTCAGCGTGGGGAGGGGGGCTGAGTCCCCCCCCCAGCCCAGCACCTTTCACGTCCCCGCTAACGAAGGCCTCGCTAATTGGACGGGATAATTGGATCGATGCAGTGGGGGCTGCAGACGTGTCCCCCGGACATCGAGGCTGCATCCAGCACCCCCCCGGTGGGGCTGAGCCCCCTCCCTGGCTGAAGAACACCCCGGGGGGGGGGGGTCTGCCCCACTGGTGGGGGGGGCTGCAACCCCACGGTGCCACCACCACGGGCTGGGGATAAACCCCACGGGCCAGCGGCAATGTCACCGCATCATCACAGATGTCCCAGGACTGAGGATTGGGGGGGTCCGTGAGGCCCCCCCAGCTCCACCCCCCCCCCAGCACAGAGCAGACCCCCCCCGGGGCAGGAGGAAGCGGGGAGGTGAGGGCTTTCTGCACCATTTCCCCCGAGTGACAGTAAACAGCAATTTTCCAAAGGTCACGCGATGGTTCTGCCGGCGGGGGTGCGGAAATACCACCCCCCGTGCTTGCTGCAGCTCCCCCTGGTGTGCCCCCCCCCACCTCCCCGCGCAGGGCAAAGGGTGACCCCAGGGGACCTGAAAGGGACGGAGCAGGGTGAGCCCACCGTGTGCATCCCCGCTCCAAGGAGCCAGGAGGAGGGTTTGGGGCTGAAGGTGCATCACTAGAGCCCAAGCAGCCCCCGTGGGGGGGTGGGTCCTGGGAGGATGAGGAGCCCCTGTGGCCCCCCCAGGCTGGGGGTGGGGGGGGGACGGGGACAGAAAGGCGCGGGGAGAGCAAACAGGGCCCTGCCGCTTCCCCGCGCTTTATGGCCCCCGGTTCCGCCGGAGGCACATTAGGGGCCACGCGTGCCCCCTCCCCGGGAGGAAGGCCCTTATCAGCCCCTGTTTGCTTTTCCACCGCCTGCCGGAGGAGGGGGGAGCGCACCCGCCCAGCCCGTGGGGGCCAACACACACCTGCCCAGCCAGGCGGCAGGACAGGGACAGCGAGGACAGGGCCTGTGGGGACAGCCAGGGCGTGCCAGCCCCCTCGCTGTGTCCCACTGCAACGCCAATAACCCACCCTCTGAGCCCCCACTTGGGGCTGCTGCAGCCCAGACGCCGCTCACGGGCAGCAGAAGCCAGCCCAGGACTCTGCTCTCTCTCCTGCCTCAGTTTCCCCAACCAAAGGGAGGGGAATACCCCCTATTGCCCACGGTGACCCCCCCTCCAAGCAGCTTATGCCCCCTCCTCCCCGCAAAGCATCTCCACCAAAGCAGCAGGGCCCAACCCCGCGGGCACACAACAGCCAGGACAGCCCAGGGACGACGTAAAAGATTTCTCGTTTCATCCGTAAAAATACATCCGGGGGGGGGAAGGGGGAGACAGGGAACCTCGGTGGGGAGGGGGCTTGGCCACACAGTGGTCAGCAGGAGCCTTCCCTGCCCAGTTCCCCCCCACACACATTCAGGGCAGCGACCGCCCCATCCCTCTGGCAAAATTATCAAATATTTACAAATTAAGAAAAAAAAAAAATAAAATAAATAGCAGTGATTCTTTAAAAAAACCCATCCCCGCACCCTTCCCCAGCCCCCGAGCCAGTCCCAGCTCAGCCGTCGGTCGCCAGGATGACGACGGCTCCGAAAATGCCCACATTCTGCCCGATGAGTTTCATCTGGTTCCAAAACTCGACGCGGCGCGACTCGTGCCAGTAGCCGATGTTGCCGTCGATGAGGAGGATGGCGAGAGGCAGCAGCACCGCCAGCACCTGCGCCGCCGCCCGCACGTAGTACCCGGAGAGGAAGGCCAGGGCCAGGAGGCCGTAGAGGATGAAGAGGAGCTGGAGGGCGAGCTCTCCCCCCAGGAGGTGGTTCAGGTAAGCCAGGCGGTCCTCCTTGCTGTGCTGCAGGGAGTAAGCCTGCGAGGGGGACACACGAAGCTCGGTGCTACTGGTGGCACTGGTGCCACAGGCAGCGCTCGGATGAGGCTGGGAATGAAACCCCAGGGGGGCCCAGCGTGTGGCTTGCCGCAGGGTGGGGGGCAGGACACGGCTGTCACCCCCCACCCAGAGAGCTCCCCCGGTGTCCTGTGTCCCTCCCCGTACCTGGCAGATGAGGTAGATGCCGAGGAAGACCTGCCCCGTGGACTGGAGGGAGCGGCTGCGGGGTTTCTGGCGGTACAGCTCGCCGGCGCCGCTGGCCAGGATGAGGAAGCCGCCGATGATGGCGATAGTCCGGGAGTACATCCGCACCTGTGTCGGGGTCACCGTCACCACCGCCCGCCACCGAGGCCAAGGTGGGTTGGGGGGGTGGGGTTTGGGGGCGGGAGGGGATCCTCACCTTCAGCCAGTCACCGTAGTGGACTTGGCCACCGACGTGGGCGGCGTAAGTGGCCACGGCGAGCTGGAGGGCAGCCCCCAGGGCGAACCAGCGGCGCTTCACCCCGAAGGACATGAAGCTGGCGCAGAGCACGGCCACCCCCATGTCCACGTACAGGTAGGGGACAGGGATGTCCGGCTTCCTGAGGGGCACGGGCAGCTCCAGCGCCTGACCCCCAACTCCCCACAGCCAGCCCGGCCACGCTCACCACCAGAAGCCTCTCAAGACCCTCCCTCCGCCAGAGCCCTCCCCTGGCCCCATACAGCCCTCTCTGCCCCCTCCAGCCTCTCCTCTAACTGCCTCAGCCCCCCCCCAACCCCCTCTGCCCTTCCACCACTTACCCCAGAAGCCCCCTCAAGCTGCCCCACACTCACTCCCCAGCTCCGCGCCCACCCCAGCCGCCTGCCACCTACCCCCACCCCCTCACAGTCCCACCTTAACTGCAGGAGACCCCCCATCGGCCACCCCACCCCTCCTCCAGGCCCCCAAGCCCTCATAAACCCACACCAGCCCCCACTCCTCCAGCCTCTCACAGCCCCACGCCAGCTCCAGGACCACCCCACCACTCCTCCAGGCCCCCAAGCACTCATAAACCCACACCAGCCCCCGCTCCCCCAGCCCCTCACAGCCCCACGCCAGCTCCAGGACCCCCGGGGCCTACTCCATCACTCCAGCCCGAGGCCTACTCCAGCCCGAGGCCTACTCCAGCCCGTCCCCCCCCACCCCGACCCCCGACCCCCTCCCGTCTCGCACCGCCGCCCGTCGGCGCGCTCGGCGCAGAGCAGCAGCCCGCTGAAGCAGTGCCAGAAGGGGAAGCGGGTGAGGAGGACGCCGCCGCCCGCCGTCAGCAGCCGCAGCGCCCGCCGCCGCCACCCGCGGGCCGCCGCCATCGCCGCCAGGCCCGCCCCGCGCCGGAAGCGGGGCGCCGGAAGCTCCGCCCACCGCGACGAAACCCCGCCGCGCGCCAAGCCACGCCCACCCCGCGGGGAAGCCCCGCCCACTCGTGGAAGCTCCGCCCACTCGCGAAGCCACGCCCACTTGCAGCTGGAAAGCCCCGCCCCTCCCGCGAAGCCACGCGCATTCCGCAACGGGAAGCCCCGCCCACTCATCGAAGCCCCGCCCCTCTCGCGAAGCCACGCCCGCTTCACAAGCTGGAAGCTCCGCCCACCCGAGAGGCCACGCCCACTCGGGGGCTGGAAGCCCCGCCCCGCCCGCGAAGCCCCGCCCATTCTGCGACTGGAAGCTCCGCCCACCCGCGGAAGCCACGCCCACTCGAAAGACCCCCGCCCCGCCCCCCCCCCCCCCGGGCGCCGGACACGGGTGATGGTTAAAAAAATTTCGGGTTTTATTGGTTTTTTCTTTTTTTTTTTTTTTTTTTTTTTGCTAAACAATACTAAAAAATTTTTCCTTTTTTTTTTTTCTTTTTTTTTTAATTTTGTCTTTTTTTAAATTTCGTAACTCTTTCTAAAGGCAGGGCTTGAATCGTTTCGATTCGTTTAAAAAAAAAAAAAAGAACCAAAAAAAAGAAAAAAAAAGTGGGAGTAGGGAGGATCATGGCAAAAAAAAAAAATTAATTAAAAAAAGGAAAAAAAAAAAATGGAAAAGAGGTGAAAAACCCCAAGCAAGGTGCTGGGGAGGGGGGTTCAGGGGGCAGAAGAGGCGGTGTAGCCCCCCCCCCAAATCTGAGCCCCCCAGGGTTGGGGGGGGGGGGTTTGGGGGGGGGCAGGATTTTTTGCCACGATCCTGGTCGAGAGAGAAGAGAACTGCCAGAAGCAGAAAAATATTTAAAGGACATTTTAATATATATATTCATATATATATTTAAAGATAAGAAAAATAAGACTAATTCAAGCCTTGCCCTGTGCAAAACAAAAAAAAAAAAAAAAAAATTAAAACGAGACCGCGCCGGTCACGAGGGTCCCGGGTCGGCCACCGCAGTCAGCTCGTTATTTTTATTTTCGGAGGGGTCGGTGGGGAGGATTTTCTTAAGGGAGGGGTGGGAGACCCCCTTTAGAGAAGGAAAAAGGAAGGAGGAGGTGAATTTTGGGAGCTGGGGAGGGATGGAGGGGAAGGAAAAAGGTCAAAAAATAAAACTAACCAAGTCTGACTGGCTGGCGGGAAAGAGAACCTGGCGGACAAAAGAACGTCTGTTAGTCAAGTAACGCGTGAGAGCTTTGAAATTATTCTCTTTTCTCGCTTGTTTTTAAAGTCTAAGGTTTGGAATCGGTCGAGCTCCCCCGTTAAACGAGCTCGGAGATAGAAGAAGGAGGAGGAGAGAGGGGTGGGGGGGGGGGGAGGAAGGAAAAAAAAAAGAAAAGGAAATAAAAGTTGTCGAGCTCCCCCCTCCCCTCGTATCCTCCAGCACCCTCCCGCCTGCCCGGGGGGCGAGGGGGCGTCCCGGCGGGCGGCCTCAGGACGAGAGGGACGTCTCCTTCTGTGTCTGCTGTGCTTGTGAACGCTGCAGGACCTTTTGGCTTTCCACGTCTCGAAAATGTTTCTCCACCTGCCCGGGCACGGACAGAAAAAACAAAAAACGAAACAAAACAGGGCGTGTTAAGAGATCCCGGCCACGTAGCTGGAGGGGGGGGGGATGCGACCCCCTCCCGACCCCCCCGTACTCACTATTTTGCGTACGTGACTCAGGGCACTTCCCTCTTTGCCTTTACAGTTTTCCACTTGGTAGGGAGGGGCGATGACGACTTCTTCCATCACGACTATGTTCTTCTCCTGCCATTTACAGTCTTTAATGCTGCAGGGGGGGGGTGGGAAATAAATAAATAAATTTTAAAAGGGGTGGGCGAACTCAAGCGGGCTGCGCTCCCGTGTCCCCCACCCAACCCTTCTAAAAGACCCCGAGCCCCCCCAGAACCATCCTCCCAGGTGACTAAATGCCCCAGAGAGGGGACGGAGTGGCCGGTCCCAGGACACGTCGGCAGAATTTTGCGATGAGCCTGAGGGATCAGAAAATGCGACCATCCGTCCTCCCCTCATCCCAGCCCCCCCGCGATGAGGAACTCGGCCCAGGGGAGAGCGGGAGGCACCGGCGAGGGGACTCACGTCTTATGGATAGTCTGGAAGAGCTGCTGCCCCTCCAGAGAGACACCAGCGCTGATGGCGTACGCCTGGCTCATCTTCTCCTCCTTCTCCGTCCGCGCTTTGTTGGCGAGCTGGAGGGGAGACAGAGGGGGAGAACGGGGGGTAAATGCCTCCGTATGGACCACGCAGGAGCACGAGAGACTTTTTCCCGGAGCAGGTTACTCCGTTCCATAAACAAACCGGGTGAAATTGGTTATTTGGGAGTCACCCCGGAGCACAGAGGGGAACCCCTGCCCTGGGAGCCACAGCTGCCTGGAGCTGCTGCAGAAGAGCCACACGAGCATCACCGTGAACATCGGCCCTCCTCTTCCTCCTCCTCAGAACGGCCTTGCTCCCTGAGCCAGGCCAGCTTTCTCCATGCTGCCCAAGGGTGGTTTCATGCATCTCTTGGTACTTTTTGTAGCTGATAATGCCAAAAGGGACAGTCTTCCCCGTCCCCGCTGGTCCATCTCTCCGAACGGCAGCCGCAGTGCGTCGCATCTCCTCTCGGTGCCCATGTGCTCCTCAGCCTCTCGGTGAGCAAGGGAAGCCTTAACAGGGTTCTCAGCCCCGGCACAAGCTGCCTCCAAGGCCTCACTCCACGTAGGAATCGCTTCTTGCCACCAGTTCAGCTTCTAAATGGGTTTGTAAGACCAGGCACAACGTCGCCCAGTAACATCCCTGCATCTAAGTCACGGGACGGGACCACCAGCCCTCTCCACGGCCACACCGGCGCTTCCTCAGATCGGGGCTGCCCCCCCAGGCTGGCATACGGGACTCCGCCGGCTCCACCGCCCGCTCTGGGGACAGCCATGGAGGGGGGCAGGTGACAAGAGGCCACTGTGAGAAGACGGGAAACCCCTGAGGGAGAAGCGGCATCCCAGCGTTGCTTCATCAGGTGGTCCCAGAGCCAGGATTAACAGCGCCAAGCAAAGCCCAACCTCATCCTCCTGCTTCCTCAGCTGGAGCATCTCAGCTCCCCTCCCCGACACAGTTGATTAATTGGGTGCCAGGACCCAGCGTCCCTTCGTTCTCCTCTCTCTCTCACAGCAGGATGTGCTTTCCCTGCTCAGCACCACTAACCCCAGACAAGAAACCACTCAGACACGCCGAGCCTTCAAGTTCCTCCCGATTCAAACATACAAATTAAATCCCCTTGTTCCCAGCGTGGCCCCCCTCAACGAGTGAGCACCCGAAGGCGCCGTCGAGGAGACTCGGGAACACACCTCACGCGACAGGCGGCCTGAATGAGTGAGTCACTTCCCTTATTCACCTCCCTACGAATGACGGAAAACACGGCGTGAAGAGCCGCCGAGCACCGGGCCGGGATGACCTCCCGCACCCGTCCCGCTCAGCTGAGAAGAGCCGAGCGGCCAGAGGTGAGAAGAAACCTCCTGCCACAGCCCCACAACCCACCCTGCCCCTGCCCCCTTTCAACAGCGACTCGGACTCCACCAGACTGGCCCCCCCCACCTGATCCTGCTGCCTTCCAAGCCCAGCAAGTCTTCTGCTCCAGGCATTTTCTCTTCACTGAGGACCAGGCAGGGCTGAGCATCTCCATTCCCTCTCCGGCACCTTCCAGAGCAGCCCAGCCTCACCCCGGAGCACCATGAGCATTCCTGACTGCTCCTTCTCCCACTATGACCAGTATCCAGTCCTGCAGCATTATAAAATTCCAGCTTGCCTGCACGTTCACGGGAGAGATGTGTGAAAACTCTTCCTGTCACCAGAGATGGGACCAGCACCGCACCAGCAGCAGCACACCGACCTCCAACCATGGAAGACACGACCGAGTCCACTCTTCTCCCCCTGCACCAAACCTGCAGCGACTGTTTTGATGCTGGAAAGACCAATCTGAAGTCACATGGGGTGATTTCCCCTCAGTGGGCCTGTCCACTTCCCACCTTCTTTTTTTTTTTTTTTTTCCAACTCCAGAGCTGAGAAATCAAACTGATCGCTTTCCAGAAGAACACATGAAAAGCAGCTCCTCAAAATTCGATGGACTGCGCGTGCTTCACCGCTCCTGTCCGTTCAGCTTCACCCCGGGCCATTCTGGTTCTGCTGATGCCCAACACTCGCACGGAGAGGGAGGCTGCAGGCAGAGAGGGCACCCACCGACGTGCAGACCTCTCCTCGCATCACCCACAGGAGCAGGAAAAGCACCTGAGTGTGTTTTGAACTCGGGATTTTGGAAAAGAGAGCACCCAAGGGGAGTAGGACATGCTTGGGTAAGAAGAGCGCCAGCTTCAGCCATGCCCATCTTCTCCGGAAGGTTTGGATCTGAGCATTCAGTTATTTGCTGTGAGGGGAAGAACCTGTCGCGCGTTTACCGAAGGCTCCATCCTCCCTGGACGCGGCGAAGGCGCCACATCCCTCTGCGGGAGGCGCCAGGAAGATGGAGATGGGAGAGACCACCTCCCCGAGCAAAAAGGCTCTTTGCAGGCTCAACCACTGCAGAGGTCCCGATGCTGCAACCTGCACCCACCTGCCAGTGCAGAAATCCGTGCTCAGCCCTTCGTACAGCGCCCAGCCCCGCGTCAGGACTCACGAGGGCCGTTTTTTTGGGATGAAATGAAGCTGGGAGCTCCCTCACTGAGGGAACCCAAAGCGGAGAGGCTCGCCCAGCCACAGCCTCGCTACAAAAACCCCGCTGGCAGGTGACAGAGACTCAGCAAATCCAAAAAACCCATCGTCTGAGCCCTGAACGGCAGCGAGTTGCGACGGAAGCGGGTGATTTGAAGTTGAAAAGCTGCCTCGTCGCCAGCAGGAACCTTCCCCCTGCGGATCCCTCCCTGCCAGGTCCTTACCTTGCTAACATTGAGTGAAGCTAAAGGAGGAGGCGCTTCCGTGCGGTCGTTGATTATTTCCACTTCTGAAACATACTGTAAGTTTACGAGCAGGATATCTGCGTGGTTAGGCTTGCCGCTGGAAGAGGGGCATTCTGGAGGGGAGAAACCATCAAGGAAAACAAATCCAAAGAGAGAGAGAGGGCTGGCCAGGAGCACACGGGGAGATCTGGATTTCAGAGAGTCCCTCCACCAGTCCTTGCCTCAACTCGGGGCACGGGGTCACTTGTGAGACCTCGACAACGCCAACCAACCACCTCTTCTTGGACTTATTTGTCAACGATTCAGTTTCCCTGACCGCATCAAGGAGTTTTTGGAAGGAAAAGCCTCCCCAGGAGCAACCCCCCAGGGTGGGAAAGGCCTCCTTGTGCCCCTGACTGGGAAGTGTAAATGAGACAACGGCCCAACAGCCCCAGAGAGGAAAAAAAAAAACCACAAAAAACCTAAAACCCAACACAAACCCACCCTTCAGAGCTGACGTTAACTCCTGAGCAATCCGTTCCTCACCCGCGAAGGGGAGCGAACGAGGGATGCCCGGGGAACTCTGGGCTCTTCCTTTTTTGGGGGGGTGGGAGGGGGACGTGCTGTGGAGCCCCCCAGGTTAGGGAGGAAGACCCAGGCTCAGGGCAGAGCCCGAGCGCTCGGCCCTCTCCAGAGCACGAGGCCAAACCTGTTGGGACGTGGCTGAGGACTCTCCCGCTGTCCCCACCCAAACGGCTCCGGCACAACCAGGGGCTCACCCCAGGACAGGTCTCCAGACCCCCCCCAGGGCTCTTCCTATCCCGTTTCTCACGGACACAAATGTCTCCCACAGCTCCTCAGTCCCTCACTTACTCCCTCCAGAACCCAGGGTGTAGGGGGGAGGCCCCCCAACATTTATCTCTCCAGTCCCTGGGCTGAGCATCCACCCCCCCACCCCCTGCTCCTCCCTAACAGCCCTTTGCTTTTCCTTTGCTCGCAGGTTAAAAAGGAAAATCAGGGTATATTTACGTTTTTCCCCGCCCTCCCTGTACACACATCCACGTTTTAACCCCTCCCCAGCACTGCCTCCCCTAGAGGCAGCCCCAGATTCCCACCTCCTCCGCTCCCCCAGTCTCCCGACACCCCCCCACAGCCCTCAGATCTCCCCAAATTTTTCCTAAACCCTGCATAACCCCCCCCCAAAGGACCCTGTTTTGCCTCCATCATATCCCCTTAAACCCCCAAAGGCCCACTGAGGGCTCTCCTGCCCCCCGCCCCCCTCAAATCTTCCTATATGGCCCCCACTCCCAGTAATTCCACTCAAGAGCCCCTCACTCCCCCCCAATAACCCCATTTCAAGACTCCCCACACTCCCATTAACCCCACGACAGGGCTCTGCAACCCCCCCAAAAAAATATTCCTGTAAGGCAGCCCACTCACCCCCCAAAAATATATGCAAGGGGTCCCCACTTTCCCCCCAGTAACCTCACTAAAGGGCTCCTCATCCCCCAAACCCACCCTAGAGGGTGCCCCAAACCTCCCTACAGGGCACCCCACTCTCTGCCAGTAGCCCCAATACAGGGCTGCCCCCACCACTGACCCACTAAAAGATTCTTCCCCCCAAAAAAAATTCCTTATGGGGCACCCTGCTCCCCTCCCACCTCATCACAGAGCTCCTCAGCCCCTCAAACCCCCTCAAAGAGCTCCTCAGCCCCCCCAAAAAACCTCTATAAGCCACCCCACTCCCCACTAACTGCATCACAGAGCTCCTTGTCCCCCCAAAAAATCTTCCCCGTCAAAGGGCTCCCCACTTCCCCCTTATAACTTCATTAAACAGCTCCTCACTGCCCCCAAGAAACACCCTAGAGGGTGCCCCCACTGCCCCCCAAAAACCTCTCTACAGGGCACCTCGCTCCCCACGAGTGACCCCAACGTGGGGCTCCCCCCATCACTGAGTGAGGCCTCTCCTCCTCCCTCAAAAAACCCCTTATGGGGCACCCCACTATCCCAAAAACCCCATCACAGAGTCCTCAGCCCCCCCAAAAAAAAACTTCAGAGCTTCTCATCCCCCCCCCCCCCCCCCCAAACATCTCTGTGGGGCAGCCCGTTCCCCCATAACCTCCCCCAAAGCTCTTTGCCCCCCCCCAACCCCACTCACCACCCCAGCACCCCCCCAGGGGGCACCCCACTCCCCAATAACCTTCTCACAGAGCTCCTTGCCCCCCCTCCCAAGAATCCCCTTCAAAGAGCTTCTCAGCCCCAAAAACACTCCCTGTGGGGCAGCCCACTCCTCCACAACCCCCTCGCAGAGCTCCTCACCCCCCCAAACCCCCTCATAGAGCTCCTCATCCCCCCCAAAACCCCTCCACAGGGCACCCCACTCCCCTCTAACCACATCACAGAGCTCCTCACCCCCCTAAACTTCCCCCCAAGGGGAACCCCACTGCCCCATAACCCCCTCACAGAGCTCCTCACCCCCCAAAATAACTCGCTGCAGAGGACCCCACTCCCCTATAACCCCCTCAGAGAGCTCCTCATCCCCCCAGATCCCCTCACAGGCCTCCTCACCACCCCAAAAAAACCCTCTGTGAGGGACTCTGCTTCCCCAAGACCCCCTCACAGAGCTCCTTGCCCCCCCAAACCTCTCACCCAAGGGGCGCCCCACTGCCCCATAACCCACTCACAGAGCTCCTCGCCCCCCCAAAAAACTCCCTATGGGGCAGCCCAATCCCCTACAACCTCCTCACCCCCTCGAATCTCCTCACGGAGCTCCTCACCCCCCCAAAAAAACCTCTCTGGGGCACCCCACTCCCCTCATAACCACACCACGGAGCTCCTCACCCCCCCAACTCCCCCACAAGGGGCACCCCACTGCCCCATAAACCCCTCACAGAGCTCCTCGCCCTCCAAAAAATCCCTCTATAAGGTACCCCCCTCCTCCCAACTGCATCACAGAGCTCCTCGCTCCCCTAAACTCCCCCCCTCAAGGGGCGCCCCACTGCCCCATAACCCACTCACAGAGCTCCTCACCCTCAAAAAAAACTCCCTATGGGGCTGCCTGCTTCCCCACAACCCCTTCACAGAGCTCCTCACCCCAAAATAAAACCCTCTAAAAGGCACCCCACTCCCCCCATAACCGCATCACAGAGCTCCTCACCCCCCCCAACTCCCCCCCAAGGGGCGCCCCACTGCCCCAAAACCCCCTCACAGAGCTCACCTCCCCAAAAAAAACTCGCTGCAGAGAACCCCATTCCCCCCTAATTCCCTCAGAGAACTCCTCACCCCCCCAAAATCTCCTCACAGGCCTCCTCATAGCCCAAAAAAACCCTCTGTGAGGGGCCCCGCTCCCCCACGACCCTCTCACAGAGCTCCTTGCCCCCCAAACCTCTCCCCATGGGGCGCCCCACTGCCCCATAACCCACTCACAGGGCTCCTCGTCCCAAAATAAAACCCTCTAAAGGCACCCCACTCCCCCCTTAACCTCATCACAGAGCTCCTCGTCCCCTCAACTCCCCCGCCATGGGGCACCCCACTGCCCCATAACCCCCTCACAGAGCTCTTCGCCCCCCAAAAAAACTCGCTTTAGAAGACCCTGTTCCCCCATAACCCCCTCAGAGAGCTCCTCACCCCCCCAAATGCCCTCACAGGCCTCCTCGCCCCCCTAACTCCCCCGCCATGGGGCACCCCACTGCCCCAAGACCCCCTCACAGAGTTCCTTACCCCCCAAGCCTCTCCCCACAGGGCGCCCCACTTGCCCCATAACCCCCTCACGGAGCTCCTCACCCCCCCAAATCCCCTCACAGGCCTCCTCGCCGCCCCAAAAAAACCCTCCGTGAGGGACCCCTCTGCCCCAAGACCCTCTCACAGGCCTCCTCGCCCCCCCCAAACCTCTCCCCACGGGGCGCCCCACTGCCCCATAACCCCCTCACGGAGCTCCTCACCCCCCAAAAAACTCGCTTTAGAAGACCCCGTTCCCCCACAACCCCCTCAGAGAGCCCCTCACCCCCCCCCAAAACCCCTCAGTAACGCCCCCCCACTGCCCCCACGGAGCTCCCGGCCCCCCCCCAACCCCCCCCCCCAGGGTCGCCCCACTCCCCCAAAGCCCCTCGCCCCCCCTTTCCCTCCTCCCCCCGGCGGGGGCGGGCAGCGCAGGGCCCACCCGCGGGGCCTCCGCGACCCCAACCTCCCCCCTGCCCCCCCCCCCCCCCCCCCCCCCCCCGCCGCTTCCCTCCACTTTCCGCCGCCCTCCCCGCCCCCGCCCCGGGGGGATACTGAGCGCCAGCATCTTGCTGGGGTAGTCGAAGGCGACGACCTCGCCCTGCAGGCGCTGCTCCTGGCAGGTGCGGCAGGAGACCTGGCTGCCCACGCTGAAGTACTCGCCCGGCGCCGCCATCTTCTTCCCTCAGCCCCGCAGCAGCGGCCGCGGTTCGCCTCGGCCAGGGAAGGGGGGGGGGGGGGGGGGGGGGACGGGGGGGGACGGACGGAGGGAGGGCGGGAGGGGTGGGCGGGGCCTGCGTGCGACGTCACCGCGCGCGCGCCGAGGGGGCGGGGTGACCTTGGCCCGGCTGCGGGGCTGCGGGGCGGGGAGGAGGGGGGGGGGGGGGGGGGGGGTGGTTGCGTGGCCTCGAGCCCCCCCTCCCCCCCTCTGGGCGGTGTCTCCGCCCCCTCCCGCCGCTCGCCCCGCCCACAAAGCGCATCGCCCCGCCCCCCTCTCGCGGATCGCCCCGCCCCCCGCTCGCGCCGCTCGCGCCGCCCCCTCCTCTCGCGCCGCCCGCGCCTCCCCGGTGTCCCTCGCGCCGCCCCGTAGGCGCGGGGGCTGCTGGGAAGTGTAGGCGGGAGAGGCTCCCCCCCCGTGAGGTGCGGCTGGGGAGGGGGCGGGGAGCGCGGCTGAGGGGGGAAGCGGGGATGTCGCCCCCCCCCCCCTCCCCACGCACGCATCGCGGACCGGCACCCCCGTCCCGCAGCCCTCGGCCTCTGCCCCGCCGCTGGGGGTGCCCCTCGGGAGGGCCCCAACGGCCTGGCCGAGGGGAGGAGACAGGGAGGGCTTGGGGAGGCCGCGGGCCTGCTCCGGGGAGGCGGCGGCGTAGGGCAAGGGAGGCCCCGAAAGAGTCGGGCCTGCGCCAGGGAGCCCCGGGAAGACCTCAGGAGGCTCAGGGAGACCCAGGCGTGCTCCAGGGAGGCGCCAGAGAGACCCCAGAACGCCCCAGAAAGACCCAGAAAGATCCGGGCCTGCTCCAGGCAGCCCCAGGGAGACGCAGTGAGATGGAGGGAGGCCCCAGACCGGCTCCAGGGAGACCCTGGGGAGGCCCCGGGCCAAGCGCAGAGAGGCTGGGTCTCTTCAGGCCAGCCTGGCTGCTCCGGTGAAGCCCACACCGTCTGGAGCTGGGTCGGCTCCGGGCGCTGGCCGGCCGGCAGCAGACAGCCCTGCAGGTGCGGTGACGCTGCCCGGCCGTCCTCACTGCGCCGTTGTCTGCGCTGCGCGGAGCTGCCGAGCCACGGGCGGGATGCAAAGGTCGGGAGTCCTTCGCAGGTGAACTTCAGGTGGCGAGATGCTCCCTGAAGTCGTGCCAGCGCTGGCACCACACACCACGGCGTCCCTCGGGGTCACGCTGAGCATGGGTGCCAGCCACAGCGGGACACCCGTCCCAGGGAGCCACCTCCCACCCCATCCCGAGGTCTGTGCCTGTCAAGCGTTGCGGCCTGGCTCTAACGCTCCCTCTCTCCCTCCAGTCCGGCACGATGAATACCGTTCACACCCTCGGGATCCTCTTCGCAGAGGAGCTGCAGACCTGGCCACCCTGGCTGGAAAAGTTCTGGATCTCGGTGACCTCCCTGGCTGATCCTAAATGCGTCTTCACCGTCTGTTTCCCTCTTGCCTATTTTCTCGATCGCAAGGTGGGGTTGTCAGTGCTGTGGACCGGCCTGGTGGCAGAGTGGCTCAACGTGGTCCTCAAATGGTGAGGGGAGAATCACAGGGTCCCCGTCACACCTGGTGACATCCTGAGGGCTGGGCGTGGTCACTGTCAAGGGTTGGGACTGAGCCGGCCACGGGACACTGAAACCAGAACAGTCACAAAAGCAGAAACAACGGTGGGCTCTGTTCAGGAAGCAGAGCTGCCTGCCTCTCCTTGCCCAAGAGCACGCGGAGTTCCTACAGGTGACCTGAGCTGCTGTAACACGTCTACCAGGCATTCGCAGCAGAAAAAAGCCTGTGAGCTGTAAGAAAGGGCCCTCCCTTCTGCCAGCTTCAGCCCTCGGATCCATGGGGATGCAGCAAAGGTGTTGGGCCACCTTCAGCCTTTCACTGCTCTGTGCTTTCTCTCCCCACCAGGTTCTTGTTCGGGGAACGCCCCTTCTGGTGGGTCCATGAGACCGGGCTCGCCAGCGAGAAGCTGCTCATGCTGCGCCAGTTCCCCGTTTCCTGCGAAACGGGACCCGGTGAGTAACAAGAGGTGAAAACTCCTGTCTCCGGCAGGTGCCGGGATCCCTCGGAAAGGGCTGCGGGAGCCTGGGAGGCCCTGTCCGGATGGGAACACCGGGCTGGCAGGATGTGCCAAGAGGGAAAGCCGCGTGTCAGTGGCAGAGCGAGCGAGCGAGCGGCGGGGAGCTGCGACTGCTGGCACGGTGCTGCACACGGGCAGCTCCGGGGCCAGGAAACCCACGGGAGAGTCTGCTGGCGGCAGGGATCGGGGCAGCTCGCTCGCCCAGCCCTGCCTGGGTGTTTTTGAGCAGAGAACCATCATCTGCAGACACCGGCTTGTTCCATCCTCACCCTGGAGCCGAGTCCCCTGCACCGGTGTGGCAACAGCCGGGAGGGAGCCTGGGGTGCAGGCGAGGGCTGGGCTCAGCTGATGCATCCCCAGACACTCGCTCCGTTGTGACACATTCCCCCCCCACCCCATTTTGTGCTTCCTGTCCCACCCAGGGAGCCCCTCCGGCCACTGCATGATCACAGCAGCAGCCCTTTGGCCACTTGTCACCGCTCTGACAGAGCGGGCGTCCCGACACTCCAAGAGGTGAGTCCCCGGGGGGCACTGAGCAGGACCGGATGGCTGCCTCCCCACTCCACTGCTCACCCCCCGACACCTTGCCTTCCAGCCTGCTGGTGAACCTGACCCCCTTCCTCACCTACACCCTGCTCCTGCTGGCCGTGGGGCTCTCACGGATCTTCGTCCTGGCCCACTTCCCTCATCAGGTGGTCGCCGGCATCGTCACAGGTGAGTGGGGCGGGGCAGATGGTTGGGGGGGACCCCCTGAGCTGGGGTGTTTTGGGCACCTTCCCTTGAGCCCCCCCCCCTTCCTCCAATCTGCCTGTCTTTGTCCCCCCAGGAACAGCCCTGGGCTGGGGGCTGGGGCCTCACCCCCCCGTTGCCCGCACCCCGGGCTTCTTCGCGGCCGCGGCGCTGACCCTGCTGCTTGGCTCCCTCGCCCTGCACAACCTGCTCATCGCCGCCGGCGTCGACATCGACTGGTGAGTGCCTGGCAAGGCCGGGGAGGGGGGTGGATCTGGCCCCCCCAACACCCTGCTCCCCCGCCAACCTCGCCACAGGTCCATCCGCTTGGCCACCAAGTGGTGCTCCAACCCGGCCTGGCTCCGCCTCGACACCCAGCCCTTCGCCTCCTTGTTTCGTGTCACCGGCAGCGCCCTGGGCCTGGGGTTGGCCGCCGCCTTCCCGCTTCCCCCAGGGCAGGAGCGGCTGGACCCCCGGCAGCGCGTGGCCGGGGCTGTGCTGGCCCTGGTGGCCATCCAGGGCTTGCACCGGCTGCCGCAGCCGGCCAACGTCTCGCTGTGGTACGGCACCAGGCTCCTCATGTACGCCGCCACGCCCTGGCTGGTGGCATCTCTCCTGCCCCGGCTCATCCCCGCCCTCGTCCGCCCAGGGGGTTCCCCCCACGACGAGTAGGGGGGCCCCACTGTGAGTCCTGATGCCCCCCTCCCCCAATCCCTCCTGGCTTGTCTCTTGGCTGTGCCCATCGCCAGCCACCAGCTCCAGTGTCCCCTGTTGGGACCCTAGGCCAGTTGTTTAACCCCCTCCTATCCCCCAAAGAGCAGCAGGATCCCCCCCCCACGGCACGGAGAAGGTTGGGGTGGGGGGGTGCAGTGACGGTGGCTGGGGGTGCCCCACACCCAGCAGGTCTGGGGACGCAGCGTGAGGACAGCTCCAGCTTAGGGGTCGCTGGCAAAAGGCACCACCTTCCACTCCCCCACCCCTCCCAGTTCAGTTCCAGTTCTCCCAGTTCAGTTTCTCACTCCAGGGCAGGGAGGGGAAGAAGCCACGACCCCCCCCACCAGGCTTAAAACCCCACGGTGGCTGGAGGAGCCACCTTGTTTCTAACCAAATAAAACGAGTTACCAAACTGCCGTCCCCGAGTCCTTCAAAAAAGGAGGTGGGGGGGCATGGGCAGGGCTGGGGGGGTTATGACAGGGTGGTGGGGGCCCCCCAAAGCCGGGCTGGACCAGAGATGGGGAAAGAGCAGCTGTAAGTGGGGAAACTGAGGCACGCAGGGCAACTGTGAAGCCTTAGGGAGGTCTGTCCTGCTCTGACGGGAATGGGAAATGGAGGGGGGGACACATTCCACCCCCCCCCAAAACGCAGCAGGGCCCCGCCAGGTATTGCCAGAAACAGTTTTATTTATACAAGGACGAACATCGGTAACATCTTACAAAATACTCAACTGAAAACCATATCGAGAGCGCGCGAGCGTCGGACGGACAGAAAAGAAACCGAGGCAGGGCTGGAGCAGAGAAGGGGGACACACACACACAACATCGGGGAGGGGGGGGGACACACACTGGACACGACAACACCAGCCCAAAAGCAAGACGGCCTCGCTGCTGGGGGGGCCGGCACCCCTCATCCCCCCCTCCCCTGCCCCGAGGGGGTGGTTGGGTTCTACGTGAGGTGGTTTTCCCTCCTCGGATGAGGGGGGTTAGGGGGGCTGTGACCCCCCCCTCCATGAAATCAGAGGGTCCTGGGCTGGCCCCCCCAGCCTGGAGGGGCACCCCAGGCTCCCCGCAGCCCCCACTGACACCCCCCTTCCTCCTCCCCACCCGAATAGGGGGGGTTTGGGGGGGTCCCTCCGCTGCCTCCCCCCTCCCCGAATAACTTAAAACACGAAGCGCTGTCCCCGTCCTCCCCTTCCACACCAGGAGCTCTGGCCGGTGCCACCCATTTAAAAAAATACTATTAAATAATACATCTGTAATAAAATTATATACCTTTGTTTTGTCTCGTTTTGTTTGGGGGGGGGGGGGCGGGTATGGTTTTGGGTTTGGTTTTTTTTTTTTTTCCTCTCTTTTAAACCTAAAATCGCTTCAAGTCCCCTCCGGCTGGTGAAGTAACAGGAACATAAAGTGGTTTGTTTTTTTTTTCCTCTTTTTGTGTCTTTTTTCCTTTTTTTCTCCTCTAAGAACTAAGTCTTATCCCAACTGGGATCCATCCAGGGTGACAAAGGGACCCCCCCTTGCGTCTCAAGTGTCGTCCCCCACCGAAACGAGGACGCCGAGGTGGGGGGGAGGAGTAAGAACCGAAAAAAAAAGAAAATTGAGAAACCCCAAAAAATCCCAGGGAAGTTAAGGCATTAAAAAAAAAAAAAAAAAGACTGAATTAAAGGCACAAATATTTCCCACCGCCTCCCCCGGGGTGGGGGGACAGACACCGGAGCCGAGGAGGGACTGAGTGGGAAAAAGTAAAAGAAAAAAAGAAAAAAAAGAGAGAAAAAAAGGAGAAAACAATGAAAAAGCCCTAAAAAAAGAGAGGAGCTGCCGGCGGGGGGGGCTGGGGGGGGCCGGGGGTGCTGGTGGAACCGCTGCTTCACAAGAGACACGACCGCAAACACCGCGCGGAGCTGGGGTCCAACAGGACGGGGAGGGGGGTGGCGGTATTTTTTTTGTGGTTTTTTTTCTTCTCTTTTTTTAATAGAAAAAGAAAATATTTTCCTCTTTTTTTTTTTCTGTTTTTCCTCCTGGTTTCCTCGATTTTTTTTGTCTTTTTTTTTTTTTTTTAGATTTTTTTTTTCCGCTGTGATTTTTTTTTTTTTTTTTAATTTCCCCGCGTGTTTTTCTTTTCGTCTCCGTTATTTCTTCCTTTTTTTTTTTTTTTCCAAAACCGGCCGGGTCACAGCGCGGGCTCGGCCTCCATCGGCTCCTCCGCCGGCCTGGCCAGAACACGGAGGGACACGCGTGGCTCCACGTCCCCGCGGCACACGCGTGTGTCCCCGAGGACACGTGTGGTTCCACGCACAGCCCAGGGGACACACGTGTTGCCGTGTCAAACCCCTGGGACAGGCATCCCCCCGCCAGGACACGCGTGGCTCCGTGCACAGCCCCACGGGACACACGTGTCCCCAAGGACATGTGGCTCAGGGAACACTTTATCCCCACTCTAAGGACACGCGTGGCTCCGTGAACACCCTGGGGACACACCCTGGGGACACGTGTGGCTCCGTGAACACCCTGGGGACACACCCTGGGGACACGTGTGGCTCCGTGAACACCCTGGGGACACGTGTGGCTCTGTTTACACTCTAAACCCACCCTGGGGACACATGTGGCTCCGTGCACGCTCTAAACACACCCTGGGGACACGCGTGGCTCCGTGCACAGCCCCACGGGACACACGTATCCCCAAGGACACGTGGCTCAGGGAACACGTTACTCCCACCCTAAGGACACGCGTGGCTCCGTGAACACCCCAGGGACACACGTGGCCCCAAGGACATGTGGCTCAGGGAACACGTTATCCCCACCCTAAGGACACGCATGGCTCCATGCACACCCTGGGGACACGCGTGGCTCCGTGCACACTCTAAACACACCCTGGGGACACGTGTGGCTCCGTGCAGGCTCTAAACCCACCCTGGGGACACGCGTGGCTCTGCGCACACCCCAGGGACACGCGTGGCCCCGTGCACACGCCGGGGGGACCGTACCTGGGCTGGGGGTTGGTGCCCCCCTGCTCGGCGCCCACCGAGAGCAGGGCCATGGCTGTCACCGTCTCGGCCTCCTCGGCCTCACCCTTTTGCGCCTCCAGCAAGGAGCAGCCCACGGCCACCGCCGACCGCTTCACCGAGCCCCAGTGCTTGCCTGCGGGCATGGGCAGGGCTGGGCACGGCCACCTCCACCAGCCCCACGGTGGGGACAGACCGCGGGGGGAGCCCAAGGACCCCCCCGTGGAGGTGACAGACCCTGGGGACCCCCATAGGACCCTCCGTGGTGGCAAGAGTGTAAGGGAGCCCCTGTGTCCCCCAACAGGACAACCCCGGGGACCTCCCTGGGGACCCCTATGGCAAGGACAGATGCTGGGGACCCACAAGGGACACTGCCATGGTGGGGACAAGCCAGAGTGACCCCTGGGGGACAGTCTAAGGGACATCCTGTGTCACCCACAGCCACGACAGCCCCAGGGACCACCCTTAGGACCCCCCCCTCCTCATAGAAGGGACCCCCCCATGGCAGGGACAACCCCAGAACCCCCCCCTGCCCAGGAACCCAGTGACAGCTCTGGAGACCCCCCAGGTCCCCCCAAGGCAAGGACAGTCCCCAGGGACACCCTCACAGCAAGTGCTGGGGTCCCCTACTGGTGAGAACAGCCCTGGGGGACCCCTCTGTGCTCCCCCACAACAGAAGCACCCTGGGGACCCCACGGGGACCCCAGCAGGGTCCACGCTCCCCCCCGCCAGGTTCTCACTCTGGATCTCGATGACCTTCTCCAGGGTGGCCACCGCGTTCACGTTCGGCTTCTGCTGCAGGAGGGCCGGGTCCAGGGGCTCCAGCTGGGGGGGAAATGCATCATCAAGACCCCCAAAACTGCCACCAGCACCCCCAAAGCCCCCCTCCCCCCCCAGCTCCAAAAGCAAGGACAGCTCCTCTCATTAAACAGGGGAAACTGAGGCAGGGCGCGCCCCTCAACACACCCCACATCCCAAGAGGGGTGAGGAGGGGGATCCCTACGGGTGTGGGGGGGGGTCCCTAGGGGTGGCCCCCTCCCCGTGCCGTACCTCCAGGCCGAGCAGAGCGGACACGCAGGCCTCCGAGGCGTCGCAGATGGCCGTGAGGTCGTGCCCCCCCTCCAGCGCCAGCACCACCCGGCCCCCCGCCAGCATCATCAGCTGCTTCGTCAAGTGGCCAAAACCTGGCAGGGGACACACGGGGGGGGTGACAAGCGGCTCGGATGGGGTCCCCACCCTTGGGATGGCCCCCCAGACCCCCCCTCACTCACACTTGGCGGTGACGGAGTAGCCGCCGAGGGGGGAGAGGTGACCCTCGACGGCGTCGAAGCCGGCCGAGACCAGCACCACATCCGGGGAGAACTCGTTGGCGATGGGCATCACCACGGTCCTGGGGGGGCACAGGGTCAGGGACACGCACCCCACGGCGTGGGGACCCCACCCAGGGCACACGGATCCCCCCCAGAGGTGCAGGACCTGCCCCAAGGGGATGGGGGGACGCCCCCCCCAGGAGAAATACTCTTCCCAGGATGCAGGGACCCCCCTCCCCAGAGCACAAGGACCCCCTCAGGGTGCAGGGATGCCCCCAAGGGTGCAAGGAACTCCCCCCAAGGGCACAGAGACCCCCCCCCAAGGACACAAGGATGTCACCCAAGGGCATGGGGACCCCACGGCAGGGCGCACAGACCCCCCCCAACAGTGCAATGACCCTCCCCGGAGTGCAGGGACCCTCCCTCCCCAGGACATGGGGATCCCTCCAGAATGCAGGGACACCCCTCAAGGACACGGGGATCCCTCAGACGTGCAAGGAACCCCCTCCCAGGGTGCAGACCCCCCCCCACCAAGCGTTCTGGGACCCCTCCCAGGGATCCAAGGACTCCCCTCTAGGACATGAGGACCCCCTGGGTGTGCAGCGCTCACCCCAAAGACACATATAACCCCCCCCCTCAAATGACATGGGTCCCTCCAAAGGCATGGGGACCCCCACTAAGGACCGGGGACCCCCACCAAGGACCAAGGATGCCCCCCCAGGCCCCCCACCTGAAGGCGGTGAGATACTCCACGTCCCCGATGGGGGGGTCGACGCCGCCGGTCCAGGCGATGTTGATGTTGTAGCCCACCCCCATCCCGCTGCCCACCTGAGAACAGCCACGGGTGACCCCCGGTGTGGGTCGGGGCACACAGGGTGACCCCCCCTTCCCTCCCACAGCCCCCCCCCCCCCCCCCACCCCTCCAGCACCCTCCCCGTACCTCCTCGGGCGCCCCGCTGCCCGGGAAGAAGTTGCCATCGTCGTAGCGGTGGAGGGAGATGTAGAGGACGTCGGGGTCGCTGTAGAAGGCTTGCTGGGTCCCGTTCCCGTGGTGGATGTCCTGACAAGGGGCGAAAAAGGGGGCACAGCAAGGTCAGGGACCCCCCCCACCAATCCCCATCCCCCAAGAAGGGGTTCACATCCCCCCCAGGGGGGGGCCTTACCCAGTCCACGATGAGGATCCTGCCCACGCTGAGCTTCTGCTGGAGCAGTTTGGCCGAGATGGCCACCGAGTTGAAGAAGCAGAAGCCCCTGGGGAGAGGGTCAGTGTTGGGGGGCAGGGGGGCTCAGGCACCCCTGGGTCATGGCTGTGTCCCCCTCCCCTCGCCCCAGCCCCTCCCCACACTCACATGGCCGTGGACTCCTCCGCGTGGTGTCCCGGGGGGCGGATGATGGCGAAGCCGTTCTGCGGGGACAGAGCGGGGGACGTGGGTGGGAGGTGGTGGCGCACACCCGGGTGAGCGTGCAAGGGCACAGCACACACACGAGTGCGCGCAAAGGCTGCCGTAAGCACCTAAGCAAGCGTGCACGAGCGCTGTGCACACGTACACATGTGCCACCACATGCACCTGTGCAAGCACAAGCAAGGACTCGGCACACACGCAAGCGTGCACAGGGGCCGTGGTGCACGCTCAAGTGAGCACGTGTGCATGTGAGCACACGTGAGTGTGCTCAAGGGCTGTCACACACACAAAGCTAAGCACACACAACAGTGGTGCACACACATGCAAGTGCTCTCACTGAGGCCATCACGCATCCACGTAAGCACATGGGAGAACACTCCAAGCGTGCAAGTGTGCACAAGGGCCAGCACACACCCAGGTACGTGCACGTGATATCTGGACAAGCGTGCTTGAGGACCATCACACCCCCGGGTAAGCGTGCACAAGAGCAGTGCACACACGTACAAGCTTGCACAGGGACTGTCACACACCCAGGGAAGCATGCACAAGGACAGTGCACACACGTGCAAGGGTGAGTGCACACACGTGCAAGGGTGAGTGCACACACGTGCAAGGCTCCACAAGGATCACTGCACCCCCACGTAAGCACGCAAGGAAGCAGCAGGCAGGCACACGAGCTGGCACAATTGTGCACCCAGGCCAGCGTGCTCGCGCACACAAGCATGTGCACGTGCTGCTCCCCGGCTGAGCGTGCCCCCCCGCCTCCTCAGGACCTTCGTGCCGGCCCCCCCCCAGCTCACCTTGATCTCCCCAGCGGCCACCTTGAAGGCGAGCTCCACCAGGCAGCCCACGGCCATGCGCACGGCGCTGGACGAGTGCATCTCGTTCCACACCGTGTCACTGTCCACCTGCACCGAAGCGGGGGACACACACACACACGTCAGTGGGGTCACGTCAACCCAGGGGACCCCCCTCCCTTTCCCAGCACTCACCCCGATACCCCCGCATGGCAGCACCGCGTACGTCTTCTGGCTGATGGGACCTGGTGGGGCAGAGAGCGCCAGGATGGCGAGGGAGGTGGGGGGGGCAGCGGTGGGGACACGGTGCTGTGTGTGTGGCCCCCCAACTCCACAAAGAGGATCCAGGCAGCACCCACCACCCCCCTGCCACGCAGCACCCACCCAGGAGCTTCTTGCTGTCGAGCTTCTGGCGGTTGAGGGGGCTGGTGCCATAGAGCAGCGTGTGATGCTCCGAGTGCACCGTCTGGATCTCCTCCAGCGTCGCCTTCCTGCCCCGGATGCGCTGCGGAGGGGGGGGATGCAGGGGTGAGATTCCACTCCCCCCCACCTCCAAAAAAAAAAAATGAAGAAGCACCCAGGCAGGAGCTCACCTCGCACTTGCCGAGGAGGCCGGTCTCCTGCAGGCGGGACCAGATGCTCTGGATGCGGCCGGCGTGCTCGGGGTGGATGTTGGTGTTGCCGCAGGTGCACTGGTGCTTCAGCATGAACGTGTCGTACACCACGCCTGCGCCGGGAGCCACAGCATGGGAGCGGCCCCCCCAGCCCGCCCCGGGACCCCCGCCCTCCCACAGCCCACTTCGGGGACATGGGGGTCCCGTGGGACGCCGTGGAAGAAGGGAGAAACAGGGCACCCCAGGAGAGGGGGAGCATGAGGGATGTAGGCACTGAGGACACCCCGAGGAATGGGGGACCCGGGGGAGAGGGGGATCCCATGGGATGGGGGCTCCCGGGGGTGGAGTGGTACCCTTGAGCATCCCAGAAGATGGGGACCCCAGAGGATCCCGTGGGACAGAGGGAAGGCCAGGCACCCCAAAGGATGGGAAACCCCACAGGCGAGGGGGATGCGGAGGGACACCCCAAGGGATGGGGGACCCCGTGGGACAGGGGGACCCCTGGGCACCCCGAGGGATGGGGACGCCAGGGGGATCCCATAGGGACAGAGGCACCGTGGGGAGCAGGGGGACTCCTGTGCACCCCAAAGGATGGAGAGTCCAGGGGACCCCTGCAGGAGTCGGGGGGACCCCCAGGCACCCCGAGGGATGAGGAAACCCCTCAGATGGGGGGACCCCACGGGGCAGAAGCACCCCATGGGACAGAGGGACCCCCCAAGATGTGAGCACCCCAAAGGATGGAGACCCCCCCCTAACTCCAGCAAGGGATGGAGCCCACTATGGGACAGAACCCCCCCCCATTCCAGGACACCCCCAAACGTGTGCGTATGCCCCCCCCCCTCACCCCGTACCTGTAGTGAAGAGGTGCTTGGGGGGGCCCGTCGGGCGCGGGGGGCTTCACGCCGGCGCTGGCGGGCGACGACTGGGTGCGGGCGAGAGCCGGGTGGGGCAGCGCCAGGATGCTCAGGGGGGCTGCGGGGTACAGCTGGGGGGGGCGTGGGGTACAGCTGCAGCTCCGCCAACACCTGGAGGGGGGCCCCAGCCCCCCCCATCAGCCCCGGTCCCACCCTCCCATGCCGTCACCCGACGCGAAGCCCCCCCGTGTCCCCAGCCTGGACGGGGAGGGGGCGGCCACATCCGAGGTGGGGGGGGGGCAGTATGAGTCACGGCGGGGGCCGGGGAGGGGGGGCTGTGGTGCGGGGGTGGCGGAGCCGGGAGGCCGGAGTGGGGGCGGGATGAGTCACCGGCCCCTCCGAGTCATCGCTGCGGCAGCAGATGGCGGGGGGGGAGCCCCCCAAAAAGCTGGGAGGGGGCCACAGCTGGACAGAGAGACGCTGGTGCACAAGGTGCAAGAGTTTAGGGGGAGCATGTGGGGAAACAGCGACATTTGGGGCCCCCTCCGATCCCCCCGCCTCGAGGTCTCACCTGCTTGTACGTGACCCCCAGCTCGGTCACATCGGGGTCCCCGGGACCCTCGGCCTCGTCCCCACTGTCTCCCGGCTCCTCGCAGGGGCCTCCGGGACCCTCGGGGTCCTGCAGCTGCTCCGGGGAGTCCCCGGTGGTGTCCGGGGAGATGAGGGCGAGGGGGGGGGCCGGGGGGGTCACCCGGGGGGGGCGACTGCTGCTCCGTCAGCTCCTCCTCCGTCTCCTCGGGGTGGGTGGGGGGCTGCCGCGCCAGCTCCCCCGGCTTGGGGAGCAGCTGGGGGGTGGGCGGGGGGGGGCTGAACTGAACCCCCCACGCCCAAACGCCCCACAGCTGCCCCATACCCACCCCTTAACCCCCCCAAACTACCCCATATCCACCCCACAGCTATCCCCTAACCCCCAATACCCAACCCCATACCTGTCCTGCGCCCCACATCTGCCCCATAACCACCCCAAACACAGTCCATACCCCATCCCTGCCCTAGAGGCCCCCCCACACCTACCCCATATCCGCTCCGTGCCCCCCTTACACCCTACATCCACCCGATATCCACCCTGTGCCCCATTCCTGCCCCATATACACCCCAAACCCGAGCCACACCAGCCCCATACCTGCCCCACGGCCACCCCCGCCATGCCCCCCACCCGACGGCAGGCCCTGCCCCACCTTTCCCAGCTGGACCTGCTGCTTGTCGAGGAAGTGGTGCTGCAGGGCGCCGTGGGGCAGCGCCTGGGGGCTCTGGGGCAGCGGGGACGACTGCGTGCGGCTCAGGGGCCGGTGTCGCGGCAGCTTGCCCACGGCGCGCACGGCCCCCGCGCGCTCCCCCGTCACCAGCGGCGACTGCCCGTGCAGCGGCACTGCGAGGGGCGGCCATCGTCAGGGGGGCACCCGGAGACCCCCTCCAGGAACCCCCTAGAACCAGCTTAGGGGGTGGGTGGGCGACGAGATGGGAGTTTGAAAGGAAGGGAAACGGAGGCAGGGCGGGGGGAAACTGAGGCAGGGATGTGAAAACAGGAAGGGCAAGGGGAAACTGAGGCAGGGATGTGGAAACTGAGGCAGGGCAAAGGGAAATCAGAAGGGCAAGGGGAAACCGAAGCAGGGCAAAGGGAAATCGGAAGGGCAAGGGGAAACTGAGGCAGGGCAAGGGGAAACTGAGGCAGGAAAGAGGGAAACTGAGGCAGGGCGGGGGACTCACCGGCAATGAGGGTGCTCTGCTGACGCGCTTGCTCCAGCAGCAGGACGTGCTGCAGCAGGGACGCAGGGCCGGCAGGGGGGTCCCCATCCAGGGCCACCCCCAGCAGGCAGCCCGGGATGGAGGAGGTGCTCAGGAACTTGCCGGTGAGGGTGGCCCCGGGGCGCAGGGCTGTCACCCCCGGGCGCTCGGCCTCCGCCTGCGGGGACAGCTTGGGGGACGCCTGTTGGGACAGAGGATGGCACCGTGGCCCCCCCCCACCCCAAGCCCACCACTCCAGCCCTCGAGGTGCTGGGTGACACTCCCAACCCTGCACCCCTCCAAACTGGGGACACTGGGGCGCTCCCGGTCCTCCCACCATATGCTTCTGCTTCTCTCTCATGGGGAAACTGAGGCACAAACCCAGCCCTGGGGGACACGGAGGGGTGTGGACACATTCCTGGCTTGGAAACCCCCCCCACCCCACCCAATAGTTACCCCACAGGCACGAGATCCCCTGTGGGGCACTGGGTCCCCAAGTCAAGCCCACAAGGTGCCAGGTCCCCAGGACACCCCCACAGGATGTCAAGTTTCCACATCATCCCCACAGAGTCCCCATAACCACCTTAAGGGGTCCCAGGTCCCCATGTCACCCCCCCACAGGGTCCCCACGGGGCCCTTACGGGGTCCTAGGTCTCTGTGTCACCCCCCTACAGCATCCCCACACCCACCCTACAGGGTCCCAGCTCCCCGTGGGGTGTCTGTCCCCCCTTCAGCGGGGTCCCAGGTCCCCACTCACGTTGAGGTGGGAGTTGGTGACGGTGACGGTGGCCTGCAGCCCCAGGGAGATGTTGGGCAGGGAGGGGGACGTGTAGAGGCTGAGCTGGCCGGCGCCGTCCAGGGTGAGGGCACGGGGCTGGGGCAGGAGCTGCTGCGGGGCGGGGGAAGACGGCACCGACACGCCATCAGCACGCACACGCGTGTGCCAAGACGCGCAAGCCGCAGCGCTGGGAGCCCCAGCACACGCGTGTGCCCAGACACACACACACCTGCACGCATCCGAACACGCGTGTGTGCCCTCAGCACGCTCACAGCACGCAGCCGCACACGCGTGTGCCCTCAGCACGCTTGCAGCACACAAGCACCCCGTTATTGCACACCTGAACACACGTGTGCACCCCGAGCACACACAGGAACACACGTGCACCCTGAACACATTTGCGACACACACCACTGGTGCTTCCATGTGCACCCTGAGCACACTAGCACACACCTGAACACGTGTGTCCTGGCTGCAACAGGCGTGCACCGAGCACGCTGCGAGCACACACCTGCAAACACGTGGACGTCCAGCGCACGCCTGTGTATACGTGTGCATCCTGACCACACTAATAGCACGTACCCAAACGTGTGTGCACACAGTAGCCCGTCTGCACACGCCTGAGCACGCCCACAGCACACACGTGTGTACCCTGAACACACAGCACTCACACGTGCACCCTGCACACGTGTGCACCCTGCACACACAGCACACACGTGTGCACCTTGAACACACACGCGCACCCTGCACACGCCCACAGCCGCACCTGCACACCCGCGTGCCCACCACCCGTGTGCCCACCCCCCGGCCCGTACCTCGGTGTGGATGTTGGGGACGGAGCCCGTGAGGCCGTTCTCGGCGATGGCGCCGTGGGAGCTGTTGGGGGAGCTGGGCCCGGAGCCGGGGGCGCTGCTGCAGACCGAGGAGACTGCGGGGGGGGGGTCAGGGGGGCACCGGCACCCCCCGCCCCCCCCGACGGCTGCCCCGCCACAGGGTACAGCCGGCAGAGGGACACAGGGCAGCCCGCGTGCAAAGGGGGGCACGCGTGCCACGAAAGCACGTGTGCCTATAACAAGCACGTGTTTGCACAACTAAGAAGCACATGTATGTACACAAGCACGTGTGTATGTGTTGCAACACGTCTGTCCACGTTAGATGATCACGAGACTCTGGTGTGCACAAGCACGTGCGCACAGGGTGCGAAAGCACACGAACACGCGCGTGTGCACAGGCTGCAAAAGCACATGGGTGTGCGCACGTTGCAAAACCACGTGTGCACACACGACACAAGCACACGTGTTGCAAAAGCAAAGCTGTGCCTACGGTACAAGCACCCGCACGCACGAGGACGTGCACGCGCATTGCAGAAGCACGCGTGCTACAAAAGCACACGTACACACATTTTGTGTGGCTAGGTATTGTAAAAGCACACGCGCAGACACGTTACACAAGCACACACGTGCACCCATCTTGCAAAAACACACTTGGGCACGTTCGCACGATGTGTGTGCACAAGGACGTGCACCTGTTGCAAGCGCATGTGCACACACATTATACGTGGATGAGCTGCAAAAGCACCCGTGTGCACGTTACACACGTGCAGTGCGCAAGCACACGCATGCACAGCGTGTTACACCAGCATGTACGTGCACACGTGCTGCACAAGCATGACCCGGGGGGGGGCCGCGGGGGAAACTGAGGCAGGCGGCGGCCGGCTCACCGGTGATCTCGACGGCGCGCTTGCGGAAGGTGCTGATGACGGTGCCGTCCTTCCTCCGCAGCAGCGGGCTGCTCCTGCGCTCCGCCACCTTCTGTTTTAACCGCGAGCGCACTTTCAGGTTGGGTTCGGAGGCTGTGGAGTTTTGGGGAGGGCGGGGGGGGCAAGGCCGGGAAGCGGGGTTAGCCCCGGCACAGCTCCCGGTGACCCCCCCCCAACCCCGCTCCGGCCCCTCGAAACCCGCCGTCGGGCCGGCACCCACCGGTTTTGCGGAGCGGGAAATCGTCCCGGCCGTCGTAGGTGCCGAGGAGGGGGAGTTTGTAAGACGGGGGGGGTCCCAGGGCTGCCGGTTTGGGGGGGAGAACTCTGGTCCAACGAGGTGTGGTGAGCCCTGGAGCGGGGGGAAGGCAGCAGAGACCCCGCTAGGACACGTGGGTCCCCCCCCACCAGCCCTGCTTTTTCAGGATGGGGAGTGGGGGAGAACTGTCCGGGTTTGGGGGGTGACTTACCAACATTTGGGGTGCTGGGGGAGGGAATGGTTGGGGGGGCCGGTGCCCCCCGGCTCCTTCGTCTTGCTGAGCAGGAACTCCTGCAGCTTCAGCTTCACCTCCGTGCTGGCGATGGCACCTGGGACACACACAGAGCTGGGATGGAGAGCGGGGCACAGCTGGGGTGGGGGCACCACATACCCCCAACACACCCCCACTGAGAGCTCCTCAGCCCCCTGCTCCGCCCTGGGACTCCCTGCCCAGCTCAGGGATCCTCCCTCCACCCCAGGACTCCCCACCCTGGGACACCCCCCCCCCAACCCAGGGACCCCCCCCAGCTCACTCTCACGGCCGCGGTCCTTGGGGCGCAGGGCATGGAGCTGCTCCAGGCGCTGCTGCTGCTCCAGGGCCTCCTGCCGCTCCCGCTGCCGCTGCTGCTCCAGCTCCTGCTGCCGCCGGGCGGCCAGGGCCTCCTGCTGCTGCTGCGGGGTGGGGACAGGGCGGGTCCAGCACCCAACACCCCTGCCGGGGAGCAAGGATGGGGACCCACCACGCTGCTCGGATCCCCCCGCCCCGGCGCGGCTCCAGCAGCCCGAGGGAGGTGACGCCCTCGTGGCTCCATCACCCCCAACCTCCATCCAAGGGCTCCAGGGACGTCCTCCAGCATCAGCACCCATCGCCCCCCAATGGCTCCAGCACCCCCATCTCCACCCAACGGCTCCAGCAAGTCACGCGTGCCCCACGGCTCCATCACCTCAAGAAAGGCAACACCCCACGGGTCCACCACGCCCCATCTCTACCCAAAGGCTCCTTCACCCCAGGCAGGGTAACATCCCATGGCTCCATCACCCATAAATTCCCCGTAAAGGTTCCATCACCCCAAGAGAGGTGATGGCCTGGGGCTCCATCAACCCTGACTGGTGATGCCCCATCACCTCTGTCACTCTCAACATCCACCTGACAGGTCCATCACCCCAGACTGATGATGTCCCACATCTCCATCACCCCAGATCAACAATGCACCCCGGCTCCATCACCTCTAACATCCTCCCAACAGCTCCATCACCCCAGATCGGTGAAGCCCCAGCATCTCTGTCACCCTTAACATCCAGCTCCATCACCCCACATCGATGATGCTCCACATCTCCATCACCCCCAACACCCACTCAACAGATCCATCACCCCAGATCTGTGATGCTCCACATCTCCATCACCCCAGATCCATTATGCCCCATGTCTCCATCACCCCCAATGTCCACCCAAGAGCTCCATCACCCCCACACTGGTGATGCCCCACATCTCCATCATCCTCAGTGACCTCCCAATACTTCCATCACCCCAGATCGATAATGCCCCACACTTCCATCACCCCCGACGCCCACCCCACGTCTCCCGCCACCCCAAACCCACCTTGAGGTGCTTCTGGAGCTGGACCTCGTGCTGGCGCGTGAGGTGCTCGTGCTGCTTCTGGAACTCGGCGAAGAGCAGCTGCTTCTGGAGCTGCTGCTGCTGCTTGAGGGCCAGGAGCTCCCGCTGCAGCTGCCGCTCCCGCGCCGCCGCGTCCAGCCCCGGCCCCCGCCGCTCCCCGCACGGCTCCGCTGGCCCCTCCACCCCTGCAGGCATCGCGGGGGGTGTCAGGGGGTGCTTTTGGGGAGGTGGGGAGGGATGAGAAGGGGACAGGGTAACCCAGGGATGAGGTGGAAGCAGGGATGGGGGTGATATGAGGTGTGTCAGAGATGCAGGCGGGGGGGAATGGGGGTGGTTTGGGGTTGTCCAACAAGTGTGGGGGGGAGGTGGGAGTTTCCCAGGGATGGAGGAGGGGGAATGAGGGTGATTTAGGGGTGTCTCATGGATGGAGGGAGCTGGGTATGCTTAGAAGAGCAGTTTGGGGGTGTCCCAGTGACGGGGAGGGGGGCGCTGGGAACGGTTTGATGGGGTGGGAGGGGGCTCAGAGCAGGTTGGGGGTGTCTCAGGGATGGGGAGGGGGGTGCTGGGAATGGTTTGATGGGGTGGGAGAGGGCTCAGAGCAGTTTGGGGGTGTCCCAGGGATGGGAAGCAGCCAGGAGCGGTTTGTGGGGGGGGGAAGGAATGAGGGTGATTTGGGGGTGTCTCAGGGATGGGGGGGGGCAGCCAGGAGTGGTCTGGGGTCTCTCAGAGATGGGGTTGGGGGTGTCCTAGGGGTGGGGGGGGACAACTGGAGCACGCTCAAGGATGGACATTCCCAGGGATGGGGGGGGCAGTTTGGGAGAAAGGAGAAGGGTTGGCCCCCCCCCACCAGCTCCAAGCACCCGGGATCAGCTCCGTGCCTCAGTTCAACCCCCAAAAAGAAAAAAAAAAACAAAGCAGGGGGGTCACACCAAGCCCCTACATCTGCAACATGCAACAACCAGCCCAAAGCACAGACTGGGGGGGTCAAGACCGAGCCCCCCCCACCCCAACACATCCCCTCCCTAAAGCCCCAACCAAGGGATGGGCATAAACCCCCCAACGACCACCGAGCTCCCACCCCCCCATCAAAGGACACACAGAGGCATCCGTGCCCCCCCCCCGCCCGCCCCGGCCGGAGGGGTACAGCAGCGGGGGGGGGGACCCCATCCCCACGCAAACAGGAAGGCAGGGGCGGGGGGCACGCGCTGCATGCTAATGAACCCCCCCCGCCGCCCCCCCCCGCGGCTGCACGTCGGGCACTGACGTGTGCCCGGGACGGACCCACGGACGTCACCGTGCAGCGAGCTCGGGTACCCACCCCCCGGGCTCTGTCAGCTCCCCCCCTCCAGGACAGCACGTTCCAGCCCCCCCGTTGCCAGCAACACCCCCCCCCCTCCACTGCCAGCCCCCCTCAACCAGCCAGCCCCCTTTACCCAGTGCCATGCTGCACTCCCCAGTGTCAACCCAGTCCCCACCAGTACCAGTGAGCACCCCCAATATGAACCAGCTCCCCCATAAGCAAACCAGTCCCCCAGTGCTAAGCAGCTCCCCCCTCAACATGCAGGAGGGGCCATGGGAACCTCCATCCCCCCCCCCCACCAAATCCCAACTGACCCCCCCACCCAGGTTCTCTCAGTGTGGGGGCGGCGGGGGGCAGATTTGGGGAGGGGGAGCACGCCGGGGTGCCCCCGTAGCTCCCCCAGACCTGAGAGCCCCCAAAGATTACAGGGTGACAAAACCATCCCAGTGCATGTTGGGGTGCATTGGGGGGAGGGGGGGGTGACAGTACCCGGTGGGGGGGGACTAAAAATAGCCCTGGGAGGGGTCAGCCCAGCCCTGGCCAAACCTACACTTAGGGGCTCAGAAGTGGCTTCGGGCTGGCAAGGGGCCGTGGCCACCACCCCGCCCTGCTGGGCCACCACCCTGCAGGGGGGCCACCACCCTGCAGGGGGGGCAGGGGGTAATGGGGGGGGTCCAGGACCCTCCCAGTAAGCCCCGATCCATTGGGGTGGGCAGCATCATCGTCAGTAGGGTCCCCCCTTTCTTGCACACCCGCCCTGGTGCAAGGAGAGCGGCTCTGTCCCTTGCACGTCTGTGCACACTCGTGCAAGGAGAGACAAGGCCGTGCACACCCGCGCAAGGAGGGCTGGTCCTTTCGCACGGCTTCGCGTGAAGAGAGCGTCTCTCCTTGCACACCCATGCACACTCGTGCAAGGAGAGCAGCTCATGCAAGGAGAGCGGCTCTCCCCCTTGCACACCCATGCAAGGAGAGCAGTTCTCCCCCTTGCACACCCATGCACAACCGTGCAAGGAGAGCAGTTCTCCCCCTTGCACACCCGTGCACACTCATGCAAGCCAACCCGGAGGGCAGTTCTCCCCCTTGTAAGATGCTGGGGGGGCCACATCCCAGGTGCAGCTGCCCCCATGGTAGGGGAGAGCCCCGGGACACACACACATGCACAACTAAAATGTCCTGACGCTTGGGGACAGCACCCTTGGGACAAGACTGAGGCCACGGGTGCGATGGCATCAGGGTGGGGGGGGGCCAGGACCCCCGCCCAGCACTCACCTGGGGCGGGGAGGGCGGCGTGGAGCTGGGTGCGGGACAGGAGCTCCAGCGAGGGCTCACGGCCGGACCCCCCCTCTGCAGAGAAACAGCCGTCCCCCCCCGTCACCGGGCTGCAGCATCGCGGCGAGGGGGCACCCCGGGGCATACCCCCCTCCAGCCTCAGCCACCCCCCCTCTCCAGCCTCAGCCCCCCCCATGCCTCAGCACAGGGGAGTTGCCGGAGCGTTCCCAAAGCTGGGGGCGAGGGAAGCGGATGTGGCCCCCGCCATGCTGGGCAGGGTGGCCCCCCCTCACCCACAGCCACCCCGCGGTGCCCCCCCCTCCCCGCCTCGGCCGGGCTCTTCTCGCCGGCGCCTGGAAATAGCCGGCGCACGGGAGGAGCCGGCTATAAATAGGGCAGCGTGCCGGGGGGGCCACGACGGCTCTCGTGGGAGCCGGGGGGGAGCACTGAATGCGTGTGTCCCCCAGGACCCCCAGCTGCACCCTCAAACTCGCCCTGAGATTTGGGGATAGGGCTCGTCCCTGCACGGGGAGGGGGTCCGCGCAGGGTTGGCATCCCCATGAGGCCCCCCCCATCCCACTCCATCCCCGCCGAGCCCCTAATTGCTGGGGACGTTAATCCGCATCAGCGCTGCCAGGAATAAAATCTGGGTTATCTTGGTGGGGGGGGTCAGCCCCCACTCCGGGAAAGTGAAGGCGAGCAACTCCCCCCCCGCCAAGACCCCCCACAGCCCCCCAGTGGGAGCCCCTTGTGGGGCTCGGGGTCCCTCTAAAGGGGGGGTCACAAATACGTTTCCTGCCGGATCAGTGACCCGAAGCCGCTCAGCCTTGAGGAGGTGACAATGGGACAATGCTGGGGCGCCCCCCCACCCCGCCACGGGGATGAAGACCCCCCCCCCCCACCTCAACTCCTTGCACCCCGCCAGCGCCGCTCGGGCCGTGCGTAACCCCCCCGGCCGGCAGCAGCCACGTTTATTTACCAGCGCCTTAATCCCAAGCCGAGACTTTTAATAGCCGGGATATTTATGGCCTGCCCCCCCCCCCGGCCCTGAGCGCCCCCCCCCCCGGGGTGCTTTGGGGCTTGACGTCAGCCCGGCTATTTCTGGTGCCGCCGGCGGGCAGGAGGCCACGGGAACGAGCCCTCCCGGCGACCAGACCCCCCCAGCCGGCACCCCAGGAGGTGCCACATCTGTGGGATGGGGAGGGGGACACCCTCAGGGGATGAGGGGGCAGTGGGGACCCCCCCCAGGGTGGCTGGAGGGGAGCAGGGTGTCTGCAACCCCAGGCGTGGGACCGTCACCCTGGGGATGCTCAGCTCCTGCAGGACTCCCGGCACAGCCCTTTTGGGGTGCACACGGGGAAGGGGTGACAGTGGAGAGGACGAGCACCCCAAGGGCAACCCCCAGGATGAGGGGACACAGTCATGGCCCCAGGGGGACACACACAAACGGCTGAGACCTGCCCAACTCATCGCGGCAGTCGAAACAGCCTCACCTCACAAAGGGTCCTCAAAATCCGTGTGCGTGTGTCCCCCCCCCGTCCCTCCCCGCCCAGGCTCAGCCCCGGCTGGATGGGACCCCCGGGAACGCGCCGCGGGGCCAGGCCATGTCCCCGTTGCCGCCGCGCCGCGTGCCAGCCCCGTGCCAGGCACAGCTGGGCACTGCTCCAGCCCCCCCACCGCTCCAAAAATACCGGCTGGCGGCAACACCAGGGCTGGAGGGGGGAGCTGGGGACAGAGGGGACACGCACACCCCTCCCGGTCCAGAGGGCGAGTGCCCCAGCTCCATCCAGCAGGATCGCGGGGGCTCTGCCATCATCATCCCCCCGTGCCTCAGTTTCCCCTCCTGAGCAGCTGTGGGGGCTACCGGAATTCCCACCGGGCTAATCACAGAGTGGCATTGACAAGGAGCCAGTGGGCACAGCCCCCCCACCACGGGGGTGTCACCGAGCGGACCCCCCCCCCGCATGCCGGGGTTCCACAGAGATGCCAGATTTCACCCCTCAAGGAACCAAAGCAGCCATCGCCGCGTGTCACCGCGCCACAACCTGATCTCCCTGCCTCAGTTTCCCTCCCATCACAGTTTGGGGGCGTGGGGGCACTGGGGTTCCCGGGCGGTGCGGCCCCCAGTAGCCGTCACAGCCCCCGGTTGCCGGCGCGGTGCCCGCCGCCACTCGGCACGCGCCCGTCTCGCACGGTGACACCCACGCGGGCGCTAACAAGCCGCGGTGACGGTGGGCGCGCGGCGGTGATGTGTCGGGTCAGGCGTCGCCGTGGCAAGTCGTGTGCGTGTGTGTTGTCCCCCCGTCTCGCCAACACCCGATGGGTGCTGGGGGGTCTCCGGTGGGGACCTGACCCCCGTGTCACAGGGATGACGCCCGGGTGGATGCAGCTCCCCCCTCCTCCACCCTGGTGTCCCCAGGTCTCACCTGCATCGCTCTGGGGGTCCATGGCGGCCGGAGGGTGACAGCGGTGGCGGGGGGGGCACGGAGGGGGGGCTGTCCGGTGAGGCCGTCAGCGCCGGGTGGGGTGCTGGGGCTGCGCCCCCGCTGTCGGGGAGCCCTGCGAGACCAAGCACCCTCGTCAGCACCCCTGGCCCCCACCCTGCCTGGTGCCCCCCCTTCTAGAAACGCCCCCCACTTCTCCTTCATCCCCTGAGCATCTGCTGTGCCCCCCCCCCCATCAGCATCCCATGGCAGGACGTGGCCCCGCTCCCAAATGGGACCCTGGGAGGGGGGTCAAAGGGATTTGGGGGGGGCTCAGGAGTGTCACACAAATCCCTGCAGGAAACGAGGGGGTACTCCTCCCACGGGGACACGGGTGGGACCCAGCCCCACGGCAGTGGCATGCGGGGAGGCGAGGGCACGGACACGGGGGGCTGGCGAGGCCCCCGCGGTTCTGCAGACGTGTCCTCCCTCCTGCAAAGCATCGCCCCGAGGAGGGGGGGGTCCGAGAGGGGCCACGCGTGGGGACCACGCTCGGCTGCCCAGCGGCGCGACAGACCCCACGGAGCGGGATGCGGGGTAAAAGCAGAGCGGGGGGGGGGGGGGGGGCTACGAACAGCCCCGAGCCCGGCGCGGTGCAAGGGCCCCCCCCCCCACCCGCAAACGACCCGCGCTGCGGTCCCGCCGCGCTGCCGCACGGCCCCCCCCCACCCGCAAACTCCCCCCCCCCCTCCATATTCCACGTCCCTTCCCCTCTCCCCAGCCCCACAGGCGTCCCCCCAACACCACGCAGCCCCCCCAAGAATACACGCGACACCCCCCCCGCTATTGCACGGCTCAAACCTCGTTGCAAACCCCCCCTCCCGATGCAAACCCACCCCCCCAGCTCCGTAGCCCCCCACCCCATTTCCCTGCCCCCTCCCCACCTCCCGCCCGTCGGGGCGCCCCCCCAGCACTGCACGACCCCCCGCTCCCCATAACTGCACGTAGCTTCCCCCCACCCCTACTTGACCGACTCCCCCCCCACCCCGGTACCTGCGCGGTTCCCCGCCGCGCCGCCCCGCGCGCGCCCCGCCGCCCCTCCATCTTTGCCGCGGGGCCCCGCCCGCCCCGACAACAACATTCGGTGACGTCACTCGCCGTCACGTGACGGAACCCTGCGCTAAAAATAGCCTCCAGCCCTCCCCCCCACCCCTCCCCAAGCCCCTCCCCTTCCCCCCTCCCCGAGGGCGGGGCCGGGCGGGGCTTAAAGGGGCCGGGTGGCGGGTGCGGGCGTGCAAAGGGGGTGCGCGTGTGTGTGTCGGGGGGGGGCGGGGGGCGGGGCACGCGCGTGCACCGGTGACACGCGTGGGAGAGCGTGCGCGTGCGATGGCGCGTGTGTGACACGCACGAGCATGTGCGTGATCTGGGCGCTGGCGTGCGATGGTGGCAGCGTAAGTGTGCACCACAGGCTGGTGTGCAATGACACACGTGTGGGCGTGAGCGAGTGTGCAGGAGCACATGGCTGAGTGTGCGTGCACCACGGGCTGGTGTGCAAAGACATGCGCGTGCGTGCACCACAGGCTGGCGTGCAAAGACACGCGTGTGCATGCACCACGGGCTTCTGTGCAAAGACATGCGCATGCGTGCACCACGGGCTGGTGTGCAAAGACACGTGTGCATGCACCAGGGGCTGGTGTGCAAAGACACGCGTGTGCGTACACCACGGGCTGGTGTGCAAAGACATACGTGTGCGTGCACCAGGGGCTGGTGTGCAAAGACACGCGTGTGCGTACACCACGGGCTGGTGTGCAAAGACATACGTGTGCGTGCACCACGGGCTGGTGTGCAAAGACACGCGTGTGCGTGCACCACGGGCTGGTGTGCAAAGACACGTGTGTGCGTGCACCAGGGGCTGGTGCACTTCAACGTGGGTGCACGCACCATGGGCTGGTGTGCAACGATGTGTGTGTGAGCACATAGTAAATGAGTGTGCAATAGCACACACCTGAGCGTGCACGCACCATGGGCATCACAACAACATGTGTGGGCGTGCACCATGGGCTGGTGTGCGATGGCACACGTATGACAGCACGTGTGTGCTACAGCACATATGTGCTGTAAATTGGCATGTAACAGCACGCACACACGACAGCCTAGCGTGCAATGGCACACTTGTGAGCACACTTTTGGAGCGGTGTGCAATAGCACACACGTGTGCCACGGGCTGGAAGGCAGCAGCACACACGTGTACCCGTGCAAGAGGCTGGCGTGCAACTGCTTTTGCACACGAATGCACGTGTGAATGCTCGTGTGTGACAAGCCACCAGGGAATCATGTGTGTAAGCACACCTGTGACACAAGGTGCACAACAGCACAGTGTGCACAGCAGCCGCTGTGCAACTACACACGCGTGTGCAAGCACGTGCAACAGGCTGTCGTGCAGCCTCGCACACGTGTGGGTACACGCAGGGGGTTGGCAGGCAGCACGAGGGGCTAGGGCACCACTACATGCGTGTGCACACGCGTGTGCAAGACACACAGCGACACACGTGTGCTAGACCCCCCGGCTGGCAGCACCTGCTTGTGCAATTGCACGCGCGGGTGTATGCGGGGTGGGGGGTGTCGGGAGGCGTGAACGTCGCCGAGGCCGCGGAAAGTCACATGCGTGTGCACGAGGGACAACTCGGGCGCGCACACGCGGGGAGGGGTGTGTGTGCCCCTTTAAGAGGCGCGGCCGAGGTCCTCCCCGCCCGTAGGGGGCGCGGCGCCCTTAAAGGGGACGCTCTCGCTCACTCCTCGCCCTGGGGTCGCGGGTTCGCGGCCCGGCCGGGCCCACTTCCGCCTCCCGGGCCGCACCGCTGCCATGGTAACGGGAAAGGGACCGGGGGGCAGCTTTGGGGTCCACTTGAAGGGATTCGGGGTCCCCCTATGGCAGGCCCAGCCCCAGGGGAGGCTTGGGGAGCGGAAGGCAGAGCCTCCGTTCCTCGGGGTCTCCCGGGCCCGGCGATGCGGGGGGAGCGGGGCGGCGGGGGGGGCCCTGTGTGACCGCTCCCCCCGCAATCCGGTTTCATTCCCGCCCGTCCCCGCAGGCCTGCCGCCTCCAGAAGCTGTTCGGGGCCGACGGGGACCTGGCGGATGAGGTGAGGGAAGGGGCGGCCCCGGCCCTGGAGAGGCCGCGGGGCCTGGCAGCACCCGGGGGGGCGGCCTGAGCCGGGGGGGGGGTCTGGGCGTTGGTGGCTCGTTAAGCGGCACTGACTCGTTAAGACGTGGCTCGGTGGTGGCTTTAATGCCGGGGGAGCAGGGGACAGGGTCTTGGTCACCCGCTGTGTGGGTCGGGAGGGAGGGAAGGAGGAGGCTGGGCCGGGGGCGCTGTGCGTGTCCCGGTGCCTTCTCGTCCCACAGGATTTTCTGTCCGCCGTGGAGGATGCAGAGAACAAGTTTGTGGTCCCCGGACACTTGTCACCGACCCCTGCCAGCGTGCCGGCCCCGGCTCTCCTCCCGCTGGGACCCCAGCTGGGTCATCGCTCTGGTAAACCCCCCGGGCTGCGGCCCCTCGCCGGGCAGGGCGAGCAGCCCATGGGCTGCCGGGGATCCCCGGCTGGGGGAACAGCCCCTCAGGATGAGCTGGACAACGACCTCTTCCTGGCTGCCTGCATGGAGCTGGAGGGGCCCGAGCTGCCGGGGGACACTGCTCGGCCATCCCCAGCCCTGTGGGAGAACCCTCCACAGATGGGCACAGAGCAGGGGAGCCCCCAGGAACAGGTGGCCCACAAGAAGCTACGAGTGGGAGGGGAGCTGGTCTCCCCTGGCCCTGGGGGGACAGGGGACAGGCAGGACCCTCCACAGGCAGCTCCCAAGCTGGTGCTGCGGCCCAGCGCAGCTGGCTCCTGTCCCCCCAGACATCCCACCCCCCTAGAAAAGCCAAACAGCTCCTGGGGCTCCGTCCCCGCTCTCAGGGGTCCAAACCCGAGGCATTTCCAAGCATCCCGGTGCCAGCCAGGAGCGAGCAGCTCCTCCGTGGGGCTGCCCCGGACCCCCACGGCGCAGGCTCCCTGGCAGAGATGCCCCCCACCCCGGCTGCCCTCCAGGCTCCCCGCCAACCCGCCGGCCTTGATGAGCTGTGTGGAGCCCCCACCAAGGCAGCCCCCCAGGCCAGCCTCGGGCAGCCTGCAGACACCAGTGGTCACCAACCACCTCGTGCAGCTGGTGACAGCGGCCAGCAAAGCGCCCGGGGGCTGCCCCTCGTCCCCCGCTGCAGGGGAAGACTCGCCGGTTCCCAGGGCCTGCCGGGATCCTGCCTCAGCAGGTGGGTGCAAGGGATGGGGCAGGATGAGATGGGAGCAGCTCACGAAGAGACGCATGACCCCAGACATCTTTCTCTTTCCTGTAAGCACGCTGGGAAGCTGCTGGATGAGATCCTTATTTCCGCTCCGCAAACTCCAGCTCATGGAGCCATGCCAAAGCCACGGACAGAGGTAACCCCCTGCTCCAGTGCAGGATATAAATCCTGATGCCTCTGCTGTGGGCAGTCCCCAGGCCGTAGCTTTCAGAGGGCAATTTTGGAAGGGGAGGGGATCCCTGGGGCTCCCCCTTTGCTGTGTCGGGGCCACAACATGTGCTGGCTCAGCTCCGGGCTGGTGACTGTGGTGTTCTGTGACTCCAGGGACTGCCCAGCTCCTCGCCACCCATAGAAGAGGATTTTGGGAAGGGCCCTTGGCTTGCCATGAAAACAGAGCTGGAGCTGGATGAGAGAGACCCCACCTGCTTCCTGAGGACCTACAGCGTGGTCATGGTGCTGCGGAAGGTGAGGGTGGCATTGGCCCCGAGGACTCGGCTTCCCAGCTCTCCCCTTGCTCCTTGGAGCTGTTTCCAGGGCTGGGCATCAATGTGGGGAGGGCGCTGAGACAGGACTGGCTGCAGATGTGCTGTGGCTCTGCAGGGCTGCCCTCAGGGACACTGGTGTGACGAGAGTCTTTGCGTTCAGGCAGCCTTGAAGCAGCTCCCAAAGAACAAGGTCCCCAGCATGGCGGTCATGATCAAGACCCTGACCAGGACCAACGTTGATGCTGGCGCCGTGTTCAAGGACCCGACCGGTAAGCGTGGCCACGCTCGTGCCCAGGTCGAGTTGGGGGTCCTGGCCATCGCCGCTCCCCATGGCTAGCGGGTCCCCTCGTCATCTGCAGGAGAGATGCAGGGCACGGTGCATCGCTTGCTGCTGGAAGAGAGACAGAGTGAGCTCAGGCCTGGCTCAGTGCTACTCCTGAAGCAGGTAGGAGGCGCAGAGAAGGATCTCTGGCAGCGCCGAGGTGTTTGGGGCTGTTCCTGCAGTGAGCACTGCTAATCCACGGTCACAGTGCCAAGATACTGGGCTCACACCCCAGGAAAATGGGACGAGGGGCTCCTATGGCTCCTCCCTAGACTGCAGCCGGTTCTGACCCACTGCTCTGTCCTTGCAGGTGGGCGTCTTCTCACCCTCCCACCGCAACCACTACCTCAACGTCACCCCCAACAACCTCCTCAAAATCTACCCGCCAGAGCCTGAGGGCAGTTCCTCGCAGCGGTCACCAGCACGGCAGGAGGTGAGGGAGGGCAAGGTGCTGCCAGACCTGGAGGGACAGGGCTGCTGGGGACACCCCAAGGGTCTTACCAGGGTGTCTGGACTGTGGGGACCCTCAAGAGCAACTGGGGAGGAAGGGGGAAGCTTGGGAAGGATGGATAAATCCTCTTGTGACCCCTCAACAATTAATCTCTGCTGGGTTTTGCAGACTGGGCTACTCCCAGACCACCCAGCACAGCTTCCCCCAAGTGTCCCTGCCCCTGGGGACTGGGGACAATCGAGGACCGGCAGTTACAGCACGGAGCAGTCTTCTGGGGGCTTCTCCCTGTGCCTGCAGAGCTCTGGGCCTGGGCAAGAAAAGCCAGTGGAAGCTGATGGCTGTGACATGGGTGAGTTGGACCCACTCTGAGCAGGGAGGGAAAACTCCGTGTCCTGCATAAAACCTGTCCTGGGGGGGGGTTGGGCAGGATCTCCACTCCCCTCTAATGCCAAAGGAGGGGTCTCGTCCTGGTGTGTGAAGTAGATTCCTCCTCTCTACACATAACTTGAGTGTTTCATGCTCCCTGTGTCCATGCAGATGACCTAGACGGACTCCTGGGAGAGCTGCCTGAGGATTTCTTCTCCCCTGCGGCCCAAGCTGACTGCTGCTGACCTCGGGGAGCTGTGGCACGGCTGCAGGGCCAGGGAAACGGTTGCCATTGGCACGTCTCGGGCTGCACTGCGGCCCAGCGAGGAGACCGAACAAGCAGGCGACGTGTGGGCTGCTCGCCTGTTCCTACCTCTGTGTGTTTGTTGTGTTTTGTTCTGGAGCTGGGGGTGGCCCAAGGAGTCTCGGGTGGACACAGCCTCAGCGCCTGTCCCCCCTCCTCTGAGTGGGCTGGCCCCTCTCAGCTCTCAAACCTGCATTAAAGGGCTGTTCTGTCGCTGCCTCACCTTGTCTGCTCATGTGTCGCTGTCCCCTCTGCCACTGCAGCCAGCTGTGCCCCTCTGTCCCCTCTCTGCTCAGCTGCAGCACTCCAAAATTTTCCTCTACGGGAGTCGCCACTCTTCCTCTCCCATCCTGGGCACAAGGTGCTGTAAACCACACCCCCATGCTCTTTCACAGCTTCAGCCCAAGCCCTGCGAAGTTTTGGGGGTCCCCATGGGTTTGTCCCCCAACTCGCACCCACCAAGAGGTTAAACTCCCTGGCAGCCCTGCACCAGCGTGACTCTGTTTACCACCCCAGGGGGAGTTATTTATAGGGCAGCCTGGCTTGGGCTCTTGATTCAGCATTTGTGCGTGGGGCACAGCCCTATTTATAACCCCCCGGCCGGGCGCAGGAAGCAGCTCGCTGCCCCCTCAAGCCTCCCCTTGCCCTCACAGGGTGCCCATGGCTCAGGAAACCTTCACCTTCACCTCCACCGCCTTGCGCTCGCTGCGGCTTCAGCGGGAGCTGCTGGAGCAGGATGATCGCCGGCGAGCCCTGGCGTGGGAATCAGCCACGCGCCGGTTCCTGCCCACGAGCTCCCGGGCCCCCTTGGCTCCTTCCCGCCGACCCCAGTACTGCCGGGACCCTGCTGTCCACAACGCCCTGTACGCAGGGGACCTCCTGCGCATCAAGAGCATATTTAAGGACGAGACCACTGCGAACCTGGTGATGGAGACGGTCAGCGAGGAGCTGGTGTGGTCGCCCGAGCAGGGTATGGAGCCAGGGGGGCTGAGGGGGGAGTCCTGTAACAGTAAAATAACGGGACTGTGCAGGGCGAGGAGTGATGGGTGAGATGAGGGGGTGAGAGGGAGGAGGGCTGGCTGCTGATTTTGGGGGTGGTGGGACAGGGACCCCCTAGGGAAAGTGCATGAGGAGATGGGGGGAATGTGACAATCCTGGTCCTGCTCCTAGCGGGGCTTTTGCTAGCAGGTGGGGAGATGTCGAGTTTCACAACTGGGCTATGGTGCAGTGCAAGGGGTGGGTGGACACGGGTGCCCCCCCTTCCCTGACCTAACACTTCCCCCCTATGCCCCCTGCAGGGCTGTGGGTGTTGAGCCCCCGCCGCCAGCAGACCTCGGCGCTGCGCATCGCCGCCTCCCGCGGCTACGGCGACTGCGTCCGGCACCTGCTGCTGCGGGGGGCCGAGGTGGACGCGGTGGTGGGGGGCCGGGCCCCTCTGCACGACAGCGCGGCCGCCCCTCGCCCCGACTGCACCCACCTGCTCCTTGCCTTCGGCGCAGACCCCAACCTGCTCAGTGCCGAGGGCTCGGCCCCGCTGCACCTCTGCACCACGCCCGACAGCCTCCCGTACGCCACGCCCCCTGCCACGCCCCGACCCACGCCCCTGCCATGTCCTTGTCACGCCCCTGCCACGCCCCGCGGCTGCCTGGAGAGCTCTGCCCCTGGGCGGGGCAACTCTGCAGGGCTGGGCCCGGCTGGGTATGCTGGGGCCCACCCACTTCATTTGCATATCGGACCACGCCCACCGAATCTGCATGTCAGGCTCCGCCTCCTCAGTCTGCACACTCAGCCCCGCCCACACACCCCTCCCGCCTGCAAAGCTCCTCCCACACGCTGAGCCCCGCCCACAGAGGTGGCTCATCTGCATGTCAGGCTCCACCCCCCCGCCAAACCACACCCACCACTTCCAAACACCAATAGAGAAACCCTCTCCCAGCTAAGCCCCGCCCCAAACACCAACCACACCCAAAGGAAGCCCCGCCCCCAAGCTAAGCCACGCCCCAGAGCAAACCACACCCCCTCTAAACCAATCCCCGCCCTTCCAGGGCTCCCTCGTGGGACCCCCCTGGTTGCAAACCCACCCTGCAGCACCCTCCTCATGGTGGCGCTGGGGATGGCCCTGGGATTGGGGCTCGGGGGACCCCAAGGGGGTGATGGGGGGTCCCCAGCTCACCCCTGTCCCATGCGTGTGTGTGTGTGTGTGTGTCCCCTCCCAGGTGCGCGGAGCTGCTGCTGGCGCACGGCGCGCGGGTGGACCTGGGGACGCGGGACCGGCAGGTGACGGCGCTGCACGTGGCCTCGCGGCAGGGGCTGGTGGCCCACGTGGAGCTCTACCTGCGCCACGGCGCTGACCCCGGTCGCCGCACCCGCCAGGGCGAGACCCCCCTCAACGCCGCCTGTGCCGCCGCCGAGCGTCCCGAGGACTCCCAGCGGTACTACCAGGTGGCCGAACGGCTGCTGGCGGCCGGCGCCGACCCCGGGGCCGCCGGGCGGAAGGACCACACGCCCCTGCACAACGCCTGCGGCAACGGGCAGCCCCAGCTGGCGCGGCTGCTGCTGCGGCACGGTGCCAACGCCACCGTCCCCAACTGCGCCGGCTACACCCCCATGGACTGCGCCCTTCAAGCCGTCGACGAGTACCGGCACCAGCGCCCCGAGGAAACCATCGCCCTCCTCCTCAACCACGGTGCTGGGCCCGTCCACCCCAAGGTGGGTAATTTGGGGGGGGCGATGGGGTCACAGTGTCAGCCTTGGGGATGGGGGTGTCCCCTCCTCGGTGACATGTCTCCGTTGGCAGATGCTCAAGTTCTGCTGCCGGCACCCGCCGGCGCTGGAGGTGGTCCTCAACGCCTACGACCGCATCCCCGCTGCTGAGAGCTGGGTGGGGGCCGTGCCCCCAGAGCTGTGGGAGGTGAGGGGGCGCCCTGTCACATCTGTGTGTGTCCCCCTCCCCATCGCAATCACCCTCATCCCTGTGTCCCCCCCGTCCCCATCCAGGAGCACCGGGATTTCTACGCCTCGGCGGTGCGCATGGCCAGCCAGCCCCGCCGGCTGCAGCACCTGGCACGCTGCGCCGTCCGCAGGCACCTCGGCCCCCGCTGCCACACCGCTGTCCCCAAGCTGGCCCTGCCTCCCCCCCTGCGCCGCTACCTCCAGCTGCCCCTCGAGGGGCTCATCTCCTGAGGGCGAGGGGAACGACACGAGGAGGGAGAAGCTTGCGGATCCGTGTGTTCCCTGCGTTGAGTGAATAAAAGATGTGGCAGAGGTGGCTCTCGAGGTGGCTCCTTCCCCACGGGGACCGATGGCGCAATGACCACCGCATGGGCTGGGACTGGGGGGACCAGCGAGGCGGGGGGGGTATGGCTGGAGGTGCTGACAGGCCCCAGGGAGGTGACACAGAGGCCCTGGCAGACTTAGTGCCGGTGGGGGAGGGAGGTGGCAGGCCCCGGGGAAGTGACAGCCAGGCCCTGGGCGGGGGGGACACAAGGCCCCGCCCTACACAGCAGCGGCCGTGGCTCCGCCCTCAGACCACGCCCCCTCGCCTAGACCACGCCCCCTCGTCCAGACCACGCCCCCTCGTCCAGACCACGCCCCCCTCCCCGGCCTGTGGGCGTGGCCCGATGGCTCCTCCCTCCCTCCTCGCGCCATCAGCGCGCGCCGGACCACGCCCAGTGGGCGGAGCTTGGCGGCGCGGCCCGTGACGCGTTACGTGCGCGACCGCGGCTTCTCCTCCCCCCGTCCCCCCCCCCTTCCCCCTCCCCCCGGCGCTGCCGCTGTGACGTGGCGCTTCCGGCGCGCGGGCGGCGGCGGGACGCGGTGAGTGCGGGCGGGGCCCACCGCGACCCCCCCCCCCCCCCCCCGGTACCCCCGGGCCTGGCAGGGACCCCCCCCGGGACCCTCCTCGGGACCCCCCCGGGCCTGGCAGGGAGGGCCCGGAACCCTCTGGGCCTCCCGAGACCTCCCCGGGCCCGGTAGGCCCCCCCGGGCCCCTCCTCCCGGGACAGCGCAGGCCTCACCGGGACCCCCCGGGCCTGGCAGGGACCAGCCCCCACCCCCGGGCCTCCCGGTGCCCGCCCCCCCCCCGGGAGCTGTTCCCCCTGACCCCGCCGGGACCGACTCACCGCCGTCCTGCCCTGCTCGGCCCGGCCTCGGCCGCTCCCCCCGCCCCTTTTCAGGGGATTTAACTCCCCGTCCCGCCCCCGCGGGGGTTTTGCCCCTTCTCCGGGCAAGGAGAGAACCGGGAAGCCGTTAACCCCCGCTGACGGCCTTCCCTCCGCTCCCTCCCAGGAGCGGGGCAGGTGCTTGGGCATGGGCTGAGCACCGAGGGCCTTCGGCAACCGGGACTCTCTGCCGGCCCCGGGAAGGTAAAGGCGGCCTCGCTGAGCGTGCGGCTCCTTCTCGCCCTGGCCGTGGTAATCACAGGTGCCGTGCTCCTAATTGGGAACGATAGCATCGCCCTCCTCCCAGCGGGGACCAGGTAATTACTCTCAAGCCACCAGTTCTGCCTCCTCCCAAGAAATCCCGGCTCACCCCCCGCGGCCAGGGGGGTGTCCCCCAGCCGTCACCCTGTCCCCGGATTTTGCTGCTTTGCTATCTCAGTAACGAAAAGGAAACGCCTGCAGTAAAGAAATCCTTCCCTCCAGCTCTTTGTGTGGCGGAAGCAGTGGCAGGATTTAATTTAAAGCCAGACGTGACCGCAGAGCAGCCCTGAGGGTCCCCACGGCTGGTTCGTCCCTGGCACGGGAGCTTTGAGGTGTGGGAAGTGATCTGCCAGGCTGAGGGCGGGAATCCCGGCTCCTCCAACCCCCTCTGGAGATGGAGCCCCCCGCCGCCACCTTGATCCGAGGGGTGGGGGATGAGGTGACAGTGGCGGTCGGCGTTGTGGTGCTGGTCCTGGCTCTGGTCCTGGCGTGGTTGTCCACCTACGTCGCTGACAGCAGCCACCAGCTCTTGGGAACGATCGTGGCGGCGGGCGACACGGCTGTCATCCGGCTGGGCCCCGTGGAGCGGTATGTGGGGACGGTGGGGGCGGCCGAAGCGCCGGAGCCCCCCAGGGTCGCCGAAAACGCAGAGGAGAAAACAGAAGAGGAAGGAGGAGCGGCCTCAGGGCCGGCAGCAGAGCAGGGGGATGGCAGCAGCGCCTTCGACCCCGGTCTGGAGCAGCTGCTGGACATCCAGAGCTTGCCCAAAGGGACCTCGGCCGCTGAGCCCAGCCCGGGGGGACCTCCCGCCCCAGCGGGGGATGATCTCTGCTCCGGCCTCATCAAGATCCGGCTCAAATTCCTCAACGACACGGAGGAGGTGGCTGTGGTCCGGCCCGAGGACACCGTGGGGGTACTCAAGAGGTCAGTCCCGAGGGGGAGGGGGGACATGAGGGAGCGCTGCCTGTTTGCAAACGCACACCGGCCCCCATCCGCGGCTCTTTTCCCCCCACCCCTGTATGAACAGCCCTCTGCCCAAGAACAGCGGTGGGTTTTCATCCCTGCTGTGCCGCTACCACCATGCTTTGCTGAGAGATCCCTACAAAAACCACAAGGAGGGGCCAAGTATAAAATAAATTTAAAAGACAAGAGGGCACGTGGCAGCGGTGCCAATCACTTCCCCCGAGTTGGGACCCTCCAAATTTCTTCTCCCCCAGCCCAGGGTCTCTTTAGGCGCTTGGCTGAGCCCCCTCTCTGACCTCTTAACTTCTTCCGCAGCAAATATTTCCCGGGCCAGGAGAGCCAGATGAAGTTCATCTATCGTGGGCAGCTGCTGCAGGACCAGGGCCGGACCCTGCGCTCGCTCCACATCACCGACAACTGCGTCATCCACTGCCACCGCTCCCGCAACGCTGCCCTCACCGCCCTGCCCGCCCCCAGCGCCACTGCCGCTGCCCCCCCCGGACGCCAGCGGCCTCCCCCTCAGCGTGGGGAACCTGCTGGTCCCCGCTGTCATGGTGGTGCTGGCGGTCATCTGGTATTTCCGCATCAACTACCGGCAGCTTTTCACCGCCCCGGCCACCGTCTCCTTGATCGGCGTCACTGTCCTCTTCAGCTTCCTGGCGTTCGGGATGTACGGACAGTAGGGACTCGACCGGGAGGTGCCACCGCGGCGACCGGTGCCGGCACGGCAAGAGCTTGGCTCGTCCTTCCCAGCCTCGTTGCCGGACTTTGCCCCACCCGCCCCCACTGGAGCCGTCTCTGGGGCAGGATCAAGGCTCGGGCGGGTTTGAGCTCGGGGCCCTGCGCCACAACAGGGGCCACAGCTTCCTGCTGGAGACTTTTTGAAAGCAAATAAAAGGTGTCGCATCAGGCCAAGCGCTCGCCTTCCTGCCCGCGGGGTGGGGGGAGGGCAGGGGGTTACTTTTCAAAACAGCCTGAGCGTGGATTGTTGGTAAATCGAGCAGTAGGGGCGAGGAGAGGAGGCAAGGTGCCCGATGGCCCTGGTAAATGAAGCACCACTAATTAAGCAGCCACGAGCCAGGGGTACCAAGTCAAGATGCAGTTTTATTTACAGGGGCAGCCACAACCCACTATAGGACACACAGACCTTACAACTACCCGTACGGGGACGCAGGGAGGGGGGTATGGGGTGGGTACGGGGGGGTTTACGTGCGCAAAAATACAAGTCTCAAGCCCAGGAGGGCCCCAGGCAGCTGCTGGCTCTGCCACATGGGCGAGGACACAGACCTGGGGGGGGGGGCAAGGGGGGGTCACAATCAGCCTCCGCAGCCATTTAGGCTCCTTGGACCCCAAATTGTGGCCTCTCAGCTCGAGGGGCTCAGGCTGTGTGTGTCCCCACACACACCAAATCCGTGTGCCCTCCCCAGGTGGTGTGAGGTGTGGGGGGGCCCCCGGGTGGTCCCCCGAGTTTCTGGGTGCTGGGACCTCCCCCACTCAAGCCCCGAGGCACGCGAAGGCCAGCTTGGCGTGCTCCCATGGCCAGTTCTCCCCCCCAGCCCCAAAGCTGTGCCGGGAGCTACCACTGACCACAGCAGGGAGGGACCACCTTGGGGGGGGGGGGGGTGTCTATAAGCAGCTGTGGGGCCCCCCCGAAGCAGTTTGGGGTGCCCAGGGCTCTGTGGCCACCCCCCTCCCCCAACTTGCCACAGCACTTGCCTTTAGCAGCAGTTTTAAAACAGTAGTGAATCCAGAGTCGAGAGCACCATAAATTTGCGAGACCCATCGAAAGGAGTAGCTGCACCGCTACGGAACCTTGGGCGGGGAGGGGGGGGAGAGCAGCTCCACCCCACCCCCAGGGACACAGAGCCACCTTGGGGTGTCAGGCAGCCTTTGAGGGGGGGTACCACAGAGGGGACTGAGCCAACCCCGTCCCTGCGATGGACAACAGCCGGGGGGGGGGGGGTGTTATCACTGGGCTGGGGGTGAGCAGGATCCAGCCAGAGGGACCTGACTCCCCCCCCAGCAAAGATGGGAGCCTGGGGAGGGGTACAAACACCAGCCAGAGCTGTTGGGGGGTCTCAGAAGACCCCCCTGGACTGCAGCAGCAGGTCCTCAGGCATGCAGGGACCGGGATGCAGAGCTGTACCGGGGGTGTGAGGCATGGCGGGGCGGGGGGGGGCCTCTGCCTCGAAGCAGGGCTGTGTGTCCCCGCCAAGTCTGCTTTCTGGCTGGGGGGGAGTACGGTGCATTTCCCAGCCCCGTCAGGCACACAGGGTGTCCCTGCTAGGTCAGGGTCCCCCCTCCCTGCGGCCACAGCTCTGCACATGCCCCCCGGAGGAACAGCCCCAGCCACAAAGGATTCGGCACGCCGAACCCCCCGCCCTGTGCACCCCAAATACTCCCCAGCAGCCGAATGCAGCTGCTCACAGGACATCTGGCACGTGGGGGGTCCCCACTTACCTCCTCCGAGCAGGATAAAGCCCCCCCCACAGCATGCTCTCCCCATCCTGAGCCAGCCCGACCAGCGAGCGCCAGCCCGGGGCACGGAAAGTGGGGGCAGCCCCAGGCTGGGGAGGGGGAGCTCACCCTAAACCCCTGGAACACAGAGAGATGTGGGTCCCCGCCTGCCCTGGGGGGCCCCAGGCGTGTGTGCCCCCCTCCCTGCTGGGGTAAGGGTGCTCTGGAAGAGCAAGTGTGGGAGGGGGCACAGGTGTTTTTTGGGCAGGTGGTGGGAAGGAAAAGGGGGAGGGTTGTGCCCCCGTTTCTGAGTGAGACACCCCCTGACGGGAGCCCCACGTACAAAAACTACGTCACAGAATAAATAGAGGCACCGGGGAGGGGGGAGGAAGGAAGGGGGGGGGTCCCAAATCCAGCATCCCCCCCTCCCCTCCGCTACCCCCTACAGCAATGGCCACATCCTCCAACGTCCACGCCCCGGCTACCCGCTTCGTGTCCGAATTGTGGGGCTGCCCCAGCCGGGGCAGGAGGGACTGCCCCGGCCCATGTCCGTCTGTCTGTCTGTCGTTCCCCCCCCCCCTCCCACCCCGCTGCCGCCCCATCAGCTCCGCTCAGTTGATGTCGTCGTAGATGCTGGGGGTGTGGGGCGCGGGGGGTTTGGGCTTCTTCTTCTTGCTGGAGCCGAGCCCCGGGGTCCCACTCACCAGCCCCAGGTGGGGCTTCTTCTTCTTGGTCTTGCGGGACTCCGAGTTGTTTGTACCTGGGGGGGGGACAGAGAAAAGGGAAGTGATGGGGCTGTTGGGGAACAGCTGGGCCAGCAGGAGGACCCCTAAAACAGAACGGGATCACTCAGGAAAATGTACCCAAAAATGTTCCCCCCACCCTGGGAAAGGGGGTGACAACACGTCCCAGAAGATGCTCCAGGGACAATTCGAGGTGGCTTTTGTCGCTCTGCCTGTCCTCTCTTGTGCTGGGGAGACCTCAGAACACCCCGTCCCGCCTGTGCTGCAGGAATTTTTGTCCGCCCCTCCCCGTTGTGTCCCTCCTGCCTTATCCAAACACTCACTGGCTTTCGAGGAGGCCGAGTCGGAGGGCGAGATGTCGGAGGAGCCGTCCCACTGCAGCCGGCTCATGATGGCCTGGCTCTCCGCCACCTCGAAGCTGTCGTTCTCCACGCTGCCCTCTGCCTCGGGCAGGGACCTGGGTTATGGGGGGGAAGGGGGCAGAGGTGTTATGGGGGGGTCCCCATCCCACCCAAACACAGAGGGGGAATGCCAGGGGCTTGACCCCACTCCTCAGAACCCGCCTGGGTTGTGCATCCCAACCCCAGCCCCTCCCAACCTCCCCAGAGGTGTCTCCTGTCCCCCCTCAGCCCAAGAACCCCCTGCAGTTCTCCCCCTCCATCTCTGTTGGCACTGGGGGGCCAGTCTTTGTCCCCACACCGGAATGGCGTCCCCAGGACCTTTCGGACCCCGCGTGCGTCCCCACTTACGCGGAAGGGCCGAGGAGGTAAACCCGCACCGATCTCCGCTGCTCATCCGTGTGCTGGGGACACCGCAGGGACCTGCCAGAGGAGACACGGGGCTCCACCAGGTGTTTTCTGTTTGCCCCCTCCCAGCTCCCATGTGGATTCAGGCACCCTGGGGACCCCCTCCAGAGCCCCCCCCTTGCTGGGCAGGGCGCTCTCACCTGGTGCACATCTTCTTGGTGTGCTCGGAGATGACCCCGCATTGCTGCGGAGAGAAGGGACAGGTGAGCGGGTGGATGAGCAGCCACGCGGCCCCCAGGGACCCCATTCCCAGTGACCCCCGACTCCCAGTTCTGTCCTGTCCCCCCGCCAAGGCAGACCAGCCCCCAGGCCACCACATTCCCCAGGGACGGAGGGGGTGTGCAGGGCTTCTCCAGGGGAGACGCGTGTATCCATCGCGGGGTTCAGAGCGTGAACGTCCCCGTGCCCAGCCCTGCCGGGATGGAGCTGAACCGTGAGAGACCCCAGGAGTCCTGGCCCCCACTCTTTGGGCTGGGGGGAGGCTTCCTTCACCTCCACCGGTGCCTCCCGACCCCCCCCCAGGCCACGCACCGTGGTGAGCAGCGTCCGCAGCTCCTCGGGGCCCAGCGTCTCGTAGTTGATTCCCGCCGAGTTGCTGTACTGTGGGGGGGGCACGGAGTGCAGGGGGGGGAGGTTAAGGACGGTGGGGGACAGGGACGGGGCCATCCCGGGGGGAGGGACCAGGCGCTGTGTCCCCCCGCCTCAGGCTCACCTTGAAGGGATCGGGGTTCCCGCCGATCTCGCCTGGAAGAGAAGAGGGGGTGAGGAGGGTCCCCAGCACCCCTCGCCCCGCCACCAGCCCCCCCAGGGGGAGCCCTGCCCCCGAGCGAGCCCCGCCCACCCAAGCCCCGCCCACCCATGTCGCCCCGCCCAATCCCCTGCTGGTCCCGCAAGTCCCGCCCCCCAAAAAGCTCCGCCCCCTTCGTGATGCTCCGCCCCCGGCCCCGCCCACTCACCATTTTTGTGTTTCAGGGACTTGGACCTGCGGGGCGAGTTGGGGTTCTGCAAGGAGAGGGGGGGCGTTAGGGGGGGCAAGGTGCGACCTCCCCAGCTCCTGAAACCCCCCGCGTCCCCCAACCCCCTCCCAGTGTCCCCCAGCCCCCCCCCCCCATGTCCCGCAACCACTCACCTTGTCCGATTTCCTCTTCTTTGCTATAGGGAAGAGACAGAGAAGGGACAAATTTTACCTTTTCTGCTAGATTTTGCCCCAGTTTAGCGATAGAGCAGGTGAGGCGTGTCCCCCACCCCTCAATGAGTTGGGGGGCAGAGCCCCTTGGCTGGGCTGGCACCCCCTTCACCTTTCTTCTCGGAGCCGTAGGACCAGTCGTTGTCGTTGATGTCGTCGTTGTCCTCCTGGTCACTCTCCGACTTGTTCATGTTGTTGCTGCTCGCGATCCTGAACGAGGAGGGGAAGGTCTGGGACCCACCACTGGAACCCCCCAGCACCCCTGGATCCCTCCTGTACTCCTCTCTGCACCCCAAATCCACCCCCCTAGCTCTGCTGTGCCCCCCTCCCCAGCAGTTCCAGCCCCACAGCATCCCCAGCAGCCACTGAGGGACAAGGGGGGCACAGAAGGGACAGGATTCCTGGCTTGTTTTTCCGGGGAGGGGAGGAAGCAGTGGGTCAGAGTGAGAGGAGCTGGAGGGGAGACTCCACAGTGACACCCTCACAACAAAAAACAAGTTGGGAGGAGAGCCCAGACACCCCCATTTCCATCCCAGGCTCATCAGTACTGAGATGGGGTTGCCCAAATCTTCCTTGCACCCCCCAAAGAGAAGAAACGCAGCCCCACAGCTTCAGTCCTCACCTCGTGCCTCAGTTTCCCCATGCAAAGGGGCAATTTTTTTGGGGGGGGAAGGTGTCCCCAGGCGCTCACCTGCGGTTGGCGATGCGGCTGCTGTTGCGGCCCATGCCCAGGCACTTCTCCAGGTGGGGGGCGAAGCGGGAGGCGGCGATGCTGCGGCTGCAGTTGGGGCACACGCACTCCTTGTTCTTCCACTGGTTGTAGACCTGCCCGAAGATGTCCACGCCGGGCTGGTCCACGATCTCTGTGGGAGGCAAAAATGTCACCAACGTGCCCCTCCCAGAAATGAGACCCCCCCCTTTGTTGCCTCCCCATCTCCAGTGCTTTGCTCTAGAGGGGGTCCCTTGGGCTGCCGGTCCCTTTCCAGACCCTCAGCTTGGCTTTGGGGGGCCAAAACCAGCAGTGATGTTGTTGGGGAGTCTCTCCTACCCCCCCACACCCAGCCGTGCCCCCCCAGGGCAGAGCACCCAGCCTTGGGGTGACATTTCTGGGGTTTGGGTCACGCCAGAGCTTTACAAAACAGCTCCTCTGGGACGGGAGGGTCACACTGGCACCCAAATCCCTGCGTGTGGGGATGGTCGACCCCCTTGTCCGTACTCCCCGCAGCCTCTCCACAGCTTTCCCCTGTCCCCATTGCCGGGGGGGCCCTCACCGAAGTCCTTCATGCTGTCGGGGTCGGTGTCATCGAGGAAGAAGTAGCCACACTTGACCGCCCGGTGCACCTCGAAGCAGAGCCCCAGGCAGGCATCTTCCACCAGGTCTGTGTAGATCTCGTGGGCGATGGCCTTGGGGGGTTAAAACAAAAAACAAACACCATAGGAAGGTTTGGGGGGACTGTTAGAGATGAAGAGAGGGGGCAGGGGGGTGGACGGACAGCCCTGGGGGGGCCGCTCACCTCCAGCTTGCTGTTATCCAGGCCCGACAAAGACATTTCCTCCATTTTCATTTGCAACTGCTGCTCGCGGAGAAGTCACGCCGAACACTCATAGCACACGACACGGGGAGGAATGGGGGGGGTCTTGCTGAGGGGGGGGGACACACGGACACGCAGGGGTCACGCTGGCACCGTACCCCTCACCAGCAGATGCCTCCCCCTCCCCAGCCAAAATCCCACCTCACACGCTGCGGAACGGGCAGCCCCAAGATTTCTGGGGGGGGGGGTTTCTAAGCCCCAAGAGGAAAAGCTTTGGGTTAAACCCCCCCCAGGAATGGCGGGGGGACACACAGTGGGCTCCCTCAGCCTGGCACCAACACCTCCCCCCCTCCCACGGGGTAAATCGAGGCAAGATGGGGAGGGGTCCTGGACTGGGATCTGCAGCCCGGCCCCCAACGTCCAGGGCAGCATCTCCTTCCTGGGGTGGGAGGGTCCCATTAGAGCCCCCCCCCACTCCAGCATCCCCTCTGGATTGCAGCTTGCCACAGGGGGACTCAGCGTGTCCCCCCCTGCACCCCCAATCCGCCTCTCCCCCTTGGTGGGGGGGGGCGTTTGCTGCATCACCCTCCCTTTAAGCTGAAGGAGGGAGGGGACAGGGCGGGGTTGGGGACCGCCGTGCTCCCCCACCCGAGGAGAGACCCCTCCACCCGAGAAGGACCGGCCCCCCCAAAAGGTTAAAAGACAGGGGGGCCCCAAACTCACGCCAAGACGCCCCAAGCAGCCCCCAGAACGGCGGGCACCGGCCGCTGGTTTGCGTCCCCCGGTTGCCATGGAGGGGGGGTTCCGACCGGACCACTGGGACGCGGAATGGGGGGGGGGGATTCTCCCCCAGTGCTTGTGTCGTGTGTGTGTCCCTCCCCAGCCCCCCAACTCCTTCTTCCGGGCCCAGGACGGGGATTCCTCTCCTCCCCCCCCGGTAACAGAGGAAACCGTCCCAGCCCTGCGCCGAGCTCGCCCCTCGGGACCCGCCCCCCGGAGCGCCCCCCCCGGGGCTGAGAGGCCGGGGTGGTACAGGCGGAGCCCTGGGGGCTGCCCGGTGCTGTCCTCCCCCCCCGCTGCAGGCTGGGCCTGGAGGAGCCGAACAAAAGGGATGCAGGGACCCACCTGGGGGGGGGGGGGGTAGCGCCCCCGGGGTGATGCCAGCCGCGGGCTGGGGGGGGGCTGAGAAAGGCCTCAGGAGCCGGGTGCTGCATCAGGCTGAGGGTGGGGGGGGCACACACAGGAAAGGGGGGAGGGAAAGGGGGTCCCAGAAGAGCCGGGGGGGGCACAGGCAGGGCGGGGCGGTCCCGTGGACCCCAAAGCGGGCCGGGGGTGGGGGGGGGGGGGCAGGGTCCCTGCTGGGCGGGGTCACGGCTCCCTCCCTCTACCCCCCCCACCTTTCCCGGTGCTGCAGGGCCCGACGGCGGGGCGGAGCCGCGGGAGGTCCGGCTCGGACGGGCCTAGGGGGGAGTCGGGAGGCGAAAGGGGCGGGGGGGGGGGGCTCGATCGGTCACTCACCGGCGCGGAGGTCCCGCCGGGGCCGGGTCAACACCCGCCGCCGCTCCGCCGCGGGGCCCGGCGGCCGCTCGCCATGCTCGGCGGCAGCGCCGCCCGCCCTGCCGGGGCCGAGGCCGGGCGGGAGCGGAGCGGTGCGCGGGAGCGGGCGGGCCGGGCCTGGCGCTCCCTCCGCCCGGCGGCGGCCCGAGGCGGGGAGAGAAGGGGGGGGGGGGGGGGTAACGGGGCGGGGTGGGGGGGGTAGAGACACACACGGAGGGGAGGGAGCGGCGGGTGGGGGAGAGGGGCGGGGCGCCGCGCCCGGCCCGCCCCCGCGCTCCTCCGCCAATAGGGAAGCGCCTGCGCGGGGCGCCACCAATGGGAGCGAGGTGGGGAAGGGCGGGGGAGGAGGGGGCGTGGCTAAGAGGGAGGGGGGCGTGGCTTAAAGAGTGGGCGTGGCCTAAGGATGGGGCGGGGCGTGGGGCGCGCCCCGGGGTTCCCCCCCGCGGGTCTCCCCCCCCCCCCCCGGGAACCCCCTTTTCCCTACGGACCCCCCCGATCCCTCCTGCCCTTACAGACCCCCCCTGCCCAGGCGACGCCCCCAAATCCTCATCCCTACGGCCCCCCCCCCATCCCTCCCCCATCTCGGGGGACCCCAACCCACTGGGGGTGTCGTCCCCCCCCCCCAAATAATCGCCCCCCCCCCGGGCTGTAAGAACATTCTTCTCACACTTGTGGGGTTTTGTTGTTTGGGTTTTTTTTTTTCCCTAAAGTTTTTTTTTTTTTTTTTCATAAGAGTAATGACATGAGAAACGGAAACGTTATTTTTTCACTTTATTATACAAAAAAAAAAAAAAAAAAAAAAAAAGAACGACAAAAAAACCCAAAAAACTCAGAAAAACTCCAGGAAAAAAAAAAAAAAACAACAAAACCAAAACTCCAAAACAAAAATCCAAGAAAGAAAAACGGAAACCCAAGCAAACCGGGAAACCGCAGACGCGAGGCCCCCGCGTCCCGCTCAGCCGTACAAATTCCAAGAGTTGGGATTATTTTTATTTATTTTTTTTAAATTTTTTTTTCGTCTTTTTTTTAAACCTACAAAAAACACTCTTTAAATATTAGAAAAAAAAGATGATTTTTTTTTTTGTAATTTTTTTCCTTTTTTTTTTTCCTTTTTTTTTTTTGTCCTTTTTTTTTTGGTTTTTTTTTTGGTTTTTTTTTTTTTTAACGTAATTTCACAAGAACTTCCATCTAAAGGATCCCGGGATTTTGTGACAGTGCCAAAATGCACTCAGGTTCAATTCTCTCGCAGCGCAAACGCCTTTTTCCCCCCCCAATTGTCGGCGCTGTAAGAATTTTTCATTTTTTTTATTATTAATTTTTTTTTTTAATATTTTTTTTTTTTAAAACAGAAAAAAAAGGGGAAAAAAAGGGTTCGGTTGGGGTTCTTTTTTTCTTTTTTTTTGTCTTTTTTTTTTGTACTAAAAACACATCCACTAAAACACGTCGGTGCTGGGTACATTCAGCAGAAAAAGGGATTGGGGCTCCCCTTAGGGGATGGAGGGGGGGGGGGGATTAAAAATTGGGGGGAAAATTAAAGGAAATTCCCAAATTGGGGGTTTTGGGGGGGAAGGAGACAACGGGACGGACAGACACAGAGGTGGGGGGGGGACAGACACCGGCCGGGTTCTCTTTGGGGGGGATCCCCGGTCCCGGGGGGGGGGGACGCGGGGAGATTGTCCGTGCGGGGGCACCCGGGGTCACGTGTCCCCCCCCCCCCCCCCCTCCCCGCTCTGGGTTTGGGGTGAATTTCCCCCAAATTGTGTTTTTTCAGCCCAAGTTGAGGAGGGGCTGCCCCCCCCCCGCCAACACTGAGGGGTCCCCCGTTGTGTTTTGGGGTCTTTGGGGGGGGGGGGGAATTTGGGGTGCTGAGAGCAGCAAAACCAAGGGGGTTCGGCTGGGGGGGGGGGGGCACCCCCACTTTGCAGCCAGAACACCCCCCCACACACACACTGAGATTTGGGTGAAAAGCAGAGAAAAATGGTTAAATTAAAGCACATGAGAGGAAAAGCCCCCCCTCCCGCCCCCCCCCCCCCAACCTCCCATCCCCAATCTGGGGGGGGCAGAGGGGGGGGGGCAGGGGGGGGGGGGGCACCCAACTCCCCCAGGGTCCCTGTCCCCCAGCCCAGCTCCTCTCCAGGGACAGGACAGAGAGGGGGGGGACACACCAGAAAGCACAAACCTTGTGCCTCCCCCCACCCCCCCAAGAGTGGGGGAGGGTCCCCAATGGGATTTTTTTCTTTTTTTGGGGGGGGGGGACACACACACCCTGCAGGGAGGTGCCACAGGATTGCTGGTGCTCGTGTCTGCTTGAAAAATAAAAAAAAAAAAAGGGGGGGGGGGGCACCCCCAGAGAGGTTGTGTCCCCCCTCACGCACCCACCCCGGTCCCCACAGCTCCATCTGCCCCCCCTCCCAGTGAGGGGGGGGACCCACGGACCCCCCCCCAAAATAAACCCAAACCGCACCAATATTTACAGCATGGCTGGGGGGGGGGGCAAACTGGGAGTAACTGGGATGAGGGGAGCGCTGGTGTGTGTGTGTGTGTGTGTCCCCCCAATTCCAGGGGGTTGGGGTGAAGGGAGAGGAGCAGCTTCACTGGAGATAAAAGGGAAAATTTGGGGGGGGGGGGGAAAGAAAAAAATAAAAGATGGATCTTTCTCGTTTTATAAAAAGGAAAAAAAAAAACCAACCAAAAAAAGAATAAAATAAAATACAACGGCACAACAACCACCGACAACACGGGGGGGGGGGTGCTCCGGCGGCACCCCCGCGCGCCCCCCCCCCCCCTCCCCTTCCTTGGACCCCTGGCCTGGGGAGAGGGGGGGGGGGGGTCCACGCGTGCCACGGCCCCGGGTGTCCCCCCCCCCCCAGCCCCCGGCACACACGCTCGCACACACACGCACACTGCCCCCCCCCTCCCTCCCACCCCCCCAAAATCCATCCATCCACACCCCCCCCTTCCACTGGGGGGGGGGGCGTGTCACGGTCCGTGGCCGGTGTCCCCAAGTGCCATATGGATGCGGAGGTCCCGGTGCAGCTTCCAGACTGTACAAGGGGTTGGTTTGGGGGTGTCTCTTTTTGGAGGCGGGGGGGGGGAGGCAGAGAGAAGGTGTTCCCCCCCCCCCCCAAGACTCCGGGGGGTGCGCAGAGAGGCGAGGGGGGGGGGCAAAGAGATATTGTCCCAACGGCTGAGTCCTGAGCAACTCGGCTCATGCTCCGCGCCCGCTGCCTGGGGCGGGACGGGAGGGTCTGCGCAAGAAAAGTGGGGGGGGGGGGGGGGTGTTTTTCTTTTTTTTTCCGTTTGTGGGTTTTTTTAATAAAAAAAAGGGGGAGGGGGGATTTTTCTGTTTTTCTTGTGTGTTTTTGTTTTCTTTCTATAAAGTCCAAGAGCTGGTAGCGAGGGAGAGGAGGGGGGCAAGAACAGGGCGACCCTCCGAAAAACAACAAAAAAAACAACAAAAAAAATAATAATTGCTTCCCCTCCGTTGGGAAGAGGAGAGTAAAGGGGGGGGGTTGGAGGGATGGGGGGGCTCACCCCCTCCTCTCCCTCCACCCCCAGCTCAAGGGGGGAGCGGCCCCTGACTCCCCCTCCTTGTGTGAGCTCGGCAGAGGGGTCCCTCTGGCCCCCGCTCCCCAGGTTGGGGGGTCCCGCGGGCGTCTGTGGCTCGCCTGGGGTGGGGCAGGAGGAAGATGAGGACGAGGTTTTTTGGGACAGGGATGGGGGAAACGACGACGACGACTTGGGACCGAAACCGAGAAACCAAACGCCGTTACTACGGGCCGGATCAGTTGGAGTCGGAGTCGGAGGAGTCCCCCGAGGAGGAGGAGGAACTGCTGCTGCCCTCCGAGTCGTTGTCATCCTCATCCTCATCGTCCTCGTCCTCGTCATCCTCGTCATTCTGGGAGGGGGGAAAAGAGAACAGGGGGGTGGTTAGTGTTGGGGGGGGCCTGGCTGCTGTCTGTCATCCCCTCCTTTCCCCCTGCTTGCTGGAGGGTCCCTATGGATTGCAGGGGGGCTGCGACCCCATCCCTCCCGCCTCTGCCACCCCCGGGGCCGGGAGGGGTTGGAGAAGGGGTGCGGGGCAGGAGTGAGTTTGTAAGGGCTCAGCTCGGGGGTGCCAGGGATGAGGGAGCGCGCGGAGCAGCGCACAGGGGTCCTACCCTCAACCTCCACCACTGCCTCGCTCCGCAATGCAAGGGAGGGTCCCTGACCCGCCTCGTGCCTCAGTTTCCCCCCTCTAAAGCCGGGGAAGAAAGAGGCGTGAGCTGAGACCAACGAGGGGGGTGCAAACACCTCACCTGTGCGGTGGCGAGCACCAGGCACGGACACGGTTTCTGCCAGCACCATCCAGCAAACTCTGACTGCAGTTGCGCCGGTGCAAAGCTTTGACTCTGGTCACTTACTCGGCATTGACACTGGCGCAAACGGAGCCGAGACCAGACTCAGTATCTCCACCAGGAAAAAAACAGGAGATTTTTTTTTCCTCTGCTCGCTGGGGCAGGGGGAGCTCCGCAAAACCCCAACGTCTATGTCCCCAGGTTGCTCCTAACTACACCCCATGGATGCTCCTCCCTGGACACGGAGCGGGGTGGTCTTGTTCCCCTTCACCTCCCCTGTCGCCCCCCTGGCCACGGTTCTATCTGAGCCTGGGTGTGGACAACCCCCAGCCCCGGAGGAGGGTGAGGAGGGGGGGGTTGGGGGGGCACAGCCTCACCTCATCCCCATCTTCGCTCTCCTCCTCGCTGCTGGACTCCGAGGAGTCGCCGCCTTCCTCTGACGAGTCACCGTTGTCATCGTCATCGTCCTCGTCTTCATCATCGTCTTCCTCCTCCTCTTCCTCCTCATCGTCGTCCTCTGACTCCTGCCGAGTGGGAGGTGGTTGGTCACGGGGACACCAGCACCCATGGGTGCACCACCCCACCCTCGGCCGTCAGCTTTGGGGCTCCTCCATCCACCTTGCAGGATCAGGTGGCTCCCACCCCACACCTACCTACGAGCTTTTCCCCATTTATGTCATAAATGGCCCCAAAAAAGCCCCCAGTGTGGGCGCAAGGGGTGTCATGGACTTGGGGGGGGGCAAAAGCAGACCCCGGTGAGCACAGATTCGGAAACGGCCCTTGGTTTATCATCTCAAGGAAAGGGTAGGTGGCAGAAAGCACCAGGGACACCTCGAACAAGTGGTGTGGGTCTGCCCCCCACTGGGATGCCCTCCCCGAGGAGGAGGGTGCTGGGTGCCCCCGGCTCTCGTTCACTCACCGACTTGGACTGCATCGTCGGCTTCATCTTGGGGTTGGGACCCCGGATCTTCCCTATGCTCTTGCGTTTCTGTCAGCAGGGCGGGGAAGGAAACGAAACAAAATTGTTTAGAGCCACAGGGGCTCCAGCTCAGCTCCTCCCCAGCGCCCGGCACGGAGAAAACCCCGCTGCTACAGGGGTGAATCCCTTCGAGGGGCTGCGCTGAGCTCGCCTCATCTAGGGCTGACCCCAACCAAGCCTCCCACCACCCTGGGTCCCCCTCAAGGTGGTGCTGGGCAGATACTCACGTTGGAAGTGTGTTCTTTGTAGGCAGCCCGCTCCTGGGGCGAGAGGCTCTGTGGAGACAGGGCAGATGGTCAGGGCACAGCCGGGGCTGGACAGGAGTGGGGAAGGACCACCACGGGGCACCCCGGCCAGCCATTTTTTTTTTTATTTTTAAAGGTCCTCGAAGTTACAAAACATGAAAAATAAGGTCTGGAGATGGTAGTTCCCAGAGGAAGGCTGTGAGTAGAGACTACGCCAAGAAAAACTGACCCCCCAGGGTCCCCCCCAACAGCTGGGCACTCACCTTGAGCCAGATGTCGAGGTGCACCTTGTACTGTTTCTGCTGCTCCTCCGCCAGCTTTTTGTAGTGGTCCTTCTGGCCCTGGGAGATGCGCTGCCAGCGGCTGCCGATCTCCACCATCCGCTCCTTCAGCGGGAGGTGGTTCAGCTCCCCGTTCGACAGCAGCTCCTGGGAAAACTTCTGGTAACCGTTCCTGCAAGTGGAGAACACAAAGATCGGGTCGGACGGCGTGCATGGAGAAGCGAGGTGTCCATGAGCAGCTTGCACTAACCACCTCCACCCCAGGGCTGCTCCAGGCTCTCCTGCACCAGCCTGTTCCCCCGGCCAGATCCAATTTTTCAGACCCCAGGTACTCACATGGGGGGTTTCTTCGGCTCTCCCTGGAACTTCATTTTCTTGGCAGAGTTGGTAGAGCACGGAGGGGCCCGCATCTCGCTCAGCTCCCTCTGAGCCAGAGGAGAAAGAGGGGTCAGGGAGACAGGAGGCACGACAGCCGGGGCAGGGGGGGCACGGTGAGGGGCAGGGAGGAGCAGGGTCCCACCTCGTATCGCTTCTGATCCTCTGCTGCTTTCTTGATCCACATCAGCTTCTCCTTCTTCTCCATGTTGTTCCAAGTGGCCTCCATGGCCTTCAACGCCTTACCCCGGTCGTTCTGCAGCACACAACCCCACGCCACGTTAGATGCACTCAAAATACCAAGGACACCGAGGCCCTCCCACGACGGATCACAGGCCACCCAGTCCCGTGCCATGACCCCCGTCCTCCCCACAGCCCCCAGTCCCAACCTGCTGCCTGGGGTGAAAACAAGGGGGCACGGCAATTCCTGCTGCTGGGGGTGGACAATCCCACTCCCAGTTCCTTTCCCGGTCCACTCCTCACCTTGAAACGAGCCAGGTAGTCCCCGATGACGCTCTGTTGCCAGATCTCCTCAGCTGTCTTGGGAGACTCTGGCAGCTTCCCGCGCTCCTCTTTATCCGAGCCGTGCTTCTTCTCCGACTGCGCCTTCATTGCTGCCTCCCGCGCTTTGTACTTGGCCTGAACAGGGTGGGGGGGGCACGGTGAAGGGGCAGCACGGCCACCTGGGTACCAGCCCCAGGTCTGGGAGGGCAGGCAGCAGCCCCCCACCGTGCACGCCCATGTCTCAGGACTTCTCTTCCCACCAGAAAAACCATCAAGCCTTTAAATTAAGGCTCGAGGACCCTCCGAGGTTTCTTTAGCTGCTGGGGTTTGATCCACCAGATCACAAGAGGGACAGGACAGAGCAGGCAGCGCCCATCGGTGCCAACACCAACACGCAGGTGACGGCTCGCTGGAGCTGTGATGCTCCTGAGGATGACTGTCCCCTGGGGGCAAAGCCCCTCGCAGCAGGACAAGGACAGGGAGCATCCCCCAGACTGCTGGAGATGGAGCAGAGGAGACAGGGATGGAGGAGAAGAGTTAGGGGTGGTACCAACCTTCTTCTTCTCGGAGAGGTCGTTCCACATGCGGGCCAGAAGCCGGGTCAGCTCGCTCTCCGACAGCTCCGGCCGCTCCTCCTGCAGCTGCTTCCGCTTCTCCTCGGAGAAGATGAACATGGCAGAGATGGGCCGCTTGGGCTTCTCTGAGCTGGCCTGCAGGAGAGACAAGGGGCTGTGGGTGGGGGCAAGACCACCAAAGGGACCTGCCTCACACAGGCGGCCTCCAACCCCAGGAAAAACATGGCGAAAGAACCAAGGAATGAAGCCCTCAGAGTACCCCACATATGCCCCCAAGCCCATCCCACGTCTTTGGCATGTGCTGCCCTATCTCTCTGGTTGCCACTCTCACCTTGCCGGTCTCTGGTGAGGATTTTTTTGGATGCAGGACTCGTCGCCCCTTTGCGGTTGCTGCCCAGCATCTTCTCCTCGCCTAGCACCCGCTGCTGCTCCTCCTCGGGCAGGCTCTGGGTGGCACAGGAGGACAGACAGGGTTAGGCTAACGAGGCTTTGAGGGAATCAGGGAACAGGGACCCTGGGGAGGGGGACACTAATGCACTCAGTTGTCCTGATCCAAAAGCATCCCCAGCCAGGGCCAACACCAAGCCCGGGGGTGCAGCCTGGGCGTTCCCATGCCTGTGTCACCCCCCTCGCAGGGTAATGCCCCACTTCCTCAGCTCTGTCCCTTCCCCGGCTCGGTCTCATTTGCTTCTTCTATGCAAGGGCAGGGCGGGCAAGTGCTCGGATCTGGGTGCACCCCTGGGTTTTCCACCCCCCTGGCCCTTGCAGATGCAGCCAGGGCCACGTCACATCCTCTCGGGACCAAGCACGGTGCTGGGCTCAGTGTGCTCCCCCCACCTACGCCCCAGCAAGGGAAGGAAGTGAGAGACTCGTGGGCACGGCCGCAGCCACCGGCAACCCCTCCTCCGGCACCAGCCCTTCCCTCAGCCCTTCCCCTCCCGTCCCTACCTCCCAGTGCTCAACTGGTAGACACTGGGTCAGGCACTAGGGCAAACTCAGGAATGGTCATGACTATGTGCAAACATCTCTACACAGCACCCAGGGCCGAGTTCGGCCATGGTTTGAGAGGAGCAGAAGAGGACAGCATCAGTACAGTGCCCGTTAAACCCAGCCCAGCCCCTGGCCAGGGCTCCCTCTCCACCTTTGGGGTCTCCAGTACCCAAAGGCCAAGGCGTCCCCACATCACTCACCTCCAGGAAGCGCAGGAGCTCGATCTCGTAGTCTTTCTTTTTCTGGGGGCAGATGGAGACGTGTGGTTACACAGAGATCCCTCATTCCATTCCTGCCTCAGGCAGTCCCTCACCCAGCCTCGGCCTCCTCAGCAACAGTATCCTCCACCCAGACCATCTGCTGGTCCCACACACGTGGACCAGGGAGACAGAGGACCAAGAATCTCAGGGGGAATTGGTGGTCAAGACAACAAGAACAGGCACCAAGGAAGGGCCAGAGGTTCGTTTCCAGCGAGATGCACAGCCCAAGCTCTCCCATCCTCCTCCTCACTCCCCATAGCACTGGTGCCCATCCGCCCGTCCGTCCATCTGCGGCCGCTCACCTGATCACACTTTTTGTGGTACGCGTCCTTTTCCTTCTGGGAGAGCAGTTTCCACTGCTGGCTGCACAGCACCATCCGCTCGGTGCTGGGCACGTCTTTCATGTTGGCCATCAGCTCTGCACAGTACAGGGAGTAGCTATTCCTGCAACCAAGGGGAGGGACGCAGCGTCAGGGACAACCTTCTCCGCTCATGTCCCCACTGCTGTGGAGTTGACTTGGGTGCTACAAGACCCTCTAAGATCCCCCAGCTGCCCTCTGGGTTGCACCGGGTAGTGAAGTGCTGCGCCAGAGGTGTCTGGATTTTAGGCAAGCTAGGGGTTGGATCACCCCCCAACCCGGTGCACACAGCCTCCCCACAAACCTCGCCCAGATTCTCTGCAGATACGTATTTAAGGACCATTTTAACGGGGTCATCGACAGCCTGTGCCCATGGGCCCAGAAATAATAGGGGCTCTCCGAGCCAGGCCGTGCCCCAGTTTCCTTGTTAGCGTCCGCCCGAGCTGGCCAAGAGCCCGAAGCGATAGCTCCGAGAGAGACGCAACCCTCGCGCCCAGACGGGGAGGGATGGGACTCACGGAGGTGGCTTTGTGGGTCGTCCGTCGAACTTGTCCTTGAGTTGGCGCTCGGCCTTGGTGAGGGTGGAGCGGGTGATGCCCTCCTCGCTGATGTTCAGCTCGGGGTGCTTCTGGATGTAGTCGCGCATGATCTCCTGCAAAGGACGGAGAGCGGTCAGGAGAGGGGCTCCGATCCCCGCCTGGCTGGGGGCCGGAGGAGGAGGAAAGAGAAGCCAACCATTGCCCTAATCGTCTCCCTTCCCCATATGTCGCTGGAGGAGGCAGGGCTCACACTCACTAGGGACCTGCAGAGATCTGGCTGAACCCCCACCCTGGCTATGAGGCGAGGCTGGCTAGTAGCCGCTGGCGGCTGCAGCCGGGAGGCTGAGTGGCTTGGAGTGAACGTAGGGACGAGTGTGGAGGGGGAACGGGTGAGGCTGCTCCCTACCTCGTACTCCTTCCGCTGTTCCAGGGCCTTATGAATCCATTTCAGCCTCTTTTTATCCGAGAGTTGAGACCACTGCTTGCCCAGCGACTCTTTCACCTCCTTCGTGGTGGCCTGAAAACCCAAAGCCAGAGGTGAGGGCAGAGGGGTTAAACCCACAAAAAAAAAAGAGGAAAAAATATATAAAAAGGGCAAAAATAGCGTGGCTCGCCATCTTGTACTGGCGGCACCCGGCTCAGGGCCGGGGAAGGGGGTGCGTGTGAGTGGGGGGCATGGCCAGAGGTGGATGTTTGTGCTGGAAATCTTTCCTGCCCTGACTCAGGCTGTGGTCACCCCTTCAACTGCAGGCAAAAAGTGGGGTCTGTATCCCCGAGCCTCTTCCAGATGTGCAGAGCCCTTTCTTACCTCCGTCCAGACTGCTGGGAGCTTCTAGCGGTGTCTTCCATCCCGTTCCCCCCCCTAAAAAGCTTCTCTCGTTTCCCCCTCCTCTCCCCCCAGCAGCGGGGTAGCAGGACCCCTCAACACTCACGCTCACACGCACTCCCACCCACCGTACTCACATCTGGACGCACTTTCAAGTAGATCTTCTTCTCGTGGTTGTACCACAGCTGCTGGGGGGTCTTGGGTTTTTCGGGGACGTCGGATTTCTTGGCGTTTTGGATGAGGTCCGGGTGATCTTCCCTTTACCCGGCAGGGGGGGTGGGGAAGGGAGAGCGTTACGGAAGTTGCAGGTGGAAGGAGAGAACCCCCTAAACCTCACTGCTAAGGGGTAACCATCTCTGCAAGGCTGAGCCTCCACAGGCTCCTACACTAGGGGGGCGGTCTCTGAAAAGCAAGAGGGTTTTAGGGGAGATTCGAGTCTCCTGGGGGAGCATCAGCTACAAGCATCCCCCTTTAATGCGTGGGGCTGGGCTGCATCCCTGGAGCAGCCACAGGTCACCAGGAACACCAGGATCCACCCAGGTGGCAGCAACCACGGTCAAAGGGAAGGTCTGGGGGGGAACAGGGTGGTCGCTTCAGCTTTTAGCAGTGCTGGTGGCAACGCTCCTGTCCCTGCCTCGCAGATCCCAACACCCAGAGCGTGGCTGGTCCTCCATTCCCCCGGCTCTCTGAGCCTCCCAGCCAGAAGGCAGCTCTCAGACACCTTTTCCTTGCTCTTTTCTTTCTGGCATCCCCCCCTTCCCTTCTGTCTTCAAGCTGCAACATCCACCAGGGCTCCCTCCATGAGCTACACACAAGAGGGGAGACTGGGTCTGCCCGGAGAGGCCCAGGGACACGCGGTGGGGAGGCTGCCTGCTCACCTGAACCTTGCCAGGTTCCTCTCAAACTCCTGCTTCTCCCGCTGGAAGTCCTGGATGTATTTCATCTGGGGACACAAAGCCACCAGGGAGGTGGAGAGGGACGTCAGCACCGAGAACACGCACCCCATCACCCCCAAAGGGACTCGAGGGCTCTCCAGCCCATCAGACTGGTCCTGCAGCTCCCTGCTGAGGGTTTCCAGCCTGCCCAGGAATCGAGAGGGAGGATCTCCTCCGTCTCCCTGCACCCTAGCAGCCCTGGATCTTTCCTGCAGGTGGCAAATTCACCCAGAGTGAATGTTGGGGCAGCCAAAACACCTGCCCAGGCTCTGGCTAAGCCCAAGGCCACCCCCAGAGCCAGGGGTGAGGTGGGCAGCTCTCCTCCCAGCATCTCCCACAGCTCAGAGCAGAGCCAGCCCCTCCACCCAGCCACAGCTGGGCGTGTGACTTCACCCCAGCATTAAATAGAGATCCACCCAACGACAAAGTCACCATCCAGGTCCGTCTGGAAGAGAAGGACCAAGGGACAGACCCAGGCAGCCTCCACCCCACAGATCCTGGGAACCAGGACAGAAAAAGAAGAGGAAGTCTTACTGGTCTGACGGGACTAAACAAGCACCCGGGTTTCTCCTATCGAGAGCTGGATTAAACCCTCATCGGGTAGAGGCTGGGCTCTGCTGGTTTTACTGGGAGAGCTGAGCAGAGCTCAGCATGCAGAGGTGCACACAAGTGGGAAGGGGGTGTGCTGACAGCCCCCCGTACCTTTTTCTTCTCGGGAAGCTCCTTGTATTTCTTGGACAGGATCTTGGTGAGATCCAGGTTGCTCATTTCAGGGTGAAGCTTGGCGTATTTGGCCCGCTTCTCCATGAAGAAGCGGAAATAGGGAGTCAGGGGCTTCTTGGGGAAGTCGGGGTGTTTCTGGGGAGACAGCAGAGCAGCAGACACTGAGTGCGGAGCTGGTGGGAAAGAGGGGCACAGCGAAACCCCACCGACTCCCAGCTCCTCCCAGTACCAGGGGAGATTTGCCTCCGTCCAGCCTTGCTGGTGATCCAGCTCCCTGACATGGGATCACCTCAGCTCTGTAGGCAAAGGCAGGGAGAAACTCTGGGAATGAGCACTCCCTTTCCCAGGAACTACAATATCCCAGGGCTGGGTATCTCGGGAGCAGCCTCCAGCCACCCCGAGCTGTTGTGCTGCAAGAGGGGAAACTGAGGCAGGAGGAGGGGACGGGACCCACCTCCTGAGGAAGGTCGGTGGCAGAGCATCGCCTCCCCTGGGGCCGCCCGGCCGAAAGCAGCACCCCACCCGACCCGGGAGGCCAGGAATAGGATGGCAGCTTCCCAGCCCCCTCACCCCCCCAGTGCTAAACTTGGATGCAGGCTGCCAGCAATACAGCCAGTCATATTAAATGTACCTTGCACTTGGCCCTGGCCCAGAGCCCGCGGCCTCCGGAGCCTTGGGCAGTCGGCCGTGGGGATTACGGGTGGTGAGGTGCCCGGAGGGGCTCCGGTGGCAGAGCCACATGGGCATGGGGTGCCACATGGGTGACAGCCCCCTGTCCTGGGGAAGGGAGAAGTCCCCCTTTAGGTCTGGGACCCCAATTCCTGTCTGATACCTTGAGCTTTTTGCCCTTGTAAGGATTCTTCACGTGTTCTTCGGCGTCCATAATGAGCTCCGTGAGGGTCCGAAACTTCCTCACCTGCGGGGTAAAGCAGGGCCACAAATGTGAACAGGCTGTGTGTGAGGGACAGGGCAGATCCCTGCTCAACGCCAGGCCACGCTCGGCACAGCATAAACTCGCAGGGTTTCATCACAGCGTTGTGCAAACCACCCGTCCTGGCGCCTCCGAGGGCTTCGCGACGCCGACGGCAGCGGGATGGCGTCGGCACTAAGGGCCGAGGACTCGGGGCGCTGAACCCAAGCATTTCAAACAGCCCTGGGAGGTCAACGGGACGCCCAGTCCCCCTCACAGGGACCCCCGCGAGCCCCGCGTGGCCGTCGCGTACCTCGTTAGAAATCTCCATCCACTTCATCTTGCACATCTCCCCCGAGAAGTCCTTGAAAGCCACTTTCTCCCAATCCAGATGGGACTCGGTGGTTTTGAACTTGCTCCCGTCGTTGGAGGGCAGGTTATTCTTCATGCACTCCAGCAGAGTCAGCATGTCCTCCTGAGACCAGCGGTCTGAGCGGCAAAGAAATGGGCTTCGCTTTAGCAGCGACGGGCAGGCGGGACGCTGGGGGAACTACAGCTCCCGGCGTGCAGCTCCGGACCGCGCACCGGGACACGTAATCTCCACATGCTGCCTCTCGAGATTAAGAGATCAAAGGGACGTGGCTGTTTCCATCACCCTCGAGCAACTTTCTACGGGCCAAAACAATCCGGGCAAAGCTAGAAAATCCACTCGGTGCAAACCAGAGAGACTCGCTTATCCCAGCAGACCATCAGATAAGGCGACGGCTCTGCCCCGCGCGGGAGCAGAGGGTTATTTCCCTACGCACGGGAGCGAAGCCCCGCGGAGCAAGACGGGAGCGACGCGCTCTCCAGCCGAGGAGGAAAGGGGGAAACCCACTTTTTAAGTGGAAAGGATGTGCGCAGAGCAACAGGAACCCCTCCCCAGAGCCGCTTTTCCCTCAACCCGACAAGCATCGCCATCACCTGGGACTCAGCTCCATGTTGACCTCTGCCAAGGTCAAAGCTCAGAGACCACAAAGTGGGGGGGGATGCAGAGCCTGGCACAGCCCCCACTGTCTCGCAGCGGGGTCCCCCTGAGGGTGCAGGGGTGATGGTAACGCTGCCGCAACATCCCCCCGAGCTGCGGGAAGGAGCATCCCCAGCTCCCGTACGGACAAACCGCCGGGATGGCAACATGGCAAAGCCGGGGAGCCTGGAGCAAGCGGGAGCAGCCCTGTGCCAGGACAGGCTGCGAGCGGGATATCCCAGCACCCAACGCCCCATCCGGCACCCGCTTTGGGGCCGCTTCCTCGCCAAGGGAATTCCTGCATCGGCCTCTGCTCCAACCCGGGTGCTCCGCAAAGACGGGTGGCCCTGGGGAAAAGCAGTACCCCCGGGAGCGGAAAGTGAGGTCCCCGGGGACGGGATGGAGGAGGAGCGGAGCCGAGAGCCCACGCAGCCCTGGGTGCTGCAATCCCGGTCGGGTACCCGAGCCCCGGGGTCCCCAGGCACAGGACGGGTTCTCCATGGGACCCCCTGCCCCACATCATCGTGGGGTGTTCACAGCTGCCAAAAGGGTCACAGAGCATCCCAGCAAGACGGGGACGGAGTCACGGATTTGAGGGGAGCATCTCTGTCCCTCCGTCCCCAGGAATGAAAACAAGCTCCCAGAAACACCCGGCTGCGGCTCTCCCCTCCGCTCAAACTCGACACACACAAAAACATCACCTCTACCTCCTGTCTCCAGCCTCCGCTTTGGTCCCATGAAGAGGAACCTTCTCCAACCTCCAATCCCAAATCTGAGTGAGGGCTCTTAAAGGACACACAGGAGGGAGAACAGCCAGGATCTGTTCCCACCACCCTGTTCTGCCTCCTCAACCCCAGGTTGGAGGGTCGAGGTTTGACAGTTTGGGGTCTGGCTGGTCCCCATTGTTACCTCATCAGGCCTATTAGAGACTACTTGGAGGGGGGGGAAGATGGAAAGAGCCCCCCCCCGACAAAGCAGGGAGCCCAGTGACTCGGTACGTGCTCCACACTCCCAGTCTCAGAGCCCCAAAACGTCACAATGGGGAAAAATGATGGGAAACCCCCGTTCCCCGCAGTGCCTTGAGAGTTAGGGGGTGCAGAGCTGGGGGGAGCACGGAGGCCAAAATCTTGTTTTCCTCTTTTTCCCATTCAATCCAGACCCCTCCACCCCAGGCAAGAACCAACAGGGCAGAACCGGGCCATGAAGCTGGTGACGATTTCACTTGCAGAAATCAGAAGAAATAACCAAAAGCACAAAAATCAAACAGGGAGGGAGAAGCAGACGACATCCTCCCCCATCAGCCAGCCCCGTGCCTCAGTTTCCCCTCCTCCAACGCAGAAACACCTCAAGACCTTTGGCCCTACGTGACCCCTCCCGGCAGCCGGCAAACAGCCAAAATAACCACATCTCGCAGGAATCTGTAAAAAACTGTGGAAACCTCCCCAAACTCTCGCTGGCAGAGGGGTGGGGACAACAGTGACCCCACGCTCAGCTCCCCCCTCCCCACAACCCCTCCGGACAGGATTTGTCAGAAAAATCACGGAGGTGGCCAGCCAAGATGAATGGGGTTGTCCATGCCCGGGGACCGATTTATCCCCGGCTCTCCTGGCATCGGTCGGGCCGGGTCTATATTAGGAAAGCTGCCCCGGTGTAATTAAATCCATCTAAAGACCCGGCGAAGGACACGTGCTCCGGCCGGGTTCGCTCGGGGCAACAACCCCACTGCGGCACGGCAGGAAAAACAGGGGGACCGGATGGGCGAGAGGGGCTGGATCGCGCTTCCCAGGGCAGGGACGGACGTGAGGAGTTTTCAGGTGGTGGGGTAGCGGTGCCCTGCTGCTCAGGCAGGCTGCCCCAAAGGAAAACTCCTTTTAAAAAAAAATTTTTCTTGTTTTTCTCTCGCTTTTCCAATAAAAGCTGAACCTCTGATGTCATGCCGGGGTGTGGAAGCCGGAGGCCCAAGGTAACGGCTCGGCTTTTAATGCAGCCCAGATGTGCACGGCGAAGGCAGCACCTCTTTGTGCCAACCCCCTCGTGTCGTGTGTGTGTGTGTGTGTCCCCCCGCCGACGCCTCCACGGGGCTGAAATCCCAGCCACCCAAAAAGAACATCCCAGCCACCCAAAAAGAACATCCCAGCCACCCAAAAAAGAGCATCCAACCCCTTCACCAGGGCCGCAGGGACTGCCGGTGCGTGCGTCGGCGCGTTTGCACACGTGTGGGATGGGGAGAGGCAAAACCTCCCCCCTCCCGCAACAACCCCCCCTCCCCTCCATCCCTCGGACAAAAAGGGCTGCCTCGAGTTTTTCTTTTTTTTAAAAAATATTTTTTAAAACCCCCACAAAACAAACAACACGGCAGCGGTATTCCCGTGGGGTTGGGGGGCGGCGAAGAGGGCGGGGGGGGGGTCTCACCTTGGTTTTTGGGAGCTGTCATTTCCAAGTCGGCAGGGCACTCGGCTTCGCCGTTCATCCTCCACCTGCCCGCGCCCAGGACGGTCCCGCCGGCTCCCTCGCGCTCCCCGAGATCGCTCCCCCTCGGCTCTGCGAAAACAGTGACCCCCCCCCTGCTAGCGACCCCCCTAAAACATGCAGGGGGGGCCCCCCAAACCCTGACAGGGAGTGCGGGGGGACCTGGCCCAGGCGTGGCTGTGGGTGAACCCCCCCTTCCTAGATGAATGAGGGGCTGGGATCCCCCCACCCAGCCCCGCGAGGTTTTTTGGGGGGGTGTAATAAGGGAGGGGAAGGTGGGTGCATGGCAGGGGGGGTCCCCAGAGATCATGGAGGGGGGCAGGCCAGTCGAGGAAAGGGGTTGTGTGACCCCCCACCCCGGCACGGGGAGGAGAAAATGGGGTTCGTGGGGAGGGGAAAGGGTTCAGGGAGATGTCTCGGGGAGGGGGGGCCATGATCTGAGGGGGATCCCCACAGATCTGAGGGGAGAAGGATTCAGGGGGTCTCGCTGAGGTGGAGCGGGGGGGATGCACAGATTCGGGTTTGGGGGCGGGGAAACTGAGTCATCAGGGCTCCAAGGGGGGGCTGTCCCCCAAAAGGGTGGGTGTCTCGAAGGCAGAGGCATCACAGATCCAGGGAGATCCTCCCCTGGAGGGGGAGTCAAGCTCAGAGGAGAGGGGGATCCCCTGGATCACTGTGAGCTCGGGGGAAAGATCCCCACACACCCCCCACAAGGCGGGGAGGACAAGCTGGGGCAGGGGGGGGTGTAATATTTTGATGGGGGGGGGCTCTAGGGGTTAGAAAATCCCTGCCCAGATCTCAGCAGGAGGGATCTTGTGGGGAAAGATCCTCCTGAGGGGGAGCAATGCAGGCCCAAGGCCTTGGTGGGGAGACCCCAGAGATTTTTTTGGGGAAAAGATGCCACCATGGTGGGGGGGGGGGGGGAATCCCCATGGGGAAAACCTGCGGTGGGGGGAGCAGGGCTGGAGCCTTAGATGGGGGGGATCACCCCGGGGAGGGGGGGGACAGGCCGCAGGGGAGCAGAGAGGCCTCAGGCCTCAGGGAGGGAGGAGGAAACCTGGGGGGATCCATGCCCTGGGGAGGGGGATCCATGTCCGGGGGGGGGCGGCGATCCACGCCCTGGGGGGGCGGATCCATGTCCTGGGGATCCACACCCTGGGGGGGGGGGGGATCCATTTCCTGGGGATCCACACCCTGGGGGGGGGATTCATGCCCTGAGGAGGGGGATCAGGAGAGACCTGAGGGACGATCACCGTGGGGGGGTGTTGGGAACTGCTCGGGGGGGGGGGCTCGGGATCCCCCAGGAGGTGCTTGAGGCCCTGGTGGGGGCGGGGGAAGAGGCTCAGCCCCTGGGAGGGGGAATGGGCTGGGGGGGTGATGTGGAGATCAGCTCCCCCCCGGGAAGGGGATCGGGGACCACCCCAGGGAGCCCCCTGGAGGGGGTCGGGTCAGCCCCTGGGGGGAAATGAGTCGGGGAGGGGGGGGGGACACACTGGCTGGGGACTCCCCGGGGTGGGATCAGAATTGCCCGGGGGTGGGACGAGCCTTCACGGCGTGTGTTTGTGTGTGGGGGGAACGGGTGGGGAATCGCCCCCTGGGCTGGATAACCCCCCCGGGGGGGTGGGGGGGCGGATCCGGGACCACCTCAGGGGTTGGCTGGGGGATCAGCCCTGCCCCGGGGGGTGGGTGGCGAACCGGGGATGGCCCCGGGGAGGTGCGGGGGTGTGGGGGGAGCAGCATCCGTGGGTGCTGGGAGCGCGGGGGGGGGGGGGGGGGGGGGTGAAGGCGGGATCGCGGCAGGGGGAGGGATCCATCGGATCCGCGCGGGGCGGGGCGGGGGCGATCGCGCTGCGCGCGCAGAGGGATCCCCGGGGGGGGGGGGGGGGGGGAGGGGGGTGTTGCGGGATCCCCCGGGGGGGGGGGGGGCACCGGATCCCGCGCCTAAGGGAGGGGGGGGGAAGAAGGAGGAGGAGGAGGAGGCGGGGGAGGAAGGGGCCGGGCCGGCGGGCGGAGGCGGGGAGCCCCGCACATGCCCTGCGCCGCCGGCCCCGAGCTCCGAAGTCTCCTCCTCCGGGCCAAGGCAGCAGGAACCGGGTGGGACCGAGCGCGGGCGGCCCCCCCCTCGGTTCTTCCACACCCCCCCTCCCCTCCCCGACCCGGGCGCCAGCGAGCCGAGCTCCGCCGCCTTCCCCCCCCCCCCCCCCCCGCTCTTTTTTCCCTCCCCTTTCCCACAACACGCAGACAATGGAGGCGAGGCCGGGGGGCCGGGGAGCGGAGAGGGGCCGCTCCCCCCCCCCCCCCCGCGGAGCCCCCGGCGTGATGCTCAACCCCCCCCACCTCCGGCTTCCCCATCCGCCATCCCGCCATCGTTACCGGCCCGGCGAGGCCGCTTCTCCGCCGCGGCACACAATGGCCGGGCTTCGCCCGCCTCCGCCCCGCCGTTCCTTCCCCTCCTTCCACCCCGTTGCAGCCGGCGCGGTTATAAAGCCGAGACAAACCCACCTCTCCGGGCTGCAAGGGGGGGAGGAGGAGGAGAGGAGAGAGAGAGAGGAGAAGGAGGAGGTGGTGGTGGAAGGAGGAGGAGGAGGAGGAGAAGGCGGGGGGGGGGAGCTCTTAGCCGAGCCGCCGCAGCCCCAGCCCCGGAGCCGCTGGGGGAAGAAGAAGGAGAAGAAGAAGAAGGAGGAGGAGGAGGGGGGGGAAAAAAGGGGAGGGGGGGGGCGGGGATGCCCGGCTGGGGGGCGGCCGGGCAGCTGCAGCGAGCCGGGCGAGGGCAGCGCGACCTCCCCGCACCGACCCCCGGGGAGCGGCTCCTGCCCGAGCCTTCCCACCCCCGCTTCGCTTCTCCCCGCCGCCGCCCCCACCCCGCCTCGAGCCGAGAAACCCCCCCACCAAGCCACCCCCAGCGGGGGGCTGAAAGCCCCGCTCCCCGGCTCCGGAGGGAAGAAAGGAAGAAAGAAGGGGGGAAAGGCAAAAAAAAAAAAAAAAAAGGAAAAAAAAGAAAAAAAAAGAGGGGGGCAATCTAAAAAGAGAATAAGGGAGAGGGAGGAAATAAGGGGAAAGGAGGAGGAAAAGAAGGGGCTGAGGGGAAAATAAGGGGGTAAAAGGAGGAAAGGGGGGGGCGGACGAGCCCGGGCACGCACCCGGCGGAGCGCGGCGCCGAGCTCCCCGCCGCGGCGCGGGACTCACCCGGGCTTGGGGAAAAACAACCGCCCAGCGCTGGAAGCCTGCCCCCGAAATCCAGCTGCGGCAGCCGGGGAGGGAGGGAGGGCGAGCGGGAAGGAGGGAGGGAGCGAGGAGGAGGAGAGGGGAAGGGAAGGGAAAAGGAGGGAGAAGGGGGGGGTGGGGTGGGGGGGCACACACACCGAGGTCCGCCGAGCCCTTCAGCGCTTTCCGCCCCCCCCTGCCCCGAGCCCCAGCGGCGCGGTACCCCCCGCCGGCGCGGAGCGGAGCGGGGCCGGGGCGAGCCGCCGGCGGTGGTTTCCTGCCCGCGGGGCCTGCGCGAAAACCACCCTCTTCCCTTTCAAACAGATCTATCTCTCTCTCTCGCTCTAAAAATAATATTTTTTTTTTTTTACCGAAAAATCCCCCCTTCGGCGGCGGGTGCGAGCCCCCCCCCCCACCTTCTCCCGGCGGAGCGGCGCCTTACCGAGCCCGGTTCGCGACGGCGGCAGCGGCGGCAGCGGGAGCCCGGGGAGGAACAAAGCGCCTCCTCCTCCTCCTCCAGCCCCGCCGGCGGAGCGGCGCGGCGGCGAATGGCGAGCCCGGGCGGCGGGGCACGGCGCGGCTCCGCTCCGCTCCCCCGGCGCGGCAGGCACGTACCTGCGGGGCTCGACGGATTAAAAAATTTTTTTTTTTTTTTTTAAAAAATCGAGGGAGTGGGTGAATTATTCGGCGGGTTTTGTTTTTTTTTTTTTTTTTTTCGGTCGGCGGGGGCCGGGGCGGGGAAGCCGGCGGTTGAACGGCGGCCAGCTCTGCAGCGCTGGCCCCGGGCGTGGACGCGCTCCAGTCCCCGCAGAGACGATCGCGCTTTCCCCCGCCTCCATGGCGCTGCGTTTTCTCTTCCAATCAGCCGGGCTCTGAGCGCCGGGGTCCGCCGCCGCCACCACCGAGCTCCGCCGCTCCCCGAGCGGCCCCGCCGGCCGCCGCCGCCGCCGGCCCGCGCTCCCCCGCCGCTCGCTCGCTCGCTCCCTCCGCCGCGTATTTTTTTTATTGCTCTTTGCTTTTGCAACACTGTGGCGAGAAGAAGAAGAAGGGGGGGGGGGGGGAAGAGGGAAAAAAAAAAATAAAAAGAGGAGGAGGAGGAAGGAGAAGAGGAGGGAAAGGGGGGGGGGAGGGAAAGAAGAAAAAAAAAATAATCTCCTTACATGTGCAACAATCCTCGCCCGGCGTTTGCATAAAAAAAAAAAAAAAAAAAAAGAGGGGGGGAAAAAAAGGGGGGGGGGGGAAGCGGAGGGGAGGGGGGGAAGGCGAGCCGAGCCGCCTCCCGCCCCGGTGGGTCCCCCCGACTCGGCGGGGCCGCGCTCCCTGCCCGCCCCGCGGCCCCGGGACGCGGCGGCCGAGGGGGGATTTCCCCGGCGGGGCGGGCGAGGGGCAGATTCTTCCCCTCCCTCCTCTCCCTTTCTCCCTTCTCTCTCTCTCTCTCTCTTAATTTTTTTTTAATGCAATTTCTCCCAACTCCACCTTTGTTGTGCTGGGCGTCATTCCCCGCAGCCAATCCCGGCCGGGCAACCGCCTGCAAATTACCGGCCATCCCGAGCTGCCTGCAAATTACGGGGCCATCCCAGCTCTGCTTGCAACGCTACCGGCCACCCCGAGTCCCACCGGACACCCTCGAACGCTTCACCGGGGCCGGTTACGTGCTCCCAGCCGCAGGCCACCGGCGCCTTCCCGGCCGCCCTCGCGAGCTCCGGCCATCTGCGCGCTCCGGCCATCTGCCCGCTGCCGGCGAGCTTCGGCCTTCTGCGCGCTACCGGCGAGCTCTGGCCGTTTGCGTCCTACGGGCAGCCGTGGTGCTACCGGGGAGCTCTGGCTGCTCCTGTGCTACGGGCGAGCTCCGACCGTTTGCATCCTACGGGCTGCCGGAGTGCCACCGGGAAACTTGGCTGCTCCCGTGCTACCGGCGAGTTCCAGCCATCGGTGAGCTCCAGCCATCGGCGAGCTCCAGCCATCGGCGTGCTACCGCAAGCTCCGGCGTGCTACCGGCTGCCCGTGCATCACCGGCGAGCCCCGGCAGGCTGCACGCTACCGGCGAGCTCCGGCCACCCGCAGGTTACCGGCCAGGCCGGTGCAGGCAGCTCCGACAGGCACCTGCTGCAAAGGAGAAGGGAGGTGGTGGAGGTCGTGTGCCCCCCAACACGTTTCGCCCCCCTCCCAGGGATGCAGGATGAGGCCTGGGAACGTGGGTTTTGCAGCCCGAGGATGCCTGGTTGCAGGCGCCTTCCCGGCCGGCTGCGCAAATCTGGGGTTTTTTTCACTTGTGTTTATATGGGAAAGGGAAAAAAAAAAGCGAGTCGTAAATCTCAAGCGGCCGCCCCCTCCCCCGGATGATTCGGGGAGGGTGCGAGTGGTTTATTTGGGCTTTATCCCGCCAGCGAAGGGTCGGACGGATGGACGGACGGCCCCTCCGCCACGTCCTGTGGTCCCGCCGCCAGCCGGCACAACCGCCACGGTGTGCCAAGCCGCGCCAGCCGGCCTCGGCGCCGAGCAGCTAATCCCTCCACTGAACGCTTAAAAAAAAAAAAATAAAAAAAAATGTATATATTTATTCTACATGGAAAAGGCCCTGGGCTGAGCTGTCTTCACTGGTCTAAATTGGGTGAAATGTCGCTGGTTTGCAAGGTGGAAAAATTGCCCCAAAAAAAAGAAAACAACAAAAATTTAGAGACAATTAAGCCAAATGTGAAAATACACATTTTTATTTTTCGACTATTTTTTTTTTGTTATTAACCAGAGAGGCATTTTGGATGGGGCACGCAAACACCTTGTGGCTCTGGTGGCAGCACAACCCCCCCAAAATATTTTGCCACCACGTAAGGACACCTGGACACCAGCCACAGCCCCCTGCGGCGGGCAGGCCACACACGGGGACCCCCCAAATAGGTTCCCCTTCTTTTCCCCTGCCCTCCCCAGGACTCGCTTTTTACCGAGGGATTTTTATTTGCTGGTATTTATGTGGACGAGTGGTTTTTTGTGAGTAAAGGTTGCTGCGAGGCAGGTGCCTGCCAGGAATCACCCACCGACCACATTTGGCTGGGCTGAGTCAAGCTTAAATGAGAGCTTGACCTAAATCCCCCCTGAACCGGGCTGGATCCCGCAGCGGTGACCTCGCTGACACCTCCCGCGGAATAAAAACCAGTTTCTGGAAGGAGAGAAGGACGGGGCGCGGGCTCCGTCACCGGCTCTTGGAGGCAGGGGTGGCAGCAGCGGGTCTGGATCTGCGAGCCCTGGGCTGAAAAACGGTAGCCACCTCCAGAAAACAAGGGCTGGCAGGTACGCCAGGCTCTGAAAGAGCTGGAGGTGGCTACAAGATTTATCCCGGCCCTACGGAGAGGCTTTGGGGTCACGGCCAGGAGCAGTCACAGGTGCTGACCCCCACATCTGCCCCATAGAAAGCGTGGGGACAAGTGAGCCCAGCCCTTCCCACGGCCCTGTTTGCCCAGCTGGGCCACAGGCAGGTGTCTTCCACAGGGACAGAGCCCTGCTGATTGCCCTCATTAATGGGATTATGGATAATCAGGGTCAATTTAGTGTCAGAGTGGTTGGGGGGGCGCTGGGGTCTGCTCTGCAGTGTTACAGCAACACCCCTGGGCAGGCGGCTCAGCGTGTGCTCCCCCCGGAGTGGGGACAGCCAGAGGCACCTTGGGGTGCAGGGATGTGGGCTAAGGGGGGGTGAGCATGCCAGGATGCCTGCGGGGAGCACCCTGGGGTGGCCACAAGGTCATCTGGGAATGGCCACGGGGAGCACTCTGGGGTGGCCATAGGGTCATCTGGGAGTGACCACAGGGAGCACCCTGGGGTGGCCACAAGGTCACCTGGAATGGCCATGGGGAGCACGCCGGGTTGGCCACGAGGTCATCTGGGAATGGCCATGCGGAGCACTCCGGGGTGGCCACAGGGTCATCTGGGAGTGACCATAGGGAGCATCTCAGGGTGGCCACGAGGTCATCTGGAAATGGCCATGGGGAGCACCCTGGGGTGGCCACAGGGTCACCTGGGAATGGCCATGGGGAGCACCCCGCGGTGGCCACAGGGTCATCGGAGAATGGCCACAGGGAGCACCCTGGGATGGCCATGGGGTCATCTGGGAGTGACCATGAGGAGCACCCCGGGTTGGCCACAGGGTCATCTGGGAGTGACCGCAAGGAGCACCCAAGGGTGGCCATGGGGTCATTGGGGAATGATCACGGGGAGCACCCTGGGGTGGCCACGGGTTCATCTGGGAGTGACCATGGGGAGCAACCCGGGGCGCTGTGGCACGTACGGTGGCACAGCTCCCCTGAGCATCTTGGGGTGACAGGGGTGGACACCTCTGCAGGGTGCTGCTGCCCTTTGGGCAGAGTGGGGGGCAATTAAACCAGGCTACACCCCAGCAAACGCCCAGCCAGCAAGAAAACCCCCACTCCCTTTCTGATTTTATTAATTTCTTTATTAAAGCCTGATACAGAGGTTGGTTGGAAAAGGGAAAGGACAAAAAAAACCCAAACCCGAAGCTCGCAGCATTGTTTATTTCAGACACATAATTAATAAAACTAAACCAACCCAAACACGAGGCAGCCCCGGGCACAGCTGCCCCCCCCCCCACACACTGATTTTGAGGTCTGATTTATGCAAAAAAAAAAAAAAAAGGAGCAAACTCCGTTCTGATTTATGCAAAAAAAAAAGGAGCAAATTGTGTACGTTGTGCCCTGGCTGGATCTGTCCCTTGGGTACCACCAGGGCAGGATCAGTCCTGGCAGAGGCAGGGGGGGATGCTCGGCCAGTTTGGGAACAATCCCGGCGGAAACGGGGCGAGACGCGGTCAGCAAGCCAGGAAAAATGAAGGGAAAACCTACAGGGATTTAACTGAAATGCTAAAAAAATATAAAGAGGAGTAATACTAATAATACTAATGCTACTTCATCAGTTCAACGATGCTGCCGGACTGGTCCGTAGAGTTTAGGCCCTGACCAGGATCCTCTTTTTTTTTTTTTCTTTTTTATCCTAGAAAAATTGTAAATTTCTATATAGTTTTCTCTCTAGTATATACACACACACACGCACGCGGCCCCCGCCGTGGGCAGGAGCACAATCAGCCTTTAGAAATAAATTACAAACTCCCCCAATGGCCAGCATCAAATATACAGATCAATCCTTGCAGCCGCTTGAGGGGTTTTTCTTTTTTTGGGGTTTTTTTTTTTTTGAGGTGCTTTTTTCAGGGATTTTTCTTTGGTTCTGAGTGAATTCTACCTACAGAAGCATTGGCATAATTTTTTTTTTGGGGGGGGGGGGGTGTTTTTAGCATGATTATTGTCATTGCAAATATCTAAACCCCCTTGCTGGAGTATTTATTTACATCCCGACCCCGGGAGATGCTGGGAGAGCAGCCGGGATGCTCTCGCTGCAGAAATCAATGAAGGAAGGGGAGAAAAAGGGGGTGAAGGGTCTGTCCCAGCTCGTTAACCCTGAAATTTCATCTGGGGAAGAGAGCATTGGGCAGGAGGGGGGGTCTGGGGGAGGCAGCGGGGCTGGGGGGACCCCATCTCCATCCCCACTGCGTCTTCCTCCAGCTCCTCCCTGTGCTCAGTCACCCCAAGAGGTGGCCTTGGGGACAGGACGGTGACAGGGGACACGGGCCATCCCGCCTTGCCATGGGGTGTTTGGGGGGGTGGCCCTGGGACCCCCCTACTCCTCAGCCCACGCAGCCTCTTCCCCGGCGGGCAGTGAGATCACACCATCTGAAATATTTTTAAAAAGACCAAAAAAAAGGGGGAAAAAAAAAAAAAAAAGCTGTGTCCCCCCCTGTTCTCCGCTGTGGTCCCGGTGGGGCTGGAAGCGTGGGGGGTCGGGGGGGGGCGTGGGGCCATCGGGGGGGTGGGTGCAGCCAGCCCTTAGCTGGGCATCTGCACCTCGTTGTACACGTCTTCGCCCTCCGTCTCTTCAAAGGTCACGACGGCATCGTCCGCGTCCAGCTGGAGGGACAGGAGAGGGACCTCAGCGGGGACAGGGATGGGGACAGGGACAAGGGTGGGGACACAGATGGGGATGATGGGGACAGGGAGGGGTCAGGAATGGGGCAGGATCGAGGACAGAGGTGGTGGCGGGGATGGAGATAAAGATGGGAAGGGGGATGGGTATGAGATGAGGTTGGGGACAGGGATGGGGACAAGGACAGGACTGAGGATGGGGAAACAGATGGAGATGAGGAGGGGGACACAGATGAGATGAGGATGGGGACAGGGACAGCACCGCGGTGGCTCCCAGCCCGTGCCGGGGCTACGTACGCATTTGAGCTCGATGTCCCGGAAGATCTTGGGCAGGAGGAAGCGCCGCAGGGGCACCGTGAGGATGAGGACGAAGGGCAGCGCCAGCGAGGCCGGGGTGGACTTCACCACCCACAGCAGCACCAGGACGACGACCTGGGTGAAGGTGAAGAGGTGCATCCGCCAAGTCTTCACCTGCGGGATGAGGGGCCCGGCGAGGTCAGAGTGGTGGGTCCTGCACCCCAACATCCTTCCCGGGGTACTGGGGGCAGGACCAGTCACCCAAAGAGCCCAGCAAAGGTCAGCATCGAAGAAAGAGGTTCTTTGGGGAGCTCCAAGCAACCGCAGGCAGTACCCATGGGGTGCTGCAGCCCAGGACACCCCCAAGGCCGTGGCCACCCGTCCGGGTGACGCAGGGCTCACTCACCCGGGTGACGTAGGGCTCGGTGGGGTGGTACTTGGGTGGCATCAGCAAGAGCAGGATGCGGTCAAAGAGCTGGATGCCGAAGAGGGAGGTGACACCCATGTAGAGGAAGATGCCGAAGAGGACGGACAGCGGGATGTACTTCAGGATGGGCTCCATGAGGATGGAGACGCCTGCAGTGGAGAAGGAGAGGTTGGCGAGAGCCTCCAAGGGCACCCAACCTTCATCGCCTGGGGTGGCGGGCAAATCCCCAGCTCACCGATGAGCACGGCCACCAAGAGGCCGCTGATCCGCTGTTCCTTGACCTCCAAGATCTGGGACTTGTCGCCAGGAGCCGAGGTCTTGCTCATGACGGTGAGGGCGTTGGCGTGGGTGATGGTGCGGACGGTGGTGGCGCTCAGCCAGGGCATGCCGAAGAGGGCGGCCAGCCCCCCCATGGCCACGATCAGCAGCAGGTCCAGGTGGAAGCCGGAGCCCTTCACCAGCTTCCTCTCGGGCTTGCTGACGATGAGGCTGCCGGGCACAGAGGAGGAAGAGTTGTTGGTGGGACGTTCCCTTCCATTCCTGTCCCTTTCCTCCCTCCCCACCCATCCCCTGTCCTCACGTGGTGATCTGCGTCTCGAGGAAGATGAGGATGAAGACCAGGAGGGCGGGCACCACGGAGGCGAACATCAGCCAGATGGGGAAGGGCTCGTGGAGACCCATGGGGTTGATAAACCAGCCCCGGGCGGATGAGTTGGTGACCTCCAGCCCTCTGGGGACATTGAGTTTCTGGATGGGAGCAGAGATGGGCGAGTGAGGAGAGAGAACCAGCACCCAGCTCCATATTCCCTTGTTGGGGACTCCTGTCCCCTTGTCCCCCCAGCCCTGCCCTCCCGCTGCTCCCGGACCTGCGTGTACGTGTCCTTGATGAGGAAATCCGCCAGCGTCATGATGAAGATGGAAATGGGCACCCCGAAGTCCCCGATCAAGCGCCGGACCTGTGGGGACACCGTGACCACATTAAACCCCTCTGTGTCCCCAACTGGATGAAGGGGTCCCCCCTGTTGTGTCCCCGACCGCACCAAACTCTAGCAAAGACCTCCACAAAGCATGTAATGAGTTTGCACGTTCTCAACCGCTGCCCCTGCTGGGCGCAGCGGGTTGGGGGGACACCGTCCTCACCTTGCCAGGCAGGAAAGCGCTGTTCTTGAACTTGCGGAGGAAGAAGGCGAGGAAGAAGGTGCCGGCCATGAGGACGAGGGACAGCAGCGCCGTGTTGGGCTCTGGCACGCCGGGCTGCACCGTGGCCTGCACTTGGTAAATTCGCTGCAGCGGGTGATTGTTGAAGATCTGAGGAGGGAAGGGGAGAGGGTCAGGGAGGGTGTGACCCCGCTGGTGGGTGGGGATGGGGATCCCCCTGCTGTGCCCATCCTGCAGGGGCGAACGGCGAGGCTGGGAGCTTGGCACGCTGTAAGCTGGGGGTATTTTGAGGTTTGGTTTTCTCCATGCTCCTGCATAAATGGTACCGGAGCAGGAGGTGGGTGACACAGCAGGGACTGGCCCTGCTGCAGGTGACACGTCCATCACCTCGGGTGTTTGGGGCTGTCCTGAGCTTGCAGAGGGCTGCCCAGGGGTACATCGGTGTGGTGATAAGAGTGCAGGGTGTGACGGGCCATGTGTCCTGCCTGTCACCTCTCCATCACCAGAGATGTCCCTGTGGACACCCAGCATGTGGGGGTGACACCATCCCATTGCTGCCGGCCAGCCAGCAAGGGGCTGAGCTGGGGAACAGGACAAGAAATGGGGGCTCACCAGGCAGTTCCTGGGCAAGGACTGTGTCTGCCCCAGCCCAGGTGGAACATCTGCCTGGGCTTCACCCCCCTGCCCCCAAACCCCCCTGCGGAGAGAAGCACAAGCTGGGAAACACCTGGAAAGGGGGAGAAAATGTGGGGAGAGGGGCTCCATCCCTCACCCACATCCCTCACCCAGCTCCCCTGGTTTCTATGGAAACCCAAGGGATGTCCGCAGCCCGCCCCCCTCCCCGGCTTCTTCACGAGACCCCCCGTGCCCCTCACCGTGACGAGCTTGGAGAAGGTTTCGAAGATGAAGATGAGGGAGATGAGGAAGGAGAAGATCTCCTGGGTGTAGCGGGACAGGTAGCGCACCAGGAAGCTGCCCTCGGCGCCCACCACCACCAGCACCAGCAGGATCATCCAGAAGCCGATCCAGACCCGGCCCACGATGTACTCGATGCCGCGGGAAGTGCAGAACTGGAGAACCCGAGGGCACAGCCCCGTCAGACCCCCTGGAGCCCCTGACACGGATGTGCAGGTGGGCAGGACCTGGGGTCTCACAGCGGCCCCACACCTCCTGCCTGGGGGCTGGGGGTGGTGGGACCTCGGTGTGGCAGGACCTCTCTGGGGTCACCCAGTGGCAGCACCCACCTGGCATCGCCCACGAAGTGTCACCTCCGTGGTGGCCTGCACCTTGTGTCACCCCCATGACACCCCCTTGAGTTGCTCTACCTGCATCCTGTCACCCACGTGCCACCCCCAACATGGCATCCCCCTCGTGTGCCATCCCCCCTGTGGCATCACCCCTGTGCCACCCCCCCGGGGTGGCTCTACCTGTGCGATATCACCCACATGTCACCCCCTCATGGCATTGCCTCACATGCCACCCCCCAAGCGACGTCTCCTCATGGCAGCACCCCTGTGTCTTCACCCACGTGGCAGAACCCTGTGCCCCCACCTGGGCTGGTGGGGACACCACGAACCCTCTGCGGGGACCACCAGTGGTGAGTGGGGAGGTACCCAGGGGTGAGGGGGTGACCAGCGGTGCAGAGGTCACCCGGGGTGCACCCACCGAGTAGAAGGCTTCCTCAAAGACGAGGAGGGGCCCCGAGAAGCCGACGACGAGCAGGGGTTGGGCGCTGAGGATGCTGAAGAGGACGCACTGCACGCAGGTGGAGATGAGCAGCTCCGACACCCCCATCATGCCCTTGGTCTTCTCACCTGGGGGGCGAGCAGAGCCGGTGGGTGCTGGGGGGGACACAACAGCCCCCCCTTCCCACACTCTTCAGGGGGCAGAGGTTTGGTAGCTATGGTGCTGGTGGTGTCACCCCTCTCCCCCCAGCCCTGTGTTCAGCTCAGGGACATCTCTTTGTCCGTCCCCCCCTTCAGCGTATCCCCCCTCCATTACTCAGCAAGCCTCCAAAGGTGACAGCAGGTGACAGCGCCGCGAAGTAGATGAAGATGACAGCAGCCAGGCACTGGGGGCTGGCGGCGTCCTTGATGTCACTCAGATATTTGGGGTACCGGCGGCAGATGTCCCGCACCAGCCCCCCGAAAGGTCGCCCCGTTCTGCGCAGGGGGTCGTCGTCCTCCGTCTCCGGCTCCTCCAGCCCTGGGGATGGAACCAGGTGGCCATGGGGGGACCCCGTGTGCGTGGGCGGGGGTGCCACCACCCACAGGACTGAGGAGGGACCCTGGGGGTGTCGCCGCCATACCCATTTTTTTGAGGAAATCCTCAGCCTGTGCTTTCTCTGCGGGCTGGTAGCGGCGGCGGAGCAGCTCGTGCTGCAGCGGCACCAGGCTGCGGAGGAGCTGCTCATTGGGGACCTCGGTGGGGGGCACGACGATGCTGGCCTCCAGGAAGTCCTCCACCCCCTGCACCAGGTCCTGGCGGCTCTCGGCCAGGTAAGCGTCCCGGCGAAACACCTGCCCGAGGACAGGAGCTCAGTGATCGTCCACACCCTTGGGTGCTACTGCGCACCCGGCCGGCCCCCCCCCAGGAGTCCCTGTGGGGATGGGGCATCGTGGGGACATGATGGGAGCTTGAGGATGAGTGGGAGCATGGGGACACGGGAGGCTTGGGGACAGGGAGATAAGGAGGGATGTGGGGACGTGCAGGACGTAGGACCACAGGAGCATGGGGGCATGGCTGCTTGGGCACGTGGGGACAACAGGGCATTTGACCTCAAGGGCACGGGCACATGGGGACACAGCTGTGTGGGGACAAGGGACCATGGGGACACAGAACTGTGGGGACAGGGATGCATTTTGGATAAGGACGCATGCAGAGACAGGGACACAAAGGCAGGGATGTGTGGTGACATGAGGACCCAGAGGGATGACGACAGAGGTGCGTGGGGGCAAGGGGACACAGTGGCATGGGGACACAAGCACTGACAGGGACACAGCACAGCTCTGTTAGAGGGGTCTGCCACCCTGGACGGTGGTGCCAGTGCCGGTGGGCGGGCCGTACCCTCTCGGACATCATGGTGGCGACGGCGCGGCCAATCTCCTGGTAGCTGATCTTGGGGTTGTCAGGGCCCAGGACAACGAAGAGGAAGCGGACGGGGAGGTTGACGCTGAGGACAGTGTCCAGTGTCACCGCGGTCTTCAGGCGCACGAAGGCCACCGTCGGCTGCTCCAGGAAGGCTGCACAGCCTGGGGGGAGGACGGGATGGGATGGGGGTCATGGGAGGGCTGGGCGCAGGGACACGGGGAGACATGGGGACACATGGGAATGTGGGGACACATTGGGACATGGGGACACAGGGACATGGGGACATTGAAACATGGGGGCATGGGGACAAGGTGACAACAGGGGAGCGGGGACATGGAGGGACAAAAGGAGTAGGGTAGGGGCACAAAGACATGAGGACACTGAAGCCTCAGGGACACATGAGGACAAAAGGATACAAGAACATGGGGACACAGGGGACATGAGGACAAGGGACCTGGGGCGCAGAAAGCAGCGCTGAGCGGCAGCGGGCGGCGGCGAGGGCTGCAGGCAGAGGGAGGCAAGAAAGACGCAAGAAATGCAGCAGGTGAGCGAGCGAGCAGGCACCAAGCTCCCCCACACACACCCTGGCCCCCCACCCACTGCCCCGGGCCCCTACCCACTGCCTCGAGCCCCCACCCGTCGCCCTGAGCCCCCACCCATCACCCCAACCCCGCACCCACTGCCTCACCAACCACTCACCCACGAGGACCAGCGTGGCCTCGGCATCCTCAGGGACCTTCTCTGTGAGTTGGGGTCTTGTGGCCCTGCTCGGGCTCTGTCACGGGCGAGTGAATGACAAGGATCAGCCAGACGCCCTCGGTGGCTGCCCCCTGCGTGTCACCCGCTGTCTCTTCTGTGTCACCCTCCACCCCCTGCACGTCACCCGCCATCCCTTGCGCGTGCCTCCCCGTCCCCTGCAAGCCTGGCTCCCTGGCTACCACCTCTGCACCATCCCGCGGGAACACTTTCCCCACGTGCACACGTATGTGCACGCGTGCAAGCGTGTCGCCGTGCTCGCGTGTCTGCCTGCAGGAGTGTGCACACGCATGTGCCGGTGTCAGCACATGTGCACAGGTGTGCGAGTGTGCACAAGTGTGTGTGTGTGTGTGCACCTCGCGTGTGCGTCTCCCAGGACCCCTCCCCACACCCTGGCTGGACCCGCACCCCACCACCCCGCCGGTGGCCCCCGGCCCCGCTCACCTGCTCGCCCCCGGCCAGCTGCCGCATCTCCAGGGGCTGCTGCTCCCGCAGCAGCGGCTGCTCGGTCTCTGCCCGGCCGGTGCTCGAGCGCTGCAGCAGGGCCGGCCGCACGCCCTCGACCGACTCGGCGTCGCTGGGGTGCCTAAAGCAGCGGGGAAGGGGCTGGCGTCAGGCGGGCCAGCACCACTGACTCCCCCTGTAAAAGCCCATTAAACAACCCCAGCCCTTGGGTGTACACGGGGAGCCCCAAACTGGGCTGGAGGCAAAGCCAAGACATGGAGGGGCTTTTCCGCTGGGCTCCAGCAGACACCGGGGTGTCCCCCCCTGTGCCCAAAGGGACCACCAGCCCCACCCGTACTTGTGCTGCAGCAGCAGCATCCTGTGGATGTCTTCCCGGTCCTGTGGCTTGATCTGCCCCTCGTAGATCATCTGGTCGATGAGGACGTGGGCGACGGCCGCCAGCGAGTTTCCCGCCACGTCAAGGAGCACGGCACCTGTGGGGACACAACACTGTCACTGGCCAGCCGGCGCGGGGTCCCCGCTGCCATCTCAGACCCAACCCGTGTCCCCACCTTTGGCCAAAGCCCGTCGGATGTCCAGGAGGCTGCGGTAGGTCAGGAAGGGGAGATGGGGCTGGCCCCAGTGCCCGACCACTGAGAAGTTCTCCTCCAGCTTGAGCCAGTGGCCGACATCCATCCAGAGCACCTCCTTCGTTCTGTCCAAGACCAGCTCGTGCAGCTCCACATAGCCCTGCAGCCAGAGCCAGGGGGGGATCAGGGCGCCCCCCGGCCATCTCCAGGAGCCCCAGAGCTGCGGTTCCCACTCCAGCATTGACCCGTACCCAGGTGTCCCCAGGACTCGGTGTGAGGTCAGTTCCTGGGTGGCCACAGCCCACCCATCACCGGGAATGGGGAGGGAATGGGGGTCCCCAGGGCAGCACCCACCTCAGAGGTGTCCCGCTGGGACAGGAGCCTCCTGCTCCCCGATGCCTCCAGGTCCACATCGGTCACCGACAGAGCTGCGAGCGGAGCCACCAACCCGTTAGCTGGTCCCAGCCCAGACCCCTCTGGGGTCTGTTGCAGCTGTGTCCCCCCCATCACCCCCACTCCAGACCCAGCTGGGGCTCGCTGGAAGCCCCCCTGCTCCATCACCCCCACCCCAGACCAAGCAGGGCTTCACAGGACGTGTCCCCCACCCCTTGCCCCATCCCAGATGCAGCTGGGGTTTGCTGGAGGCATCCCCCACCTCTATATCCCCCGTCCTTGACCCCCGTTGGAGTTTGCTCTCCGTGTCCCTCCATCAGCCCCAGCCCCTCGTGTCCCCACAGCCCCACGCCCGGGGCAGGGTGACACTCTGGGGACATCACCGGGGATGGGCTGGGAGCAGGGCTCGTGCTCCCCTACCCAGCCACCGGCACAGCTCTGACCCCGACACCCAGCGCTGCCCCTTGCACAGGGACGGGGACATCACGTCCCCGTCTCCCAGACCCCAGGAGCTCGGGGTGTCCCTGTCCCCCCACTACCCGTGCCCTCCCCGTTCTCCCCACAGCCCCACAGGCTCTGTCCCTATAAAAGCGGGGGCCAAGCCCCACGCCCCGCGGCCGCCCTGTGTGCACCATAAATTCCGGAGCACTTTACCTTTGCTGACAGTAAACACCGGCGTGGCCCCCGCCCGCCTGCGGCCACCGCGACGCTGGGGATGGGCTCACCCCGCGTGTTCCCCGTGTTCCCTCGGGGACTACCACCGTCCCTGGCCCTGTCACCCGTTGGGGTGATGCCACAAGAGCCACATCTCCCTTTGCCACCCGAAGGATGCTGTGCCCACATGAGTGGGGATGGGGCGCGTCCTCCCTTCCTGGTGTCCCCAACGGCGGCGTTGCCAGTGGCACATGGCCACGAGCCCGTCCTCGTCCCTCGTCCCGTCCCGCCGCCACCACCGCCGAGCCGCCCGGCACCAGCCAGCGTTCAGCCCTAAGTGGTTCTTGTCCTCACCCCAAACAAAGGCTTTATTTATCCTCAATCAGTGGGCGATTCCGGGCAAGCGGCAGCGGTCACCCCGTGGCATGCCCTGACGCCCGGGTGACGGTCACCCCTGCTGAGGGCTGGGGATGGTGGGGTGGGGGGAATAGCAAAGCCCGAGAGGGTGGCATGGTGGAGGGCTGGGGTGAAAAGGAGGAGGGACATGCTGGGGTTGGGCTTCGTCCCCCGGTGCCCCCGCGGTCACTCACGCTGCCCTCCACCACGACGGCTCGCCTGTGCCGGGGGGGCCCCGGCCGCGCGCCTCCTCCCATCCAGGTCATAGCATCCCCGGCGGCTGGGCAGATACCGGCTGCAAAACACACACCGCCAGGATGGGGGGGTCAGCGCCGGGCACCCTTGGGTGCCAGCAGCCTCCCCTTGTCGATGCCAGACAGGCACGGGGGGCAGCATCCAGCCCCTCTCCCCGATTTGGGGGACTCACCGCAGGGGCGTCAGCTCCTCGGCTCTGGCCCTCCACGCATGCAAGGGGGACCCGGTGCCGGCGCCAGCCCCTGTGCAGAACAGGTGGCAGCGTTACCTCCGACCTGTGTCACCCCAAACGAGGACCCCGGGGTCTGGACACCGGGAGCCGGCATTGCCCAAGCACCCTGTCAGGGTCACAGCTCTGAATTAACTGAGCTGCAGGCAAGGGGATGCTCTGGGGTACACAGACACCCCCAAACTCCTCTCACTTTCCTCCCTGGGGACTCTTGGTCATGGTCTCAATGACCCCGTGTGTCCCTGAGCTCAGTTCTGTCTCGGACACCTGCCTCCTCGCATTGGAGGTGGCACCTCGCCTGCTCCGGGGCTTCAGCAAAGGGTGTCATCGCCTTTGGGCGATACGACCCCAAGGGCTGCACCCACCTGCCCCCACTCCAGCCCCACGGCCTGTGCCACGCTGGCACGCGTGCGACACACCTGTGCCATGCTGGTACCCGTGCAACATGCCTGTGCCATGCTGGTGCTCATGCAACACGCCTGTGCAACGCCAGCACCCGCGCAGTGCTATCACCCGTGCAACGCTGGTGGCCGTGCAACGCTGGCACCTGTACACCACCGACACGCATGCAAAGCCCGTGCAACATGCCTGTGCCAAGCCAGTCCCCACGTATTCCCAACAACCACAAAACTCTGGTGCTCGTGTGACTGCCACCTTGAACCACTGGTGCCCTTGCAGCGCTGGCAGCCACCCGGTGCCAATTCCCGTGCAATGGCAGTGCCCGTGCGGTGCCATCATCCATGCAATGGTGTCACCCATGCGATGCCATCACCCATGCAACGATGTCACCCGTGCAACGCCGGTGCCCATGCGATTCCGGTGCCCATGCAACACCATCCCCTGTGCAACACTGGCGCCCACCCGTGCCCCGTGTCCCCCGGCACCCAAGGGAGCCACTCACTGCTCATCTCTGACAGCGATAGGTGGGAGCTCTTGATGCCGGAGTCTTCGTATCCCTCGGGGTCCAGGCTCCTCCTCATTCCCTCCTCGTAGGCCTCGTCCTGCCGGATAGAAAGAAGGTGGTCAGCAGGGAGCAGCACCCCCAGCCTCGCCGGGGCTGTGCCGAGGAGGGGGGAGCCGGGCAGGGGGGCAGCGGCAGAGCCAGGGCTAGGGGCCGGGTGTCCCTACCTGGCCGGGCCCCTCCATGGCTCCGGGCTCGCCCCCCGCCTCGCTGCGTCCCGGCACTCAGCCCGACGGCACCATAATCCGGCGCTCTGCGGCGTCGGGGCGGGCGCGGAGCGGGGGAAAAGGGAGAGAAAATACGTTAGGAGAGGCCAGAGCAGCGCTCGGTGCCCCGCGGGACGTGGGGTTTGACCCCTGGGCTGGGGCTGGGGAGGGACACGGGGGCCGTTCCCGCAGCCCCCGCCCGCTCCCCGCGGGCCGCGAGGTCCCGGGGTTGGGGGTCCCCGGGGAAGCGGTGCCCTGCCCTCCCGCCTGCCGCGGTGGGAACCGACGTCAAGCGACAGCAGAGCCCCGGCAGCTTCCCACCGGGGACACGGCATCCGCCCCGGCCCACCCGTGCCCACGCACGATGGCTGGTCCTGCCGGGGGGGTCACATTCCCTACGGCCCCACAGCCCCCCTATGGACTCACGACCCGTGGGATGAGTGGGGTCTCATATAGCCCCACGCACGGTGTGGGGGTCCCGCGCTGCCGCTCCCCTGGGCCCCCAGCGAGCCCCCGCAGAGCGCTGGGGTGAGCAAGGGGAAACCGAGGCACGGCTGGGCTCATCCCAAAGCAGTAAGGTGCGAGCACCCCACTGCACCCCAGCGTGCACAGAAAGGGGGGGGCAGCCAAGAACCCAAAGCCGCTGCAGCCCTCTGCGCGGTGGGTGGGGGCCGGGAAGTGGGGAGGTGCAGCCTGTGGGTGCGCGCCCCGCTCCGCACCCCGCTGTGTCCCCCCTCCCCGGGCTGCCCCCCCCGCAGCTGCCCTGGGGCTGTGCCGGGGGACAACCGCCAGAGGGGGCCCTTCTCCCTCTCTCCTCCCCCCCCCCGCCCCCGGGGCACCCCCGGGGGAAACCAGGCATCTGGGGACCCCCTAATCCTCCATAACCCCCCGCCCTTCATCACCTGCCTCCCCAGCACAGAACCTCTGGGGGTCCTGCCCCGGGACCCCCAGCCCTGACCCCTGTCCCAGCCCCCCGCGGGGGCTCCCCAAGTTTGGGGGACGAGGACCTCCCCCCGGCTTCCCCCCGCCAGTGACCCCACGGGAGGGGTGGGGGACACACGAAGGGGGGGCTGCAAGGTCAGGGCGTGGGGAGAGGCTCGGGGGGGGTGACTGAGAACCCCCCCCCATCTCATAGATCTCACCGGGGTGATGCGGGAGCTCGGTCCCGGCCGGGGGCAGCGGGAGCCGGGGTGCGGGTCCCGGGATCCCCGGTGGGGCCGAGGGATCCCCGACGGGGCTCGGGAACCGTGGCGGGGCCACGGGAACCGCGACCGGCTCCGGACCGGCCTCCTCCTTCCTGCCCCGCCTGGCCCCGCACAGCCGGCGGACCCTGGCCCCCCCACACCGGCCGGTCCCGGGGCCCCCCGGGTCTGCCCCCCCCCCGGCCCCACCGGCTGCTTCTTGCATCAGCCCCGCGCACCGGGCTGCGCCCCGCTGATAACGGGCGGCCGGTGTCGGCCCCCGCCCCGCTCCCCCCGTCGCCCCCCGCCCCGCCCCTGCGACCAGGAGGAGCCCCGAGGCCGCGGTGAGGGGCTGGGGGGGGACACTGGGCACCGGTCACCCCGGGCCCGGGTCACCCGGAGCCACCGAATCCACCCCGGTGCCACTTCGTGCCCTATAGAGCCCGTGTGTCCCGCAGGATGCAGAGCTGGGCGTCGCGTGTGTGTGGCATGGAGCTCGCTCCTCCGGTACGCTAGAGCCCACGGGCACAGTGTAGAGCCCGTATGTCCCACGTTGTGTGCGTGGTATGGAGCCCATACCTCCCACATCGTGTGCATGGTATGGAGCCCATACTTCCGACGCCAGACACCCCACGGGCACAGTATGGAGCCCGTATCTGTCACATCGTGTGCATGGTACGGAGCCCATACCTCCAACACCACACACCCCGTGTGCTCAGTATAGAGCCTGTATCTCCTACACCATATAGCCAACATGCTCTCTATAGAGCCCATACCTCCCACATCGTGCAGCTAGCATGACTCAGGACTAGACTCATGCCTCCTACGCCATATATCCAGCACGGCTCAGCATAGAGCCCGTACCTCCCAAAGCACATATCACACAGGCTCCCGCACCATCCACACAGCGCGCCTTGGCGCGGGAGCTCCCTCCCACAGCAGGGGTCCAGCACGGAGACCATACATCCCACCCCAGCCACAACGGCGTGACTGGGATCCCTCATGCAGCAGGTACCCAGTGTGGCTCAGTATGGAGACCATAGATCCCACACCATCCACATGACGCAACTGGGATCTCTCATGCAGCAGGTCCCACCATGGCTCGGTGTGGAGCCTATACGTCCCACGCCACCCTTGTGATGTGGCTGGGATCCCTCACGCAGCAGGTGCCCAGCGTGGCTCAGTATGGAGCCCATATGTCCCATGCCACCCCTGCAGCGTGGCCCAGCTCCCTCCCTCAGCAGGTCCCACCACAGCTCAGTACGGAGCCCGTAACCCCCTGCCCCACCACTGACAACCTCACCAACCCCACCCCATGCTGGGGGCACCCCAGGGTGCTCCCCCAGCCCCGCCTAGCCCCAAGACCCCCCCTCCCGCCTCCTCCCCTGGTGACACCCTCGGGTGCCACCACCCCCATCCCCCTGCACCTACCCCGGGGGTGCCTCCGCGACGCCCCTGCCCTCGCCGCCGGCCCCTGCCTGCCGCTGCCCACGGGGGAAAGAGCCCAAATGCCCTGAGTCACGCTCACCTCCCTAATCTGCCCCCCCCTCGGGCTCACCCGGGCCCCCCCCACCCCAGAGGCCCCCCGTAAACAAGGTTATCGGGGTGCAACATCTTGCAGCGTCAAGGCTGTGCCCCGCCTGCACCCCGCCTGCTGCCCCCCCGTGTCCCATGGCCCTCCCCAGTCGCTCAGCCTGCCCCTCCGGCTCAGCTCCTGGTGTCCCCCCAGCCCCCCCCCCGCTATCTTGTTTACGGGGTTCCTGGGGGTTTCCCTGTGGGGAATCCCCAGGAACCCTCTGGCTGTCCCCCCCCAACTTCGTGTGAAGTTGGGGTTTCCTTTTTTTTTTTTTAAAAAAAAAAAGGGGGTTCCAGGGGAGGTTCCTCTGGGGCGGGGAGTTGCGATGGGATGGGGGGGGCAAGGGGGACAGAGAGGGAACAGGGGACGTGGCTGAGCGTCCGTCTGTCCCCTGGGATCGCCATCCATGGGGTGCAGGGAGGTGGTGGGACTGGGTGTGTACGTGTGGGCGTGCGTGTGCAAGTTGTTCATGTGAGCTCAGGGGCGCACGCGTGTATTTGCACACACGTATGAGCGTCTGCACGCGCGTACACACACACACACAAGTGTGTGCACAAGCACATCTGTGCGTCTCTCCACCTGGAGCCTCCCTAAAGTGTTCCCAGCCCCCAGCCCCAAATCCCGGGGTACAGGAATCGGGGGGGACGCAGACACGCCTCGCATACACCTCGCACACACACAAGCACGTGCACACGAGCTAGCACACACACCACCCACCCTAGTGCCCACCCATAGGGGCGTCCCTGCTGCACTGGTGCCCCCGCCGTGGGGTCGGGAGGCCGCTGCCCCATATTTCTTGGGGGGGGATCACCCCAGCTCGGGTGGCCATCCAGACTGCCGGCCTGTCCCCTGCGTCAGTGGCACCCACGGCGGGGCCAGGGGATGCGATAGCTGCGGGCTGGGTGCTCTGATAACAGCTCCCCCCGGCGCTATCTGGGTGCTGCCGCGGGCTCCCCTCCCTGCGTCAGCCTTGGGGATTTTGGGGGTCCCACCCCCCCGGGTGGGACCTTGCTGCCCGCCATGGGGTGTTGTCGACTGGGACCCCTTTGCAGGGGCAGAGGAGGGTGTGGAGCACCCCGAGGGGCACAGAGACGGGGGACATGTCCCCATGGGTCGTGGCGGGAAGGGGGGGGTTCACCTGCTCGGGGTGACTCTGATTTATCTGGGTGCTGGGGGGCGAGATGGAGGTGCCCGTCTCATTCACTCCCCCAATTTCCCTGTCTCATCGATGGGGAAACTGAGGCACGATGCAAAAGCAGGGTGCTGGGAGCATTGCGGGGCCCCCCAGCACAGCCAACCCCCCAGGAGCCCGCATCCCCCTCCCTGCTCAGAGGGTCCCCCCATCCCACAGACGAGAGGGGCGACACTCAGCACCCCCCAAACCGGGCAGTCGAGGTAGGGAGGGGAGGGGTCCAGCTCAGCCTTGGGGAGGGGGAGACCCCATGACCCCCCCTCAATTCCCGGAGGGGCTTCCCAGGGTCCCATCGGAGCCCGCCCGCCCCCCTCAGGTCTGCCCACGGGGGTCCCCACCAGCTGCACATCAGGGCGAGGGGCCGGACCTTGCGAGGAGGACCCCCCCCCGACCCCACCCGCCCTTAATCCCCCCTCCCCGAGGGAGAGATTTGAGAAGGGGGGGGGGGAAGGCGGGGAGAGCGCCGGGCCCCGCATCCCCGCATCCTTTCGGAATATTTTGGGGGGGGGCGGTGCACGGCCCGCCGGCGTGGGCATCGGGAGGGGGGGGGAGCAAAGCCTGCGCGGTGGGGGGGGGGGGGTGTCGGGGAGGGGGGGGCCGGCCCACGGGAGAAGGGGCCCTCGCCCGTGGCCGTGGATGGGAGCTGCGTGCGGGCTGCCATGGCTCTGGGGCTCTCCTCCAAGAAAGCCTCCTTCAGGAACATCAGCGTGGAGAGGAAAAACCTCATCACCGTCTGCAGGTGCCGGGGAGGGGGGGGGCGGCCCCCAAAAATAGGGGAGGGGGGAGACAGAGAGAGGGGGGGGGACACCCCACCGCTGGTGGGGATGGAGGAGATGGGGGGTGGGGATGGGGAGGGGGTGGGGAGGGGGATTGGGGGGGGATATCACCCCCCCGCCGCCCCTTCACCCTGGGGGGGGGATTTTTTGTTGTTGCTGCAGTCGTGGGGTTTGTTGGGGTTTTTTTTTTGTTGTGTTTGTGTTTTTTTTTTTTCGGGGGCGGCAAATACAGATTTCGCGGCGGGGAAGGAGGATGAGGATGCGGGGAAACAGGGGCCGGGGGGGGCCGCGGCGGGAGGTTGGGGGGTGATGGGGTTGATGGGGGTCTCGGGGAGGCGACTGGGGAGAGGAGGGGGGGGGCCTGGGGACACAACGACAACATGGAGGCTCCCGGTGCCGGTGATGCCGGGGAGGGGGAGCGGGGCCGGACGGGGAAGGGGAGGGGAGAGAGGGGGCCAAGGGGGTGGGAGGGGGGGAAACTGGGGGCACTGGGGCCTGGAGGGGGGGGGGGTCGCTGGGGCCTGGGACCCCCCTGCGGGCGGGGGGCCAAGGAAGTGACGTCAGGGCCCCGCTCCGGGCGGCGGGGATGGAGGATGAGGGTTGTCATGGAAACGGCCGGCTGGACCGGCGTGGGGGGAGGGATGGAGGGGCAAGGACTGGGGGGCTGGGGGTCCCTGCCTGTCCCCAGCTCCCTGCTGGGAGGATGGGGTGACACCCCCGGCCCCTGGTGGAGGGGCTGCGAGGGGAGTCTGGTCTCGGGGCTGCCGGGGGGGTGCAGGGGGCACCGGGGTTGGGGGGACACGGAGCCAGGGACCTCCAGCTCCTCCTGTCAGGGTCAGGGAGACCCCAGATCTCTTTGCCACAGCACAGGGCACCTCCAGACCCCGCTATCACGACACAGAGACCCCCGGATCTCCTCGGCATGGCATAGGGCATCTCCAGACCCCGATGTCATGACATGGGGACCCCCTGCATCTCCTCGCCTTGGCACGGGGCTCATCCATCCCCCACTGCCATGATGTGGCAGCCTCCACCTGCCATCATGGGGATCCCCAGTCTCCCCCTCCCCACATGCGGCTGTGACCCACAGACGGGGCCATCCCCTCCCCTCCCTCCTGCAAACACCTGCCCTGTCCCCACCCCGTCCTGCCGGGCTTGGCGGGTTTCACGTCTTCAGCATCTCTCTCTGCCGAGCACGGGCGGAAGGGGAAGCCATCACCGCCCGCGCGCGGCCGGGGAGGAAGGGGGCCTTTGTTCGCCCTTCCTGGCCACTTGCACAGCGGGGCAGCGGCGGCCGCCCCGGTGGGCTCCCCGGGGACGCGAGGACACGGGGGTCAGCGAGCCGCAGCCTGCCGCTCAGCCCCCCGCCCTCTTCCCGCCGCCGCCCTCGGGAGCCGACGTCTGCGAAAGCGCTTTGCTCCGTTGCTAAAATCCGAGGCTTGAGGTGCCTGTCCCCTCCCACTTGTGACACCCGTCCCCCCCCGCCAGGTTCTCGGTGAAGACCCTGTTGGAGAAATACACAGCAGACCCCATCGACGACTCCTCTGAGGAGTTCGTTAACTTCGCTGCCATCCTCGAGCAGATCCTCAGCCACCGCTTTAGAGGTAACGGTGTGGCCCCTGGCATGTCCCTGTCCCCGTGGCGGTGGCGGGTGGGGATGTGCACAGGCCTTGGCTGGGCGCGTCCAGGGACAGAGCGTGTCTAGGCTCTGCTTTGGGGCTTCCCGGGCTCGGCACCCCTGACTGCTGCCCTTGGGTCCCTGCAGGCCCCGTCAGCTGGTTCAGCTCGGATGGGCAGCGTGGCTTTTGGGACTACATCCGCCTGGCCTGCAGCAAGGTCCCCAACAACTGCGTCAGCAGCATCGAGAACATGGAGAACATCAGCACCTCCAGAGCCAAGGTCAGGAAGATGCCAGCCCCACGCCTGCCCCTCTTGCCATCCTTGTCCCCATTCCCATTCCTACTCCAGTGCTCATTTCCATTCACACCTCTCCCAGCACCTATCCCCATCCCCTTCCCTACCCCAATTCCATTCTCATCCTATCTTCATCCTTATCCTGCCCCCATCCCATCCCACCCCATCCCATCCCCACCCCTGTTTCCATCCCCTCTCTGCACCCCACAGGGTTGGCGGGATCTCTGGGTCCCCATGGGGGATATAAAGGGGCCGAAAGCATTTCTGGGGTGGTTTCCCATCCCCAGAGCCCCAGGAGCTGGCAGGAGCGTGGCGGGGGGGCAGCTGAGGGTGGCACCCAATGAGCAGCCGATGGTGGCACCCACCCTCAAGGCTACCCCCTTCCCGGGGGCGCTGCCTTGCAGGGCCGGGCCTGGATCCGCGTGGCGCTGATGGAGAAGCGCATGTCTGAGTACATCTCCACGGCCCTGCAGGACACGCGGACCACCAGGTGAGCAGCCCGTGGTGCCACCAGCTACTATCATGGCCGTGGCCATAGTCACAGTCACGGGCACGGCCACCCGTGCTGTCCCAGGAGCGCTGGGGGCGCGTGGGCGCTATGATGCATTTCGGGTGCCGGTGGGTGCACACGCAGACACGTCTTTTTCCTCCCCGCAGGCGGTTTTATGACGATGGGGCCATCATGCTGCGGGAGGAGTCCATGGTGCTCATAGGGATGCTCATCGGGCTCAGCGCCATCGATTTCAGGTAGGAGCAGGGGGGATTCATTGGGCTGTGGTGCCCCCCGGGTTGTCCTGACCCTCTGTTTCTTCTCCTGCCACCGCTCAGCTTCTGCCTGAAGGGCGAGGTGTTGGATGGTAAAACACCCGTGGTCATCGACTACACGCCCTACCTGAAGTTCACGCAGAGGTAAGAGCTGGGGTCGGGCTCATCTGGTCTCCCCGCCATGCATGCCAGCCCCCCGCTGCGGTGTCAGCCCCACTGAGCCCCCCGTACCCCCCAGCTACGACTACCTGAGCGAGGAGGAGGAGCGGGGCAGCGTGGAGAGCAGCACGAGTGAGGACAGCTCCCCCGAACACCCCTACCTGCCCCTGGTCACAGACGAGGACAGCTGGTACAACAAGTGGCGCAAGATGGAGCAGAAATTTCGCATCGTTTATGCCCAAAAGGTACCGGGAGGTGGGACGGGGCCAGCACTGACCTCCCCCAGAATGCTCCAGCCCGGAGCATCCTCCCACCGCATCCCTGCAGCCTGGTGGTACCCGCAGCTCTTCATCCTGCTGCTGCGGTGACCCAGCCTTCTCCTTGTCATCCTGGGTGGCCCTGGGGACGTTGAGGGGGGACAGCGGGGTGCTGCTGATGGTGGCCTCACACAGGGGTACCTGGAGGAGCTGGTGCGGCTGCGGGAGTCGCAGCTGAAGGACCTGGAGGCGGAGAACAAGCGTCTGAAGCTGCGGCTGGAGGAGGTGATGGTGCAGAACCAGCTGGAGAAGAGGGAGCTGGAGGGCGTCATCCTGGAGCTGCAGGAGCAGCTGTGAGTGAGGACTCGTCGCTGCTGCTTGCCACCGGGGTGGGGAACAAGGGGTCCCTGGTGTCCCGTGGGCTCTGGGCGAGTCTCCAGTGCCCCACTGACCCTGAGGGGCACGGTGAGTGGTGGTCCCCAGCACCCTGTATGCCTGGTGGGGTGTGATGGGTAGTGGGGTCCTGGTGCCTGGGTCCCCCATGTGCCCTGTGGGACATGGGGGGTCACACGCGCCCCGCGGGATGTGATGAGGGCAGGTCCCTGGTACCCAGGTGGGACATGGGAAGTCCCCAGTGCCTCAGATGTCCTGTGGGATATGAAGGGTCCCTGATGCTCCAGATGCTCTGTGGGATATGGAAGGTCCCTGATGCCCCACACATCCCGTGGGCTGCATCGCCTGGCAGGTCCCCGGCACCCGCAGCTCTGCCGGGTGCTGAGCACCCACCTTTGCCGCAGGACGGGGCTGATCCCCTGTGAGAACCCGCAGCTGGCCCAGCTCTCCAAAGAGATGGTGACCCCCCTGGTCAACCAGTGGCCCTCGCTGGGGACCCTCAACGGCAATGAGAGCGGCTCGGATAACAAGCTCTACAGGAGGTAACCCCCCCGGCGGGGGCAGAGCTGCCCCAACCCGCGTTCAGCACCCTATTCTGCCCCAGGGGGTGCTGCCCTGGCCAGGGGATGGGGAGAAGGGCTGGTCCTGGCTGGCAGGGCTGTCCCGGCCCCGGGAGGGGCTCAGTGCTGTCCCTCTGCAGGCACAGCTTCATGAGCACCGATCAGCTCTCGGCCGAGAACAGCCTCAGCTCCGACTCCCAGCGCCTGGGCGAGGGCAAGCGCGAAGGCGAGCCCTGGGGGCCCTTGGGTAAGGATGCCCCCCCCCACCATAGGATGCCCCATGTGTGCCCCAGCGTGTCCCCCAACACATAGCCCAGTGACTGTGTCCCCCCCCACCCCGTCCTCATGCCGAGGATACCATCCCAACAGTGCAAGGACACCCAGGTGGTCCCGAACCCCCCCCGGGGCAGGGCTGGGGTGCGATGCTGCAGGCCCCCCCCCGCGACGCCCCGCTCTGTGTCCGCAGGGAAGGACCCCACGCCCTCCATGCTGGGGCTCTGCGGCTCCCTGGCCTCCCTGCCCAGCTGCAAGTCCCTGGCCAGCCTCAAGTCCAACGAGTGCCTGGTGAGCGACAGCACCGAAGCCAGCCCGACCCGCAGCCCCAGCTGAGACCCCCGGCCCCCTCGCCGCCCCCCCAGCCCGGCCACCCGGCCCAGTGTCACCGCGGAGGACTGACCTCGTTTCCCTCCTTCCACCCCAACCTCTTCTTGCTGCCTGGGGACCGATGAGGGGCTCGCCGAACCCACCAGGGAGGCTGGTGATGGATGTGACCCTCCTTGTCTTGACACCCCACCCTGGCTGCGCCTTGGACCCCCAGCCCAATTCCTGGCTGGAGACACGGACCCGTTGGGGTGGGGGATGCTGAAGGGGATCCATGCGAGCTGGGGATGGGGTGGGGGGGGGATGAACTGTGCTGTGGGGGGACACTGGGAGCAACTGCTGCTAGGGAGCAAGGGGAGGTGCTTCAGGGACACAGCCCTGGTGTCCTGCTCAGCCCAGGGGCACCCCTCATCCCTCGGGCACCCACCCGGGCTTTGCCTGCCCTCTAGTGCCCAGCCTCCCCCCAGCCGCCCCTCCTGGCACCCAGGTGCTGCCAGGGTGCTGGCCTGTCCCTCTCATAGGGGACCAGCTGTCCCTCCTGGCAGCACCCCCCTACGACAGGGATAGGGTGCACCCTCTCTCCTCCTTCCCACCCTCCCCTGGGTTTTGGGCTGTTTTGGGTGATCTTGGTTTTTAATTCAGCCCCATCTGCCTTGTTGGAGCAAAAAGAAATCAATAAACGCAGCAAGCTGAGATGGGGCCTCTGTGCACTCTCCCCCCCCGTTAGGAGAGGGAAAGGGGGACAGAAGACCCCTTGTGCCCCTGCTACGAGGTCCCAGCCCAGGCAGAGATGACAGGGGAGCCCATCAAGCCTCCTCTAGCCCCCCTCAATCTTTGGGATACAGGAGGTCAACCCAAGGATGGAGCAGCCCCTTGCCCCACCAAGGGGTTGGAGGTTCTGGGGTCTCCTTACCCCCCATAAAACCAGCCAGGGCAGGGTGGATAACAGCACCATGGCCACAGCTGTCACCCACAGGAAGGTCTTCCACAGCCCCTGCACACAAGGAGCAGGGAAAGAAAACCCTGCCCTAAGAGACAAATAATATTTTCTTTTATTTAAGAAAATAAGAGAAATTCCCCCCACACACTCCCTGGAGTCCTGTGGCAAGCTGGGGCAGTGCCCAGAGTGGGCAGAATGCGGTGAAGGGATGGGGCAGAGGTTGCCAGGATGCCTGCCGGCCCCCCCCAGAGCAGCAGCGAGGTCTGTCCCCCCGCGCAGGGTCCGAGCCCCGGCGTTGGCAGGGGACAGGGACACCTTGAGTGGGAGGAGAGGTCCAGAGACAGGGAGAGGGTCCTGATGTGTCCCCACACCAGGCAGAGCCAGCGAGGGGACGCTGTGCGTGACTGATGGCAAGGAGGGGCAGGGCCCAGCCGGAGCAGGGCTGAGGGGGCCCAGGCAGGCACGTGGAGAAGCCCCCAAGGGTTTGGTCCTTGCCGGAGCCCCAGCTCCCTTCTCCTGCCCTGCCGAATCTCCCGGGGAGTCCCATCCTCACCCGAGCATCCGTAAATCCATCAGCAGCATCTGCCCAGCCTCGAGGGACGAGCACAGGGGGGTTCTGGATCCCCCCAGTATCACAGCAGCAGGCACAGATGTTCCCCGGGGTGGCTCGGGCTGGGGAGGGGGCCGGGCTGGCCCTGCCCTGGTGGGTGGGCAGGCAGCGGGGAGGCAGAGCACAGCACCAAGGCACTTGGGCTTTGCACAGCCCAGGGCAGTTTGCCGCTCCCAGGAGCAGGGTTGGCACTGGACCCCGCGCCGGGGGGGTCACACAACCCTGTGCCCCAGCCCCGGCTCACAACCCGCGCAGCCGTCGCTCCTGGTTCAGCTTCTGGAAGAAGGTCTTGCCAAATTCGTAGGTGCTGATCATGATGGCGCAGGCGGGTGCTACTTTAATGATGCGGGGCAGGAAGCCTGCAAGGAAAATCCAGTCAGCCTCTCGGTGGCACCAGGACACACCAGTAAACCCCAGCCCGGGGCCAGGGACTCGTCCTTAGTCCTTACCTGCAAACAGCCCCCGGGTGCCGGACTCGGCGCGGATGCGCTGCATGAGCAGCCACGTGGAGGAAGGCTTGGAGGTTGTGACTGTGGGGAGAGGGGAGTGGGTGAGGGTCCGGGGATGTCCACGCACCACTGGGGAGTCCCGAGTGTCCCCCAGAGCCATCTGCCCAGAGCCCAGCCACTCACCTGGGTGCACCTCGCTGTCTCCCAGCTCGATCTGCCGCTGGGTCTTCACCACGTCGAAGGGCAGCGTCAGCACCGCAGCCACCTGCGGGGCCAGCAGCTGGGCAGTGAGCCGGTACCTCCCAGCGCCGGCCCAGGCCCACCCCTTGCTCCCCATGGGGGCCGTTCCCCCCACCATCCCAGCTCACGGAGCCCAGCCTGGTGCAGACCCCGGGACCCCAAACTCACCGTCCCGGAGATGGCCCCAGACATGAAGCTGATCATGAATGTGGCCTCGTCCAGCCGGGTCTGCCTGCAGAGCCATTCCCTCACCAGCTCGTAGTTAAACCAGTAGAGAGCTGGGAGGAGAGAAGAAACACCAGTGACGCCAGTACAAGTGACTCCAGGCACACCAACCTCCCCTCTTCCCACGCTCAGGGCTGCCCTGGCCCATGCCATCCCTCCCATCATCTCCCAGTGCCACCGCGCAACCCATCCCGCCACAGCCATACCTGAGAAGGGGACATCTCGCAGCACGGTGGGTCCCCAGCCCCTCCAGAGGGACAGCCAGCCGTCCTGAGCCACTGCTGACTGGATGCAGACGCCCAGCTCCCGGTAGCTGAGCTGCCGGGATTGCATCTTGGTGCGGATGAGTTCCAAGGGGCTGATGACTGTCACTGCACCCACTGCAATGGAGGGGACATCAGGATCAGTCCCATCTCAGAGCCATTGGAGCACTGTGCCAGGACAGCCAGGCATTGAATGTGGGCACCCATGGCCAAGAGACCTGCCACACTCTCCTGAGGATGCAGGGCACCCTCCGGAGGGGAGGGGTACTCACGTCTGGCGAGGGCCCCGGCCAGCAAAGGGATGTGGTGTCCCCGGCTTCCCGTGCGAGCGTGCAGGTAGTCCCGTAGCTGGTCATAGGTGGTGAAATAAATGACGGTGGCTGGCACGGCCATGACCCTGCCGAGGAGGGGAGTGTGAGGGACACGCGTGCCCACCCCGGGGGCTGGCGGGAGGAGTGGGGAGGATGCCCATGTGCCCAAGCAGGCATTAGCACCCAGACTCCCCCCGCAGGCAGAGTCCAAACTCACAGGGTGGGGGGCAAGCCGCTCCACAGAGACCTGATGCCCTCGTAGCGTGTGATCTTCACAAAGGCATCCTGAGGAGAGCAGGGAGCACCAGGGAGCGGGGTTTGAGCGGGGAGATGGGCAAGTACCCCTCTAGCAAACACTCCCTCTCTGAACAGGGAGGTCCCTGCCCACCCTGCCCGTGCCCACAGCCCCTACCAGGGTGCCAGTGAAGTGAGTGGGGGCCTTGTACCAGGCGGTGCAGCTATTGCCGTTCTGGCAGACGTACAGATGGTCCATGAGACCGTTGCAGTAGAGGAAACACTTCCCTGGGGTGGGAGGCAACAGCATCACAGTCAGACAGGAGACCCTCTGCCCATTTCATCCCCCAAACCATCCCACCTCTTCCACGAGAGACCCAAACACTACACGCCTGAGCCCCCAGAAGGATCAGCCCCAGCCCAAGGCCAGGAGAGGGACAACGCTCCAGCAAGGGTCCGACCACGGCCGGCCCCGTGGGGCAGGGGCATCCAGCAGGATGGGGGAGCGGCAGGAGCCATTGCCACCCCGGCACAGCGGGCACCAGGCAGCGGCGTCAAGCGGGGCAGCAGAGGTCCAAGGGGACTTTGACACAGCGATGGGACAGAATGACAAGAGAACAACAGACCCTCTGGGCAAGGACCCAGTGGGGACACTGCACAGCCAGCCCCAAAGCAAGGCTGGGGACAATCGCAGCCCCCGCGTAGGAGAGGGATGTTCTGTCAGCCCCACCTGTCACCAGCGGGGAACCGAACAGGGGTTGAGGCTTGGGAAAAGCGAAGCTGCCCACAACAGGAGCTGCCCAGACCCTCCCTGGGCGTACTCACATGTGGCCTGCCGAGCGCCCCAGGGCACAGCCTGTGCCGGCAACACTGAAACACACAACGGTGACGCGCTGAACGATGACACGGGGGACACGCCACCTCCCCGGGCTGGGGCACACGTGTGTGCTGCAGCTCCAGGTTGGGCAGCAGGAGAGCTCCATGGGTGAAGGGGCTCGATGCCCCCCCCCCCAGCCACCTCCCAAGCAGTGCCTACCATCACCAATCTCTTGCGACTAGCCCCAGCCTGTTGACCACCCAGGGAGGGGAGGCAGAGCCCATGGGGGTCTCTCCTGCCCCATGGAAGCTGTGGGGAGCAGGGATGAAAAAAAAAACGAGCAGCGGGAGTGGGCTGAGCTCTTCCACCATGGGCAGGGGGTTGTGGGCCCCAGCGCTGACCCCGCTCGGCATCAGCTGCAGAGGGGGGAGGATGGAGCCAAGCACCAGTCTGGCTCCCCCGGCAGGGCCCCCCCGAGCCCGTCAGGACAAGGGGCCCACGGTGACCTGCCACCTCGTGACGGCTTCGCGCTCGCAGGAGCTGAGAAACCCCCGTCGCCAGCTCTGCCAACCGAGACACCCATGTGGGCTGCTCGCTGGCTGGCTGGGGAGTGAGGGGGGAGCTAGCTGGAGACCCCCGCCCTGCCCCAAGCAGGGTTACCTTTGGAGAAGGGGGTCCTCTGGGCCTGCAGGCGGATTTTCACCACATCCAGCGGTGTCACTGCAACGACATCACCCTTTAGTCACACCAGACCCCAGCGCCCACCCTCTGCCCTCCTTCCCGCTGTCCTCACCGAAGAGGGAGGTGAGGATGGCCCCCGTCCCCGAGGCCAGCATCTGCTGCAGCGGCGTGATGCCCCCCCCGGGGCTCGGCAACGTCTTCTCGGCCATGGCGCTGAACCCCTGCAGAACAACAGTGGGGGGATGCTCGAGGCCGGGGATGCTCCCCACGAGGAGGGGGTCCCTGCCCAGGGTGAGCGATGGCTCCCCAGGGAGCCCCCCCCCCAGCATCCCTGGATCCTCTGCACATGCCCCGGTGCAAAGACGGGCGTCCCACCTTGGGCCAGCGCTATCGGCGTGGCACAGAGCAGGCGCGGTCCCCTCCCTGTAATCGTGATGCCGTGGGAGGGGGGGGACAGACAGGGACGGCTCCTGGGGCCAGCCCAGCCCCGATAACACCCCCCCAGGCCCCACCGCTGGCAGCGGGCCCAGCCTTGTTGGGGAGGTGGGGACAGTCTAGGGCAGCCTGCAGCGTTCTTGGGGAGGGAGGACCGTCCCCTCGCCACGCTTGGAAAATTAATGGACGGGAAGGAATGAAGCCCAAACACCAGCCCCCCCCAGACTGAGAACGCAGCAGAGCCCAACGCAGCCACGGAGGGACACACTGTGGGGGGAAACCCCGCCTTGTGCAGGGGGGGCAAGCTTGCAATGAGCACCTCAAAAATGGTTTGGGAATCCAAAAACTCCTGCCTGCCTCCGCCCACCCTGCTGCCACCCCCCTTGGCAAGGCTGCAGCCCCCGGGGCCAGCATCTCTGCCCGGGGAAGCCGGGGGTATTGCACCCTTTCCACGGGAGGAGGACGCAGAGAATTGAGGGCACCAGACATGCTCCGGACCGGCTGTTCCTCCTCGCTGCAGTCCGGGGACGGCCCTCGCACAGGATGGGGTCAGGGCACGAGCACCTCCAGGCTTGGGAAATCTACTTTTTTTTTTTTTTTTTTTTTTTTTAAAAAAAAAGGGTCAGGGAATGCAGTAAAAAAAAAAAACAACACAAAACCAAACACCCTTCACCATCTGACTCAGCAATTCGCAAGGTCAGAGCAGGCATAAATCAAGGTCAGAGCAGTCAAAAATCTCTCAGTTCCAGGCTTTGGACTCGTTGGGTGCTCAAGGCTGCGAGTGGTGATGGGTCTATCCTGGAGCTGCATGTGCCAGCCCCGCTGGGAGCTGGTTTCGAGGTGGGCACGGGTCCCGTCACGGGACACGCAGAGCCCCAGCACGATCCCCGCCGACCGCGCAGGCAGGACGCCAGGCCCAGTGCCGGATCCTTCCCCCTGATGCGGACCTTCGCGTCAAGCCTTACGCAAGCGAGGGAGGGGGGGAAAAAAATCTCTGGCTCGCAGCGCTGCAACACCTGAATGGCTTAAACCGCGCTATTTATACGTGTTATTTATACGTCCCATGGCAGGGCCCTCTCCCTTTCAGCAGGGAGCACCTCCAGGGGGCTGCTGAGGGGTTCCTGGCTGTACCCCAGCTCCCGTCCCGGCTGTGGGCTGCTCCCTTTTCCACCCAGCAAAAAATGAGCCCCTAAATCCGCGACGCAGAGCCCAGCGCTCAGGTGTGACATCCCGGCGCAGGGATGCTGGGGACAAAACACGGGGGAAGAACGGCAAAGATGTGTTAAAGAGAAGAAACTCGGGGGGACAGGAGCGACCCAGCCGGGTGCTCCAGGGCAGGGAAATCCTGTAGCAGACCCCCCCCCCTCCCCCCCGGAGCTTGCACCCCTACCTGGGATCTGCAGCCACCCCCAAATTTGCAAACCCTCCCCTCGGGGCTCGCAGCCCCCAGCCCAGGGCTGTACTCCCCCCGCCGGGGCTGGCGGCCCCCCCCCCCAAGCACATGAGCCCCCTCCCCACGCGCTGCACCCCCTCCTTCGGGGCCTGTAGCCCCCCCCAGGCACTGACACCCCCGCGGGGTTTGCCCCCCCACCGCCCCGCCTCGGGGCCCCGCTCCCCCCCCTCAGCAGTGCCGGGAGCCCGCGGGTGGGTTGGTGGGGGGGGGTGCCCGCGGCCGCTTCCGCCCCCAGCGCGGCCGCACGACCCCCGGTACCGGGGGAAACTGAGGCAGGGGGCGCGCGCGGCGGGTCACGCGGTGGGGGCGTGGAGGGAGGTCACGGGAAAGGGGGAGGGTGTCACCGGACGGGGGGGGGGACCCCGCCCCACCTGCTCATTCCAGCCACGCTCGGCGCGTCCCTCCGCCGGCACCGGGAGGGGGGCGGGCGGCGGCGCCTTTAAGGAGCCCCATGGGCGCCCCGCGAGAACCAGCCGTGCCCGCGCGCGCGCCCCGCCCCGCACTTCCGCCCCCGCCCCCGCGCACGCGCCCTGCCGGCCCCGCGCGCCCCGCCCGCGCCCCCTGTCGGCCCCGCGCGCGCCTGGCGCTCCCGCGCCCCCCGGCGAGGGGAGGAGGGGGGACGGGGACACGCCGTGCGCGCTCCCGCAGGCCGTGCGCGCTCACTGCGCTGGCTCGGGTGTGCCTCGGCGGCCGCGCCGCGGTGGCGGAGGAGCGTCCTGCACGGCTGCGCTCACCGCGCTGGCTGGGGCGTGCCCTGCACACTGGCCCAGCCGGCAGAGGGGCGCCTTGCACGCTCACCCTGAGGGCAGAGGGGCGCCTTGCACGCTCACTCTTGCCACGCTGGCAGAGGGGCACACCTTGTCACACTCATCCTCCTGGTCCGGGTGTGCCTTGCACCCTCACTCGGATGGCAGGTGGCTGCCTTGCACACTTGTCCTCTCTGTGCTGGCAGGGATGTGCCCTGCACACTCGCCGTGCTGGCAGAGGAGTGTCCTGCAGACACCCTCACCCTGAAGGCAGCGGCACATCTTGCACGCTCACTCTTGCCCCGCTGCGTGCTGCACCTTGCACGCTCACCCTGCTGGCTTGCATGTGGCTTGCACTCTCGCTCTGACAGCAAAGGGGTCCCTTGCACGTTTGCCCTCACGGTGCTGGCAGGGATGGACTTTGCACACTTGCCAGGCTAGCAGAGGGGCACTTTGCACACTCACCTTGATGGCAGAGGAGCACCTTGCACACTCACCTTGATGGCAGAGGGGCACCTTGCACACTCACTTTGATGGCAGAGGGGCACCTTGCACACTCACTTTGATGGCAGAGGGGCACCTTGCACACTCACGCCCACCGTGCTGCTGGCAGGGCACACCTTCCCCACTCATACTGCTGTCAGAGGGACGTACCTTCCACCCCCACCCTCGCCGTGCTGGCACAGAGAGGCACACCTCGCACACTCACCGCTCTGGAAGCCTCGGAGCTGTCACGCTCACCAGCCCAGGGCCCCGGGGCTCGCACGCTCGCTGTGCCGGAGCAGGCTGGGACATGGCCTCGTCCGGGCCCCAGCGCACAGGAGCTGCCCTATCCCGCGCCCGGTACCTCCCGTGGCAGCGCGCCAGCCCCGCGCTGCTAATGAGGGGGCAGAGGTTTGCTCCCTGTACAGCGTTGGAAGTGCCCGTGTTTCCTGTGGAGAGCTCCAAGCCCTTTTTTTCTCACACAAGGAGTGAGCTCTTGAGATGGTCCTATTTCTGCTGGTGTTTTGATCTGAAAGATGCTTTAAGCTCGCTTTGTTCACAGGCTGGTGGGAGAGCGGCACAGCGGTGCTGAGGGGTCTCCTCGCACCCTGGCGGTGCTGTAGCGTGAGCTGACAACCGCGGGGGGCTCCACAGGCACCACCGAGGGGCACAGGATCTGCCCTGGCCCTGCACAGCCCGAGGAGGTGGCCGTGGGGAGAAGAACTGGGACCAGACGGTGGCGGCGCTCCAGCGGGTGTGTACTGCTGGTGACCCGCGGGCTGGAGGTTCCTGGTGACTGTTTGTGTGCGTGTGACAGCTTCACCCCAAAAGCTGTTAGTGGTACTGCATGATGCAATCCTACCTTACCTTCGAGTCGGCTCCAGCCCTTCCCTTGCCTCAAACTCCAGGACCAGACCGCCTACGCCCTTCTTCGCTCCCTTGGGAGTGCCATCCTGTGGCAAGAACGGGAAAGCCTGCAAGGACCGGCAATCTGCAGGTGGCCACCAGCAGGCTCTGCCTGGGGGAGCAGGGACAGTTTGGGGCTGCAGAGCCCACAGGCACAGCGGCGGTTGAGGAGCAGCCGCTTGCACCCTGGAGCGATGTTCTCTGCAGAGCTGGCGGGGCTGTGGTGGCCAGGAATAATAAAATCCCTTCTGGGGGTGCTGTTGGCAGCTCTGGAGTTTGTCGGCGAAGGGAGCAGCCAATGCCGGGAGCGGCGACTGGGCTTCAGCCCCGTGAGCTGCTGCTGGAATCTGAGCAGGTTTTGTGAACACTCCGGGTTTGTTCTCGAGGGAAAGGAGCTCGCTGGGACTGTCATCCCGGGCATGCAGGCAGAAGGGGATGCTGAATTCTCTGTAAGCACTTGCTGCCCTTCCGTGAGACGGAGGCCAAGTGAATCTTGACTTTTATGTGATGTGAGGCCAGGAACCTAATAATTCCCACAGGGTCATGTAAGTGAATGCATCCTGTAACTCCCTAATGAGTCAACTCTGCCTCTTAGACAGGATTAAAATGGTCTAGAAAGCCTCTTGTAGCAGGTAATTTAGAAATGGCGTAATGATTAATTAAAAATAAAAATATCCTTAGGGGTATTGGGTTTCGTCCTTTCTATTCGGGCTCTGCATACTTTCCACGCTGTTCAACTGAGAAGAAAAAGGAATCAGCTGGGGTGGAGGCAAGAGGGAAGCGTGCGAGGTGGTTTAAGTGCCTCCATCTCCATTTGCCAGGTCTCTCCATTTCCTAAAGTGATCGGAGGGAAAGCAGTGAATTTGTTTTTCCCATGCTCGGTGTTGCTGAGAGGCGAGGACCTCGCTCTTTCTGCTGAGTCACAGCCTGCTCGCTGCCTGCGCTGTCCTCACACCCAGGCGGTTGGTGTCCCTGATTTACATCTTCACAGTCCCGCTGGCCTTGGCGGGGGCTATAGGGGTGCATCGTGCTCCGATCGCCCCTAAAAGTGCAATGTAAATTGACTTCAGTTGGAGAGAACTGCATCTAGAGATGCAAATGTGTGCGTTTGGTTTCAACTTGTGAGGAACGGAGCCAGCTGAGCTTTAATCTCCTCTCGAGCTGTGAAGTTACACGCCGGGTCAGAGCGGCCGGGGAAGGTTTGCGTGAGCTTTGCTCTGCGTAATGCCCGCTGCTCCTGGCGGCGTATGAGCGTGGCTGGGAAAAGCGCTTGTGTAACGCCCAGCTCCCTGCCACGATCTCCATGGAGAGGTTTCAAAGCGCGAGGTTACGAAACCCGTCAGGCTCCCTGGTCCGATGCCATGTCCGCTTTGGCGGCCGTGCCCTGGGGCGCGAGTCTGGGGGCTGCTCCTGCCTGGGGCTCCCTTATTTAGGAAGGGGTGATCCTGCGATCTGTTCATCCCATCAAACTGTCTCAGAAGGATCGATCCTGCGTCCTCTGTTGGAAAGCAATTAGCCCCCCCCCTTTTTTTTTTTTAAGGTGAACTTTGAGGGCCAGGTTGCAACAGGGATCTAGTTAGTAGAGTAGTGGAATCAAGCTAGTGCAGGATTTGTGTATTTATTTTGGCTAGGAACATTATGGTTTTGCAAAAGCCATCCTTAATATGCATTAAAGTGACTGAAATGAAGCAGCTTGTGGACAGACGAGGCCCTGGGGACATCGGACTTAAAGCCACTGTAACCCAGGATTCAGAACATAGTTTGCAGTTCTGCAGGTCAGTTCCTGCCGTGGGTGACACCTGAGAAATCGTGTCCTACCTTCTGCAGCACCTGCCAGGGAGATCATCGATACAGTTGTGGAACAAGGTACGAAACTCACCCGTGAGGAAAATGAGCCCTGTTTTAGGGATGAGGAAACATGTATGGATGCTAAAGCATCTGCTTTCCTTCCAAAACATTTCCTTTATAAATTGATGTTAAAAACACTGTCTCGTTTGTGGCTGGCAGCAGTATGGGCCAAAGGGAATGGGGCAAAGAAAGAGCCTGGACCAAGCTGGAATCGTAGGATAAATTCACGGATCCTTTTTCCCCATAAACAAAACCACGCTGTGAAGCCGAAGTGGGCAGAAGAGCTCTATGCAGGAGTTAAAGCCTGTCAGCCTGCTGGGCGTACAGGTAAGAAATCTGCCTACGGAGCGTTTCTCTGCAGTTCCTCTTGGCCGGTGCAAGATCTGTTGATTACCGTGAGCTCATCTCGCTCGGGGCCCGGAGCACTCAGCTGCGCTTTGGGACTCGGGCTGCTCCAGCACTTCCCGTAACGTCTCGGTGTTGCCGCAGCAGCATCCGGCATCCATCCAGCACGGAGGAGAGCGGAGGTTGTTGCCCCGGAGATGTGGTACGAACCAAGTGTCTTGCCGGGGGGCTTTGCACCAAAGGGATCACAGAATCATTAAATTTAAGATCATCAAGTCCAACACCGCCATGACCACCAAACCGTGTCCTCAAGTGCCACGTCGACACGTTTTTTGAACACCTCCAGGGATGGTGACTTCACCACCTGTTCCAGGGCTTCACCAGTCTTTCAGTAAAGAATTTTTTTCTTAATATCCAGTCTAAACCTCCCTTGGAGCAACCTGAGCCCATTTCCTCTCGTCCCATGTGGATGGATGCGCAGCAAGCAGACGTGCCTGCTAAAACATGAGGCGTGAGGGCACTCGAACAAGGGAATCCTTGGCCTGTTCTGACGTGGATGTCCAGCCCATGTCATTCTTCCTTCCAGGACATTCTTCCTTCTGACATGGACACCCGGCCCACGGTTTTGGCCCTGTAGGCTTGTGTTGGTGAGGAGGAGAAGCTGGATGTAGACTTGATAAATTTCTCTAAAGTGATCTTGTTTAACAAGAAGATCCATGTGCTTCTGTTTCTCCAAACAAAGAGGGGATTAAATGGCAAGATGCTGGGTCTTTGCTCATTGTGCCTTTTCTGGGGAGGACTCCTTATTCTTAGCATTTTATTACTTTTAGCACTTTATTTTTAAGTGCTGTGCCACCAGGCTGCTGTGGCTGTGCCCTTGAGATGAATTCAGAAAGCCGGGTGTCATCATCCCGAGCACTTTGTGTTAAGAAGTGACGATGGGGAGTCCCTTTCGGTTTTGTCCTTTCTAGATAAAGAAACAGTCCTGTCAGAGGATGCTCAGCTGATCCGCGGTCGGTCTCCCGTTCCTGGTACATCTGTATCGCCTGTAGGAAGAGCTGCTGTTCCAGAATTGGGCTCTAGCTGCTTGCACTGTAAATTCAAATTCGGCTTGTTCCTTGTTGTCTCACAAGGACGGATCCCCTTGTAGCACTGTAGTATTTATTATACAATTCTCAAAGCAGTGTCGTTGGGTTTTTGGGAAAGGTCACCAACTAATTTCTAATGGATACTTTTTAGCCAGTTTAAAAATGGTTGGAAAAGAGCCACTCCCCTGGATTTATCTACCTCATCTGTTTCTGCTGTCCTGAAAAAACTCTCCACTTCATGGTACTGCATGTTTGTAAATCTAGATTTTTTTTTCCCCCATCATATGACTGTACATTGTATGTCTGCAGTTGACACCGTAGTAGGAGAAGGGCTTTGACTCTCCATAGACCTTTATTCCAAACCAACATGGCCCATTCCCAACCCAGTCTGCCTTTAAAAACCTCCCCACCTGTTTCTCTTTATCCCTATTGAGCTTTCCCCCTTCATATCCTTTGCCAGAAGCCTGTCCTTGGACTGGACATTTGCCCTTGATTTGCACCTGAATGTTTCTCAGGAAAAACCGAAACCTGGAGCCTGTTTGACAGATCTTTCCTGCAGTTTCTCCACTAAATCCGATTACCAGGGATAGTAACCCTGTAATGCAAGGCAGTAATTCCATCGAGGGATCTCCACTGTGTTTGTAGCGTTCCCAAGAAGAGCCAGAGCATCTCATTTGCTTTTCCAGATGACACAAGGAAGGTGGAGAAGGATCTTTCGGGAGCAGGACACCCAAAAGGGTCTTAGAGCACGTCTTACGAGGAGTGGCTGAGAGAACTGGGGTTGTTCAGCCTGGAGAGAAGGCGGCTGAGGGGAGACCCCATCGCTCCCTACAACTCCCTGGAAGGAGGCTACGGAGAGGTGGCCGTCACAGAATCACAGAATTGCTCAGATTGGAAAAGACCTTTGAGACTGTCGAGTCCAACTGTTAACCCAGCACTGACAAACCCTCAACTAAACCATACGTGTAAGAGCTATGTTTATACGACTCTTAGATACCTCCAGGGATGGGGACTCCAGCACTGCAGTGGGTAACCCTTTCCAACGCCTGTTAACCCTTTCGGTAGAGAAACTCTTCCTAATATCTAGTCTAAACTTCCCCTGGTGCAACTTGAGGCCATTTCCTCTTGTCCTATCACTGTTACTTGGCGGAAGAGACCGACCCCACTTCGCTACAACCCCTGTCAGGGCGGGTCTCCTTTTCTCCAGGCTGAACAACCCCAGCTCCCTCAGCCGCTCCTCATCCCACTTGTTCTCCAGACCCTTCCCCAGCGCCGTTGCCCTTCTCTGGACACACTTTAGTGCCTCAACGCTCTTGTAGCGAAGGGCCCGAGAGCGGCCGGTCTGTTCGGCCAAGCGACAAGCGACGGGACAAGAGGGAAACGGCCTCAAGTTGCACCGGGGGAGGTTTAGACGGGGCATTAGGAAGAATTTCTCTCCTGGAAGGGTGCTCAGGCATCGGGGCAGCGGTGGAGCCCCCCTCCCTGGCGGTGTCCAGACACGGCGCTCAGGGACACGTTCCAGCCCAGGGGGAGCGGTTGGGCTCGAGGCTCTCAGGGGTGTCGGTGACTCCCCGTGACGGGCTGGTCCCGTGCACGCGCCGCGCCCAAAGCGGCGCCGGGGCCGCGCAGCGCGTGCGAGGGGAGCGCGGCGGGCAGGGCGCGCGCGCGCGCGCGCCCCCTCCCGGCCGGGGCCGCGCGCGCACGCCCCGCGCTTCCCGCAGACAAAAGACCGCGGCGGCCCCGCCCTCCCTCCCTCCCTCCCTCCGTCCGCGCGTGCGCAGGGAGGGACCGCTCCTCGTGGGGGGGGGGGCGCAGAGAACCGAGCCGAGCGGCGCATGCGCGCTGCCGCTAACACCCCCCCCCACCACCACCTCCCGCCACCGCCTCGGCGAAGGTTCCGGAGCTGGCGCTGCCCCCCCCGCCCCGTCCCTCCCCGCCCCCCGGCCCGCCCCGCCCCGCCCGCGCCGCCGCTGTCACTCGCCGCCCGGCTCCGGTGCGGACTCCCCTGCAGCGGCAGGTAGGGGCACGGCCTGCGGCCGGCGGGAAGGGGAGGGAGGGGAAGGGGAGCTGCACGACACCCTCCGCCCCGCTTTACCGGCGCCGCTTTTCGCCTTCCCTTAACGCCCAAAGCGTGAAAAAAAAAAAACAAAACACGGCGTGAGGAGAAGATAAAAATTAATTTATTATTTTTCCCCTCCCTGAACCGTTTCATCCCCAAAAAATCCGCCGCGGAGGGGCGCGTCCAGCCCCAGCCCGGTGCCCGCTGCGCCCGTCCCCTGCGGCAGCGGCTGCAGGTGCGCGGCGGGGCGGGGCGGGCTGGGCCGGCGCCCTGGGGGCTTTTCGATTCATTTTCTTTCGTTATTTGTTCCCCTCCTTTCTTTTTTTTTTCCGCCTTGTTCTTTCCCCTCTGCCCTGCGGCAGGTGGGCTGTGCCGGCGGGGCTGCGGCAGGAGGGGTGGGCAGCGCCTTTTCCCGCCCCGGCGCTGCCATCTTCTGCATCGCGGGTGGAGGTGGGGGGGGGGGGGGGGGGGGGGGGAGGCAGAGAAAAAGGTAATTAATAAAGAGAAATTAATCAATGACGGGAAAACCGTGAGGAAAAAGCGCTTCGGGAAAAGGAGCTGTCCACGCCCAGCCTGAAATTTGGGGGTGTCGAGCCTTATTGAGGTCACGGGGCCCCGGGGGTTGCTTCGCTTTGTTGCATCCCCCAGGCTGGGGGGGGGGGGGGTTCCTGGGTTTTAACGCTCCCGACGGGGTTGAACCCGCCCGAGGTGGGTCCCTGCGCCCTCCAACCCCGCCTTGTTCTCCAGCTGGGCTGGGGGTGCTGGCGCTCACCCCCAGTGGGGTTGGGGGCCCCCGCGTCGTCCTGGAATTGCCCCCCTGTCCCTTCCGTGAGAGGTTTTCTGCACCACGCACCCTTCTCCATCCTGAAATCTCGCTGGGCAGGGTGTGGGGCTGGCCCCCTGTAGGGGAATTTCTTGTGGAGCAGAGCCCCCCTTTGCTGGGCTTTGCCTTTTTTTGCCCTGGCTTCGAGCCGCCGGGTGTTTCGTCGTTTTTTTTTTTAAGCCCTAAACTTCCCAGATGTGAGGTGGAAGTTTTCTCGCCAGGTGTTGGCGCGACGCACCTGCCCTCCTGGCTCGGAGCAGTTAAACCCACGAGGAGCAGAAGCAGCTCACTCCAGGTGAGGGACGGCAAGATCTCCGTCTTCTGCGTTAAGCGAGGCTTTCTTATTTATTTAATTTATATTTTTTTTTAGCACCTAGAAATGCAGTCCTGTTGTTCGTTTGCAGAGGGCAGCTCCCATCACTTTAAAGGGAGTTTCTCCTTCCATTTGCTGGTGGTACCACCACGCGAGGTGCAGCTCCATTTGCAGTGAGAGGCTGGTCTTGCTTAGAAACGGGCTCGCTGGGACGAGCAGCTGAGATGAGCTAAGCTGTCCCTTCAGCAATTTGCATGCGGCGTATTCCTGAGCTGCCCCGCGTTTATCTGCGCGGATCTGGACAGATGTTTAACGCGTATCTGAATGAGCGGAACAAAAATTCGCTACCGAGAATCATTAATTTGTTCTGTCGAGCAATGGCTGCCCTCCCGCATCCCATGGAGGGGTTTTGCCTTTGCTGCTGATACCTCAGATCTGGGGCGTTTAATGGTTTTCCTTGTGCGGTTCAAAATGTGGTTTTTTTTTCATTTTTTTTTTCTCGAGGTTGTCAGTCAAAACAGGTCTAAGCTGGGTGTTTACAGGCTGCTTTTGAGAGAAGGAAAATGAAAATCTCTTTAGAAATGAGAAGCAGCCTAACCCAGTTACACTTTATTCCCTCTTGGCATCCAAAATGCTCGTTTTTTACCCCAAGAGGTGCAATTGAAGGAGAAAAGCGAGGTGCTGGCTGACTTACCTGTAGCATGCAGAGGTTTTCCGGGCAGGTAATTCACCCCTGATGGAAGCGTAGCCTTTTCTCCCTCTTGCCCTAGGTAGAGGGACGATGTTTGGGAAGAGGTGTGTGGCTGTGAGACGCTTCCCTGTGCCATCCCCCGGTGTTAACAGAGTTGCCTCGTGCTGCTGAATGCCCTTGGCTTGTGTTCAGGGCTTTGGCATCAAGGTACAGGTGGGGATTTTGCCTTTGGAGACTGAGCCCTGGAGAACCGTGATGCGTGTCCCACAGGTTGGTTGCTGGGGTCTCCATCCTCTGCAAGGCTTGACTGGAGAGCGTGAGAGGATCTTAGAGGTGGTTGAGTCTCGAACACAAAGAGCTTAAAATGAAACACTTGGAGATCTCTGGGTTTTTTTTAAAAGGTTATTAGACCTTTATTCGTGCGTGCATGGAGGTGTCCAGTACCGTAGGTCTGTCTTCATTGTGCACAGCAAGGTGGTCAGAGGTTGACCCTTGAGAAACTTCAACTAAACCAGCTGTGCCTGGTTTAATGAGTAGAAGTGTGAAGGTGGTTGTCACCGTTTGCAGCCTCTGAATGAAGACTCTTTCTCTCCGAAAGAGGAGCATTTGTTCAGCCTTGCTCGGGAGCAGCCGCTGATCTGCAGCGTTCAGGTGAGCTTGTTGCGATGGTCCCATCTGACACGACCCTGAGCCACGTCAAGGTGTTGTGGTCTCTGCCGGGGGGAGCGAGGCTCTTGCCTGCTCTGGAAGGGGCGAGTGGTATCGCAGATAAGATGTGGACATTTATCCTTCATCGGCTGAGATGAGGATGCAGACAGTGTCCCCTCTGGGGAGCCCCCATGGAGAGGAGGTGAGTCCAGTCCCTTTAGGTGACGAGATGCAGGTGACAAGCGCAGTCGTGTGGGGTTTGTGTCTCTCCTTCCCTCATTACTCGCCCTTTCCAAGTACTTACAGATTTACAGATCAGACTTCTAATTCAGTCTTCCTCACCCTGCATCAGTTTCTCTGTGTCACCCTGTTGCCCTCTGCTTCCAGCCTTTCTTCCCAAGGCATTTCATTCAAACTCCCATTCCCTCTGGGCTTAACAAACTGCGGTTTCAGCTGGACCAAGTAAACAGATTTACCTGCCCTGAAGGAGGAGTGCGGCAGCTTTTGCATTTGCTTCCTGACAGTGTCACATCTCCCTCATTTTCATCCCATTTTCATGGGATGCGACTGCTCTTTCTGGGTTGAGGCTGAGCCCAGCGTATCTAGTCAGGGACACCTGTAGCATGCCAGTAAGGTGGGTGTCTTTTAATTTTCTGCTTTTCATGTTTCTCGGCTTCATTTTGAAGAACTGTGTTCTTCAGTGCATGCATGTCGAGCTCTGTTGCATCGTTTGATCTCTGTTGTGTTGTCGTCTTTTTTTTTAGGGTTTGGCCAGCCGTGGAGGGTGGAAATATTTGGGTACCACCTCGCTCTTTGCGTGTTTGCTGGGGCTTAGCTGGGTGGTTCTCGCTGTGTAGTAGCGGGGAGTGGAGCAGATTTTTTTCCTTGGCAACGCTTGTGTCCTCATTTGGGCTTTGCAGCGTGGTGAGGCTGTTGGAAATGGCTGGGGAAAGCCACGTCGAAAATGCTTTTGAGATGGTGTCTCTGCCGTTTCCTCTGAAAGCCTGTGTTCATCAGCACGGGGGTAACAAATTGTCCCGACTCTTACAGCAACACAACCACGGCAGCTCTGCCCGTCGGAGGGTCTGTGCGCGGGTGTCGGCGTCGCTCTGCGAGGTGCTGGTGCTGGGGCGTGTCCGTGTCCAGACTTTTCAGACAAATCCCTTTTGGTTTGTGAAGCGTTGAAAATTGGATCATGAAGTAGTGTCTGAGGGTGGCCGTTCCCTTTTTTTATTTTTTTTACCCCCCTCCTTCCCCCCCCCCGCCCTCCAGTTAGGAATGTTATTCAAAAACTGGAAGAAAGCTGTTAGACTTCAGTTTGTCTGGAGCAGAATAAGCTTATTTTGCCAACCCAGCGTGCTGAGGAGCCTTGGGTGTTGCCCTCTGGAGGGAGCGCTGCTAATGTAGCTGTAGCAATGCTCTGACACCCGATGAATTAGTCAAGAAGGAATTGGGATGGTGGCTTCTCGCCAGTTCCCAGTATTTTCCAGTTTGCTTAGCCTGCTGGTTGATGGGGTCAGTTGGCTGGTAGGGTGGCTTGTTGCTTCCTAGCCTGTAGGTAGGTGTGGAGCTGGAGTGGGAGCATTGGAAAAATAGTGAAGCGCCTTGGACTTGTGACGGGCTCGTGGGTCTGGGTGATGTTGAGAGGGCGTGTGACATGTCAGGGCTGTCTCTGGAGCTACTGGGACGTGGCACAGGTTTGGGAGGGTTGTGGCTCTGCACGCAGCGACCTGGTTGTGTGTTGTGCTGTTGGGGTTTATGACTTGCTCTAAGAAAAAAGCACCGTGAGCCCTTGTTGGCAAAAGCAAAATGGACCTCTCTGGCTCTGCCGGAACAGCGAGGATCGTTTCCCGTGTGTGCCTGCCCTGTAGCCAGGCGGAGGAGAACTCCAAACTCAGCCTCTTGGCTGTTCCCAGTGTCTGTTCGGAGAAGCACCAGTTGATGACTGGGGAGAAGGACAGAAGCTCTTGGAGGATCTCTCACGAGTGCTGCAGTCGTGTTGGAGCTGGGCTGGCTTTCTAGGTTTTTCTGCCCTCCCAATGAAATCTCAGATTTCTACCTCGGGATCTTTGCTTGCCTGGCGCTGGTGTTTAGCCTCCAGAGGTGGGCTGACAACGTCTGGGACTCACCCCTGGAGCATGTCCCTGCTTTTGGGGGCGCTCATCAGCAAAGCGGGCGGTGCCGTAGCGCAGGGACAGGAGAGAAAGGAGGGAATTGCAGAGGTAACTTGAGCTGGATTGCTAATCCTTGCAGAGCAGTGCAGAGATGTTCCCACTCATCTCAAACCAGTCCCGAGAAGAGAATTTAGGGGGAGTGATCCTGGGCAGGGGTCACTGGGATGTTGCGTGACAGCCAAAACCCCGGCTCAGCCTTGCCGGAGCGCTCGGTTCGGGTCGCTGCTCCTTCCTGGAGCTGCTCAGGGGATGGAGGGTCCGCCTGGCTCCGTGGCATGAGCAGCCCTCACCCCCAAACTGCCTTTGCAGATCGCTCCGGGGATGACGTGGTTGTACCAGAGAATTACGGTCCTTTAGCCCCAACCCCTTGTGTGGTTTTTAAGGTGGGCACAGCTCTGCTGTGAGGTACTGGAAGGACCTCCGAAGCTTTTCTTGCAGCAGGGTGGATCTCCTCCATCTGTGAGCTGGAGCTTTGTTTCACACTGAAATCTGCCGGTTGTAGGCTGTTTTTTTGGAGTGCCTGTGGAAAGCATTTGCGGTTTACGCTGGAATCTGGAGGAGATGTATCTGTGCCTTTAGACTGGAGTGGATTTTCTTTGCAAGTCTAATGAGCTCCTCGTGCTCCTCGGAAATCAATCCACTGATTTATTTATTTTTTTTCTCCCCCTTTCGCTTCCAAGCAGTCCGATGAGTAGAGACAGTCTTTACATGTGGTGTGGCTCCTCTTTTCGGTGTCATTTCTTTAAATATCCAAGGAAAAGGAGCACCAGGGGATACCTTCTGTTAAGATAACAGGATTATCGCTGGAGCTGGGCTAATTATTTCCATCTTTGCAGCCTCCCCACTGTACCTGCCCTGACCTCTCTTCCTGGAGCAGATCTGGTATCACTCTCTGTTCATCTTTGCCTCTGTGTCATCCCTCGGTTCTCTTCTTGAATTGCTTTGGAGGAGTTGATGGAGTTGCACCCTTAGTGCCTGGGGAAGGTGGGTTTGTCCCTCAGGTGTCCTCTTCAGCTGGTCGGGGGGTGTGATTTGCTCCCAGCGCTCGCTCGGTGTCTCTGTGATGATGCTGTGGGAAGGAGGAAGGCTGAGGGGGGGTGTTGTGGGCTGAGGTGCAGTCTTAAGGGACAGATTACATAAGTCCATCAGGAGAAGGACTCTCGTAACTGCCATTCATGAGGAAACTTCAGCACTCACAGGAGAGGTGATGAAACCACCAGTGTTTATGGTTTTGAATAGCGTGTGTGTGACTGAATGCCACACGTTACAGGGTTGCAGGGCTTTCTGCTCCTCCTCAGCCGTCTCACTTGATGGCTCCCCATCAGCTCCTGTCCCAGGCTGTCTGCCTGGAAGTGCCTGATGCGATTTCAGGCTGATTTCATCAGTGTGTCACGTCACTTGCTGCAGGCTGAAATTCCTTGAGGTGCTTGTAAATGGCTCAAAAAATCTAAACAAGCCTCTCCGGTGATCCTTGAACACGGCCAGCTCAGCAATGCACGTCTTTGTGTTGGCCTGGAGATCCGTTTTGGAGATAAATCGACTGTCTTCCATACATTGGAAAGAAGCATTTGTGCTTTTGAAGTTGAAACTGGAGAATCAGGGGGCTGTTCAGAGTGGTGAAATTCTTCCCCACCGTAAGAAGCATTTCGTCTTCTGTTTGATCAAAGCCCGACTTAGATCCCGGATGTGTTGGTCCGCGCTTACCGTGAAGGTGTGTGTGTGTGCGCCTTGCTTACAAGCAGCTCTGCTCCTTCTTTCTCTCAAATGTCACTTCACGTGAGCTCCCTGGTGCAGGGAATGCATCTGGCCAGCTGTGCACGTTCTCAGTTGAGTGGAGGGCAGAGCAAGTCTGTCACAGCCGAGATGAGAGGCGAAGTGATGGGCAAGCACTGTGTGCCTTGGCTGGCGGCTGCGGCTTCACATCTCCGGGTACCGGGGGGAGGTTTCGGCAGAGAGCGAAGGGGATTATTCCCCCGTGGTGGGTGATGAGCGCAGGGGCTACGTGAGCTCTTGTCCAGGCTGGGATGCAGCGAGGTGCGAATGGACGGTGAGCAAGAACGGGGCCAAAGGGGTGGAGGAAAGCTGACTGGGGGCTGAGGACAGACATGCAGGCTGTCTTCTCCTTGGGTCCCTGCCCGGGGAAGGGGCTGGTGGATCTCCGTGACTGGAGATACAGCAGCGGGAGGAGTCCAAGAGCAGCAGGCTTTGGGGTGATGACCAGCAGCACGTCTGCAGGAGAACGTCAGAAATATTTGTTCAGGCTGAAAATATGCTTGTGCTGGCCTTCTGGGTGACAGAATGTTCCTGTCCTGGTTTGCAGGGCTCAAGGTGAGCGTGTTCGTTGTGCTGGTAGTTTGAGGACGGAGCGATCACAGAACGAGTGTGCCGGGAGAGACTTTCCCAAGAGAAGGGATAATCCAGAGGGATGAGCTTCCCAGAGGTTGATTTGTAGCTCTAGCCTTTTGGGAGCTCTCAGGGTCGTGTGGCAGTGCAGGCTGGCAAGAGGAGCCTCTGTCTAAAAATTGCAACTTTTATCTGAAAGCGTACTTCATTTCGGTATGGCCAAAAGTAGAAGAAACTTAAGATATAAACATGCTGCTCATGTTCCTTTCCTAATGCTGACTAGCTCCGTGCAGGTGGATTTTATTGGGGATTTTATTACCCTCCCGCTGCAGATCCTGGATGTGATGGGGTGCGAGTTGCTGGGACTGAATTACCTTTGTGGTTTCAGGCGAGAGCTGTGATGAAGCCGGCTTGTGCTGTCGGGTTGCAGAGCGGAGCTTCGCCTGCTCTCTGCTGTAGCTGTAGCTCGTGGTGCCAGACATCAGATGATGGTGGGCCCGAAACTGGGTTTTAATTCCAAGTCAGAATTGCCTTTTGGGGTTCACTTTCAGCTCCCCCTTGCTTTGAATTCAAGGGCAGGCTTTACCCCAAGCAAATTCCTGCCCGCTGAAGTTCCTTCTTTATATATGGTTTTATCCAGCGCCTCATCAACGTGACAAGTGGTGCTGCCCCGGAGCTACCTGGAGGGGTTTTGCAGAAGCAGCTTTTAACAATGGACATCTCCAAATTGGACAGGAAACTACATGCTTTTCTCTTGGCATCTTCTGGTGTCGTAACGGAGAGCCTGGGAGGCGTGTGTAAGAGGAAATAATAATTGTCGCTGTCGGGTGGGAAGAGGAAAGCAGGTGGAAAGTCCAGCTAAAGCTCTGCTGCTTGAGCAGCGATGGTGCTTGGAGTCACTGCCTGTCGGTCAGCAGGACGTCGGATGTGGAAAGGATGGGACTGCAAGGAGGGTGTTGGCCCCCTCCTGTGACAAAGGGAGCGGCTCTGGGGCTGGCGAGGAGGACACTCAGGGGTTGGGGCGGGTGGTCTGAGAAGGGCAACGGCGAGCTGGGCGAGGGAGCCTGCCCTGGCTCTCCTTGGCTTTGTTCTCGTCCTGAGCAGCGTGTGCGTCGCGACGTCCTGTCTGCTTCCCTTGCTCACCAGTCTCTCCCGTTCCTGTCCTCTTTCCCTTCCGTTTTAAATCTCGCCCAGCGGACCCAGGTCCGTGCTCCTCTGCGGTGCAGCCGGTGCTTGCCTGACCCTTGCCGTGGGCAGGAGCTCACGACTGGGCTTGCTGGGAGCGCGATGGAGCCCCCTCCCTGCAGCTTCCAGCCCTGGGAAGCTCTCATCTGCAGCACTGCTAAGTTGTCATCGCCACATCCTTATTTTATGGTTTTTTAGCCTGCTTTGCATGAGTTTTGCCTTTCCTCTATTCTAGCGTTAGCTGAGTTACCTCGCCAGCACCTCCCTTCCCCCAGGTTCCTCCAGGCGAGCGGCGAAGAGAGTCGTGAATACTATTGAATGTGAAGGCACTTAATTTGAGAGATTAAGCATTAATATGTCACTGCTTTTATTGTGTCTAATAATAGGGTTTATTGTCACGGCTGTCTGAGGCCTGCACTTGGCTCTGGAGCGGGTTTCATCAGTTACTCTCGCTCACGTACTCCCCTTACGGAGGGGTTTTCGCCTCCGTGGGTTTGTTTGCTCTATCCGCATCCGAGGGCGCTTAAAAGTTCTGGAATGGAAGGATCCTACAACCTGTGGTCGTGGCAGTGTTGGCGTGCGGGTGAGAAGCACCGTAGCGACGCTTGAAACGGCCCGAGGGAGCCCTCGTTGGCAAGAGGTGATGCTGAAGGGACATCAGCCTGTGTCAAAATGAGCTTTGGAGCTGCGTGAAGATGGCTGGGCGCTAAAAATCTGTGGAGAGAGGAATGCCCTGACAGCTTCCCGGCTGTGGAAACAGCTCAAAGGCAGGGAGAGGTGATGGAGTTTGCTCTGCCGCTGCCTGGCGAGAGCGGGAGCCGGCGTCTCCCACCGGCAGCGGAGCGCTCGCTGCCGCCCGCGAGCGGCGGTGACAAAGCGCCGTGGCTCTAGGTGTGGTCAGAGCCTCTTCACCGAGTCTGTCTCTATTCATCCTGAAATACCGCAGCAACCCTGGGTTTTTTCCAGCCTTTGTATTAACGATTTTAGAAGGAGCCTGTGACCTTACCGACCGTGAATGGATGGCTCGTAACCTGAGAGCAGGAGCGATATTATTTTAAGCAAGAAGTAAGGCTCTGAAGCGGGGCTGTCCTTTTATACATGTCATACGTGTGACAGCAGAGCTGCATTTAGAGCTGAAAGAGGGGATAAAATCCCGGAGGAGGCTGATTGCACCTCATTTATTTTTAACAAATGCGCTGGGCACGACTGAGGTTGAATTCCCAGACTTGGGGCAGTCGGACAATTTCCACTCTTCATCCCCGTGCAAAGGGAGATGGGCACCAACTGGGCTTCCAGCTAATTCCTGGGGAGGATGAAAGGCACATGGATACTTATTATATATATATTTTATTTTCTTTTTAAACTTGCTCCTCCTTTTAGGCTTTGGGTTGGGAGGGGACGTGATGGTTTTACAATTAGGGCTGGATTTATGGCTTGGGTTCCCATGTGGATTCACGCTCTGCCTGCGTCTCCTTTAACTGCAAATCTGCTCGTCGGCTCAATAAAACTAGAATCGAGGCAAGACAGATTGCTCCCTGATTGCCCTCCCGAGTGGCCCAAACTGGGGGAAAACCAGCTGGAGAGGGAGCCATCCGAGCGCTCAGCGGGGATGTGTTTCACGCATAAAGGTTTTTATTCGCTGCTCATCCTTCCTTGAAAACCCTTGTTTGTCTTGTGCCTCAGCGTGGTTCGAACCACGCTCCCTCATTAGGAAAAATCAAGGTACAAGTGCAGCTTCCATTGAGTTTTATTGTTTGAGAAGCAAGAGCTGTGGCTCTTAAATTCAGACTTGCGCAGGCGATGGGAAGGTGCTGCCGTCTCCCACCGCAGCTCTTGCTTAGCATTCGCGAGGCGTGAAACTGGGAGCTGAAACAGGTGCCGGCAGCGCCCTCGGCCACTCCCTGTGACGGGAGCAGCGACTTCCCTCTGCTCCGCGAGCTGTGAACCCCGTGGGTGCCCACCCATGTCCCCACCCCTCGCTGGCTCGGCTGCCGTGGCCCTGTCGGGAGCTGGACGATGCTCTCGGCCCCAGGCTCTGCTGATGCGTTCGTCTTTTTTTCTCGCGTTCCTCCAGATTGTGATTTTTTTTTTGCCCCTGCTTTTATCTTCTTGCTGCCCTTTCTGATACAGATTCAGTTAAAAAACGCTGCTTTTAGTTTTTTAATAAATACCATTTTGAGGGAAGAGCGCGTTATCTGCTGTTACGCAATAACGTGACAAGGGAGACGTTAAGTATGGCAGAAATGCTTGATGAATATCCTATTGTTTGTGTCTTTTGGCCTAAAAAAAATAAAAAAAAGAAGACATTCAGGAAACACGCTCTGACTTTTGACCTCGTCTGAAGTGTTTCACAGCCATGGGAAGCAAAAATAACGCAGAAAAGCTAGATACAAGCTGGAATCGCCGTCTCCAGAACCCGTCTCATTGTTTAGGGACTACTGGGCTGAGACCGAGTCCTGCTGAAGCTCCAAAAGCTGATGAGATCTGGCACGTTTGTTTCTTTCTAGGGTAAGAAACCAGTGTGTCGGGAACACCTGACTCTCTCCTTCCCCTGTATTTATAGAGAGACTGTCCCGGTGTGACGTTCCAGTGCTGCCGGTCATCTTCGGGATGCTGGAACTGGGCACTGTGGGGCCAAAGGGTATTTGATGCCCAGTTTGGGTATCGAGTGGCTGAACGTAAGGGCTCGGTGGACTAAGCACGGCGGAGAAGCTGTGTCCTGGGGGTTTGTCACCAGAGCACGCAGACACCCGTGTTCTCCCCGTGGTGGAAGCTGCGGGTTTTCCGGGCGCGCTGGTGATGTCTGTTCCCGCGCACGCGTGTCCGAGCCGCCCTCGACTTGTCATCGCTGCCTGACCCAGCTGCCCGGACCTGGAGACTGCTTCAGCATCGACAGTCTTTGCAGCCTGGAGCTCCACAGGCTGGGATCCTGCAGAAGTAAGATAGTGCTCCCTGGGAAAACTCACCTGACTTGGCTCCTTCCCTGGGACAGGCTTTCCGTCGCTGCCAGAGCGATGCCAGCCCGTGGTAGCTGGAGCAGATGGTGCTGTTGTCATCATTTTCATTTCCATCCCTGTGTTGAAACCGCTCAAAATAACTGAAGAAGTGGAGGCCCAATCTGAGAAGATACCTTTGAATATTTTCCTTGCCTTGGGAAAATCTCTTGCGGTGTTCATGCCCGCAGCATTTTCCTGCTTCTGTCACACCCGCTCTGACTGGGATCGCTCGCGTTTGGAGGGTAGAGCTGTGGCACGAAGAATCTTTTATGTTTAATATCTTCATTACCGTGGCAGCGTTGAATATTCACAGAACTTCTGTCAGGGTGCAGCGAATGTTGTCAGCCCTGCGAAATCAAAGCAAGGGGAGCAGCTGAGATCAAAGGAAGCAACGAACACGCGCCTCGTGTTTTGACGGGTGGCTTTTTCGAGCCGGAGGCAAAACCTGGAGGGGCTCAAGGTGTGGCTGGTGCTGACACGGCGCCGGCCTCCTGCTGGTTCCCCCTCTGCTACGTTGGTGCCCCAAAGCCAGGGTGAGATGACCCACGGTGCTACGGTCAAACGCCGCCGCTGCTTGTGAGGTTTAGTGCCTCGAACCGCCTCCCGGTGGGGTGTTGGAGCTGGTGGTGTAAGGAGTGAGTAAGGACCGAGGTGCTGCACCACGTGCACGCGTGTTACTGGCTTGGTTGAAGCAGAAGGCGCCACTGAGTATCTTCTAGTCCATTTGCAGATGTAAGCAACATTTCCTTCTCATTAAATTCTCTTAATTTATGAGGTTTCTCATTGCACATTGATCAGCGTCAGCATCCTTTGAGCCTAGCCCCGAGCACCGCAGCATCGTCTGCCTTTGTGTCCCTGGGGGCCCTGGCTCTGGGCACCACTGCAGAGGTGGCTGTTTTCTCCTCCAGCAAAGAAAGAAAAGATTCATGGGGCTGGCGGGAAGGCAGCTGAGTGCCATGGGGTTTTCCTTTCCTCTGCAATTTTTGTCCCTTAAATGCAGAAAATTTAAGTTAAGCTCTTCGATGCAGAGCGTGGCGGCGGCTTGTGTGCTCTGCGGACGGCTCAGGGCTTGTGTTTGATCCCGTGTTCACGTCAGGTTTCCGACATTTCTTGAGCCCGTGGCTCCGGTGCACCAAATGGATGCTGTTGTACGTGTGCCGCTACAAAAGCCTGCGGAGAAAGGGAATTAGAGCTCCGGTTTCCGCGCTGCCAGTCGTCCCTGCTGGGTCCTACAGCACACGGCTGCGAAGCACTAGGTTGTAAAATGGAGACAGCGCTGGAGAGCTCGTGGGAAGATGAAGAGCAGCGCTGCTTTCAAGGAGTCGCTGTTCACTAACCTGCTAGAAACACCTTCGTCTGGCGCTTCGGTCGATCACATCGAGGTGAGCGCTCGTCTGAGAGCTTGGGTCCACGCTGTCTCCTCAGCCAGCGTGGGTATTTTCATCCTCCTGGGTGATTTGAGGGTGTTTGATGTCTGGCTGGTTAATAGAGAGCGAATTTTGGGGCATTTCTCAGCTGAATTGCATTCCAGGAGCTTGATCTGGGAACCCAGGATGGACTCAGTGTCCTCCCAGATGGGCTGTGCCCAGGGAAATGGGGCTGATCCCATCCCTGTCAGCCTTTCCCCGCCCTGGGATGCGCTGTGGTACTCACCGGAGCACAAAATAAATCCTGTTGCTTTGTTTCTGTCCTAACATCAAAGAAAATTGTGATAACCCTGAGAAACCGCTGGCCACGCTCGTCATCCTGCTCGTGGTAGGTTGCAGACACCCACGGAGCAGATGCGCCCTGCCGCGCTCCTCTCACCACCGACCGCGGCGCAGAAGGGACCGTCCTTCCTCCGCTGCTTATTCTGGGAACATCCTTCATGATTGTTCCCCGCGAGTGACAGGGAGGAGCGCAGCAGCCGTCCGTTAGTGGGGCTGGATGCCTGTTTTTCTTTCTCCGGGCGGTGCAGTCTCTCAGGAAAGCATTTTATTTCCCTCCCCATGGCGTCATTCGCCAGCCGAGGTAAAGCAGACTTACTGGGGCAGAACGCTGTCGTGCTGCCCACTGTCCTAATTCATTAAGAATTCAGCAGCGTTTTGGGGAACTTTTCTTGCCTCTTTTTCCCTCTCCCCATCCAGGCACGTATCAACGTGACTTTTCTGACTCGAGTTCCCTTCCATGTTCTCGGTGGCAGTGGCCAAGCTTGGGGAGGGGGGCAGCTCCCCCCCACCCCCCAAGGACATCACCGTACGACCGCGCGTCTCGACGTGCAGCGCAGCCTTGGGAAGGCAAAACGTCAGGCTCCCACCATTTTTTGTTTAGTGAATAATGACTGGTGCGATCCTGAACGCTGGCGAGCCCGCCTGCGAGATGCTCTGATTTCCAGCGAGGTGGGCTGAGCCTGGGATGGGAAGAGTCAAAGAGAATTAGCCGGTAAATAAGATCTCCTGCCTTCTCTTTGATCCGCTCTGCGTGTTCGACTGCTTAAAGGCTTCCCAAGCAAGCGGGATTTTGCAGGAGGAAGAATTTATCCACCCATAGACCGTCTCGTGGCTCTGCGAAATGCGCGGCCGCACGATATTCCGGCAGGGGGTCAGGGAAGAAATCCGAAGGTAGGCTAGTAAATCCTGCCAAAGAGGCTTCTCTTCACAAAGAGCCTGCTGAACAGACAGGGTGAGCTTTAAAACTGCAGTTGCTTCCTTTTTATTGCTGCTGTGTAAGCCCCTCTGAGCAGAGCTTTAATCGAGCTAAAGTTAGTGGACTTAAGAGAGCGCCTGATCTTTGCATCACGGTCCGGAATGAGAAGGGTGACCCGAAGCGCTGACACCTCCCTGGGCAGCGGTCGCCCTTAAACACCCAGGAAAAGCTGGGGCAGGGGGGAATGCCAGGCAAAATGTGGAAAAGAAGGGTGAGAAGGGGTAAGGAATGAAGGAGGGTGCTCATAGCGGCAGTAGGTGCTGCAGGTTGACACGGAGTCCTCAGGTGAAGGTGGCGCCTGGCTCTTTTCACGTCCCTCTAGTGTCCCTCAGGAGGTTCCTCTGGTTTCTCCGCTCAAGCGCTGCCCCAGAGCGCCCTGCCCGAAGGGGAGCAGCTGGTTGTGATGGTTGTGGGTGGTTTGGCCCCTGCCTGCTCCGCGACGAGCCTTTCCTCCTCTGGTCCCCTTTCAGGAAAGGTGGGAGTAGCGATGTCCTTGGCAAACCACCTTGTGCTCCTGCCAGATTGGTGCAAGGTGTAGGTTGATGTTCCTGCACTGCAAACCACTCATGGGTGTCCCCTCAAACAACTCCCAGCACGTTCCTGTAGCTGGAAGAGAACTGCGGTGCCTGGAGAGTCCGTGGCGCCCCTTTATTTGGGCAGAGAAGAGACGTGCAGGTAAAACCATTCCCCATCTCCTGAGTGCGGCTACTCTTGCAGCTCCCCCACGGGCTGAAGTTGTGTGCCTGGATAATCTGGTCTCCTAATTGCCACCCTGCTTGGAGGCAGCTGCTGGGCTGGGCCTAAGCTGCTTTGGGATGGCAAATTCTGTTAGTTCTAATTCTGGGCAACGCCGAGGAACTTGCGGGTGCGTGAGCATCCCTTGGCTTTTCTCTGTCCCCGAGTGTGCCCTGGAGACCTCTGCCAGCTGGTGACCCCCAGCAGTCAGCTCGCAGAGCTCTTGCCCGCAGAGAGGTTGGATTTCCAAGGGCTGTTTACTGACGGTTCCCCCAGGTTCTGCATCTTTGACTCCAGCTCTTCCATTCCCTTTTGATGCTGTTTGTACGGAGTGGTGGCATCTCGTTGCTTGGGGCTTCCTTGCCCTGTTACCACCTTTCCCCATCTCCTTTCCAGACTTGCTAATAGTTCATTAGCTGGTGGGGGAGCTGTTAATTGCCCGGTCTCAGTAACCTTCGGGTCCTGAATGGGTGTGACCGCCCTTGCTGTGATGATGCTCCCGTGCCTCAAAGCTGTTCTCCTGTGAACCTAAACCCATCTCCTGAACCTAAACTCATCTCCACGTCTGCGTGGAAGGTGTCCAGCCCCCGGAGAAAGGTGTCAAAAGTTCCAGACCTCCGAGGAATCACTTAAACTATAGCATGGAAAAGGAAAAAAAAAAAATGGAGAAAAAAAATGAAAAAAGATGCGGTTTTGAGACTGTGTCTTCTGCAGCTCCCTCCTATTGTTCCAAGAGGCATTTGAACCCGAAGGAAGCTTTTCTAGCCTCTTGACTAGATAACTTGAAACTCTGTGTGATTTCTCAGCTCAGTGCATATCAGACATAGCCTGCGATTAATGCGATCACCGTCCATCTTCCTTCCTCTGTCGGCTTCTCGGAGAAGCAGCGCTTGGAGAAAATACACAAAGGAGATGAAAAGGAAGTTGCTTATGAATTATGAACGGCCTTTCAGGCTGATGTTGTTTCACGGGGCTGTCACTCTGTTTTAATTAAGTAATTCGGATGGAATGATGCCTTTTTTAAGGCGCTGTTTGTGTTTGATCACCTTTCAGAGGTAACACTTAGATAGCTCGTGTTTGTTTGGTTTTCATTTTCAAGTAACGAGAGCAGGCGCTTGCTGCCCTTGCTGATTAAATAACAGAGAAGGAAGATGCTGCTGCGGCTGAGCGCGAGGCACGATAGCCAAGAGGCTTTGCTCTCTCCGCCTCTGGAAGTGAGCTGGGTGGTTGCTTGGGTGTTTCGTGGAAGCTGGAGCTGCTCTCTTGGACGCGGCGATGAGTACCGGAGCGTGCACATCCAGCCAGCGTCCCTCCAAAGCGTCGCGCTCGCCTCCTGCCGAAATTTCTCTTTCCTCCCGTTTTCTTGCCCGCGTGCGCCTAGTAACGCCCCCCCCGCCCCGCACCCGGCCGCAAACGGAGCTGCCAACGCCTGGTTTATTTTGGGCTTTGAGCGTATGTAAATGGAGCCGTCAGCTCCGAGACTCGTGATCCCGGGAGCTGCGCAGTTTGAATTGCTGCAGATCCAGACTCTCTTCCTCCGCGGTCGGGGATAACCCCGCGGCCGTCGGGGAGCGGCGGCTGCCGCCTGGCGTCCCCTCCTCGGTGCTGGGCCCGCGGGTGAGTGGGGTGCAGCTGCTGACCCACTTTCCTCGGGCGGGCACCGTGGGAGCACTCATCTCCTGGCACCAGAAGGGTGGCGGGGATGCGTTTTCGTGCTCCTTTGTGAGCGCTAACGATGCCGTCTGGCACAGATTGCGCAGGGCTGCGTGCCACCGCCGCACAGCTGTGTGCTCCCCGGCATCTGCTTGCTTCCCCCTCCGCCACTGGGCCGCTCTCAGTAGGGTACGTTGATTTCAGCCCTGGTTTTATTTACCTTTCGTTGCAGGGAAACCTTTTGCCGAGGGATTAAGGCTTTCGGGCCAACCGACTTAATTTGGGGTCGCCGTCTTCGCAGGCGGAGGGTGCGGGAGGCTTTGCGCATGGTTTGCTGGTGGTTGGGACGAGGGCTCTGCTCTGTCTTTGTGCTGGTAGGGATGTGTCCCGGCCGCGCTCCAGAAAGACGTCCTGGGCTGTTCGCTGCCTGGGCAGGAATTCCTCCTGCAGACGGGGCGAGGGGCTGCACGGAGCTGGAGGGGGCTCATCTGCAGCGCAGAGGGGTCACCGGCCGGCGGGGACATGCTGCTTTATGGGAGAAGATTCTTTCTGACGCCTGGGGCTGGTTTATGCCCCATAAAAAGGGCTTAAATGTGTTCTAGCCGGGAACTCCCCATGTGTTTCATTGATGTCGTGTTCTTTTTCGATCCCTGTTTGCGTAGACCTTCCCCGTTCTCCTTCCCTCTGGATGAGATAACATTTGGATAAGACTTGGAGCCGTTGCTCTGGTTCCCCTTGGAGGAAGGATGCGGCAGCTGGTTCGTTCGGACTCGTTTCCACGTGTGTGGGTTGTGCTGGGGCAGGAGGCTGCCACGAGCAGAGCAGTTGCCTTTACTCAAACGTTGCCGCCCAAGCTGTGCTCTCGTAGCTTTTCCTCCTGCTGACAGACCAGGCCAAGCAGTTTTATCGATACCCTCAAGCCTAACAAGCTATTCAGAAAAAAAATCTGCGGAACAGGCGGTGGAAGGGGAGCAGCGCTTTCATTTCTGGCTCGGTTCTCCTGGGCACGAGCGTGGGACGGTGGCAGGGATGTGGCTCTAATGTCTTGACTCACCGTCGTTGCCTCTCATGAGCGATGCGAGGTCAGGCTGGCACGGGGACTGTCCTGCAAGAGGTGACGCCTGGTTTTGCGGGCGATGTGGGAACCGTCACATAAAGCTGATGGGCTTTCCTGTCCCGTCTCTGCAACGTCCTGTGAGAGGAGTGATGCCACTTCCCTTATCCTTGCCAAACTCCACAAGGAAAAGGATATTTTTTTTTTTTTTTCCTCTTTAGATGTCTTGTGGATCTTGAGCTGACTTTGAGCTTTCACTTCCTGACCTAAACTTCAGCGCTGCCGATGGCTGTTAAAGGTTTGCATCGTTTCACTGAAGGATTTTCCTTGCTGGATACGTGGTCCTACATGCTTTGGGCTCTTCGGGGGCGTAAATTGCTCTTTTGGCTTTTAGCCCCTAACATTTTGTACAACCCAGGTGCCTCCAGCATCCCCTGCTTCCAGGAAACCCGAGTATCTGCTTCTCTCCAGCTTACACCGACCTGAGGGTGGGGAGTGGTGCTGCTCAACTCTCAAACCACTCTGTTCTGTAATCCTTTGGGATTACAGAATTTGGGATTACAGGGCCCCCGAGCCCTGCAGGGAGATGGGCTGGGTACGATGGGCAAAGCGATTGCGTGCGGTGGCAGGAGATGTCCGGGCTCTCACTGGTTAAACTCACCTCCTGGACAAACCGGGTTTATGTTCAGAGCTTTAACTGGGTTGCAGGTGCAGAGCAACCACCAGAGGTACCACTGGGCTGAGCCTACGTGCCCAGAAATCAGCCGGTTTCTCCTGCCCCTGACCACAAAAATTTTCCTCCCCAGTCGCCTCCTTGCGCGGCTCAAAACGACCGCTCTCCCCTCGAAAGGCAGGCTGAGGGTCTGCAAAACGTGGGGTTTGGAGGAGCTGTTAGTTAGGGGATAGGCTGGTGCTTTTTAGATAGTGTCCCTGGTTCACAGGAATAGTTCTGCTGGAAAGGGATAAGGTTCTTAGGAGGGTTTGTGCTTTATCTGGCACGCGGAGGGTGCCGCCGGAGTTTATCTCTCCTTGCTGCAATTATTCATTACCCAACCAGTGCTTCAAGGTGGGGCTGGTTTTACAGTTTTGAGAATATCTCTTCCCCTTGATGTTACGTTTTTCCCCAAGAGGGATTTCCCCTTCCCCCACTCAGCAAGAAAACCGAAGATAATCGTTGTAGGCATTTCTTCCAAAATTCAAAGTAGTTTCTCAAACGCGCGGTTTTCAGACCATCTTTGTTTAAGAAGTCTAATCTAAAACATGCAGGTTTAAATTCTTTTTTGGTCGCAAGAATTTATGACACGAGTGAAAACCCAGTGAGTGAAAACGAGTGAGCAGGACTGTGTTTTTCAAATTCTGCCGGGAGAGCTTCGCAGCTTTGAGATAATGGTACCGGCTCGCTCATCCTTACCCGCCGCATCGCTTTGTGCGCTTCGAGTTATTTATTTGCTTTTCCGGTGCTGATGGAGTTTCATCAGCCCTGTTGTAAGGGGTTTAAATCTCTCTGCGGGGAACGCTTCCCGAGCTGCGCTGGTCCGAAAGGCGTCTGTTGAGCGGGCATTTCTTCAGCTAAAAGCGAGATGTTGTGGGAGCTGGATCCCTCTCCCTGCCTCTCGGCCAATTTGAAGGGTTTTTTTTGCTTTTTTTTTACTCTTTGGAGCAAACTGGGCGTCAGCCCTCGAAATCGCCGTGAACAAACGAGCGAGCGTCTGGGGCGTTTCGTCCGCCGCAGCCAGGCTTCGGGTGCTCTCAGGGTCCCATCGAGTGGGGTTTTTTGCTGGATCTTTGTGGCTTTCAGTCGTGTTTTCTTCCTTGTGACAGGAGAGGCAGCTCTTTCGCTCTTGTCTCTGAAAAAGGAGTGGCTGCATCCTCCCTTCAGGTGAACACAAGGAGCCCCGTGGGAACAGGGGCCGTCTCTGCCCGGCTGCGAGCGGCTCCGCGTCGCTTTTAGTTGCCTTCCTAAGAGCTGACGTGACTCCAGGCATTGGCAGCGACCGATAACTGGCTATTAGTGTAACCACACGTTTGCCGTGACCCTCGGGAGCGAGAGAATCCGGCGATGGAGCTCGGGTTACCAGCGTCAAGGAAGCAAACTCGTGGTTTTGTTTGCTGGCAATAAATTCACTGGGTATGTGGAAGAGAGACTCCGACGCTGGTAACCAGATCTCTTGCCCAGCTTTTTTTAAGCCTTAGCAAGATGACGATGCAATTTAATTTCTGCCTTAGCTACCGAGCCGGTTGAGAGAGCTGTACCGAGTACATTCGAGAACTTGTCCTGAAAGGAAATCACCCATGAAAATGAAGGTGTAAAATAGGAGAGAATTAAATACCTCATTTTTACCCCCAAAATGATGGGCCCTAATTGTTTGGACGTGTGACTGCCCTCCTGGCAGAGCTCAGAGGATGATATTGATTATATCCTGGCCTCATCTGGCTGCCATTTCATATTGTTTACAGGTCTTCTTAGCACTGAAATAACTAAAATACAACGTGAGCCTGGTGTGCAGGCCACAAAAGCAAGTGACAACGTGCTGCTCTCGTGTTTGTGTGTCTGAAGGAGTGACCTCTCTGTCCCAAAAGCAACTTTCCCCACGCGCTGCCCTGGCTGTTGGTAGGAAAACGTGGGTGGGAGAGGCAGTTCCTACCCCGCTCACAAGTGGTGGTCCCTGACAGTCCTCGCAGCTCGGCTCATTTCACTCGACATCTACAGATATTAAAGTTTTTCCAACTGCAAACCCAGAGGCAAACTGCTCACAAATCTGCTGTGCTGGATTTAAATGAGGCTTGCTCTTCCCTTACTCTGCCTCCTTTTCTCTCTTCCTCCCACCTGTTTTTTTGGAGAAGAATAATTAGCGTCTCCCCCAATCTCCCTGGAAAGAGACTTTTAGTCTTTTCTTGCCCCTGGACAAAATCTTCCTGGGAAAGCATCCAGTGAGGACTCCTAGCTCGACAGCTAGTGAGCTCGCATGCCCCGCCGGAGGCTCATCCCCTGGCTCTGTGGGCAGCATCCGATGCAGCCAAAGATCTTCCCCTTCTCCTCTGAATGGAGCGTTCAGCATCTGCAAGCCTGGCACAGCAGCAGTGAGCTGTGATTCAGCAAAGGCTGGTGACGGCCGCCCCGCTCCCCCCGACCTGCTGGAGCACGAAGAAACAGCCGAGTGTTTTTCGGAGACGCCGACCATCTTGCTACGTGGCAGCTCCTGGGGACCAAAATCCCCAAATTGTGTCTCGGGGCAGTGGGTGGGAGCGCAGAGCTGGGCTCCAGGTGGAGGCGCCTTGTGCCGGGTTCCGCCTGACGGGTGTTTGCGTTTACTCTCCTCTTTAGGTCACTTTGCTGACGGACGGCAGAGCAGCGTCAGGACATCGCCATGATGGAGGATCACGCCACTGGCCAGGAGAAGCACATCCCGTCAGGTGAGCACCTCCAGGAGGGGCTGGTGGAAAGGACCTGCCTTGCCTGCCGGCGAGAGAACGGCCCCGGTGGGGAGAGCAGCGCGAGGGTCCTTGGGGCCGGCTGGGAGGAGAAGGTCTGTGTGTGTGGCCGGGGACTGTGGAGCAGCTGCCTGCAGCCTGCGGGTCACCCACAAGGTGCTCTGGTGCTTGTAGTCGTAGGAGAACGCTGCTCTTTTGATATTGTTGCCCAGCAAGAGCGGAACAACGCCTAGTACCCGGGCTAGTGGTGATCTTACTGCTGCGGCTTTGCAAGCGTGTGTTTCCGTGTTCCCTCCTCAGTTTGCTATAGACTTACGGCACTGCTTTTATTTGGAGACACGGCTCAAGAATGCTGCTTGCTGCCTGCTTTCCTCACCTGCACAAGGGAGATGGGGGGTACTGAACAGAGAGCTCTGGGGGCGGTGGCCGTGCGAGAGTCTTTCGCCCCGTATTTCAGAGCTGCATTTCTCAAGAAGCCTTTTCCTTTCTCATTCCACCGTGCTCCACGATTGAGGTTGGAAACCCATGTAACGCCAGCAAACCTGGTGGGACTCACTCCCGGCTATGCTTCATGTAAACATCCATCTTAATTTTCTTTTCTTGAGGTGCTTTGGACACAGCTTACACCAGATAAATGAGTTGTCTCCGGCCGGGAGACAATCCATTGCATCCATCCATCCGGGGCTCTGTAATGCATTTCAGTCTGATGGCTCCGCTCGGCTTGTAGCCTCGGCTTCGCACATCACGGGTTCCCAGGGATTTTGCTTGTGTTAGTTTGAATCTTCTTTTCCGAGTCGTTTTCTCCAGCTCTCATTATTTTATTTGCCCAGACTCCTTGCAGAGAGGAAACTTGTGCCTCTTGCCCTGCTCTTCTAAAAGATGACTTTTGCAACCAAGCCTTCGCCCAGCACATTACGTGCTTTGCCAGACCCTTCACAAAGACTTGCTGGTTAGAGTTAACGCATCGTGGAGGTGCCCACTCTGCGAGGGAGGCTAATGGCTCCAGAAATGGCAGAGGGGACACCAGTGACTCAGAAGTTGTCCCATCTTTTCTGCTTACGTTGCTAAGATCTCCTTTCCTGCTTGTGCCATGCTTTGCTGTCCGGTTCACTGGGCTTTTCTTTTGCTGGTGGGTTTCTGCTTGTTCCTTTTGGTGATGACACTGGTGCTTTTGGTTGGCTTTTTCACGCTTTGCTTGCTTATGATTAGTTCAGATGTTTCATAATCTCCGATTACAGTTTCTTGCTGCTGAGGATCTGGGCAATCAGAGTTTGTCACTCACAGGCCGTAACTCAGAGCCAAGGACTTGTTCTAAGTATTTGAATGTTTTCCAGGCTATCCCCTTCAGATACCAGTCGATGACGGATCGGATGAGCCTGTTTCTGAAACATCTGACGCTAAGAGCACCCCAACTACGGAAGGTGGGAGCTCTTTGACTTACTGCTTTGAAACCATGATGGACGGGGTCGTGGTGAACCTTGCCCAAAGACTCGCCGGGACGTGTTCTGGTGGGGTTTCTCAGGAGGAGCATCTTGGACAAATGCTCTTCATTAGTCGCATCACATGTGATGTTTGCCACTCTGCAGACTGAGATAATAGGATGGAGAGCAGATTGGAAAGCAAGAGAAGGTCAAGTGTTTATTACAGTTCAGGAAGTTGTTGGTGGTTTTGTTTCCTGAAGACTTTTTACACAGTGACCACGAGGTCCTGGTAGCTCAGCGCAGCCGGGAGCGATCCCGTGTTGGGTCCTCCCAGGGCCAGAGGTTTGTGTTGTCACGTTCCCCCAAGATGCTGACAGCACATTCTGGTCACCGTGTTGCCTTTCAGAATTAGCTGTACCTTGTAGCTCTGTTTTTATTGCCCCCTCTGTATTTACACGTTCGTTAGGACAGTGTGATTCATGCTGGAATAATGAGGTGGGCAGAGTCTATACGTAAAATAAACTTTGTGCTGATGTGAAGGTTGTATCGGTCGGACTCGGGGCATGTCTGTGCTGCTCCGGGGTGTTACCTGAACACCATGTTTGAAGCAAGAATCTAATTCCAAAGTAGTTTGGAGACCTGTTCCCTGTTTGAATTAACTGCATTTTTTGTGTTCCTCTGGCTGCTTTAATCCCAAGTACCTGCCATTGGAGACCTCAGGTAAAGGCATTAGTTTGCAAAATTTATTCAAAAGAAAGGTGGACGGAGATGCTGACCTGTTCCAGCCCTGTCCCACTGGGGGCGTGGGGCCAAGTGATCGTCTGCGAAGCAGCTCTGTTGTGTGCACGTGGCTCGAGAGATCAGTACGTAAAACCTGGCTGGTGCAGAGGGGAATATTGTCCCTCTTTCCGGTTGGATCGGGACTGCCACGATGAGCAGACGTCCTCCTGGTAGACAGAGCCAGGTGTCTGTCTCAGAGCTGCCCAGAGTGCGACGCGGACGTCGTGCTCGGGTGGTTTGTGAGGGAATCTGGCGGGAGCTGTTCTCCCCTGCTCCAGACCGGTGACGTCCCCGTGCAGATAGCACCAGTGGCTGAATTTCGCTGTGCATTTTCAGCGTTCGTGGTAAAGCCTTCGGCTGCCTAAGGAGCACGCTGGAGATGTGTGGTTTGTGTAGCAGAGGGCGCAGCTCACGGTGTCCTCGCGACACTGGCTTTGCTCTGTCGAGCTTGGTGGTCTCCCTCCACGAGCACCGGCTCAAGGGAGGGAGTCGGGCGCTTTCCTGAGTTCTCCAGGCACGTCCTGGCCTCCGCAGGGTTTTGCCACTCACCGGCTATGTGAAAGCTGCGTTGTTTTTCAGATGCCACAGCACCTTTAGTGGAGGAAGGAGACCACGAGGATCAGGGTGGTGTCGAACAGCACGGGGAGATCCCAGAAGGAACCACAGGTGAGGGAGACCAAGGGGCAGTTTCATCTCTTGACACAGACAGAGCAGGGAGCTGGACTGGTTGGTTCTTAAAACTAACGCCGCGAAACCTCTCGCAGGCATGCTTTGCTCCTGATGCGTGCTTCTTGTCTTCTCCACGGCCTGCAGAAATAATTCCTTCCTTACCATTGTCCTCTTGCCTTCCCCGTCCTGGGGGAAACCCGCAGCCTTTTCTTCTCTCTTCTCCCAGCTCCGCGTCTGACGATCTTTCGGTCTGGTGTCTCCGCGGCGGCTTTCGCCTCTCCAGGCTGAGCGCTTTGCCTGCCGATCCCGGGCATCCCTGCCCCTCTGCCAGCAGCCCCGCTTTGCTGGCGAGGACCTGGCTGCTTGTCTCGCTGGTGCTCTCGCTCAGCCCAGCCCACGCAGTTGTCTTTGAAGCGGCAGGTGAAAACCAGGCCACTGCAGCAGTTCCGTGGCTGCCGGCGCAGTTTGGGGATAACACAGGGGAAGCCAAGTGGCCAATTCAGCCTGAACGCTCTGTGGGGAATCGCTTCACGTGGGCCTGGTTTGCCAGGGAGGTCTTGCAGAGGCAGAAGGGAGGGAGCTGCGGCGGTGCTGTGTGTGCACGAGAGGGCAGGAGCTCCTGGGAGAGTCAGGTCTGTGTGTGAAAAACGAGTATGTGGCCCCTGTGCAGTAGCTGCTGCCTTTTTGTGGAAGCATCAGGCAGGATCTGAGGAAGGTGGTGGGTGGAAGTGAGCGTCTGCCAGTGCCCGAACACTGAAACAAGGGCACAGCGCGCTCCCTCGGGCAGCCAACGTGTCTGTCCTGCAGCCAGTCCCCAAGGCTGGCGGTGGAGCCCTGGGCTGAAGCGCCAAGTGGCTCGCCTGCCAGCAAGGGTGTGCAGTCTCTGTTTCAGCATCTGGCTGTGCCGGGCAGCCAGGAAGAAGCCATGTGCCCTGAACTCCTTGGAAAAAAAAAACGGGAAAACCAGAAAAAGTCCTAGTTTGACTGTAGAACCTGGGCGTTCAAATGTAATTGGTTAAGCTGGTTTGAAAGCGATCACGTAATAAATTGAAAAAAGTTCTGACAGAGACAAGTGGATATTGCTCTGGAGAAAATTGTGCTTCTCTAACGTAGCAGTATTCCTGAAGTGTAGGATTTGTGTCAGACTCAGATTTACTGGTGACAAATAACAGAGTTCCTTGCAGTAAGCCAGGTACCAGACTCCACAAAGGTAGGGCTCAGGTAAGAGACACTCAGGTGAGCACTGCCAGCGGTGTAAATGTTCAGTGGGGATAGAAATCCCCAGGTTGCCCTACTCCTTAACAACCCGTTTCCTGCACCTCTGCCTGAAAGAGCTTGTACTAACTAACCTGCCACCCGGGACACGCGAGGTGGTGAAACCCTCCTCCAACCTGGCACAGCCCAGGCTGAGCAGATCTGCCCAGATCCGTCGCCGGCGTGGCTTAATTGCCTTTCTCGTACCGCCTCGCTGATGGGCACAGTCAGCAGGGAGGTAAATAAACTCTCCAGCCGCTCACTTAAGCTTAATTCTTCTTTTGATCCTGTTTTTCCCGTTCTGTCTCTGAACTGGAACCAGCCGAAGAAGCGGGCGTAGGAGCCACCCCCAACCTGGAGGACCACGCTGCAGGAGATGCTGCTCAAGGTGAGTGAATCGTCTCTCGCCGGGCTCTGGTTATTGCTGCCCACCCGTGCTGGGGTCACCACCAGCTTGGGGATTTTCTTCCGTAATGCCAAGGCTCTGCGCCGTACGCACGAGCGGTTGCGCGGTTCTCCCCATTCCTGACAGGGGAGGGTCGTACACACTTTGAATGTTCCAACATACTCATTTCGGGGAGCTGCAGCTTTCCACGCACCAAAATTCTTTCTCAGGTGGCTGAAACCCTGGTGCTTGTTTGTCCAGTTGCAAAACAGGGCATCCTCCGGGCTAGAAGAGGTGATAAACAGAGCCGGGATGGTGCGGTTGGCCAGGAGGAACAGCTCGGTGTTGAACAGTCAGTTTTGGGCCCTACGTGTCGCACGTGACATAAGTGAATTGTTTAACTCTGATCACCGTGTCTCTTTCTAACGTCAAACAGGTCTCAAACCTACTCACTGATGCCCTGACCTTACCATTAAGGGTGTTTTTTTTCCTCATCCCAGTCTGAGGGAACGTGATGACAAAGCCAGGCACGGTGGGCAGTGAGCGTTTCTAGAGCATTAGTTGTGCGTCTGCTCAGGTGAGCCAAGAAATTATCCAGGGACCTCTTGGCTATCTGGAAAGTCTCTCTTGACTCTGCTCTGTTCGGACTCGATGGAAAACTTCAGGATGGGATTTTCCCAAAGAGCCCAGCGCGAGCTTAATTCTGTGCCCAGTGGGGCAGACTCACGGATTCAGACTCGCTCCGATACCGCCGCCTCGCTGGCAGTAACGCGGCGCAGCGCTGGCTGGGCGCGCTGTTTAAAATCTTAGTTAAAGCCCATTTCCAGAGATGGTTTTCTGCGCGGTAAACGTCGTAGATTCCTCCAGTTGCTTGGGCAGCGTCTTTCCTCCTCGTGGCTGCGTTAGTGCATTTACAGACATCTCTTTTAAAGAATTAAATAGGTCTTTGGCTTCTCAGCTCGGGGCAGAATTCAGGCCGTCCTTCCTTTCCACACGCACAGTTACGTGCAGTCTGCTCCCTGCCATTAAAATGAAACCCTTGCTTGCCTGTTCAGTGGTTCTTGGACTAGCGGCATCACTACAAAAAAGAAATCAGGAGTGTTAGCAAGAGGGAGGGGAAGTTCTCTCTTTTGTCTGCCCCATTCAGTCTGGTTCTAGCTCCTGTTTCTCACCAGATTTTTAGTAAGACCTTTCTGTACTGTCGTGGGATCTTTCAGCTGTCACATGTGGGGACATACAGCTCGCTGGAGCTCCGTTATAACCTATATACATCATTTTTAGGTCTTATGTAAATTCTTACTTCTCCGAAAGTGGACTTGTAATAACGTGCTGCTTCCTTTTAGTGGTTCTCTTTGTGTTTCTTGATGCCACGTTTCAAACTTTACCTGCCAAAAGGTGTCAGTCAGTTCAAGATCTCTCTTAAACCGTGATGTTAGAGGTCTTTATGTGGTAGTTTCACTGAACTGCTATATTCTCTTAAAAGCGGGAGAACATTGATAAAAGATCGAGTCAGTCTCGACGACTTTTCTTGTTTTGATCTTGTTAATCTGACAAAGCAACAATCGAAATCTCAGTGCTGAAGTGCTCTGATCTGGGCTCTTTAGTTTTTACCCGCTCAGTGCTCAAAAAGGCCAAAGAGTGTTGGGAGCTGGACCAATTCGTAATATAAGATGCACAGTCTCACTAGGGCAGTTGACTTTAAAGCAGTTTATGTCTGTTCAGGGTGAATTCTCTGTTGCTCAGTGCGTCTTCGCTTCAGTCAGACGAATTTCTAACAGAAAGGCTCCAGCTCCACCAGAACGTACTACTTAACGCGGCAGTTGTTGGGTGAGATTGTAAATGTGTCCTGTGTGAGATCAGTGATGGGACAGAATTCTCTCTTTTGCCCCTACCCCCCAAAATTAAAACAGAAGAACTCCGTGCCCCTGTGACCGTAAGTTTTGGGTTTTAAATGTCACACTTTCTGCTCTGCCCAAGTGGTGGCGGCAGCGCTGGAGCTCGGGTGAGCCTGAGTGGGGGCACTGCCCAAAATCCCTGTGGCCGTGTGGGTACCGCCACGTTTTTACTTTCAGTCCTTTCTGCTGGGGCTGTGTGCTCCTGAAATACACGGCGCTAAGAGAGGAGACGTGGGAGCGCTCTTCCCCAAGCTCATCAGCAACAGAAATGATCTGGAGAACGACACCGAGGTGGTTGTGACCGGTGCGGTGTCTGCAGGAACATCTCCCGCAGGGCAGGGGAGGACTGTAGGGATTTTGTAAGAGGAGGGGAGCTTGTCTGGCTGGTTTTGTTCAGGCCCGTGAGGCAAGAAGAAGTGGTCACTGCCCAGCAAGCTGATGGTCCAGTGGTGGTAGATTAGGAAATGGGTGTGGTCACAGCTTCTGAAAACCTCTGTAGATAAATCAGCTCGTAGAGCGCGGCCGTGACAGGTGTGGGGGTTGGATACCCCAACCACCTCCCAGAGGTCCAGGGAGGAACCTGCTCTCCCACGTGCTGTGGCTGTCACCGTTCCTGGTTCCCGTGGGGATCAGAGTTTCTTTAAATGCAAAAGCCACTGCAGAGTTGTCTGTTCAATGGGGCAGCGTGGGACTTGCTTTCTTGCTCTAGATTGATAGTAGAAATCCCAAGTCTCTCTTCAGCATTACACAACTGACTACTGTCTGACGTGCCTCTGTTAATCGTTTGCCCATGCTTTGTACCCTGCGTCCTCAACTCCAGGGGAGCCAAGCTCTCCAAAGCTACAGCCTGGTCCTCAGGAGCACGTGGGAGATGCAATAAAAGGAGAAAGCCAGCCCACAAAGCAGGTAGCTGGGGTTCTTCAGCAGCCTCTTCTGCCGCATGAAACAAAGGCTACGCCAGCAGCTCCCACCCGAATCGAGGTCACCATCCCGATACCCCTGGACATGTACCAGAACTCCAGAGCACCTGAAGGTGATGACGAGTTGTGGGAACGTCGAGGCAGAGAAGGCAGTGGCGTGGATCCAACGCTGGGAACAGAGCTGGGTCCTGGCGTGAGTGCTGAGGGGTTGGCAGGAGCAGGTGGCACAGATGACTCCCATGTGAGAGGTGGGGAATCTCCTTCATATACCAGAGCCCCAATAAAAGAAGACGCCAGTGGACAGGAGAGAGATGAGGACCGCGATATCGATGAAACTTCTGAAAAGGGTTTGCCTTCCCTGGTGGCTGAGCACGGTTCACCAGGACCTGAAAGGGACTTGAGTCTGGCAGCAGCCAAGGAAACTCTTGGAGAATCTGCCTTTGGAGAGAAAAAGTCCAAAGAAGTCCTCAGAGACATCCCAGGAGAGGCGCTTCTTGTTGAAACTGAATCCCAGAAAGAAGACCAAGAGGAGAGGAGAGAGCCTTTGGGAGGTGAAGAAGTTACCGATGTCACCCCATCCCAGCCTTCTGAAATCATCTCCCCAAAAGAAACTGAGCCCAGGGAGGGAGAAGATTCCGGCCCCGTGCTAGAAACGTCAAAAGATGGTGTGGAAGACAAAGATGCTCCTTTGGAAGAGACCGTACCGGATACAGGAGAACGTCGCACTCCCAAGAAGAAACCTTGTGCCCACGTTGCAGCCGTCAGTCGCGTCCCTCTCCTAAAAGGTGTGTGCAGCCTTTGCCTGCCCTCGGCTCACGTTGCCGGTGACTTGCTCACGACACGGCTGCCCGAACCACTACTTCAGCTTGCTGCCACCTCCTGAATCCTGCTGCTTGAGAAATGGCCTCGACCTTTGCTGTCAACTGATCTACAAAGCGCCGCTGCTTCTCCCTCCCTCTCCTTCCCTCTTTAGTTTAATCCCGGATCTCCCGGCGTACTTGCCAGACCCTTGCGCTTCGGTTTTGCGTCCCTTGCATGGTGCTGGCGTGCCCCCGATCACGCTTTTTTGTTTGGTTTTTTTTTTCCCTCCACCCGTTTTTGTTCTGATTTCCTTGGATCTGTGGGGTGGGCACCTTAACTCGCAACCTGGCACCTTCTCCGAGGAGATGAAGACGGGATGGACGTTGCTCTGGCATGTTGGAGTGGGGCTAACCCGGCACACGCTGCGGCTTGTTCCAGCAAGACCGTCTGGTTTGCATGCGTCCGCTGCCCGCTCCGATAACTCTTTGTGTTGGCTTTCCTAGAGAGGAGGGAGGAGGAAAAAGGCAAGTGAGGTGGCAGGTCTAACCATGGGAAAAAAAATCCTCTTTCTTGTACTTTTCCCTTAAATATCCGCTGCTGGAGGCAAGGTCTGCAGCCAGCTGGACCTTTCCCTGCCGCGGGGCGTGTCTGATGCTCTTACAAAGCATCCTGCTCCCATCCTGGTTCTGGCCGGCGGGTCCCTGGGTGGTCCAACGCGATGACTGGGTTTGGGAGCTGCCTGTGCGTGTGGAGGACGGGCTCTCGGGTGCACCGACCAGCACCCGCATCTCTCGGCTGGGCCGGGAGGGCAGCCAGGCCCTGGAGCTACCGTGTCCACGCAGTGATCTCAGTCTTTGCTGTCCTGGGTGAAGGTCTGGGTTCACCGCTGAGTGCACGAGCATCCCTCTGAGACCTTTTTTCATCTTCCGAGAGCTATTGCCCACCTTTCCTGGGGATCAGAGGGACGTCACCAGGGCCCTACTCACTGACCAAGCGCAGGTTTTGCAGGAGTTGTGCTAATAAGCTGGGGCAGCAGGGACACAGCGGGACACCTGGTGGTGTCTCATCGTGTTGTACCTCTGGCCGGCCGGGGGGAAGCTCTGCCTTTCGCCCCGATCCCGCATCCCAAAGGCTGGCTTGGCTGCTTCCGTGAGCTTGGAAACGCCGCTCTGGTTTGTGGCAGAGCGAGCGCACCCTTTGCTGCGTGGCATTCGCGAAGAAATTGTTGATGTAGCTTTTTTGCCGTTGGAGGTAAAGCTCATAACACATTTCTCGTCGTTCACTCCCTAATAAGCCGTCGGGAAGCTTCGCGGATGCGCCGCGGGGTCTCAGCATGGCTCGCTGCCGCTCCCACCCGAGCCTGGAAACGCTGCCGGGCTGGGGATGCGTTGCCCAGAGTCAACCGGTTTCTGATTCAACAGGAGGAATTCTTTTAGTTATTTAATGGCCTTTTCCCTCAAAGACAGAGATAATTTGTGGCTGTTTGGCTCCAGCCTTGCTCTGGTCCCTGCAGTTTAACTGAATTTGGGAAGGGTAACGCATCCAGCAGCTCTGGGATGGGTCATCGCTGGGTTAACATCATTCATGTCACTGGGAAAGGGCTCGCCACCCGCCCCGAGGACAATTTTCCAGAACACTGGGGAGAATATCAGCAGCTTTTCCTCCCAGATTAAGGAGGAATTAGCTGAAGACGGGGAAAAGGGGTTTTTATATGAGTGCCTTGTAGTACCAACTTTACTTCCTCTCTGTTTCTCATCCCCTAATTGGCAATACTGCCGTCTTGTGCTTGTAGACTAACGGGACAAAACACTGAAACAGAGTCAGGGTCACTGCAAGCTTGATATGGATCAGGTAGGACAACAGATAAAACCTTAAGACCCTGCAGGGACTGGCCTGGATCGAAGTCTGCTGGGTGTCAGGAGAGATGGGAATCCACCACGGCCGGGTATAAAAACGCGTTGCAGAACTAACACGCCAGACAACAACTTTAGATGAGATCAGGGGCAGCCTGACACTGCCAGGATTGGGGCGTCCCGGGTGTTTTAGGGAGAGAGAGAGAGACTCGTGTTGAGGTTTGAAGAGAACTGTTCTGTCCTAAACCGAGCAGATGCTGCTGGAACCGAGTTCAAATCTGGGCAAAACGGCCTCGCGCAATCCTTGTTGCGTGTGTCTGATGCTCCAGCGATGACTAATGAGCTGCTGCGTGTGCACAGAATAATCGATTAACCCGGAAAGAATGTGGTTACAGTGTGGAAGCATTTCTGCAGGAAATAAGTGACTTTTTAACGTTCCTAAGAATAGTGCTTAATTGAAAGGGGAGCAGGAACATGGAACTCCCACCCAGCAGACGTGTTGCTGTAGCTCGGACATTATCATCTCTCTGGGGTTCAGCCTCCAGTCCCTAGAAGTGTAACTGTGTGTGTTTCCATTTGCCAGGTCGTATTGACAGCAAAGACAAGGAAGGGACTGAAGCTGAGGAAAAGAAACCGAAGGTAAGATAAAAAAAACCCCAAAACTAGATGACACCAACTCTCGCCTGACTCCCTCTCCTGCTCCCCTGGGCTGCCGTTGTGCCTCTTAGTGACCCTTGCCATTATCTGCCATTCTTCCCTCTGTCTTTTGAAAGTGGTTTTATTTTTATTACCCTCACTCTGGTGTGGATGGTGCAATCCATGGTGATCTTTGAGGGTGAGGAAGCAAACTGAGTCTAAAACGAACACGTCGGGCGGGTGGTTGGAGAAACCCTCTTAGCCCAAGACTAGGAAGCCGACAGCTGGGGCAAAGCGGTGCGAAAGCAAACTCAGAACTGTGTTGGGCTGTGTTGGGGCTGAGCAGAGTAACAGTGAAACGGGCAAGACGTAGTTCAAAAATTAAATTAAATAGTGCAGGCCTTGCAGGTGCAGGTGGGGAACAGAGTTTAATAGTGGGTAAGTTGCAGAAGCTGAAGGGTTTCTGTCGCACCGCTGGTTTGGAGATTTAGTTCAGCTGGTCCTGGGCCTGGCTAGTGCCTGGGCGAGGTGATGGACAAGCTCATGAACCATTCAGTGAGTGAAGAATTAAAGGTGAGGAATGTAGTTACTTTCAAACAATGCGTAATCGGGTCTTTAGGGAGGTTTGGCAGGGTGGGCGTTTGACACGATGCCGAGCGCTCGTCTAAATAAAAAAACAGTGCTCTGTTAGCGACAAAGCAGGTGGGGTTAGAGACCTGGGAGCAGTCCTGAGCATCCCCCAGAACTGCTGGCGTTGCCCCTGCGGCGTCTTTGCAGGTGGAGCACAGAGAGGGTTTGGGCTTAGTAGAGCAGTTCAGTGGTAAAATGTGCTGCTGGCGAGTGCAGGGACAACGGGGGACTCTCGTGGGGCTTTTTCCAGACAGGGGTGGGTGGTAGGAGTAGAGCCGAGGGATCCCACACTTGCTGGTGCAACCGTGAGCGTCTGAGCTCTTGCCCAGCTCTGTGCTGCCAGAGGAGCCTGCCCCACACCCAGTTCTGTGTTGCACCTTCTAATCCTATTTAATGTCAGCGATCCCCTTTCGTTTCCCTCCCATACTGATTTTTTTTGTGTTCCGCTTTTATTTTGTTTCCATGTTTAAGAAATCCTCACCTTCCACTGCCAAACCCCCGGGCGATAGACCCTCCATCCCCCCCCCAACGACACACCTCCTCTAGCACAACCCCTTCGAAAACACCCTCCAGCCCTGCTCCCGCCTCTAAACGAGTCTCTTCTGTCACATCCCGACCTGCCAGTACGGGAACGCAAGAAACGAAAGCCAAGGTAAGGAAATGGGATGTCAGAGAGAGAGGCAAAGCTGCCTTGGGGAATACCTCGAGGTGTTCCTGACAGGTCTGGTGGTTGGCAGCGCTCCTTTGGGCAGTTTCTCTGTGTCCCGTTCAGTGCAGAGAGTGGGATCACAGAATCACAGAATGTCAGGGATTGGAAGGGACCTCGAAAGATCACCAAGTCCAATCCCCCTGCCAGAGCAGGAACGCCTCGATAATGCTACACAGGAACGTGTCCAGGCGGGTCTTGAATGTCTCCAGAGAAGGAGACTCCACAACCTCCCTGGCAGCCTGTGCCAGGGCTCCGTCACCTCACTGAGAAGAAGTTTCTTCTCGAGTTTAAGCGGAACCTCTGATGTTCCAGTTTCAGCCCATTACCCCTTGTCCTATCGCTGGTTGTCACCGAGAAGAGCTGGCTCCATCCTCGTGACACTCACCCTTGATATATTTGTAAACATAATGAGGTCACCCCTCAGCCTCCTCTTCTCCAAACTAAAGAGCCCAGCTCCCTCAGCCTTTCCTCCTAAGGGAGATGCTCCACTCCCTTCATCATCCCAGTTGCCCTGTGCTGGACTCTCTCCAGCAGTTCCCTGTCTTTCTTGAACTGAGGGGGCCCAGAACTGGACACAATATTCCAGATGGGGTCTCACCAGGGCAGAGCAGAGGGGAGAGGTGTGCTTCCCTTTCACCTCCCAGTGCCTGTAGCCGGATTTAGCTCCGGGTTTGATGTTGGAAGCACCTGGGTCCGTCTCACAAACCCATTTTTGCTGTAACACACAAACACATTTGCTTCTGCGTTACGACAAAACCACCTCCTTGCCACAGAGTGTTACCTGGTCTCCCTGAGACACTTCCAGGTCCCTTTGTGCTCTTTCATGCTTGATTTTTGCAGCTTTATGCTGCGCTTTAGGGGTGCGTTGGCTGTAAACAGCAGATGTATTTGAAACGTGCCGGTGCCAGATCTGCCAGGTGCTACACAGAGAGCAGGAAACGCACGCCCATCCGTGGCTTGTTCTCCAAACAAAGTTGTTTGGAGTTTCCCTTTGTGGTGATAGGTTTGGGGAGGGTTTTCCTGCAGGATCACAAGCCTGTTGCTATTTACCTGCCGTTACAGATGATGTGCGTGTTACAGTAGTTTATTAGAGTGTTTGGAGCCAGGCACTGCGCTCCTCTGTGGAGCCCTCCAGTCTGGTCAACGAATTTATTTGTCTTCTGTACAAAAAGTTAGCGGAACAGGAGAAACACAGAAGCCCGTGGGAGCTCCTGCGAGCCAGCGGGGTGGCGAGCAGGAGGGTCTCGTGTGGCTCCCATCCACGAGGGGTGACAGCCCGTCTCCAGGCAGATCCCCATCAGCCTTTCCCCCCTTTGCCTCCCCCAGGAGATGAGAGGCGGCGCGAAGACGGCCACGCCGCGCTCTGCGACCGGGCAGGCTCAGAGGAACTCGACCAACGCCACGCGCATCCCGGCAAAGACGCCCACGGCCCCCAAGACGCCTCCCGGCTCCGGTAAGCGACGGTGGGAGCGGCGCGGCGCTGCCTCCCCGCTGTGTCTCTGACCCCAGAGGCTCCGTTTCGGAGACGTTCCCAAACTCTCTGTGCTGTTACATGGAGCTAGAGAACAAGTTTGCCCCGGCGCAGGCTGGGGATCTCCACCAAGCAGGTGGAAATCGACGTGGTGCTGCGGGCGCAGAGCTAGGGACGGTTCCTATGAAACGAGCCTTTCCAGATGCTGCTTTATCTCCTCCATTGGTACAGTTGCCCCTGCGTAGGAGAGGGCAGTTGCTTTATCTCTTTGGGATATCGTCCAATTTGGAAGATTTCAGCACAGCTCCGTTTTTTTTCTTCTTAATCCATCTATTCCTTTTCTCTTGACGATATTTCGCAAAGACCAGGGGCAAGAGGATCAATTCTTCGATTGCAGAAATGGAGATTAGCCCATTATTCTCAGAGAAGAAAACCCCAGAAAGCATCAGTGACTGTGGATTTCCAATAAAAAGATGCTTTTCCCTGAATATATGTATTTTTCGTACTTAACCAGAGCTGTGTAAAACCGTAAATCAATTAAGTTTCCAGCTTTATTATGTTTAAGCTTATTTCTCATTCATTAAACAGGCAGAAAGGAGCAGAAAAAACCACCTCCTGCAGCAGCGAAGTCTGAGAAAGGTGATGGTTAAGAATTTTCTTTTCTTCTTCCCTTCCTTTTTCAGACCAGGGACAGTTCTAAGCTGTACAGTGAGCAGCCTTATTTAATTACATAACATAAGTTTGTAAAAACGCTTCCAGATTTCTAACAGAAAAAAAGTGGTGTCTTTTGTCCGTAATTCGTCATGCATGCTGGTGTCACGCTTGGGTGGGGAGTTTTACCGGACAACAAATGCCATCTTCCTTCTGAGATACTGGGAAATTGCCTTTAATCACAGTTTGCAGTGGAAAAAAAGAGTGCAGCCATCTCCCCTCTGCACGGGGAGTAGTGGGTGGGCCCTGGGGACCCCGTAAAGGCGGGCAGGGAGCGGGGAAGGGGCTACGTACCCAGGTTTCTTACCCCGTGCTTGCCTCCCTCTGTCTGCAAACCTCAGGTGAGCAGCCAAAGTCTGGAGACAGAAGCGGTTACAGCAGTCCCGGCTCCCCCGGGACTCCAGGCAGCCGTTCCCGCACTCCCTCTCTGCCCACCCCACCAGCCAGGGAGCCCAAGAAGGTGGCGGTGGTTCGCACGCCGCCGAAATCTCCCGCCTCTGCCAAGAGCCGCATCCAGCCGTCGGCCGCGCCCATGCCCGATCTGAAAAACGTCAAGTCCAAAATCGGCTCCACTGAAAACCTGAAGCACCAGCCCGGCGGCGGCAAGGTAAGCGTGGGCTCTGCTCTCCAGGGGCCCGTGCGCGGGGACAGCGGGTGCTCGGACGCGGCGCCTGGGAGGGGAGAGCCTGCCCTGCCTGGCTGGGACCCGCGGGCAGCCGAGCTTGGGCTGATCTCTGGCTTGATTCCGATTTTAGGGTTTTTGGGGGCTGACTGGGTTGGGTGCTTGCCCTGAACCCGCTTGCCTGGCTTAGCGCAGCACGGCTGTCCCGCAGAGAGGGCTGCAGCGAGCACGCCGCGTGGCTTCCGCGGGGTGGCACGTGGGACCGGCTGCCGGGGGAGTGACATCCCCTCGCAGTGTCCCCTTAGGGAGGGCAAACTGTGGCCTGCCAAGCCCGTAAGAGTCGCAGGAGCAGCGCTGTCGCAATCCCACGCTGGAGCAGCCCCTTCAGCGCTGCCTCCGTTTCTCCATTCGCAAGGAGACACCGTGGGCTCCTTCCTGCGGGGGTCCCAGGCTCGGGGTGTTTTTCAGAACGTTGTAATTTTGGATCCAGCTCTGCTGGCGAGGTTCTGGGTCGTGTTCTGTGACCCGGCGCTACACGGCGCAGCGTGTCGCAGCCAGAACCGACGGCACGATTATCCTTTCAACCACCTTCACTCCCGGAGAAGCTGTTTCACGAGCAGCAAAGTGAACTCTGTGCTCCGAGTGCTTGCGAACGAGGGTCTCGTGTTGAATTTTGCGAGCCCAGCCGAGGAGAGTTTGGGTGAGGGAGTGGCGGGAGCTCATCGATCCGTGCAGCCTCGAGAGCGACACGGCTCAGCACCCACCCGAGCCTCTCTGCGCTGCTCTCCGTGGCCGTGTCCTGAGGTTTTTATAAAATCCTCCTTGCTGCATGGGTGAAGGCGTGAAAGCACCCTCTTCCTCTGACTGCTGAGGGCCAGGTGGCTCTTACACAGATGTTAGGTGAGAGAGCTGCACATCTGCTGGCCGGGGCAGTCCGAGGCCCCGTGTGCTCGTGTTTGCCTGCCCCGGGGATGGGAGCGCTGCCTCGCAGACCTCGCTCTGCAGCTGCTGATGCGACAGAGCCGTGACAAATCCTCCCCGAGTGCGGCGCGTGCCATTTTGTGTGAGGAGGTAACTCCGCGGCTCTGCGCGCTCGACGTTGGCAGGAGGGGAGGCTTTGAGATGGCTTCTCTTCACTGGCTTCAGCAGCAGCATGCTTTTCCCTTTCCCAGTATGCTTTTTTTTTTTTTTTTCCCCATGGCTGGCTGTTGGCTGGATAATGCAGATTTTGCTTTGTACCACAGTCTGGGGGGCTCTGGAGCCTGGGCAGGGCTGCTCTGGCTGTTGGTGATGAGCAGAGCGACCCGTGTCCTTCCCGGGGCCTCAGCTCTCCCGCTCGCTCAGCACGAGGCAGAAGTTTTTCCTCCTTCCCCAATCCCCCACAAAACGACTGCTCTTCGAGGATTTTAGAAAGGAACCCTTCCATTTGCCATGAATTGGTTAAACTGTTTGCTTCTTCTTTTTAATCCAGCTTTCACGAGGTGTTTTTTTTTTGTTTTGTTTTGTTCCTCTCTGCTTCTCTGCCAGACAACATGTTTATTGTCACTGGAGGAGTAAGAGCAGCTGAATTTGGGACAGTTCCTTGCCCTTTGCAGAGGAGAATGGTGGGATGCTCTGTTGGGGGTTTTGTAGGATGCGAGGCTGCTCTTACAGAAGGGTTGCAGCTGGAGCAGAAGGGGCTGAGCCCACAAGTTTGATTTTAGGCTGGCCAGAAGATGGGTCTGGAGCCTGCTCTCTGCATGGATTTCAGACCCCCCCCAGCCTAGGGAAGCGAAGGCACGTGGGGGACACACGCCAGGACCAGCCAGGCCACGTCTCTTCCAGTATTTCTGCATTGTCTGGACACTTCTTTTGTTGCTGGATCACCAAAAGCTGCTCTGGCAGAGCCTGGTCTAGCAGAACTGGGTCCTGATTTTCAGGCTTAGTTGATGGGAATTTGGAAAATGATGCTGGAGGCGCGTATCGGCCTCGGCGCTTGGCGCTACCAGGGCGTAGCGAGGAGCTCTCCTTGCCTCTTTGCCCCTCGTGAGGGTTGTGCTTTCTCCTCGGGCTGGATTTTAGCAGCTTGCCCAGGCTCTGAAGCCAACCCAGTCCGTGCAGGGGAAGGAGCAGGGACTATCTCTGCCTTCGTGTTGTCTGGAAAAACCTCTCCTACGCGTCGGGTCGCTCCGGCGGAGCTGCCCTTGCAAAACCCAAATAGGGAAAACGAGCCCTAAGTGGGAACAGCGTCCTTAGCACAAAAACCCGTGCGCGGCAGCGAGGGCAGGCGGCCCCGGTGGAGCGGTGTGCGGTTCCCCTGGGGCACCGGGCCACTTCCAGCCTCTCTCCCGCCTGGGATGGCGTTTTGGGGGTGGTCTGTGCTACCCCTTCCATCTCATCTGTCCGGGCCTTAAGAAAAGTGCAGGCAGGGGCGGCATCCCTGGCTGCATTTGCTTTTTCTCTTTGTAACTGTAGAGGGAGTTTGAGCCCTGCTTGGCCGCACAGCTCCTGCTCTCCAGGTTTGCCCAGTTTGCTCAAGCTGCTGAAGGAGACGTCTCTAGGACGTCCGTCTGCCTGTCCTGGAGAGGGGACGGGAGGTGGGGCTGAGCAGGCGTTGTTCTCTCAGCTCCATCCTTCCCCTGGCTCTGCAGAAGCCGAGTCGCAGAGCACGGAGCTGTCCGGCAACGGGGTGAGTTCCCCGTTTTGCTCAGTGAAAGAAAATGGGGTGAGCTGGCTTTTTTTTTAGTATTTTTTTTTGCTGGAAACCAGGGCTGCCGTGCTAGGCGGACATCCCCAAACTCCACCTATAACCTGCCCCCAGCTCCATCTTCAGCTCCCAACCCACGAGCAGACAAATCTGTGCACAAGCCACATTCTCCTTCGCTCTTGGTGCTGGAAGGCAGGTTCCTGGTTTTAGGGATACGACGCGTGGTCGAGCTCCAGATGGTCATGTTGTTTCTCACGCTCTTTTCTGGCTACCAAAGGTGCAGATTATTAATAAGAAGCTGGACTTTAGCAGCGTTCAATCCAAGTGTGGCTCAAAGGATAATATCAAACACATCCCGGGAGGAGGCAGTGTGAGTACCTTCACACTTTCAATGCACTTATAATAGTTCTGATGATAAGTGGCATGTTGTATACACTAAACTGCCAATGCTATCTGCAGCGACCCTGCCGTGAGATAGCTATTGGTGACGTGCAATGACTCTTTTCTGGCTACCAAAGGTGCAGATTGTTAATAAGAAGTTGGACTTTAGCAGCGTTCAATCCAGGTGTGGCTCAAAGGATAATATCAAACACATCCCGGGAGGAGGCAGTGTGAGTACCTTCACACTTTGAATGCACTGTGATAACCCTGATTCCTAGTGGCATGTTGTACACACTAAATGGCCAATGCTATCTGCGGCGGCCCCGCTGTCGGATAGCGATTGGTGACGTGCTGTCATTTAACCCCATTAACCCCCCAAAAGATGTGGTTAGATGAACCCTAACAAGTCCTGGACATGCCTGACATGGACAGAACTAACCGACCCGCGTGTGGAAACCGTGTCTGTAACAAAACATCCCGTTAACTCGAAGGTTTTACGCTACCTGGAAGGCTTTCGTGCCTCGCTGTCTGCAGGCTGGGCGACCTCCAGCAGACAGGGATGCAGTAGGTGGGTAGATCTGTAAGCAAACGCACTCCTCGCCGCTTAACGTGCTGCGGAATTGCGCATCACTCCGTGCAACACGTGAAAGAAAGCGCAAGTTCCTGCCCATCCCCGTCAGGCAAGTATGATCCCTGCAAATACTCGGCTTCTCCTTGCTAAGGAACGTGCCCGGCAGCGCCCAGGGAGGCTGAGCCTAAAATAATATCGAGTTAATCGATCCGAGCGCGGGTGTCTCCAGCCATTCCCAGGTAAATCACCAGAATCAGCCTTCAGTTGCTGTGCCAGAAACCTGGAGAAACTCCACAGAGGTTGGCGGATTTACGCCTGTCCCTCTGGAGACACGAGTTTGAGTCCAGGAACGATGACGGACCGAGGAAGGCATCACTGAGACCACAAACGCTGCGGCCCCGGGTCTGTGGGTGCCTGGTCTCTGGCCTTCTGAGGAAGCTCCCTGGTGCCTCTCAGATATTCTCGATGGATTTTCTTTTGTGCTTTTTTTGATCTCTGTGGGCACCCTCCCTGAGAAACCCAAGCGTTGGAGAGGGCTTGGCACGTCAATACGGGACGTAACTGGGTTTGCAACCTCCGTCCTAAATTTGCTGTCGTCCTGCCTTTATTTAACGGGCTGGAGGAGCTGCTTGGCGGAGGGCACGCCTCTGTGAAGCAGGTTCCGTGCTTGTTCTGCTCTTTCTTCCTGGGCTGCCTGGCGGACCCCTCGTCACACCAGGAGCTGGTGTTTGTCACAAGTAATCTGTGCTGCAGCTGGTAATTAGCCCCAGCACAGCGTGGTGAGCTCAGCCCCTTCTCCGCTCGGAGCTCACGCCGTGGAGAAGTGTTGAAGAACCATTTGGACTTTTGGTTGGAGGTTGCCATCCCTCCCCGGGTGTTGCCGGCAGCGAGAACGCTGTGATCGCTGCCGGCGTGGACACAGAAAGCAACAGCTTAAAGTCTGGGTGCGGGCACTGGGAGCGAAGCCTCGCGCCGAGGTGGCCGGAGCGTGGCTGCGCGGGCTGTCCCGGCGGCAGAGCTCAGCCTTGGGGCACAGCTGGCACGGGGGCAGCCGCAGGCCACCGGCGTTCGATGGCTTAATCCCCTCTGACGGGACTGCCTGCCCGGGCACCGCTGCTTCGGGAGGAGTCAGCTGTTGCTGCAGTACAACCTGGGGCTGGTGTGTGGTGGGTTTTGGTTTTTGTGAAGCCAGCGGGTGCTCCGTCGGGGCGACGCGTTAGGCAAAAAGTTGACCCTAAAGCGTTGCCGCTGCTGAGAGGTGGGATCCCCAGGTCTCTGGCACTGGTTTCCCAGGCAAGCAACTCTCTGCCCCTCTTGCCAAAACGGGGAGGAGCCTTCTCTGCCTCCCAGCAGGACTGTAAGGGTTAATGGAGTCTTGTCTGTAAAAAAAAAAAAATCAAAAAAATGGAGCTGGGACAGAGCGGAAAGTTTCAATTGCTGACTGCTCGCTCTGGAAATGGGAGGTTTCTCAGCCCCAGGTCCCAGCGGTGCCCGAATCGCTCCCAGACCCTTCGGGGTCACGGCTGGGATCAGGAAGGCGCCGGCCGTCCTCCCGGGCTCTGTTCCCTGCCTTCCGATGGGCCGAGCTCTCCTCCCGCATCCACCCTGTGACTGTCTCGGTGTCCGTGTCTGCGCTGTGCTCCCAGCCCCTGCGCTTGCTTTTTCTCCCCTCTCTTCTGTCCAACGATCGTGCCTTTTGGGGATGCCCGAGCAGCAGAGCCCGTGGGACGGCAGCACCGAGCCTCCGTCCGGTCCCAAGCACACACTTCTCCTGGCTGGGAGGAGGGGGGCTTTTCTCGGGCATCACCACGCTCCAGCCCCCAGCTCAGAGGGTGATGGGGTCGAGGTGGGAACTGAAGGACGCGCCTTCCCCCACCACGGCTTTTGAGCACGAGGCGCTCGAGCTTGATGGATGGGACTCTCGTCACCCTGGCCTAGTGGGGGATGGCCCTGCCCACAGCAGGGGGGGTGGAACGAGATGATCTTTAAGGTCCCTTCCAACCCTGACACTTCTATGATTCTACGCTGGATGGGGTCTGGCAGCTGCCCGGAGGAGTCGGCTCCTCCGCGAAGGTCCCTTTGGTGCCGGCACGTCCTTCCCAAGATTTGCGAGAGCGGCGCCGCGCCCGCTCGGCGAAAACACCGAGAGCTCCCCCCGCTCCCCTCGAATTCCCGGCTGGGAACCAGCCCCGAACTCCCGATGAGCCCCATTTCTCCCACACAACCCAGTTAGCCGGTTCTCGCGCAGGTGTGACCCCAAACCCAGGGTCCCAGGTAACTCCTGGGCGTTCGGGGATGTTTTCTCCCCCCTGTGTCTCCTGCTCCCGGTGTAGCTGGTGTGTTTGTGCCGTGGCTTTGCCGTCCCTGACGCGCCCGACGCTCCCACGCCTCTCCAGTCGTTGGTGTTCTCCAGTGTGGTGTTTAACCGCTCACGTAACCACTAAACAGCCTCCACCGTAACCGTTCCTCGTGTGTGCGTCTCGTGTGAGCCCGCTGTCCGTGCGCGAGAGGCCCCGGGGCCGGTCTCTGAGCGGGGCGGTTTAAGCGGAATTGCTGGAGCCCGCGCTCAGAGACGCCATAACGGGTAAATGGAAACAGAGGGCAATGGCATGAAACGCTGTCGTGGGTCAATATATTGTGGTTGCCGTTTTAATTTGTATTACGTGAACTCCTGCCAGATATTTAGGATTTGGTTTGCTATTTGATTTATTATTTTATTATTTTTTTTTAACCCTTATTTCCGTTACAGCATTTTTCAGAAATGCATATTTTTTTTTTTTTTGGTCACTCTTTTTAAAAGTTCTGTGCACATTGATCATTTCTGTTCTTTCAGTTTTTGTGGACATAAGCTTTATGTTTTACACCAGAAAAGGTATTTATTTTTTACGTTCTTCTCTCTGGTATATCTCCTCCTTTTGGATGATGTGTATGCAAATCTTAAATTAATTACCACTCCACTTTCTCTCTCACTTAAGCACTTTAAAATTGCCTCTACTCCCCTCCTCTGTGGAGAGGTGGTCTTGTGCATGCTGACCTGTTAAGAGAGGCTACTGCACATTAATGATCTCCCGTTTCTGACGGCAGTTTCTTCTGTGTCGTTAATCTTACCGGGGTTTGAGCTGTCCTTTCCCTCGAATCCAGATCAGGTGCCGGTGTGTGTTGTCCCTCCCCCTGCCCAAGCTGCCCGCGGTGGCCACGAGCTCATCGCCTTCTCCTTTCTCCCTACGGACAGGTCCAAATCGTTTACAAGCCCGTCGACTTGAGCCACGTGACGTCCAAATGTGGGTCCCTGGGCAACATCCATCACAAACCAGGTATCCTTCCTCCTCTCTTAACCCCGGGTTTCCGATCGCTCTGGCTCCCGCCTTCCCTGAATCACCGCGGGGTCTCTGGCCGAGCCCACCTCCGACCTCGGCGCTTTCTCTCCAGCCCCTGCCCGGGCCGGCGCGGGAGCTGACCCGGCTCGCGCTCTTCTCTTCCAGGCGGTGGCCAGGTGGAGGTGAAATCCGAGAAACTGGACTTCAAAGATAAGGTGCAATCGAAAATCGGGTCCTTAGATAACATCAGCCACGTCCCCGGAGGAGGAAATAAAAAGGTAACGCGGCAGAGGGTCGGGAAGCGGCGCGCTGTTCCGCCGCGTCTGCCCGCCCCGTGAGCGGGCGCAGGGCGGGTGGTCACCTTCTGGGTTCCCCTGGCTCATCTTTGGCTGCTCCGGCGTGGTCTGTGCTTGTCCTCCCGGGGACACAAGGGCCGTGCCCGAGGTCCGGCTGGTTCCTGGTGGGCAGAGCCGAGGGCGTCGCTGGGGCCGGCCGGCTCCGTCCTCTCGCTGGCCCGTGGCCACCCCAAGGGGCGCGAGCGTCAGCGACGCCCTCTCCCGCGGCTTCCGCGCCTTCCGCTGTTCTCGGAAGATTCTGCAGAAACACGTTTGTGCCTCGAACCTCTCACGTTGGGGGCTGCTCTTGGCTCCCCGCGGTGCTGGTTTGACCGTGGCACGGAGCTCGTGGCGCCGGGGGCCGCGTGGGAGGTGGCTCCCCCAGGGAAGCGGAGCGTTAGAGGCTGGGCTCTGCTCGGAAAAGGGGACTTTGCGGTCAGCCCTTCCTGCCTTCAGAAGAGAGGCGACCCCTTCTTGCTTCAGATCTGAGTCTCCCTGCTCAGCCCCACTGAGGATTCGGTGTTCAGGGGGATTTAAATGGAAAGGCAAAAGCCGATCGGGTCAGGTGAAATACGGAACTGGGGGCGAACCGTTCCTGCCGGAGGCTTTGATGGTGGCTTAACACTAAGTCTCCGCTCAGTAAAACTCGTCAGGGACGGCCGAGTCCCAGGCAGGCAGGGGAGGAGGGAGATGGGGTAAGCCCAGGGTTGAGACTCCAGCCTGGGGACACGCGCCGGTGAATTTCTCAGGGGAAAAGCAGGTTTTATCTACTACCTTGGTTTTCAAACATTTTCATTTCCTTTTCTCGATGGGAGGGGAAAGTTCTGTTTCGGCTCCTGTATTTTGACGCTTTGTTCTTTGGCCACGTTTTCTCTGCGCACCTCCCGGCTCTTCGTCTCCCCACGGCGTATTGGCCGCTGGCCGACGGATCGCTTGACTTCCTTACCCTTCTCTCGCTGCTGCTGCTACGCATCGGACTGCCCTGTGCTTCACTGAGCCCTTTTTTCACCATTTTTATGATCACAGCGATGATTCTTTCATATCCCGGCCCGTTCGCTGGGCTGGAGTTTGAAGAACTTGCCCTTTTGGAGCGAGAATTTATTTGCAAGGGTGTGACCCTGCCCGGCTCCAGAGGCAGCTGCTCTTCTTCCTGTCAGCCCCCTTTTTCAGATCTTTTTTTCTCCCCAATTGTCTTTCTTTTCTTTGTTCTTTTTTTGTTGTCTTTTTTCCTTCTGACTCGACATCTATTGGATCTTGTTTGGGGCTTTTTTGTTGTCTTTTTTTTTTTTTTTTTGTCGCTGATGCGTTTTTTTGCACCCGCGCCGCCCTGGGCGGGTTTCTCCACCTGTAGAGAGAGAAAGGCAAGGAAGACAAGACCCGTCCCCAGCCTGCTCGGACCCTGAGCCCAGACCCCGCTGGGCTCCAGGCCCCGGTGCTGGAGCCACCCACCCCCCCGGAGAGCCAGCCCCCAGCCTTGCGCTCGGCCGGGGAGGGCACCAGTAAGTAGCAAACCCCGTCTGCTCCACCTCCCCTCGACTGCGAGCGAAGAGTTCGGCTTCCGAAATCTCCGCCGGGGCAGCCGGGTTGTGCCCAGCACTCGCTGCTCGGGAAGGCTTCGGCGACATCCCCGGGCGCTCCTGTTCCCCATGTGGGAACTGGAAGGGATGCTCCCCAGGACTGGGAGCACTGGGAGGGGGATCAGCGAGCTTTCCTCCCAGCCGCAGCGGCCGAGCGAAGGGTTCGCAGGTAAAAAAACCCAACCTCTCGTGCCGAAACGCCGCCTCAGCGCCCGCCCCTCTCGTTGCAGATCGAGACTCATAAGCTGACTTTCCGCGAGAACGCCAAAGCCAAGACCGACCACGGCGCCGAAATCGTCTACAAGTCCCCCACCATCTCCGGAGATGCCTCCCCGCGCCGCCTTAGCAACGTCTCCTCCACCGGCAGCATCAATCTGGTGGACTCGCCCCAGCTCGCCACGCTAGCCGACGAAGTGTCCGCTTCGCTGGCCAAGCAGGGCTTGTGATCGGGGCGCGGCGGGTGAAGATGAGAGAAGATGAGGAGAGAAACGACAAAAAAAAAAAAAGAGAGAGAGAGAGAAAAAAACAAAACCGAAACGAAAAATTAATAATCTGGCCTTCTTCCTCTGTTCCTTTTACAGCTGCTTCCCCACCCCCTAACCGGTTAATGAGTTAACCTGCTTTTACTGTTCATTCAGCTCTAGCTCCAGGACTTCAAAATCAGTGACACGATGAGGTACAAAACCTCCTCTCCCCCAGCTCCTCGGAGCGCACAGCCCGTCCCCGCTCCCTCCCTCGGCCCCTGGCGAGGTACCCCCTCGCTGTCCCGCCCTGGCAGGGACCCTCACCTCCCCCCCCACGCCCCCCCTCCAGGAGAGCAGGGAGGGGGTCGGAGGGGGCGTCCGCAGCTCAATGCACCCCACGAGGGGTCCTCACGGGGAGGGGATGTCCCCTCCCTGGTGCCCTAAATGCCGGGCAGCGGGGGCTGCAGCCAGGGACTGCAGGCAGGTGCTCCCCACCCATTTCTGCGTTAAATTTGCCTGCTGATTTGGAAGAAACCTTTTGATTTATTTATTTTTTTTTTTTTTAACCTCTGAAAGCCGAGATGTGTCTGAAGCTAACTGCCAGGTATCCCCTAATCCCGCTCTCAGCTCCGGCAGCTGGAGTCCCGGCGACGCCAGGGTACCCCAGTGCAGAAGGGGGGGGGAGCCCGTTCCCCTCCCCGTGCTGGAACCGCTGAGTGGATGAGTAGAGGCTTTTCCCCATTCCTTTGGCAGCCCCTCGTGTCGTAGAGTAGATTTGTCTGTATATGCTTGGACCGTGCCAGGGTGATTGTTTTCATAAACGAGCATGTGTTTAAAAGAAGAGAAACAAAAAATAATAATAATAATAATAATAAAAAAAAATGCTGTAAGTAGTTTTGAGCTGCCCCGCGCCCGCAGCCCGGCGAGGAGGGTCCGAGGGGAGCTTGGCCGAGCTCCGGGTTGTCCCAGACCCGGCACCGCATGTCTGCCGGGCGCGGGGGTGGGCGCAGAGCCCCTGGGCAGGGCCGGGGGGCTGTGGGGAGCGGCCGGGGCTGCGCTGGGATGTCGCAGCTCCCTGGGGACTTTGCAGCTCCCGGGGACATTGGACGAGGGGCATTCGCAGCTCCAGGGCTGGGATGGTCCCTGGATTTGGGTGCAGCTTGTAATATTTTTGGGGGGGGGTTCTTTTTTATCTTTTCTGTTTGCTTGTTGGTTTTTTTTTTGTTTGTTTTTTCTTTCCCCCCCTGCAAGGTCAGCTCAGCGGAGGCGGCAGCTCCGTGGCTCTGCGCTTCTGGTGCCGTTGGCAGCGGTAGGAGACAACCAGGAGGACGCGAGGGGAAGGTGTGAGGGCGGGTCTGGCCAGAGCGCGGCGGCGGCTCCCCCGGTCCCAGCTCAGGGGCTGGAGGCTCGGACCCCCCACCCGGGTGCTCTCCTGGCTGGCGTTTGCAGCATCACCCCTCACGGTGTCCTTCACTCAGCACTAAATCCCCCCCACCCAAGGGAAAAGAGCTGATTTATTTATTTCTTTCGCTGCTTTCATTGCTGTGTCAGCCCAGGGAGGGTGCAGGGGGGCCCGGGCTGTGCTGCACCCCTGGCCGTCCCTGTGCGCCCCGTCCTTCTGCAACCAAAGAGGCTGAGGTGCGGCAGCTCAGCGCGTCCCCCGGCTCCCCACTGCACCCCCACACTCCGAGAGGCCCCAGCCGAGCTGTGGGGCTGAGCTGGCAGCGGGTGTCCCACGGGAAGGTCGCGCTTTCCCAGCGAAGGGGCTGAAGCCCTGGTGGGACTGGGATGGTTTGGGGAGGGGGGGGTTTGTCTCGCTGGGGTGCGGGTTGTCCTCGCGCTGGCAACCGGGTGCCACCGAGGCTGGGGGAGCTGGGAATTGGGGCAGAGCAGCGGGTCCCGTCCTCACAAAGCGATGCTGGAACTGCTGCAGCCTCCGTGGCCTCCGCCAGAGTTTTCCATGTGGGGTGGGGGAACCCTGGCCTGTCCAATGCCTGCGGTACCAGTGGTGTTGGGGGGGGGGACGACAGTGGTGTCACTCCTTGTCTCCGCGGCCCCAGGAGCTGCTTTTACCACCAGGTCCCGCAGGAGCCCATGTCCAGCTTTGTCACTCGCGCCGTTTCCGTTGACCCGATGATTGTACGACTGTCCCACCCCAGTCTGTGACGACCTTTGTATTGATGTAGGAGCCGTCGCGGCGTTTCTGTCCTCTGTAAACCCAGCGAGTGGGAGGCCCACCCAGCGCCAGGCACCCCTTCTAACCCTTTTCAGCTGCACACACTTGCCCGTCCCATCCCTGCCCCGTGTCACCTCCCCAGCCCCTCTGCGCAGCCCCGGGGGGGGGGACACCAGCGCCCCGGGCTGGGGTCTCCTCTGCGTGTGGCGAGCTCCGGTGAGCAGCCCCCTCCCGCTGCGAGTGTCCTCGGCCAAGCACGCGTCCCCAGCCCCGCTCCCTGGGGTCTGCTGGCGTCCCAGGAGCGCCCTTTCCATCCACAGTGTCCCCCCACTCCCTGCTGTCCCCTTCCAGCAGCGTGAGCCACGTCCCCAGCCCCGACCCCGCGTTCAGACCCAGCCCTGAGGGTCACCACGGACAGACTGACCCACGGTTTTTCCTTTACTCCGCACACATCTTGGGCTGAAAAGGGTTCAAACCGGCACTGATTCAAAAAACCAACCACACCAGACCAAACCATGTCTCTGCACTCTAATTAATAATAATAGTAATGAGCTTGTGAAATGAAGCGGCAGCGTCAGGCTGCCGGTGGTGCTGGCAGCCCCGTGTTTCCCGCGGTGCGCCGGGGAGGGGAGGGAAGGTTTGATCTCAGTGTATCATTCTAGCTTAGCTTCTGTCTGTGAATGTCCATAGTGTATCGTGCGTTTTAACAACTGGTTTACACTGTTGCCGTAAAAGTGAATTTGGAAATAAAGTCATTACTATGATAAAACGCCGCCTCTTTCGCTCGGTGGGGAGGGAGCCGGGGGAGCCGGACCGGGCACATGCTGGGTTCTCAGCACACGGGCTCGGGCTGGAGTTTGGTCCCGTGGCCGGGGACTGGACGTTTTCTCAGCAGCAGCACAAAAACTGACGCAGCTCTGCCCCCACAGCCCTCCCCACACCGCGGCAGCACCGGGAGCCTTTCGCTCCGCACCATGCCCAGCCCGTGGCCGCCTTGTGCAGGTCGGGAGCGACCAACGGTGGCTCTTCAGATCGGGTTTTTGCCTCCCCTCCTGTTAATTCTGTGTAGAACCCGGTGACACCCAGGTTGCTGCCACCTCTGATCATCTGGCCAATGCTCTCACCCGCCACCTTCCTCCCGGCCATCCGCTCGGGTATCAGGGAACAAAGTGTCATTCTCTTATCTGGGGTATTCAGGAGAACCCACCAAGTCACCTCCCACCTTCAACTTCCAAAATCCCGTCGCGAGGGCAAAGACTTTGCACAAAGGGCAGCCGGGCGTGAACCGGGAGCGACCCGTTAACCCCGAAAAATGTGAACCGAAGCCCTGGGCCACCCCGGTTTGACCGAGGGACACGCGGCAGAGCTCGCTCCGTCACACACCCGGACCCGGAGATCTCGCAGAACGATTCCTCGTTTCGTTAACTGATGGGAACTGCTGGGAAATGTTATGAAGGGGAAAAAAAAAAAGGGGCCCCTGAAGCACGGGACAGGAGGGGCTGAGCCGCCCGCGACCCACCAGCCCGGCCCCGCGCCTCACAAACACACTTTGCGTCGAATCTTCCGTTTTAATTTTTTTTTTAATCTTTTCTCCTTTTTTTTTTTTTTATAAGCACATTTGTGCTTTGCCAACAGAATCAAGACATTAACAAAGATCAGCTTCTCGGAAGAAAAGCATTTCTATATAACAAGGACATTACACAGCTCAAAGCAGGAAAAGAAAATATTTACAAAATACAAGGTGGGTTTTCTTTTTTTTGTGGGTCTTTTTTTTATAATGCTAAAAGGGTTATTCAGAATTTTCAACCTTATAAATAGAAAAGCACTTATGCAGAGGGATATGGTAGCGTTGTTTTTTGTCGGTTTTTCTTTTTTTTTTTTTCTTTTTTTTTAAAGAAACGATGACAAATCCTTTAAACTAGAACAGAACCAAAAACACTAGATAATGTTGAAAATTGTGAAAACCCCAACCATTAAGCAGTTTAGCTACTATTTCTTTACGATTACAAAATGGGGGGGGGGGGGAAAAAAAAGTATGTCCTTTGCAATTTTTTTTTTTTTTTTTTCCTTTTTCCTTTTGGTGATGTGATTATACATAAGACAGGCACAATGCTAGCGACAGGACAGGGACCAAGAGCCACACCGTCGGGATGGGAAAGCGTTACAGGTGGGAACGGTGTGCGGGATCCGGGAGTCACTGCGGGTGCGGAAGGGCCGGAAAAAAGGGGTTGGGAGGGGGGAAGAAGGAACAACAGCGAACTCGGGTTTCGAAATAAAACGCCTGTCAGGAGGTGGCACCTCGGACCAACGACTGGGAAATGAAACGGAAGCGACCCCTGTTCTGGGACCGTGCGTGGAAGTGGAGCGAAGCAGCGGTGACAGATCCCGGTGCCCCCCCAGCATCCCCACCCTCCTCTCTCCCCCCTTTCCTGAGCCCAAACCCACCCAACGGGGACCCCCCCCCTGCTCCCCCTCGCCCCAACTGCCCAACGCCATGGAGGGCGACGGGACGGGGGTCGCGGAGCCGCGCTTCCCGGCTGGAAGCTGCCGCCGGCCTCGGCCGCGTCCCCGAAGGGCATCGCGGGGCGACCGCTGCTCGTCCGAGCGCGCGGGGCTGGGCGCTCTCCCCAACTTGCCTTCGCCCCAGGAGAAAACACGTGGAAACCCCCCCGAACGCCCCCTCCTCCCGCGCTGAAAGGGTCCTTTCGTTTCCAACCCCGCCCCGGGCCGGACCTCGGCACAGCCAGCGGCTGCTCCCAAGCCAGGAGAGAAGGAAGGAGGAGGTGGCGGGTGGCCCCGGGAGGGGCTGAGGGGACATCGGGGAGGGGGCACAATCACCCCTCGGGATACCTGGAGCTACAACCGAGGGGGGAGGACGAGGGTGGAAGTGCCGGGCGGGCACGCGTGAGGACAGACAGAGCTGCTAGTGAAGGCTGCGATCCCAAGACATCACTTTTCACCACTAATTTCACTCCACTAAAACCTTTCAGGGAGGGGGGGAAGGAAGGAGGGGGGGGGAGCTGGTTAAGAGAAGACGACACCCTTTTGCTTGAGAAAAAAAACTATCCCCGAAGTCTGCTAGTCAGCTAAATCCTGTGCTCTAGTTTTATACACCTAAGAGGGGACGGGAGGAAAGAGGGAGGGGGGTCTGGTGGGCTGCTCCCCTCCCGAGGCTTCACTCCACTGGGAGGAATCTGGGGGATCTCATTCATGTGACGAGGAAACATGGAGAAGAAAAAAAAAAAAAAAGAAAAAAAAAAAAGAGAGAAATTAAAGAAAACAAAAAAAACAGTTTCTAAACTCCTTAAATTCACTAAAAACTGTGAAAATTCCCGGCAGGATGTTTGAATATCAAACGCAGATTTTGGAAGCTTTAATGCCAAGAGTTAGTTCTGTGTGTTGGTTTTGCTCATGTCTTCCCGTATGTCTCTATCTGTGCGCTGGCCGCTGGACTGCTGCTGCGGAGGAAGAGGAGGAGGAGGAGGAGGAGGAGGAGGAGCAAGAGGAGGAAGAGGAGGAGGAGGAGGAGGAGGAGGAGGGTGTCGCCAGGGGGGGTTCGGCTCTTGAGGCTGGCCAGGTTGGGCAAAGCAGAAGTGCCATCGGTCTCCCGGGAGGATTTACTGCCCGACGTGCGCCGGGTGCAGCGCGACAACCGGTCTTGGGGGTCGGATGGGTCCTCGCACTCCGTCCGGGGGTCGTAGGAGAGCGGGAAGGTGCGTCGCTCCCAGGGCTGCACGGCCTGAAGGGGAGAGACACCGGGCTGTGGAAAACCCTCCGGGAAAGCGCTTCTGCTCCCTCGCCGTACGTGGCTCCGGTTGCTCGTGCCGGCCACGGACCGCGCCGCGCGAACGGAGCGGGCGAAGCTTTGGCGCACGCGGCGAGGAGAAGCCAAACGGAACCGAGCGCTGGAAAACCGTCCCGCTGCCCAGCGGCACCGCGGCCCCGCAGCCCGCCCGGCCGAGCACTCCGACACCAAACTGGTTCCCGAGCTGCCTCCCCACGGCGAGGGGGATCCAACAGCCGAGCTGGGAGCGTCGGGTTCAGCTCCCCACCCCTCTGCAGCCGCAGCGACGGGCAGTGCCCGGGCCTTGCCGCCGGCCTCCGGCACCAAAACTAGAGCCGACGGCCACAACCAGAACCAGCACCCACCTGCTCGTCCAGGCCGGCCTCGGGCGTGGAGCAACGCGTGTCCTCGCTGGACAGGAGCCGCATGGAGTCACGGGAGAGGGGCGTGAGGGGGGCAGAGAGCAGTTCGGGGCTGATGGGGCTGCGCGGGGAGTGGGTGTGGGACAGCTCCGAGTGGGAGTGGCAGCTGCCCACGTCAGGGGATGCCGGCTGGGGCGTCGAGGGGTTCCCCAGCTGGGGCGTCGTCCGTCCGTCCGTCGATCTGTAAGACCTGAGACAGCGCAGAGCCCGGGTTCAGTCTCGGCTGCGCTCTCACCAACACGGGGGCCTGGGCCGCTCGCTGCCACCCAACGCGCCCCTTGTGATCCCGCCGCGATCCCCCCCACCTCCTTGGGAGCGGCTGCACCATGGGGATTCGGCACGAGCAAGCGGGGAACGCCGCACAGCGCAACCGAACTTCAGCCCCACCTGCACAAGCTCCTGCAAGGGCTCCTCGAGCTGCTCTGGTGCCGGTGTCGGAAAGTCCCGTCACCACCCACAAGCTTTTAACCACTTCTATGGATCAGCCCATCTAATACAGCCCCCAGAACCTGCTCCCAAGAGCATCCCGCTCCATTGGGAACGACACGTGGGCCAGCAGAAACCCACGGCGTCCTCTCTGCACCCGAGCGCCGGCGTTACCTGCTGCCCCGTCGCTGCGGGGGCACGCTCGTGCTCCAGAGCCACCGGGCCCGCTCCATCTCCTCACACTTGCCGTGCCGAGCAGTGAAGGCCGAATCAGACAAGTCCTCGATCTGGAGAAGGAAGAGCACAGGCCTCGGTCAGAGCTTTCTCACACTGAAAATGCAGCTACCTGCCGTCTTTGCACGTTTACGTCTGGAGGGAGGCAGATGCCGTCAGTGAGTGCGAGAGCACCTCGTTACACAAAGCCTGCCCTGCTTAGGAAGCGAGTCAGAACTAAAAGCCGAGGCAAAGCCACTTATCCCACAATGAAAGCGCTCACGCAGAGGTTCAAGGAAATACCATCACTATCAGTTCCGCTCAAATCGTAACTATTGCGGCGTGACTGGTTGTGACTTCTTGAGTAGACTATTCCATCCAAAAACTGCTGCCCAGAAGTGTCCTGACAGCAATGAGACCCCCAATTCAGCAGTACCCAGCCCTTCAGTCCGACTTCTGCCTTATCACACCTTTCCCGAAAAGGAACCACCACCAGGCGGGTTTCCAAAACGCCAGTTGTGCTGTTTTGTTGCAGGAAAAAAAGAGACTTCGCACCTCCCTGCTGAGGTCCTGGCATCCGCTCCCTTCCAGCATCTTTCACGGACGTTGTTCAGCCACCACGAGCCCCATCCCACATCGAGTCCCATCTCACTGGAGAAGAAAACTCTTCTTACCTCCTCGTTGTCTTCATCCGGGTTCGTTTTCAGCGCGCTGACATCCACTTCACGCCAGCTGCAACACACAACGTCGGACAGGAGTCAGCCCGGGGCGCAGCCCCGCACGGCTGCACTGCCCCGCACGCGCCAGCGCTGCCGCTTTTGGGAAAGGAGGAACACGGGCCTGCCACGACGAGCAACATATTCAGGCCCAGTTTTAAACCACGTGGCCACGTTTGTCTAGAAAAATCCCTCCTGCGGTATCGGACGAGGGTTTCTGCCCTTCTCCTGTCGGGTTGCCTGGCCTCCAGCACATCTTTTTGCTGAGCATGATGCTGGGGCCAGGCAGGAGATGTTCCCAGGGCAGAGGGAAGCAGAGCAGACGCTGCAGCGTTTCCTCCTCTTCCTCTGGCTCAGCAACAGGCCCCTCTCTAAACAGGGGCTGGGAAGAGCATGTGGGACCAGGAGAAAGAAAGAGGGAAGTTTGCAAAGAGCCCTGGGAAACCAGGAGGGAAGAGGAGGACTGGGAACCGGGCAGTTTGGATGAAGAAGCTCCCACCAAGCACTGAGGTGTGAAACCCAGACATCGATCCCATCCACGGCGTTAATCCAAGAATATCCCAGCGAGGGCTGGGAGCTCGCCATCTCCTGCTCAGCTCGGGCAGAGAAACCTCCTGATTTCTCCACTGCCCGGGGATGGGAGAGCTGCTCCCAGCCGGCCCGACCCAAGACACCGCGATGTTACCCCGGCCCAGGCAGCCAGCACGTCTCCATCAATGAAATGATCACAAGTTTTCCACATTTTCTCCTACTCTCAAGGAAGGAGAAAGCCCCTTTTCCTCAGCGGCGTTAGCAGCCACCGGGAGAAAAGCCTTAGGTCGGGGCTGAACTTCTGAGAAGCCGCTGAACGCCTGGGATGTGACAAACCCGCGGGAGCCGGGGATCGGGCATGTACCTGGGTGTGAGGATCTCCTTGTACTGCAGCTTCTCCACACGAGTCGTTGCAGCGACGGACATGGGGATGACAATGTTGTTAATATCGAAGGAACTTTCGCCTCTCCTCCTCCTCGGCTGCTGGAACACGAAGACAAGAACCAGGTGAACAAGGGTTGCGGGTTTTGTCATTTTAAATCCCTGACAGAAAAAGAACGTGGCCTCGGATGAAGTGGCCCCGGAGCCACGTGAGACCCACGGAGGCTCCAGACCAACAGTGATGCACATCACAAAGGAGGTCACCTACTGCCTGATGGAAGTCCTCTCCCCAACCAAAAATCCTTAGCCTGGAAGGCGCCACCAAGGCTGAGGGCTGCGGTGGCCCTGCGGGTGCTGAAGCAAAGAGAGCAAGGGCTGCTGAGCTCCAGCCATCTTCTCCACAGTGGCCCGGCCACCACCCGGCCACCGGGCCCATCAGGAGACGGATCCGGCTGCCAAACGCGACCCAGCAAGAGGATAAGTCTCCCAGATAACCCAGTTCCCTCCCGCCGACATAAGGAAGGTGAGGAGACCATCAGAAGAAAGAACCATCCTCTTGGGAAACAGGTCCCTTGCTGGTGGCTCTGCAGGGGTCTGGACCTGCCACAGGTGACACCGTGGCCGAGAGGAAGGTGCCACAGCCAGACAGGAGTTCATCTCGGGGTTTGGCAGCTGTGCCAGGAGCCCAACAGCTTCCACCCGCGTCGTGCTTTTGACTGGAGTAGATTTTCTAAGAGAGAAACAAGCTCCACACTTGTCTATTTAAGCCTGGTTGAACGCCGGGTGCTCTCCTACCATCTGTCTATCCAAAATCCTCCCCCCAGCCTGTGACAGCAGCGCTCAGGGTGCAGCGACACGAATCCTCCTGGATCAGCCTGAGGCCCCAAGGGCCCGTCTTCCTAACGGACTCACCGGCCGTTTACCCCGTGGTTCCATCTTCTTCAATCTCTGTGCCTTTCAGTGTAAAAACACACGAGAACCCGACTGCTGGGGGACCCGTCATGGCCAAAACCCAGGACCCCGGTGAAGCTGGATGAGGATGGAGCAGGTGGGTGGCAAGGAAATCCCAGCACGTCCCTGTCAGCGGTGAGGACGGACCCACCGGCCGGGGGGAACACGCAAACCCGCACCAGGACTGGGCTGCTTGAAGCCAGGACTCGCAGCCTTGAGCCCAGAGCCTGCAACGCTCCTGCAGGACTCTTCTGCGGAAGGGAAGACACTTCATCTTGCTTTTCGGAACGAGCTTGTGAAAGAGCAGTGGAGAAAGCAGCGAGACCAAGATACGGGTGTGAAGCATAAGGAAATGTCATTGTGACACGCCGAAGCTGCTGAGCAGAGCTGTCCTCCAAGAACACCGAGCGCGTTCAAGCCAAACTACCGCTGTGCCGTGGGTTCTTCCGACACCCTGTGCCACCACAGGCGGTTCACTGATACCACAGCTGATGACGCAACAGCAAATTCCGCAGCGAAGGAACCCAGCCGGGACCTGGCAGCCCCAGAGCAACGAGCTTGGAGCAAGGACAAGGGCACACAAGGTTGAGCTGGAAACGGTGCCCTCAGCTCTGCTGAGAACAGACGCCTTTTAACCACCCTGATTTCACTCTAAGGGTTCAAGGAGACCTGCTCCGTTATCCCTGGGTCACATCCAGCTTGGGCTGTGGCACGGGCTACCCACTGGAGTGGCCAGAGGCCAGGTTCTTCGCTGGGACACTTCAAGAATTCAGCAAAATTCAGCCCTTTAACCAAGGGCATCTGTTCCCGCGGGTCGGGCCGGGAGGACAGATGATGTCTGCCGAAGGAGCTGTGTCATCGATCCGTCCCGCAGCGCAGCGGGAGGCAGCTACAGTCCTGCTCACTGACGGCTTCGGGAAGGTCCCAAATCCTGTCACCCTTGAGTGTTCTGGGGGGCAGAGCGTGTCGCAGAAGGCACGACAGGTTAAGCAACTGCTGACACGTGCGTAGAGGTGCAAGTTAAGATCTGGAGCACGAGTGCTGTGCCACTGCCTTGTGACAGCCCCAGGGCCACCGAGGCCACAAAAGCAAAACTGTCGCAGTGGAAGCACTGTTGTGCCAGCAGCTGCTGGTGCTCAGCTCTTCTACTTCTCTTCCTGACGTCCTCAAATAACTTCAGAAACCAAAACCTTGACGTGGAGCAAAGCCAGGGGACTACTGAGAACAGGAACACTTACCAGCAGTTACTGGGCCGAGAGCGAACCTGTAACTGCAGCTGTTTGTGCAGCCACCACCAACCCAGGAACCCCGGCAGAATCAGAGTGAAAAACCAGGGCCAGGAACCCCACCACCGGCCGAACCACCGGGTCCAGCGTGGTAAGATGATGAGGAGATGCTTGAGGTGCTCAAATCCTGAGACCTCACGATGGAGCCAAGCTCCAAAATCTTTCCAGAACGGCACGAGGTACTTACAGCTGTGCCAGAGGTGCCCTGGGAGCTGGTGCTGGCCGGGGCGGAGCCTTCCGAGGAGGTGGACAGTTGGCGCGCTATGGGGCTGTGAGGTGCTGGGGTCGCGGCCGCCGTCAAGTAGCTCGGGCCACCGACGTCCGTGTGATGCTTCAACACTGCACGAGGAGGGGTGGGAGAAAAACCAAGAATGACGTTAGCGAAAAAAACCCCAACTGACCCCAAAACCAAAGGAGGGTGGTGGTGGTGGATAGAAAAGGCCCACGTGCACCAGAAAGGGCCAGCGCTGAGGAGCGACCCCTGCGTGAAAGAGAAGCACCTTCCGACGGCGGCCGCCTGCTCGAGAGGCCCTGGGGGAAGAAGCGGTTAGAGCAGCCGAGGCGTTGCGGTGGTGACAAGAAGCAGCGTGGTCCCCCCCGTCCGAGGCCGAAGGGGGAGAGAGGCTGGATGTGCAGCGAAGCCCAAGCTCCCCCCGAGAGACCTGGCCGTGGGAGCCTACCTTCACTCCTCTCAGACGAGCAGTCTCGCAATCGCTTTTTGTCATAGGCAGGAGGCTGGACAAGCGAGCGCTCTGGCGCTCTCTCGGCCTTGGACACGGCCGTAAAATCGTCTAAAGGCGGCCTGTGTGCCTTGTCTGGTTGGATTTTTTGATGTGAGCGCTCTGAGGAGGGGAACAGAGAAAGAGCTATGAAACGCCAGTTTTCACCTCTCTTTCTGCTGGCACAGGAGACTCGGGTGGAGTTTACCAGCTCCCTCCATCCAGCCAGGTGGGGCTCAGCACCACCGGGGCGCTGGAGGGATGGGCTCGGAGCAGAACGAGCTGCGGCACCGCCCGTGCCGGTGTGAGCACAGCCTGGGACCGACCAAGAAGAGGTCCCTACGAACGGAGACCAGCCTGAACCTCACAACCTGCACACGCTTCACCTTCAGTACCGGCCTGCGATACCACGGCCTCATCCCCCAGAGCTGAATTTGAAGGGCATCCTCCTCCTCCTCCTCCTCTCTCCTCCCAGACGGCACGGCTGTCGGGTACAACCCCGGGCGCTGTTTCGGCGCGGGTGGAGGCGGGGAGGACACTTACTGGCTGCCGTGAAGAAGGAGTTCACCAGCTTGTGGCGGTCCTTGCGAGCAGGGTCAGACAGGCTGCTGGTAGGCATGGGGGCTCTGTGCTTCAGCGAGAGCTTTTTGGGAGGTTTGACTTTCTCGTAGGGTTTGTTCTGCCACTGAGATTTCAACATGCTCTGGAAGTGCAGGCTCGTCGGCACGTCTGCAGAGGGATACACAAAACACGGCGTTCAAATCCGCTGAATTACACGCCAGAAGGCTGCGGTACCACAGTCCTCTCCCTGTCCCCCAAGCAGAACAAACACACAGGCATTAAACTGCAAAACCCAGGCTTGCCTACGCCTTCCTCGTGTTCAAGGAGGACCCAACATCTCTAATCTGAAGCTCTTGGGAGAGAAGGACGTGCCCACAGGATTCACAGCCCAAGTACACCCCGGCAGGAGAACAAAGGCTCTGTCTTTGCCACCGAAGGTATCTCGTGTACCGCCACGCTCAATTCTGCTCTCTCAGATCTGCCTTCCAAGAACCTGAGGTATCTCAGCAGATCAAGTCTGCAGAGGTACAGCCTGGAGAAGAGAAATTCAGCTTAAATCCTCAATTTCAGGTCAAGCCAAAAACCAACCAAGTACTGTATGACAATAATCTGCCTGATGTGACACCTCAACCATCTAACAGAGCCGTCTGAGTGAGCAGACGTAACTTTGCTCACTGGGACTGCGTGGGCAGGGGCCGGGTCCCGCAGCCGTCTGCAGGCAGGGAAACTCACGGGCAGTTCTCTGGATAACTGATGCGTTTTGAGCCTGAAGCTCCTGTGCACACCACAGGCCACGGTAACGCAGAGCACCCGGCCCCGTTTCATCCTGCCCTCTCAGGACGCACACGGGGGCGCTGGGTCGCGGTGAAATTCGGCAGGCGCTGCTTTCGCTCCCGATCCACGAAGCAGACGTGCGCTCCCGACCTCAGCCGAGAGCCAGAACACTGCTGAGACCAGCCCGTGTATTTCCTTGTGCAGAGAGCCTACCTTGGCTACAAAACCCACGAGCTGGAGCAGCAAGCTCACTGCAGCCTCCAAATAAAGCGTCCTTTCACACCCAGAGTTTCAGATCTGACCACTGAACGCAGGTGCCTACATCTCCTCCAAGTCCCAGCTCTCTTTTATATACCCGAGGGTCAAAATTCTATTTCAGAAAGGCAGGAAAACTTCAGGGTGTACAGGAGAACTACCGAGCCATGACTGTATCTTCTCCGACTACACCCATTAAACCATAAGAGCCCGGCACTGGGGGTTTGACCGTCACCCACCTGCTCTCCTCCCCCAGGACACAGAAGCCAGCAGGACCCTCACCAGCAGGACACGCGGCCACAACCAGGAGTTAAAAGCACTAAGATGAGCATCACTGGCACAAACATCCCTCACCCACACCTCCCGAGCTCACACAACAATTTTCATGGGGACTCTGAAGCCAACCCTGAGCAGAGACTGCCCAAAGCACAGAGAGGGGGGGCCAAGCCGGTCCTTTAAGGACGTTGCCACCGTGTCTGACTCGGGGAAAACAGCCTCTTCCCTGTTAATTTTTGAAAATTCATCCCATCCCAGCAACTCGAGCAGCTGGAGGAGGAGGAGACAGGTCAGAGAGAGAATGGAAAACGCCAAAACAGAACATTGTCAGCAGAAAGTGAGTTGTTTGCTGGCTTGTCACTGCTCTGTCATCAGCACCGGCTGTACCAGAGCCTGTGCAGCAAGTGACACCATCACTCCTCCTCTTTTTCCTCCTCCTCCTCCTCTTCTTCTTCCTCCTCCTCGGCGGAGCGGTGCAGCCCTCCCGGGGACCGGCAGATGGCAACCGCACTGAGCCCCAGCGCCCCGGCTCTCATCCTCCCCACCAAGGTTATTACATCATCCGAAAATCCCCGGCGAGAAATCATATGAACCGGTAAAAAAAAAAAAAAAAAAATTAAGAATAAAACGAACCGTGAAAGGGGCCAAAGCTCTTAGGGAGCGCAACTGCAAGGGGTTAAGAGCCGCGATGCCCTCTCGCCCTGCTTGCCAGAAGAATAAATGATTTATTTTTTTTTTCCTCCTGCGGCGCCTGGCAATTTTTGCCCTTGGCAAACGGCACCGGAGATCCCCGGCTGCTGGCACCAGCCGAGCCCCGGAGAGACGGGCTCAAAGTGAAACTCAGCACATGCTCGGAGCGCTCGGGGCAGGCTCCATCTAACGAGCTGCTCCAGAACATCTTGGCCGAGCCTCTGCCCACCAGCCCGGCCAGCTGGTTCTCAAGGGGAGCCCCCTAAAATAACCCAGCACCCTGGATCAATCCCCGCAGGCAGTGAGATCCCTCCACGTCAAGCCGAGCCATTTCTTTTACCTTAACGCGCTCCCCAGCTTTATGTTTGGGTAGAAAAGCATCCCTGTCCCCCCAAAAAACAACCCCAGCAAAACCACGTTAAGCATTGGTGGAAAAACAAAATTAACTGGAGGGAGGGAATCGGCATTTCTCTACAGATGTTTGAAGCTTTACACCGTGTACTTTTAAATGCAAAGTTTTAACTTCGTGCAGCCCCGACCGGATCGTTCACCACACGAGCTGCCTCCAGCCGACCCTAAGAAACGGGGAAGCAAATATGGGACGAGCTCGTTTCCCTCACCATCCCCTAGGATATTGAGTTTAACACCACAGACAGAGGATTGCAAGCGCTGTGGAATCAGAAAACAAATCTGAGTTTTAGGAGTTCAGTGTGTTAGGTTCCTTCAGCATTCCTTAAGAGAAATGTTTCTTGGGGGGGGTGAGGATTAAAAATAGCACCAGTTTAACTATTTTAGTCGGTTTTAAATATAGCGCTACTGCAAGACGCCAGCTTAATTGTTCCCAGACGCCCCCCCCATGCCCTTCCTACCATCCCACGCGGTTTGTGCAAAGCCAGAATTTAAACCCAAAGTTGAAATCCAAACCTGGACCAACCACTTCACACCCCCCCCCGACAGGCAGGGACACGCAGCCTCCTCCAGCGGTGGTTTGCGCCTCGCGCAGCCCCGCGCTGCTGTGAGGGAAAGGGACTGCTCTGCTCTACTCACTGCCTGGCTCTCCTGATGAAAGGGACCAGTCCCTGCTGTCTGTGCTTCTGTTTTGTCACCGGAGGGAAAAAAGACGACGGAGGGATGCCAGCCCCATGCAAGCCAAGAGGTTTTGGTCAAAGAACAGGCTCGTGTTTGATTTGGCAGCTTAGGAAGCAAAAAAATCTGGAAATCACTTCTCTTCCCTCGGGAAAAGTCCCTGCACATGAAATCTGTGAATACCCCACGGCCGGGGTTGGTTAGTTATTACTCTTAGTGATGATTAACCCCGATACCGTAACAGAGGGAAACATCTGTCCCAACAGGAACATCCCTTCTTGCCGTACCCTCCAAACCATGAAAGGTCATTTACAATCCCTTGCAAGGCCAATATCAATTTCCCATGACTGAAACCAGTCAACAAATGATTTTCAGACTGATGAATAAACTCTGCGGAAGGCAAATATTTCTCAAGTGGTTCACAGCAACAACAGACACGGAGGCTTAAGACCTGGGACCCAGCACAGGCTCCCGGGCACCGCTCGGTTTCTCCGTGCCGAGTGAGGTTCCGGGTCTGGCTCCTGTACCACACGTCCACAGCAGAGCTGACCTCAGGTGTGATGCTTTCCCAGACCCTTCCGCTCCAGTAAATGCTCTACTCCCCAAAATACTTGCAGATGAACAAGCTTGGTGGAACTCAAGCAGATCTGCACTTCCCCGGGAATCCCGGGATGGAGGAGCAGGCTCTGGAGCACCCAAGCATCCCCCCCCGCCTTGTAACTCATTTTGGGACCCAGTTTGACAATTATCCCTGCTCTCACCATCTGGGAACGACAGGACAGGATGAACACACGAGTCCAGCTGGGAGAGGCGCTCCAGCAAAGGGGCGTCGTACTGGATTTCCAGAGTCGTGGAGCTCCGGGTGCCGCAGAGAGCGCACGAAGGGTTCACGTCACAGCTACATCGCGCCAGGCTGTTACGATGGACCTGGAGAGAGAGAAGTTGAGGTGTCTAAGGGCTCTCTCCACACATTCCCCTCTGACAGCTCATGAAAAACATCCTCAAGGCTGAGGGTTTTTCTACACCTTGTACAGAACCTGTTTGTTCAGGCTCACAGAAGGACACTTTCACTTTGCATGAACCCAGCTGAAAACAACTACTCACCAGCTCCTAAATCTGACTACAAGTGTTTTAATTTTACGGGGGTTGAAACCTCATTTATAAATACCACCAGGCAGCACAATTCAGTGGTCAGGGAGGAGAAAAAAAAAAAAGCCTTTTTGAGTTTAGCTGGGTCAGAGAGCCATCACTACACGCCAAGAGCTGATACATCCAGGGACATCCTTAGAGAGTGAAAAAGGGGAGTTTTCAACTTTGTTTCCTAAACCAGGACAGATTTTCAACTCACAGACTCTATACAGACTTTATATAGATTTCATTTATACGGAATCACAGCAGGCAGATGCAGAACTGGATGTAAATCCCATACAGAGAAAGCATCCCATGATTCCCCATCAAAATGAAAGGTTGCATCAAACTGGATCCTGCAAAAGTCGTGCTCCCAGCCCGGTATTATTTACATAATTTCCATTCATGGCTTGAATGATGGGAGAGAGAACATCCTTAAGCCTTAGCAAATAACACTAGAATTGGGAAGGGCTGCAAGTGCCTTAAAGGAAATGGCTGGAAATTATCTAAAATAAATAAAATCTCATTCACTGAGAGGCAAATGCAACACGCGGGACGCTTCGGTGACCAGTGAAGAGGAGGAAGGAGGAACCGAGCAGCAGTCCTGCCCAGAGGACCTGGTGGTGGTTACGGATCAGAAAACAGGAATGAATCAGCAGCGTCGGACCATTCCGGAGAATTATCAGCCCACAGGGCGTTATAAACAGGACGGGTGTGCAAGATGCATGAGGTAATCCTGCCGCCCCGCTCGGCATCGCTGACGTGTGAGTTGGGGGGGCTGCTCCAGAAATTTGGTGCACTGTAATAACCCCAAAAAATTACAAGATCCCCTCAAAAACACACCCTACGTGCAGAAAGAAAAAGCCGTGGTGTGCTGAGAGTAGAGGTGATCACAGTAAGGATCTGAACATCAACTTTCACCCTCTGGGGAGAGCTTCCCAAGGCGTGAGGAGAGCTGAGTGTCCACCAGGAACTGGGACTACTGGTCAGGACTTTATAAAGGCAGCCAGGGTAGCTTATATTAGAAAGTTTGGTTTTGCTGTGTGAAAAACAAGCAAGCTAAGCACGCCCAGAGCTTGCCTAAGGAGGGTTGGACAAACCATCTGGCACGGGCTGAGGATGAAGCGGTCTGCTCGGGGGCACGGGGATGCTGCGGGTGACCACGAGAGACTCCTTCCCACTTCACACGGCCAGTCCTGTTTCCAAACCAAAGGATCCGACTCAACCTTCAGGCCGCTTTCCTTTCCTGCAGGACATCTCCCAACTTCAAAACCTCAAGCGGTCTCGTATTCAGAGTCTGTGAAAGTGTAGGCACAGCTATGGGGGATGTCGACTGCAACAGGGAGCTCTCCTGGTTGTGACTTCTGGTGGCAGCAATCCACAACCACTTCGTGGGAGACGGGAGAGCGTGGTCAACTGGACGTGGTATTTCTGGACCACGACGTAACCACCATTTAAGCTTTCTCTTGAGTAAATGGAGGAGTCCACAGAAATCCTCAGCCACATCATCCAGCCTTTGGAATTGCTCTTCTCCGATTATCAAATACATTTTAAGAATATGGTTGGTAACTAACCCAGGATTAACAGCTGCTCCTCTGAACACCGAGTGCACAACTCAGCGTCACCTACAGGACGGTTCATTAACTTTCAAATCCCCGAAGAACTTGCAAGCGGTCACTGCGGAGGTTTACCACACATACCCCAAGATAAAAGGGCAAACAAGCGATCAGTTAAAGTCAGCACAGCTCAGTGAGAATCTGTTTCGCTCAAAAAAATGTTGCTGGTTTTGAGCTTCTCTTGAACACTCCAGCACCCGCAGAGCGAAAACCCCCAAACCTTCGCCGTAAAATTGGACTTGAAACTCTGACTCAAAGGTAAGAGGATTTTTGCCATCTATTGTCCTGCAATCATGAGAGCTACACACACAAAAACCATCCTTATTTCCTCGTTTTCTAGCTCGCTATCCTCCAACGGACAGTTCATGGCATTCCTAAGCTAAGTTACAGAGATCGTGCCGGGGGAACCACTCGGCTGAAGCTCACTGAGGCTCATTGGTTTTTGAAAAGAAAATCTACATGAAGAGTTCAGCACCTCCCCTCCCCAGTGACAGGTAATGAAAGTCTTCCAACAAATTAAAAGCTGCTTCTTCGTCTCTCCTTTGCTTCTCCAGCAGCCCGGGAAGCCTCACTGTTTTCCTCTTCCTCACCATTGTTTTTTCCCCTCTTAATAACGCTCTCAAAATGGGGAAACCTCTTCACACAAAGAGCAAGAGCACAGCGGACCAACGCATGGGGACCTCACTGGGCTCTTTGGTGTGGAGCTCTAGCTATACACCGCATCAAAAAAAAACCCAAACCAACCCCAAAACCCAGCACTAACCTTTTTGGAAAGGGGCATAATGCTGCTAGGTCGAACAAGTCGTCGTTTCTTACAGCTCAGCACCGGGCGGGTGCGAGCTGCTACACACGTTCCATCCGAAGATGAAGAAACCATGTTCAGTCGTTGCTTTTTATGCAAGAGCTCCTCAGCTTCCTGGCCATCTCCCTGAGCATGTTCTGCCAGGCCGGGCTGAAGACTGCCCAAGGAGAGAAGAGAATAATAAGAAAGACACCGTTATTCGTTCGACCACCCCGCATTACCCAGCGGTACCAGCCAGGTTCACGATCCAGACCTTAGCAGACACCCTAAGCTGAGTTTAAAGCATCGCAGTTTCACGAGGCAACAGCTTTCACTAAGCCAACTCTTAATTTTCCCTTTTACTTCGGTCACTTTCCGCACTCTGCCACCGCTGAACCTTTGACAAAACACCTTTGGAAGTTCTGAAAAAAACCCCCAGCACTTCAAGGCGGGCGCTGAGCAAGACGAAATGCCGCTCTAGACCTCAACAACTTTAATCCTAAAATTCAGCTTTCCCTGAAATTACAGTTCAGGGCACCTTAAGACAAGAGGTTTTCAGAGTCTAAATGCCAGAGAGCACACGACGGAGAACACAGAATTTTCTAGGAAAAGTATTTAGCTTTGATGTCAGCTTGATCCCGATTAATATTTGAGAACGATACCCCTCAGCAGGGACCCCAGAAAGGCACAACGTTAACGTGAACCTTCCTGTTTTACGTACAAAGGGCTTCCCTGTCCGCGGGCAGCGACCCTGCCCTACCAAACACCAACGCAGCTCCTCACCCGAGGAACCTTTTCATGGATATTCTACAAACGCTTCCCCGCTAAAAATGCAAAACATTAAAGCCCCGCGGTCCAAGGTTCTGCAGCTCAAAGGCTGCAGGCAGATAAAGGGCTCCGGCACAGCGCGTGTGGTGTTTCAGCTGCCGATCGGCGCTTTTACGCTTGCTCGCTCGACATCCTCCCTCCTCCAGGTAGTAAGGGAGCGAATGGGTGCTGGCAGCCCCCAGAACTTGGAAGCACCGTGTGTTCAAGGGTTTTCGAGTGGTTCAACCCCGGAATCATCCTGTAGCATCACCTGTTTTCATTTACCCACGTAAAGACTTTCTTAAAAAAAAACAGCCCGGAGAAACGAAGAATTTACAAAGCCTTCCTCCCCCAAAATCAATGGGATTTGGGCTCCTCGGGATCTCCAGAGAAGCGGGACAGTGGTTACAGCCGCTTGTGCAAACCAGTCGCAAGCGGGCCGCTGCTACCTTTGAATCACACGACTCGCGAGTGCGTTAAAAACACCCATCAAGAAACGGTTTGGAACACGCTCGTTGCGTGGTTGCCTGCAGGGCTCGTTCGTGTAAACACAGCTCAGCTTAATACCATTTTCAGAAAAACAATGCAGCTGAAAACCCCAAGCAAGCAATCGCCTCCAAAACATTTCCAAGCATGATCTCCTACCGTGTTTTTTGTTCAGAAGGAGACCATTTACACCATAACCATCCCAGTTACTACCAGCCGGCGTGTCACAGGCCGGTTTCCAATGGTCAAGATCGTAAAAACCCAACTCTTCCCATAACACGTGAGCAGCTTACGTGTTAATAACTCCATTGACGGGTCTCGGTGCTCCACAGGGCTTGGCGGGGTGGGATTCCGGAGTATTTGCAGCAGAAATACCCGAGTTGTCTAGTGGCTGGGATCCAGAAACGCTCTAAGGAAAGATGCGAAAGATCGTAAATTAATAAAAAAAAAGCTTCTTAAATAGCCACAACTTACTTTTTCAATTTCTAGTTGAGGATTCTGCACCGTAGCTTTGGGTTTCCAAACCAAGGGTTCAGAAATCACTGGGTGAACAGGAGATCAAGGACTTCTTAGGGAGCAGCTCTGGCAAGAGGACGGATACACGAAGGCGCTTTCATTGCCAAACAACTTCAATTCCCTTCAGGCAACCACTCAGGAGCATGAAAGGCTGAGGTCTTTAAGGAGGTTTTGGCATTTTTGTCTCAACGGTGCAAACAAGTTCAGAACCACCCGCAAACCTCGCAGGAGTTTTCTGAAGTTTGATGTTGTGCTCGAAGCCACAGGGCTGCGAGCTCTTGTCTAAGGACTTTGGGGGAAAACGGGAGGAGAGGAGAACGGGCTTGCAAAACTGAATTTGCATTTTAGCTAAATACCTGTGCAAACACGGTCCAAACAGTATTTTAAATGAGCTGTGATGTTTGGATCTAAGCAGGCCAACTCCATAAAGCTGAAACTGCCTGACAGAGCTGGAAACGCTGAGGGAAACAAGTAAAAACTACGCTGAAGACACGGAGCTCCCCAACCCCTTCTGTCGTGGGTCCCAAACGCAGGCGCCCTCGCTCTGCAGCGAGACCCTCAGCCTCATCCTCGCAGCCCATTTTTGGTTTCGGACACGCTCCTCCTCCTCCTCCCTGTGTTTAACCTTCATTTATTCCGTCGTGCAGCACTTCCTACGCTGGCTGCCAAGGTCCCTCCAGCTGGGTTTCCCGCTTTGCGCACGCTGGGGCGGTGGCGCGGCGCACGCGCCGGTAAAGAAGAAAAGGTCTGACATCCACACAGACGGTCGGTCCCGCCGCCCATCACATACTGCACCAACAAACAATTAAAAATGGGGCTACGGCGGTGCTGGCCCAATGGTTTGCAGAGCAGCAGAGACCCGACTCGCCAAGGGAAGAGCGGTTTGGAACAACACAGACAACTTCTGCCTGTTGCCTGTTTGAGGAACTTTGCTGGGTTTTCTACACTTCGGCTGAAAACGACGTTTCTCCCGGGGTGGGGGAGCAGAGACAGGATCAGGCTCGCCTCCGACACGCGGTCCGAGGGCAGGGATGCAGGGAGGGAGATGAGATCGTGCCAGAAGCGTGGCGCAAGAGCAATGCGGTGCCCCGGCGAGGTGAAGCCGGCGCAGGACCTGAACGCTTTCCCCTCTGGTTTCCAGAGACTTGGCAAGGCTGAGCCTTCACATGACACCTCTGCCGGAGGCACCCCTGGTTCAGGAGGGCGGGTACACATGACTCATAAGCTCTTTTGAAATCGGGTATTTATTTTCCTCTCCAGAAAGGGTCTTAAAAGGAGGAAGCTCTCCTCCAAGAGCTGTCTCTGGCTCGGCGGCTCAAGATAGGAAGAGAGGGCGACCCTGCTGCTTCCTGCGGAGGAGCTGGAAAGCATCAATCCAAGGGGTATTTATCAGGAAGGGCCCAGGCTCACCTTATCGCGCTGAAGGTGGGTGTACCCGGAGGCTCTGACATGAGCAACGGGGGAACAAGCAGGACTGCCAAGGGCTGACATCTCCAGCGCTGAGAGCAGAGGCAGAGCCCTCGCACCGGCTCCCCCCGGACGCACGTCCCGATGCCGAGCCTTCCTCGGCATCCAGAGGAGCATCCAGCACCACGGATGCTCCAGACTGAGCTCTTCTCTGTGGTCTGGGCACGCCTGGGGTTTGGAATTCCAGGTCTTTAGGATCCAAGGGACTCTCAGTGAGGGTTTGTTGCACAAACCAGGAGCCTGCAGATTCCCAGGGGCTCTCACGGCCGTAAAGAAGCCGTGTGCTGGCAGGCAGTCATGACACAGCACCAGGAATGTCTCCCCTATTCCCAAAAAAACCCAAACAGAGCCAGACCGGTTCAGCCCTTCCACCTATTACTAGATACAAACCCCTAAAACCCAGGGAAAAACCTTACCAAGGTGCTCCATCGATTATCCCTTCTCATTTAATATTAAAAAGTTAAAGCGCACCCCTCTTGCTAGACCAGCAACACAAGCAACGAACTGATATCACCAGCTGAGTTTTTTCTTCAGGGCTTCGTGTTATTCCAGTCTCCGGGCAAAAATACTTAATTCACAGAGCTCCCAGTTCCCAACAGACATTCCCAGGCCTTCTTTGCAAAGCCCTTCCCTCCACTGACGATAGGATTAGTTCCTCCCAGGGATTATCAACCCCATCCCACGTAACAAGCCAGTGCCCGAGGCCACGTATCCTGCATTCACACCGGCCAAGGGAGACCGAGCAGATGAGATGCAAAAGAGGAGCTGGGGATGAGACAGGATGGATCCCTCTCCTTACCCCACATTGCAGACCTGCTCTCACTCTGTCAGTTTAGGGGAAGACAAAAAAAAAAAGCGCACCTAATTCTACGCAGCCCCGAGAGTGCCAAAATGATAAGCTCCTCTCCAGGAGAGGCCCAAGAGATCCCCTTCCAGTCAGCGTCCTAACGCAACAGGAATGGTCTCTGGGCTAATCTCTGGCTCGGAGCAGAGCGAGGCTCTGACTCAACACCCCACCCTAACGAGCGAGTCTAATTACGCACCAGCCCTCCGGCAGCAGGGTGTGGAAGCCCCGTGCCTGGAGGCAGCGTTTCTGGGGGCTGACACCTCCAGCACCGCCGGAGAGAGGCTGGGAACGCGGAACGATGTGCGCGTGGAGATGTGGAAAGGGGATAAAAAGTCCTTTTCGGGAGGAGTTACCCTCCAGACAGCAAGCTTGGCCGCAGGAGTAGCCACAAGAAGGTGCCCAGTAGGAATCTGCAGCCTGTTCTACAGCAACAATCCTGCTCTTCGCTGCTCTCGGTACCTATTAGTTGTGTCAGCGTTACCTCCAGGACCTGCAGGAGAGATCGGATCTCCACCGCTCGAGCGCTGACAGAAGTCTCCGTCGGAAGAGCTCAGGCCCAAGAGAAGAGGATGAGAAAAGGGACAAGAAAAGGGACAATGCAGGAAACGAGGAAATAGAGCAATCTCGAGCTGTGAGCAGCAGAACCAGGCAGCCCAGGCCAAGCGAGGGTTTTCTTTCCCATACAGCAGAAATCTAAGAAACGTTCTTCATTCTACACACCCCGAGATGATGTCCAGCCCATCTGAAAACGGACAATTTGATGATTTTCTAAGTGTACAGGAAACGCCTTTTATATGTAGGGACAAAGTCAGGTGGGACGCAGATTCCCAGGCTGAAAATACACTCGTTTCAGATAAACATCCTGATCTAACCAGCTACGGAAGAAAATATTCTCCCTGTCACTGTTAAGATTTGATCACTCATCTCGGTTATCAGGCTGCCATTTACAGATTAGCTCCCAAATAACAGCCCATCCATCAGCGCAGGAGCACGCTGTTCCCGAGGCGAATCGGAGCTTCTTTATTACTCTCCGAATGCTTTTTGGGTTTAAGCATGAAAAGGGGGAGGCCACACGACAGACGGACGTCGCCGTTCCACGCCAGACACCGCGTAAAGCCCGTGATTCGACCACGACACGGAGCAGCCCCTGTCTCCCCGGCTCTCTCCAGCCGCCCGTTGCTCCTCCGGCGTGGTTCTGTTTCCATCTGAAGCACCAGCCGCTATTTCAGCCGTGAGCAAAAAATCTGTTTCCTTATCACAGAATCACAGAACAGTTCAGGCTGGAAAAGACCCTTGGGATCATCTAGTCCAACCATTAACCCTACACCACAAGCTCGCCCCTAAACCATCTCCCCCAACACCACATCTCAGCGACACTTAAACACAGCCAGGGATGGCGACTCAACCCCCTCCCTGGGCAGTCTGTGCCAGGGTCTGACCACTCTTTCCGTGAAGAATTTCTTCCTAATGTCCAGCCTAAACCTGCCCTGTTGCAACTTGAATCCATTCCCCCTGGTTCTGTCCCTAATGCCCTGTGAGAAGAGACCAGCACCAACCTCTCTACAACGTCCTTTCAAGTAATTGTAGAGCGTGATGAGGTCCCCCCTCAGCCTCCTCTTCCTCAAACTGAACAGTCCCAGCTCCCTCAATCGCTCCTCATAAGGTCTATTCTCCTTGCACCAAGCAACAGCACTGAGTTTGGGGTTCAGCTAATCTGCTAATTAACGGCTTGAATTCCAAAGGCAGATCTGAAAGCCGGCGTCAAGCGAGGAGATGTTTCATTACCATCACTCCCAATAACCCCTCTGTGGTCCAGCATTCCTCAAAAATCTCACAGCGTTTCAGATCCTCTTTCAGCATCAGGAAAACTCTGATAAAGTCTTGCCGGCGACAGAAGGAAACGCTCCAAGTGGAATTTTACGGTCCCTCCTAGTGAAGTTTTTTACCTGGATCAACTACGCTGAAGGCTGGTCTCTGAAATTCAAGCGCTCCCACCACAGGGAAGCTCCGTCCCTCCCCAAAAGCGGCGTCAGGGCAGAGAAGCAGAAACGCTGCAGCTCGGTTCGCGGGAGTTTGAGCCACGCAGGGACCACCCTTCTCCGAGTACTACAAAAATCCTGCATTTTAATACGTCGACGTGTCCCGCAGGATCAAAAGTAATCACAGCCAGGCTGAAGGTACCATCAAGCCTTTAGTCTGTGCCCTACATTCCTGCCTTAAATAATAAATACCTGGCGCTCCGCATCGTTTCCAGTGCATCTCACTGAAATCATCAGTTCCCTTTCCAAGGGGTAACGCTCAGGCAGATATTAATAGGCACATCTTTAGAAGCCTTTGCTAATTGTGCTGCTCTCCGTTTGAGGTATTTTCTTGCTGGAGGGGAAGGATTAGTTAGGATTTTTAAGCTTCACAAAATGCTAATGCATATTACAAAGGTTACCCCGAGGAAGGCTGTTCTAAAAGGTGTTTAAATCCTATCAACCCCCAAAATAACGCGGGTGGGGAGGGGGGGGGGGTTGAGCTCCACAGAGCAAGCCCCACGCGAAGTCGTGCAGAGAGGTCAGCCCCGCGCCAGACACGCCGGTGGAGCGTGCGTCTCCGCCGCAGCTTTGAGGATGAACCTGCCCTACCCGAAATCCAGGCGCGAAGTATCTGGTACCCAGTCACTTCTGCTGCTGGCACTTACCAGCCGGTCAGCCCCAGGCTCCAGCTTAACTTCAGCACTAACGGGACGGGACGCGTCATCTACCGCAGGATCAGGGGGTGACGCTTCACCAAGAACTATCAGCCCCTGGAAGAGAGGGAACAGGAATTAACTGCGGCTCCTTCGGTCGCGGCGGGGAGACTGCGCATCCACCGTCCCCCAGAAACGACAACCGCCGCACGGCGAGGCTTGCTTTCCCACCCTGTTTGGTTTTTATTTTAATTATTATTATTATTTCAGACGTGACGCCAAACCGAATCCCCACGCCCGGATTTTCCTGACATCGAAGCTGAACTCGAGAGGGGGAAGGACGGCAAGCGATGCCGGATCACGTGCCTGCAGCCCATTAGCAGCAGACAGTGAGCTCCCTCTCGGGCAAAACCGCCGAAACGCCGCCGCCGTCCCATTTCCCACCCGCTCCCTTCCTCCCGCACGCGAGGAAGTTCAGCGAGACCAAAGAGAACGTTTTGCCGTCGCGGGAAGCGGCTGCTTTCAGAGCACAAAGCGGAATTCGCCGCCGCAGCCAAGCAAACCCTTTTGAGCGGGTGCCAAAAAAAAATCTTAACAGTCAAACTCGTTACTCTGAGCGTTTTGGATTTTTTCCCCCCCCCCAAAGAAGTGATATTCACAAAATTCACTACAGAAAGAAAAACGCTGATAAAGGAGCCACTGCTCTAAAGCTAGCGGGACAAAGCCCGGTGGCAGAGCGCTGCTTTATCAGGCTGAACACATGTTGTCCTGTTTGTGTTTTATTCTACGCGGAGCTCATGCTGAAGGCAGGACCATCGTTACGACTGTGCAGGCTCTGAGCTGTATCATAACAAAACGGGCGAAAATGCGAAGGGATGAGAGAGTCGGTGGAACCTACAGACCACGAACACAGCCCAGAAGGAAGATGAGGCAGAAGTTTGCGCTCGGTCAAACAGGGAACTGTGGAAAGGGCTGCTCAGAGGGACGACGGGCGGGTCGGTGATGGGAAAACCATTCCGGAGGTTGCTTGGTGTGTCACAACAAAAGGAGCCTGGAAGGGAACCTGAATACATGATGCGGAGAGAGCTACAAGGCTTCCCTCCAAGCCTACAAAGTCAAATCCGACGCGAGCGCTGCCACGGCGTGTGGCCACGCGAATCTCTTCTAAGGTTGATTTTATGCCTTGACACAATCTTCCGTAGGACAGACGGGCGGCTTTCCAGAAAGACAGGGGTAGACCATAGTTCAGGGATAATTTCTCTAAAACCATAAACTAAACAGAGCCTCTGACCAGCAACGAGGAGGCAGCCAGTTTCTAGAATAAACACGATGATGATTTTCTAGAGTTTTCTGACATCCCAGGAGGACACGTAGTAGAGAGGCTGGAAGTCTGAACTCAATTCCTCTGCTCTTTGAAGGTCCCTCCCCGAAAGCGATCCGTCACACTGTGCCATCGCCTTCAGAAACATCCTCAGGGGCGCAGAGAGGTCGGTCACCTCCAGATAGTGGATGTGAAAAAGGGAGAAACTGAGACTGAACTCAAAGTCAGAACCCAGGAAACTGCTTCCCTTTGACACTCGGCAGAGCGCTCGGGCTTCTCGTTTGCTCCACGAGAGAATGAGACGGGGAAGCACAAACAGAAAGAGCCACCCAGGACTTTGGTCTTTGGTTTAACGAGGTTGAAGGGAGCTGCTCCACGCCTCAAGAAGGAGCAGTAACTAATTCTACACACCGTGGGTATTTGTATGTCCCCTTACCGGTGACTCTGAAGCAGAAGGGATGCTTAACGCAGCTCTCCTCGTGACAAGCCAGAGATCTGGGGGTTGTGTCCTCGCGCAGAAGCTGCGTTGCCCCGACCCAACCAACGCGTCAGTCGTCCCCTCCCGGCTCGTACCCCCCGTGACGGCCTCTATGGACCCACACGCCTCCGGGGCGGATGGCACCTTCCTACCGAGGGCTCGAGCTGCCTCCTTCGCTTCTAAGAATTTTAATTCTCCATTTTTACTACGCTTCTGAATAACAGAGAGGAATTAGAAGGGCAACACCCTGTTTCCAACTCCGGCTCAGGAAAGCGAAAGGAGCAGCATCTGCGTTATCCCAAGGCCACGCAATATTTGCTTTTCACCAGTGTTCTCCAAAGCACAAAAGGAATATTTAGGGGCAAGTTTGCTGCTTCTTTATCCCCGTTTTTGTAACTAATTATGGTATTAAAGGGAAGTCAATCGTACACGTCTCAGACGGAGACAGATCCAAAGACAGATCTCGGATGTCTCACTGCCCGGTAACAGCAGCTTCTGCCAAGGGGCTAAGGGGCGAGGAGAGGGCTGACACAAGTGTGAGTCGCACCAGAAAGAGCAGGAGTGTTCTACACGGCCCCGCAGAAGGAGAGAGGCAGCTCTTTCGGTGCCCTAAGCCCGACTTACCGCTGCAGAGACAGGAAACCCACGGGAGGGTTGCAAATTCCTCCAGCGAGAGGCTCCTCCTAACTCCCAGCCCACCCCTTCCCGTGGCGCCGTTTCTCTTGACTCAGCAGCTCCGAGGAGAGCCCAGCTCTCCCCACGGGACACGGATCAGACTGAAAAAATCGAAGGGAGCACAGTGAACCTGTCCTGGAACGGTCTGAGAACAAGTAGAACCCGGGTCTGTAGAGACAATGGGCAACAACCCTGTTTTTGAGGAGTTTCGGTCACTGGATTTCAACCGAGTCCGTCGCCACACAGCAGCGCGGCAGGAGCCCTTCATCTCAATTCTTACTCTAAGAGTGAAACTCGTAAGAGACACAGAAAAAACCCAACACATTCTTTTTCAAACACGGGGCATCTGCCACCCACGCGCGCAAAGTCTGCGTGGGGGGAGCAGCGCCGTGCCACACCCCATCGCAAAAAGCCCCGACCGAGCACTTTGCGGCAAGAAACGGAACCACCTCATTACCTTTGCGGACACCCAGTCCCTTAAATTAACCGTTCGGTGTCTTCAACAGCACCGTGAAACCCAAGGCACGACAGTTGGCTATTTTGAAGCGCCGGAGCACACGGTGCTTTACAACTAACTCTGAGCAGGCAACTTCTCGCCCGTTTGTTGTTTTCCTCCGCATCTCACCAGGCTCTGATGGAACCGCTTCAAACGTGCTGAAAACACAGTTAGTGCCGGGACAGGCAGGCAGCCGCGCGCCTGCAGAACACAAGGTTATTTTTGGCTGTTTGGTCCTTCTCTTGCTTGGCTTCAACAAAGCGCCGCATCTTTTCCGAAGGTTACGCTGGGATGTAACCTTCAACACATAAAGCAAAATAACCTAAATAAACAGTAAGTGGAAGAGCAGCTTTTCACTATTCCTGCAGCAGCCCCACTTTAACTTCCTCATGGCCAAATAAGCCAGAGTCGTGTTGATACAAAAAACAAGGTGTCTCCAAATTCTTTCGCTGTTGGCCTTTGTGCGACTTGAAGCCAAACCGCCAAGCGAAACACGAACTCCCTTTTCTGGGCTCTCCTACTTGTCCCAGGCTGCTCTTAGGGGCAGCTCTGATTTTTCCACCTATGAGAACAAAAGAGGTTTTTTACGAGGCGTCGTCGAGCTCAGCGCCCCACGACAACGGGTCGCTGCCAGCTGGGTGCAAGCGGGTGATCTCCACGAGGTCCCATCAGAAAGACGACGTATTTGATAACTCGTTTTGTTGTTCGGGCAGAACAGCCCGTGCCAAATCCTCAACATTTTGACTCCCCTGTAAGCGGCGTGCTTTATCTTCGAGTCGCGTTATCGGGTCATCGCCGCCAAGGAGATTTTTGTTTGAAGAAATCAAAAAAACAGACGACGTCCTGTTTTCCAAACCCTCAGACGTACTTTCCAACTTTGACACCGTACCGTGATGTTCTCCCTTCAGACCCAGAGATTGCAACCTCAGATCAAAACACGCGGGACGCTTGTAGCCGTTACGGGGCCGTTTCACGAGCCTCTCAAGTCGCCATCGTCTGGCGAAAGCACCGAATCTTCTGCTTCTTTACATGAGTTTTCTCGTTTCTCCCACTGTTTAACGTCCAGTGTATCAATGTTTAGTGATTTTGTATTTTATACTTAGAAACTGTCTTGCATGATCACCTTTCTTAAGACAGAAGGAAACTGGTTCACTAATCTGACACACAGTTGCCTCCCAGAAGCTTTTTACTCTGATCTGAGTAACATACCCTGGTTAGAAAGCCAGGCTCCTCCACCCAGTCATTCACAGCCCTCGCTCACTCAGTTACCCTGGTTTTCTACACAGCTGCACTGAAGTCCAGTCTCCCTGCCCTGCTGCCTCTCTCCTCGCCACCCCCAGAGCACCACGATCTTGGGAAAAGTGTTTGCTGGGCTCTGAATTCCCGAGGAACTCTCCGGTGACGCAATACCACGAATCTTCTCGCCACAGGCTCCAAACATTCCTCCCTCCAAGGGCTGACATTGAGCCGTGCATGCCTGGACAAGCCTCAATAACAATTCCTTCCTCATCCCTTCTCTGCTCTTCCCCCCTTGACTCTCCCATCATCTGAGAGCGAGTCTAACAAAAATAATTCCTTCCACAGAGAAAGGTCAGCACCAGCAAACAGTCTTTTTTTACGATACAGACTCGATTTTAAGCCTGTGCTATGTGACAGATAACATCCTTCACAGTCCCCTCCCTTCCCCTGTAAGCTGTTCCTCATCCCCATGCTCAGCTGCTCCCAAAACGAAAGAGTAAGAAGCTTTTCAGAAAAATAATTTTCCAATAAGAAAGAGAGAGGCTTGAACGATGGGGAAGGGCAACACGCGCGCAGAAGCGACGGTTTGGTTCAGCCCTCAAAGCCCATCTTTAAAGCGAGGCATTGCTCTCTCCACGTTACCGTCCCGACCCAGGGAAAAGAATCACCCTCGGCTCGTGCCAAATAGCATTGCCGTTAGTCACAAGCGAGCAGCGCGCTTTTTTCAGAGGTGCAGGGGGGAAAAAAAAAAGGCATCGAGACCTTGCGTCCGGATTTCCCTCTGCGTCGGAAGAGCGAGCCGTTAGGAGGCAGCCAAAGCCAAACCGCTCGGACGCGGACGCGCTCCCGCTCCTCACCTTGTTGGCTCTGATCTGCTTGTAAATGTCCGTTTGCTGCCGGATTCGGTATTCCAGGTCCGAGACGTGGGCTTGGAGCCAATTCCAGCGGCTGACGATGGCTGCACGGTCTGCTGCCCATCTCCACTCTGCCCTTCGCCTCCTGGAAAAACAGAGAGGGGGGAAAAGGGGGATTATTTGGAGTGTGGTTTTAATTACGCAGGCCACAAAAAAATCCCCGGCAGAACTGACAGCTAGATCAAAAGCTACACGCTGAATGGCACGGCCGATACCATCTAGCCGCTGCTAATAATTACCGACCAAACTACAGACGTGCTGGAAAAGCCATGCCTCCGCAGAGCCCCATTAAAACAACTTCTGGTACCCAGCGACCGAAATCCTGCCTAGGCAAGCGTTCAGGTTTTATTCCACGCTCAGCTGAACCAGCAGCTCCAGCCCTACCTGGCCGCATCTGCCAGACCCACTTTTCCAAGTCGCGGAGAAAACAAAACCCATCTGCTCTCCCTTCCTCTCTTAACAAAAATAAAATAGAAGAATCCTGTCGTCAGTCTCTAAACACGCCGGAACATCAGCGCGGTCACGATGAAAACTCGGCGGCGAGTTTCACAACGGTTTTGGAGTTAACCACTGCCTGGAGACGAGCGACCCAGCTGAGAGATCCTCGCACGAGCTGCTCCCCTGCAACGAGGCGTCGGGGAGGCAAGCGGGCGGCAGGGAACTTAGTTTCTGGGTCGGATGGCTTCCATGGAGCAGACAAAAGAAGCCGGGGCGGGGCAGGAAATAGCATCAGAAAAATTAGCAAGGGAGGGTTCAGAGGTGTGAAGTGAGAGAAAACGAGCGTGTAGGGGGGAACCGCAACTCGCCTCATTTCCTACCTGTACCTCCGGACACACAGCAGGGTTCTGCAGGCACAGAAAGATGTTTTTGCTGGCGCGTGGACTGCACCGGGGCATGTTACTGTTATAAAAATACCCTTTCTCTCTACTATCACACCCCAGGGCAGAAAGGAACCCAAAGAGAGCAAGTAAGGTACATATAAATCTACAGCTCCCACGGTAAAAGCCGTAACATTACAAAAACATCCCCTAAGCGCCCTGATTTGGGTGGATAAATATTAAGGCAACGCAGGCAAGAACAAAACCACAACACGGCGCAGAAAGTGCATGCACAAAGAAGCCTTTCCCACGTCTGGATGTCCGGCAATTAAGAAATTAATCACCAAATAACTCCCTCTGCCCATCTCCCCCCTCCTTCCGTGGCATTTTTGAGCACGGCGCGGCAGAGCCACAGCAACGTCCAGGTTTTACTTCCAAAATCTAACGGAGAAGCCGTCTGCTCGACCCCTTCCAAAGCAAAACCAGCAAAAGCAGAGCAAAAGCAGCCTGTGGCACATGAGATTTACCACCGAAGCACCCCCAGCGACAGGGACGGCAAGCAGCAGTCGCAATCCAGTCCTTCGGAAGGTCTGCACCTCCTGTGCACCTGCCCCTATTTTAGGTGTACGGTTGCCAAATGCATTTGCCCAAAAGAAAAAAGGGGAGGGGAAAAAAGAGCAGCGCATCACGGTTATTACAAGTTTCAAATCACACGATAGAAATACCCTGAAAAGGAGGAGCTGGTTCCTTCAAACTGCGAGTGAAACCCACAAATTTAGAATAAGAAACACTCCCCGTGTTCTCGCTGGAGCTCCCAGTTGCGGGGGCGACCTGGCTTTCGCGCCAATTCGGACGAGGCCACATTTCCTCTAGCCCTCCCAGCCCTCTCCAAGACCATTTTCAAAGCCCTTTCAGGAGCTGAAGTCCTTCTCTTGAGGAGTATCTCCCCCTGCTCTATTTCGATTAACCTGGCGATCGGTGGAAACTTTCTATTTCTCACAGAAATCCTGGAGATGGCAATCCTCACGGAACCATTTCGGTTCCGAAGCGGCGCGGCAGGTTAAGCAGCAGCAGCCCTGCTCTTCACCTTAAAATCAGGACACGTCCTACCCCAGGAAAAAAAAAAAACAAACCAACCCACTGGTTTTAAACCAAAAATAAACTAAGAAAGCGAAACGGCAACGTGTGCTTCACCCTCTGACACAGGTGGAGGAGGGGAAGACACGCAAGGACGGCTCAGCCACACTTTCCAAAACAGTATTGAGCGTCGTGTGGGCCTCTATATTTAGAATTAAATCTTTTTTTCAGAGCCCGGTCAATGCTACCCTTTGCTGCCGTGTCAGAAACACGCATGTTTTCCTCATGCAGCTTTTGGGTACCGAGCTATTGCAGCTTTACGGCTTTCACAGCTACATCAATATTTTGCCAGGACGATTATTTTCTCGACTGGGACGAGAAAGCAGCAGCCGCGCACAAAATAGAGCATCCGAGGTCGCTGCAGTCACCCGAAAACCCGCTCGGGGAGGGAAACCCGCTTCCTTTCTCTCTAAATATTGGGGTCTTGAGCGCGACAATTCATCAGTTTATTGCGCTTGCCCAAAAGGGGTTTTGGATTAAGCTGGAAGAGAAGCCTGAAGAGAGGGCCAGATGGCTGCCCAGCGCGGCGTCGGCTGCGCCGCTCGTCTGGAGGGGGGTCCCGCGCTCCGAGAGGCGACGCTGGCACAGGAGCGACGCGAGGAGGGGTAAAAGGGAGAAACCTTCGCGTCCCCTCCCCAGGAAATCACCCCTGAGACACAGCAAGAGTCTGTGCGACACCGGCCACCGAGGGTGGCATGGGACAGCCCCTCCGGCTGCCACCGGAGGGTAAGTTCATGCAACGGCGCAGAAAATGAATTATTTTGGAGCCCGATTCTTTTGAAAAAATTGAATTTCCCACGTAGACTCGTTCCCGTCCGGCAGGAGCTTGAGCGACAAGGACAGCGTCCCCGAGCAGACGGGGACGAGCGCCCACGCGCGGGGTCGGCAGCCTCGCGGGCGTCTCCTCGCACCCCGGACGGAGGAGGAAAAGCAAGTGGGGAGCTGAGCTCAGCTCGACCTACTTATAAATACGAGGCTGGGAGGTTTCACAGAGAGGGGGCGAGGGAAGGCCGGGATCCCGCTGCCCACCCGTGGCAGGGGAGCTCAAATCCCGCTCTTGGCGGCCGTAGCCTCGAACAGGCACAGGGCTCGAGAGGTGCTGTACCGTGCCCGGCTCTCCAGCACAACACAGAGCCTTTAGGGAACTACAGGAAGAAATTTTACCGACACGACAAATTCTCAGAGGTCAACATGTCTTCCTTGTCAAAAAAAAAAAAAAAAAAAGCGCTTAGTTTCATATGACTGCAGAAGGGCAGGGAGAAAAAAAGAATAAATCCCGTGTTGCATCAGCCCAGGTCCTTGGGACGGGCTCCAGGCCTCCCCTAAGTTAAAAAAAAAGGCAACTGTGGGTTAAAATCAGTTATCCGAAGTGGTAAAGTCAACAAAACCAAACCCACCAGCCAGGTTCCCCTTTCAGAGGGGTGGGAGCCTCGGGGACAGCAGGTGACACTCCTGCCACCCCAGGGAGCTGCCCCGGGGCAGGGCACGGAGCTCACCACTGCACAACGGGGCGTGGGCCCTCTTTGATTATTTTTTTAACTAAGCACTAGAAACACGGCCCTGCTGATGAACGAGGCAACACCTGGGTCGATGCATTTCCACGGGCCAGGCGGGTTCGGCCGTCTCGGTGTTCGTGGCGCAGTAAAAGCTGCGCGAGCTCCGGGCGGATAATCCCTCTCCCCAAGACGGCCTCCACCTGCAATGTGCGCTCAAGCCAAGCCCGTGTCTAAAAATCAAGTCAGAGCTGTCCACAAAGCACTTTTGGGCAAAGATTCACAGGGATCTTCCCACTTCCAAGGACGGGCACACACCCGTGCCCTCCTCCCAGGAGCAGGTTTTACGTCTTGCCTTGGAGGAATTTTGGAGCAACCGGGGTTCCCGCTGCCGGCTGGTTTTGCAGCAGTAGGTCTGACAAGACACACGTTCGTTTTGCTGCTTCTGGAGCTCAGACAAGCCGCGTTGCCTCCCTCCACCACAGAACCGGCGGCGAGGAGCCCCTGTCAGCCATCCGTCCATCTTGCTTTGTGCTGAGCCCACGCAGCCGAACGCTGACGGGGCGGACGGAGATGGCACCGACAAACCGAAACCGCCCCGACAACAACACGGAGCGGCACCGACAAAGAGAGGTTCAAGGTTTCACGTTGGAAAGTTACAGGCTGGAGGGGAGCCGCGCATCAGAACTCCGAGGAGCCGGCAGTAACGAATCAGAAGCAGCTGCTGGGGTCTGGAGAGAGGTTGTTTCTGCCGCCCAGAGCACTTCGGCAAACCCACATCATCTCGATGTTAAACGAGGAATAGCAGGTCACGCTGGAAGAAAAAGAGTCGATGCCAGGAAGAGAGAGAAGCGCAACACGCAGAAACACTGAAACGATTTTCTCAGGCAGCCCAGCAGCCTTCACCATCAAACGGCAGCGGCAGAGGTTCACCAGAGCCAGAAAATGCTGTCGGCACCAGGGTGGGAGCCCGCAGAGCCCGGGATGGCTGTGACACCCCTGGCCTCGCCCTCGCCTGTGACAGTGACACCCCCGGCCTCTCCCTCCCAGCACCCACAGCGATTAACCCCGCGACACGAGGCAACGAGTTGCAGCTTTCCAGGTGCTTTCCATATGGTTCCCCTCCTCCGCTACTCACTGGCATCTACCCAGGGGCTTCCCTGCCCCCTGAAACGCAAGTCGCCGCCCGTGGCAGAGGCTGCTCTGTATTTACTCTCCCCCCTCCCTACGCAGCACTCGACGGAAGGAATCGCCAGGTCTGGTTCCAAGCCCCAACGTTTTGAGGCCAAAAGACACACAACCTCTGCCTCCCTGCCCTGCCAGAAGCAAGCTGGGAAGGCGGCAGCTTATTTCACGCAGGAGGCTCGCCGTGGCACCACGGCACAGCCCGAGGGGTGCAGTTACAGGATGTTTCTTGAACAAGACGATTAAGTACCTGTCCCCCAAACGAGGCTGCAGTCAGGAGATGCCTGCCAGGCGACCCACAGCTGGGGCTCCACTTCCAACGCACCCCGCGGGGGGAGAAGGATTTGGTCTCCGACACAGCCGGGTCAACGTTTCACTACCTGAGCGGAGACTGTAAAACAACATCCCATGGAACCTCCGCTGCACGGAGCTGGTTCTTCACAGAGGTCTCCATCCTGATCCCCTCTTGTGCTGTGAGGCCAAATTCTTCTTTTCTTGGGTTGCCCAATCCCACCCCCAGCGCTGACTTGCTCGAATCCCACCCCAGCACTTCCACCGCAGGCACGGCCCCACGCTGAAAAGCCGGGACTGTTCCGGAGCCGCCGTCCATGTTCATCCCTTGTGGCTCTACCAGGCTTCAGATCTGTTGGGGGGGTTGTAAAAAAAGCAAGCTGGGTGCCACTGGTTTGCCATGAACCGCTCCCAACGTGCCAGCTGGTTGGCTCTGGATGGGTAACAACCTGCTTTTGGCCTCATGTGGCCCTTCACAGCCTTGTCCTCTCCGTCAGGAGCCAGTGAGAAACACACGTGTGAGATCTCACCATTGGTTCCGCCCATCTCTCGGGGCTGCACCTGTCAATTTGCATCTGCAGGAAGCCACAGTCCCATCCCCATTTTTGACTCTGCTCCAAAACCTCGGCACAAGCCGCCTTCCTCTCCGCGGCTCCACATCCCACAGCTGCCGAGATGCTCCGAAACACACTTTGTGCCTCCCCGAGAGCCGCCCAAGTGCCGGCACTCGACGCAATTCGCTGTTCTCGACTAGGAGAGGATCTTGCCGGCAGCCACAGCGAACAAACCCCAAGCTCAGATCCCATCTGGGATCTTCGGCAGGGCCCAAACCTGCCGAGGGGACCAGGGAAGAGGTTTCAAATACGACAGGTTACGACATTCAGCTGTCAAGTCTATTAAAGGGCAAATTACCCACGTTAATTGCGCACGCTCTCCTCGCATCACCTACCGCAAGGCAGCAGCCCCAGGGCACGGTTTAGCAGCGGGAACGCGACGCTTCGTGTCCGTACCGGTGCGACGGCTGCTCCCGAACGATAGCGAGACGCCAAGAGAAACCTCACGCCGATTCGCCGGAAACTCTTAAAGCATCAGCGTTAAAATCAAGGTAAAAAAACGGCCTCCCCCGACCCATTTCTCTGCTCATCTTCTGAGGGGCTGAAATACCAGCACTGAAAAATAAAGTAAAACACTGGGACGCTCGCTCGGGGCAGCATTACCGACGCTTACGCACCCTGGCAACTCGGGACATGCCCAAGTAAAAGAGCCGTGGGCTCTGCTCACATACACAATTCTGACAATACAAATCCAAAAATCTAAGCGTCTTCCCCCCAAGCATGACGCAAATGCAACTTTTCCAATTGTTTTCGTGCTCTTTCATCGTGCCTCGCTAAAAAGGAAAGGGATTCGCACCCAAGTGAGCTGCGATTTTCCCGTTTGCTCCTGTCCCCACATATTCTTCAAGTTCATTCCGCAGATCACGCTTTTATACTTCTTGTTTCTGAGCAGCGCAAAAGCTGATCTTGGGTGGAGCAGGAGCTGAACTCTGCCGGACACACTCACACGACAGCTCCAAGGGAGGATGAGAAAACCCCACGAGCGCTCAAGAACAATCTCATTAAGCTGATCGTAACATTTCTGCCCGCGAGGGAGCCAACGCGAACAATTTGTTCAGCTCAACACCCGCCCCCACCCCGCGGCCAGAAACATCAGCTTCTGAAGGGCTCTTCTATTCACAGCGTGTGCTCGGCACGGATCTAAATCCAGTTCAAACCTCAGCTCGGTTCATTCATTCCCGTATTCAGAGGAAAAAAAAAAATAAATTAAGACCTCTAGAGGCTGGGAGCGAAGAGTTATTTCCACTGTTCCTCTTGGGGAAACCAGTGAGCGCAAATCCTGAGGCGCTTTGCCGCTGAGTAGGGGTAAGGAAGGATGCCAGGCTTCTGCCCCGGCCGCCAGCAACCCAAGGGCTGGGCGTAATTCGCATTCCAATAAAGGAGATCACGACCGCCCTCCTTTTTGACCAGGAGGAACCACCCAAACCACTCCACCGGCCATGGCGTGCAAGGCTTTGTCTACAGAGCAACCAGCGCTGGGATCAGGATATAAAAGGTTTGTTTTGGCATCTCTAGGTCATTTCTACTAAATAAGGTAAAAAAGAAAAGAAGAAAAAAAGATTTGGCCTGTTGAAATCACAGAATCACAGAATGTCAGGGATTGGAAGGGACCTCGAATGATCACCAAGTCCAATCCCCCTGCCAGAGCAGGAACGCCTCGATAATGCTACACAGGAACGTGTCCAGGCAGGTCTTGAATGTCTCCAGAGAAGGAGACTCCACAACCTCCCTGGGCAGCCTGGGCCAGGGCTCCGTCACCCTCACTGAGAAGTTTCTTCTCGAGTTTAAGTGGAACCTCTGATGTTCCAGTTTCAGCCCATTACCCCTTGTCCTATCATTGGTTGTCACCGAGAAGAGCCTGGCTCCATCCTCGTGACACTCACCCTTGATATATTTGAAAGATGCCTGAACTCCTGCGTAGAAGTTATGGCAGGACGAGACCATGCAGCCTGTGCACAGCACGATCTAAATTTCTGAAGCACCATTTGCAGAATTGGAGTCGAGCCGACAGCTCAGCGCTGGTCTGGAGCCGCGGGTCCCTGCAGCCCCTCAGCCCGAGGCCATGCCCCAGACTGGAGTTTGTTTCTTCCCCTTTCCCCTCTCGCTTCTGTAGCCAAAGCTGGTCTCTCTGGCCACACTCCCGTGGCAGTTTCTCTCCCCCAAATCCCTTCCTAGTGGCAGGGATGGGCATTTCTCACGGGGAAACTGAAAATCATCTTTTATTTTAGCTCAGGGCATCGTTGCTGGCTGGCGGAACATTGCCCCCGTCACCTGTGGAAACGTGGAACTTCAGGTCCCGCACGCGTTCGGGGTCCGGCTGCGCCGCAGAGGAGTCAACACCCGCGCCGGAGCGGTTCAGGAACGCTACCCTCCGAAAGCGAAACGCCCCAGGCGTTAGACGAGGCGCAACGGCTCACGCGCCGATGATACGACGCTTCATCCCGACACGTAACAGCTTGGAGCCCGCCACCTCCCGGGTTCGGATCCCGCAGCGGTGACTCACGACGTGTCGGTGACGCTGAGTCACTCGTCTCGCCCGTGCCGGCCCTTCCTCCGTCCCATCCGCGATCGCAAGGGAAACCCGTGAACCCCGAGAGGAAGGCGCGCAGCAGCCTCCACCGAAGGCTGGAGACGGGAGAACGGCATCTCAAAAGCAGAGGGGATTCCTTCACAGGTTTGGTTTTACAAGCTCCCGTTCTCCGTGGCAATCCAGGCACAGAGGCCACCTTCAACCAAGGACCTGGGAGGCATCGCTGAGACACGAGGCAGAGGGCGGTGAGCCCCAAGAGGGGATGAACTTAACACTTTCCCGGCAGAGCTTCCCACCTCCTCTCCATCCCACTCAGTGGTAAAACACAAACTCTACCTTGTCAACCTCCGCTCGGCTTCCTCCCATCACCGGGTGAATCCGCAGGGACACAGGAGCGCAAGGGGGAAAGGCGTTGTCTAGAAGCCGCCACTCCAGCCCTGCAGAGCACTCCAAGCTGTTGCGGTTTGGCTTTTGTATTTCACTACTGTTTTTCGTGAAGCTTTACGGCAAAATGCCGCGTCACCTTACCGAGCATCTCCAGCTCCCTCGTTCCTAAAGCCTGCTGCCAAGGGGAAGATCCCCTTCCCGAGGTGAAGCTCCAGCCTCTGCTCCCCAAAAACCCACCGCACTCAGCTCCCACGAAGCTCTCGCTCTCTGCTCTGCTGCCTTACCCCAGAATGGGCGGGGTGGGAAGAGACCTCAAAATATCATCCGGTCCAACCCCCCTGCCAGAGTAGGATCCCCCAGAGCAGGACCCCAGGCTCACTTAACTTCTTCAGCCGATCTCAAGGAGTCACCTGTTTAAAGGGAGAAAAAACCCACAAGTCTCCATTTCGCATGAAGACCAGAAACACCCCTCATCGTAAGGGCTCTGTGACGTGATGGAGCCATCACCCATACGGAGATTTAAACAAAACGACCACCATACCCGCATGATTTCGCTTTCTGCCGAGCTCACGACCAAGGTGTAAATTTGGCAGCAGGGGGATCGCTCAGAGTGGAGCCAGCACAGCTCAGCAGAAACCTCAGCTCCGACTCAGACCCAGAGTTGCCTTTTTTTTTTTCTTTCTTAGTTTCCCGAATGCTTTTAAGATCTTTGCCAAGGCTAGGTTTGAACTTTTGCGATGTTTCACATCCGAGCGCCCGGGATCTTTACACAATGACATTTCTGCAGTGCCCCAAGCGCTGAAAACCAGCCACTCCAAGCTGCAGCTGCTCTTCAGCCCTTTGCAGCAATTGTTCTGCGACAATAGCCTAAAATTCTACTATTATTCTTTCGGCTACGCCAGTGCAAGTACTTTGGCCCACGTGCGAATCCCGTTTTGGTGTCCATGTGCTACGGAGCGAGGTGTGAGGAGAGAAGGGGAAGGCAGGGGAACCAGCTGCGGGCAGGAGGTGGGGATGGAAAGGAAGAGCTGGAGGCTACGCCAGCAAAACCAGACGCACAGCAGAGCAGCCAGCTGAAAAATCCCACGTTTCTAAGACAATTTACGGGGCCGCTTTTGTGGTATGGTTCTCCACACGCTCCCAAGCGACGACACCAGCAGAGCAGCCAGCAGGGCAGCTACTGCTGCCGACGCGTAGGATTTGCCTGATCATCGTCGTCACCAGAAAACGCCAGGCGGTTCGTTACCCCCGTGGCCGGACCCAGGCGCGAGAAGGTAAGATCACACCACACACAAAAGTGGTTTCTAACAAGTCTGCTCCAGCTGCAATGCGCCTGCAGCTCGTTGGGGATTTTCCCCTTAGAGTTCGGATCAAAACGCTCTTCTCGACAATATAAAACAAGTTCTAAGGTGCCCACCTTCCCCCTCAAGACGCCTAAAATAAGATTTCTCAAGCCCGCAACCAACTTCGTCCAGGAGCGCATCCTCCAGAAAGCAGCAGAAACAACTTTGCTCTTTGCTTTTTACCCCCCCTTTGCATTAAAGGTGGGATTCCCTCGGGGGATTTATCTCAGTGAGCTGGGGCTCAGCGACTCCCGAGGATGCAGCAGGTGATGGCGGAGGCTGGTTTCACCGTCATCACTAAAGCATCACGAGCACAACCAGCAACAGCTACTACGAGCCGTTTTCTTGAATTTCAGGTCCTGAAATACTTGACAAAGTGCACAAATTGTAACCCCAGCCTAGAACTCCTCTGTCAAAGCACCAGAGCAGGCAGACGCACCGACAAAGCCAAGCATCCTCCCAGCACGGCGTCGCAGAAAACCAGCATCCTCTCTGGGAAACACTGTAAAATAGATAAAACATTCTGGGACACCCTCAATTAAAAAAACCAACCCAAACACGGGCTGGGACGGCCAAGGCAGCCGCAGGGGGCATTTCCCAAGAAGGTACGACTGAGCAAACAAGTCACTTCCCAGCTCCCAGTCTCCTTCAAGCAGCGATAAAAATATCACCCCATGCTTGGCAGCACCAGAAAATTTGACTTTTTGGGGTTGTCGTAACCAAAGCTTGAATGCAGCTAAAGCATAAAGGGAAGGAAGGGGGGACGAAGCGTCTTAAATTCTTTGAACAGAAGTAAGCGCACGACAGAGCGGAGATGGTTACAGCAGAGAGTATAAACCGTTGAGAAGTTCTTACACTTGTTCGACAGCAAAGCCCTTTGTGTGTGTGCAAATAAGAGGAGTTTGGTGTCAAAGTGGGGGAGCGCTCGCTATAGCCCATTAGTGGCACAATCCCCCCGGGGAAACAAGAATAGAGGCTATGCAAATCAGGGTCTATTGTTAAAAGGGAAAATTTATTTCACATTCCTGAGCAGCAGCGGTTCCTGGAGCATAACAATTGGTGAGGCCCTTCTGCTGAGGACGGCACATTTTTAGTAAATCAATATTCCGTAACGGAGGAACCGCGCGGAAGGACGGCAGTTCGGAGCTGAGGTTGGCGAGGAGCGTTAATACGCTGCCGCGTCGGAACTGGACCGAGCCGGGACATGGTTCAGGAAAGTTTTACTGAAGGTGGAATTTACGGGATTATTCTCGGCGGCGTTAAAACCTTCCAGCGCGCGCAAACGGAGAACAGCACCGGTTCCTGATCGCGGTGCCCTCAACTCCATCCGAATGAGCGCAACTGTGGTCATCTCGGCGTGGAAAAGCTCTCCACGCGGGCAGCACCAGCAAAACCTTCTCACGATGAGATATCCAAGGAATAAACGCCGCTAATGTTGAAGTGCAGAACTCCTTGGATGCCCGTGCCCCAGCTCTCCTTGCAAGAGGAGACGCCTTTTACCCAACTTCCCACCAAGAGAGCTGGCGAGGGCTCCCTACGGACTGACAGGGGATGCAGGCATCTGCCCCAAATGTCTTCAACTAAGCGACTTCTGATCCCCATCAATGCAAGCACGACTGAAACGAGCAGTCCAACAAATAAAACACGCTTTCATTTCCCTCTTAGTTTAGCCTGCGGGAGGGAGTCATCCCCTGCTCCTCCATCCACTGCACCTACCAAGCGCCGACAGCCGGGAGCGAGGAGCGCTGGACGCTCCCATCTCTCCAGGAACAAAAACGCAGTTTCGGTCTCTTCTTTTTTTATTATGCAGCCGTGAAGACCTGAGGTCAAAGGGTCTTTTGTCACGGATCACAGGGAGGGGGGTGGGTTTTGTTTAACTCCGCAGGTTTTGCAGCCCAAGATCAAAATGACGCTTCAGGGTAAGCGAGGGCACTGCAGCCTGGGAAAGTTGTGCAGCGCTGAGGCGACCTCACCCTCCTCATCCGCTCCTGCCCGTCCCGGGAGGAAAAGGAGAGAGTTTGGCAAACACGCGGCTCGAAACGCCGAATTTGTGTTCGTAAACACAGCTCTGAGCATCCCCAAGTTAAGCTCTGCTCAGCCTGAAGCACAAAAGCCCTTCTCACAAAAGCCTCCTTCTAAGAAGTTGTTTTCCAGTCCAGGTTTTTAAACTCACACAGAGGTAGAAGTCGAGAAAAAACACATTTGTTTGGACCACGTAGTGCCATTAGACAAAAGCAGGTAGAAGCCACAGAGGATTTCCAGCCGAAGCAGAAGTTACATCAATGCCAAACGCAGCTGAGACGGGTTGGGGTAAGGACCAACTAATGGATTTCAGGGAACACTGAAGCAGCAGCCAGAGGCAGGACGGATGCGTAACGGCATCGGTGCGACGGATTCACCCACGAGGTGTGGTCCCAAGGCTCCCCGAGCTCCCCGCCCTCCCGGGGAGGAGCAAGAAGCAATCTGCTTCCCAATCCCACCCGGGAGACGGAGGGAGCAACCCGCACCTCGCGCCCGCTCGCTCACGGGCTTGCCTGCCCTGGTTTCCAACCCTTCGATCCGAGTTGTAGGGAAAAAACCCAGAAAATACGCCCTTCTGGCTTGAAGCAGAGGGAGGTCATCCCTGCTCAAAGCAACAGAAACCTTTCAGTGGGAAAAAAAAAGAAGAAAGAGAACACCCACTGAATAAAACTGCAGCTCTTCCCTCTCTAGCTGCAGCTCCGTGTGCAGAGGAGCTGGCAGCGATACGTGCACCTACACAGGCGGCCCCGAACGCGGTCCCCCCCGCAGACAAAGATCGTCTCTTTAGTCTAAAATAGAGCGAGGATAAAGCCACACATCAATATTAAATCCGAAGGTCATTCAGCCAAGGGAAGGGGCAGCCGTGCTATTTCTGGCATCGACCCAAGAGAAGTTTCCTCTGTCAACCCAAAGAGCTCTCGCAGTTAACACAGAAATAATACGCTTCTGCCCTCCGAGCCCTTTGTCTAAGAAATGGGATGAAACGATGCTGGCTAAAGGACGACCAGGCGAGTGCATGAATGCGAAAAAGTCCAGAGAGAAATGGAAAATGAGAGGCAGGGCGACAGGAGACTCATGTGAATCACGCTGTGTTCAGCTTTGCTCGGAGCCATGGAGAAACCCGGCACAAAGCAGCCTCCGCGGAGCACGGGGGTGGCCCGGGCGGCGAGAAGGGCGGCTGCTCCCGGCCGCTTCGGCGTGGCCAAGCAGCACCAGAGACAGAAGATCAGGAGGCATAAACGAAGGAAGCGGCGATTACGTTACGCAGCGAAGGACACGGAAAGGTTTCACGGCGCTGGATCACATCCAAGGGCGGGATGCCAGCTCCAGGGGAGCTGCTGCGGTTGCGAGGGATAAACTGGGGGCACAAGCTTTGGGGAGAGCTGTCCTGGAGGGGAGGCTGAGGATGCCCTCGCTGCAGGATGCTCGGAGGCTGCAAAACCCAAGTTTTACTCCTGTTAGGAGAAGAAAGGCACAATCGGCATCGTTCAGCCATGTGAAACTCCTTTTGTAACAGACGCCGCGGCGTACAAAGGGCCGAAGAAAAACGGGATTCGAACGTCAAATGGGACAGACAAAGGAGCATCTCTGCTTTCCAAGAAAGGACCAAGCTCTGACCAGGTCGAAGAACCTTCCAGAAGAGCAACTCTGGCCACTAACGAAGGGTTTTCAGGCAACTTCTCATCTCATCTGCATGCAAGGAACCGAGGCACCGCGTCACTCCTCTCCGCTAGCGCTTGCCACGGTTTTCATACCAGCGGACATCCGTCACCACCTGTGAATTTCTTGGGCATCCCTGGCTCCTTTATCACATTTTCCATCAAAAAGCTCGTTTAATGAATCTGCAAATCCCCCCGCGTAGTCCCCCAGAGCACAGCTGAAGAACCATTATTTCAGCCTTCACTCTCTTCTGAGCGTCTCTCCCAGCAGCAATTAAACCCCGGCAATTTCTGTGATAAACTGCTGAGCTCACCAGTAAAAAAAGTCTGTTTCAGGCCAAACCAAAGGCAGGCAGCGCCTTGTAGCTGCTTTGTGCATCACGCACCAGGGCGATGCAGTACCGTACCACAGGAAGAAGTGTCACTGCTGAGCTGTGATCCGTCTTTTCCATTTAAATAACCATAAGCCAGATTCGTCACCAGCTTCAGTGGGAGCTGGCGAGTTCAGGAGAGCAGGTCATATTGGCAGTACACGCACCTAACCAACAACACATGTACTCTCTGCTGGAGAAACTTGGATTTCTGGCCCATGAAGCTGCCCGGGACAGCTGGGATGGCAGAAAAGAGGAATACTTCCCTGAACGCAGACCCGGGTGCAGACTCGCCTCGGCGATGCTGCCGAGGGCTGGCCCGCACGCTCTCGGCGAGCGGCACGGCAGGAGATAAGCGGCGGCACACGCTTCAGCTGGAGAACAAAATCTGGATGATCTGGTAGGAAGCCATCGAGACGAAAAGGAGCGAACGCCCCACTTGGCAAGCCCTCCGAGGGCCGCAAGCTGCGAACTGAGTCACGTCGGTCAACATCCTCCCCTCCAGCCCGGCCGCGCGCGCTGCCCTTTGGTACAAGGACAAAACGCGCTCGGTAGGAGCGGCTGGGAGGGGCAAAAGGAGGAAAAGACTCGTTGCCGGAGCCCCACTTGTCCCCCGGACACAGGACTTCAGTCTCGGAGCTGTCAAACCTCGGCGGCTCACGAGAACTCGTGCGCTGTAAAACAAGGACCTCCCCCCAAACATAGTTGTAGCCACAGGAGGCCTCCGCTCCTCGCTGCGGGATGACAAAGGTCTTAATGTTTAAACTTACAAACACCCTATTTATTTTCCTGAAAAGAGTACGGGGTGATTCAAGCCCTGCGAGAGCGTGCATGCCTTAGGGGGAGAAGGAAGCTGAACGCAACTAAGTCCACAGAGCTCCTTTCTGGGCTGGGAGCTAGCGATGCTAACCAACGCTGCGACCCCACGCAAACCATCCAAACGGCAAATCGCTCTTTGACCAGTTCTCCCTCAAACTGCCGTGGGAGCCTGTGGAAGGGAAGCCCATCGCCACCCCATGGGGTTGGTTCCGGAGGGCTCCGCGGTGTCGCAGGTCCCAGCGGTGGCAGCGGGCTGGCCGGGTGACCGCAGTGGCTGTGGGGGACTCCGGTAGCAGCTACGAGCTCCATATCCATCCTGGCGAAAGGACGGGGCGTGGTGAGGACAGATGAGGCCATAGGTGGATACAGAATCATAGAACAGTTCAGGTTGGAAAAGCCCCTTGGGATCATCGAGTCCAACCATTAACCCTACTCCACAAAGCTCACCCCTAAACCATCTCCCCCAACCTCACATCTAAATGAGCTTTAACACCTCCGGGATGGCGACTCAACCCCCTCCCTGGGCAGCCTGTGCCAAGGTCTGACTACTCCTCCTGTGAAATTTTTTTCCCTACTGTCCAGCCTAACCCTGCCCTGTTGCAGTCTGAAGCCGTTCCCTCTTGTTCTACCACCACTGAGAAGAGCACCAACCTCTCTGCAACGTCCTTTCAGGTAGAGAGTGATGAGGCCTCCTCTTCAAACTAAACAGCTCCAGCTCCTTCAATCCTTCTTCATGAAATTTATTCTACAGCTTCGTCGCCCTCCCCTGCACTCGCTGCAGCCCCCTGAGATGCCTCTTGTGTTGAGATGCCCAAAACTTGACACAGCACTCAAGGTGAGGTCTCCCCAGTGCCGAGGGCAGGGCCACAATCCCCTCCCTCCTCCCACTGGTCACACTATTCCCAACACCAGCCAGGATGGCGTTGGCCTTCTTGGCCACACACTGGCTCATCTTTGGCCGCTTGTCGATGGGAACCCCCAGGTCCCCTTCTCCAGCCTCACGGCTCAGCACCAAAGCGGGCTGCTCTTTAACTGGGCTGCTCTTTAGGTGGTCGGTGTAACAGTTTCAAACCCAGCCCAAAGCTGTGCGAGGATGGAGAAGGAAGGGCTGGCACAAGGTCTCTATTTTGTCCGATCACCGCAGAGCGGCCCCACGTTTCAGCGTAAGCTCCCCTTGGGATAAAGGGCAGCCCCTTGCTCCCATCACACGCAACGGGTAACACAGCAAGTTCTCCAAAACGGAGGTTCCCACAAAAGTAAGAAATTCTTAACCACAGCCTTCCTGCTGCCAGCATTCATAGCACGTTTACACCTTCAACACGGAAACAACCGCTCTGTAAAGGTGAGAGAAAAACTGGCTACACCAGTTCCTTTGCTCCAAGTGTCACCAAGGGCGAGCTGGACGCGAGCTCAGGCTTAAGCTGATGTGACACTTAAGCACTGCCCCTTCTCTTCCCAAACCTGCCTCTCCCAACGTTCAGAAAATCCACTTACTTTCAGTCTACTCCTTCGGACAAAGGAATCCCATGACATGAGCAACTAGAACATGAACTCTCCCCACCCTCCCGCTCAGCCCGCGGGCAGGTCGCACAGCCAGCGCAAACGGGGCCACGGGCACGGCCCAAACTCCACGCAAAACACGACACTCCCACGGTTCTCCTCCCCTTTTTGCAGCTTTTCGTAAAGAGAAACCACCCCCACAGAGGCTTTAGCCCATAACAGAAGTTTCATGTGAAACACAGCTTTTATTTCAAGTAAACACACGCACGTACAAACCTTAAACTCGTTTCTGCTCCGGAGCGCTGAGAAGGGCTGAAGGATGTGGTTGATTCCCGAGTGCTTCAGACACCAGCCTAAAAGTTAACGGGCTGGAGAATCAACTCCTGGGTTTTCTCTCCAGTTTTTCTGGTAAGGCATCAACATCCCAGCCCGTCCCACCAAATCCATACATAAGTTTGTTATAACTCTTGCTGTGCTGGGCAAGATACGTGGACCACACGAAATTATTCCATTTATAGTGCACGATCTAAAGTTCTTAGATGTCACTCCCTCAATCCACAACCCCTTTATGTCTCTCAAAAGTGTTATTTCCCTGTTACCAAGTGGTTATCAGGTCTCTAATCACGCTTTGGGCTGGCTTCACATGATAAATTCTGTGGAATGCGGAGTCTAAATGCGTGAAGTCACAAGCATGTGGCCGCATTTCTCCTACAGAGCCAAAAGGCATCAGCCCACGGGATTTATAGAACACGTGAACTCACACTGGGAGCAAAGATATGGAAGTAACTCCAGGTAGGCTCGGAGGAAGAAATTCCCATCCGACCAGGAAGAAAAGCGAAGAACAGAGCAAAAATAAGAAGGGCAAGAAGTGGGTGGCGGGGTGTACGTCTGTATATCCACGGTGAACTACGTGGGGCTGGAATACCTGAATTAATTTACTATATCCTGCAGAAAAAGGTTCCCTCAGGGAGTGGGAGCCTACAGAAGGAATGCCAGAGAGCCCCGACCGACGGTCAACATCCATCCTCTGCAACGTGGCGGAGTGCTGACGGGTTGGAAGCGGGTCCTGTCCTTCAGGAGGTTCCGAGCTGGGGCTCCAGTCCTGAATCCGCTAATTCTCTGCTCCACCACGCGTTTGCCTTTCGATCCTGGCTGCATTATTTCACATCTTTTTTTCATCTCTGACATGGCCAAAGGAGTTCTGGCTCACCTTCAAGAGTAGCTGTTATCTATCATGTATTTATTGTCCCAGGCGAAAGACGGCTTTGGACCGGAATGGGTTTAGTATCGCAAGAAATTCCACTGCGCCCATCGCTCCACTACCTTCTTTCTTTTAACCAATTAAACGCAAGCCAAAGATCGAGCCAGCTCACCCTCCCGCAGACAGGAGAGAAAAAGCAGAACGAAGGGAGGGCTCTCACCTTGCGCCATCGCCGCCCGCTCTGACGGCGAGGGATGGAGCTTGCGGGGAAGCGAAGCACGAACCTCGCATCCATGTGCACAAACACGAGCGATTCTACAGATTCCAGAAAAAAGAAGGGGCTCGGCAGCAGGTTAACAAACCGCTCCTTGTAGCAACTCGCAGGCAAGGGCTGTTATCAGGGCTTTTAGTTCGGCTGCGCGAGGCATCTCTGATGCAAACGCGGGGCGGGAGGAACGCGCAGCCGTTCGTGTGTCGCCACCGGTTCCGCGCTCGCCGACGCTTTCTCGCTCCCTCCCCGCACGCTCAGGTTCTTCCCAGCGACGCTTTCGCTGCTTCAGAGAGCCGGGGAAAGGACACGCTTTGTTCAGCGATTCTTTCTGTCCCCTCGTGCTCCATTTTCTTTCCTCGGTGTCTCAAGGAGGGGGAAAAAAAAGAAGCCAGAAAAGAAAAGCGACAGCTATTCCTCTGCTTTAGTGAGCTTGAACGTGTCTATTAGCTCGCCCGATCCAGGAAAGAAAACGCACGATCGGATACCCAGAGGACTGTGTCAGCGGTTGGTTTTTCTTTTGAGTTTGTGGGGTTTTCTTGGTTTTGTTTTGCTGCCTCTTTTTTTCCAATCCACCCTTCCCCCCCCCCCAAAGCTCTGATTTCACCGCGACCTTGCCAGCTTGCGCGGCAGAGACCGGCCAATAATTGGTTTCAAAGGAAGCGGTAGAATTTCCTAGATACGTTTGCCGAGAAAGCCCCTGCACAGCAGGGGCAGGGAAGGGCCAGTCATTTTCCAAATCCTGCCGCCCCTTCACGGCCACCTCTGCCTGCGTAACGTTTAATTAGGGGGCAAAAAGAAAACACGTTATTTGGAAGTGAATGCACGTAAGCGTGTGAACCTCAGCTCCGTGGCCGGCAGGACAGGGCTGGCAGGAAAGGGAAAGGGAGCTGCCCCACCAGCTCCGCTCCCGCCTCCCTTTCCCTTGGTTCTTCCTCCCTTTCCCTCCCTTCTTCTTCCCTTCGCTATCTCGAGCAGAAAAGCGGAGACGATCTAACGCCCTTTCCAGACCAACCCAACCACGCCGCAGCGCTCCCTGCGTATGTGGCACCGTCCAACCCCAATGATTACAATGTGGGGTTGTTTTCCAACTCTTTACACAAGGCACAAGAATATCCCAAACTCAAAAGCACTCCCCCGCTGCTGGTTTCATTGCTGGGCAGGGCAGGAGGTCCTGCACCAGAGCACTCTGAGTTTATTAAGCTCCTACTTATTGCAAACAGAAAGAGTTGGGGCACTGTTGGCAATTTATCGGGGCGGGTTTCTCTGGAACACACGATGAAGAGCAAGAAGAGAGGCCCGTCAAGGCTGGTCGCTACCACGGCAGCGCCTCTCATCCCGACGCCGCGCGCAAGAAGCGATCTTACCGCTTCCAGAGCGGAGCCCGCCGTCGGGTTTCGGCACAAGTCGGAGACCAGCTGCAGCAAATCCGAGCCTTTAATCCTTCGACGTGAGAAAGGCGAGAACGCGGCCGGGAAGGGGGGGTTTGGGGGGTGCCGGGCTGCTGCCGCCCACCGACAGGTGTGGGCTCAGGAACCTGGACTCGTGACAGAGCCTCAATGCTCCCCTTCACGCCAGGCGTTTCTGGGACAATGAAATCACTGTCCAAAGCTTCGTAAATAAAGTTGCTCTTTGTGGAAGAAGTCGGACTCCGGCGAGCGCCGCAACCCAAACCCGACCCCGGCTCCGACAGGCAAATCCCAGCCTCCAAATCCCAACTGCTGCCGCTTCCTGCCTTGCCACTACCAGAAAATTCTCTGCACGGCCCCGGGTTTGAAAACGACACCACGTAAATTTAAAAGTGAGACCAGAGAGACCTCACCGAGCCCGTGTCAGACCCGATAAATTGGACGACAAGGAAGTAAGCCCGGTCACACCTCAAACTCTCCTCTCTGCAACCACTGCAGGAAAAGGATTGTGCAAAGATATGTCATAAATAGGTCAGAGGAACGAGAAAGCAAACGACAGACAGATGGCACGGCGAAAGGAAGAAGGGGGCAAAAGCATCCAAGCCAGGAAAGAAGCGTCCAAGGAATTCTTCAATGAAAACCTGGTTCGGTTTCGCAACCCTCAAGTTGACAAATAGTAAACACCAAGTCGATTTTACTTTGGGTAGGGACCCTGCAGCGTGGAAATCGCGTCTCCGGGCACAGGACGCCGCTCACCTCCCAGCAACTCCAGCTCTGAGGTGTCGGTATCTCCCTGGGAATGGAGCCAAAGCACAGTCACGGTCTACGGGACAGCCCGAAATCAGGGCTCACCACCCTCCACCCGCAGTAAAACTCCTGCTGGCATCACTATAACCTCTGGGCAAAAGGCAGCTATCACGCGTGCGCGTTGAATTATTACGCCGGCCCGTTGAGCTACCTGTCCAGAAAAGGGAGGCCTCGGTCCTTAATCTCATTTTCTGACATAATCCCCTCGTTGGAGAGCCAAACCTGTCAGAAATGCAACACCACCGCAGCATCTTCTGTGAGTGTTCAGGTTTCTTGAGTCTAAAACTTCATATACGTAAAGAAAAAAAAACAAACCAAAAAAAACCCCACATTCCCACAACCAAACCAACCCCATTCTTTTTCTTTTTAGTGTTTAATAGCCTAAAGATAACTTTCTGGAAAAAAAGAACTTCGGTACTGCACAGCTTCTTGACCCTCAGCACGGCTCTCGCACACGCAGAGCAGACAGAGCCGGACGACGAGCAACTGAGAGGCAAGACCAAGCCCAGGAGGCATTCTGAGTACTTTCTGCGGGAATAAAAGTCTAAATAAACCTTGATTGAAGGAACAAAAAGTAGCAAGAGGCATCGCTGACAGCGAGATGGCTTAACTTGCACTGACAGCAAACGAAAGCATGAAAACACACTTAACACTCCTGACCATATTTAGCAGACACGAAAGAATATAGGTCAGAATTACTGGGACTTATTTTTTTAAAGGGGGGGAAAAAAGATGCTTTTAGATCGTTTAGGGAGGATGCTGGTGGAACCAGTGCACCGCTATCAGTTGGGAAATTTCACGTAAAGCCACAATGACAACAGACTTAAAAAGCCATCACATCTCCTATTCAAATCTGAGTTGTCTTCAGACGGCAAGAGGCAACGAGATCACGTTTACAAGTCCTTCTATTTGCCACGCGGCTTCCCAAGCCAACAGGCAAGGGAGGAAACAAGAACTCATGGCTACAAGATCAAACCGAGCACACTCAAGCCAGGAGAGCGTTTTTGAAAATCCATCCTAGCTCAAGCAAACAGGAATTCCCTCAGCTAAATCACCCAGCCCCTACGACGAGCTCTTCTTACATAAATGATCTCATCTGGTCTCATGATCTAAGGCTGCAGGGGGGGGAACAAGAATAAAGTATTCCTGACACCGCTTCTCCAAGCTTGCTTTCCTTCTTCTCCTGCCAGATCTCTCATGATCATTGTTGTCTCCTTCCAGCGGCTTTTCTGTCCCGTGGCCCAACGCATCGTACCCCTCTATTCAACTCCCTCTCCTCCTGCTTTCTTAAGGCCAGCAGCTGGAAAATCGAGATGCGACGTCCGTACACGCTGTGAGCTCATAGTGGGAACACTCAAGAAGAAAATACTTTCAGTCCAAGCGATGGGTCCCAACTATTAGTATCCAGCAAGTACTGAAAGCATGAAAATATTCAGTTGTGCTAACTCTGCCGTGGTGTTTTTGAGAGACGGAGCCAAGTGTTTGGATCACTCCATGGAATCGGCTGCACCTGGAGGCTTAGACCCAAGGATTTCGTTCAGGCTTCCACTAAATTCTGCCCCCAAAAGTTCAGAGCGTTGTGATGCCTTCAACTCCACTGTTGGGCACACCAATGAAACAAGAATTTGAAAGATGGCTGGACAAGGATCAAGAAGAGCAAATTTTTATTACCACGGGTTGCCTAAAGGCACGTCGAGAAAAGTCACCCAGATGGCAGAGATCCAGCAGACGGCGCTGACATCGGACCCGATGCCACCTCCTTCAAAGAAAGCCTGAAACGAAGGAAACCGGCAGGCCAGGCTCCAGATTTACCACCTGCCTCGAGTCCTACCTCCATCACCCACTTTGAGCAGTCAGCGGAGAGCAGGAGTGCGCACCTTCATCTGGCAAATCACCCCCAGGAGAGCTCAGCTCTGCGCCAGTCATCACCCACGCCCCGGGCAGCACCAAGGCTTTGCCACCCAAATCCTGCCCTCCAAGCAAGGCACGGTCAGAAGGTGCATCTACCTCTGCGAGCTGGAAATCTCACAAGAAGGGGACAGCATCTGGTTGGAGCTTCAATTACTCTGCGTGTTCCTAAGGTTACAGCCCTACAGCCATGGGGCACCCTGAACTAGCTGGGCTGGGTTGAAATACAACCGAGTTCCACCGTAGCTGGGTCCTTAAAAGCAATTCTCCAGCCATTAATCAACCCCAAACACCATTTAAAGACCTTTATCAGAAGAGACGGAGACCACGGTCACGTAACCTGCGGGTGTCTTGATTTACGAGTGGTGATCCGAGCAGGGAACGATTCCAACACGTCACTGGAACCCAGGGAGGTGGAACAGCCTTGGGACAAGCATCTCTTTGCCTGGCTACTCCTAAAAAGCAATCCCAGCGTTTCGCTGCAGCTCTAAGTCCTCCTCCCCAAGTCCCAGTCAAAACTGCACGAACCACACACACCAAAAAAAGAGCAAACGAAAGTGCCCCAGCGCCAACTCACTGCAGAACCGTCATTACTCAGATTGTCCAGCAGGCAACGGAAACAGAGGCACGGTGTGACAGGGGTGACACAGCCAGACTCTTCCTCCAAAAGAGAGCGTTCAGTTTTTCTTCAAGCACACACAGAAAAACAACCTATCGCAAGCATCCATCTCCCTTTCTGCCGCTCAGACTATTGACAAAACCAACAGCCTTTTAAAAACCCAGGCGGTAACAGCGGAACGTTTTTTTTCTGAGAAAGGAAAATTACGCTGCCCTATTGATTTCGTCGAGCGGGAAAAGAACAGGCTGCGCCCGTTTTCAACCGTCATTACAGAAAATGTACGTAAAGATGGAAATAGGGGTCTCTAATTGCAGCAGTTTAGCATCTCCGCATCTGCTCACCAGAGATTTTGGGTCAGGCTTTACTCAACGGTACAGCAAGCGGGAGAAAAGCGGGGAAGGAAGGGGTTAATAAATGTCAAAATTCCCTATACAGCAATTCTGCTCAACCACCTCCTATTTAAAACCAAAGAGCGCTGACCGTGTTTATTTTTCACCTTTCCGAGCCTTCGCAAGCTCTCGCAAAACCTGTACAGGTCTTGAGACAAAGAGGATCAATCCCGGGGCAGCGAATAAAACCGTGATCCCGCTCTCCACGTCCCCACGCTTCTCCTGGTCGCATCCTTCTTTCATAGGACAACGTCCCCCACTTGAAGATGGAGAAACCGTAATTGCCTCGGAACAGCAAAGAATCCTGGAATAACTATTCTAGACTTCACAACGCCGGTGGGAATACAGTCCTCGGCGCACACAGCTTCAAAAAGCCCCCTATGCCCTCTTCCTCTTTCAAGTCTCTAAAATAAGGCTTAAGAGGAAATCTGCCAAGACACCGAAGAACAAGGCCACCTGCTCTGCTAAGCGAACTAAAGGAAGCAACAATAACCCGCCAGCAAAAGCGCAAAGATGAAGGGTTCTCAAGCTTCACCGCGACGCCGAGCGAGCCACCAATAGTCCTCAAGGACTTAACACCCTCTAACGCGTCCTCTCGTCCCTGGGAATGAAGCATCTCTGGGTCCCCCCCACCAGACGGAGACGTGGCCTCGAGAGGTCCCGGTACAAGGAGAGTAACTGTGTTTACTCGGACTGTTTTGCTCCCAGACGGAGTCCTCTGGCTGAGCGAGATGAAGTAACGACCAGCGGCTCAGCAGTAGAGGTAGGGCAGCTTCGCGCTTTCCGGAAGACGGTGGTATGCCAGAAAAGTAGTCGGATCCGGTCCCTGAGCAGAGCGAGAGCTCGCTGCTGCCTCATCAGTTTACCAGAAACGCCATCGGTTCCGGCGGCTGAATTACGACCTACATGAAAATTTCAAGGCTCTCTGGCCAGAGGAATCGGCCCGGCGCTGCGCTCCAAGCGGGAGCTGCGATGCGGTCGCCGGGTTTCTGGTCAGACCAGTGAAGTGATTCACATTCAAAAGCCATTTGAGTTTTCCTGCGCTACCCAGAGGAACCGTCGGCCGCTATTTTTAGCGCTTTTCGCCAGCCCGTCCCGTGACGCGCGCCCAGTCGATGTGTGTGTAACGCGATTGTGGAGCCCGCGGAGGGCAGCCTGCTTTCGAACCCCAGCAAACGTCAGCTGAAAGAACGTCTAAAGCCTGACCGCTGGGTTAGTTCATGTTTGGGGAGAGCTTTTCGAGATGAAAACACTCCATGTGCGAAGCATTATCGTCAAGTCTAAGGAGAGCAGACTTGGCTCTAGCAGAGATACTAGAGTTACATACACACAAACTAAAACGTTGGGATCTTTTCCAGAGCGGATCGTTCCCAATTTGTCTTTCTGCTTCTCAGTCCGCGGCTACACGGACGTCTGCTTTTTGGAGGCGTGGGATACGAACGCACACGGCCAAGTTTCAACCCTAGAACTAAATAATATCAAAACCCGCATGGCAGAGGGTTATCCTTAAAACCAGAAAAAAAAAACAACAGCTTAACTTTGGTCATAAGATACCACAGAGCTTGGAAAGTCTCACCTTTACAGCCCGTAAAGTTTTTCTGACCTCTGCAGTGAGACAGCCCGGCCCTTCCATGAGCGAAAGCAAAGCTCTAAAAGGCTTCACCAAAATATTAGATATAAACATTAAACATTTACATAAATATTTATGTATAGTGGGTTCCAGAAAGTGGTTTGGGCAAGAAGCAAGCAAGCTTAGACAAAAAGCATGGCAGCCTGCTGGCAGGCCACAGCAAGACAGCTTTCTTCAGCAGAAAACCCAAGTCTTGTTCCCTGGACCCGAAGAAGCCTCCGAGCGCTGAGCAGGGAGTTTCTGGAACTGAGTTTGTTCTTTAATCAGAAGTTTCTTTTCCTCCAGATCTTGGGGTACGTCACTCAGTGCTCCCGTATCAAAAGCCTTTAGAAAAACGCAAAGTTCCAGGAATTTTGTGACTCTTAACGAAAACCAGCCCGACCAGAGCTGTGGATATCGTACAGATCCCGGCGACGAAGACGTCTTGAGGCACCAGGCGGCTGCTCCCGGTCCCTCATCCTGCGAGCGGAACCCGGGGCCGAGGCTGCTCACGCAGGGACGCTCCTCACTCCCGTCCTCCTGCACAGGGGAGCAGGCAAACCCCTCTGCCCCAGGGTACCGAGAGAGAGAAAACCTCGGGAGGGATAATTTCGTCAGCTGGAACAAAGAGGTTGCTTCCGCCACGAACGCAAAAGGGTGTGAGGAGACCGCAAGCGCCGGGGGAAAAGAAGAATCAGCAGTTTTGCTGCTTTACAGGTGCAGAGTTCCACCCCGTGTGCTGTCCCCCAGCCTTTTTTCTAATAAATATATAGGAATGTCTTTAGCAAAAGGTGCGGGAGGGCGACCACGCCGCCCCATCACTAAGGGTCCCTCTCCCTCTGCTCCATCCTCACGGGGTGCGGCAGAGCCGAGCCTGAGCGGCACCCACGGCCCGGCCGGGAACGTTCCCGTGGCAGAGCTCAGAGCAGCTCGCTGCACAGAAGGGAGCACAGCAAATAAATAAATAAAAAACAAGTAAGTTTGCTGACTAATGCTGACCAGCTGGAGAAGCAAGGCAGCAGCCTGGGATGAGCCAGATTCCAAATTCCGCTGCCGGAGGCCCCAGCCCTCGGCCAGAGGCTGGTTCTGCGGGCGGGCGGCGTCCGCCCCGTCGTGCCGGGAGCTCCGGAGGAGCCGGGTGAGCGCGGGCAGGTCCGGCCGGAGCGGCGGCAGCCTCCGCAGCCCCGCGAGCTGAACGCGCCCTGCGACACGCCCGGCACCTACGGTTCTCCAAGTACCAGCCAGCGCCGTCAAACCCAGGGCTAACCTTGGGCTGAGGGTACAACGGTCAGAGCGGGAACGCGGGGAGCGACGCTGAGCGAGACGAGCCCCGGAACGCAGGTCAGACGGCAGCCGAGAGAAAACCCAGAATAGAAAAATTGAGAGAAAACCCAGAATAGAACGATGTGACCTTAAAGAAGAAACTTCTTACTGAACCCCATCAGCTAGAGTCTGCCTTAATTTAACTCTCTGTTCCAACAAGGAGCCACATTAATCAGTTACCTCCCCCATGCTTTGCTTTTCCTGCAGTCTTCTCACATATTTTTAATATGCATGGGATACATTTTTATATATATATATATATATAAAAAGATATGCCAGCTCTGCTGGAGCTTGTAATTGTATCCAAACCAACAGTCCCTTACACTTCAACTTAAAACATCTTAATGCAGAGAATACGAGCCCAACATTTAAATGACAAGTGTTTTGCCCATTACTGAACCTTTTTAACCTACTCCCAGCTCTCGAATAAACTAATGGGCAGCCAATGCCCAGCACAGCAGCTCAGAGCGGTCCCAGCCCTCGCCGCAGGCGCTTGAACCGCGGCAGCGTCTCTGGAGCAGAAGCCGAAGAGTTTTCTCCGAATACGAGAGGTCAAAATCCACCGCTAGGATTTATCTGTGCCAGGAGGGCAAGAGGCTGCCGTGCGCAATTGCCCAATGGTTTTACGCATTAATCTGTTCAAGAGAAGGATTATATTTAACGTTAGAAAACGGCGATATCCGCACATCCCCACAGCGGCTTCCGGCCTCTGAAATTCCGCTCTCGACCGCCCAGAGGAGGTGGGGAGCTCGTGCCCCCGGGCGAGGCAGAGTGCGGTTGGCGTTACGTGACGTGCAGCGCCGGCGGCTCTTGCCCCCTCCCATCCTGAAGCAACGTAAAGACCTTGCCCTGTCACATTTTTTCATGGGGATTCGAGGCCGGCGCAGCCACTGCAGAGCAGCTGGCAGGCTGCACCTTACCCCCCGTCCATCTCTCCCACCGGGTTTGAACCCCAAGCTCACGGTTCGAGCCATCACTACCGCGGGAGTCACCTAATGGGAACAAGATGACGTTCAAGTATTTGCAATCATGACAAAAATAAACGGTTGCTGAGGCCATAAACCACAGCTGCAAGAGTTACGGAGATATTAACACTCATTTTCCTGAAAAGGAGGAAGGGGTGTGTACTAGTGAAGAACACAACAGCTTTTGTACATTTTCACACACACCTTATTGCGCAAGACAGGCTCAATGGTCCAAGCGCTCATGATACCATTTAAGTGCAACTCTCTGCAAAACAGATTTCACCACCAACTCTTGGGTGTTTTAAGAGAGGAAGAGCTGTGAAGTAAGATCTCCCCCACGCATCGAGAAAGCAAATATCACAAAGTCTCTCTCTCGTATGGATTCTCAGCTAATAAGGAAATGAAAAAGTACCCACTAAAGCTTCTCTTTGCTTTCAGAGTAACTGGGACTGGGTCTACTCAACAGGTCCCGATAACGCTGGGCAAAGAAGGTGAACATACAGCTTTAGGATATTCGGCAAGACGCAAGCAGGAAATAAAAGCAATTTATTTCAGGAACGATCAGAAGCACTTTCAGCCGTAAGAACTCATCCCGCTAGCGGCAGCGCCCAGCTCACGTGCTCGGTGCTTCCCGCAGGAGACAAATTCCCGCCGTAGGCACGAGCACGCTCTCCCACACAGAAAGAACAGGCTGCAAGTCGAAGGGGTGTTTCAAATTAGCCATGCGCACACGATTTAAGACTCGCTCGAGAGGTTTTCCTACAAGAACACAAACCACGGAGTTCATGACATTCCCAGAAACGAGCATCGGCTATTTGAAGTTCGCCGTGCGGCACGACCACCAGGGGATCAGAGCAGCACCGGGATGGGCTCGCTGCTGGTTTAAATCTTCCCCGCTCCGCTGTTCTTACGCAACGGGGCTCCAAAGGGTCCCAGCCCCGAGGTCGGGAAGGAAGCCAACTTCTGATCACACAGCGTCTTAACCCCTCCTCTCTCTTCCAAAGGCTTTTATTCCCAGCGCAGGCTCAAAGAGGAGTCTTTTGGTACGTTTGGCAGCACACGACAAAGCTGTCGCTACGGCAAGGACACTCAAAAAGACCAGGCTAAAACCTGAGAGGAATTTCATAAACGTATCAAAGACCAAGCAGCCTGAGAACGTGGGCGGCGAGAGCGCAAATCTGAGTGTGCAAAGGGAACCCCACGTACCCAGGATGTCCCACGTACCCAGGATGTCCCATGTACTCAGCAACCTGATCTAGTGGGGATGTCCCTGCCACGGCAGGGGGTTGGAACCAGATGATCTCTGAGGCCCCTTCCAACCCAAATCATTCTCTGATTCTCCTCTGCCGTGCGGGCGCTGACACCACAAGGGTGTTCAGACCGAGCATCACGAGACTTCGATACCTGTCCCCAAGGTGCTGGTCCTTATCCTTCAGGAGGAGGAAAGTTAGACCCGAGTCAGACGCAGAGGAGAACTGCAGCGTTGAGTGCAAGGGGCTTAATCTGTGCTGGGAATTCTCAGGAGGTTTGGGTCTTGCTTAAATTCATCACTGTTGAACCCCAGCAGCCCAACACACCACATATGTCCCAACTCCAGAAGAGGTTCCTTTTTTGAAGAAGTTAGATGGAAGATGTACCAAAACATTGTGCTCCTTTAGAGCCGTTGAGTGTCCACCTGGGAGTTGTGCATGTGCATCACCTCCAACAATTCTGTCTCCAAGGACCTGTAATAAAAAACTTCACAAAACCATTCGACCACCACCAACACCCTCTTCCCACAAACTCCCACATGCAGGAACACCCTGGGCTTTCTCAAGGCCAACTTAGAAGTTCCCAGGCAAAGGAACCGGCAAATCCTCAGCTTCAGCTGAAAGCCCACCAGAAAAAACAACCACCTGTGCAATGGTTTTCACTCTGACTGGGACAGGCAGCGTCTCTCTGCATCAAGATCTTTGCTCTTCTCTCCTCAGAAGCAGAGATGCCCAGTCTTTAAGTGCTTTTTTGCCCAAAGTTAACCCCAGATTTTTGGCAGAGATGGCAGCTGAGACCAAGAGGAGGTCTGACTAGATGAATTGAGGTTTGCGTGTAACCCAGCACAACGCAAAAGAAGCGGAGCTCTCCCGAACAGCAGAGCAGTAACAGAAAAAGAATTTAAAAACAGGCAAAATTTTAGAAGAAGAAGAAATTCTAGTAGAAGAACGTGTTGCTAACTGGAACACATTTCAGTGATTACAATGAAGAATTTCAGAGCTACAGCCCAGGTGATCTTATTTTGACAGGTACACAACTTCAAAGCAGTGAGATACGCTCTGCCGTGAAGCAGCACCAAACCCGGCTGCCTTCCCTCCTCTCCTCAAACAGCAACAAAGGAACACTGTTCTTCACCAGCACACGCAAAATACCAGCACGAATTTTTTCTGAGACACCTGTTGAGCCTGGAGAGGCTCCCTCTGAGCACAGCAGAGGTGGCCGCAGTGCCCCAACAAGCCTCAGGGTTTCAGGAGGCCAAGGGAAGAGGACAACACCGCGATTAAGGCTCCGCCACACTTGTTTCTTCTTGATCCAAACACTCGCCTGCTTTTCCTCAGCTCGATGCAAACAGTTACGCAGACACCACCGACGCTTCACGTTCACCAGGGAAGAGCTGCAAGAGCTGCGTCTCGAAGCTGAAGTCGACCTCCCAGGGTATCGCTCTCCCCTTATTTCTCTAAGGGAAAAAATGCTGCAAAGCCCACTTGGGCTTCAGTGACAAATAATCTAGACTTACTTTACTTTGAAAAGAAATCTTTGCAAGTAAACTGCGCCAACTACTCCTGCTAACAGGCTGCAAAAGCCTCATCCTTGAAGGGCTCGGGCAGCAGGCGCGCTTGTGACACACCTGGGACCGGAGCCACAGAAGACCCGCGGGCAATAGAGCCTCTTCTACTGAAAAGTGCAAATACCACCCCAGTCTCCAGCCTGGAGGAAAAAAAAAAAAAGGAAGGAGGAGTGGAAGAGTAAGGCCCATGGGAGCTAAAAAGCATCAGTTAGTGATTTGGAGGAAAGCTTTCCTCCTCAGTCGCAGTCCAGACCGATACACGGGGATCCAGACTTTGACCTTCATAAGGCAGCACAGAACTCATTAATTACACCCTTTGATGCGAAGCCAGAACTTACCCAAAGAAAGTTGCAAGAAGCCTACTCTATCTTATAAACAAAATCCCAGACAAACTGGTAACTGCACTCCGCGGAGTTTATTAAGAACAAATTCATTTGCAGCCCCTTAATTCCATTTGCAGGCTGGCTGAGCAAAGCTCGCCGGCTGTTTTCTTCGTATTGACAAGTCCCATCTTTAAAAGCCACTTACGTAACGGTTTTTGCCACGGCGAGTTACAAAACTCAGACAGAACATCAGCAGGGCAGAAGCTACACTGAACGCTCCGTTACCTGCTGCAGAAGCTTGAATCTAAAAGCGAGCAACAAAATGATGTTTAGAGCCACGAGGTGCAACGTTCAAACTTCCTGCGACTCGAAAGGACGAGTGCAACGGTAAAAGAATTAAAAAAGAAAAAGGTTTTAATTGATTCCACTTCCAGCTTTCCCACAAATCTGACCAAACAGCCCCTGTGCCTACGTACACTGAACATGTCGCACCCCAAGAGCCATCTGTACTAAACCTGCGCACACTGTGAACAGGTTTTCCTGACAGCACGGACACCGTCCCGCCAGCAGCTTTACGCAGAGACTGCGAAGTCTTGAGAGTCCCTCGTACTTCATCTTCAGGCCCACGTGCAAAACGCTGTTAAAAAAAACCAACCCATGCAGCACCAGGTGCTCCCCTGGCTAAGCATGTTTTGGGCAAACTCGGTTCCAAGGCTGGGTTTTGGTTTTTTCGGGGAGGTCTAATGGCCCCGTGTGTTTACAGCGGGCGACGCCCGCCAGACAAGCGATGGTGACAATTAAGAGAAACCTCAACGCGTTTCTGAAAACTCTGAGTTGCAAAGAAGCAGCACCTGAAGTGTCAAAGACCACAGGACTCGCCTCTAGCGGGCTGTCATACAGCCCAAGAGTTCAGCTGTTTTAGTACTTTGTGTAACAGTTACCCACAGGAGGTTCCTACAAGTTTTAGAGGAGATGTTAAACCTCGTGTTTCAAAATCAAAAACCCCCAGGAGTGAAACCTACCCCAAAGAGGTGACGATCCTCCTACTTCGTTTTGATGCTTTCTGTCACAGTGGCTCCAGGAACTACCGTCAGGCTGCCCAGCTTAACTCCCTCCGGGCAATAAAATGACCAACACGTAGAGAAAGAACAAGAGCGAGTTTGGGATTTGAAGAAATAACACCGGTGGCATATTTGGCGACGTGGCTGTACTACGAGCAACTTGCCACACACGTTGAGATGCTCAAATGCTCAAAACAGACTCACTTTTACCTGCTAACCCACACCTCGCATCCCACTCTTCCTACAGCCTGCTTTAAGAAAATTATATTCCGATTACGTCAAAAGAGACCTCACGCTTTCCCCTCGCAATCAATGAATGGAACTGTATCTCTAATGAAGGGGATCAGAGCAAGGGGGTTCAGAAGCGAAGTGCTGAGATATAAGCAAGCACGGAGACTCATTTAAAGAAGTTTCTCTTATATCATGCACATGTTGTGTACGTAGAGACGCTCCCAAAAAGCTCAGGCACCTTTGAGGGCTTTCACAACTCACTAGAAACTCGTGCAAGCCATCCACAATCCCCCGCCCTTCACAAAATGCAAATGGCTAAAGAAGGACTGTGGGCCAACAAGTCAAAGAGGAGACCAGACCATTTAAACCATTTTAACTTTAAGTTAATGTTGGGTAAACGCGCCGGCAATCGCATTTGTTTCTGTGACTCGGGGTTTCCACAGCCCGTTTCTGATCCCGGCGCTGTCAGAATTATCCTTCGGACCCGCTCGGCTTTTCGTCGGCCCGTTCGCACGTCTTCGTGGCCACAGGTCTTCAACTTGTTAAGCCGCTAATGACCAGCACAATCCCGCAGAGGAGCGGAACGTTTCCAATTCTTTACAAAGCAGCTGCGCAGAAAGCGGTATTAATTCCATCTCATTTAGGTACAGAAAGATTCATTTCATTCGGCAAGTGCAAGATGCTTTTTACTACGTCGAGGCAGCGAGCAAGAAATCAAAATAATGAGTTCACAGGCACATTTCTGGTTTTCACCCAGACTGAAATTCCATAAACTGAACGAATAAACTGCTGCCTTGAGTAATTAAGCAGCATTTCCTATCCACAACAGCATATTCTCCTTGGGTGTCACTAAACATTGCGCTGATTTCAAACAACTCAGCTGCTGTTAGAAAAAACACAGAAATCCTCACGCTTGCTGGCAAGGTGAATTACTGGAAGGCTCTTTCCTTGTCAAGGACAATGCGGGTTTGTATCAGGCAGACGTGGCAGGTTCGCCACCGCCGCGCCACTCCTCCCCGTTGTTAATGCAAACAGGGGAGTTCCCAAATCACAAAGCCCAGAGCAAAGGAGCTGGCTGGGAGAAGCAGCAACCATGGGCGAGTTGGAAAAGATGACCCCGACGGCGCAGGACAGACGACAGCCCAGGGGAAACGTCCCCTTGGCACCGCAGGCAGGTTTTGGGGCTCTTCTCCCTCCCCATGAACTGCACCTCTGCAAAAAAGGGAGTGGAGCATCTCCCTTATGAGGAGAGGCTGAGGGAGCTGGGGCTCTTTAGTTTGGAGAAGAGGAGGCTGAGGGGTGACCTCATTAATGTTTACAAATATATCAAGGGGGAGTGTCACGAGGATGGAGCCAGGCTCTTCTCGGTGACAACCACTGATAGGACAAGGGGTAATGGGCTGAAACTGGAACATCAGAGGTTCCGCTTAAACTCGAGAAGAAACTTCTTCTCAGTGAGGGTGACGGAGCCCTGGCCCAGGCTGCCCAGGGAGGTTGTGGAGTCTCCTTCTCTGGAGACATTCAAGACCCGCCTGGACACGTTCCTGTGTAGTATTATCGAGGCGTTCCTGCTCTGGCAGGGGGATTGGACTGGATGATCTTTTGAGGTCCCTTCCAATCCCTGACATTCTGTGATTCTGTGAAGCTAATAACCCCATCGAGTCTTTACGGGCTCAGGAGCCCAGCGCCAGCAGCTCCCCGCGATGGGCAGCGCTTGGGGGACGGATTCCCTCCTGGGCGGGTGCCTCTATCGCGACGTGAGCGACGATCCCCGTCACGACTCGGCAGACACTCGGTTCTGCGGTCTACAGAGCGGGAGGAAAGGCAGACGCTCTTCTGCGATTGGAAAACAGAGGGTACGAGGTGGAAAGAGATACTACAGGGACAAGAACTGGTAAGAAAATGCCAAGAATTGGATTATTTTAGGCTGGAAGAGACGGTTATATCTCAACTGTGCCCTCCTATTTCCCAGCGTGAGCTGCTCTATTCCTACCACTCCCATCCCTCCGAAAGCCGTTCCTGTCACACGCTGTTGGCCGCTCCACCAAAAAATGTCTTTTTCTTGGATAGGTTTTCCCCCCCCCAGCCCTTTCAATCAGGTTCAGCCAAGACACACTCACTACTTCAGGACTTTTCAAAAGGACTAGATAGTGTTTACTTCGTGCCAAGACCCTGGGCGTGCGACAGAAAAAATAGTCTCTGCAGAGAAGAGCCAGAGCCAGTTTCCACCTTCTGAGCAAACTCTCCCGCAGTCCAAGTACCACATTTTTGGAAGGATCTCATGCTCAGATTAGTTTTATTTGCATCCTGTGTGAAGCCCGCAACAAATATCCAGCAATTTAATAAAGAGCTGGAAAGGGAGAAAAGAAAAACATCTCTTGTTCCCGTTTCTTTAATTTGGATCCCTTGTGATCAACAGTACGTTGCTGAATATCTATTCTTCTGCAAGAATAGATTCTTCTAGAAGATGGGATATTTTTACAAGATGTTCAGTACTGAAACATCTCACGGAAGAGGCGGAGCTTCCACCGCTGCTCATTTTCTCAAACAAAAAATAAAAATCAAGAGGTCAATCTCATCAGGAGAAGTTTTTTATCAAAGATAAAGGAAGGTTTTCTTATTCTTTTGGGGGAGAGGAAGGCAAATTGAATGGAGCATTGCTTACTTTACAGCCACTTTCCAAGAACTCTGCTTTTCTATAGAAGTAGATCCTTGCCTATTTAAAAAAAAAATATATATTTTTCATTTGCAAGCAAAACCAAAGCCCGTCCCATCCACACGTCTAGAAGGCAGGACAAGAGCCAAACCAAACCGAGCTGTGGCAACTTTCGGTCACGGAAAAGGCAGCAAATGAAAATAGTTTGTAGTCCTACGTCCTCTTCCAGACCTTAACGCTCGGTGAAATCTGAAAAGGTTCACTCAAAGCAAAGAGCAGCGTGGAGATTCTCAACCTGCCCGGATTTCTAAAATCCGCTGTGAACCGCAGAGCCAGGCTGGCAACAGATTGGAGAACCCGAGGTCGGGGGGATGATCACGCTGCGAACGGGCTCGTGCACCAGCCCAGGGAATTAACCTGAACCCGAATTAATCCGAACCTGAGATTTTTGCCGCTTTAGGACAAGGCTCTTCTTCTGACTCGCATCAACGTCACCGGCACACGTCAGGCGAAAGCGTAAAACACGCGGCGCGTTCTCAACCGCATTCAAAAACTTCCAAGCCAAGCGTTTCGCAACAAGGACCGACACAAAAGGAATTGTGCGGGGAACAAAGAGCCGTCGCCGCGAGTCGATTGCTACAGAGCCTCCGCGGGTCCGAAGGGCTGAGCGGGCTCAGCAGCCAAACTATTGCGCATTTTCGCTTCCCCAGACCTAGAGGATTCCCAGCTTTGGAAGAGACACAACAAGTTTTTTTCATTAGCGTAGCCGGAACGAGCGGCGGGAAGAACCAGCCCTGTAACGCAGCCCTTGTGCTCCAGTGCTGTCGTCTCGCTCGAAGGGTGAGGAAGTTCACGGCAAGTACTACAGGCATGTTTTAACCTAAAAATTAAAAAAACACCACCAAAAAACAACCAAACAAAACAGCCAAGAAACCAAACAGACAGGACTTGGTCCAAAGGGAAGACATCCCTCTGAAATTATCGTAAAATCTCTTGCAATAAATGCCAGGACTCTAAAAGTGACAGCAGCCAGCCGTAAGCTGACAGGCGGCCACGGTGGTTTCAAAACAGGTGCATCTACGGGAGGTTTTGTGCCTCTCCAAGAGAACCCTGCGAAGCAAGAGGCGACGCTTTCCTGCTCAGCTCTGTGCCCTAATGTGTGTCAATAACTGCTCACAAGTACGGCGGAGACGATTAATCCTTGAGGAAGCCGGGCAGCTGCTGTTCTTGGTGGCACAGAGGAGGAGGAGGAGGGTGGTGCTACCTATTTGCTCCACCGCATCCTAACGAGACAACAGCATAAGCCAGAGTTAAGCAGATAATCACAAATTCTCAGAACCTCCTTCGTCTCAGCCAAGCATCAGCTAAACAAAGCAAGCAAGATGCTTTCGGACAAGTTACTCTCAGAAATGAAATGAAACACGGGAGAGCTCCATTATTTCAATTAATACTCCCCTTTGCAGTAGGTCAGCAGTTCTCAAGGGCAGCAGGGACAGGCACCCGCACATCCCAGTATTTCTCATCTGAACCAAATCCCCAATCCCCAGGCAAGAAGCATCCGACTCACTTTAAAACTCCAGTCCATCTCTGTAAGGAAAAAAAATTTTTAAAAGGCAGAAAAGGCTTCGCCGGATATATATTCTTGGAAATTCTGTTTTCAGTCTCTCAAACTGGAAGGAAGATTAAACAGTTTTCTCCCAGGCCTAATAAATTCCAGTGAAAACAAAGATTTTTCCAGTAAGACTCTTACAGCAAGACCCAGAACAGGAAGATTACTTTATGTACTAGCTTGACTAGTTGGAAAATTCAAACACCTACATCAGAGAGAGAGAAAAACAACAACAAAACCCTGCTAGAAAGCTCCGAATGGGAAAGGGGGGGGGATTTTCAATTATATAAGGCAAACGTTTAAAGTGGCCAAGTGCTCTGGATGCAGATGGTTGTTAACAAGCAGGCAAGAACTAGATGAAAGCGATTTTGAGGAACAATAAAGAGAGGATTCCTACGGTAGATTCCTCAACTACAAGAACAGACTCTCATTAGCCGGGACCACTTCGTTACCACCACAACGGACCCACGCCCAAGCCCTGCAGTCGTCCATGCTCCAAGCATCCCAGCTAAAAGATTCTGGGAATTTAAGGTCAAAGCCTTCCAACGATTCAAAAAAAATACCCAACACAAGATTCTCTACGCATCTTATCCCCTCTAGCAGTTGCGCTGCTGAGCACCACCAAGCCTCCAGGCATCACCTTGTGAAGTTGTGGGAAGGACGGGAAAAAAGTATCGTGTTCAGTTTTGGGCACCTCAGTATAAGAGAGATCTCAGGGTGTTGGAGTGAGTGCAGAAGAGGGTGACAAAGCTGGTGAAGGGCCTGGAGAATAGACCTTACGAGGAGCGATTGAGGGAGCTGGGACTGCTCAGTTTGAGGAAGAGGAGGCTGAGGGGGGACCTCATCATGCTCTACAATTACCTGAAAGGACGCTGTAGAGAGGTTGGTGCTGGTCTCTTCTCACAGGTCATTAGGGACAGAACCAGGGGGAACGGTTTCAAGTTCAGGCTGGACATTAGGGAGAAATTCTTCACAGAAAGAGTGGTCAGACCCTGGCACAGGCTGCCCAGGGAGGGGGTTGAGTCGCCATCCCTGGGTGTGTTTAAGTGCCGCTGAGATGTGGTGTTGGGGGAGATGGTTTAGGGGTGAACTTGTAGTGTAGGGTTAAGGGTTGGACTCGATGATCCCCAGGGTCTTTTCCAGCCTGAACTGTTCTATGATTCTATGAACGAAGGAACGAAGAGGAAAGAGGGTGAAAGCCAATTCAAGTTCCTGTGCTCAGCCACCGACCCCCGGAGCGAGCAAAGCGCGGGCCAGCAGCCGCTCGGCTGCAGAAGTTACCCAAGGACACAAAGCAGGAGAAGGTAAACACGCAACCACTGCCCGTGGGGGAGACACAAAGAGCAAAGGGGAAAGAAACCCACACACACACAGGTGGAAGATTCCCACGTACGGGCAGAACTCACGTCAACGCCGGCGACAATTTTCACGAGCTCTTGGGAAAGTCACCAAAAGGGCTTTAGGGAGTCATTTCTCCTTTAATTTATCGCGGGGGAGCGCCTTGTGCTGGCACACCAACTCCCTCGCAAGAAAACACGGGGAAAAGAAGCGACTCAATTCACCGAGCGAGCGGCTAATCTGATTAGGGCTTACCTGTACCCAGCCCGGCGAGGCGTTTGGTTTCAGGAGTTTAACATAACCAAAGCACGGCAGGTAAGAGCAGCAAAGGGGGGAGAGAAAAGGCAGATCCCTGCCATGACAACTAGGGTGGGTAACAAAAGCTTTTTCTCTGCTATTTTGAAAATAAATACTACCTCAAGAGCCAGCACACGGGAGAATCGGTTGCAAAAATAACTAGAACTCCTCGTATTAAAAAGATCTGGAAATGAATACGAGGAGAGGGAGTGCAGGAGGGAGAGGAGGGGCTCTAGGGCACACTCGACCAGTCAAAGATTCACACAAAAGAGCGAACAAGTACAGAACCGCTGTCACTGGAGACAGATGTAATTTCACCCTGTTAGTAAGAATTCAAAGAACAGCTCGTGTTCATAAAAAAAGCAGCTGGGAAAAAAAAAAAAGGAAACCCAAAGCAGCCGAGTTACACACTTCATAAGCCCTTTTAAGAGCTAAGACACAAGACAACGTCAATCAAAGCCTTCAGGTAAGATTTTTCTACAAGTATCACTTATTAAAAATAGGTTTAAATAACCAAGAGTTAAGTCGTTTCGGGCTTCTTGCCCATTTCCAGAGGCAGGGAGAGGGGGATGGTAGGGGGGAGTGAGAAGGGCTGGATATGGAAAGCCGTGTTCAGGCACAACACGAATCATCACACCGAGGAATCGTCTTCTGAGGGGCTGGCTGCTACTCCAACAGATTTGTTCTGTTCAGAGCAGAAAGGTTCTGACCAACGCACGAACAACAAAACCTTTGAGAAGTCACGAAATGACACTCGGGTGTGTGTATTATGATGAAAAAAAACACCTGAAAATTAATCTGTATCAATTTAATCTGCCTTGGCACAGGCAAGGTGGTTAACTCCCTCAACCATTTCCTACTGCGGTTGTTTCTTGCAATTATTTTCTGCCGTCTCGGTACAAACAGCGTCTTCCCTCGGACTTTCAGAAATTTCTGCAAATGGCAGAGGAGCTACCTACGACGCAGAAGGAGCAGAGAGAATCATTTTCTTGTTTCAGTCTGTGACAGCAGAAAGGCAATGCCACAAAATGTTGCATACATGGAGCAAGAGCCCTGCAAGTGTTCTGCATTCAAAATGCAGACCCACAGAAGGCTAATTGTCTCATTTTTTTGAAATAGCCAGCACTGGAATAGCAGAAGTCACATGGAGAAGGGCTCCAATTCACACAAAAATAGGCAGATTTAGCTGCTGCGACTTTTATTCATGCTACTGGCCCAGCCTAGGGATGGAATAGCTGCGGAACAGAAATATTCTCCCTTTGGGTACTGGGATGTGCAGAGACAAAATCAGAACTGGGAACACGGAGAGAGTTGTTACCGCTTCACACAACCCAGATGAGGAACTGGGACCACCGGAGTTAAATCTGGTCCGAAATCACCAAAGCCAGGATGGGAGCCCTGCCCTGCTCCCTGCGCATTAACCCCCTCCCCAAGCAGGGCTGCTCACTGCGGGCACCCGCTTGTGCCACCCAGAAGGCAGAAGCAAGTCGAAAGAAAAGCCAGGGTGCAAAGCACCAAGTTTATTTTCAATCTGGGAGCTGCCCTGCAACACAACCCGTCTTTACTCTGCACAACGTAGTGAGAACCGACTTCCCCAGGCTCCTACTACGGGCAGGAGCTCATCCCACCAGATCGCTCGGTGCCTGCGAGCACTTGGAGAAGGAGCAGCAGCGTTTGCAACGTTCCGGGGTCCAGAAATGAACCAGGAGGAGGGCTGGGGCATTAAAAGGAGGTTTCCTCTCCAAAGTTAAAGGGGCAGAAGAAAAGCCTTAACGACGAGTCGGCTTCTGATGCAGGCAGAAGACAAGGGCAGGGCAGAACCGGCAGTCGCTACACCCAGACTGGGAAATTACAACGGGAAAAATCAGAAAGCGGCCGTGCAGAGCCCAGCGCAGGACAGCGGGTGCCTCTGGCAGTCGTCTGCGTCCAGAGGGCACAAACCAGGTGGGGACCAGCCCACGGCCCCTTCCCAGGCGATCGGGGAAAGGCCAGAAGCTCGGGAGACTTAATACCTAACTTAATAATAGAAAGATTAAATATCTAACTTGATAGCAGCAAGCCCCAAGATAAGATACACGGAACTGAGACCTTCCTGCCTGATCTGGAAAGGAGGAATTTCTCGCCGGGTTACCTGCAGAGTCAGCCAAACCGCAGCGACTTTCACCGCTCTCCGCTGCCTCCGGTCACCTGGTTCAGCTGGGTGGAGATACAGGGCTACACGCGCGGCTGCTGACCCCCAACTCAACTCACACACACTTACAAACGTGCCCACAAACATCCCTCTCTAAACCGGTTTTCTCCCAGAAACCCTTTTTTTTGTTTTTTTTTTTTGATTTCTGCCTACTGCATCGACACAAAACGCCTTCGCTTCTTACCGGATGGGAGCGGATGGGATTTGATAACGCGATGCAACATCCGCAGCCCTGGAAGGGCAAAAGCTCAGCGCCGGTCATTACGCAGGAGCCACCGGGGAACGGGCTAAACGTGGATTCTCTATTCTGCTACACGGGCTTCTAAATGGAGACGGCCAATTTTTAACCCAACTCAGCTTACAGAGCCTCCCACCACCAACAGGGTAAGAGCTCCAGACGTTTCACAGGAGATGAGCTCCGGCTGCACACAAGCTGGGACAGAAAGCACTTCTGAGAGAAAAATATTCTCTACCAGGATTTGGAGGAAAAGCAACAGCAGAGTATTTCCAAATCTTTACCTGTAGCATCAGAGAGGAGAGACTCTGTGGCAAACACTTCCAAGATGACTGAAGTTCCCTGATTCTCTGTTTGCTGGCCAAGAAGAATCCAATCTAGAGCCGGGGGCTCACTCTGGACAAATCACGTCCCTCTGCCCAGAATCACTTCTTCTGCTCCAGACGGAAAACACAAATCGACTGCCCTCCAATCCACACTGCTTTCCACTAGTATTTCAAAGCCCTCCCTTATCCAAATAAAACCCCTGCAACATCTCTCACCACTCCGTTACGTGTTACTATGGAAACTACTAAAATGTCACAAATACAAGACTAAAACTCTGCCACGTAAGGGGTACCTTGATCCTCCTTATTTCCCTCTTTCAGTAATTTGATGACCAAATGTTTTGAGCTTAATTTTTAAAAAAAAAAAAGTCACCATTGCAGTGGGGGGTGTATATGTATATTTATTTTTGCATTGCTTTAAGTTATTGAGTATTTTACTAAGCAAGCAGCCAGACCAAGTCATATTTCATAAATCTACCCTGCCGGGAGGCATTTCTGAGTATCGTTTCACTTCTTAAAAACTACCTGACAAACTCAGTGCTGCAAAATCACACCTGAAACTGCAGCGAGACCCGCATCAAGCACGACCCCTTTCTCCCACTCCCGACTGTTTCACTAAATAAGCGAAAGAAAACTCCTACCGTGTTTTACGCAGGAAGGACGCACGTGTTTAACAGATGAAGGCAGCTGTAACTCTTTTAAAACGGAATAAATGTCTCCGAGAACTGAGCACTTCTGGACAGAGCCCGTGGACAGCACGAACGAACCCGCTTCAGAAGTGCGACGAGCTGTGCCAGCCCAGCTCCGGCACCGCTATCGCAGGGAACATCTCATTTTGCAGTTAAGGCATCGTGGCTGCACCGGGGAGGGAGCAGCCATCTGCCAAGCCGTTCACCTTCGCTAACGTGACAGCTCACGACTGACAGAGGAGCTCTCAATGCATCGCCTGGGTGGGCGCAGTAACCAGCCGCCGACACCGGGAAGAGCGAGCGCGTTCGGGCACAAAGTCGGAGGCTTTGGGTTTGGGGAAGAGCGAGCGCGTTCGGGCACAAAGTCGGAGGCTTTGGGTTTGGGGAGGTGCCCCTGACAGCGCCGATTCACGGCAAAGATTTTGAGACCCCCCATCTGCACAACGACACCAGAGATTTCAGCTCTTGACAGCAAGTCTCTGACCGGGCTAACACAGAATCACAGAATGTCAGGGATTGGAAGGGACCTCGAAAGATCGTCAAGTCCAATCCCCCTGCCAGAGCAGGAACGCCTCGATGATGCTACACAGGAACGTGTCCAGGCGGGTCTTGAATGTCTCCAGAGAAGGAGACTCCACAACCTCCCTGGGCAGCCTGGGCCAGGGCTCCATCACCCTCACTGAGAAGAAGCTTCTTCTCGAGTTTAAGCGGAACCTCTGATGTTCCAGTTTCAGCCCATTACCCCTTGTCCTATCAGTGGTTGTCACCGAGAAGAGCCTGGCTCCATCCTCGTGACACTCACCCTTGATATATTTGTAAACATTAATGAGGTCACCCCTCAGCCTCCTCTTCTCCAAACTGAAGAGCCCCAGCTCCCTCAGCCTTTCCTCATCAGGGAGATGCTCCGCTCCCTCCATCATCCTAGTTGCCCTGTGCTGGACTCTCTCCAGCAGTTCCCTGTCTCGTTCACCAAAGCGTCGCCCCCCCCCACTGCTCAAGTGATGCAATTTGATGAAAACGCATGTTCTACACAGAAATCCCAGGCGCCGGTAACAAATCCCTGACCGGGAGCGCCCGTGCCAGGTACCCTTCCCATAAATAGCTTGTTCGGTGCCGAGGTCAAAGCTGGAGCAGACATTCCAGAAAGTAACCTTATCGCAGGGGAGGTCAGAAGGAGGGGGAGAAAAATAAAAGAAATAAAATGAAAAGAGCTGGGTGTTACTTATGCAAACCATCTCCTTACAGCATGATGAGCACATCAGCACGTCTTTCCAACCCGGGGAGCCACAGCTGGAGGATTTGAGAGACGACCGAGCGCAGCGGAGAATCAACTCGCCCCCCGAGTTCCCGTCTGGCTCCGGAGACACGAAGGGCAACAGCACCAGACTCGACTGCAGTCGAGTTTCTCTTCCCACTTCCCAGCTGAATTCCCAGTCGATACACAGGCCTTCACCTCTTTGTATTCTTAAGTCCTTCCTTTCATTCAGAAATCCAGCGAGCCAAACCCAAAGTCCATTTTTTTAAGGTCTGCTCTACCTTCAGCATTTTCTCCCGGGATGGCCCAGCCAAGCCAGGCAGCTCTCCAAGCCTTCGAAACGAGACGCTTGCAGGACGCACCATACCCAGGGCGTGCCCAAAACACACTCCGTGGAAAAAATCTCTTGGGGTTGAGTAAGGAAAACATTTTTTTTCCCCCCCAGCTGGAAGTCTAGCGCGGCGCTGCCGAGCCAGCGCGGCCAGAACGTATCTGCCGGAGGAGAGAACAAAGGAGGGTGGGGGGAAAGCCCGTGTGGCTGCATAACGCGAAGCAAAATCTGTCCGAGGGAAAGCCCGGCCCCGAAGCACACTGTGCAACCTCTTCCTAAGGAAGTCCGCGTTTGCTGTCGCTCCTGTTTGAATCTCAGCCACGCGGTGATGTTTTTAACTTGGGTCAGTATTAAAAGTAGAAAAAAAAAGAACAAAAAACCCAACTCTGAGCTGCAGCTGCTCGCCGACGCTGGTGTAACGCAATGCAAAATCTTCCCCCCGTCCCCCACGCCAGTACATTTGACTGCGATATTGGAGATCGGCTCTCAACGGGGCCCCTTTCCCTTGCTCAAACACTAACTCCAGCTCCACGCGAGACTGCAGGAAAGCAGCCGAGCTACCACACTCGGATTTTAACGCCCGTTCACATTCGCAAACTTCACAAACATTTCTGTTTTCTTTCTGCTGCTTCAGACGCCCTGACCGGCTTTTTCCAAGGAAAAGTCGAGTCATTATTTATGCAACTCTATCCAAAGGGTCACCCACAAGTCCTAAGGAATCCAAACTCGAGTCCGTTCTTACTCACCGGGTCAGGGTTATAGAGACCAAGTGTAAGTTATTGGTAGCGCCAGACACTGAATCACCTCCGCTGCGATTCGGGGATTATCCGACCGACACCTGCCCAGCGCAGGCAGAGAAGCTCCGATCCCCAACGGCACAACCCCAAACCCTGCGAGGGCACCGAAGGCATCGACGAGAAAGACGCGGGAAGATGCTCTGTCTGAATTCCACACCCCCCGCACCAAACCCAATGGCTTTCCAGCGCTGACTCGCACACCGAGCGCTGGTTTCCCTACCGCTCCCCCAAAAACAACCGTGAAGGCAGCCCAGAACCAGAAATTCAAATCAACGCATCGAACTCTCTCCACAACCCAGCACTGCCGGAACCGAGGCAGCGCCAGCTCCTCCAGCATAAACTCCCAACATCCCTTCCACGCTCCAGAGAGATCGAGACTCCAGTAAATGTCTATTAGACATCCACGTTATCTATAAAGGTGTACTATGACCAACATTTCTCCGAGAAATAACTGACTCATTTGTTTTCTAACACCCTTCTCAAGCAGCGTTCTCGTTCGCTCTCGTCTCTTAACAGCAAGCGAGACTCGCGGTGTCCTACTTACTCGGGGTACCTGATTAAGCACTTCTGAACAATGAACCGCTCTCTGCTATTCGGCTTTCAAATGTAAAGCCAGAACCCGCTCAGGATTCGCTCTCTTTCTCTCTCCCAAACTGGAAGACGCTGGAGGGACGATCCCTCTCGCCCAACATACGGGCAGCGGGTGGATTACAGCCGATTCAAGCACAACGTACGCAGAAATAGCTGAAAAAAAGGATAAGCACTGTGCTGTGCAAGCACAGCTACAAGTCAAGAATCAGAAAAACATCCCTAAAAGCCAAGCGGGTAAGTGAAGAAGTCAGAGACACACTTTTCAGTTTGCTTTGCGTAAGTCAGAATTAGTGAAACGTGTGTTTGACCAGTAGGAAAAGCCTCCTTAGTCCCCACAGCGTGGGATTTGCCGTCTGAATCGCAGCTCCAGGAAGCCACAGATTCGAGAAATGTTATTTAAAAGCCCTCGAGACAGAGGTTTCCTTATCACCCTCTCACTTGAAAAATACAATCAAGGGAGAAAAATCAGGATTTCTAAATCCCGTGTCACAATCAACCGATGCACCAGCCACAACCATCCCTTGAACAGTTGCTGGTGCAAGTGCCACAGGTGTCCCCCTCCAACACAGGGCTCTGAAACCAGTGCTGCCAAAAAACGTGGTTTTGTGAGAATTTCGTGACTACTCCAAGTCCAGCAACTCTCAAACGCAGAGAGCAGGATGTGACACAGCACAGGGAGGAGTCAGGGCATGGCTGTGAAACGATTCACCCCAACAAGAGCAGAAGGCGCTGGGATTTCCCACCAGTCACCAGGGAAAACCGAAGTGTTCCCGGGCACCGTGGTCACAAGCGTCGCAACCACCACAGCCCAACAGGCTGCAGGTACTGCCTGACCCTCCTACAGGGGGTGCGAGATGTCGGGTCACCAGGAGCTTGAGCTCACCCACAGCAGCTTGGTGTAACCGCCATCACAACACTGATTTTCTAGATATAAAAGGTAAGTTCCAATTAAATATTTGGTTTTGCTACCTTTTCGCGTTTTTTTCCCATGGTGCACAGACTGAAGACTGGGGATTGCAGAGCCTAAATCACACACCACCTGCCAGCCAACAACTACGTTGCTCAAGGCAGTTAACTAATCAGTCAAAAAGAGTTGATGAGTTTGGATGAAACCGGTCTACAGGGAAATGCAAGAGACCCAAAGAAACCCACCAGCCTGAGAAAAGCAACTGCTATAAAGATGCACAAGCCAGAGGAGTATTTCCTATTTATATGTATCAGTCCAGGGCCACAGCAACACCAGGGCTTTGATCGCTCGCTTTGTCACTCGGCCCCAGAAGCCAGAGCTCAGCCTGCAGCCCCCAGCCCGGCGAGGAATCTGCACGCCCTGCTCTGAGCGACCTTTCCTGATCCCACCCCACGGACGACAGCGTTTGGGCCCTTTCAAAGTAGCACAGGTTTAGGTTTCGCAGTCGCCGACGGTCAGGCCCAGCCAAAGCGGCTCAGGGGAGGCTCCAACCCACCTTCGTCACCACCGAGCGGAGGCAAAGCTGCTCCAGCTCCCAGCTCCGCCACCACACTCGCTCCCGAAGCGGCGCGTAAGAGGATCTCGACGGCGAAGCAAAGGGCTGCGCGTGGATAATCCGAGAGCAAACGAAAGGCGACGCGGTGGTCCCACAAACCTACGAATGAGCCAGCCCTGCCCGCACGCGCTTCTCCTTCCCCGCGAGCTGCCTGAGAACCAAGAGCGCCTTGTTAAACCAAGCCCAGAGCTGGCAGGGCTTCCCAGCAGAGGTGTAACGAATTCCTCCCTGCTTTGTTTGTGCATTACATGATGGCCTCGTTATGCATCTGAATTACAGCACCTCCCTGGGCAGCAGGTCTCCAAGGTCTTTCAAAAGCACCTAGGGAGGTTCTGGGAGATCCCTCCCGCCACCCAAAAGATGTTGTAGCCGAGATCAGGCGGGCCAGAACAGGACAAATGCTTCAAAGCCTGTCCTTGACCAGATACCGATCCTGGAATGCCACCACGCCAGAAAAACTCAAAGGTCAGCTCTTATCTAAGCATGATGTAAACACGTCTTTGTTTCTTTTGCATGCTTCTACTTGAACCCCAGAGGCAACGAGTACACGACCACTTTCTGCGAGCGAGCCGCAAGACACACCGTTCGCAGCGCTGAAGATCTAGAAGCAAGCAAGAAACTTCTTGGGGGAAGGCAGAGGCAGCCAGGAGCAGTGCAGAGCCAAGGGATGCTGACTGAGGGACGAGACAGAAGTTTTTTACACTCATTAAAATCTACCATCTCACTACCCAAATTAAAATCACCGGGGTAAAAGTCTTCCCTCTAATAAGTAAATTCAGCAAAATCCGGCCATACTTAAGCAATCCCGCAACAAGCTTTGGCCGTTCCGCGCTCACGCAAACGTCAAATGCTGGTTCTGTGCAATGAGCCGGCCCAAGGCGGCTTCCCAGGGGAAAAGTCATCTCTTCCCTTTCCCTCCTCTTGGTGCTACTGCGAAAAGAACAGTATTTAAAGGTGCTCAGATGCCTGCACCAGCTCATAAGGTCGACTTCAAGAGTTTTGCTGACCAGCGCAGACGTGCGTTCGGCTTCGACTTCTTTAACGCCAGCGAGACCCGACGTCAAAGCGCTTGCCACCAGGGCGGTCAGCGCTGGGAAGACTAATCGCTAAATCCCCACAGGCATCAACTTCAAACGAGGTTTGGCGGGCCTGGCCTAGATGCCAGCGTGCACACACACCACCTTGGGAACCTGCAGACAATAGAGGGATCGCTCTTTTTATTAGCTTTCCAGATCTCAGGCTTTTTAGGAGTACTCAGGAGGCTGGGGAATGTCAAGGCGTGCTCAGCACAAAGGGTAGAAGAGTCAGCGAAGAATTTCACGCATCACCTCTCTGAATACTGCACTTCCTCTTGGGATTAAGATGAGTGGCAAAGAAGTTTCACTTTGTTAGACAACACGGGAACCTCCAAAACCCACAACATGGGAAATTTAATATTACTTCGGACAGAATTTTAATCAAACGTCTCCTCTAATAACTAATACTTACAAAGGCACTTCTGCCACTAATCCCAACAGTAAGTTTTGTGGACATTACAGATCAGGAATCGAGTTATTAAACTTTCTTTTCTAATGGCACAAGGAACGCTTTTACGTCCAGCCAGAAGGGATCACGCGCTCAGCTACCGGCTCTGCAGCGGGAGAAATCCGAACTCGTGCCACGTTTAAGGCTCCACACGCAGAAATTCATCCTACGCTAACATCCCAAAACACGACGTGACATTTAGCCAGAATTTAATATTCAAGAGCCATAACATCTGTTTATCAGCACTCATCCATGCGATGCTGAAGTTACCAAGCACACGCACCGCTCGCGTCCGCTTCCCCACTTCGGTCAAATTCGTGTCGCGCAGCCCTCGAGCAGCCAGGAACGTCACGTCGGACAACAGGTACCAAAACACATTCGGTTATTTCTCCACGGGGATGTGAACAAACCCAGAACAGCGCAGGTGTGCCAAAGTCCTCGTGACTTATCTCCAGCCCCGATCGGAAAGCCGCCCGCCTTCCCAGCGGGACCCCCGTGACTGCTGCAGGGCGGTTTTTTGGTCGACTGCAGCTCAACTTCACGGGCTGAGTCTAAGCTCAACAGGTCCATCAAGGTGAAAGCGCTCATCTACCGATGGAATTGAGGTTTTCCACAGACTGGACACAGAATACGGCCTTTAAAGAGATTTGTGCAAACTGCTGGGATATGCACTCCTAGGGAAAATCCTGGGGTTTAGAAGAAAAGTTTCCCGTCTTCCTTGACCCATCTCAAGACCTTTCACCTCGACAAGGATCTTCCTCCTCCACACACAAATTGACACATAATACTTATGCAAACAGCATCCAGTTAACAACATAATTATGAGGCTGCTGTCATCATTGAACGCAACTCACGGACGAGAAGAAAACTCCCAGCAACAATTTCCCAGGCTCAAGAAGAGAACACGCTCACTTCACACTTCCACTGGCACTTGGACCAAATCCTTTCAGAGGTTTTTTTTCTTTTTTTTTTTTTTTTGCCTGGGCAGTTCGTTTAACAAACAAACACCAAAATAAAGTAATTCTCCAGTCACAAGCAGGCTGTCAGCAACAAAGATTCAGGCTGGCCTTACTTTACATAACTGGTTTGCAACAAAGATTCCCATTGTAAAAAGACAAACATTTCATTTCACGGGACAAGTCCAACACATGGCCCAGAGAACTGGTTACAGCATTTCAGGTCTGCATCTGCAGCAATCCCGCACCACTCCAGCCAGCCACTATTTCCAGGGCTTGCTGCTCCACAAGAAGAGCAACGCCTACCGTACGCAGGAAGAACTTTATCTTCAGCGTCGCACGTGCTGCAAACCACACCGCGCTCATTTTAACAATTACTTCTTTGACCTAAGCCCATCCAAAAAGAAGCGTTCCTACCAAACCCCGACTTTCCATCGGCCAACTTTTCACCTCTCCCCACCAGAACGACGTGTGACGGCTACTTACAGCGGTACGTGGGGTTGCTCTGGGTCTGCTTTGGTCAGTTCCTCTTCTTCAACGTCAGACTCTCCTCCTGAGCTGCTGTCAGTGACATCCGAGTCGAACGCTTGTTCACTGGATCTCAAGTTGGCCATGCCGCTGGCCGTGAACCTCTCCAGTTCTTCCGATATCGAATCGCTCTTCAAGAAGCTGCTTAGGCCTTCTGAAGTAACTGTCTCACTTGCAGCTTTCCTCAAGGCTGCTTCTGCTTTTCTGGTCAACATGAGCTGGCTCCGATGCCTCAGGGGGTCCAAAGTTGGAAGCTTGCTCAGAGTTTTCTCCAAGAAGCCACCCAACTGCTGCTGGATGTGTCTCTCCACCTGCTTTGCCTGCACCACCTGCAAGCGTTTCTGCAGCCGGCGGGCGCGGTTCTCGATGTCTGCCTGCCGTCGCAGCAATGCCCTCGTCCTCATCTCGGAATCGAGGGCACTGTGGTGACCGGCCAACAGAGAAGGTTTCTGCTCCTCCAACTTACTGCTCCCAAAGTCAGAGTGACCAGCGACACCGGGCAACTTCGTCTCTCCACTGCCGCCCTCGAGCACCCGCTGTTGCTCCGTGGAATTAAGGGAAGATTTGTTTGCAGTGCTATTATTGCTAAATGGAGTCGTGTGCTCTGCATCAAGGCTTCTATGTGGAAGAGTGCAATTGGTCAGCCCGGTCTTCAAGTCCCCCAATTCAGAACCTCCTGCATTATAGTCAACACCCTGGAGGGCAGCGGCAGGAGGAGCACACTTGCCACCGTTCAGAGAACTAGAGTTGTCATGGTCTGAATTGGTACTTTTGGCCAATTTCTTGGCCAAGCCATTTACAGGCGCTTGCGGGAGAGGTGGCTGGCTATTAGTACTCATTGTTTTTAGATTCTCCAAAGTGAATTCCAACACCGGCTGCCTCCCCAACAGATCACTTGTTTTCAAGAAGGATTGAGATAAGAGAGAGTGAGATTTAAGGACTGTCTGCTTGTTGAAGACTCCTTGCAGCTTCAGAGGCTCTTTTGAAGAGACAGATGTTACATCCGAGCAGAGATAAGAGGCCACTAGCGGCTGCAGCTTGCCCAGCTCTTCCTTCGTAGGGTTGTTTCGGAAATCTAAACTGGGATCCTCCGGAGCAATGGCTTTCCTTTTGGTGCCGTTGGCAGCCAGGAGGATGTTGTTGGCGTTGCCGTTGCTCTCGGCACTGCCAGGCGACAAGGTGGAGGACGGGGGAGCCAGCTTGAATCGGATGTGGTGAGCTTCAGCTGCTGCGTCAGTGAGAGCGGGCGCCATCGCAGCCATTCAGCACAGAGAGACGGGAAGTCCAGCCTCTCCCGGTGCCGAGGCCAGCTCCACTGCCTCCCACTGCCTCTCCCGAGGGCAGCCTACAAAGGGAAAGGAAAAAGAGAGAGTCAGGGGGTGCACTTAAGAGAAAAAACGAAACAAACGCGACGAGCGACAGCGGCGGGGCTTAGGAACTCGGCGGTTTTGGTAAAGCCACGCGAGCTCCACGTTGAGCACGGCATCCTCCTGCGGCGACCTCGAGCCCTGCGCTCATCGCGGCCGCCCGGGCACCAACTGCTACAAACAGAAGCAGCCACACACAAGATGGTCCTCGGGATCGCCGAGGGCTGGTGCCTGCCTGCAACTACTATTCTCATCTTGCAGTACATGCACACAGGCTGGACTTGATCACAGGCTGGCCTTGATGATCTCAGAGGTCTTTTCCAGCCTCAAAAATTCTGTGTGAGCACACCGGCATCCTCCAAGCCTTCATAAAAGCTCTGGCCCTGGTTACACCTATTCCTCAATGGCAGCAACTCACCAGCTTCATCTTTAAAATCCTTGAGCTACGTCTAGAAAACAGTTTTCGCTGCTTCTACCGCCAGCTCAAGCGCGTTAAAAATGACAAATTAGAACTATAACACGTAAAGGAACCAGAGCTGGAGGGGAACAAATCTCCATATGCTTAAACCCCCAGGGGCTAAACAAACCTCGCCGCTTCCCTGAAAGCCTTGGATTTGAAGAAAGCCATTTCCCTGGTGTACACGAAACCTACTTTCCCAGAAGTACATTTCCGAATAAGCCAGGTGATTTCCAGCGTTAGCTATTGCCCCTTTTCTTTCAAGAGCATGGATAAAGATTAACCCACGCACGGACCATGACAGAGCAGTTCTACGCTCCGTCTGTAAGAGCAAGCCATGGTTTAACTTGGCTACATCGAACAAGTTAAGAGAAATAACCACACACCCTTCATTCATCCCCACTGCAACCATTCCCGACCCTCCCACCTCCAAGCTTTTGGTCATTTACACCTAACTTTCTTTGCCACTAAAAGCACTACTGTTTTTTAATGCCTTTTTTTCTAACAGTATTCACGTAACTCAGAGCACAGGCTGTGCTAACAGAGCAACAGTTGTTTTATTTTCCTTTGGCTGCAAAATTTATCAAGCACCTTCATCAGCTATTTCAGCGGCAATTTACTAAGAAGTTGCCCTGATCTCTTGCCCGATACGCCAATCCTCTAATTTCACATAAACTTGCATAAGCTTGTCGTAGCTGTTCATTAAAGCACCCCGATGACCAAATTAATACACTACTTGACAGGAAAAGCGAGGACTATCTACAACGTGAATACGTTGACTGAGCAGAATTTAACAGCCAGTTTTGTTTCCAGCCTCGTTCAGCTGCACCACAGCTGCTCCCCCGGGTCAGACCAGGTGCTTCCCCAGAACAGACAGACATCGAGTACTAAAATCTGGATTTCTGTGCAGTCAGAGATGAGTTAGAGAAACGAATCCACCGGACAAGCTCCAAGTTACTTGCTTTGGTTTCCAATGCCGGCCAACTGGCAGGTCCGTCACCGAGTCTACAATCCCACCCTCCCCGGTCTTGTCAACTCATCCCCTCACCAAACCCAGGTAGGTGGCACAGCAGAAGACAGGGAAGAAAGGATACACCCCCAGAGATGGAGAAAAAAATTAGCTGAAGCTACAGGAACAGAAGTAGAGACGCTAGAGGCGGGTTCAGACTTCACAAGTCCCTTGTTGACAGCACTCAGAGCGTTTTCTAACCAACTACACCCCGTCCTTACCGAAAAAAGGCTACTGCATGCCTGAAAATTTACTGCACGCTTGTTGCGAATGGCTTTTAGTCACCCGTTTGGGTCCATAAATAAAGACTGAACATGACTCTTCAAGGAAAAAGAGAAAAAAAAAACCTTGCAGGGAACTTTCCACTTGTAGCTAAGACGCCCTTGGGAGAGGAGGGCGGAAGGCTGCCAGAATAAAGGACTTCCTCCGCTCCAGCCTCCCACCAAGGCCTTCGCTCCGCAGACACGTACGCTTGGACCGACTGTTCCTACCGGGAGCTCTCGGCTCTGCGGAAACGCGCTGCTCCGCCTTCCACAGAACGGCTCTGGATCGGCGCTCTTGGCCACGACGACCACCGCAGCCCCGCGAGATGCTGCCAGCGGCTTAGGAAACACCCCGACGGCAAAAACAAAGCAAAAAACCCTGTGCTCGGTGCCAAAGGCAATGACTCTTCAGGAACGTGTGTGCACCACGCTGCAGCCCTTCGGGGGTTTACCTGGGCTGAAGAGGATTTTAGAGCGAATTCGTAGGTCACTTGAATTAACAGAAGTAGAAAACAGAAGCAAAACTTTCACACTGGCTTCTCCTCTAGGTTACCAAACTCGCTTTCAACAGAAAATCCTCCTCCTAAGCTACTCCAACCCTCCTTGGCTTCACTTTCAGTTGGGTGGACAGCATTTAAAATACTTTGGAAGCCTGGAAAGCCTCCCTTAAGAATAAGGCTTTGTTCTGCCAGCTTAAAGATGACCTCCAAAAGTTATTGGGTAGGGGTTTTTTATTATTATTATTTTATTTAAGTCCTTATAAACCACCTGCACACTCGACAGCACAGATGTCTCTGACACTCAATGAGATCTCAACTCTTACAAACGACCCTTGGAAAAACCATTTCTAAGCATGTTTCCCTTCAATTTCTAAGTTTGGGGTGTTATCAAAGCACTATTACACCCACGAGTAAGAGGGGACTGGAGGGAGGAGGGTGGTGAAGCTTCTCTGGGGTGACCAGAGGAAGGAGGAATAAAGCAAAGGAAAGGTCATTCACACGGACACAGCCTGAGGGACCTTTAGAGCCTTCTGAGAACTCCGACAGGAATTCCAAGAATTCTCCCCAATCTTCTCTCTGCCTCTGGGACTCAAATCCTGCCGACCTGAACCGCTATCACCCACCAACATCAGGAAACTGATGCAAGCACCCACAGGTCCCTTTTTCCAGCATTTCTCCACCAAGGGTCTACGACTCCCAGCACCTGACACACGTGTGACCAAGTGGTTTCTCCTGTTGCACAAGTCCTGCTGGTGAACCAAGCTCGGAGGAGCTGGGTTATCGCTCCCGTTCCACCACCGCAGCGTCTGCGACCACACAAGCTCCAGCCCTGCCTCCGGCAGCCTCGGCATGACACCTCGCGCCGGTCTTCGCTCGGGAAGATCCGAAAGGAGCCAACGCAGCGTTTACGACGTGGCTTAACGCTCCAAATCCACGAGTGTGTTCTTGATTTTCGCTTTTCAAACTAGAGCACTGCCAGAGCAGTTAGCGTTAATTAACAGGGGAAAGATGAAAGGCTCCAGTAAGCAGGTAAAAACAGGGTAACCGCAACTCGCCCATCTTCCCTCGCTTCCCGAGGAGCGCACGCGAGGCCACCGAGGGAGGGAAGTCACCGTCTACTCGGGTGGCTTCAGCCACAATTCCACGCTGGCTACACCAGCGTTCCATCTCTTACCTCTTCTTAAACCCAGAGCAGAGGGAAGAGCAGGAGTAAGACTGAGCCAATGCCAGGATGTTGGAAGAGGCACGAGGAACAGGCCCAGTCACATTATACCCCAGGGCAGCTATCGGGTCACAACACCCCTGAAAATAATCCTTTGGTGTGCTGACTTATTCAAGACGGTCCGCTTTTAAAATCCAATTTTACAACCGGATCTTGACAGGAGAACTGGCTTTCCAAGCAGGTGATTTTGTGCAATACTCTGGAAAACGAGCCCAAACGAGCACGGGAAGTTTTTGCTCTCGGAAATCTTTGTGACAAGAGTTTCAGGGGGAAGAAACTGGGCACTTGTGCCTCCAGCGAGGTTCGTGAGAAGATCAGCAGAGCTCCAAGTCCTGGGCACAGGAGGTACCACCAGCCTCTCCTTCGCTCGTCTATTCCAAGTCACCAGTTTCTCCCCTGAAGGGCTCCCTGTGCCCTCCCACCAGCAGGTCTCCTCGCAGACATGAGTCCCACCATCACCACCAAGCTGGGCTACATCCCCTTTGCCTTCCACCCCCTCCAGCACTGCTCCACGACCCACACGTCTACCTCACACGTTTCTATTCCCCGAACTGCAGTTTAAGCCCTTGACAGCACATCCAAACTCCTGCACGGGTCATCTAGTTCCATCACGTGCCAAACCCCGCCGGGACTGCTCTTCACGGCCGTCGCGAGGTCTCCAGACCTTCCCCGCTCTCCTCCCGCGAGGCGCTCGCGCAGACCCACCTGGGCACGTTCCCCTTTTCCTACAACTCGCACAAGAAGCCAAGACAGAGGAGGTTAAGAAGGGCGGTCACAGGGAAAGCTGAACACACGTAAAGGACAAATAACCTCTGTCAGATGCAGCTGGTGATAGGACCACCTGCAAACTCCTCCACCTCCAAAGCCCTGTCCTACCCAACACGCAGGTTTCACAGAGGATACGCAGAGCGGGGCGCTCTCAAATTAGCAGCAGTAAAGGCAGAGTTACCCTGGAGGAAGTGAACATCGTTCTGATTCCCACTTCCCCTCTCCTCCCCCACTACGAATCAAGAGCACAGCCAGCTCTCGCTGTGGTTACAAATACCTTTTAGAGAACACAAAACAAAACACACACAAAAAAACCCCCAAACTTGCTCGAATAAAATCCCGATACACTTCATTCTGCAACCGAAATGCACCAGCTGAGCTTCTAACACGCAGGCACTCATCACACCAGCCAGCACCTTGAGCTCCAGAAATATTTTCCCCATCAAAAAAAACCCAAGTCATCTACCGAAAGTTGTACCTATTGCGCGCAGCAGATCCTCTACGTGCATTTTGTTATCGCCTCTCAAGGTCTCATAGTCGTAAGACAGACGTTTACCCATTTAAAAAGAGATTTACAGGAGAAGCAACTCCGAAAGCTTTAATTAAGGAGCAGTGCCAGGCAAGCACGGGGCGATAAACTTATCGATAAGGCGGCTCTCGCGCGCAGCTCGGCAGACTGGACGCTTCCAATGACCTACACTGGGGAAACGGGCCTTTTGCTTCCTTTTTTTCCTTCTCTTTTTTTTTTTTTTAGTATCAATGAAGGAAAAAAAAGGCTAAGACTATACGTAAGAGCCACAGATTCTTTCAGTACACACACAGGCACCTTCCCCAGATATTAACGCTACAGACTCGTACCTTAATCTCTCTGGGAAAAGTAAGAATTCTCCGATCCAGAACACCCCAGGGAATGGCACTTTTGCACTGGAACGAATTTAAAAAAAAGACATTACTGAGCTCTGCTTATATAGCTTTTGCTTCCAACCAGAAGGCCTCAAGATTAAAAGCAAAGCAGAGTCTCTTGGTCAACTCTAAAGAGGACCGTGAGGTCTCCCTCTTCAAGAACAGTTTTCTCTTCTGCCTGTGAATCCTCCCCGGCTATAAATAAACCAAATAATCCGAGGTAGAGGAGGTTTTATCGATATGATGTCAGGAAAAAAAAAAACAAAAGTCACAAAGCAAGATTAACTGCCATTTCCCCTCTCAAAAGTCTGGAAATTTGACTAATTAGAAGCAAGAATGTCGTCACATGGGAAATGAAGCGGCTGGAGATAAAAATACCCGTTGCTGTTAAGTCGCTCTTCAGAACAAAGTTGCTGTTTACAGTCAAATAAAAAGAAATGTGGTTTCAAAACCAATAATGGGACCTTTGCACAAAGCAGCAGCCTGACAGAATGGGGGGGGAAAAAAAAAAAAAAGAGGAAAAAAAATGCTTTAATTGTGAAATCCGGGTCTCCCCCAGTCCAGCATCAGGGAGATTTTGTTTTTCTTTCGCATAATCTGGGCAAGTTGCCCAGGAAATATGAAAACCTGAACTCAGGACTCAGGGAGCAAGTTAAACAAAAAAAAAAAAAAACAGAATTGCCTTTTAATTTTAAAGAGACATTTTCCTTCACTAGGTGCGCTCACACCAACTTTTCGCTCAGGATCGTTACCGAAACTTTTAACCCTCCCCTACCCCATGAATGGCACCACCTTAACACTCGATATTTCAAAACAAGGCATCGCCCGTCACCGCGGAGACTTTGAGAGGGCTCACGTTAAAGCCCCGTCCTCGTGAGGAAAAACGGAGCGGAGGGGAGCCGAATGAAGCGTCTCCAACCACCAGATCCCGAGCGATCCGGCAGAGGGGCCTCCAGCCGAGCTCGAACACCTGATTTTGAACGGAGCCCCCAGCCCAGCTCTCCCGCCCGCTCAGCCAACTGCAGATCTCAGCTTTTATTGCTCCTCGGCTCTCGGAGGAGAGGGAACAACCCACCAAGAGCGCCGCCGCAGCAACTAACGACGAGACGACACGGACTCCAGAGCGGAGACGCTCACTTAACAGGAGGTGATGTTCAACCGCACCTCACGGGTTCCTTTTTATGGGCTGCAATTCCAGCCCGAACCCGGTCTGCTGTTACTCATTTAGTGGAAGGCAACTCCACGGTGACCTTGCCCATCATCTCCTCCGTCGCTGCAGACCTCGACAGGAAGTTATAAAGATCTCGGAGCGCACTCCTAACGTTCAACGGGGCTGGAAATGAGAAATCTTTGAGGTCCATCTTTCTGCTAACGTCTCTGAGGCCCCGGAGGCAGCTCCCGACACAGAAGTTCATATTTCAATTTGACTTTTTCAAAAATAGCTAGGGTTTGGTTCGTTTTATTTTTTTTTCTCCAAACTTGTCTTTCCAGCAAATCCACAAAAAATAAGTTTGCAGCAAGAGATTAACTAAGGAACAGATGCAGATGTGGCCTGCTCAGGCTGACAGCTCCTCCTCTCTTCCGATTACCCCTTCTTCCTCCTTTTATTAGAAAACCGGCGCAGTTCCATCACTCAATTCGGATCCCGCGCTGTCAAAACTCCTGTCCTCCAGCATCAAGTCCTCACAGCTCTTAGCGTATCCCATTTCTCCTTCTCTAAAGCGAGTTGTACCTTGGCAGTCACCTGCTGACAGCGGGTCGCGCCGGGCGGAGACACAGACTTATTTTCTAACTTTCTTGGAAACCCGAATCCCAACTCTCCTCACCCAAACCCACGGCTCCCAACCGGGGCCGCAGAGGACGCGCGCAGGGCGCGATGGAATTACGTTTACCCGAGCCCCGCGCCGCCAGGCCTCTCGCCGATTCGAGCACGACAGCTCCTCGCCCAGCTGAGCGGAACCGGAACGCCTTTTCTCCCGATGCAAACGGTTCGCTCGAGAAAACCGCGTCCCTGAAGAGGCGGCTAAACCGCTACTTACACGGGAGGACTCTCCAAGCGAGCGGCGCGCCGAAGCCTCCGCCGCTTCTCGTTCCAGGCGGACGTTGTATTCCTGGAAGTCACGAGCAGGGACACGGTGTTTATGAAAACGCGGCGACGGAAACGGCGCTTCTCAGATCACCTGCCATTCTGAGCGCCCGGACGCTAAGAAGCTCTTTTTAACGAAACGATAACACGCTCCGAAGAGAGAGGTGTGCGTGCAGAGCTCGCTTCTTATTCGGTCCGAGCGGTGCACGACCCGCCTGAGATCCTTCCGATGAATTAAAATTCTCGTTTAGGTTGGCCCACCCGTTTCCCCGCACAGTCCAGCAAAAAAAAATAAACAAAAAATGGAAAAAATCAGGTGCTGTTAAACATGGGGGGAGCAGAGATATCACTGACCTACTCTCAAAAAACAGCTCCAAAATATATAGTTTAAAATAAAATAAAAACGAGGGGGAGGCAGAGTGCAGGAAAACAAATCAGGATCTGTGCTGCTCACCTTTTCCTCCCCCTTCCCCAAGCTTTACTCTTTCCCTGCCTTGGTAGAGCCTAAGAAGTCCCGAGGCCTTATCTTTCCTTCGCTATACGTTAAGTCTTATCCTCCCTGGAAAAGTCTTTCGAGGTTCCTAAGGACACGCACCGCTCGCTGCCTGAGCAGAAAAAGGGTGGAGTGCTCAAACTCCAGAGACAGTCTTTGTTCGGAGGGTTCATTAGATAATGGCAGTTGCGTTCACAAAAAAAACCACACAGTTATAAACAGGGCAAAAGGAAGTGACTTTGGTCAAAGAACTGCTCAGCTTTCACCCCCGACTTGCGTGATGTCAGAATTTCACCACTTCTCCAGTTACCGGATGATCTCGGAGAGCAAATGAGACTCAAATACAGCATTTAAAAAAAATTAAAAAAAAAAAAAAAAAAGAGGGAGAAAGAGGAGGGGGAAAAAAGCAAAAGAGAAACCCACGGCCACATCTGCCCGGTCATCTGCTGCTTTATCACCTCCGAGGGGGGAACACAAGTCACCCTCATTGCTAAATCATTACAAATCAGCTATAACAGTATCACAGCCCAGCTCCACAATCAACTGCTCCCGCAGCATATCAATCCATTAAGCCCTGCACAGCTGTGCTACCTTGGCAGGGCAGCTACGAAAAAAATTATTTAAAAACCTCAAACAACGAAAACACCAGCAAAAAAAAAACAAACAACAAACCAACCAACCCACCACGGCCATCCCTCCCGCGCCAAAAACGCGCCAAAGCCCGTATCTCGTCCCTGCCGGCAGCCCGGGAAGGAGAAGCAAGCTCGGCGGGACCCCTGGGCCCCTCGGCAGGGGTTTCTCTGCTCCCTCTCCCCCCTTTCCCCGATTTAAAAGGCCGCCAGCTTCTCAATTAAAACAACTAAATCCCATCGCGGGGCCGAACGGCGTCGCAGCGTTCCCCCGCCGGAAGGCGGGAGGGCTACGCTAAAGCGAGGGAAAGAGCATCGGAGGTTCCTGCCACGAAAACAAAGGCTATAAAAAGGACAAATATGGTTTTAAAGAGGAAAACGCTCGCACGCAGACAGATCCCCGGATTCCTAAAGACGGCGGCGGCTCGGCGGGGCACGTCGCGCCTCGACCACCCCCCGAAGGGTCTGATATCCCTGTCGTCAGCGGGACCGTACCACGGCTGCGAGTGCTCTCTCCCTACTTGCCTATCTTGGGAGAAAACAGGGGGGTTTAACCTTATTTTTTTAGCTGCACCAAAAAAAAAAAAAATAAAAAAAATCACACTGTGCCACAACCCCATGACATGATGTAACCGCGAAGACGGACGCGGCCCAAAGCGGTCCAAAATATAATGGTCAGTCAAAACAAAATAGAAAACCTGCAGTTCCTCCCATATCCTGACCGGCTTCATGGAAAACTACAGTTTGTTATTCAAGTGCATTTTACATAACAGGCAATATAATCTATAGAGAGCCCCCGTTTCCATCCACCTGTGCACAAACCGACCGAGGGGAGAGGCGGCACCTCCTTCCTAACGAGGGTCTCTGCTGCTTTTTTAATTTCTTCTTGTAGGAAATAAGGCCGGTTTCCAATCCATTCGGCCGCCGCGTTTTTCCTTCCGCGTGACCCCCCATTTATACCCAAAAGGATAGAAATTTCTCCGGGAACCAAGCGCTGGAAGATGCTAATCCCGCGATGGAAGTAAACACACGTACCCACCGGGGAAAGCGTTTGAGGGCGGCCGCGCTCGTTCGGAGAAAAATAATTTGGGATCGGCAGGGCCGGTTCGGGGGGGGGGGAGAAATATAAATAATAAAATAAAACTGAAAAGCAGGCGGAAAGTAAATACAGGGAAATGGCTTAGCAGCTCAAAGCCACATGAAAAATTACGCTATTGTAGAGCCCGAGAGCAGGGGAAGGCGCAGCGCGACACGGCCGCGGCTCCGCACCCGGTGACAGCGCCGGGAGCCCCCCGGGACCGCCGGGGACCGCCACGGCCGCGTCTTCCCGGCGGATCCGGGGCCGGAGGAGCCGCTCTCCCTCCCTCCCTCCGCGCCTTTTGCAAGATTGAGGTTATGCAATTTAAAAAAAAAAAATAATAAATTAATTTTTTTTAATTTTTTTTTTCTGTTTACTTTTAAAACTTCGCGTGTCTCACCCCCCCCACACACCCCTCACCGCCCCCCCCACCCCCGCAGGTCAGGGCTCGGTGATTCCCCCCCCCCTTCCTCCTCCTCCTCCTCCTCCCTCCCTCCCCTCCCGGTTTTCCCCCCCCCCCGGGGGAGCGGAGCCGGCCCCGCCGCCACGTGAGGGGGCCCCGACCCGGCCCGGCGGGACCCGCCGCCCACCCGGGGCGCCTCGGGGCCGCGGATTTCAATTTAAAGTGGCGCCATCCCCACCCTCCCTCCCCCCCGCCCCGGGGGGAACCGCAGCACCGGGGGCGGCGGAGCGGGGGGGGGGGGGGGGGTGGGGGTGCGGGCAGGCGGGTCAGGCCGCCCCCGCCGCGACCCCCGCGCTTTCCCCGGGCAGGGGGTAGAGGGGGGTGCGGGGGGGGGGTGGCGGGGGAGCCGCCTCCCGCCGGGCGGAGAAGTTGGGGCGCGGCGGCCGCCCCGCAGCGGGGCCCGTCGGGGCGCGGCGGCGCTAACAAAGGGGCGGCGGGGGAGGCGCGGGGCGGCGGGCGCGGAGCGGCGCGGGGCGAGCGGCACCTACCACGTGACGAGCGGAGAGCGCGGTCCGGGCGGGCTCGGCCCCCCCCCAAAACGGGCGCAGTTTGCAAACAAGCCCCGGGCCGAGGGGCGGCAGCGGCGGCGGCGGCGGCGGCAGCAGCGGAGCCGCAACCGGGGCGGGCGACGCCAGCCCCGGCCGCAGCCCCGGCGCCCCCCCCCGCCCGCTCGGGCCCGCCCCGGCGGCAGGGGGGATGGGCTCGCCCGTCTCCCTCGGCGGGCGCAGAGCGGCGGGCGCAGTCCGGGTTGGGGCGGGCGGGCGACGACGTGGGGGGGGGGGGTGGGTGCTGGGGGGGGGGGAGCGGCCCCCCCCACCCCCGGCTCGGAGCGCTGGGCGGCGGCGGGGCGGGCCCGGCGGGGCGCGGCGGAGCGGGCGCTGCGGTGCTTTTCTTCTCCCCCCGCTTCCCCCCCGCTCCGGGCGAGCGCGGCGGCGGCGCGGCTCGGAAAATGGCGGCCGGGCTCCTTCTCTGCCCTCCCCCTCCCGTCAGCCGGAGAATGCACCGGGGGGGGGGGGGGGGGAGGGAGGGAGGGAGGGAGGAGGAGGAGGAGGGGAGGGAACACCGCAGCGCCCCCGCCGGCCGCCGAGCGCACCGCGCCCTCCGCCCGCCCGCAGCCAGGGGGCCCCGCCGAGCTCCCGCCGGTGCCGCGCCGCAGCGCCGGGCGCCCGCCGCGCGGAGGAGCTGCAGTGCGGGAGGGGCGCCCGTCGCCGCGGAGGGGAGGAAGGCGGGGGCAGGGGGGAGGCGGGGCGGCCCCGCCGCCTATTGTCCGGCCGCCGCGTACGCCGCTGCGGGCGGCAGCGGAGCCGCCGGAGGCCGCCAGGGGGCGCCCGCCCCGCATTGCGCAGGCGCGCCCGGCCCCCCCCCCCCCGCGCGGGGCACACCGGGAGATGTAGTCCCGCCGCGCCCGCGGGAAGTTTCAAGGTTTAAACAATCCCCCCGCCCCGCTCCAAAAGGGAAAAAAAGAGAAAAAGCAACACTTGTCACTTCTCTATTCGGAAACCGCTCCCTGCGGAAAAACTTTCACGGTTTTAAGTGAAAGACCCACACGTCTCGCTCCTCCACCTGCCGCCCCGGGAGCTTTCTCCGCATCTGTCCAGGCATTTCAGCCTTATTCCCTGAAATCCTTCTGTAAAATGCCCTTAAATCCCTCAATCCAAGCGCCCAAATGGCCCGAGCCAGCACGGTTCTGGGAGGTGTTACTACACAGGCCAGGCCAGGCCACGGCCCACCCGGCCTCTCTCCTGTCAGCGCCCCCGGGGCTGCCCCGTGAGCCCAGGGGTCTGCAGCCCATGGAGTCAAACAGGCCACAAACAGGCTTTTTTGCCTTTTTTTGTTTGTTTGGCAAACACCACAAGGAGACGCAGGTTTGGAAACCTCAGGAGCGTGATCTGCAGGAGAGGGTTTCTCACGCCACCGCAGGGACGCTCTCCCCCACCCCTCCACAAACCCCGACGCGCGCAGGGCACGCCGAGAGGCGGCGGAGCGGGGAAGGATTGAAGTTGGGGACTGCAGAGAGACCGTTTCACCTCTTTGACCTTCAGGTTCGCCATCTGCACGAGGCCGACGCCGAGCCGGCCCCGGCGCAGCTGGAGCCGAGGCGCCCGCGCCGACCCGACGCGCTCGCGGTGCCGCAAAACCGCTCGGTATCGCTGCCAGACAAAGGCGCTTCCCCCCGCTCAGGCGGGTCTACGTGTGTCGATTTGGATTTGATATCCCTTTCAGCCAGCACGTTACTTTCCCCTCACTCTAGCTCTGCTGCCTCTACAGTAGGAATGCAGTTATGCCAATAAAAAAAAGTGCTTTATACCAGCATTTGTCTGCAAAGGAGAGGAAAAAAAAAAAAAATCTACAGCGGTGCATGCTGTGATACACCGGCAGAAAGGAGTACTTGCCCTAGGGAGTCGCGCTTAGAGAGAAAAAAAATAAATAAAATATTGTACTGTCTCGACTGCAGAATTAGGTAAGACCTATGAATACCGTTTCCACAGCCAGTATGAGCAATCCTGAGCTGGATTATGCAGCACACGCAGACAAGTTTCCTTCCTGCTCTTGCTTCAAGAAAAGCAACGCTGCCCTCCTGCAGAAAGGATTTGGAGATACACAGGGTCAAGACACTACGTAAAGCTCTTTAAAATCCAAGACATCGCTTAACAGATCACGCCGCGGAATTGTCATTACAGCGCGGGTGTTTTGGATCAGGAAAACCATGGGCAACACATTTTGTTTTCCCTAAGGGCACTCCAGCCAAAACCACCCCAGAGGCCAGACACAGGCTGTGTCCCTGCTGACCAACACAAACGCTTAAACTCAGCTCGATGCTTCTGTGTTTTTCAAGAAAAGCGTCCTGCTAGGGACAGCACAGAGACTGCTGCTGGGTTTTATGCCCCAGCAGGGAGTTCCAGCCCTGCAGCTCGGCTGTCCCCCGCGGTCCCAGCCCTCCCCTCCTAGACACAGCCGTGCCTCAGCCCAACACACTGGTCACCCAGCCTCAGCAAATTCATGCAGAACCTTGGAAAATGAATCTCAGGACCTTGAATTGGGCTTTAAGTCAATGACGAAATGGTGCCAAGGAGGGTATCAGAACAGTGTGTTATCAGCACTCCCTTAACCAGCACAGAACAGGGTCACACAGAGAATACATTCTACTCTTCAGGGTAGCAGAAAGAGCGTTTCTGAAAAACAGTTGTGTGATGAGCTCAGACAGCACGTTCATGCTTTCTCCTGATCTGTTCCTCCCCATCACATCTGACCAGCTCTGTAGGAAGCCAGGATACAGGATCCTACAAGAGCACACTGCTTCCAATTTTTTTTTTTTGTTAAACATTCCTAGAACTCAATTCAACTAAAAAGCAGAAGTAGCAACACATGCATTTATATACTGGAACAAAAGGAGGAGGGAAGACCATTGTGGAGAAAGTTAATTAAAAAAAAAAAATCCTGTGCTATAAAGTTTCTATTCTTTTGTTCATTCTGCAGTGCAGAATTTTCCAGCAGTGGAGGCAAGCCGAACCAAGAGCCGAGATCTCAAGCCCGACAGTCCAGCACAGATCCAGATCTTCCTGCAGCACAGACGGATCTACAGCTTCCATCAGTCCACCTGACCTGGAGATGATGTAGCAAAAATTGCAGTGCAGTCTAAAATAATACAACTCTGGCCTCTGACAGATACCTTTTTATAGCCCTTCCAGCCTCCATTTTCCATTCACAATTGTGCCGCAACATCTCCTCCGGGTCACCTCACTACTGCCGTGCCAGCCTCACCCAGCCCCACGTGAACCGGAGGAGCTCTCCCCGTGAATCCACATTTTTACAGCATCACCCTTTAAGGTTTTCTTTGAAGTCACCCTCTCCCGCAACGCATCAAGAGCGCGCAAACCACACGGTTCAATACGGAGTGAGGGTTTTTAGCAAACTCAACCGCTCCTACCTCGTTGTTACCTTGTCTTTCCCACACGTGTTCACTGTCTCAATTTATTAATCCTCCTGACCTGCTTTGATTGTACCTGCCTCAGAAATTTAAGTCTCTATACAATAAGTATATGCACAGTGTATGTACAGTTACACTAACAAATATGCCAGGACACACAAGGGGAGACTTCTGAGCCTGAAGAGATGCTAGAACAGTCTGAAAACATCCTGAAGGCAGAGAAGGCAACAGCAGCCAAAGCACACGGTGATGAGACTCCCTACAGACACACCTGCAAGTTCTGCATCTTAAGTTTCAACCTCACCAGATACCCCAACAAAAAGCAGCAAACTCCAATGACAGTGGCCACAGAGCCTTCAAAATATGCAAAACTTGTCTGGTTTAAAGCTAAACACAGATAAGCTGTAGCAAGCAGAGACCGCTGCAGTGATCACAGTTCTTCAGATACTCTTCTTCAACATGAGAGAAAGCGCCCAGCGACACTGAGAAAGGCAAACCCCAGCTGTGACACACACGGCACATCCCAGCCAGCTCCTCTGGAAACTGCTCACAAAAAAAGGAAAAGAGCAAAGTCCTTAAGCACAGAAGAGAGCCACAAGAAGGCAAATAGTGCAGAGGCAAGCAGAGCTCAGCAACCCAAACACCTCCCCGAGCGGGAAGGTCTCTATTCTAATAACCTATCCCAAGGACGAGCTACAGACCTGGATCTTCCTTGGGGACGTGTAGATCGATCGGCTAAGTTTTAGTTTGCTTGATATAAGCAGGAAATTGATGTGCTCCTCACTGCAAAAGGCAGGCAACCCACACGAATAGTAACACCGCTTGTTTGAAAACCCCCTTGATGATTCCCATGGGGTCATCTGACAGAGACGTTTGTAATTCTAAGGACAACGCCTGCTCCTCGTTCCCAGATCGGAGGGTCTGCTCTCTAGACCATCGGTGTCTCTCAGGGCTGCAGCTCTGTTGTTACACAGGCTGGCAGGGGGAGTCATTCTAGTCTGCCGGGAAGTTAAAGGGCATTTGCTATTACGACATGGTAACAAGCTCCTTTGAATCCATTACGGCTTCCACTGTGAAATGTATTTCTACGGTTTCCATAGGGATGAGAGGCTGGGAATGCGAGGCTATTTAACGAAGGTAACAAACTCCACCGCTGTATTTTTGAGTCCCTGCCAAAGACGTTGGACTCGCTGTGCCAAAAAGCACTCGAATACTCCACACTGTTGCATCAGACCGATGCACGGAATCGCAGAAGAGCCCGACTTCCCAAACTCCTCCCGGAAACTCCGATTTATGCCAGTTTGGGGAATACAGTGATTTACTTCCCAAAGAACGGCAGGTTGAGTGCTCACAATAAAGCACCTTGAATTTTTCAGCTGTTAGTCCAGCTGGGGACCAACAGCCAGCTTTTATCAACTTGCGGAGGGTAAAGCATCCAAACTGCAACCTCGTATCACGTCGGTCCCGGTGATTTGCCAACAACATCACGTTGGCTTAGATCCACCCAGAACACACACCTGGAACCGCACCAGAGGTGCAAGAGTAAACTTCGGGTGCCAACAGCTTGCTTTGGTATTTGCTTAAGAAACACCACGGCAGCAGTAATTAAGGCAATACTTCTCTATGGAAATCAGGATTTTTCGCGCCAAGTGTGCTATACGATCCCAGCCATTTAACGAGGCAAGTAGTAAAACAAAATAGAAATGAAGAGCAGAATAAGTGAGGTGAGAGCACACTTGGAAAAAGTTGCATTCCTCCCATTTCAGGCCACAGGGAGTTAGACCGTGGCAGGGAGGAAGGGAAAGGAGAGGGAAAAGGGACACTGCACTAATTCCTCAGGTCCACTAACAGGAAAATCAGTTTCTATTTCTGCCCTTGGAACAATTCTGTTACTGTTTGGAGTTGCAGACTCGGGGGAAAAACAAAAAGAAAAAAAAAAAAATCATGGCTCTATGAGCAATACCTGAAACTGGAGCAGCAGTTTAACCAGACCGAAACGTAGCCTAGAACCAGGATATTACATTATTTAGAGTTTTGGTCATGCTCAAGAAGTTACCCGCCATCCTGAGATCAGAGCTGCTCTCTGCCAGCTTCTGTTCCAGGGATAACGCAGCCTCCAAGTCTCTGAGCCCCAACTTCCAGGGCTTCACGCAAATTCCTCGGTGCCGGCCAAATCCACCCGCCTTCAAACCCTCGGCAACACAGGAAGACATCAGGGATCAGAGGAGGAAAAAAGTCAAGTCCCTACACACTCTCCTGATTAACGATACTTCCTACAACAAACCCAGTGCAGAAGAGACCGCAGGGAAACGGCGACGAGAGGAACGGGGCAGGGAGTCGCCCCGTTTCTGCACCCAGCACAGTGCGCGGATTTATTCGTTTTTTTTTCTTGCGCCCGTTAGATGTGAAGGACCAGGCAGACCTTCCTGCTCCTCCGCTCCCTCCCTCCCTCCCCACTGTGAGGAGCTGCAGGTAAAGAGCTTTATAAAACTTATAGGAGGTACTAGAGCTGCTCTCTCTTCTACGATGAAAAAGCATTGCAAGCCATGACAATAATAGTCGGTGCTGGAGTCTGAGCGCAAGTCGGGGGTACAGGACACAAGAGCACTCAGGTACACACTAACCAGAGGTTTCAAGCACTTGGCACAGGAACAGATGACACACTGAAACACGTGAAAAAACAAGGTCCAACTAGATCCTCACCACAAGAGGCCTCCAAGCAAAAACGCCGAGCGGACGTGACGGCTCGACACGACGACGTCTGCACACCCGCCTCGTACCCCCGCCAGCAGAGGCGGGCATGACCCGCTGCCACACATGTGCCTCCTGCCCCTCCTCTCCTGCCACCCTGAGGCAAGCAGAAAGGACCCAGCATCACCCTCCCACGTGCCCACCCCTGACCTGCTCCATTGGGGAGAGCAGGTACCTTCAGTGCCCTCCCGAATCCGAGGCCGGGGCCCTCTCTCCAGCAGCCCGGCTGCGTGGCACGGGCACTCCCTGCAGCTTTCCCAGCCACCAACACGAAGGTGACACCAACTCTCCGGCTTGAACGCTCCTCAATTTTACTTTTTCACTCCTCCAAGGTTTTTCCAGACCGAAGCGCAAGGCTGACGGATTGTAACGTTGCATTAGCACGACGCAGCCGCAGACCCTCATTACACGGCTCACACCCGACAGGCTGACAACACCCTCGGGCCACACAAGTCCCCACGCGGGCGTCGAGCTCCACGAGCCCCCGCTGAGCTCGTACATCGGCGCGCGGCACTTGGGAATAAGGACCAGTTTCCAGAGAAGCCACCTGCTGACTTCCAGCTGGTTCCAGCAGGAGCTGCAGGAAGCACAGACTTCCAAGATACTTAGTGATAACCCCCAAAACCTAGAGCAGGGAGTTTTAATTCCTTTCTTAAAGCCCACATAACAACTTGCTGTTATTACACGTACAAAGAATAAGAGCCTCTACTGTTGTGGTAGCCAACTGGAGATCAGATACCAGAGCAGATTTGTCTAAGGTCAGCGTGAAAGGATTGAGTAAAGATTTTTGGTTTTCCCATTACAAAAGAATTTGTCTAAATTCAGCCTCCATAATTGGCCTAAAGTCAGGCCGCTTCGCCTTGAAGATTTATGAAAAGAGGGAAAAATGCTTCCCTTTAGGACTTCCTTTTAGGCTTCACCGAACTTGATTGCTGCGCCCAAGAGTTTAGAGCACAATTCTTAACCTGTAATAACATTAGCAAGATAAAAGGTGACTTTTCAAAACAAGCACCAGCAAAACCCTCCTCACCCTCCTGCACTCCAGAGCCAGAAGCACAGCAGCTGCTCACACGGGGAAGCCGGAGGCACAGAAACATCAGCACGAAAACCCAAGTTTAGACCTTCAGTTCTCGCAGGACAAAGCCGAGACCACTCCAGCAGGTACACACAAAACTCTCAAATACACAAACCAGATTATCTCAGCAAGGAAACAGGACGTGATCAAGGTAAACCTCAGGCGTAAGGATGCAGACAGTAAGGAAAACAAAAAAGTAGATTTTTTTTTTTCTGGGCAGGTCATACCTTGACGTTTCGATGCTGCTGCACACAAGGGCGGGTAACACCAGGAAACACAGACACACACTCCCAAGAGGAGCCTACACATCTCTTCCTGACATCCAGGCACTGGAATGCTTTTGGAGAGAGAATCACCCTGCACACATGCGGGACGAACCCAGATTTCCACCTGTTCTCCCACACCTCCATTTTCGAGTTACACATTCGCCCAGAAAACTACGTGGGGGGCTCTGGGCTCGCCCCGTGCCATCAAAAACTCAACCATCGCCCGCGAACACGACTCGGCCCGTCCGACCCAGCGGGTGCCCAGAGCCGAGAGCTCGGCTTCGGCCTCGCCAGGGGGTCGGGGGAGGCCGGGGGGGGGGCCGTACCTTGCCGGGCATCGCGGCCGGGCCCATCCTCGCCACCTGCGGTGCAGGCGCTCAGCCGGCGGCCTCGGGATCCTTCCAGCCTCCGCCGACGCCCGGAGGGTCCACAAGTTTCTTATTTATTGATTTGAGGAGGTGGGAGAATCCAAGACCTGAGGAAGGAAAGGGCTGTCAGTAAAGTGAGGGGGGGGGCACAGCGCCCCCGGCTCTCCCGCACGCCCCTCAGCCCCAGCCCGCCCGCCTACACCCACAGGCCGGGCCGGGGGATCGGGGGCTGCCCCGCGGGATCCTTCTAGAAGCCCCCCGGGCCCGGCCTCGCTTCCCCGGGGCTAAAATGGAGGCGCGGGCCGGGATGCGGGGGGGGTCCCCGCTCCGCACGGAGCCGGCCCGGCCCCCCCCTCGGGCAGCGCGGCGGGGCGGAGCTCTCCCCGGCGCCCCGGGCCCTGCGGCCGACCCGCCCCCCCCCCACCTCAGCGAGCCTCGGCCCCCAACTCCCGGGGCGGCCGCGGGAGGAGCCACCCCCCACCCCCCCCCTCCACCGGCCCCGCCGCGGCCCGGCCCCCGCAGCCAAGTTGCGGGACGGCGGCGACGGGGAAGGGGCGGGGGGGGGGGGGCCGCGGGACCCGGCCTGGCGCCGCCGGCGGGCGGGGGAGCGGCGGGTCCCGCTTCGCGCCGGCCCGGCCCGCAGCCCCCCCCACCCCAGCCCGGGCCGGGTCCGCCCCGCGGCAGCAGCACCTCAGCCCGCACCTACCTGCGCCGCTCCGCCAGCCTTCAAGTGGGGACCTTCCGCCCTCCCCCGCGCCCATTGGCTGAGCGCGGGGCATGGGCCCTCCCCATTGGCCGGCGGCGCGTCAGTCAGGGTCGGAGGGGCGGGGCGGGCGGTGATTGATGCCGAACCGCGGCTCGCCCCCTGCCCGGCACCCCCCGCACCCCCCCCCCCCCCCCGCCGGCCCCGGGACCCCCCGGGACCTCCCGCCCGCCGCTTCCCGCCCCCCCCCCGCGCTGCCCCGCGGGCCCGGCCCGGCTCGGCCGGGAGGCCCCGGGCGCTGGGGCCGCCTCCCGGGGCAGCCGCGGGTCCGGCCGGGCCGCGGGACCGGGGGGCGGCCTGGCCGCGGGGAGGGGGGGTGTGGAGCGGGGGTTCCCCGAGGGGTCCGGCGGGACACCGGGCGCAGCCGCCCCGCAGGTGGCCCCGGATGGCGACCCACGGGGGACACGGGGCGTGCTGCGGCCCCAGGCCACCCGCCACCCGCGGGGAACGCCGGGGCTCGGGTCGCGCCGGGGCGGGGGCCCGGCTGGCACCTGTCCCGCGGGTGACACCAGGGCCCTGTCCCACGGGTGACACCAGGGCCCTGTCCCACGGGTGACGAGGGCTCCTGTCCCACAGGTGACACCAGGGCCCTGTGCCACAGGTGAGGCTGGGCTCCTGCCGCCCTCGAGTCCCACCGGTGCCCCGGAGGTGACAGGCCCCCATCCCGGGGGTAACTCCGGAGCCCGTCCCACGGGTGACGAGGGTTCCCATCCCGTGAGTGACACCAGGGCCCTGTCCCACGGGTGACACCGGGCCCCTGTCCTGCGGGTGACACCAGGCCCAGGTGACACCAGACCCCATCCCGTGGGTGACAGCAGAGTCCTGTTCCACAGTGGGCGTGATCCCCTGTGCCACAGGTGACACCGGGCTGCGGGAGGGCCAGCACCGCTGTCCCCCGTCCCCTCGGCTCCCCCCGGGCCACCCGAGCGATGGAACCCAGCAGCTGCTCCCTCAGGTCACAGGCGCTGCTGAACTTGGAGCCACCATCAGTGTCACCTTCTCCCAGACAAGGAAAACCTTCCACTGGCTTCTCCTGCCGCCTGCTCAGGAGGGGACGCTCAGCGGCCGGGCTCGTCCTTCGGTTGCTGCCGCTGTTTCCCTTTTTATTTTTGCCTTTTAGCTTTATCCCGGGGACAGGCTGAGCTTAATCCGCACAGAAGACGCGAGTCCCTGTCCCACAGGCTGAGCCTGAGGCCAGCTCCTTTGCTTTCCCCTGATGGTCCTTCTGTGCAGTAAGAGTCGCTCTTTCCCTTCGGGACAGCAGAGAGGGTGTTTGAGATGCTCCAGACACATCGACAGCAGCAGCACAGCCAAAAACATGGTCCTCGGGAATCCCCGGGGTGTTTTGTGCCATCGTAAAATATCCCAGATGTCTGAGATCTACTGGAGGGATCAAAGGAGGGAATCCCCGTTCCTGGCTCCCGGGGCAAGCCGGGCCGTGTTGGGTTTTGGCTGTGATTTCTTGCCCCTGCCAGGTAGGTCCATCCGCAGGATGATGCCGATGGAGGGAGAGAAGCCCCATGAAACTGCTTCACCACTGCTTCTGGTGCAGGGAGGACACAGGGGAAACTCCTGCCACTCCTCAATGCAGCAGCCAGACTCCTCTGTATTTAAATTAAAGTTCATGGAGACCTTACGCAGAGCAGCCGCGTTCACCATCTCCCACGCAGACACCGTCCTCTGCCTCTCCTTCCCTGGGGAAGCTGCTTTTCCTGAGGTGGTTCCAACCGGGCTGTTCTTCCTGGTTATCCAGGAGAATCCAGGATATTGCCATATTCTGCAGATCGCTTTGACGGAGCGCTAAAAAGCCGGTGCAGTAGATGCGCCGCTCACCCAGCGCGACGGGCCTGAGAGGGGGCCGGAAAGTGCCTTTTCTAAATAAATCTGTTGAGGCACACGAGAAACCCAGAAGAGGCAGAAAGTAGCAAAGTAATCCTCTTGTCTCCTTAAGCTCGCTTTCCAAATGTCCTGACAACAAAGAATTTCTGTTGTTCCACACATACATGGATATGAACTGCTGGATTTTGGTACAGGCGGAGATTTTTAACCAACGAAGTGTCTGAACGTAAAGATAGAAAGGAGCTTGTGGCTCCTTTCTGGACACATTTTTCTGTGGGGTTTGTTGGGTTTTTTTATGGAATTGACCTTTTGTACTTTTCTGACCTGGGTGGTGTTTCTGATACTTCCCTTACTGGTACAACTAGGAGCTTTGAAATTCCTCCCATCCTTTAGGGCCAAACAAAATAATCTGGGCCAGGAAAGCAGGTCCCAGGTGAGAACAGGTCAGAGCATCACGCGAGAGCGGGGAGCGGGACCCCCAACCCCTGACGGATGGACCAGAAATGCACCCAGAGCCACAGAGGTGTGGGCACTGGTGGGTGCAGAAGCCACTGGTGTCTTGTGCTGCCAGGCTGCAGAGGCACAGGAGAGGGTGGCCCTGCTGAGCGTCGCTCCCGCTGCAGCACTGAGAAACCCCAAAAAGCCCCAAACTGGCCCAGCCATGACAACTGGCTCTGGAGAAGGGACGATCACCCAGCCCAGGTCCCAGACTGTCACCCCGCCGCGCCTGCTCCCCAATTTCTCACCAGTCTCATCTCTTGCAGCTGCCGCAGCAGCTCCTCAGTCTCCTTCACCCCATCTGTTCTGTTTCCACCTCCAGGGGCCATTCTGGGCCCTGGCTTTGCTCTGTGACTCTCCCCAGCGGGATGCGAGGACACGGCGGCTGCAGAGGCTTCTGCTGTCTGAGTCCGGCGCTGTGACCCCAGGGAAGGGACGGGATCCCCTCCCAGCCCTCCCTCCTTGGCTGCCCGCTGCTGTCACATTCCAAATGCAGGAACATCTCCCAGGGTTTATGCAGCAGCTCAACCCAAACTACCTGAGAAATACGACAGATTCCATGAATACCAATTTGAAAAGCAGGTAAGAAAAATTTTCTCTCTGTTAATATAATTTTAAATTTCGTTCCTCTGAGGATCAGGAATACTGGGCTTCCTGCCGTAGAAACCCTGCTCTTCAGCTCCATTTAAAAAAGATGAACCAGTGCCTGCTCCTGGACCAGTTCTCACTCAACTAAAGTCACAAACTCGGGCAGAGGGGCAGAAAAGATGAGATGATACAACAGCAAAGCTCCTGATGAACAACGGAACGAAGCGCGATGCACCGGTAAGAAGCTGTAGGTGTTCCCAAAGACCAGGTGCCAAAAGCATTCACGAGCTGGAAATCCAGAGCTACCAGCAGCTCCCGGGGTTCTCTACGTCACCGTGGTTCAGACACAAAATTAAGTCTCGCAGCTTGGAAGTCAAATTTCATGAATGCTTTGCCTTTCTCTGGAGACACGTGAAGCTGAGCCTGCCATTAACAAAGCTCCGCGTCGCCACTAGGAAGCGAACAGCCTAAATCCCCCGTATTGGAGCCGACACAGAGAAACTGCAGCCGAGACACAGGAAGAATAACTCGGCTCTCGCTGCCGTGCGTGAAGCAGGGCGGGAAGTCGGCTGCCGAGCGGAGAATTCAGCTACTGGGCTGCCTCTGCCCGCGCAGTCGTGAAAGTCCGGGGTGAAAAAACAAACGGGGGAGAAAGAGGAAGGGTTAAATTCGACGGCACTTTTACAGTCAAACTTGGGTCTCAAAAAATTGCTGAATTAGGGTAACATAACGGGCAAAAAGGAGCGCTGAAAGCTGTAACCCGGGATGTCCGTGTAGGCAGCAGGAGGAATTCCTACACAGCCTCAGCCTTCCCTGCAAACTTCCCCTCCAGGTGTGACGGCGTAACCGAGCCCGTAACCGTTTCTCCGCGGAGCCCCCGGCAGTCGCAGCCACAAAGAGAATAAAAAATAGCAATAAAAAAGCCCCCGCTCCGTACCTGGGAGCTTATTGAACCTCCCGTCGAGCTGTGGGACGTACGCGGAACAGAACCATTTGCGTCAGGCATAACCCTGCACCCCAAATTCCAAAATTCTGGGGAGGTTCACTCGAGGAGGTTCCCCGGAACCTGCAGCGGATCCGCAGGAGACACCAGCATCCCCAGCTGCTCCCGGACAGAAACCGGCCTCCACGTACCCCAAAGCGGGTCCTACAACTTCTCTCCAGCTCCTGAAGGACGGATCCCAAAGTTAACCCAAAGGACCTGGGGAGAGACCTGCTTTTAAAAGTAGTTTATTTGGATATTCCACATCCTTTAACGAGTCGCAAATATATTAACAGAAAAGACCTCTTTTTCCTTTTTTTGTTTTACTTTCCCCCGCCCCTAAGACTGTACAATTTTGGAAAATAAAAAAATCAGGAAAAGCAAAAAAAAAAAAAAAAAATCACATTGTTTCAATGCAAACAGTACACACCACGCCCACGCTTTGCATTTTTCCATAGTTTTGTTGTAAGAAAATGACAGTTCCCTAATTCTTTTCAGTGGAAACACTCGCTCTAACCTGGCTGCTAGAGCGCCCTCATGCTCACCATCCCCCTCCCTGCCCCAACTCAAAGAGAGCAAAAGTTTTCTGGAGGAAATATTAATTCTGTGTATCTATTTAGAAGGTGAAATAGCAGCACGGTCTACACGTCACTTGAGATTCTTGGGGGGGGGGGCAAGAAAAAAAATCACTTTCAGGTAGAATGCAGGTATAAAGCAAAGGAGAGTTTGGAGGATTAAATCCATGAAAATCCTTTTAACATCCCGGCTGAATGAAAAGCTCTTCCCAGGGTGTTGAAAATTTTGCTACACTTGTTCAGAGCTTTTAGAGAATGACAGAAAAGGGAAAACGCCACCTAATATCCTACAGCTCTGGTCCCCATTTAAACAACAGCATCTGTTACGGAAAAGCCTTGAGAACAGCACCTGCTTCCTCCTGCTTTTTGCTCAGAAAAGGCGTTGGGAACCACCAGGAAGGCAATTAACACCTCAATTAGCTGCATTCACACCAGTGCTGCCTCCAGACCTCACATCGAAAGGAGATCCTCCTCCTTCTCCTCCTCCTCCTCCTGGCGAGGTGGCCGGATGGGAAAAACTCGCCAGGAGGGAGCCGGGAGCTCCGACAGAGACACGGGTCAACTCCCGGGAAATCCAAACCCCGCGTCTTCCTCGGGGAGGACCCGTCAGGGAAAGGGAATCGCCCCCCAACACCTACGGCCACGAAGGAGCGGCGCGGGATTCCGGAGGCTGAAGCACATCAGGATTTTCCGGCCAACTCGTCAACCTTCGCAGACAGGAGCTGATCGGGATTGCGGGGCAGAGGCACAGAGATCCTGTTCAATGTATTATCGCTCCTCAGATTTTCAAAGTTCCTTTTGGTGCTATTAGGGCAGTTTAAGCCTATATTTCATCGCTTATCCTCCTACTTACAGAAAAAAAAACCCAAAGAATTTTATTTTTGCTCAGCGCTTGGAGATTATTTTCCAGAGAGAAGCGTCCGTGCGGCTCAGACAGAAGACACGCCCAGTGTAAGGCAAGGAGAGAATTAAAATAAATAAACCTAAAGGTAATTAAGACACCCCTACAAAGCCACACGTGGGGAAAAAAAAAAAGAAAGGAATAGCAAGAGCGATCACAACAAATATGTTGCTATGAAATTTATATCATTCCCAATTTATTATGCATAAATTGCTCTTTAAAACTGCTTATATCATACACTTTATCATCACTGCACAAAGGGCACCAATTGCTGCTGCAGAACGCTACAGAGAGAGATCGTTTCGGACTCGTCGCCGTGGTGCAGCTTCCTCCTCGCAGAAGCAGCCTCTGTAGAAGAGGTAAGTGTTCCTAGAGTGAGAATCTTAAAGAACAGCTTCAAAAGAAAGAAAGAAAGAAAGAAAGAAAAAAAAAAGACAGATAATTGCACATTTTTGCATCCTGCTTGGACCACACTTTACAAAACCATTTTCCAAAATGACGCTACTCTTAGACAATTGTTTGATGCGTTTGACCAAGGTTCTGATTGTATTTAAGGCTTCCACGGTCTTCCCAGTCTATCTGCTCAGAAACAGGCAGTCACGCTGGATTAAGGGGTTCGATGTTTTCTCGTTACAGTTGCATCTACGCTTCTCTCTTGATTTCGCCCTTTCTTAATTTTTACGCGTAAAAAGGGGAAGGACAAGTCAAGGGGTAGATGAAAAGCAAAGCAAGGTGTCGCTGACTCGTTTCTCTCAAGTACAAAGTAAACACTGACCTTTCCCGAAACTAGGTGAATAAATTAATTCTTGGTTAGGACATGAAAGCACTTCATGAAAAAAAAAAGCTTCGATTCTGCCATGTGATTCTCCTGCTACGTTTCCACTCCTGCAAGTCTGCCCTCTAAGTAGGGACACGGGACACCCGACGGGGTTTGTCGCGCTCCCGGTCCTGAGCACGTGCACCGGGTTTGTTGACTGGAGAAACTGCAGCTTTAAGGTCATTTACATTCCCTGGTATTTAAGTTACACTACGATACGCAAAAGTCTTTAACAGCCTGCGCTTGTCAACACTGTCCTTGAAGAACTTGGAAATGAGGTTCAGCACTCTGCTCACCAAGAAAGAACCAAACTAAGACACATTTCTGGGAAAAAGAACAAGACACTGCTTCATTAGTACTATCCCCGCATCTACTGGCTTCGTTACAGCAAACCACAAGTCTTTCTTCCATGATATATTTCTTTTTTTTTTTTTTTTTCCAGCAAAAGGGGAGTCCAAAAATAGCATTTCCTCCTCAGTCGCTTTCATAAACGTGTAAGAGCCAACCAGTGAGACTCGGTAGCAGCGGAATATTGCACTGCCATTAACTCTGCGTAGGGCTGAAGTCCGAGCGGGGCCCTCGTGGGGTCGGTGGAGAATAATGACAATGCTGGCTCAGTGACGTGAAGACCCAGGATGCGAAGGAAGGGGAGAACACAACAGTACCGGTCACGCGCTCGAGCTCAGATACTGGCTTTCCGGAGGTTAAAATTCGTCGCTTTCAACCGCGTGGAGCTGCGTGTCGTCCGCATCCGTCATGCTGCTCTCTTGGGATTCGTCTGTGCCGACTTGAAAGAAAAAGAAACACGAAGCGGTCAAGCGCCACGAGGCTGCTTCACTGCAACAATTCCCCCCCTCTCAATCAACTCCAGCACGTCAACAGCGCAGCAGAAATGGGTCTGGGCTTCCTCTCAAACGCCTGAAAGCCACATGGTCTTCCCCTTTTTCCTTCTAATACGCCAAGCCCTGCCAGCTTAGGGAAGCCCAAATAAATGCACTTAGAAAGGAATTAACATGAAGCACACGTTAACAGATCACGGCCTCAGCCGCCTTCCGTTAAGAGCCTGAAACCTCCGACCCCAGATTGGCACACGCGGCTCCAAAACTGCTTTCAGAGCGATTTTTAGCCTTTCCCCTCCTAAAACCACAGCAGCCACCAGAAATGCTCACAGCAGCTACCCGCTGCACCGCGAGCGCTCGATTTACAATCGAACGATATTCCAGTAGCGGCTCTGGGCAGCCTCTGCTCGCCCTCATGACACAGAACACGGCACCAGGTCTGAGGTGAGTGAAGAGCTTCGAGTAAGTGTGCACACACGGCTCTGACATCGAGGAATTATTGTGTCCACTAGCTCGGACGATGGCGAGCCTAGAGCTGCCAGGAGAATGGGACTCCGACAGCTCCTTGCCTAAAGGCAGCACGCCAGGTCAACGCGCACACACCGAGACGCTGCCCTTAAACATCTGACTTCGACACTGGTTAAAATTAGAGCCCAGGTGTGCACCTAATGACGGTTGTCGCTCACGCACAGGAACGCGACTCAAGTCTGCCTTCCCTAACACAACTCAGTGTATGAACCGTCAACGTTGTTTCATGTGGAGAAAGAGAGAGAAAGACGCCTTTTATCGCTTTAACGCAAACACGGCACAGGTTTGTGCACAAGGGACAGAGCCAGGTCCATGCCGGCCAACTGACTGCCCACCGTGGCTCCGCTAGCCCCTAGTACTACTTAATTGACTGCTTTAATTTACTTTAGTTTGGCTCCAGGATCCTAGAAGAGACCGTGAAACTCTTCCAAGACGTATCTGCAGAGCCCAGGAAACTGAGTTGCTTACGGGCAGCTTCACACACTTTTATTTTGGTCACAGGCAGTGGGCACAGTAGGTTGTTAGGTTTTGGTTTGGGGGTGTTGGGTTAGAGATCTTTTCCTGTGTGGCTGGGTTTGGGGGTGTGGTGTTTTTTTGGTATGTTTAAGGAGGGATTTTTGGTGGTTTTTTCCTGCCGCTGAGCAGTCCAAGTGCTCTGTCTCCCTCTTCTGGTCACAAACACGCTCAGCCCCTGGTTCAATTCAGCCCAACCCCAGAGGCAGGGAGAGAAAAGTTCTTGCCACTTCAGGAATTGCAGTGCAGGGTAATTTTCAGGAGTAAAAAGCACACTGTGCACAAAATCAAGGAAAATCAACGTGATAGACGAGAGGAAAACGTGACAACTTTTCCAGCTGAAGATTCAGAAGTGCAAACCAGCATACAGCTAGGAGCAATAACCCAAACCCTGCTGCATTTTATTCTCATTTAATTGCTCAGTCACATTTATTTTCCATTGCTAGTTGCGGTGAAGATTTAGGACTAACCCTGCTTCACAGAATTTGAGCTCATGATAAAAAGTCCTAGAGAAACCTGGGGGACTCCTTTTTGTGGAGTACACCCAAGCAGCGTAACGGGAGTGGGTTTTTCCCCCTCCTCCTCCTCCATTCCACGACTTTCACCAAAAAGCTGCCGTTTCTGCTCAGCACACCAAATATTTTCACCCAGCACGGAGTTGGCTGAACTTCTGACAAAGTCCCTACAGACAGTTTCAGTTGTGATTCACCTTGAAACGGTTTGATGCTTCTGGGAAGGAAGACTCGCAGCTCTGGGAAGACTTGCTCTCCTGGGCTACTGTCAGCCAACCATGACTTGTGTCGTTATTTCTGCCCTACTCCATCTACAGATCCCAAAGAAACGTCCCCATCCTTTATTTCACACTTAACGGAGGAAGCACGGGTGAAATGGTCTGAAGGAAGAGCCTCTGAGTTCTTACTTGCCGAGCGGGAAGTTTTACTTATGAAACCTGGGATTCCTCGTGCTGCCTAAGAGGAAATATCTCCTCGAATGACAAAAGGTTTGACATACAAACCTGATTCATAGGGGTAACATTCACTGATCTGCTCTTCTTGAGTTATTGGCTCCTCGTCATCTGGCAGGTAGCGTTTATCAATGGCCTCTTTAATCTGGTTGTTGGCTCCTTTGGGATCTAAGTCCATCGCCCATGAGAAATTCATTAGGGCCAAATGCGTTTGACCCAGTTTTTTATAAACCTACAAATAAAAGCAAAAAAAAAAAAGGTTGCATTCACATGAAGTTGCTACTTCAAGGTTTGGACAACAAACACAGCAAGCCCTGGTTAATTGGTATTTTATGAAAAGCAACAGAGGGTAGATATGGAGGATTTATTATACGAGTCCCAAGGGCAACAGCAAATATGTGCAGAAAGAGTGAGCGTTTCTATTTAAGACTCAAACAAATTAAATTAAATTCGCAGCTGACAGATTAAAAAAAAAAAAGGTAGATCTTCAGATATAAATTTACGCTTTGGAGCTCTGCAGCAGGGTGGTGTAAAAGCTGTTAGTGTACATGTTTGGTCTTGCACCCTCACCACTCTCCCAATTTTTGGAGTCGCTGTAGCCCCAAATCTACCCGGGGCTCAGGGAAAGTCCAAAGTCTCAGATTTCTGATGTCAGAGACCCGGAGAACAGCCTGGGGAAGCATCACCACGCGCACACGGTGATCTTACGCTCCTCCCCGCAGCTCTCGCACCGAGGACTAGCAAAGGCAGGACACGTGGTTCGGCAGATTTTTGACCTGACTCAGCACGGCCATTCCTACACCCCCGAGTGACATTTTAACTGTCACTGGCAGATGGAGAAAATTAACAGGACGTTAAGTGACACCGAGCTTCCCCTGTCAAACCGAACAGCAACATTCTCAAGGCATCACTGCACCGCAGGATCCAGCCCATATTTCACCTTCTCTGTCACCGTAACTTGCTCTGAAGCTCTCCTTATCACCAAGGACAGACGAGCAAGTAATTTATCTCTGTTAAGCATTTGAAGAGCGAAAGTACTCCAGTTCCTCAAGACAAGGCAAGTCTACAATCAGTTTAGAGGTGCAGCGACTCCTGGACAAATACCAGCCCACAAGTTTCAGCATAAACCCTTTTACTTCTCTCCAGTTTAAAAATAAAGAAATCTTGCTGATGAAGAGCTATCCAGGACTGTGCTAGAGGTAGGTTTGTTTTGTTGCTTCCAGATGAGCAGACACCCACAGAGGAAGAAAGGATTTATTTAAAGCCTGTCAGCAGAGAGCGCGGTGAGGAAGGAGGACTTCCATTACCAGCAAACTTTTCTCCGGCATTAAACATGACACGGAGGTTGGAATGTAAATTCAGCTGACAAACCAGAAATATCCCAGTGGATCAAGTCTTGATGGAGTTTCATCTTCAGGGGAAGACACACTCTGCGTGCATAACCACGGTGTCTCCTTTCAGTGAAACACCTTTACCAGGATCAGTGTCTTTTAAAAAATTAGTTACCTTGCACGTTGGCAGTGGTGAAATCAAAGCAGGCAGAGAACAACACTGGATTGGGTTATTTTTTTAATTTGTTTTAAACGAGCTGGAGGCTGCTGCAGTAATAACTGGCTTCCGCATTTAAAAGCTGTGAGCAGTCAGCCTTATTTAAAGCTTTGGGAATTTTTAGAATACGGCTCCAGAGGGAAGCAGCTCAGTGACAGGCACAAAGTTTTCTCATTAGGCATACACTCCTGCAACACCAGAAACCAAAGAACTTACAATCACAGTTAAATTTCACCTACCTTTCCTATTAAAAAGTAAACAAGAGACTCTTTGGGAACAATCTGTTTCAGTTCTTCAAGTTCTTGTAAAGCAGACTGAAAAGAAGAAAAAAGAAAGAGAGAGCTCAGCAAGTACAAGCTACAAGTCTGCAACGAGGTATGACACCACTAAACTGTGACTGAGAACTAAGGAGGGGAAAAGAGGAAAAAAAAAACCCTGGCATTTGCATAGAGTATATTCCATCAAGAACAGCAGCACAATCTCACGAGAAGCATCAAAATTTCCCTTCACATGAGTTTCTCATTTCAAGATTGTAGCACATTCTGGCCCCATTATCACAGAAAGAGCGACCTGACTGGGCTTTGGTCTCCTCCAACGTATCCAACAGCCAATTAAAGAGTTTTCCCTCCACACGTGCACACACATTTCTGAGCAAGGTTTCAGAAACCAGACTGCAGCTTGTCTTCCACAGCCAAAAAACCCAGGCCAGAGGACACCAGTCACTGGAAAGGCAGGCTGGGCTCTGAACAGGGAACAGGTCAGCAGGGGATCAGACCAGAACCGCTTAGCTTCTGATTTTTCACTCAATAACCCAGCGTTTGAAATAACTGCTTCTTCCTGCTGTTACGGGGCAGTTTGCTGAGCCTTTGTTAGCAGTTTAGTACGAACTCGCGATAATCCAGTCACGGCAGGGACACGTGCAGTGATTTCTCTCCTTTCTTTGTCCCCAGATTTTAACAATCAAAAACTTTAACGTAGTTCTTTTGGCAAAGGTGGCACTTGTCAAAGCCAACGCTTCATGTCAGCCTCTACGAACTCGGCCAATGCCCCCAACTCTTGCTGCAAGCCCTGAGGCTGCCCAGTGTTAATCTTCCAGGGTATCCCCACTCCTAGCTCCGGCACTTGAAAGATAACTTCGGGTTGGCCCCATGTACCGAATCTCACCTTGTATTTTTCATTTGCAAATAATACAGAAGCTCTATGGAATTTGCATAGCGGGTTCTTGGGGTCAATGTTAATAGCTTTGTTTAAAGTATCCAAAGCCTTCTCAGATTTTTTCAGTGCATGCTGGACCTATCACGAAAAAGAGAGAACAATTTTAAAAGGGAAAACCGCAGCTCATCTGCCAGAGACGGCCATTTACTTACAATCTGTTCCTTTAAAAATATCTGTCCAATTCTAGACCGAGTCTTAACAAGCTTTCTCACAGAAAGAAAGGTTCACCTCACCCCATCTCCACCTCAGAGCGCTCTCCCCACCCAACAGCTTACAGAAATCTTTTAACCTTTGGCCAGGAGCGAGCTCGACGCCCTTCTCCGTACCCAAGTGAGAAGCAGCCACCGCCCCTGCAGAATTTGACACGGCTTTGTCGCCACGCAGAAGGTAAAGGAACGCCAGCAGGGAACCAGCCACTGCACGTATTAAAACATCAACTGAGAGTATAACTTTATTACAGGCTAAAAGTACTTGAAAGCTAGAGAGGAGCTTCTTTTCCAACACATTAATCCAGTGGTTACTCATTCACGTGGCATCTAAAAGCTCCCAGTGGGTACTCTGAACTCGCTGGCTTTTTTTGCTAAAAACATTCAGAATGACTTTCCTAGGGCAGCCAAAGTACAGAAGCAGATTAAAACCCACGGACAGAATTAAGTGCAATCTACTTACTACTCCAATGTGGCACAGTAAGACCGAGCTCTGAGGATTGATATCAAGTGCTTTCTGGAAATGCATTTCTGCTAGACTGAATTTTTCCTGTTTGTAATAAATCATTCCTAACCCGTACCTGCAAGCAGAGAAACAATTCCGTTAAGGCTCTATTCTAATCGAACTAGTCTTCGGCAGGGAATACGACCTGGTGGAAATACTCTATGGACTTGCCAACCCCATCCAGGGTGGGGAAACACCTACAACTATCTTGTTTTTCTTGCTCACTTGGGTAGTTTGAAGGTTTCTCAGGACTAAATGACTTACAGTAGCAGGTCTCACTTTTACTACTTTACGTATTTTTTTTTCCCCCCACACAGAAAAAGCTGCAAGAAACCAACTGTATCCAAAGGTACAAAAAGGAGCAGATCTCTCAACTCCTCAACTGCAACTGAGAACAACCAAGCAGCCGCATGAGGAGCGGTACACAGAACAAAACTGCCTGGGTAATGCTGCCAAGATCATCTGGGGAAACCAGGAAAGCTCCCATTCTTTGCCTTCCTTGTGGAAGTAACTGTTCAACAAACAGATGAGGCCCAGATCTTCTGCTTCGCTCTCTTCCCAGTGAGCAGAGAGCGAAGGAAACGACAGCAGTGGCAGCATCCAGGTGTTTCTCCAAAAGGAGATCCGTGCCGCGTGCAACTGGAGGGGGACGAGGCAGAACTTACCAGGCATTGTAGTGTCGCGGGTTGACGCGGATTGCGTTTCTGAAACAAGCCAACGCCTTGTCTAGTTCTTCCGTCAACACAAACTCATGCCCCAGCAGGGTGTAGGCATAAGCGTAGTTTGGATCAACTTGAATGGCTCTCTGGAAGAACTTGATCGCGATGTCGTGCTCTCGTTGCAAGCTGAAACAGTTTCCCGCAGCGCACCACGCCTGGTGAAGAGAGCGTTGCAAAATCAGCACGCGCTTCACCACTCCAGAGCAACTAAGCTTGAGCTGAACAGATTTTTTTTTTTCATGTTGATTTACATAATATATTTAACTTCCTCCTGGATTAAATAATAACTTGCTGTTGGCTTATTGTTATTAACAGTCTCATTCCTGAGAGGTAAAGAGGCCTGAATGCACCATTCCGCTGGCCAAGCTGAGACACAGGGATGGAGAATCTAAGGACACCCAGCAAGTCTGTGCCAATTAAATGCTTTGATGGCTGATGACTACAGCTTCTGGAGCTGTTGAAAAGGCCAGAAATAAAACATCTCAGATGTTTAAGAAGAACGAAGGAGGAGACGGTACGTTCACTCTCACTCTTCAGCTCCTTCCAACTGAGAAATCTGGAACCCGGCAGAGCAGCGATTTTTGCAGTAAACTCCTCTTTTTCCCTCCGGCTCAGCAACCAGCACGGAGATCGCAAAGCGCCGCAGCCCAGGGTCCCGTGCTTCCCCAAACCATTACCATCACTGCCAAATCGTCTCAGTGTTCTCCACTCCTCGCCTTTTTTTTTTTTTAGACTGTGCATTTTCTCCTCTCCACACTATCTCACTGTAACTGCCAACCGCTTCAGCGGTTTTGATTTTTCCGCTATTAAACCCACTGACATGACAACACGAACAGGATTCTCTCCAACAACAAAATCCCACTATTATCTACAGTTCTCTCGGCTCTGTTAAGAACGTGTTTATAAAAATACATCCATCTATTACTTTTTCTGTGGCACTCGTCACAAGATGACTGGCTTTCTGCCTACCATGACTTTATAATATCTCTGCAGTATAATGGACTTGGGCGCAAGAACGTTCAACATCCCCTCTGAAAATAAATTCTAGAGAAAACATTTTTAGTACCGCTGAATTAACTACAGCAATTAAGGAATATCTTTCTCCTGTACTGTCTTTTATTTTGGCACGCCGGCAGCAATACAGGTGATTGACTGACCCCTGATCTTCCTGGATGAGGGGTGCCAATGCAAATTTAAATAAGCATTAACAGATGAAAGGTTCCAACCTGTTCCATGTAAGCCGATATTCTAAGAAGCCATTTCAGGCACCACCAGCTCCCCAGACATTCCTGTCACCTCCCTCTCCAGTTTTGCCACAGTTTCCACGTGAGAACACACGTGAATGGGATCAGAGCTCCGAGTCTTGTTTCGGAATCATTGATTTTACCACGTACAGTCGCCCTCTTCTCATTCCAGACCACGGCGTTTCATACCTCCGGGGAGTTTTTATCCATGTCCGTCAAATCCTTTGAAAGAACTGAAAGAGCAACGTCTTTCTGGAGATGCCACAGCGTAGTCGAATAGATCTCCATGCCTTCTACTCTGTAGTTCTCAATCCTCCTCACTTCGGAAAATATCCTCTCGGCCTAAGAACAGAAATTAAGACTTAAACCAAACACTCCACCCATCAAAGCGAAGGGCACAGGTCAAGGTCAGAAGCCTCGATCTCCAGACTGAGCATTTTCTTCGCTTTGTGAGTGTTCCACGAGTCCTACAAACGCTCCCATCGGCACTGCCGCTGGTGAAGACGGGGAGAGGCAAGGAGGAGACCCCAATGGTTGGATGCAAGAGGAAATAACATGACAAGAAGCGTAAAGTGTAACTCAGCCTCTTCAGGAAAGCTCAGTTCCTGGTGGTGCAGATTCAAGGTCTAAATCCGTTCCAGGTATAACTTTTACATTTATACAATTGCCTCAACTGCAAATTTCCCACAGCTTTCAAAGGAAATCTGCAGGTTTTGCACAAAGCTACAAAAAAACAAGTGAAAAAAAAGAGTAAGGACCAACCCACATGGTTCCTACCTGCATATATTCTGCGAGTTCGAAGTAAGCTCTCCCGATTTGGCACAGCACCCAGCCCGTGTTGTAGTGGTGGGATGGTAAATGGCTTAAAATATTGATCGCTTCTTTGCAGTTGTACGAACACAAGGCTAAATAACCTTTCCCCATGTCACGGAGAAGGCTCATCAAACCTTCTAGGAGAAAAATACAATAAATGAAAGTGGAAAGGAAAAAAAAAAAACAAACCAGAAACCAGCTGAGACTTATTTACTTGAAATTGCTAATCCTGTAAGCTCTTCACTGTGGCAGGCACTGCTCCCGAATTTACTTAAGAAAACCTTTCAGGAGTTCTCAACCACATGTTGGCACGCTCTTAGCTGAGTCATAATATTCTAAAACATCAACTTTTGTAATGGGAGTCAGATAGTAAGGACAGCTTAAGCCAACAACAGAACACTCAGGAACAGAGAAACTCTCAGGTTTGGGGCAACCGGAATTTTGCATTTGCAGCAGCAACTCAAACATTTTGTTAGGTCCGAACAGTTTCCACGTCTGGTATCCATGGATACATCTTCCCGCTGCCTGGAAACATTACTGAGCCAAAAGAGAGGAATTCAGCAGTTTGTGTAGGATTTTTGGACAATCTGAATAAAGATTTGCTTTTAAACAAGGGGGAAATATGAAAAGGGAGAAGAGGCTACATGAACCCAGCGTTAAGGGAAGATGACCAGGTTACTCCCAGCTCCTTTCCATCAGCTTCCAAGGATTTTGCCTGAAAATACTTTAATCATGAATAAGGACTGAAGCCTGCAAGATATATCTGCTTACACGTAGCCACTTCCTGCTACTTCTTCACATGTTCAAAGTTAACTAGAAGATACCGATTTCAACGTCTTTAATTACACAGAGGCAATAGCTGCAGGCTGAGGCAAAGAATGAACACTGGAGCAAAACTTTTTTCATTCAGCCTTAAAATATGAACACATGAAGGTTTACTGTAGTCCAACAGCATTCAAACAGACCTGCTGCTGCCTTCTGTAGCGTAAAAGCCTGGATCTGTGGCGCGACAGTGGAAATTTTCCCTTCTGAAATGATGGAAGAGTCCAGTTTGGAAATTACCAAACTGTCATTTAAGTTTGGTTGAGTTATTCCTCCCTTATTTGTTTTACTTTTTGTTTTTCTGTTTGGAATCTTGGGTGGAAACTTCATTTTCAACTTTTTGCTATTTTCCTGCAAGTAAGAAGAGCGAGAGTTACACATACAAATGCCTTTTCGATTCAGGTATCTAAACACGGAAACGAATCGTGTAAAATTAGATTTCTGCCTCTGTGCCCCCTTAACCATGCCCCGTTGTCCTGAATTTTAGACTTCAGCACACAGACACTCAGTGACTTCGTGGGAGGAGTTAATTTTTGAATTGTGAACACTCGCATCACCCAACTACAGCCCCTGAGGATTTTGTTCCCAAAACGTGGTGTCCCACAAGCCTGCAAACCACACGGGTTTGTTACCTTCGTCGTCGAGCTGTCGCTCGTGAACAGGCGAGAGCTTCTTCGAGGCAGCGCGTTTGGTGGAGCAGCAATTGTTGGGCTCAATACCTGAGGTGTTGTACTGAAAACAAGCACATTCAAAACTCAAATACTTCCATTTTTAATAAAACCACCTTTTATATTTAAAAAAAAACTATAACTTTTTTTTTTTTAAACAAATGCACAGATAATCTCATTTCAGGGGATGAAAAAACCCAAAAATCTACCTGTCACACATCAAGAACACGAGCTGAATTCCCAGGTATTTTTTCATTTATTGATGAAATGATCTAACTGTAAAGAAGATTTAAACTGAACAGGCCAACCTCTATGCACAGGTTTTCTACTTCTCCGTGGAAGGTATTTCAGCTAACAAAAAAGATACACTTTGTCCTCGCCCAGAGAGGAATTCTGCAGGAACACCCATGCAAGTTGGACAACCAAAGTGCCAAATTCCTTCAGAAAAGGAGATGCAAAAGGTAATATCAAGATTTTGTTGGGGTTTTATTCCCCCTACCTTGTCTGTGGGCCAGAGCTCTGTGTTTGTGCAACAAGAATTGGAGTGACTTCCCGGCTATTTCCGCTCTGCGAGAAGACAGACTTTGTTCCAGCTTGGCTCATCCTGCTGACGCTCTGCATAACACAAAGTTTCTACAGGTTTGTTATTATGTCACTAAGAAGTCTCAATCTCTGCTATAGCAGACCAAACCCACTCTGCCTATAGAATATTGCACAAAAGAGGATAAATACAGATTATTTCAACTAAGGGTGAGGGCCCCTCTCCAAGGAGGGCCCCTCGAAAACATTTCTACCTGGTAAAAACCAATAAATCCGAATTTACCAACTTCCCGCGTGTGATTCGAAAGATATGAAATCTCCATCTAGTGGCAAGAAACTATAGGCTAAGGTGTCTGCGCAAGAATAGAGGATGTTATACTGAAAGTTCCTTCTCCACAGGAAGCTGTACAAAAAAAATAAGCACAACCCAACCAGAGAAAGAACAAGATTTTTGAATTACCCCATTCCCATCGGCTCGGGACGCCATTCACCGTTAAAGCCTCACCGAGGCGAGCGCCGCACGCGTGAGCCCGCGGCTCCCTGGTTCCAGTGTACCTGCTCAGAGCACGTGTCAGCATCTCACCGATTGAAGCCTCGCTTCAGAGCGACAGCGTGCGCTTTGCTGCCTGCCCTGGCACAGCCCAGGGTTGGGAACTCGGAGCTGTGGGAACTCGCCTGTGAATCAGAGACCTAAGGAACGAGTCGAGAGCACAATTCCTCGTCTGACGCGGAGCCTTCCCACCAACATCCTGAACAGCTCCTTCCCTCCCTGCCTTTTAAAGGAAAACTCAAAGCCCAGCTTTCTGCCCACTCCAGGGACACCGACGTTCCGCTCGGCGACAGCAGTTTGGAAGACGCGTCCTTCAAGGCGCTGGAAAGCAGCAAAGGGGATCGATAACGGCACAAGTGACGCCGGTTTATGCGTTACCCAACTCGTAACGTTCTGTCCTTCCCTCCTCAGGTTCTTTGTTATCAGGGGGCAGTTTAGGCGGCCAGCAAGCGCTTGCCCACTCAGATAAGAAGCCTTTGGATTCATCCTCAGGTTTCGCTCACTTACGTAAGCGTTTCCTAGGAAACTGCCTCCGTCAAGTCACGCACGTTCTAGCCACAGCGCCGCTAAACCTTCCCTAACTCGGTAACTCCAAGAGCAGAAGCGAAACTGGCCAAGTCATTATTTGCACTGGACAAAGCGCAGCACAAATTTAAGCTGTTGATTAAAATATATTAAATATTTGCGTTTAGGCAGCAGCACAGATGCATCTGGGAGGAAAGCACGTGCACGGAATCGGGCAAGTTACGCCTTGGTGTCGGCGTGCCACACCTAGCAAAGCTACAAAAAAAAAAGCAGCAAATACGACTTGGTTCCTCAAAGCTTTTCATCTGCTGTGCAGAACAAACGCGAGATTAAACGCAGACGAGCGCTACGCTGAAGAGCTGCTCTCGGCTAACTAGTTCTCTTTTTTTGCCTCCTGAAAATTCAAATTCCTACATACGCACAACTCACCGCAAGGCAGTGTTTGCAGCTGGACCATGGAAAATTGGTTGGTCCCGAGCAACTACAGGAAGGGAACGGATCAGCCACGCGAAGCACACTTGTAGCAGGCTGCTTTAGCACAGTCCAGCTCCAGGAGAACAAAGGAAAAATAAAAGCAGGACTGAGAGAACCGGTAGGAAGTGCTGCAATAACGAGATGTCTCGGGACAGGACACCGTAACGACTCGGGCCACGCAGTTCCAAAATTCCCAGTCACAGGCTTCAGAACATCATCCAAGGGAGGGGAAAAAAAAAAAGTTATCTGCTACTGACTTCTATTCTTTTAAGAACTGGGCCAATAAAGACAACAAATGTTTTTAACAGCTCCCAATCTTCTCCTGCAGCACGGCCCAGCGAGGCGAGCACCAGCTGATCTGTCCAAAACGAACGTGGAAATCCTGTTTCTGCTTTTGAGGAATTCAACGTTATTACTTGTGCTGAGTTTTTACTTTAAAGGGTTGGCCACCTACAAAACACGAGCATCCCTCGTGCAGCTTCTAGGTTTACTAAAAATACAGGGAAAAAATCCTCTTTTTTTGTTTTCAGAAAGGAACAAATAGTTCTTCAACTGTCACCAACATTCCACCTCTGATTTATCACTATGGTAACTACGGCAGTTTCTTAAGGAGTAAAAAAGACAATTTTTAGTTTCCTCTACACGAGACTTCGCCAAATGGAACAGCACCATTCCCCCCAGTCAGCCCTCCACAGACCACCAGCAGCAGTCTGTAAACCAGAATTCAAGAGCTGCCTGCAAAATAGCAGCAGCGCCAAATAATCCCAGAAGCCTCAGAGGAGCTGAAAATAATTTTTAAGAAATAATAATAAAAATCAAGTGAAAACTCCCAGTTTGGACTGTCTTCAGGCTCCACCTTGCACAGTGAAAAGTTATGAATCCTTTGCTGTTTAGGATCATCAGTGTTTGTACTTTCTTCTCCGCTGGTTTAATTAAAAATAAAAGAGCGTTCCTTCTAACGACAGAAGCTGAGAAAACTAAAGTCAGTTTTGCCAACCCAAGGAAGTTACACAATCAGCTGAAAACACTTACAACGCAGACATCTTTACTTGCGATACAGCGTATTTTTTTCTTGCTTCCTCATTTGCTTGGCCAAAAAAAATGAATTTCAAAATAAATAAAAAACACACCAAACCATTGAGACTTTAGAAACGGTTGCTTCAGTGTAACACACTATTGCACAATGAATTTGATTTTAATTAGCACTTCCAAAAGGCCTAAGAAGTTTTGTCAGGGAAATATGTGACCAGTTGCAGTCAAATCAAAAATAAACACTTCCCTGCACCCCCAGCCTCACTAATAAACTGGTAAACAACATTTTATCTTGTTATATTAAACAATTGTTAGTAAGACCGAAGGCGGTTTGAGGTGTGTTTTTTTGTCAAACTATAAATCCATTTAATTCCCACTTAATTAACCCAAACCGTTTCCACAACTAAAGGAGGGCGCAACCAGTTCCACCCTCAAAGAAGTTATTTTTCAAAGCAAAGTTTGCCAACAGAGGGGTCTCCCCATCACCAGACAACGCAGCCCACACGCAACGTGGGGTTTTCTATCTCCTTCAAAGCGCACTGGATGGGCAAAGCCCTAGAACGGCGATCGCGTCGCAGAACGCAAGGTACCTTCTTGGAAGGTGCTCCCGTGGATGGCACATCGATTACAGCCGAAGTGTTGGTGTAGTTCTGTAAATAGGATCCATCTCCAGGGCTTGGGGTTTCTAGTGGCAAAATTCCAAAGCTGAGAACAAGGTAGAGACTGTTAGAGCATGGGAGCAGGTCCGATTCTGTGGCTAAAATTGAGACCCAGATGATCAACTTAAATGAGGAAATAGTTCCGAGACCATGTTAGCCCTCTAGTATCTTACTACCCTCATCTATAAAAGACACTTTAATAGAAAATATGCTTATTCCTGAAATCAAAAGACACAGAACTTCCTCTGCCCATCTGCTAATAACTAACAGACACACACCACCCAAGTATTAACGGTTTGCGACGTAACTCTGTTTAAATAAAGGGGCATATGGGACAGAGCACACCTTTACAGGGTCTTTAGGAGCCAGCTCTTCTTCAAGGAATGCTCTCAAAAGCTGTTTTCAGCACACAAACACACTCCTTTAAAGACTTTTTCCAGCGTGAACACCGCAGTAAAGAATACACCAAGAATCAAGGGTTCCTCTCTTCAAACCAGAAAAACCAACTGGTTGTTTAAAAACCAGAAGAGGTGAACACCAGAGCCAAGAGAAGTTATTTAGCTTTTGTTTCTGCAGCATTATTTCGAACACTCGATCATCAGAGCACGCTGTGCAGCACCACACAGCTCTCCTGTTCCCAGGCACAACGACGATCACAGCTGCAGATGGAAATTGTCAACGTCAAGGATTTACCTTGGGGTTAGGGGGCTCAAAGCCGCGGGTCCCCCCAGTAAACTCCGCCCGGTTTTTGGTTTATTTTGAGCCTGCTTCGACAATATGGCAGTTCCCGACCCGAGAGGGACAGCATCTGGTGAAATCACAGCCGAGTCGATGTAAGACATCGAAGAATCCGTGTTCAAGGAGGAATATTTTGAATTGGAGGATTCCAGGTTGATTCTGTTCAACTCCTGAAAAAGAGGAGGCGGTTGTTAGATACTCACAGCATCGTTCCTAACGAGCATTTTCCAGTTAAGCTGGGAAGACAGCTTTAAAAAATCACGATTTTAGCAAAACTCACAATCGTGTCTTGAGGCGTTTCCATGAGGACGGTCTCGGGCTGTCTGTGGGATATGTTGTGGTTAGACACCAACGTTGTGCAAGTGTTGGGCAGACAGCTGCTGAAGTTCTGTAAAGACGTTAATTTAAACGTTTGGTCAGGGTCTGGCTTTTCACCTGTAAGATCGGGAAGAGATTTAAAGGGAGTTATTCCAGAGGCTATACGCCAACTATTCAGTCTGAAAATACAGGCTAAGGATACAGGCTGAGGATACAGGCTAAAGTATTTTAGCAAGAGCGTGTTCCTATTTCATTGCTATATATGCTAAATCAGAAGTGTTCTTCCACTACAAAGCCCTGGACAAACAGTTTTATTAATAGATTTGCTTTAAGTTATTCTCAGAAGTGTAGTTTCTAAAGGTTTATTAACTGTAGGCTGGAAAACACACGGTATTGTTAAATCCAAACACGTGTAAGTAGTGAAAATTGAATAAAACAAAACACTGGCAAAGCATTTTAAATGCCTTATTGCTCAAAAAGCCACTCCCAAAGAATTCTGCCAGCATTTTCCTTACTAGTTCTGGACAGCGAGAGAAATAAACCTTCCTGCACGGCGACAGCGACTCGGAAAGCTCGACATAACTTGAAAGGTGGAAAACATCATCTCTAATAAATCAGTTCCGCAGACTTACCTATTTCACATAGCGATTCGAAAGGGGACCAGAGGAAAGGATTTAAACTAAGGCTCTTTTGGTAACATTCTGATCCTTTGGCAAGCCGGTCTGTCTTGCTGCAAAAAAAAAAAAAAAAAAAAGCCACACTTTGTAGGGAAACTTAAGAAAAACACTTTTGTTCAACACAGCTTTCCAGAAGAGCAGTTGAAAACCAACATGTGGCAAGTCAAGGCGACGCTCCTCATTTCTCAAGCCACAGAGCAACACTGATTTCTTTTGAAGTTATCTGACATATTTAGACACAGATGAAAGTTCGGCACAGTCCTCAAAAGTTACGTAAGCACTAGTATGGCTCGAGAAATTTCATTTTAGAAAGATGCTGTTCTTTGCAGTAGCTTTTTTTTTGGCACAGCAACCCTGCTGTCAGCCTTCCAGCCAATTTAAGAATCTACAGATAGTATTTTTGCAGACAAATTAAGGGTTAAACAGAACACCTAAGTATCTGGCTACAAAGACAGCTGCTTCTGAAATAAATTTTTTTCGAGAACGGGTACACTAGGGAAGAATGCAAGAACCTCACTGCTCCTATTCAACCTGTTCACACCTACTGAAGCTTCTCTTATATCTAGGCAAAAGCAAACCAGTTACATTTGTAAAGCTGTTTCTGACTGGCAGTCCTCAAAACTTGCACTTGCAGGTTGTAGCTACACATCTGTTAAACAGACACAGACAAATCCAAATGGCAACACTGAGACAGGCCTTGAGTGTCTCTCGGGGAAGAACACAGGACAAACCTGCAGGTGTAAGAAAAAGACTCTTGGATCGCATGCTTAACTAGCTGGAAAAGAGGAATTTGTGTTTTCAGTCAGAAGCACTGACCCTAGCCGTGACTGAAAATATATTTGACTAAAGCTGAGCTAGGTCAAATAAAAAGAAAAACCAAAACACAAAACCACGAGCTTTATCAGACAAAATAAAGCGACATTACCAGTAGACGTGTCCCAGTAAGGAGAGCGTAAAGCATGCAGAGTCCCCAAACTCCATCACAATGTCATCATGGCTTTTCTGCTTATTCAACACTCCGCCAGATAAGATCTGCTCTCCTTCTGCAAGCCTTTGTAAAAAACAAGAGGTTGAAAGGGGTTACAAGGCTCACAGTATTGGCAGTCCAGTGTTTTCACCCTGCTGCAAAGAAAAACAGAAATCCGCTGTCAGTGCTCCCAGGTTTCAAACCACACGCAAACTAGTTCCCGCAAATTAATCTGAAATAAGGGATGGATCCCTCCAGGAACACGGAGGTACGCAGCGCTCGGAAGCCGAACTCCTCTACTGGCAGGGAAGAAAAACAAAACAAACTCCAAATCCCACCGCAGAGCAAAACCAGAGCCACGTAATACAACATGGCTTTTCCAGAAGGGACTAATCTTCAGTAGAACATCAAACAGAGGACAAGAAATTCTTTTAGGCACTCATTTTTGAAGGTATTTTAGCCGGTAACAAGCCAAGCCAACGCTTAGTCTGGCTTTATTTCTAAGAAATACAACCTGTAAGGCTCCACGTGCACTTAGTTAAGATCCAAAACTGGGATACGGCACCAACTTTGGATTTTAACACCTTGTTCTCTGGGAAGAGGAGCTCAAAAGGAGAACAGAGGCTCAGTTTGCATCTACTACCCCCGCAGCGAGCGGCGCTGCTCGCGGGACACTCGTCACCAGGCTTGGAAATGGTTTTATGCAGCTCCTGGGGATGGGAGGCATCCTCCAGCACTCGAGACCGACGCTCGCACAAACAAAACGCCTCTTCCCACCTCCACTTGAAATTGTACTTGTAGGCAGATGCTTTGATCCAAATAGATCATCCCCGCAAGAAAATAAGGTACCTCTGTATAAATGAGCTCAGGTAACTGCAACAGCAACAACGGTTCGATGTCGCAAAGTCTGAAGGATGAGTTTAAGAAATCCCAGCTATCTAACCAAAACCAGCTTGGAAGTCGATGTACCTACGCACGCACCAGACTTGGTGGAATCCTAGAATGGCCTGGGCTGAAAGGGACCTTAGAGATCATTTTAATCCAACCTCCCTGTTGTGGGCAGGGACGCCACCTCTCAACTAGGTCAGGCAACACGTGAGAACCGAACGGGAATCGAACCCACGACCTTTGGTGTTTCAAGCACCACGCTCAGAAGCAAGGGAGGGAACAACCAGCTGCAAATTTATTCCACTGGGATGTTTTCAAGTAGAGCATTAACTTGATTTCTCTTTCAACAAAAGACGCAAAGAAGCCTGCAGCCTAAGAGCCACAGAAGTCTTAAAAGAGCGTCAGAAGAAACGCAACAAACCCAGATGTCCTCGCTACTCTACAGATGTCGAAGGACTCGCCTACTAACGTGAGGCTCAGAGGCTAAGGAGCTTCCCCTGCTGCCCCTGCAGAGACCTGCATTTTGGGTGCTTGTGATGAGCAGGGTCAGAAATCCTGCAAAATAAGGCAATCCAGCGAAATCTTGCAAAATAATCACATGATGCTGTGGGAAAACTCCAAACATCACATTACCTTTTCTTAGAAAAAAAAATAAAATAAAAAATGTTTTTAAAAAATCACTTTTCTTTTGGTCATTGAAACAGGGTCACTGAAGAGAAAGCCACAAGAACCAACCCAAAAAAGGCCCAATGTGTACCCAGGAGCTGTTTTGTAGAGACGTTTAAGCTTCTGTAAAGAACCCCCACGCTATTTAGTTTTTTAAATAAAAGTTTTTGCCTTTCTTGGTGTCTCATCCCCTTCACTGTGCAACCCAGCCAGACATGGTTTCTCTGATTATTTCCTACGTTTGAGCTGAAAGGTACACAGGAGTGAAATACCCTCGTGAACAAATTCTCAGGGCACTGGGGATTGTAGCCCATGCAATTTCACCCTATATTCTTGCCGTCAGACTCCAGAAAACCAGCAAGATTAACCTTGACAAGGATGTAACAGTGTCAAGGTTAATTTTGGTGCTGACTACAGCATTGTTGGATGGGGGGATTCAAGGTGGTTTTAGGTTTTTTTTAAAAATAAAGATTTCCATCTGCATCTTTTCCCCTCACCCACCCATTAGCAGTAACCGGGTACGAGGAGTAAGGTTTGAGGGAAGTGGCAAATCCATTAAATTCAGCCCAAAACCACTTAATGCAATAAGCAAAGGTATCAGAGAAACACAAAATCAGAAGAAACACTTCCCAGAGCGGTCTTCTGGAGTCAGTAATCAATGTTTTCTGCCCCTACACAGCTTGACAACTCCTCTCAGAGTTATTCAATACCTTTCAGAGGTTTCTGCAATATGGGCTAATGTTCGTTAGGTCCATTATCTGAAAGCAAAACGAATTGAACTTATAATAATCTTTAGAGCTGAAGGCCCAACGAATCACTAGCTTAAGCGATACGACAGCTTCCAGAGAAATCCCAACATAAAAAATAAAAATCAAAAAGCAATTGTAACCCCAGACCGCAAAGGATTTACTTACTTGCTGAGGTCAACACAACATTTTGCAAGCAGGTATTTGCACTGGGGGGTAGTACAGCTGTGTCCCTTTAGCAGCCTGTACGCTTTATAGGCCTTTCCTGAGCGGTAGTAACACGTCGCCAGTAAAAACAGCGCTTCTTCCGAATGCACTGAAAAATAAGATTTAAAGAAAGAAATCGTCAATCGGTCGCTTCCCATTTTGACACAAGGAATTTGGGGACGGGGAGGAAAAGCAAGTTAGAAACAAAACAGAAGAAAACAAACATTGGTGCTGGAGAAATTAGCTACTGAATGAAGCACATTTCTGTAGCTGTCGGCATGTAACAAGCTTCCACGTGACATTTTCTGGTAGGGTTACACCAACTCTTAACGTTCACTGTTGTAAGAGAACTTCCATCCTTCTGACTACCCAACCTAAATAAGTGATCAGCCAGCTTGTTGCTAAAATACCAGCGAGCCAAGCCAAGCAGTCGCTCCCAGTACAACGGAGCTACTTTACCAACTCGTTGGCCGCACCAGGACTTGGCTCAGAGTATTATCACACCTGCTAGGAAGGCAGTTTAAGCGGTGCCCGGTGGCTGGCACAAGAAATTCCAGAAGGGAGAATTATTTCAGCCTAAAGAGCCTCATGAACAGTTCGAATCCCAATTTCAAATGGTTTGTAATTTCCCTTCCGTTACGCTTCTAAGGCAATTGATGCTGTATCTTCACAGGACAGTGGAGCAGATTTTCTAATTTTAATGACTATTAAAGTTGGTTAATCACCAGTCACCTCTACCTCAACGTTAAGTCCTGTCTTTTTTGCTCCCTACACCCATTATTTCCCCGGGAACATGGTTTAACATCACCCTTCAGATGTTTTAGTTGGTTTATGTCAGGAAGCAGCAATAGGGACAAGCTCTCCTACAAATCTTCTTCCCAGAGTCCTCCCAATCTCCTACATTCTGAAGGAAGCAGTTAAACTTGAGAAGAAAATCATCCCAATCTAACCTGAGAACAAGAGTAATCGAGGCAGAAACATTTCTGTGGCAGAAATTAGAAGGAGTTAGGTTTGAAGTCTACCTCAACACTTGCTCCATTGCAGAGATGAATTACGTACCGCACGGAAAACGCTCTGTTCGAGGAGCCTGCCTTGGCACCTCGGTTTAAGAACGAGGTCGGACCTGCCGACTTCACTTGTGATAAAAGCACAGAGCTGACCCCCGAAGTAACTCTGAAACCTTACCATAAAACCATCAGCTGAAACTTTAAGTGCCAGGGAAAGCACTTTGTGAGGCAACAGTGAGCAGCACCGTGGCGGTAACTCGAGCGTGAAGCTACGACCGCCTGAAATACCTGTAGGACTTCATTTTAACAACTCCGTTGTCTGGGTTTTAAGCAAAAAGAGGCAGCTACCCAGACACACTCACAGACTCTGCACAGCCGTGGCATCTTACCCTGTTCTTTGTACTTCCCAAAACATTACGCAAAGAATCACAGAAAGGCTGTTCTGCAAAGGCAAGCACATTAAATCCCCAAAGAGTTAAGAAACCTGCGTTATTTTACACTTCTCAGAACACACCACCGTGCAAAGGAAACTCAGCATTAGAAGAAACAATTCTGATGTTTGTTCATCTACCTACATGCAACTTTTCAGAAAAATCAGTATGAGCGTTAGACAAAAAGCTCTTCGAGCAACCTGCTGAAATCCTTTCCTACACTGAAAATTGACTATTTTAAGTTTGTGCCCTCGCTCCGACAACGACAAAGGAAACTGAAGACCCAAAGAGAGGACATTTTATTAGCCCTATCCAAAAACCACCAGAAGATCTTTTTGAAAATCCAAGTTAAATCAATTCTTTTATCCCCTAATTTAAAACACTCTCAGAGTTCTGGGAAACTACCAAGCCACAGATGTTCCTGCAAGGACAGTAACTGCAGGTGGACTTAGAAGTTCTTTTCAGGGGAAAAAAAAAAATAATCACTGCTCCCAATACGGAGCCACCGTATTCAAGTCCAGCAGCTCCTACTCCGCAGCGCAATGACTTATTTTAAGCAGAAGCCGGATGTTTTGTTCGCAGTTAATTGCCTGAACCAAGCGACAGCGTGCACGCTGTTCTCTCCCAGCACTGCTGGTCACTGAAAAAAGCTGTTTGAAGTACCCTCGCAGAGTATTATTCTGCAAAGAGTGTCCGTACCGAGTCATTTTTCTCTTGGCTGCTGAAAGAAAAAGCAGATTCTCTTCGTTTCTGCATCCTTGGTGGTTACCTTCCACCTACCACTTCCCTACACCTCACGCTGCGCTGGGCTCAGAGGAGACTGTCATCCCTAAAACACTGTTTCTTCTACACACACCTAGATTATAAGGTCCTGTAATATTCTACACAACACTTTGTATTCAAGCACAAGATGGAAGACCTCAGATTTCATGGGTAACCTTGACACGAGGGGAAAAAAATAAAAATAAAGATTTATTTCTCAAAACTGCGCTTTGTGCTTCTGTTGTCAAGAAGCGCGTTGTGGGTGTGCTGGGCAGAACACTGAAAGCAAAACGTTTCATTACAAAACACAGAGCATGAAACAGGCAATACAGTTTAATTCACATTATAAGCTCAAGTCTTTTAGCAGGAGAAAATACAGTACATTTATACTCTAGCTTAAGGGCTCGTGGTTTTTTTCATGTTAACGATGAGGGGATAATACCTTTCAAAAAAGAAGCTGAACATGAGTATTGAGGAGAAAGAAGTAGAGAAGAACAGAAACTTTATCTGAGATCATGGAGGAACGGTTAAAGAAGGGGGACTAGAATGCAAGAAAAAAAAAAAAAATTGTGGTCTCTCTAGGAGTCAGGAAAGGCAGAGGTTTGTTTTACTGCTGCCAGCTCAGCATCCAGGACATCCTAGATCCGAGAGTATCCCAAATAACACTGAGCAAAAAGTGAATTGCAGGTACCTATTCCAGGTGTTCAGATTCTGTCTCGGTTTCACTGTGCTGCTCTCTCCTCACCACAAAGTTCCCTCTCAGCTCACGCACCGACTAACGGATCTGAGCGGCGTTACGAGCACAGACAGCTTTCAGGATGGAGACAATCTGTAGAACTTGTGTATCGCACCTACCTCCAAGTGCCCTTGAAAGGGATGCAACGCTTAAGGTTACTGAGAAAGCCCCTCTCTCCCACTTGCTACTATACTGTAAATGTTGTACTTAAGCACAAAACTCTGAATTTCATTTTCCAAGAGGCTTTTTTACTATAAAATAACATCGCTGCTGTTACATGATTTGATTTTCCAGTCTAATTGCAAGGCATTCTTCCCTTTTCCCCAAGCAGAAAGCTAAACTTCATTATCACAACAGGAGCAAAACGAAGCAGGACCAGAGGCTCAAAAATCCTAAATCAAAAATGAAAATTTGTATTTGTAAAGTACATACCTTCTGCATATAATCTTTCTGCAAGGAACACCGCGTCGCGGTACGCATAGTGGTTAAGTGCTTGCCATATAGCAGCCTGCAAGACAAGAAAATAATCTGAATTTAGATTGCTTGAAAAACACAAAACTCATTAACTCCTACTGTCGAGAAGTTCAATTTTGTTCTACCGGAGTCATGAGAAGAATAAACACGGAGGCCAAGTTTTACCTGTTACAACTCCGAGTAAGGAGACTTAAAGCAAGCAAAGAGAACGCACAACATGCTGGCTTAGGGCTCGAGTGCTGAGAGCCTTGCTCACTCACTCTTTGCCACACAACCACCCATAAACCCCGGGCAACGCGCCCCGAAATACCAGCGAGTGCTTCCACTCATCACTGAGCTTTAGCCCGGTGCGTAACTTGCACAAATTATGGCAAACTACCACCCAAGAGCAACACGGTAGGTAAAGGAAGAAATAGAATTGCCCCCCACCTTGCTACCAGAGTACTCCAGCTCGCTCATCGCTGTGCCCACGTCGGGGCAGGGGAGGTGGCAGAAAGCTGGGGTGCCCAGCCCGTTTTAAAGGTGTTGGGCACAAACTTATTGAAACCGCCTCCTCGAGACACTCAAACCCAAAAGCCCTAGAGATCCCGCCAGCGTCCGAGGCTGCCCGCGTCAGACAGCTGTTGGTTAAGCATGTCGGGCAGACAGCATTTCCCTTGAAGGGCTCTCAGCGGTCCCTTAACAACCAAGACTAAGGCGAGCCACCGCTTTTCGTCACGGTGTTTTGCTTGAGTTCGCTCATCAGCCACCTCTTTGCTGTCACTAATTACGATTGTGAGGTATCGCTCAAGAATGGAAGCGATGCAAACGAGACCAACCAATTGATACGTACAGACATAGATGAAGGCAACCTAGTTCTGAGTTTTGCTTATATACCCATACTTGGCAAAAACCAGCTACCTTTCTGCTTTTTTCTTTTCATTAAGACCAAGAGTTTGGGACTGTCAATATTTGCTCAGGCCCAAGAGAAGGCGCCGCTCCAGCAAAACGCAAACCAAAGGCACACACAAGTGTACAAACCGTGGACACAAAGCAGCTGTCATCATCGAGGTTGGATTAAATGATCTCTAAGGTCCCTTCCAGCCCAGGCCCTTCTATGATTCTATCATTACTTGTGCTGCCGTAGCCATGAGCTGAATCACCAGCGAGAGCCGTCCAGCCCAAGAACAGGGCTGGGGTCCGCAGGTTTCACAACGCTACTCAACCAATTTTCTTCCGATCAGATTAAAAACCCTTTCATCATCTGTAAACCAGGGAATAAATCCTTTTCAGATCTGTTCAGCCTTTCCTTCCCACCCAAGACAAGCAGGGGGGTGCACGCTTATCAGGGCTTGCGTTCCGAGGTCAGCGGGGCTGGTATCGGGACGGCAGCCGCGCTCAAGAGCCAAAGCTGTTGCCCATTAGCAGCAAACTGCCATTTTTGCAGTAGTTGTGTATTTCTGATCCAAATAACTCGAGGCGCCGCGGTCCAGTATCTCTCCAATACTCATCAGCAATCAAAGACAAACAGAATTAGCTTTCGATCCCTGTCAGGCACTCCAAAACTAAAAGAAATCTTGCAGAGCTAAAGGAATAGTGCCCTGTGATGCTATTCCCAGGAGGGAAGGCAAGTGCCAATTTAATCTAAAAAAAAAATAAAAATACAAAAGAGAATTAATTCAAACGTCACGGAGTTACACGTACCATATGTTACTTCTTCCAACACAAACTTGATAAACTCAGGGTGTGAAAAATGTGCGAGTTCTCTTCACGGGAAGCCTACACAGTCCTCATGAACAGTACACACCACAGTTTCCAATTACTATATAGAATATTATACACAAAATCTCTACGGAGATCCTCTTTTCTTCTGTCGGTAGGTCCCAATAATGTACTTGGAAAGTCAAGGGGTACTTTTAAGCTTGTGTGAAAGTATTTAAAAATTCCTTCTCTTAGTCTGATTGTTAGAACACAAACGCCTCGTTAGTTCTCTCTGGCTGTATTCCACACTTCAGATAACTCCGGCCACAGAGCGTGACCGAAGTGATCACTCCCTTTTACCTTGAAAAGCTCCAAGGTTAAACATTGTTCTGTGCATCGCAGACAGCACCGTACAAAAAAAAATCACAAAGACAGAAGGAGGGTGTTAAAATCTTTCAGACTATACCCAAGCTGGAGCAGCCTAAGGTCTCCTTTTCCTCTCAAACGCAGCTCTTCCCTCACCAAGTCACGAGTAACATTTAGATGAATCCATCTAGGTTGTGTCGTCTTCAGGTTTAAAAATACTGCCTGCACCGGGATGTAACTCAGCGTGCTTACAAAACAAAGGTACGGGGGTGGCAGTGGTGAAATCCATGTCATTTGACTTCTCAAACAGGAGCAAGCTGCCAGAAACAATCTTGCTACGAGGGACACAAGTGATTTCTGGCTGTACCACAGCCACCCAGGAGAATTTACACTACACACCGGCTCAAACAACAACCGCTGCGGAGCAGAGTCCCAGCAAAAGCAAGAAGCCAGCTGGTGGTATCCCTGTTAGGTAATAATTGTCACTTTGCAGCCCAAAAGGTACGTGTCAGACTCATGTGTCCAACAGACAAATGCTGAAGTTTGGATCCTGGCACACGCCCTCCTAAAAAAGCAGGAAGAAAAGGCAGCACGGAATCAGCCATACCCGTCCATGCAGTAACAACTGGCCATGAGAACAGATGTCTGAACTATGCCGGGTTCCCAACCAAATAAAAAGATTTCTCGTGCACCTTTCAGGAAGCAGATTTTGGAGAGGAACATTGATCTCTTCGTAGAGTAATTCAGTTTGTTCTAGCAGAACTTCAACGCATCCACACAGCGTTAGCAGCACACAACTACTGCTAAACCACACCACAAGAGCTGTCCGAAGCAAAAAAAAAAAAAATCCCCAAAACACAAACACACAACACTTTGGGGGCATTTATCCAGCGAAAACTACTTAATCCCAAAAAGACTTCAGAGCAGGGCAGCACAGTACAACCACAGACACAACCCAAACGCCGTCTCAGCTTCCTCCCTATGGTGGTTCTTAAATTTGAGATGGAACCTGTCAACAAGAAACCCAAAGAAGCCTCCTCGAGAGTGCGCAAAGCAGTTGAGCCACTTTGGTTGCAGTGTCTGTTCTCAGGGCTACACACATGGACAAGAGGGAAGCCTGAAACATTTCAAAGTTTTATTTAAGCATGCTTCCAGAGAAACCTCCAGGTCCTTGCCCTTTCTTTTAAGTGTGCATTAACTTGCAACTGCAAAGTGAGAAGGCAATTCCAAAACTACCACAGCAGCCACAGCTCTGCAGCAAAGCATCCTCAGACAGGAGCTTAAGAAAATAAAAGTAGATTCAGGCAGGTCCATCTTCTATCCACAAAGTCCTGTGCCCTGTCCAACTGCCACTTCGCGCCTGAGCCAAAGAGCTCCTCAAAGACAGGTGCTCTCTTCTGACAGTTATACAGCCTCGGAAATGATTTTCAAAGCTTTGCAGCCTATGCTAAGCAGTTTCTGTCACGATCTAAATTTCAGGGTGGGCAGAGGGGAGGAGGGTTCTCTGCGATAAGCTGGGCTGCACTTACTGGTTACGCAAACTCTGCCCCTTAAATAAGCAGATACTGGTTATTGTGTGTTTTCAGTCCCGACAGCAGTCGCGGAGTTCGAGCACTGTTCGAAAGGGTCACAGCAGACGATCGCCTGGGACAGCTGAATTCCAAGGAAAGCATTTGTCTTGTTTCCAAGATGTTTTTCAGAATCCAGTCTGTCTCTCAGCACACGGGGTACGAGACTTGGTTTGGGCTGAAGAGTTTTAAATCGACCCCATCAGGATGCAGAGCAGAGGTCTGTCACCTGCGTGAACTCCGGCACTTTTGTTCATCTTAAGGGATTAAAAAAGGTAATAAAAACCCAACCAGTGAACAGGCTGCCTTTTGGGACATTAATCTCATGTAATGAAGCCCAAACATTTACAGGGCAACACACAGACACACAGGTTCCGTTATTTATCCATCACGCTTTGCATGTCACATCTGTAAAGATGACAGTTTCGTTCCTGGAACACTAAGCCCTGTAGACAACTGAAAGGCTGGGAAAGAACAGACAGACAGGAAAAAAAAATCTCAGCAATGACAAAAATGAGAAGTAGCATCAATTTTTTCAATTAGTTAAAAAAAGAAATCAGAAAACCAGAGCTAAGGATGCAGCCTCCAGCTAAGAATCAGAATTCAGAAACGCTATCTCCTTCGCCCAGAACTGCAAAACCCAGACTCCCCGGACACGTTACACGAGCGAGAAGCCAAGCAAGGTCCTGCAGTAGAGCCGTCTGATCTCCGCGCTGCCCTGGCACAAAGACAACTACAGCCACAGCGCAGATCCAGGCAGAACTCAAGCGCTGAGCTCACTTTGGATGGAGCACTGGCGGCTTCCTTACCACGAAAAGCAACACTACGATCAAGGCCACGACAAATAACAAATCCTGACCTTCCAAGGGTTGCTGTAAGCAAGGAGGAGCAGCACAGCCAACAGCAGTAGAACCACTGATAAAGGAATTATTTGGCATTTGAAAGCAGGCAGAATCTAAATAGACACAGTCAAGTCGATAAGAGCTTAAGAATGGAGAATGACATTAGAGAGGTCTTTACCTTTCTGAAAAATGAAAACAAGACTGCACGTTTCTAAAAGAGATCTCTTAGAATAGCAAATATTTTCCACTCAGTGAAGTCTAATGAGCACACTACTGGAAACATTAAATATCGTTTCCTGTCACTCACTCTGCAATGCATTCTTGCCTCCTTTTCTATTGTAATCCCCCATTTTCCTAGAATACTCAGCTGGCACAAAACACCAGTCCAGCTCCAAGGGTAACGACAATCCCGTAAGTACGACCACCGCGAAGAGGAACCAGGTGGCCAAAAGCACTTCCAGCACCACAGTGACCCTTGCTCTCAGCGCGGATGAACAGAGCAGCGGCATCAAGGACGCAAACCCGTGGTCTGCAAAAGGTGCCATCACTATCAGCACCTTGCACAGGCAGGGTCAAGTCAGCAGGGTGGTCTTCCACAGGAGAAGTCTTTCTTCCCCTCCCACCTTTTCATTAAAAGAAGAAAGCCAAAAGCAAGAGTTTTCCTTATGTTCATCACAGAACACAATCCTGTACTCCCAAGACACAGCGAGAGGTTCCTAGCTTAACTAGATGAAAAAACTCCACCTGTTAAAAAGTTAAAAATAAAAATGAAAACACAAATAAAAAGGCTGGTTAATGAAGATCATAGAATAGTTACTGTAATGGGCACACAGGAAAGGTAGAAAGAACCAGCAACTCCTAATTCCACGAATAACACCTTTTGGATAGGAAGACTAAGAACAAGAGCGGGCGGCCCATCAGGTTAACTGCAGGGAGGCCAAACTATGGCAGAAAATCAAAATTTACAGTGTTTTCTCTCCTAGGTCCCCCGTCCATCCCAAGGCACGAACTCCTTGGGAGGAAGGAACGTCCTTCATTTCCACGACACGTATGGAGCCGAGGATGCTGCGAGCATTTAAAAATGAGACAGCAGCAAAGGCAGAAAGGTGAGCGAGAGAGAGGTATCAACAAGTCCCCCGGGGGATCTACGGGGGGAACCGAACGGGCCTTTTCTGGAAGCCGCCTCAGCTGCGGTGCCGCCGGTTACCGGCCCCTCCTGCGGGCGGAACGGCTGCCCCCGGGCCGGGGGCCCGGCAGAGGCCAGAGGGCGAGAGCAGCCCCCCCGGAGGCGCAGGGGACGGCGAGGGAAGGAGGGAGGAAGCCCCGCGGGCTCCCGGCCGGGAGGGCGGAGCAGCCCGGGCTGGCGGCGCCGAGCGGCCCGAGCGCCCCGCGGGCCGGGCCCGCTCCCACCGGCAGGAGGGGAGCCCAGGGCCCGCACTCCCCCCACCCCCTCCCCGGGAGCGGCCCGGGGCTCCCTCCGCCACAGGAGAGGGCCCGGCGGCGGGGAGGCCTCCCCCGGGCAGCGGGCGGCGCGACGGGCCCGGCTCCCCCCGCCAGGCCGGGCCTTGGGGCCTGAGCGCGGCGGCGAGCCCGAGCCGCCCAGGGGTCGGTACCTGGACGGGTTCCTGTAGCACCGTCATCCTGCTCTCCCCGGCCTCCTCCTCCTCCTCGCCGAGCCCGGAGCGAGGCGGCCCCGACCCCGCCTCAGTGCGTGTCCCGGCGGCGGCGCGGCCCGGCCCGGCCCCTGCTCATTTAAACTCCCAGCGACCGTTACCGGGGCGGGCGGCGGGGAGGGAAGGAACGAGGACGGCCGAACGCCGACTCAGCCCGAAGCTGGCGGCGGAAACACCCGAACCTCGTGCCGGAAATAGCCGAAGCCGCAGGCGGAAAGAGCCGAGCGCCGACGGAAAACAGCTGGGAAAGCTCCGCCACCCCTCCCTTTCGTCAGCCAGGCGGAAGAGACGAGCGCCGACGGAGATGCCCGAGCCCGGGCGGAGATTGCCGAGCGGCGGGGCCGGGGACCCGGGCGGTGGTAGCCACCGGGCATCGCCCTGCGGCTGGTGGCTGCGTGCCCTCCACTCGCCGTTCGGGGGGTCTGCACGGCCCAGGTCGTGTCCCCCGAGGGGCGGTGGATGAGCCGGGAGTCAAAGGGGCAACCGGGGCGGGGAGGGGTGACTTGGTTACGGCTGGGAGGTGACACTTGTCCTGGCACCGAGAGCTCGCTCCCAAACGGGGCATAAAGATGCGCTGCGGGTGGCAGCGAGGTGGGTGGTGGGCTCTTCTCGCAAGGAAGAAGCCGCAGAGCAGGAGGAAATGTTGCGGCAGGGGAGGTTTAGGTTGGATATTCGGAGAAAATTCGTTGCTGAAAGAGAGGCGAAGGCTTGGGACAGGCTGCCCGGGGCTGTGGTGGCATCACCGCCGCAGAGATGTGCAAAAAACCGTGTGGACGTGGCACTTCAGGACGTGGTTTGGTGGTCGTGGTGGTGCTGGGTACACAGCTGGACTTGGTCTTGGAGGTGTTTTCCCGCCTTAATGGTTCTATGATTCTCTAAGCTTGGATTTATTAAAAATACTGACCTACCAAGAGCCACCCGCAGAGCTGTCCTCCTCCAACCCCCCCCCATGGTTCCTGTAACGCAGCCACCGCCCAACGCCACCCCCGGCACGGGCGCAAGCACCCACGCACACGGACTCCGTGCCCTCATCTGCTCTTTCCAGCCCCTTCTGCACATGAACTCAGCTACCCGGAGCACAGATCCTGACGGAGCTGGAGTCCTCGTCGTGCCTGATGCGCTGCCAAGCGCTCCAGAACCTGCGGGAGCCGGGGGCTGCACCTTCGTGTGAGAATAACAGCCGCAAGCGTGGGGCTTGAGTTGTGAAGTTGTGTGCAGGGCAGGAGGGTTTGGGCTGCCGGCTTCCCCGCTTTCTACACGCCCGTCGCCGCGTTTCTGAGAAGCGTATTTACAAGTTTGTTATCGCTGCAGTAAATCTGCAGGTGTTTGCTTTCAAGGTGTGAGCAGGTTGGCGTGGAAAGGCAAAGCTTTCTTCAATCCCTGACCTAAACCAAATAATAAAATGGGTCAGGGAGCAGGGCTTTTCCCCCGGGACGCATACCTGGCTCGCTGTCAGGTCGACCCGAGTCATATTGCTCAACGCGAAGGGTGCGAACGAGGAGATACGGTGAAACGTCTGCTTTCCCTAAAGTTTGGCCTCACGCGCTGATGGTGATGGCGGCGACGTGTGTGTACGTGGGTCTAGGGCTCTGAGGGAGCCTTTGAAGCAGCACAATCCTTGCTCATCATCCTCACGCTGATCTCGCTGCCCTGCCGCGCGCTGCTGATAACTCCTCGGGATGAAAGCTGGCTCCGTCTCTTCCGTTTCGCGGGGCACAGATCCGACTCTGACATCCAGACCATCTTTGGTCTGAGGCTCTGGCTTATCACCGCCTCGGGAGATACAGCCATACGCTCTCCTCAGAACAGGGGGGTTATTTTCACCCCTCCTCGGAGTCCCCCAGACTTCAAGAAAAGCATCCCAACTATAAAAGGGCAGGATGTTGGCTATTATCTCAGAACATCTCAATTTATAGAGACTCCTCCAGTCCTGAAGCGCAGGCCTGTGTGTGGGATCGCTCGCTGGAGTCCACAGATGCTTTTTATAAATGTCTGTGGGACTAAAACTGCTCGCTGCTCTGGATCCTCAGAGAAGGGGGCTGGGCATGGAGGCAAATATCGAGGTATATAGCTACAGAGATGTAGAGGTACATACCGTGCCTGTTCAAGCGCATCGTTCCAACCTGCTGTGGTACAAATCAGCTCGGGTTTATCCTAAAGAGACAGAACAAGTGCCCAAAGTAAAGCGTGGCTGGCTGTTACCCCGACAGTGCTTGAAGGGCTGGATTTCACAGCCCTCGCTTTTTTTTTTCTCCTAGTTTGCCGTGTCATTTTCCACTGTTCTCTTTCTGTCTGCCTCTCTGGGTTTAATTTACGGTGTCACTCCTTCTGCACAGAAGCTGGAGGCTCAAACACAAGGCTTGGACCCTGCGCATGGGAGCACGAGCGCAGCCTCTCGGCTTGCCAGGGCAGGAACATCACAGCTTGCAGAGCCCCCCGTTCCTGTAATGGCTTTCCTCTGCAAGCTCGGGCAGGTCCCCTGCCTCTCCTCTGCTCGGTTCCTCTCCGCAACAGCACGTTCCTCTGCAGGAGTCAGTGCCACGGTGGTGGCGAGGGCAGGCGTGACCCCAGAGCGAACGCGCAGCGAGCGGTGTCCTTTCTCACCCTGTCACCACGGTCCTCTGAGCAGGCTAGAACACGGGTAGCGCACTAAAGATGTGAGATGCCCAGATTGTCCCTAATGGGAGCTGTAGAAATACCACAGACAGAAGCTAAAATCTAATCTTGCATCTGTAAACAGCGTATGTTGCTTTTTATGAGCATTTGAATCAAGCGGTGGGAATTGAAAGCAGCTGTTGCGCAGGAACGAGCAAGTGGCAGCTGAAGTCAACCACGTCGGCACAAACGCCTTCAATTTCCAGTCAAAGTCACGGAGCGAAGACTTTGAAATAAGGAACAAATCAAAGAAAAGTGTTTTCTCCTCCCAGGTGTTCTCCTGATGGGAGGGCTGAGTTATCTGTCATGAATTATTCACCACTTCTAACGATGCTGTGATGGTTTTTTTTGCAGGGAGGCAGAGGGAGTGAGCTGCCAGCTTGCGTCGCACAGCCCCCAGACAGCCCCTGGCTGTGAACACGCCGTCTGTCTGCGGAGGAACCATCCGGGAACCCTGTCCTGGCTGGGCTCCTTCCCAGCAGGACACCACCTGCACCCTGGGGACCCGCTGTCCCGTGAGGGTGAAGGTGGGACCTGGCTCAGAAACACCCGTCACTTCCTCGTTTTCCTTCCCCCTTGCTGATTCATCAGCAAAACCATCCTTCAAAACTAGACTTTTGGACCTGTCAATGATCTAGAAGAAAACAATGGTTTTAATGATTATTTTTTTTCTCCCACATCTAGTGGTCATAAAATCCCCCGCTCTGTGGGAACCTCCTGCTACCTCTGGTAGCTCCAAGGGGGTCTCCTCCATCGCTGAGTAGTCCAAAGCCAAAGCAGAGATACCGTTTAAGGGAGGAAGGAATGAAATTTAATGAGCCAAACGTCACAGGAAAAACCTGAGGAGAATATCTTAAGGTTTAAAACCAAGTTGCGGACGTCTCATTGTACACCGAGGCTTGAGCGCACGCACGCGGAGGCCAACTCTTCCCGGTGGGCTCGTGCGAGACCTCTCTGTGGGTGTGCGACGTCCAGGGAGGAAGGGATGTGGACGGAGGAATCTCTCAGTTCATGGTGCTCAGGTGGGTTCGGACATTTCCAAGAGCCTGGGGAGACAAGCACGAGAGGGTTTAACGCACTGATTCTTGGAGACGAGGGTGCTCCTTGGCAGGTGAACCCAAAATGTCAGTAGGTGGAGTTCCACACCGTTAAAAAAGAAGCGTTACGCGCAAATAGTTTTGGGTAGAATTCAATCTCCTTGGCATTTTTTGCCACCAAACCACCCCTATTGCTGAGCTGATGAACAGGAACTGGGGAGAAATTAATTAAAAACAAGGCAAGAAGGTTGCTGAACATTCCGAGGGCAGGTTTCTGTCCGTCTCCATTTGCTCCTTCTGATGTTTAAAAGAGATTGTAGAGGGGTGGGGAAAGAGATTTTTATAAATGTTTAAGTCATGTATTTAGCAGTCTCTGGAGGTCCTTTTTTTTCTTTCTTTTTTTTTTTTTTTTTGCCTGCTGCCTTTTGCACAGCTGAGGAGAGGACAAATGTTTAAGAAAAGTAAGCGAGGTAACGAAACCGCAAGAAACGGGCAGGGGAAGCTGGGACCAGCTCCTAATAATTTGGATTTTCTTTTAAATTGAGTAGATTTCAGAAGGACAGTCCACCCTAAAAGAAACCAGTTTCTCTGTTTTCCTCAGGCAGACTTAGAAGAACAGAAAAAAAGCGTAACAAGCATCAATGGTACGTTTTCCATATTCTGTCTGATGTTAGTGGGAATGTTGGTATTTCTCAGTTCAGAAATTACCTCCTTTAGTGTTTTATTAAGCATCAAGTCTGCTGCGGGTTTTCCAATATTTATTTCCACTGGCTGCTCTTTGATGACCACCTCAGCTCCTGGTGGGTTAGAAAACGTTATCACCATAAACCACGCCAGCCTCTTTCTTTCTGAGCCTCGTTCTTTCTCTTTTCTGAGAAAATCAACACAACGACCGCGACTGACGCTCACGGGGTTGGTGCTGTCCCGATGAATTTTAACTGGCACGAGTTACAAATGAGGTTCGTTACCACGAAAGCAGTTTTGTGCTTACAGAGCTGTGATTACTCCTACTATTAATCCTATTATTATTCATATTATTAATTATTCCCATTATTAATCCAATGCGGGTTTGCTTGTGGGGTTTGGGTGTTGGTTCCTCTGCCCCCGCCTGTTGGACACAATTTGGGAGGGAACACAAATAAACTCACCTGAAGTGTCTTCTTTCAGCCAGACATGATGTGCTTGACGAAAGCTGAGGAGGAACCGAGAAAGGAGAGCGTGAGAGGTTAAAGCACGCTCTGAGCTGTGGTGGGACGGGCAGGGGGGCAGCGGGGGTTCCCCCAGCCCTGGCACCCCCGGGATAAAGGGGACGTGCTGTGCCAGGACTGAGTTTTCTCCTTCTGTTCCCACATGGGCCCCAAACCTCATCAGTGATACCCACCCCCTCCTGGAGAAGAGCTGGTATCTCCATCCCCAGTTTCCTGCGGCTGAGTGAAATGGGTACCCTCTTCCTCCAGGCTCTGCAATTTTGGGGATTCCCAGATTTAACCACCCCCTGTTCCAGATTTTCACCCCCTTGGAGCCACGAGCCATCTCCAAATGTTCCCAGTTAGCCTCTGCTATGAAAGATGCTGGGTTTGTTTATTTTTGATAGCTTGCAACAAAACGCTGCCAAAACTGCAGATAAACCAGTCCTGAAACATTTGAAAACACGCTGTCCTCAGCTGCTTTTACTGGAAATCACTGGCACAGCCACCTTGTTCCCACCCCAGCTGACACGTCTCAGCTCTCCGCAGAGAGGCTTTGGAGAGTGGTCCCACAGCTCCTTCTCGGTTAGCACCGATGTCCTCACAGAGGACGTATTTTGCACTCTAAGACAAGACAACCGCATTTGAGATGCCCCCGATGGGGACCTCTTGCTCCTACCTTCGTAGTTGATACAGCCGTTGGCATCTTCTTGCCCTGCCATGAGCTGCTCCACCTCGCTTTCCGTCATCTTCTCCCCTGGAAGAAGAGGACACAGAGGTGAGGAGAAGGGTTCTCAGCCCCCCAGGACCCTCCTGTCCTTCTTCCAGACAACCAGAGCCACCAGCAGAGGGAAAAAGGGGTTAAAAAGGAGCTGCTGGGGAGTGCTGGTGGGAGATTGTGGGGACTGGAGCAGGTTGCAAGGGTTGCCTGATAACAGGACTCTCCATCTCGCCTGCATCGTGCATGAAGCTGCGGCGTAAGATGGAAAAAGCCCCATATCCAGTTGTATGAAAGCTTTTGAGCAGCGGAGTGCTCGGTGCCCAGAAAGAGCACCCAGAGGAGACCTGTGGCCGCCTCCCCAGGGCCAGCCCGTACCCAGCGTGACCAGCACGTGGCGCAGCTCGGCCCCCATCACCATGCCGTTGCCCTCCTTGTCGAAGACGCGCAGCCCTTCCACAAAGTCCTCGAAGGTGCCCTGCTCCTTGTTGCGGGTGAAGTGCTGCAGGATGGGGAGGAAGGTCTCGAAGTCCAACGTCTTTGTGTTCATTTCTGGAAGGGGAGGAGGAGATGGCATCAGGGATTAACTTCACTGGGCTGAAGTCAGCCTCTGAGGACCTCCGACCCAACCTTCCTGGTCTCATTTCTGTCTTAGCACAGGGGATGGGAATATTAGTATATTATACTTAGGGTGGGAAGATCCATATAAGGAGGAAAATATTAACATCCGGTCTGCATACAGACCACTGGTACCAGCCAGAAAATGAAAACCAGCAAGTCTGTCCTCTGTCCCCCTGGCAATGTGACTGCACTGGGACCGGTCAGGTCACACCAGTTTGCACCATTTCAGGATATGGTCAGCTGAGCATCATTTGCTACCAAGCCCAGCTGAGGACACTCCATCCCTTACGTCAGCCGTGGTACAGGGAGGAGGAGGGAAGGAATTTTACAGGAATGAAGCCTCTCTGAGTCATTTCCTTCCCAATTCCTTCATCTTGCAGGGCTGTTCCTACAGGGGACGCGATTCTTCACTTGCTGCTTGTCCCACCCTGCCCCAGTTTGCTGTCACCTTCTGGTTTGGGCTTGCCCAGCACCTTCAGGACCTCGGCGTTGGTGGGGTTGTGGCCGAGCGCCCGCAGGACGTCCCCGCACTGCGCGTAGGTGATCTGCATGGCTCCCGTGGGCGTCCGGTCAAACAGGCTGAAGGATTCTTTGAACTCTGCGGGGAAGAAGAGCTCAGATGTCCCTTGCCATGCCGGTCCCGTTTCCCACCCTGCCGAAGCAAGTCCTGCCCAGCAGGCAGGGAGGGGACAGACACGTGCGTGGCGGGTGCCCTCTGTGCCCGTCACCGGGGCAGGCAGCCCTGGGCTAGCCTGAGCAATGAGCCGCCGAAGCCAGCCAGACTCCTTCGACGGGTCGCTCGGCTTCTGGAGCGGGTTTTTTCACCCGTGTGAAACCCAGGGTGACCTGCTGAGGCTCCTGCACTGCCTCGTGCTGGCAGCACCGGCTGCAGGTGCAGTCTCTGCTGCAGAGCATCATCCCCGTTGCTCTTCCCCTTTTCTCCTGGGGACCTCATGACCCTCTCCCACCACCACGACACCTAGAACACCCTGTCCCCCCTGCTGGTGTCCCCCCCCAGGCGCAGACACAGCACAGCCTTGCTTGTGTTCGGGGGTGGGTGACCATGTCCACTCCAGCCTTGCAGCCCACTTGTCCCACCAGCCCTGCGTGGAAGGACACAGGAGATGCATTTCCAAGTTCGTTCCGATGAGATATCATGCCACTGAGTGCTACATTTTACCTGGAGGAGGGAAGCCTAAATTAGGCACATTTAAGGACCTCTTTCCTTCTGTGTATGATGCTTTTCAGCTTCCTGACCTGCTGCTGCCTTCTCTCTAGTCCCGCTGTTGGCTACGTGGACAACCACACATCTGTGATGCTCAGAGCCTGGTCCCTGCCTCTCGTTTCAATGCAGAAGATCTTCTCCCCTACAACAGGCTCCTCACTGCTGTCGAGGTACGAAATATGAGGAACCAGTCCTCCAGGAGACACGTCCCCCAGGTCCTTACCCTTCTCCTCTGCAGGCAAGCCAAGGACCTTGAGGCTGGGGGCTCCACGCAGACAGCGAGGTGGTGGTTTTCCTACACATTTCTGGATTTCACCCTGCTGCCTCCAGGGAACCGAGTCCACCTGAGCAGTTGACTGACCCATGCAGGTTAATCAGCCTTTCCAGCCTGTCCACGCAAGCACGTGAGCTGGGAGTTTCTTGTCCGTGGCGTTAATGAATTCCAGGTTCTGGTGCATCTTCTTCATGACATCCAGCAATAGTTCACTCAAAGTGGAGCCGCTGCAACTCCTGCTCTCGGGTCGGGTGAGATGATCACAGTCTCCGTGCAGACGTCGTGGGCTGGTGGGCATTGCCTTGCCTTTGGGGGCAATCCTTGCCCAGGGCTTGGGATTTGCTCCATTTTCTGCTCACCATCTTCCTATCTCCTGCCCCACCACCCTGTAGACCTGTCCCTACCATGTCCATGCCATGTCGCTGTATTCCTGTCCACAATCTCCCCCTGCATCTCGGGGTGCTGCTGTTATCCCACCTAACCTCCCCGTGGCTCCGTCTCTGCAGGTGAGATCCCTCCGTCTGGATTTGGGGGGATCCAGGGAGGGACATCACCGCCTGCGAGTCTCTGGGTCAGGGCTGCGAGGGTGCTCAGTGACATCTCCTCCCCGGCGAGGAGGAGATCCTCACATGCTCAGAGCCGTCACTGCAGGTTAAACCCAAATATCTTCACATTTTAACTTGCTCACTTTTCCGCTGTCCTTTTCTCCCTTTCAAAGGCTGGTTTGGGAGCCGAGCCTGCAGGACACTGTGTCTCCTCCTCCCAGTATTCCCACCAGGATCTGCCCTCGGATCTTGTCCTTTCCCCAGGCTGTACAGAGGCATCAAAACTGGCCGTGGAGAGATGAGAAATGCCAGCCCCAGCTCAGCCTCTCAGTGTGGGGCTGTCCCTCCATCACCAGAGGCTGCTCCTCCCACACGAATCCCAGACCTTGAACCAGGCTGCATCTCTCACCATGAATGGAAAAATACCTTTTCCTTGCCAGGCTTTGAAGCTGGGATTATCCTCTTTGCTGGGGCAAGCGACAGACAAGGAGCCAGGATCCGTTTGTTGCTCCCGACAGCCCCGTGTTGCCATCCCAGCCAGATCCCTGCGCTGGCTCCTGCTCACCTCTGGCATCGCTCCCATCTCCATCTCCTGCCTCCTCCCTTCCCACCTAAGCTCTTCCCCATCTCCTTACTGGCCCGTTGCAGGTTGGAGACATGACTTTCTGGTTTCATATGTCCCTTCTACCTGCTCGGAAACCTCACAAGCCCATCCTGGTGGGAGCTGGGGTACTCCCAGGAGAGGGTTTGATGCGTGGAGCCTCGTGTCTCTCACGTCTGCTGTGAAAAACTACCTGGAAAAAGGGCTCCCTCTTTCTAACGCCATCTCTGGGAGAAGATGAAATCTGTGCTTACCTTCGATCTGCTCCGCAGTGAATTCAATCTGTTGGGAGGAGAGAACAGAGCCGGGCGTGAGGGCTGTGTCGCTGCCGGGGTGACAAAGGGGCTTTTCCCTGCAGTCAAACATCTCCCTCCCTGGGCTTCGGGGCAGGGACCGTACCCGTACCCGTACCCGTACCCATGCGGTGCCCGGGAACGCTCCTGCCCTTGCCACGGAGCTGAGATCCCTGCGGAAAGCGCAGCCGGCAGCAGCACAGCGGGCATGGGGTGGGCAGGCAGCGGGGATGCTCGGATCACGGTTTTGGGTGAAAAGGACATTCTTTCAAGGCTTGATTCCCAGTTCAAGTGATTAACCAGCCTCTGTGCTGAGCCTGCTATTAACAACTCCCCTGCCACAGCTCTGGCTTAAAAATGGAACTATATTCTGGGGAATCACGGGGAAAAACGAGCTCCCGTTGTGGAGACTTGGATAAAAGATGTTCTCGTGTGGAGGAGAAAACGCAGGCAGCAAAATACTTTAGGAAGGAGACAGTGGGTGGCAGAAAAGGTTTTCAAAGCTGCCGGGGCCCCGACGCAGCCTCTCAGCCAGCGGCTGTGGGGCGTTCGACTCCGCAGCCAGAGCTCTGGGCACCAGCGTCCCGGTGCGAGAGCGACGCGGTTTCCTTGGGCGAGCGCTGTGCGGGGCTGGGTGGGGGAAGATTGAAATGTGCCCCCAGTGAGGAGAGCAACGCTCCCAGCCCGCTGCATGAACACAATCCGAGAATTTTCCCCTCCCAGCCCTGGCTCTCAGCCTGGATAATGCCGTTTTTGCGCCGCGCCGCGTCGCCCGTGCCTGGCAGATGACAGGCATGGAGAAAGACGGTGACGTCTTTGTTCCTCGCTCACCTTCACGCTCTTGGGGTCGAAGGCAGGCTCTCTGGGTGGCTCCGGGGCTGGAGCAGGTTTAGCTGCTTCCTTCTTCGGGTCGGGTTTCTTGAGCGGCATCTCACTGGGTCTTTGGGAAGGTGCAGGGATGGGTTGTGCTGCCCAGCGAAGCAATCGGAACGGAAGGATGAAAGGCGATGTCTGCTCCTTCTTTTATATACGGAGCCCTGTCCTCACCCCGGAGGGGCAGGCCAGCTGCAGGAGCAACTGCTACTTACTATAAAAGGAAGAAAACTCAAACGAGAGGGGCCCCAACTTGACAATTGCCCATTGTCATCAGCTCCCGGCATAGCAAAGCCACCAGCCAGCCCCCCCCTCAGCTGCAAAAGGGGGGACGTCCCCCCCTCCTCCAGCACCTGCACAGGGTGGGCTGCACGGGGGCCGCTTGCTAAATGATCACTGAAAACCTAAACGCGAATGGCCCCGGGCGCCTGGCAAAAAAAATAGAAGCATGATGGCTGATAAACCTGCCGCGATACCCACGGGAAAAGCACGTCTGTTTTTAGGCAGGACTGCAAGGGCGGCTGCTGCAGAGCCCTTTTTAAGACCAGGATTTATGAAATGCTGCTACAAAGGAGCTCAGTCCTCCCTGAACGATCCTCCCGACCTCACGCTCAGGGTCTGGTTTGCCCCAGTCTCTCCCCAGGGATGAGCTTGTGCCCTGGGAAAGGCCGCGCTGCAGCGAGAAGGGTGCTCACCTCTGTCGGGGTGGCTAACGAGGGTAACGCAAACGAGGGCTGAAGCCAGGGGTTTAATTAATGAGCTCAGGGTCTTTCACAGCTCTGCATCCCCAAAACCTGCGGGGCAGAGCGAGCCATAACCTCTCCTTGTGGCTCCTCTCCAGGTGCTGGGCAGGCTCTGGTGGGAGATGCTCCTGCTCTCACCCACCTGTCTCAACTGCTTGAAGATGGGCAGAAGAGACAGAAGGTGTTCACTGAGGTTCAGCATCCCAGAAAATGGAGCTTGAGAATTACACTGAGACATCCTAAAGCATCAGCTTAAATATAGCCAGATTACAACAGAGCACGGAAGGAGAAAAACTCATCCCTAGTTTGCACTGGGGTCCGAGAGCTGGTGTTCTGGTACCAGAAATAAATGAACAGAAAACTATTTACATCAGATGAGAGCATCTTCTCTGCTGTGGAGCTGCTGCACAGCCTCCTTTCTCCGGCCAGCGCTTGCTTAAATGAGGCTGCAGAGATGGTTGCAAGGTGGAACAGGATCCTGCGAGGTGCCGTGAGTCCTGGTGTGAGAGCTACGAGGTCTTGGTGCTGGCTGGAGGCTGAGCCATTATATTTGTACATAGGTATAAATACACATTATATATGCATACATGTAAGTTTTGTTTATACATAGATCTAGAAAATGCAGTTAGATCTGTGTTTTCAGGTGTTTTGAGTCAGGCTGGCTCAGGCTCGGCATGACCGGCTCGGTCTAATCCTGCCGTGTCGCAGGGCCAGGAGCGATGGGCACGGGGGTGTCAGCAGCTCAGCCTGTGCTCAGAACCCCGGAGACTCTTCCTCACCCAAGCTCTGCTCAAGCCGAAGGCTGAGCCCAGACAGGTTACGGGGTTGTTCAGGAGGAGGGAGCAGCACAAACTGCCAGGAAATTTGCCGTCTGCCGTCATCTCCCGATTGCCACCGCGGATCTGGGGAGCTGAGGGGGCTGGATGATGGGGCTGGGTGGGTGTCGTTTGCACTGATTGCTTTCCAGATCTCTCTATAATTTAGCAAGCGATTTAGCGAAAAACCAAAACAACAACAAACAAACCGAAACAGAACCAACAACCCAACGTGTTTTGCTAACTGCAAACTCAGAGCCTGGGTCAGATTTCGCCTGCAGTGGGAGTCAAATTGCCCCCGAGCATTGCTGCCTCCCCCTCAGCCAGCACCCACCCCTCTGACTCCAAACTAACCTCGCCTCGACTCCGTCCTCGCTCCCCGGCAGCTTCTGGGTCGGAAACCTGTACCCAGAAGAGCCTTCAGAAAACATTAATCCTGCAGTTCCACCGCGTATCCCTTCTCTTGCCCCACGCGCCCGCGCAGCATCCCAACGAGCGAGCGCCGGAGCCGCAGTGCCGCCGGGCTGGTGTCGGCGCCCACGCGGTGGTGGCTAAATTGGACCGGGGAGACGGGCAGCTGCCTGAGATGCCCCTAATCCCTCTTTGATTTACAGCCGGTCGCCGTGGCAGGGAAAGCAACTGAGAGGCTTGTTTTTCTGTCTGATTTAAGCAGAGGGAGCAGCAGCACCTCCTGAGCGCTGTCATTTGGATTTGCTCGGCTCTCCCTCCAGCTTCTCTCGCCGTAGGGGCCCAGCAAAAGTCTGACCCTCCTTGGAGCAGCCACAGGGGTTCATGGTTGGGACCAGGACGAGCCGTCCTGCCAGGAAAATCATGAGGGAGGCTCCAGGGGCTCTGCTCCGTGCAGGATTTTGGCACTTACGGTGGAAGCAATAGCCACGTCCGGCCATGGGTTACATGGGCTGGGACCCTGCTGTCCCTGGGGTTTGGCACCAGGCTTCAGAATTCCAGCCTCATCCTGCTAATGACAACCTGCTGGGGGAATGAGGACCCCTCAGTTTGTGCCCCCAGGGGTTGCTCAGACCTGCGGGGACACAAGATGCTCGAGGTGGTGGGAGCAAGCCGGGCATTGGCAGGATCCCAAAAAGCAGGGGACAGCCCTGGGGCCTCCCCGAGGGGCTGCAGGTGACAAGGGACCGCACCGATGGGGGTGGTGTCAGCTGCAGTGGGACCAGTCAGGTGATTCTCTCAGTGGGGAGCAGGACTGATCCCAGTACGTCTCCCCAAAACACGCCCCTAACCCTGGGAGAAAGAAAAGGGTTAAACTGGCGTCTGCCTGAGCGACAGCCCAGCTCAAGCATCAGCGTTGAGGTGATGCTCACGTGCTTGTTGCACCCTCTGCCTCCTCACCTCCAACCACCTCGCTGCAGTTTTCCCCCCTGCCCTTTGGCTCCTCGGGACCAGTCTGGGGCTGCAGGGGACTGAGCAGCCCGGGGACAGCGGGAGGATGCTGTGACAGCTGAAAAACGAGCCACCAGGTAGCGAGAGAAGTTTCTGAAAAGAGGAATCTGCCCTGAATGAAGAGGATTTTAGCACCTAGGGCTAAGCCAATAAACCTCTGCCATCCCCAGCTGAACGGGAGTTGTTTGCACACACTCCAGGAGCTGCTTTAAAGAAGACCCGGAGACCGAAGAGGAGGGAGCATGGTGGGGGGAGAATCCCCCCTGCCCGGGAAGCCTGCGAGCAGATCCCTTTAGTGCTGCCAACAGGGGACTCATCCCAGGGTGCTCCCCCAGCCCTGAGCTCCTGGGGAGGGGCTGTGCCCCTGCTGTCACCTCACCTCGATGGGGCTGGCAGCTGAGAAGGTGCTGCCAGAAGATGCTCTGTCCTGCTGAACACACCAGCCACCTCCATCACCGCCAGGCTTGGGCCAGCAGCTTTGCTTCCTCCAGCTCATCATCCCTGAGGTCACCATCCGAGTGACCCAGTGGGACCATGGAGACATCCACCCTCGCGGGAGGTATCACAGTGGCTCTGCTCCACTGCTGCCTTCTGAGTTCTGCGTGGGCTCTGGTAAGTCTGCGTCGCCCCGTGGGCTCCTCCGGTCCCAGTCCGGGTTTTTAGTGTTGTTAATTGTGAAAACCCGCTCTGGTCGGGGGCTGCGTGCCCCCTCGCTGCACGTCCCGCTCCGCTGAGCTGCCGGGCAGGAGCCGGCGGGAGGCGAGAGCCTTTCCGCTCCCGCTAAAAGCTTTCCAGCAATGGTGGAGACACCACAACGTGATGGTTTTTCCATTTCTTGGACGCATCCAGGGCAGGGTTCGCTGCCTCTGAGGCACCAGGGGAACAGAAAGAGCGAGGCGATTACGGTCAGCGCAGGCAGAGCTGGAGGGCAGAGACAGGACCCCACCCCGCTGCTGCACCCCCAGGACCCCCACTCCTGCCCTACACCCCACACAAGACCCCCCATCCCGCCACCCAGACGGCTGCTTTTGGGGAGAGCCTCAATGGGAGCTCAGGGTCTCCTCGCCGGGGCAGCGTTGGCTGTGCTTACCCGTGGACAGTCCAGGAGCCAACACGAACCCACCGCATCCCGGCTCCTTTTCGCTTCCAAAGCTATTTCCTTACCCTGGCTCCAAACTCTTTTGAGTGTTTCAGTCCAAAACATCTCAAAAGACATTTGCACATCCTGATGTGACCAGGAGGCTGCAGACATCGATGCTACGATGGGGCGGGCTAGTCCATCATGCTGCAGGGATCAGGAAAGCATTTTTCCATGTCAGGAAATGATCCCGTAACAGCCCTTGAGCCCCTTGTGATTTTGGACTTGAGGTTAAGGAGCTGGGTGGATTCAGGCATTGGTGGCAGGGAGCAACGGGGTATTTTGGGGCAGCAGAAGCGACATAAGTCTCGCTCCAAGTCGGGAAGTGTCTGTGGGTGTCTCATCAGCTGCTTTCTGGCGCAGAACAGCTTCACCCCCAGCTCCCAGATCCCCGCTGTGGGTGGCTCGAGAGCAGCTCTCTGGGGACATGGAGGTGGGTCGTGGTCGTGGTCTCCCGGGGAGTATTAGTCTCTAAATTGTGAGCACGAAGAAGAGACCTCAGCTGAGCTGCTGTTGGGCGCTGCTGCCCTGAGCCCAAGCCACGCAGAGGTGGGGGAGTCGTCACTTGGGTTTTGTCTCGGCAGGTCGACCCCGATGACGTTCTCACAAAAGAAGAGCAAATCTATCTTCTGGTGGAAGCTAAGGAGAAATGTCAGAGAGACATAAAAGCCCAACTGGAGGTGAAAGGTAGTGTCGCTGCTCTGTGCGTGGGTCAGCCAGCTGTGGTGGAGAAATGCTGTCCCCTCTGGTGGGAGCGGAATGGGGCCAGGGACACGTGGCTCCTGAGGGTTTGCGGAGCTCCCGGCATGCCAGTTGCTCGGGGCACAATTAAGCACTAATCAAATCATCACCCTGATGAGCTGGTGCTGGCTGCAGCATTTTCCAGACTGCCCCATGCACACCACAAACGAGGGTCGTGGAGGGGTTTTGTGTCCCCTCCCCAGCCCCAGTCCCACCCCCGACTCTGCAGCCCAGTGGTGGTCACGGGGCAGCGCGTTTTCCTCACCCGGTCCCGCCATCCCTTGGGGAAGCCGGAGGTGGCACCGTTGGAGATGTGAAACGCGTGTTTGCTCTTTGGCCAGACATCAGCTGCCCTCCAGAGTGGGACGGGATTATCTGCTGGCCAAAGGGCTCCCCCGGCCAGGAGGTGTCAGTGCCCTGCCCCGACTACATCTATGACTTCAACCATCAAGGTGAGCACAGGGGTAGGGGGAAACCTCACCCTGGTGATAATCCTCCACCAAGCAGGACGGGTCTGGGCTTCCCGCGGGTCCTTCCGCTGTCACAGCACCCGTCGTCTTTCCCAGGTCGTGCCTACAGGTACTGCAGCACCTACGGGACCTGGGCTGTGGCTCTCAGCATCAACAAAACCTGGGCCAACTACACCGAATGCGCTCTGCTCTTCTCCTCTGAGAGCCGGAGCCGCGAGAAGGTGACCTTGCTTGGGAAAGGTGCTGGGAGAAGGGGTGGGGATGGGGAGCAGGGAGGCGTGCGGCAAAGGTCGAGGGGATCGCTGGGAGCTGGAGGGGGCTTTTCCTCATCTGCTCCCCCGACAAGCCCTTCTCCCCCTGTGCTCTCAGCCTGGAGGCCAAGGGGGAGCTCTGGGCTGCGGAGGGGTCGTGGAGCTCAGCCCTTCTCTTCCAGGAGGTGTTTGACCGCCTGCACCTGATGTACACCGTTGGCTACTCCATCTCCCTGGCCTCCCTCATCGTCGCCGTCTGCATCCTCTCCTACTTCAAGTAAGAAGCCAAAGCCCAACCCCTCGTGTGGGAGAACCGTCCTTTCCCCGTCGTCCGCACACACGGCCCCTGCAGAGGGAGCAGCCCCTAAGGGAGTGGGAACTGGCCCCAAACCCCAGCACAAACATCAGGCGATGTCCCAAAGCCCAAACCGCCCCTGGGATGACCAGCTCCCCGTCCGCTCCACCCTGTTCTTCAAGGCGTTGACACCCCAACTTCCCCCCTGCGCCCTTGGAGCTCACCGTTTCTGGGACCCTCCGTGGCCTGAGCCCACGCGTGATGAGCTCGGTGGGCAGCCAGGGCTGGGTTCATGTCACAGCCCTTCTCCGTAGGCGCCTGCACTGCACACGCAACTACATCCACGTCCACCTCTTCACCTCCTTCATCTGCCGGGCGGTGAGCATCTTCGTGAAGGACGTGGTGCTCTACTCGAGCATGCTGCCCAGCGAGACAGAGAAGGTGCGGGAGGACGACTTCAAGGCAGGAATGGGTCCCTCGTCGGGACAACGGACCCACATGGCAAGTGGCAGGATCAGGGGAAACGGGGGTTTAGGAGCCCTGGTGCAAGGGGGATGAGCTCAGGACCCTCCCAGATTGGGGCTGGGCTGCTCAGAGGCGATGCAGCCGGGGAGGGATGAGGGGCCACCTACAGCTCTGCTCAGCTTCTCCTCACCCTGGTGCCCCAGCAGAGATCAGAGCCACAGAGGACGTGGGTCTTGCAGTGCCCTGATATGGGAAATACCTCGTCTATGGGAAAAACCCAGGGAGTGGGCTCTACGACCGATGCTGGAATACCCCAGGGGAGATGTAGCTCCCTCCAATGGGAGCCACGCATGGGGCACAGCCTGGGTTTTGCTGGCCAGAGAGCAAAAGCCACCAGGTTTAGCTTTCAGGGGACAGCCCGATGTGGGCGCTTCTCTGACTATATGCCCACAGGTTGGCTGCAAGGTGGTGGTGACGCTCTTCCTCTATTTTCTGGCCACCAACCACTACTGGATCCTGGTGGAAGGTCTCTACTTGCACAGCCTGATCTTCATGGCCTTCCTCTCCAACAAGAACTACCTGTGGGTCCTCATCATCATCGGTTGGGGTAAGCACGGACCCCAACACAACGCTGTGGCCGCTGAGGCCAACTGTGGCATCAGCAATGGCTGAGTGGCGCTGAGTGCCCAGATAAGGGCAGCGGGATGCAGAGCAGTGGCCAGGAACTGGTTCAGTCTGCAAACGTGATGCTTCATCCATGCTCCTCCTTCTGGTTCGTGCCTCTCCAGGTCTCCCTGCTGTGTTTGTGTCTGTCTGGGCCAGCGTCAGAGCCTCACTGGCGGATACACAGTACGTAGGTCCACCTTCTCAGTCCTTTGGGGAGGGAAAGACTGGTTGCAAATGCTAGCAAAGCATCTGTGGGCACCAGAACTTTTGAAAATGAAAGTTTTACAAGAAGAATAAGAGGAGCGAACACATGTACAAGGCTCATTCACAAAATTGTCCAGTAATCCAGACCGATAGCGGTTTTGCTCTTCATTTGGGAGGAAGACGGATGCAGGATTACACTGCAAATTGATCAATAAACAGGGCAAAGATGAATGCTAAAGGGCACATTGTAAAGTTAAGCAAGCTAAAGGGAGAAAGGGCCTCAAGCAGAGCAGGAGTTCTAGATGAGTTGGCCAAGGAGCCCTGAGGAACGTTAATGCTAACTTAAAACTGATTTGCAACTCCACAATGGTTAAAGGTGCTTGTAGCAAGGCTGCTCCACTGGAGAGCAAAAGGCGAGAGGGTGGGGATGCTGGTTGGGGGCTACAAGGAGCCGTCAGCCATCAATCTTCCTTACCAGTGACTGCAGGTTTCTCCAAGGTGTTTTTCACTGGTCTCTTCAGGTGCTGGGACCTCAGTGCGGGGAACATGAAGTGGATTTATCAGGTCCCCATCTTGGCTGCCATCGTGGTGAGAATCCCGTGGCTGAATCTCCCAATCCCTCTTGGGGAAAGGGGATGGAGAGACACCCAGAGCTGTTCGCGTGTGGTCGCTGGGTCGTGTTCCCAGGGAGGGCCCATGGGATGCAGAGGGATCCAGGGGAACTGAGCCCTCCCTGCTCTGACCACAGCATCACCCCACGTACCTGCCTGCCCTCGTCCTGGGGGACTGCTTGGGCAGACCCAAGGTCACTGCGGCCAACAAAACCACAGCGGGTGTCTGTCTGCAGGTGAACTTCTTCCTCTTCCTCAACATCGTCCGCGTCCTGGCCTCCAAGCTCTGGGGGACGAACACAGGGAAGCTGGACCCCCGGCAGCAGTACAGGCAAGTGCTGGCAGCAGCAAAAACCACGTCCTGGCTCTGGTCTCTGGCTCATTTTCTGCCCATTTAGCTGAGGCAGCTCCCAAAAGGGTTGTGAGAGAGGAGCAGAGGCGCGGGAACAGCTGCAGGAGCGAGGGAAGGTGGCAGGACGACGGCAGCCAGCACTTCTGGCAGCTCAGTTTGGTCAGAACAGCAGGCTCAGGAGCTCAAGCTCTGCCTGCTCCCTTCTCCAAGCTGGGCACTGTGCAACAGCAACGCACAGACCAGCTGCGGCAGCAGCAGATGCTCAAGTGACCCTGCACTGGGACACTCTCAGCATCTGCAAGGGGGCTGCAGGCTGGTGGCAGGTCCTGGCTAAGGGCTCTGAGCTTTTCTCCTCTCAGGAAGCTGCTGAAGTCCACGCTGGTGCTGATGCCGCTTTTCGGAGTCCATTACGTGGTGTTCATGGCCATGCCCTACACCGAAGTCTCCGGGGTCCTGTGGCAGATCCAGATGCACTACGAGATGCTCTTTAACTCCTCTCAGGTGTGTTGACACGGAGCTGCCTGCTCCAAGCACTGAGCGACACTCATCTGGGGAGCGGGGAGGCACACGTACATCCCGGCTCAGGCCTCCAACTCCCCGTCTGTCTCTTTTGGCAGGGCTTCTTTGTGGCTTTTATCTACTGCTTTTGCAACGGGGAGGTAAGTTAGAAGCGTGAGCAGCTGAGCACCCTGTTCCAGCCTCTTCAGGGTCGGGGAACTTAACCCATAGCCCCCAGGCTGGGATAACAGAGGAAAAAAGACCTCGATCCATCCCTCTCTGTAGGATTTGGAAGGGGAAAAAAATAATCACAAGGAGTGAAAGCCACAGGGAAGGGAAGGGAAGGAACGCCTGTTTTGCTGTCTCTGGGCACGAGCAGCTGTCTCTGATCTCTCCCTCAGGTGCAGGCAGAGATTAAGAAAGCCCATTTTCGGAGGAGCCTGGCGCTGGACTTCAAGCAGAAGGCGCGTGCCACCAGCGCGGCGGGGAGCTGCTGCTACGGCGGGCTGGCCTCCCACGCCACCACGAGCTTCAGCATGAGCCTGGCGGGGCGAGGGGCAGGGAGCACACAGCAGCGGGGGCCGCTGCTCCCTGCCCGCGCCAGCCTGCCGGGCTACGTCCCCGGCTCCTTTGCCTCGGGTCACTTCTTGCCCTGCGCGACCCAAGAGATGAGCCAGAAAGCCTGTGGGGAAAACATGGCGGATTTAACGGATCCGAATCAGGGTCACCCCAAACTAAACAAGGAGCTGGAGACGATGCTGTGAAGCGAACGGCGCGTTTCCCACCTGGACACCCAGCTGTGCCTGGAAAGATGCTGATCCTCACGCTTTGGGCTCCTGTTCACGCTCACATGGAGAGCTGGGGTAGGGGATCGCAGCCTGAACAACACAGCTCCCCTTCCTCACAGCCAGGGTGCAAAGGGACCACGGACTCTCACTCCTGTCCACCCTGACCTCAAAATGAGCATCCACTTCAAAACCTCATTTCTTTCCACTTGCAAGTGACCGATGTCAGCGATGTCTGTGCATGCAAACGCCTTAAACTGTCCCCAGGGAACAACCCTCTGTGCTCAGCCTCACCTTGACACTAGAAGGTGACTTCAGCTCCAGCGTGTACAAACCCGATTCGATGAGCCCGCAGCCCTGAAGTCCGACTCCCCTTTTTAGCACCAACTCTGGGGCTGGCAGAGCTGTCCTGTGGCTCGCTCTGCCCCTTCTGCCCCTACTGACAGCGCAAAGCCCGATGCACGAGGCAGCCACAGACAGGGACCATGATATCTGCTGGGACGCGATGGGCGCGGGGACACCAAGCTTTATGGCCCTGGCAGGGCACAGCGACACACCCGGGTGCCCCCCACTTCGCAGCGCGGTTGCCCGTAAATGCACTGCACGCCTGAGTCTTAGCCCCATCACCTTTTTTGTAGGCTAAAAAGTGAATAAAGAGATTATGTGTACGGCTTGTTTGCATCCTTGAACGGTGTTATCGGTTGCCGGAGGGCAGCAGAGGGTGTAAAGGCTGGAAAGCCGCGTTCGCCCCAGCCAGCTCTGCTCTCAGGGCTCGCTGTGGGGGACAAGATAGCCCCAAAACTCCCCCTTCCCCCTCCCTACATGTACACTGCCTGGGAAAACTCATCACCCTGGTGAAAAAAGACATTCCTGAGGAGCTTGCAGTGCCCAGCCCAGACAATTCAGGCAGACCACAGGGGCAGGGAGAATCACGTGGCTGTTGGCAGAGGGGGTCTACATATGCCAGTTAAAATCAACCAGCCTGTTACCGATAGGACGGAGATTTTTTTCCTACCTGGTCTAATGAGACACGGTCCCTCAAGGCAATGATTCCATGATAAATACAGTGACAGTGAAGTAATTCAGGGCATTCACAGATCTCCCAGTGCAAGGCCGAAATGTAAAGGGAGGATTAGAAAGCCCAGGAGGGAGAGGCAGCCAGGCGGCACGTCAGGGAAGGGAAGGGCTCCAGGATTCGTGTTTTTCAAACAGCCCAGAAGATGATGCAGAGCCACCTCCGCGTCACCTCCCACCCAAGGGCGCAAGCGCTGTACGACGCCGAAGAGGCACAACTGAGTGGTGGGAGCGTTTGCCCCCACGCCGGGGGACGAAAGGCAGAGAGGCAGGAGCAGAAGCCGAGGGCTGCCCCGTACAAACAAACCTGAGTTTCCCGTAACAGATGTGCTCACCTGTGAGCTGTGCCCCCAGCTCTTCAGAGAAGCCAGCGGCACAGCCGGCCTCTGCAGAGAGAGATTCCCCTGCGGGGCAGCGGGCGCGCTGCTCACACTGCTGCCTTGTTCTGCCGAGACGGGACGAACCCTGCCGCGTATCTGACACGGACCCGTGAGCTGACATTTATAGCTCCCTGTCAGTAATCGATATTTACTCATTCGAGTCTCAGGAGCCTCCTGGTAGCTGAGAGAGGGGTGAGGAATTTCAATAATCCCATCGAACAGCGTTAAAAAGAAAGGGAGGAAGCCAAGTGTGTGCCACACACAGGCCCAGTTCCCAGGGGCAGCGAGCTGCGGTGCACGAAGGGAGGGAGCAGATGGCAGCTTTAGACTCTGGAGCTATTTTTATTATTTTCTTCTTCGAAATTCAAATCATTAATTGCGCAGAGTGATAAACCTGAAGTGTGATATGGAAAGGGGAACGCAACAGCTTCTAAACCCCTGCCACATCTGCCCTGGAACAGACTCGTCTTAACACGGAATAAGCAAAGCTCAAACCAGCGCAATGAGGTTTCTGCCTAGACTGGGATGAGGGAAGTCAAGTGGCAGCTGTTTAAGAAAAAAACCAAAAACCCCACACAGATTAAAGCTAGTTAGGGAGGGAGCCCAAATAATCCAGCTGGTGTCTCAGCTGAAGTGAGCACAAACGTAAGTCTCATCACAAGACTGTTGCGGAGTTCTCCTTCCAGGGCAGCCCATGAAGGCTGGGATGAGCGACACGTCCTGGGCTGTTTCCTTCCTGCTTGTAAAACGGAGAAAAATCTACTCCCCAGGAGGCTCTGAAACTAAACCAGGGATTGCAAAACAGTTTTTTGGGGAAAGATACTCATAAATAAAACCAAACAAACCAACCTAAGGAAGTCTGTCATCAACTACAATCCACAACTTCTGGTGAAAGAAAGGGACGCAGCCCAACCCCCAGTCAGTCACCTCTCCATCCAAATGCCAGAAGAGCCAAAGGAAAAAGTGGAGAATAAAAAGCACGTTCCAGGTGGTTTTTTCCCAGTAATAAAACATTTACTAGAGCAAGCAGAAAGTAAATGCACAGCTGATAAAGAAAACATCACAATGTCACAAAAACCTGACAGTTTCTGATACTTCTTTCCGTAGAAACAAGACAGAGGTGGGTGCTGACATGTTTCAACAAAAGAATTCCTCCTTACCTTTATGACGCCAAAAAAAAAAAAAAAGTTAAAAATCCAGATAATACACACAATGAGTTAAAAACAGTCAAGCAAGATCTTACAGTTTTAACTACATGTGTCCAATCTGGGGCGATAGTTGAGCTGTTCCACTTCATCGATCGCTTCTCGTGTTCTCCCTAAAGGCTTCTGAGCAGCAGGTCCCTGAATTTCTGAGCAAAGCCTCTTCGTTTAGCTACGCTTCATGGGGGCACCAGCCTTTGACTGTTGTGGCATATCTACATTTTTTTTTTCCCTTTCTTGTTTTTAATTTGAAGAAAGCACTCAACCTCTCATAATAGAGGGCGCATAGGCACAGCAGCGAGACAAATTTGCTATGCAGGTTTCCACCAAAATGAAGGTTATTAGGGAAGAAGAAAGTCTTTAAAAGAAAAAAAAAAAATACCTGGGCAATGGGATCGGGGTCGATGTACTGACCACAAACTAGCCAGGGGGTCCATCCTACCCTACATGTGAGTTTGTGGTTAGCAGGGCTGGAGATGGATCCCTCAAACAGCTTCATTAAAGGATAAAAAAAATAATAAAAAAAAATAATCAACTTGCTTCATCCCACCTTGAGCAATGCAAATTGATACATTCTTAGTTGACGGGGAGAAGAGACATGAGGAGCAACCTGGAGGCCAAATTATTTGGGGATAACAGAGTATGTGAAGAAACTGGGGAAGAACTCACCATACTGAACAAATGGCTGGAGGAGTAATGTTTAACAGGTGGGTCCTGAGCATCTCTAGATGGCCTGGATTTTATAAATGTGAACGCTGGTTAAGAAAAAACTACTTTATACTTCTATGGACAGCAGCTTTGTGACGTTCCAAGGATGTAAAACAGCTTCTTTCTCGTCAAGAAGATCTGTTTAAACCCAGCAGAGAGTCATTTGAGCACTGAATGTTTAAAAGCGTAACCCAGGGAGCTTTACCAAAATGATTTCTCTTGGACTAAGCACTGTGTGTACGTATCATTAGAGTGAATCCGTCCGCAGATGTCCCGGCCCAGACTTGCAACGGGGAGGTTTCATGGTTTCCTTCTCCACCCCCAGCTGCTCAACAACCAGTTCCCAAAACCCCCACGAAATCCTCTGGGAAAAAAGGCAACACTACCTGCAGAGACTCCAGGCTGTGCAGCTTTTAACTGTCCCACCGGCTCTTCTTACGTTTTGGGGGCTCTGGGACAGCAAAACCATCTGTCTTGTTGTCCCGGCTGTTGGCATCCTTCCTGCTCTCACCGTTCCTGTTCTCGTTGTTCCTCCCTTCGCTGCTATTCCTGCTCTCGCTGTTATTGCGATTGCCGCCGCCCGCGTCGGCGAAGTGCCGGCTCTCGCCGTGGCGATGGTTGTCGCCGTGCCGGCCCTCTCCGTGGCGGTAAGCGTCATTGTGGCGACCGCCTCCTCCTTCTCCGTGGCGTTGCACATCGTGGCGTTGCACATCGTGGCGTTGCACATCGTTGTAGCGGCCGCCGCCCTCTCCGCGGCGCGGGACCTCATTGTGGCGACTGTTCCGGTTGTCGTAGCGTTCTCTGACAACACCACCGCCACCACCGCTGCTACCAGAAGCGGCAACGCCGCCGCCGTCTCGACTGTTGGTGCTGGCGTTCGTGTTGTTGAAGCCCTGTGCTCCGACACTTGGGAAGGTGGGAACGCTGCTCAAATTCCCCGTGCTGGTGAAACCTGGAACGCCCTTTGCCGCTGCGGTGGCCGCGATGGGGCTGTCAGGATTCGCGGCGTTTTGCTGCGCGGAGCTCGTTGGTACCGAGTTCAAGCTCCCAGCGCTGGTCCAGCCACTGGCTCCAGCGGCTGAGCTACCAGTCTTTTGGTTATTTAAGCTTGCAGCAACAAAGTGGCTCTTATACTGGGACTGCCAGAGAGAGAGAAAGAAAAAAGAGAGCATGTTTGGCCTCTACACTGCGCCACAAAACACACAGTCATCACGCGTACACAAGCCTGTCTTGAATTCCGGGGAAAGAGAGTTCCTATAAAAAGTCAGTCTTGGAGCAGTTACGTTCCTGCTGTGCTTAAGAATACAGAATTAGTAACGGACATCTGCTACCAGACCACAGAAACAAGGGAACTCCTATATTGTGGGGTTAATTTTTACACCGAACAGAAAGGGTTTCTCTGTTCCCCACTTCTTTTGATTGCAATTATGCTACTGCTGCTAAGCAACCTAAATAGGATCAAGCCTAAGAGCAGAATCCAGAAGGGAGAGAGAGCAAAGAGGCAGCAGAAAACAAACTAAGTTTGGCAAATTAACTTAGTGCAAACACCTTCAGCCCAGCCTGCACACTCACTACCATTTCAGACTGCAGCGCTGAGCGGGCCCCTCCAAGTGGATGAGACACAGCCACAACCACCAAACCCACCTCTCCTGAAACCAACAGGGTTTCTGCATCTTCAAAGGGAGAAGAGAAAAAAAATTGTCTTGGAGCATCAGTAGTAAAACTTTTTCCATGTTACGTTGCTTCCTCTCGAGCTAGAACTTGGGAGCACAAGGGATCGAACCAACCTGAAAAGCTGCTTTCATTGCCGTGAGCCTGTCTCCCATCGCCCCAGTGGATGGCTTGTACGCCTCGTAGTTACTCATCACACTGTTGTTGTTTCCACGATCCTACGCAAAAAGACAAAAGGACAACTGGAGAGATTTATCCAACACAAGCACTTCCAATTCAGCCCTTCTCCAAACCTATCTTTAAACTCTGGAAATACACCTGCTAAGGAGCAGAGCAGAGCACTGAGCAGTTTGTCCTGTGACCTTGAGGACAACAGAAAAGTAAAAAGGACTAAGTTTTAGTGACTTGCTAGTCAATTGTGTAACTGCATTTCCCAGCTCCCTACAGTACAAGCAAAAGCAAAACACACTCGAACAGAGATTTTCAGAGAGGTCAGAGCCAAGACAAAGTGTGAACAAGGCTTCAGCTGTGACTTTTGGAGAAATGCTGAACCGTGTTTTCAACACGTCTGCAGATAAATTCTGTCCCCAAACACGTTGGTAATGAGCTGTTCTCCTAGCATGGACGTACCTGAAGTAAGCATTCCCACAAATCAGCCTGGAAATGGCTTTTCAAGTAATTTATTAGCATTTCTTTTGCATTGACAGTCTACTGGAGAATTTCCAAACCTTCCAGATCGCTCTGGCCCTAAAGAAGGCAGCTCTTGGCAAGAGGACAACAGGGCAGGACAGCTTCAGGCTACCCTCCAGCACTACGAATATTCTTCTGAATTAAAGAGTAGTCAAAACTAAGTTTAAAAGTTCCAGGAATCTGTAACCAACTTCTTCAGTATCTCTACTTACAGAATTTTCTGATCCCAGACCGGGACGTTCACGGTATCCTAAGCCACCACCGCCAATATTCAGCTTCTTGCCTTTTCCTCCTTTGAAACGTGATTTCCGGAACCAGGGATTCTGTACGAGAAAGGGACAAGAAAAGAACTTTCATCCATGTTCAGGTTTGGGGGGTTTGCATTCCAATAAATGCAGGAATAAATGCGATTTCTAATGCCATTCACTTGGGAGCTCAGCACTTGCTCATACGCGGGTTTCAGTGATTGCAGCTCACTGCCCGGCTAAGGCAAGAGAAGGTTCTGTCAGCAAAACTTCCTGCAACAAGCAGCGGCCAGGAAAGGTCCACCCAGACCTCCTGGTGCCAGGTTTTTAAATAACAGTTGGCCGCACCTCTTTTTATGCCCTATAGTACCTTGAAATCTGAAGAAGCCGATAAGCCAAGCCATTCGGCTTCTGTACTCCCCTCTCAAAGGCAGCCTGTGGAGCTCTGCCTCGCAAATCCCACCCCTTCTGAAAGGGCTGCCTCTACCTCAGAAAAAAATATCAACTTCTAGCCGCGAGTGGCCAAACGGCAATGAAGCCACAAGCATGTCAATCCACCTCTGCATCTGGGAATCACCAAAAAGCCTTTGCTCTCTCGCAGCGAAAGGCAAGAACTTACAGAGCTGACGAGCCCAGTGGTGCAAGCACAATCGCTGCAGCCATCCGTCACACCTATATATAGCCAGGCTGCCAGGCAGCGCTGCCAAGCAGGTGCAACGACGGAGCAACAACCGCTTCGCAGAGCGAATGGTCCTGTAATTATTTTCTAGTTGAGTTTTCAACTGAGCTGCGTTTCCCAGGTGCCTGCCATAAACGCACATCGAAAACCTGATTGTAACGAGACGCTGGAGCGCTCTGCTGGCATCGGCCGGATTACAGCTCCTCATTTCCCAGGCAGTGCCTGAGCCCAAAATCGGTTACATACTGCATCCCAACATCTTCATGTCTTCAAAGGACATTAAGAACACTAGAAAGCCTACTTTAAAGGAGCACAGAGTGCCAAAAAGTCACTGCTAACACACGATGGAGCCAGAAACAAGTCCCCGAGCTCCTGATCTTGTGCTCATCACGGAAGAAACCTGCCTCTACTCGAGGAGTTTCACTTGTTCATACCTGCATTGCTAGATCCAACAGCTCTTTGGAAACATGTTGATTAGCACCTTCCAGATTCCTGACAAGATCACCAGCGAAGTTACTGTCTTTGGGAGTCAGCAGAGTGTAGGCGACTCCCTTCTCGCCCGCTCTGCCGGTACGGCCAATTCTATGGGTGTGCGTATCTATGTCCCGAGCCACATCGTAATTAATGACTGTCTTAATGGAAGGAATATCCAACCCACGAGCTGTAATAAAGAGCAACATAGCGGTAAGTATAATTATCCAGAGTTATTTCAAAGCCTTCTCATTCATACCAGCGTATCACTTCACCCTGGCCCAGTATATGAAAGGACTTTCCACAAGAACACGCTCCAGTTAAGGCACCACCTAAGAGGCTAAAGCTCTTAAGCGCAGCAGCATCTTCTCCAACAGTAGCATAAGTTACACTGATCCCCAAGTTCACAGGATTGGAGACGGAACAGATCTCTTTAAATGACTCTTTTTCCAAGGAAAAGAAAGGGCTTTATTAAAGGACACTGAAATTCACTCTCTGTTCAGCTGAACATCTGGGTACAAAAGCTGTTCTAGAGAAGGTTTCAAGTGTTTCCATTTCCTCTTCGTTTAAGCACGCATAAGGTGTCAGCTGATTAACAAACAGCAACTACTTCCTTGAGAAACAGCTTTATCTTATTTCTGTGTATTAAAACCTATCTGTCAGACTGTAATTCAAACAGCATCAGAAGACTTTAAAAATAAAGGCCCTCGCTGAGGCTGCGCACTTCTGAAAAACACCTGGAACACAGCACCCAGCGGGTTCAGAAGTCGGGATTGTTGCCTTCTACTGAAACTTGTCATCAGCCTTTCCGCTGATATCCACAACCTGAATGAGCTGCTGTTTCTTAGAACGTCACGTACCTGCCACGTCAGTAGCTACCAGTATCGGGATCCCCTTTTTCTTAAACTCTGAAATGACTTTATTCCTCTCACTCTGGTCCATGTCCCCGTGAAGCAGCCCCAGATTATGATCCTCCTGCTTGAGGTTATTGGCCAGCTCTTCTGCGTTGGCCTTCTTGGTGACAAACAGGAGAACGCTTCCAGAAGACGTGAACTCCACGAGGCGTCGAGTCAGCCAGTTCCATTTGCTGGGGCCAGAGGGGAAAATCTCCACAATTTGCGTAACGTCTTCATTTGCCTAAGGAGAGGAAAAAGACAATCAATAAGGCAGGACAGAAAGGAGAGGAGGGCAAACACGTCCAGGTTGTAGAATGAAACAGGAATTTAAACTAAGTGTTAGAATAAAAAGTGCAGAGGCACGGGACCGAAACTCTCCTTAAAAGGAGGTTTCAGCTCTTGTCTAACTGACCGCTTCATCTTCACGGTGCGGAGAAGGCAGGGGTTAAACGAGCTGCTCTTCGCTAAACTGGAGAGGCCAAGCGCAGTCTTTGCCATGATGCAGTTTTAGCACCCACTCATCTAAAGCTGGGGACTTGCAATCTAGATGCTCTCGCGACAGATGCTACCAACACCCAAAATAGACTGTGCCAGAGCAGGGTCTGAGAGGGTGAGGATGCTCCTCAGTAGAAGTTATTTAGATGGCGATCAGAGAAAGTATTTCTGTGAGCTGTGACTTGTCCTCGGAGTCGGCAAGAGGGGAGGCAGGAACACACACCCTACACACTCTGTACGTGCAAGTAATAAACCTGCAGTGGAGCTCACAGCATTATCGGGAAGTTTTTCTGACAGATTTCATTTTTCACACGCTTAAATGCAAGGATGATACTCTCAGAGCAGTAATTCACATCGAAGAAAAGAAGCAACATGACTGAGCTAGGAAAGCTGCTTCTTCTCTTAAGCGATGTTCAGGAAAAACATCTGCCCACAAAGAAGGGGCTTCAAGGCATTTATTTTTTGTTATAAAGGGATACCTCCCATTTGTGATTGAAAATAAATACTAAACCAAATGCAGAGAATCGGTTAAAAGAAGAATGCTTGAAGGCATCTTGGGAAACTTCTCAACAGCTTTCATAAATTATAAGGAAGGTTTCTTCAGGGCAAGTGTAACCTGCCCACTTCACTGATTTATTACCAAATCTCTACTCTGCTCATAGTTCAGCTGCTACTGTCAGGCAAGCAGAGAAGCAACATTCCCACGTAAACCAGCTGAAAGGCATCACAGTCTAAGTTTCAAATTCTTCACGGCGAAAGTTGACATTTATTTATAGTTTTGAGACAAAAGGATAAACCCACTGATTCAACCTCATTAAAAAAAAATAAAAATCAATCAGTGCATCATGTTGTTTCACTCCTTGATGCAAGTTTCCACCACTGTAATATTTGTTGCCAGAAAGTTCAATAAAATAAAAAACCAATCCAAAACCTTAGTATTTTTTGTTAAGCACAAAGTATTTACTCTCAAATCTAAATGACAATTACTGCAGTTTAACTTAAATTTCAGACAACAGAAACAGAACGGTTTATTTTTCTGACTGTCTCGGAAGCAACGTGGAATTACCTCTCCAATGTCTCCCTGCACAACTCGAATTGGGTCGATCAAAATATCTCGGGCCAATTTCTCAATCTTCTTCCGGAAAGTGGCACTGAACAAGAGGGCTAAAAGAAAAAAAAACAGTATTTGAACTCCTTGAAAATTAAAGTTTCTTTGAAAACAGTGAGAGATCTTGTGCTCGAGGTCCTGTACAACAGGACTAGATGTCAGCAATCAGGAGCTATGGTCAGTTTTACTGGTTCTAATGAAAATTATCAATCCCACTGTTGGAAGACCTCAAAGTGGAAACACATTTCATGGCATCCAAAATAAAACACCGATAATCTGCCGTGAGCTTTCTTTCATGGCAGCTTAGAATGCAGGATCTCAAAGCGTATGAACATTAATTCATCTAATCATCTCTTCCCTGACCGAAGTCTACGGAGGGATTACGGCGAAACGCCCACGCGTCACAAGTGTTCCCTCCCAACAGCCCACGCTGGGAGTAACACCAGTGGATTTGGCACAAGTCTCATCGCGGGGCTGTGTCAAGGACAGGAAATCCAAGCTCTGTTCCAGATTCTTTACTGGAAGCCCATCGAACAGCTGCAGGAGTTTATGGAGAAATGTGCTTCTACTTACTCTGTCTGTCAGGACGCACGTGGCTCGCAATCGATCTGACCTGATATTCTGGAAAGGAGATGGAAAACGTTCTAATCGACATCGTAAGCTCATTACTTAGTAGAATATCCCAAACTACAACTTCGTTGCTTTATTTAACAAATAACCATAGAGTGAACGAGTGCCCATTACTCTGTATTTAACTCTACTGTGACCTCCAGTTGCTCCTTTGCTGTACAAAGAAACTTTTGAAAGTTCCTTCAGCGAAAAATTCCATAAGCAAAGATCCTGAATCTGTGCATAACCTGTACGTCTTACAAGTGTCTGCCCGCCTTTGCACTGGTTCAGTACTGTCAAATCTTTGCCACGTCCCATGATTCTCGAACGCAAATGCAAAACCATCCAGATCTCAACAACCAAACCTCTTCCAATGAAGCAGAAAATTCTTTCGATACCACCAGGTTGTACGCACAGAATAAAAGCACAGAGGTGACTTGGCCAGAAGTTACTCAGCAGCTCTTAAGACAAAAATCAGGACGTTTGGGACTTGAACATCAACAGGACTTTGCTGATCTATTTATAGCAAGAGATATTAGACCTTTAAATATGAGTTTTGTCTATAAAGTATTTTCTTACTGTATTTTCAAGTATGTGAAGTTACAGGGGTTTAAGCAGTTCTGCTAAGCTGGGAACTGGACACCACTGCTTTCCAAACAGTAAACTTTGTCGTTACGTACCAAAACCCATATCAAACATTCTGTCGGCTTCATCAAACACAAGGTAGGTGACTCTCTGGAGGTTTGTAGCTTTCTTTTTCACATGATCAATCAAACGACCCTGTAAAAAAAAAAAAAAAAAAAAACCCCAGTTTTTCAAACATATTTAATCCTCACTCGTCAGAGACGCAGAACTGAAAACATCCCCAAGCTTCAGTCTAGAAGTGGCATTATTCAAGCCACACAAACAAATTGCTAAAACTCTCATCAACTGTGCCTGACAAGTTGGATTTTAGGACTGTTTTTTCAAGCTTAACATTGCTGAGATCCTAAAATTCCCCACTCTTCATTACAATTAAATTTTCAATGTGAACTGGCTACTTAATCCCACAATTTTCAGCTCTACACTGATTCAGGAAGACAGCACCTAATTTCATGATATTCTGAGAATTTTCTTCATGAATTTAAGGCTCAGCAACCAGAAGCTGGTGTTGGGGGCACAACTGACACAGATTCAAGCAGGTCTTCCTTACTACTCTGTCTTCTACTGGAGATTACACCTAATCTCTCCCAATTTCTCTTGGGAGAGGAATAATCCCAGCATATTTGTTCTCAACATCCGATAACTGGTGAAGAACCCAGATCTCAGGGATCAGAAAGCAAATTCTGCATCACCGATGGTATCAAAAATCTGGATCAGCCCCAGTTAAGCATCAAAAATATCTGTACTGTGCGCATACTGGTACTTACTGGTGTGCAGACAACTATCTCTGCTCCCTCCTGGAGGGCTTTGGCTTGCTCCCACATGCTTCCTCCTCCATACACAGCTACAGAGCGCAGATTGTACGCCTTACCGAAGCGCTTACATTCAGAATGGATCTGAGAATTTGAAACAAAAGCACGTCACGGTTCTTATTAGACAGGTCTGAGAAAATATAACGAAATACAGTCCAGCTCCTGAAATCCACTTTTCAGCTAATAACTTAGTGAAATTATTCAGAAAACCTCAGGGCTGAATACTTCAATACCTGTGGGTAATTTCAGAAACTTATTTAGGCATCTGACCACTATTTAACCCGCAGGCTTTTACACACACAGTACGTGGCAGTGCATCCACAGTATTCTTAACACTTCAAAATGATACGGGAGCACCGTGCCAGAATTGACAATTTCAGATTTGTCACGATCCCTCAACAAAAAGAGGCGTTGGAGAGAACTGTGAGCCTACACCACGCGCAAGCCGGTAACACACTATTTTCAAATAGTTAATTGAGGTCCTCTGACAATTTCTGCCCAGAATTTTGTCTTCCTGGACAAGGACACGGCGTGGCACATACACGCGTACCGCACACCCACCTGTTGGCAGAGCTCTCTGGTTGGGCAGACGATCACCGCGATGGGACCATCCCCCGGTTCAAGCTCCTTCTGATCCATGATGTGAATCAACATCGGCCAGATGAAGGCTGCTGTTTTCCCACTTCCAGTCTTAGCTATCCCGATCATATCTCTGCCACTTAGGGCAACTGGAACACCCTAAAAACAAGGAGATTCTAAACCCACATTATGCCTATTGCAGCACATTCTTGTGCTAGGCATTACAGGAAAACTCAGATAACAAGAGGTAAGTGCATTACAGAGGACACACAGCAACGCACGTCGATGCTCACCCAGTTTTACTGCCAAGGTCAGATCTGAATTAAGTTTGGTTTTAAGGGTTGGAAGCAATTCCAGCCTTAGGACTGCTGCTGCCCTGTATGTTCTATTAGTTCTCTTTAGATGTTGGAGAAGTAACAACACTCACCTGACACTGTATAGGAGTGGGCTGGGTATACTCGGATTTCCTAATTTGATGCATAAGTTGTTCATCAAACCCAAAATGAGCAAAACTACTGCCAGGCCTCGGAGGAGCAGCACCAGAGACCTTGGAAACAGAAACGTATCTTTGTTCATGAACAGTAAGAGAAAAACAAAGGGCAATCTGTACAAAGATGAAAACTAAGTCCAAAAAAAAGGGAGTAAAAAGATCCCAAGAAGATAGTTTTGTGACCAGCTTACCCGGAGATTTAGTTTATGACGTAATTCCACCACTTGCTGCGGGGTGAGACTGGTGATCTCCTCATGTTCATCGTAGAAATTCTTCTCAAAGGGTGGATATTCGATCTGTAAGGGTAATTACTCAATTAGTCCAGGACTCAAGATTCTCTCTGTACACTTAGTTTTGGACGGGAAGGATCCTTTTTCTCCAAAGTTCTTAACTGTCTGCAAGAACACTCGTCTAATATGAAGCTACATCAAGGATATTTAGCATGTTTTCCATAACACAGCACTGAAAGATGACAGGGACGGAAGCTTATTTCAATCTGCTTCTCAGCTCCTGCCTTCTAGAACGTCTCAGACAGAACAGAACGGAATAAACTTCCCTCCTACCTCTGAATGGTCAATAGGCGGAAGAGGATCAATGATCTTTTTGGACGGCGCAATTGGATTCCCATCACTATCGTACTCCAGGTTATCCTCTTCCTCTTCTTGGACCACACCAGCAGTGGGGTTTTCAGCCATGTAGCGAAAATAAGCTTCCTGCAGCAAAACACATCAGTAAAATCACATACAATAGGATGCAAAAAACCTACTACACTTGTTTAAATGATGTATGTGCTAGATGGCTGTTTGCTTTCACACCCACCATTGAGGAGAAAAAAAAAGCACGTTCACTAGAACTGATTCTTGTAATAAATACCAACAGCACGTCCAGAAGAAGGACAGTAAGTACAAACGAAGAAAACAACTACAGTGTCAGGTGGAACACAAAATGCTTTTAAAAAACCACTTTTCTTACATCTCTGCTTAACAACTCCTTCTAACAAGACTTACTATGCTTGAACAGTTGAAGAATCTATTCTTATTTCCACACGAACAAAGTACAAACACTGCAGGTTTTTAAAGAGAGAACACGTTACTGAGCATAACGATGTTTACCTTTTTTTAACCACACTACGCCAAAGATAGCTTCTCCATTTCCCCTAACTAGACTCTACGAAAATAAAATATAACTATTTTTCATTGAGAGAGTCAAGAGCAAATGGGATAGAAACCATTTCAGAAGAGACTTTCAACACAAACCCAAGTCAGAAGTCACTGTCACCACTGTCACATCCTTAGAGCTCACAAATATGGACGTGTCTCACAGAATCTCACTGGCACACCACGACATTCTCAGGGAGAAAACACCAGTCTCACTTGACTTCCAAGCAAATATCCAAGATCAGATTTTTGAAGCGAGGTTCAGTTATGAAGAAAGGCCTATACTCATTCGGCTTTTTCATTTGCACGGCCAGTTATCCCTCAGTCACATACAGATGCATATAACACACCTCAACAACAGCTCCAAGTGGAGTCACCTTTGCTCAACCTTCAGCACAGCTGCACTCCTCAAAGTGCAAGCAAAGGCCTAGAGGCCAGGAAACCCTCCCATGCTCTGTGTTACTGTGAGTAACACAATAGCTATAAGCTACAACCTAGTAGTGAGGCATATTTTGAAATGGAGTCTTTCCTATTTTTTTTTTTTTTTCCTATTACAGTGATGTTTATAAACCTCAGTCGGAACTGAGCTCTTCCCAAAAAGAGCAAAAAGCCCGATTCATGCCCTTAGCAGACGTGACATGTCACTACAAATAGCCTCAACAGCGTAACAGCCTCTCCCTGGTGCTCCATGTCAGTTGATTCTGCTAATTTCAAATTTGATGAGACTCTCAAGTTACTGAAAAAAACTACAGGAAGTTCAAATTGACTGAAAACAACTTGAATGGAGTGAAAAAGAATGCAATTGTCTCTAACATTTTTCTTCATTTTAGTGAAACATCTAGGAGAGTAGAAACAGCGGGGTAACCACTAGAGCTTCCTGCTCTTGATACTGGACTTTTGTTTGTACCTAGCAGGTATATATTTGGGGAGCAAAGGTTAAAACCAAAACAAAACAAAAGAGAAGATAGAAAGACTGCATAGGAACTCACTTGGTCATCTTCCTCTTCAATGTCATCTCGAATACCCCTGGAAAAAAAAGCGGAGAAAACAAACTTCCCTGCAAGTGTTCCACATACCGAGCTCCATACTTTCACTCGGTTAGTGCTGAGCTTCGTGGCAGACACAACACTAACACCTCAGTAACATTTATAATCCCAACCCATGGAGTTTTCACATTTGGTGCCAAGCATAACAGTGACCCTGCAAAGACTTCTTTTGACTTCTATTAATGACACTGAAAGATTAGGACTCCGTCTTCCCCGTAGAGGCCACATCAAAGAGCATCGAGAGCTCAGATCAGGATGATACAGAAGTCCCGTAACTGAAGAGGAATATGAGCCAGGAAGTGCAAATCCAGTTCAGAACTTCCCCAGGTGGCGACTTGGATCCGGTGTTCTGTTTCAGGACCACGTACAATCTGATCAACCTCATGCAATGCAAATTCTACCCGTGTATCCGACATTTAAATCAAGCCTCAACAGCATAATTGTTTTCCTCAGTCAAAAGAGACAGAGAAGCTGCAAAAACGCAAACTGTTTCTAAACCCCAAATTTAGCATCCCCATTGTCACATGCTCCTGAATGTAACAGCTCTACAGGGAATGCCTTAAAACCTAGTTCATGTCTGGAAGAATCTCCAGTACTCCAGGTACAGCAGCACCGAGTCGTTTTGCTCACAAAAATGCAATTTCAGACTCACCCACCCCGATCACTGGGAGGATGTGGAAAGAAGAAAAACTATTCAGGTTGATCTGGAAGCAGTACAATGTGCTGCCCCAATTTGTGTGGCCTAGAAAGGCTTCTCGCGTGTGAAAACTCTCAGTGTTGTTACATTTTGCCGTAGGACGCCACCACGGATTCTGCCCTGCTATTATTCAGCTTTTATTGCAAAGAAATTTACCCACGGGGGATATCATGAGCTGGTTAATGTTGTTTACTAGGTACACATCATATTGTCTATAGAACAATCATCATCAACACTCTCGTAGCACCACACAAGACACAGGCAGGCAAGGGAATTATAAAAGAGAACTTACTTAACGTTCTTCTTTTCTTTGTCTTTATCTTCAAGTCTCTTCATATCTCGAGCAGCTTGATCCTAACAGGTCACAAAATTATGACATGTTAAAAACCCCAAGATGATAAAACCCAGAAGGGAAAAATGTTCCCACATAACTAAAGCATCATACCTTGGAGACAAGACGTTTTGGACTAAACTTCCTTTTGTTTCACATCCTATTATGCTAAATAAATTATCCTACTAATACCTTTGTAACTTTGTGGTGATGCTGTTGAAAAAATACATTCTCTGCATTCCTCCTGACAACACTGTGGTAGAATCCAGCTAATAACAGAATTGTAGCTAAGGAACAGCTCATGATAAACACAAATAATTTCAATTCAGGTAGTGTAAAATGCACAAAATCTCAATTTCTTAGTCAGACACACAAAGCTCTTTGTTGTATTGCCTCGACAGGCTCAGAACATTTAAATAGTTAAACTCCTGTAAATCATATCCGTCCTCTCCCCATCTATTAACACAGCACTTTGCACACACACACAAAAAAGAAATAAGATAAAGTGACATTCTGAACACAGCTGCCAAAGCCACGAGTGACATTTGCTGCTCCTGACTGGAGAGAAGTGCGGCCACAGAAATTAATAAAACATTTCGCAAGCTGGGTCTTGCCTCCACTTCAGCCATGAATGCCTCCAGAGGATCATCATCGCTGTCAGAGTCCGCTGATTTGGAATGAAACTGCTGGCGAGTGGGGGAATTCTCTGCGGGAATGTACGGCAATTCCACGTTGCTGGAATCTTCCTCTTCATCCTCAAAGTACCTGAGGAGAAACAAACACTGGCCCAGTCAGCACACGGGCTACAGCACCACGCTGGCTTTCACGGTTTCTGAGCCAAGCTTCCTACATAGAGATCGAGAATAAAAGTCAGGACGTGCACGGCAAAAGATGTTGAGATGTATTTCTTTCTTTACAATTATTCAAACTAGAAGTGGTGGTAGGGCAAGCAGATGTTATGAAATTGAGCTTCCTGAGTGGCTCTCCCAGGCTGGTGAGCACAGGATGCTTTTCTGACCTCCCTTCTACTTACTGTATGTAGGCAGTCAATAGAAGCGTTAGTAAAAAAAAACCGTGGTATTGACAGTTTTCCTGCGCAAAAGACACTCAAATTTATCCTGCTTGGCTCCAATTCTGAACACACCACCTCAGGCAAAGTCTTGTTCAGACCCCAGCGTGAATGAGACTCAGCTGAGATGTTCTTAGTGAGGGCAAAGCTAGAGGAGAGCTCTCCACGGGCTGCTGAAGGACCTCACAGCCTTTTAGATACACCTAAAAGCAGGGATGTGTTATTCTCATTTTACAGACGAAGGGCTGACACCCAGAGAAAGGGTAAATAATCAGTCCAGCAGCAAGAGGCAGCTGCAGAGCAGGGATGGGAGCTCCTGCAGGTGACCAGGTCAGGTTTTTGATGCTACTGCCATAAAGCCACCGGGGTTCTGTCACACTATCCTGCAGCGTTAGGGTATTTATCCTTGAGCAGGCTTTTCTAAAAAACTAAACCTCACAAACACCACTGACATTTTCCCTGAGCTTGAAAACTGTAAAAAACCAAAACCTAGAGCTTGATAAACACAAGAGATAACCCTACTTACGCATTCTCTTCATCAAAATTTGCTCGCTTTGACCCAATTTTGTAGAAAGAAGGCAGCTGAGGAGGTCCCGATTTCGCAAATGCAGCAGAAGAACCGGCTGTTCCAAAAGCACTATGAGACTGTTGAGAGAGCTTGGGCTCCTCTTTTTTTCCAGGTGTTATGGCAAATCCACCAAACCCAAAGCCTCTCTTAGTACCAGGTCCACCTTTATTCCAATTCATGATGTCCTCAATATACCTGTTAAAATCACAACAGACAAGTTAATGCCCTTCCTGCTTTAGGCAGTTATATATAACTCTCATGATTTTTCTCCTAAGTGGATTACTTTAGTCATGATAGACTTGTGGAAACGTGACTGACAAGAGTTTGTTGTGTTCCCAAAAAGGATTTGGGTTTTGTTCTTTTCCTTTAAGGATGAACTCATCCACAATTGAAAAAAGGATAAAATACAGAGGTTGTCTTCCAAAAGAGACCTGGTTTTCTAAGTTAGATGAAGAGAAGACTGAACTGATATATTAAGATTTAACATGTTCTGTTTCAAGTAATTTAATTATTCCATCTGCATGGTCAAGTAAGTCAGACCTTTAAGGCAGCCAAAGACAGGACGACACCCACTGCTTAAAAGTGCTTTAGAATAAGATAGTCCAAAGGCTCCAAGGCTTATAAAACAAATCCTCGTATTTAGTGGGAATCCTCCAATGAGATCAAAATTCACTGGCAAGTGAAAGAATTTCAAAATAATCCGCCAGTAAATACCGGTACCGTTCCCTGTGCAGAACATTTGTCAGCTCAGGACTGGCTCAATAAATCTCAAGTCTAGAGCAGAGCTCACAAGGAGACTTTGGGGAAAACTCTGCTGTTCAGTTCCATGGCTGACTCCGGTGTCCTGTCCTCCCACCCACACCAACATACCCTGCAGCTTTCACACCTGCAGACGTGTGACAGGTAAGAGGTCAAAATGTACAACAAACAGGCAAAACGTGGAACTGCTGATGGCACAGCAAGCAACCTTTTAAGTCATCACATCCAATTTTACGCATTCTTCCTTGCTGTACTTACCGACTTCTTTTATCCCTCCCACCACGCCAGAAAATAACAGGAATTATTCCTTTATTCTGTCATACAGCAGCAGAAACACAAGATTTGCTCTTTTTGCCCACGGAGCCCACTATCGAGTCTGCGAGGACTCAGCAGCACCCAGATGAAGGGCAGGGTGAGCCCGCAGCTAACTGCCCGGGCTCTGCCCCGCGAACACGGCTCCGCGGCAGGAAACGCGGAGGCACGGACCCTTTCCTCCGGACTCCCCGGGTCCGAGGGCCAGGCGGCAGCGCGCCGTGCCTGCTCCCGCTCCTGGCGGTGGCCGAGCAGTGGAAGGACCCCCCCCACCCCCGCCCGCCCAGACGGCCCTTCCCCGGGCACGGCGGGGAGAGGGAAGCAGAGGGGCCAGCACCGCGGAGAGCCCCCCCCGGCACACGGGCCCTGCGCCAGGCCGGCAGCGGGGCCCCTCACAGCCCTTCCCGCCGGCGGGGCCCCGGCACGGGGGCGGGCCCTTTGTGCGGGCCAGGCCCAGGCTGCCCGAGCCCGCACTAGGCCGCGGTCCCGCCGGCTCCCCCCGCGCGGAGGGCGCCGTCGGGCGGTGGGGGAGGAGGAGCCGCCCCGGCTCGGCCCGGCCCGGCCCCGCGCCCGGTCACTCACCCCTCGGGCACCGCAGCCGCCGCTTCCCCGGTTACCGGGGCGGGGGGGAGGGGGTGGAGACGCGACGTCCCTACGCACCGTCCGTGCGTGACGCGCTGAGGTCACGAGCCTCCCCGAGCATGCGCGGTGGCGGCAGGTGAAGCCGCGGGAGGAGGCCCGGCAGAACCGGGCAAGGCGGCAGCGCTCTGGGCCGCCCTCGCCGACAGCCTCCGGGTCGGGGAGAGGGCTCCGGGGTCCGGCTGTTTCCTCTCCGCGGGGCCGGGGGTTTTTCCGCCCGCCGCCTACACGCACACGCACCCCTGGCCCTATGCGGCGCGGGCGGCGCGCAGTGCGCATGCCCCCCGCTACGCAAAGCACGCAGGCTGCGCCGTTTGCGGCCGCGGGTGCTGAGCGGAGGGCGAGGGCCGGGCCTGAACGGCGGCGGCGCCGCGTGACTCAGGTAACGCGGCCCCGGGCCGGGTCCCGCGCTCTGCCGGGGGCACGGCACCCGCTCCCGCCTCACCCCTGTCCCGCTCTTGTTACCGGTTGTCCCCGGCCCCGCAGTGCCGCCGAGAGGGGCGGCCTGGCCCGGGGGGGGCACCGGGCGTGCGGGCGCCGTGCTGTGCGTCCCGGGGGCGGGGAGGCGCTGACAGCGGGGCCGGAGAGGGGGCCCCGCGCCCCGGGGCGGTGAGCAGGCCGGGAGCTGATCTGAGCCCGGCTAACCTTGACTCGTGCCCGGGCCGAGGGCATCGGCGGGCGGCGCCCGCGGGGGGTCCCTGCTTCGGGCCGGTGAGTCACGCCGCCTCCGCCGGCGCTCCCGGCCGTGGGGAGGCCGGTGGGTGAACCGGCTGCTCTTGCGAGGGAAGGTCGGCGGTGCGTGGGTCGTGGAGGGCCTGCCCGGGAGCGTGCTGCTTCGTGGGGTTGTTTGTGCTTGGAGCCCGTTCTGGCCGGTGACAGCCGCGGCCGGGTCAGGCGTGCGCTCTGGTTCTCGCCCGTCGCTAGTTCAGCTGTCGCTTTGGAAGCAGCTGCAGAAGCTCATGTATGAGGAGGTAGATCTGGAGGGCAAGTACGTTCAACTGAAGAACAACTCGGAGAAGGATCAATCTTTGGGTAACTGGAGACTGAAAAGACAAACTGGAGATGGAGAAGAAACCCTCACCCTAACCTTTGTGGAGTTGCAGGGTCCTCTGGAAGTGGATATACTCAAATAGTCCCGAAATTCTTACTGAGAAACTGTTGGGGTTCGGTTCAGCAGGTGGCTCCGTTGTCTTGGTGTTTTTAACTTCCAAGTGCAAATTCTGCCATCTTTAAATAATCTTTTGTTTTTCTGTTTAAATTCACGTAAAATTGTGACATGCCCGGACAATGTGTTAAATTCCTGGGCTCTGCCTTGCTGCACTTTTTATCTTGATTAATGTTCTTGTGAACATGTTCTGTTCGGGTTTTTGCTGGGATGAGAAATCTTTGACAAAGGAGTTTATTTTAGCCGTCCTTGTCATTCGTAGCAGTGGGTTCCCTGCATGTGGTACTCGGGGGAGTGCTGGGCTATTTTAGAAACAAATCATTTCTATTTTGAGGTTTTTTAAGAGAAGAGTCTCATTAACATTCCAGTTCCCACTCAGATCTGGCTGCAGGAGGGTGTAAAATGAGTCTTGGTGCTAAGCCTGGTGCAGCTGATGCTCCGTAGCTGTGAGACACAGGAGAAGGGTTATCGCTGCTTTTTCAGGCTCCGAGTTTGGACCTCGGTGATGTCTCCACAGTCCCGAGTGCGAGACTGGGACTGGTTTCAGATGAAGCAGAAAAGACACAGGAAGCCGAGGGCAAAAGACAGGTGAAGTGACAAACTCTCTGCAGGTTTCTGGCAAATCTGAGGAGAGAGCTTTGGTTTCGTGAGCAGCAGTTTACTCATGGAGCCCGGTGCAGTATCCGTCCTCTTTCTGCCTTTTTTTTTTTTTTTTCTTTTTTTCTGTAGAGCTTCCAACAAAAAGTCTCTAAACAGAAATAGCGCTGGGATGCTGTGGGACCTGATCCTGAGCATGCAGCCTAGAAAATCAAAGAGGAGCACTTTTAAGCTACCAGAAGCTGTCGAAGCTCTGCTGTTTAAATGAATTAAGGGCATTTTAAGATTTAGCGCTGCTGTTATGCATTCACTGACCTGTGTCTAATTGCTAATTAATAACAACTGTAGGCGCAGTGTGTGGTCTCTGAAATGAGCTGGCAATGCTGACTGACTTGAGAGATGCTTCTGGAGAGTCAGTTTTACAGCGGAACGTCTCCGCTTCCAGAACTTGCTGATCTGGACAGCTTGGCCAGATGTGATCTGCTGCAGCTGCTCCTGCTACCAGCAAGAGTCTAGAACCTCAATTTCAAAGTTATTTTTTTCCTGGAAGAGTATTTACTTTCTTTATACAGAAGATGGGAAGATCAGGCAGGGGTTTATTTCTCTCTCTGATGTGACCCTGGTCGTGTTTTTAATTTCTTTGTGGAAGTTGGGCATTGCTGGAGGTGTAACAGAATTGATAAGGATTTTTTGCAATGTTTGATTTAATTTTTTTTCTTTTTCAGTGAAAATGAAGAAATTTTATATTTTCATTGCTGTCCTGTTCATCCCCTGGAGTTTTTCTTTGGCAAAGTACGATGAATTTGAGGATGGAGATGACATTATGGAATACGATGACAATGACTTTGCTGAATTTGAAGATGTTAGCGAAGATGCCGTCACAGAGTCTCCTCAGAGGGTCATCACCACAGAAGACGATGAAGAAGAAGCCACTGTAGAGCTTGAAGGTCAGGATGAGAATCAGGAAGACTTTGATGACGCAGATGCACAGGTAGTGCCTCACCTCCCTCCTCCATATTTCCTAACAGAATCTCTGCACCTTTCTTTCTCACTGTATGTTTTTTTATTTTTCCGTACTGGGCTTTGGATTTTCAGGCTGTTTGCAATTTTGTCCTTTAGGAAGGTGATACTGAGAGTGAACCGTATGATGATGAGGAGTTTGAGGGCTATGAAGAGAAACCAGATGCATCTCACAGCAAAAACAAAGACCCCATAACAATAGTTAACGTAGGTATAAATGTTGATCCACTTTCTCTTTGGTGTTTCATCATTTATTTTTTTTTAAGGCAAGATGCCAGTAATGTCATCAGTGTACAAACGTACACAGAAGAGAATCTGTCTGTGTATATGGAATCTGCTCGTTCAATATGTAAAAGACGGTTTCCATTCACTCACCGCAGGTCCCTGCTCACCTTCAGAACAGCTGGGAGAGTTACTACATGGAGATCCTGATGGTAACAGGTCTTCTTGCTTACATCATGAATTACATCATTGGAAAGAACAAAAACAACCGTCTGGCTCATGCGTGGTTCAATACTCACAGGGAGCTGCTAGAAAGTAACTTTGCTCTTGTGGGTGAGTGCTGGAATGACTGGAATCCATTTTTAGTTTATTTTAATAAAACTGGTTTTAGAATGGCATGTAGGCTATAGAGAAGGGAATCTTGTGTCATTAGTGATAGCACTAATGACAGCTCTAGGTGTAAACAAACAGCGTGCCACGCTTCCAGTGCTGGAATTAGATTGTGGTGGTGTAGTAGATTCAGAAACCCCGCGGTGATACTGAAGCAGTCCAGCTCTAAGCCTACTGATGAGTTCTGATGTTTAAATCTGTGAATTTTTGATTGCGATTCTCTTTCGCTGTCGTTTTCTTCAGGGGATGATGGCACTAATAAAGAAGCTACAAGCACTGGGAAACTAAATCAAGAAAACGAACACATATATAACTTGTGGTGCTCTGGAAGGGTGTGTTGTGAAGGAATGCTCATCCAGCTAAAGGTAAGGATGAGGAAATTTGTAGTACTGTTTACCTGTCACCAGTTTTTAGTTTCTAGAGGCTTTTCCATTCCAGTGCGAGCAACAAGGAGTCCCAGCTCGACTCTTTCGCTCACACTCAGACACAGGGCTCTGAATATGCGCACATGAAGGGAAGACAGGTGGAAAATCCGTACTGATCTGCATTCTGCCCACCAAAGACAGTGAGAGTGAATGCTCCCATAAAGAGTGTAGAAACCAGAAGTAGAGCGTAACCAGAGGTAACTGTAGGCTGAAGAGCCCAGCTGTCATTTAGAGGCACTTGAGCGTCCTGGAGGAAGGGACCAACAGGAATTTCCAAGGAAGGACAACAAAGACAAATACAAAGTCCTGCACCTGGAATGCAACAGCCCTGCATGTTGGTTCAGCTCCTAACTTGAGGGAACAAGGCCCTGAGAAACTCATCTAATGCAGAAAGTAGTTTTGTTTTTGAGCAACGTAGGTGACTCCCACAGGGCCCTTCAAAGCTCAATTGTTCTATGAAAACATCTACTTAGAACTGTCCTATATTTTCTTGAGCCTTGCTGCTATCTGCCAACGAAGTGCTGCACTCTGGCTATATTGAGCTGTCTTCTAAACTTAATGTTTTTAGTTTCTCAAGAGACAAGACCTCCTGAACGTTCTTGCGCGCATGATGAGGCCAGCTTCTGACCAAGTGGTACGTACTCAGCCCTTTAGGTTAGCTGTAATAAATAGCTGCATTCCTTCCGTTTTGCTCTGCTGCTTTGGATTGGTCTTCTGACACGCGAGTGAACCGCTTGGTGACTTTCTATAGAATTCCATATCTGCCAGTTCAGTAACTGTCGAAACGATTTGAAAGAATCATTCGTATTTTTTTTTCTGCCCATGAAATGCAAACTGCTGATGACTGCAGATTTTTTTATCTGTGGGTTTTATTGTTTGAGTGGTTTTGTGAACAGTTTATCGTGCTTCAAGACCTCATCTTGATAAAGAGTGGTTTTACAATCTGAAACACTAAATGATTGTTCTTCTGTCTGTTAAATGTGCCTGGGCAGAGCTGCTTAATGCGTACGCTGGCCTGGATATTATATCCTGTAATGTTTCTTTTTGCCTCGCCCCTTGCTCTTGGAGATAAGAGTAGTCTCTCGCTGCCAAGAGAGGTTACATTTGGAGGAACAGCAGCTGCGTGCAATGCGAAGCTCTTTCCATGTATCTATAATTGTATTTAGTTATATCTATTAAAAATATTTAATTTAGATGTGGGCAGTTGCTCGTAAACAATGGATATCTGCACTGCAAACGAGTCTTACGACTCTGCTCAGTTTTAATCACTGTCATTACACTGCAGCATTATACCAGACTACTGAATTGAGTACTCGATAGAATTAAAAAGCTACCTTACCTTAAGACACACTGAGAAGCTTTAAATCAACAACCTCTTAGAGTACATTGGATAAATCTGATCAAGGATAATAACATTCTGTCCCACAGCAAATAAAAGTAACAATGAATGATGAAGATATGGACACCTACGTGTTTGCTGTCGGAACGAGAAAAGCCCTGGTGCGACTTCAGAAGGAGATGCAGGACCTGGTACGTACGTTCACGCCCGGAATACTCGCATTTTAAATAAGGGGATGTAAGAACCTCTAAGCTGTGGACTGCTGATTTCCTTGGGAGCAGCTGAAAACTTGTGACTGTCTGGTTGGAATTATTGTGTGGGGAAGAGACGTTTTCATCTTAATGGATGAAAGTCTGATGCCATCAAACATCTGAATTAGCAGGCAGCTGCTGTCAGAACTGTGGGAGAAGAGGCCATCGAAAGCAGCTTGTATCTCCCTTTTGGTGTCTAGTTCATTTGGGAGGAGGCTGAAGCATATAGCATATACACAACTGTCACTCCTTTAGTTTGCACAGATGGCTTTTTCAGGGGTTGAAATGTAAATTTAACTTTCCACATCACTTATCATTAATTAAGGTCTAAGTTACCTGCTTTTATGAGAGCATGAAATTAAAACTTTCCACACATTCAAGCTCCAAAGCTTGCAAAGAATCCAGTGATAGCAGGCAGGGATTTGCAAGTCTTCCCTCTCACAAGTTGTCTCAAGTAACAGCACTAAAGGGGGGCTGGTAGGGTGCCAGTTGGTTTTGTTCCGTTATCGAACAGTGTAAGCAAAATGCCTTAACCCACTTCGAGAACTCCAGTGTGGATGTATTAGGATTGTCTTATCCTTTTTCTTAAAGTACTGACTGTTGAAGAGAAATTTTAATAACTTGAAGATTGTTGATACTGTACACTTCACTTTGTGTTTGAAACATCCCCAGCCAGACTGAGTGACAGAGTCTATTTTTTATCGTTTCTCTTCAGGTACTTTTAGGGATCCCAGAGTGCTAGAATAGTTTGGTCTGATAAGATACTGACAAGGTTGTGTTTGTTTTTTTTCTTTCCCCTTTTTGTTTTTGAAACAGAGTGAGTTCTGCAGTGATAAACCTAAGTCTGGTGCAAAATACGGGCTTCCAGATTCGCTGGCTATCTTGTCGGAGATGGGGGAGGTCACAGAGGGAATGATGGACGCTAAGGTAATCGCGAATGAATTAGTACAAATCTTCCTTGGTAACCCTGGTATTTACAGCCTGTGCAAAAAAGTTCTAATCTTTATCTCCTGTAAACATCACAACAGGAGAGCCAAACGGCCCTAGAGAAATCCAGACCATAAGGATGCTTAAGGGCTGGAAGAAGAAAGTAATTCTCACATCTTTATTCTTTTTACACAGCAACTGTTAGTGTAACTGCAGACTTTAAACTGCGTTTCAGAGCCTGGAAGTTGGCTTCAGCAGCCACTTCGCATGCTGATGGGGTGTCTGCAGGTCCTCAAAGTTGACATGTTATCAAACGAATGGGAAAATGCCAAATGAGAATTACGTCTCTAAGGTCTGAGTTGCTCACGTTAATTCCACGCGTTGAGGCCCATTCTAGCAAAAGCTAAAAAAATTGACAGTTTAAATTTCAGTGTCATCGTGGCAAGCTGAGCACGGCAAATTTCTGAGTGAAATACGGACACTTTGCCAAACCCATACTGGGAGTGGGTAGGCTGCAGATGGACTGGTGTTGGGAAAGACTAATCCCAGTTTCTCTTTTTAGATGATACATTTCCTCACGCACTACGCTGACAAGATCGAGTCTGTCCAATTCTCGGACCAGTTCTCCGGTCCAAAACTTATGCAAGAGTACGTATAAAACTAGGGCTCTCTTCCTGGTAGTTATTGTAACACTAAGGAAAATGGAGGCTGACAGACTTGTTTGCAGTGTGAAGCCTGCTGGAATGCAGTCAGAGAGAAATTGGGAGCAAAGGTGAACCAGGTGAATAAATACACTCCCAATGCTTCTAACTGCTGCATTAGTTGAGAAGACCAAGGTGCTGTATTGCCTTAATATTTATTTTTGTGTGTTGCTTATGCTGTAGTTTGCGTAACTAAATTTCAGATAACACTGGGCAGCTCCAGTGTACACGGCTGCATGGAAAACACCCGGGTAATCCCACTGAAGGTGCGTGCTAGAGTTTAAGGGCCAAGAAATAACACTGTGGGAAGAGATGTGTTAACTCAGACGCTGTTGGAATGCACCGAGAACCAGGTTTAAGCAACTTCTTCCCTTTCTTAGCTGATAGGATGAGGTGTTCTGCTGTCGAATCCATTGCTTGGGTTCTGTTGTTCAGGTGGGTTCTCAGCTGTGTTTCAGAAATACTGTGCTGCTGTTTCTTCTGTTCCTCTAAGCCTCTTCAGCTCGTTTTTTTTAGCTGCCGCTTCAGAATTGCCAAGTGGGTGATTTATCTGAATTGCCATGTAGGTTTTTGCGAGGGTGTATTATGCTCACGGGCATATAAATAAATGATCCATATCAAAACTGGAAACTGTCCGCCAAGAAAAGGAGCGCGCTTTGATTTAATTAGAGGACAGCAGTGTGTGTCCCTTTGCGCTGAAACTGTAGGCTTTGGAGGCTCTGTGAAATGTAGGTCTGACTTTCTGCCATTAGAATTCTGTGGGGTTTGGGGCAGTGAAGACTTGAATTCCTTTTTTTTCCCCCTTAACTGATGTTTATAGAAGGTCTGTAGTAGTGTAAACAACAGCGCATATGTAAAACTAAATGTAATTAAAAATATACAGGCCTTCTTAAGGCTCAGATGTCAGAGGTCATCAGGTGACCTCTGACAATCAGATTGGGTGGTGCTGTTAGCGTGTTTTTACATTAATGCCTTTTCACTTCATGTTCTCGAGTAGAACACTTCAGGAATCTGAATAGGTTGAAATGTAAATTAGGGTTACAGCCAGGTTTTTAATCTTGTTTATTTTATTCAAGCACCTCTTTGTTCTTGATGAGCTTTTCCCTAATGTTCAGTATTTTGTATGCCCATATTTGTTTTCACTCATTCCAGTCACTCTTTTTCTTTCCTACCAGGGAGGGTCAGCTTACAAAACTGCCCGAAACTAAAAAGACACTTTTGTTTACATTTAATGGTAAGAGAACTGAGGGAGGGGTGTGTCTGTGTCTCTCTGGGGGAGTGTCGTTCTTCATTTGTGCAAGTCACAAGCTCAAGTTTGGTCATTTATGGAGGACAATATACGTGCAGCCGGCTGTCAGCGCGCACCCCTGGGACCTTTTCTGCTGGGCAGCTTTCCAGCCGCTCTTGCCCAAGCCTGTACCATTTCCTGGGGTGGCTGTGACCCAAGCACAGGACCCAGCACTTACCTTTGCTGACTTTCCTAAAGGGAGCGATAAGAACATCCTCCTCTGATGAATGGTGTGGGCAATAAGAGTTTTACAGCAAGTAGAAAAATCCACCACCCTCTGTGAATTAACACGAAACTCTTTTATTTCAGTGCCTGGTTCAGGCAACACTTCCCCAAAGGACATGGAGTCGTTGCTGCCTCTGATGAGCATGGTTATCTACTCTATTGACAAAGCAAAGAAGTTCCGCCTGAACAGAGAAGTAAGTAGCGGGTATTTTTCTGTCTTCTGAATATTCTATCAAATTGCAACCATTATCATTGAATCCTTAAAATTGGGAGCCTCATGTTTCTAAAATGGCTACCAGAGATACTGCATCTCTCTCGTGGGGAAATCCATATTAACTGCTTTTTTCTTTTGGCTGTGAAAAGGGTAAACAAAAAGCTGACAAGAACAGGGCTCGCGTGGAAGAGAACTTCCTTAAACTGACTCACGTGCAAAGACAGGAGGCTGCCCAGTCCCGTCGAGAAGAGAAAAAACGGGCAGAGAAGGAAAGGATCATGAACGAAGAGGACCCTGAGAAACAGCGTCGGCTGGAGGTGAGGTGGATTTTCAGGGCAGATTTCTCCTACGCTCTCTCCAGGCCTGCCCCGAGGTATACCCGCAATAGCCAGTTTTGGTTTCTTGTTTGCCAGAAGGCAGGCAGCGTGCGGGGTACGTGCTGTTCCTTCTAGAAATGTGCAAAGGCTCCCCCAGCTCGTCTAGTTAAGAGATGTGAACCCAAGGTCTTGGAGGTCTTTTTGGTTTGGCTCTTTGAGAATGATTGGCTTGCTCTTCGAGGAGATCATCAGTGTTCAGTCTAATTTCAATGTCCTTGCCTGCAGGAAGCTGCTTTGCGGCGTGAGCAGAAGAAACTTGAGAAGAAGCAGATGAAGATGAAGCAAATCAAAGTGAAAGCTATGTGACTCCATTGTGAGAAGTGTCTCGGTGCCACCTGCAGAATTTTAATTCACAGGGTACAAAGGCCTTCTTAACTCCATCCTTCTACGCTTCTTCGAACACTCGTAGCCATTCAGAGAAACGTTCCTTGCATTGGTGTTATTTAAGTATTACAGCAACACGCAGGTGTACGTAGAGAGCTTTGTCTCAGCAGTTTTATTCCAGGTGGTTATAAATTTTTGCTACTTGTCAGTTTAAAAAAAAAAAAAAAAAAAGTAATGCAATATTCTTGAATGCTTTTTTGTCATTTGTTCTTTAAAAACAGAAGATTGTAAACCTGTCCACGTGTGCTGGTAACATATTCATGCTTTGGTTTTAAACTTTGGTTTTAGTTATTGGGAGGGAAGGGGGAAGAACTTAAGGGGAGGAAAACTGCACAATAAACACTTACTGTGCGTTTATTTGCATCAAGCTTGTAAAGGCACAAAACTTTGAGCCTTCCATACACGGTATGGATTCTTCAGGGATTTAAGCCCAGTAGAATAGCAGTGATTTTTATTTTCACTTTTTTTTTTTTTTTAACAAACAAGGGACTGAAGCAGTATTAGGTCACTCTGTGGGCATGATTGGCATGTGTGTAAAACATGTAGATGGGGTAGATAGAAGGGAGTGGAATACACGGACAGTTTCCTACTTGTGGTTTTAAATGCTGCAAGCTTAATACAATGTGAAGTCTGTGACGCCAGCGTGCTGTTTCTTCAGGAGTGAGTGCATGGTGAGTTAGCAGCTTCAACCACCTTTCCTTGAATATTTTTTTTAACTGTACGAGTTTGCCTCGAAAACTTTTTCTCCTGATCCCAGCAGTTGCTGCCTAGTTCACTTCGGCCAGAAGTTAGATTCAGTGAAGTATCTGCAGTTGCCAGTTTCCCCAAGCAAGTAAAAACAGTTCGGAGCATCTTCATGTGGTAAAGGATCACTTCAGGTTTTTGAGTATAAATGGGAAGATGAAGTGAGTGCCCCCGTGCAGGCACTTTGCTAACTGAGAACTCGCATTTTATAAATGCTTCCTGCCTAGAAGGAATTTTTTTTTGTTGCTTGTAATAGACTTTAAAGTTTTGTGGGGGGGAAAAAAGGTCTTGTGTATTTTCTTGTTCAATACTTTGTGCGAACTTGGTTCTAAGGCAATAAGAATGAGCTGCCCTGAGACAGCAATTGCTTAAACTACTTGTGCCAGCGTGGGATACTTCACACCGATTTAAATGCAAATGTCTGTAACCTGATACATGCAAATACATGAATTTTATACTGGTTGGTAAAATTATTTAAAACCAAAATTAATGTAGATTATGTGAAATTTTAGCACTACTTAGCTTTAAAGATTAACATGGTATCGTTTCACAAAGTTCTTTGAAAGGCAATACTGGTTTGTGTCCTTTTGGGTAAGTGAACAGCTTTCCTAAGTCCCATGTGGTTGTGGGCCCTGGCAGCTAATTTTGTAATATGAACATTGAAATGAACAATCTAATGAAGAGTAAAAGATACCTGAAACACTCCACCTGCCTGCTTTACTTGGCTGGACTCCGTGTTCCTTTAATCTGGTAGAATCTCAAAGCTTTGTTCCTCGGGGTAAGTTTCAGTGTAGGTTTGAAAGGTGTTGGAGGTGGCGTCACCGCTGCTGCGACGGTGGTGGAAGCGACTCCAGGGTGGTGGGTGCTGGGGGAGAGGGCCTGGGGCTGGAGGATGGCGTCTCTGCCCTCCTGCAGGCTGGGGTGGGTGGAGAGAGAGGAGAGAATGGTGGAATGGAATCATTAAGGTTGGAAAAGGCATCTAAAATTATCCACTCAACTATCAAATGAACACCACCCCAGCCGCTAAAGCCCTGTGAAGTGCCACAACTACATGTTTTGTTGAACGTGTCCAGGGAGGGCGACTCCACATCCCTGTTCCTGTGCTTCACCACTCTTTCAGTGAAGAAATTTTTCCAAATATCCAATCTAACCCCCCTCTGGGCCAACTCCTGTCCAACTGCTGTTACGTGGGAGAAAAGACCGATTCAAGTTCTCTCCAAGCTCCTGCCAGGGAGCTGTAGCTCTCCCCTCAGCCTCCTCCCGGCTGAACAACCCCGGGTCCCTCAGCCGCTCCTCATCATACTTATTCTCCAGCCCCTTCCCCAGCTCCGTTGCCCTTATCTGGACCCGCTCCCTTATCTAGACCCGCTCCTGCACCTCGACGGTGCCCCTAAGGGCGGCGCCGCGCCTGGCCCGGCCTCTGGCAGCCCCTGAGGGGACCCAACATGGCGCCTCCCTCTTCCCGCCCTTCGCGCGCGGCTCGGTGGCCGGGTGACGTCACGCACGCGCCGCGACTCACCGGCGCCCGCCACTCACGTAAGCGGCGGGACGTGACGTCACTACGCAGCAGCGTCTCCTGGCTGGTGAGCGGCGGCCGAGGCCCGAGCAGCCGGTGAGGGGGCCCGGGGGGAGGCGGCGGCGGGCCCGGGGGGGGGGGGGGGGGGTGTGTGGAGGGTGGACCGGGGCCCGGGGCGGGGCCCGGGGCCCGGCGGGAGGCCGAGGCCGGTATTTGCCGCCGGGGCGCCCTCCGGTAGAGGCCCGGCGCGGTGTGAGGGGGTGACCGGCTGTCGTGCCCGCAGGTTTCCCGTCCTCCCGGTACCACGACGGCGGATTCCATGTCTTTTCTTGTAAGTAAACCCGAGCGGATTAGGGTGAGTGTTGCCAAACCTTCCCGTCTCCCTGCGCCGCCGGTGCGTGTCGGTAGAGCTTGGCTTTTCCGGGAAAGCACCTCAGAGTCTCCTCAGAGCGGGGTCTCGGGGGGGCGGCCTGGAAATAAGAGAAACGAACACCGAGAGCGGCCGCGCTGAGGCGGGTGTCGGTCCCGCCCGGCGAGGGGTCGGTGACGGGTGTCGTAATTCAGGAGAGGTGCGGGAATGGCGGTTTTTTCCCTGCCTTTCCTGAAGGAGTTGCGGCCTCACCGGTGTCGCGCCACCGACAGCTTCTCTTGGTGGTGTGGGTTTGGTTTTTTTTTGTAATAAACTTCACCCGAGAGGCGAAACACAACAGCTGTGTTGGATTCTGCCCTTTTAAATTGCTTAACCCCTTAAATTGCTGCCGACACCACCTTCCAACGGCACCGTTCCCTAAGAGCTTTTAGAGCATCACCCAAAGACTTTTGGTGCTTTCTGGGATGAGCTTCCCTTGCTCTGAGCAGTATAAGCTATTTTTAAAGTTACTTTACTGAGTAGACTATTTATTAATTTATAATTCTAACACGAGAGCGCTTGTGGTTGTTTATTTAATGCTCTGCAAGGCTGAAATTGCATGTTCTGTTGTGTGCTACGTGTGTTTGTAGATATATATTTTTTTCCTTTGAATAGAGCAGTAGAAATGTTTCTCTGCACAACCTAAGGCTGTGAAATCTGTGAGTTCTGGAAGAGAACAGCAGCTTTAAAACAGTTCTATTTTAAGCTTGCATACAGTCAGTATAGTAACATGCAGTAAGTGTAGCCGAAATACCGAAAGCCTCTAAGACTGTAAATAGTTAAAGCTTTTTTTTACACCCAGACAAACAAGTTTTATTTGCTTCTCCGAGGGAGTTGTGGCGTGCTTATGATTTTTGCTGGATGCACATGTACAAAGGTTCTTGTTTGAATGATCTAAAATTACGTTAACTTTATTACAAGTGCGTGCCGGGCAGGAAAACCAGTAGCGCTGGGTGGTTGCTGGGTGGGTGCCGTCGTAGTGGCACGAGAAGAGAATTATCCTTGTCCAAAGTAAGGATGTTGCGGATCACAGTAGAATCCTTGAAGTGTTATGATTTTCTTACATTTTTTATGGGGCAGGGGGAAAAGAAACTTGTTCCTAGGTGGAATACCTAATTATCTGGGGTTGTTTTTTCTTTTCTTTCAGCGGTGGGTGTCTGAGAAGTTCATTGTTGAAGGCTTAAGAGAGTTCGAACTGTTTGGAGGTAAGTTTTCCCTCATGATTTTAGCTGTAAGGTCTCTTAATTTGGTTGCAGATACGTGTCGTAGCAGTAAAAGAGACTAATAAATCAGTCTGGAGCACCAGATCTGGTTATTCAGGCTGGCTAACCGTGTAAAGTGAATATGGAAGTGTCCAAAATCTAGCAAGTTATCTGGAAATCAAGTACTATTTTCAGACCCTGCATTCTCTTCCACTGTCTTTCCTATGCAAAAGATAGATTTGGGGTTTGGGAAGGTTAATTGTGATTTTTCTGAGCGGAAACGGATTTTGAAACTCCGATGCGAGTTCCCCAGCGTGCCTGCAGGAGAGCCGGTTGCTTTCTGTTCTGCTCTGTGCCTGGCGAACGGAATTGCCCGCTGGGATGCAGAATTCCTGCTCAGTGACACGGAAAGCAATCGGAGCAGAGGAGGGATGTCTAGAGCTTGAGCTTCCAGGTGGAGTGGGAGATTTTTCACTGCTTTACATAAACTTCAGATAGTTTTCTCCATATTTAAGTGACTATGTCATGTTTGAATGTATAACAAAGTATAACAAAAAAAAATCATCACCTTACATTTAGGTTGAATGTACGAACTGTTTGAATCTCTTTAAATCCCTTACGGGTGCTACAGTTTGATTATTTTTAGTGCTGCAACCTTATGTGTAAATTAAATGCCTTTGTCTAAAAAATATATATATATATATATTTGGTATTGAAAAGTATCCTGCAGGCTATTGACTGAGTTTTCCAACTCTACTTTTAATGGGTTTCTGTTGAACACAACATGGTGAACAATTAATTTCTTTACTCCAGAGCAGCCTCCGGGTGACTCTCGGAGAAAAGTAAGTGACCTCTGCAGGCTGTGGTGCTGTGGTTCATTGCATGGAGATTATTCCTTGTGGAAGTTTGGTTTGTTTTTTTTTCTTTTTATCTTAGTTATATCTTTCATCTCTATATCTAGCTCTACGAGTGTGAAAACAGGTTTCACCCTGGAGTGGAGATTTTGGTGTGTGGTTTTTCAAACTGGATGTGACAGCTCAAAACTTGGATTTGGATTTGTGTCATCGTTCCTCCAGCCCCCCAAGGGTCTCTTTTTTTTTGGAGGTGATTTAGATCTGATTCTTCAGAGATGCAGCTTACGGTAGAATATGTTTGTCTAAATGATTTCGCACCTACCCACAGCGTATTGAAACATTTCTGTGTGCAGGTGTTGCTCTAGTTTAATCTAATCACAAACATAAATTAAGTGCGATTGGATTATAACTGTCAGTTCAGGCTGCTTATAATTGATTTTTGTGCCAGTGTCTGTAGTTTACTGGCACAAACAAAGCTGAAAATATGAGATACATACGCACTGTTTTGTATTAAGTAAATTTACACCTCTTGATTTATTTTTTAAAGGTTTTAAAATATGTGTTTGCTGGACTGGAAGCAAATTGAGATTAGCATCTGGTTTGGTTTTGTCACAGTATTCACTTGGGGCTTGGGCACCTCTGCAGTGGTGTTGCTGACTCTATTTTGAATTTTGCATCTAAATAAAAGCTTCCTTTTTCCAGCGGGGCTACAGAAGAAATAAATAGTCATCATATAATAGTAAATAATTTTGGGAGAGGGATGGGAGTGAAATTTGTGTTGCTCATGCTGACAGGGAGCGAGGGAATGAGGAGGTGGAGGGGAAGGCAGCAGAACAAAAGCAACGTTCCCTCGTCCTGATCCGGATGAATGTCACTTGGCAAATGCGGATCCATGCTGGCATCACATAACTGGTTTTCCTGTGGCATTTAGAACAGTAGCTCCCTCTCAAAGATTAATTTTCTTCAATCTATCTCAAATTAAAATCAGATCAACAGCCTGGGAAGCTAGCTCTTAACGAACGTGGGGCCGTAACGCCAGCCGTACGCGACTTCATTTTGCAGCTGCTTTTGCTTGTGACCATACACCAAAAGTTGTCCTGTGTGAAACCACCGAGGAGCTTTTTTTGCGGTATTTCATAAATGACATTTCAGTTTAACCTTTCTTTGTTTTTTCTTTAACCAAAAAAAACCTCTTGTGTGATGTTGATAAATTTCTGGTAGAGCTCCTTGTGCATTAACTCTCAGTTATCGGTCACTGCTAACACGAGGAGAGGTGAGTGGAGACCTTGAGTGTACTGGGAAGACTTTTAAAAAGGGAACTCACAGTGTTTTTCCATTACTGTTGAAGCAGCATACACCATTAATAAGATTAAATTTCTTTAGTCTTTTGCATCTGTTTTGTTGGCTTATGCTATATCTGGAGTGGACTTTAATAAAGCAAACCGCTTACATCTCGCTCTGTGTCTCACCAGCTGTCATTGCTCCATAACGCTGCTCGTCAGAGCCTCCTGCTTTCATTTCCTTGGTGGTGCCTTTCTGCTTCAGAGGTTTCCATCTGCCTGTGTGTCCCTCCTGGCAATCTGGCTGTTGACAGGACCCTGTGAAATTGCTGGAAGAAGTAACGAACGACACAAGCGAGATGAGAATTGACAGGCGTCTTTAACCGAAGTTTGCAGTCGTGAAGGGGAAGCTGCTGCCTGTTCTGAGCCGAGCAGCAGCACCGTGCAGCGTTAGGATGAGGAAAAAAAAGGGAATTGGGACTGCTGAGGTCTCAGGGGTTAGATGAAATGGGGCTGAGTTGTTGTGCTGGAGTTGTTTGAGCTGAAATTGTACCGTAGCACCGTTCGCAAATCTTTTTTTATCTTAACAGAAAAATACACATTTTTTTTTGTTACAGGTAGGCAGAGAGAGGTAAATGCTGTTGAAAGTCAGTTGAAATGGTGTAACTTGGGAAGCCTGACTGCTGGCTTACTCCCCAAATATACTTGGGGACACAACAATAATTTACAGCAAATTCCTGTCTGTGCTCATTGCACTACATTTACCCTGGACTGAGGGTAGAACAGCAAGTTCATTGTTTTTTCAGCCCTCGCCGTGTTGTTTCCATCTTTCAGTGATGGAAAAAAGAGTATCTGCTGTCACTCTAGGAAAACACACGAGCCTTTTCTGCTTCGTGTACCGTGAGAGAAGGTCTGATAAAGGGCATTTGCGGTTGGTGAAGAATGAGGTGGAAAAAATGAGCCGGAGTTCCAAATGTCAGGAGGAGTTAATGTGCTGGAAATTGGAGATAACTAAATCTGATCTTGGGACACCAAATAAATCTGGATCCCCATTAGGATGTTCTCCTGGTGACTTTGGAAATTTGAGGGAGTTGGAAGGTGCAACGAACTTGTGAGAACATTGAAGTGTGTCTGCTGCAGAATCCTGCTTGGAGAGGTTTATGTGCACGTAAATAAAGCAGATAACGTTATGTCAGGTGTAGTGGAGAAAAGCTGACAGGCTTGGGAGTCCCGCTTCCCCACGCGGTGCGGGGGCTTTTTATTTTTTTTTTTTTTTTCTTTTCTGTGAGCACTAACGCTTTGCAGTTAAGTTTTTGGCTTTCATTTGGAGCTTCTCCTTTCACGTGTGTCTGATCTCCACACCTTGGGCTAAGTTGGTTCATCATCTCTGTGGTGCAGCTAAGCAGACGAGCAGCTGAAAACCAGAAGCCCCAGCATCAGACAGGGCTGCTGCCCGCCGCGGTGCAGAGAAATGCTATAAAAAAGTTTTCCTTGGGCCTTCACTCAGGCACCAGGATGGTGGCACAGAGGTTTGTAACTGATGGGAGAAGGGTAGTTCCTATAAAGCAGCGCTTAAGCTGTCCTGGGGAATTGGCTTTATCCAAATAGTCCTAAATAAATTCTAGCTTACAGTAATTAAGAACTTCCCCGTTACGGTTACGTGGCTGGAAACACAGATGTGTGGATCTTCTGAAACGAGGCATCTCCTGGATTTCAATTGATAAATAACTGTTTGAAATTACTTTAACAGCAATCTCTTCTGTATTCAGTACCGCCTTATTTTTTTGAGATGTATGATAAGGAGCAGGTGATTTTTCCAGCACACGATCTGTATGTCTGTTGACCTGACTTAATTATTTTTTTTTCCCTAGACAAATGAGGCAAGCTCCGAGTCGATAGCTTCTTCCCCTAAAAGGGACACCATGAGCAACTTCCTACCGGACAGCAGCTGTTACGAGTTGCTCACTATCATAGGTAATACCGCCCGTGGGCTGGAGGATCAGAAGGCTGCTTTACAAAGAAAATAACTTCCACAAAATCTGTTGGCCTTTTCTTGATTGCTTGCTTATTTTTGACATTAGGTGCCTGGCCTCCTTGGGTTTAAAAGCGCTTTGGTAAAAAATCAGATGCCAATCCTAAAGGCTTTTGACTGAAAGAGGCGGGTGGTGGGTTAATGACCCCGAGTGTGAAGAACAAAGTCAGCAGGAGCAGACTGACACCCGTCTCTGTCCTTGATGGGGCTGTGGCCTAATAATTCTATTTCTACCCCAGTTCTGAACTTGAAAGACAGGCTGGTGTTACTGGCTAGGAGGCTTCTCTCCATGGGGTACGTGCCAAGGAAGGTGGTATCGGACAGAATGATGATTCTTTTTCACGAGGCTAAAAATAGCTTCAGTAAATGAATGTAAAGATTATTTAAGGGTCAAGGACTGGAGGAGTTCTCCAGAGATGTGTGGTTCCAGAAGTGCTGCTGAAGCTTTCTAATGCCTTTTCTCTCAGGCAGAGGCTTTGAAGACTTGATGGTTGTGAACCTGGCCAGGTATAAACCCACAGGAGAGTATGTCACAGTCAGAAGAGTGAACCTGGAGGCCTGCACAAACGAAATGGTCACGTTCTTGCAGGTAAGGCAAAGCCACTGATAGCACAGTGCAGGTTTAGGAGAGGACAGACGGCAAGAACGGCGCTTATCAGTACTGTTCTTGTATTTCTGCATTTCCTAAATTGAATCAGAATACCCGGTTTTTATTTTAGGGGGAACTGCATGTTTCGAAGCTGTTCAACCACCCTAACATCGTGCCATACAAAGCAACTTTCATAGCTGACAACGAGCTGTGGGTAGTGACATCTTTCATGGCCTATGGTAGGTGGAGAGGGAACACCTTTGTCTGACTGTCATATTCTGTGAAGTGAAATTTAAGTAACGCAATATCCTTATGTTTGTTTGGTTTGTTTTTTTTTTTCCAGACCAGCTAAGAGGTGTTTTGTTTCTTTTTAGGTTCTGCAAAAGATTTAATCTGTACCCATTTTATGGATGGGATGAGTGAACTGGCTATTGCATATATCCTCCAAGGCGTATTGAAAGCACTTGACTACATCCACCACATGGGCTATGTACATAGGTATATTAAAAAAAAAAAAAGGCCATCCACTTTCCTTCTGTTGGAAGTTCTCCGAAGTAACTGCTCATCCTTAGAGCAGAGCGGGTAGCTGAAGAGATGCAGGATGCATTATCAAGTTTTGCATTACTTTGCCGTTAGAGCAAATCGATACTCCTGGGAAGTTTTATCATTGATCAGGCTAAACTGACTGAAAGTGTCACTGTGGCACAAACGTAAAAGACCGCTGGGTATCTAAAATCACAACTGCAGCTCGTGTTGACTGGTTAAGGCTCTGTTCAGGTGCTATTGATAGTCTCCAAACTGAGACTGACGGTGGTGGTGGGATTTGCCCCGTTACTGTTGAAGGTCCTGGGCCCCTAACTTTTACTCCTGCATTTCTCGTTGCCACCAAAACATTCTCTGGGAACCTGCAAAGTGGGTGAATACAGCCCTGTTCATGTTTGTAGAGGTGGTTTTGCCGACTGTTCAGGATGGTGCTTGGCAGTCTCGGCCTCGTGGCAGGAGGCTGATCGATGCTGCCCTGTGCGCTGAGCTGCACGGGAGAGCAGGCTTTTATCCTCTCCATAGGTGCTCACTAAGGATGAATTTCTGTTTAGTACTACAACTTCTCTTAATCTCTTTCTAAATCGCTGTCTCCAGCTTTTAGCATATTTTTCTTCTTCTCTGATAAATATTCTGTTGCGAGATACGCTTAAAGTTCTACGTTATTAGTGGTTACTACTTTTCTTGTATATACTGTTAAAGAAATCCAGCTTGCCTATGCCTGCCTTAAATCCTTTGCAGTGCCCTTCTGTGCTAACAGTCTTCCTGGGATGCTGTTGAGGTTTTACTGATTTTTTTTTTTTTTTTTTTAATTTTTTTTAGGAGTGTTAAAGCCAGCCATATCCTGATCTCTGTAGACGGGAAGGTGTACCTCTCTGGCCTGCGAAGTAACCTCAGTATGATCAACCATGGGCAGCGGCTCAAAGTTGTTCATGATTTTCCCAAATACAGCATCAAAGTCCTGCCTTGGCTCAGTCCTGAAGTCTTGCAGCAGGTGTGTTGAAAAAGAACAAACTTAGTTTTTAGGGTTACATGGTACCTCTCTATAATTTTCAGAGTTCTTAGGGCAAGTAAGTCAGTCCACAGGGCTAATGTTTCTTTTCATCTAGAATCTCCAGGGTTACGACGCAAAATCTGACATTTACAGCGTAGGGATAACGGCCTGCGAGCTGGCAAATGGCCACGTACCATTTAAAGACATGCCTTCTACTCAGGTAAGGTTTAGAGCTGTTCCTTTCTCATCCTGACACATGGATGCTGTGTCTACCCGAGTGAGAAATCTTAACCGTCTAGCCTTCCCGTGTGTGATGTTGCTCACGGCCCTTCTCTTCCAGATGCTCTTGGAAAAGCTGAATGGAACTGTGCCCTGCCTGCTGGACACCACCACAATTCCTGCTGACGAGCTGACTATGAAAACCTCCCGATCGAGTGCGAACTGCGGGATGGGCGAGAGCATGGCCATCAGCAACGTGAGAGCGGCCAACGGAGAGCTGGCCCTGCACCCTTATCTTCGGACCTTCTCCACCTACTTCCATAACTTTGTAGAGCAGTGCCTCCAGCGGAACCCCGATTTCAGGTAAAGCTGGGTGAAAGCTGCTCGTCACAGACCTGCACTGTTCTTGGGTTGACGAAACTCTGAGAGCCAGCAGAGGTTCTTCAAAGGTTTCTTTCTTTTCTAACTCCTCTCTACAGGCCGAGCGCAGGCACTCTGCTTAATCATCCCTTTTTCAAGCAGGTAAGAAACTCGTTTAATCTGCAGATAAAGAATAGTGGCTTTTTTTCTAGCTGTTGTCTTGCTGTGTCACTGAACCTGGGGGTGGGAATGTCACGTTGTTGAGTTTTCTGCGATGCGAAAAGATTGTTTGGTGACTAGTAGTGCAAACTGGCGATCCTCACCTTTTCCTAAGAGGTGGATGGGCTGTTCTCAAGGCATCTCTTTATTGAAGCAGAGGATGTAAATCTGCCTGTCCCATATGCCCAGGATTTTTCACGAGTACCGGGACAAGGCAGTCCTAACCTGAGCCTTACTGACCCCAAACCCAAGTGCCCTGTGCGTGGCAGGCTGGCGAGCTCCAGCCCAGGTCTGGGAAGAGGCAGAGGCTCTTGTGTCCCTGAGATGATTTGTCTGGCTTGCTCCGAGCTGAGGGGCGTCACGGACGGGAGTGTCAGGACTGTAGCACTCCAGCGCTGCCCAAAGGGCTGCACGCAAAGCGCTTTCTTGTTACGAGATCTGGCGTGGCAGCCCTGCGCGCCTCTGCGCGGGCGAGAGGGTAATACTGTGCCTTTACTATAACCACATGTTGTTCTGTTGGTCTGTGGTGGACAAGCACGTGGGAACGTTTCAGCAGCAGAGTTCTCTCCTTTCTGTGCAGCTCAAGCGCCGTGCTTCCGAAGCACTCCCCGAACTTCTGCGCCCCGTCACCCCGATCACCAATTTTGAAGGAACGCGGCCCCAGGACCCCAGTGGCATTTTTGGGCTGGTGTCAAACCTGGAGCAGCTGGAAGTGGATGACTGGGAATTCTAGAAAAAAGGACTATACCTAGTTCTGGAGGAGTTTTCTGGACATTGTAATTTATTGGTCCTGTTCATAAAAAGGGGTGAATGTTACGCGAGGAAGAGTTTACAGGTCCTGGGGAAGGAACTTCAACTGTCGTAGCCCGGAAACAAATGCACAGACCCAAGCTGGAAAAGGATAAAGCCCGAAGAGCTGTGGAGTTTTCCAAATGGTGCAGTGCCCAAAGCTCCAGTTCTTGCAGCAGAGCGTTGGTAGATCATTTAAATGGGTTGAGTGAGTCTGTTTTGTCTCTATTTTTTTGTAAAAACTGCTTTCTCCTACCATAGTTGAAGGCTGCACGTCCCTGCCACCTTTGTTTTTTTTCCTCTTTTAAGGGTGCCTTGGAGTTAAGGGGAGGCAGGCAGCTTAGTTACGGGCATTCTCTTAAGAGCTAGTCAGATTGCTGTTAGTGTTGGCACAGGGGGAGTTTTTGATGGTGGAGGAGAAAAAGGGATTCCGTTCTTTAAATGTAGTTATTGCTTCGTGATGGAAAATGGGAGATTGAAGACAACCCAGTTCCACTCTGGCCATGGTTACCGCATTGGGCATTCCTTGGCAGCACTGCGTTCTCTCCCAGTTCTGGAGAGAGCTTTTGAAGTGATCCTCTCCCTTGCTGCTGAGCACTCTGAACTCCAGGTCAGACAGGGCATCCCAGCCTCTCCTCCCTTGGCTGCCTGGATCACCACAGCAAGTGCGTACGCTTGTGCCACACACCGGGTGTTTTAGCCCGCTCAGTGTGTTTAGTTGAGCCTCCTGTTAGCTGGGTCGGTTTCACAGCGTGTAACTCATACCCAGCTTGTTCTCAGTGACTGACACTGGCACAGAGGGAAAAGTAAGTTGACCTTCATGCTGAGCTCTCTTGCTGACAACTCCTCTTAAACATCATGTACAGAATTGATCTTCAGCCTTCCGTTACCGTTGTTGTTCTGACTTCCCTGAGACAGGATAAAAGCTTGCTTAGCACACAGCTCCCCTTGATTCACTGATGTGGGAGACTGCCCTGCTGCTGTGGCAGCTCTCCCCAGTTCCATGACATTTAGGGGGTTTTTGAGGTGTATTTCCCAGGACCATGGGTACTGGATGTCTTTCCACCCTTTCATGAAGCACTGAGAATCCAGTCCTCCAGGTGTGGTTGATGGGAGTAGCGGTGCTGGCAACAGGTCCTTCGTGTGTTTATAAACTGTACTTGAACCCAGATAAAGTTTGTTACTCTAGTTTTTTGCCAAAACAAATAAAGTATTTCTGAAGTTGTTTTTTTTTAAGTCTGCTGTTGCTGCAGGATGATGGAGTGGATCACAAATGACGACACAGCCTGGCTGTGTGTGCTCTCATTTCCTTACATAAAAAGGTTCTGCATCCCAGCTGGCAAGGGCCAGGTGCCGTTAGAACGCAGCATGCGAAGGCAGTTGTGCAAACAACTGCTCATGCTCTTTTCTCAAAGTTTCAGTAAAATGTGCTCATTCTGCCAGTGCAGGCTACAACAGGCAGGCAGAAAAACCATGATGGAATACACAGAGCTGTAACAAATCGTAACTGCAGTACCCTAGCCTGCTTTTCCCTAGGTTGGCATTTTTAGGGTGAAGGAGGAACTTAATGCATGCTACTATTTCTCATCCCTTTCCCTGCTTTCGGCTTGCTCCGTGCTCAAAGAGCACAGATTTAAATGACAATTTGATGCTTAACAGCAGCAGGAAGCGAATGGGATCAGTGCAAAGTTAGAGCTCCAAGTTAAACAGCAACACCTTGGTCAAAAAAAAGAAGTGAGGCAGTAACTGCGTGCACAGCTTGCGACACCTCCCTCCCCAGGCACACGGCAGCCCTGGGGGGGCACCTGTTGGGGTCCTGCTGGGAGCAGGGTGCGTGCAGGCAGCTGTACTCGAGTATGGCCTTACCTGTTCTGTCTCGTGCCCGTGCAAAACAGCGAGTAAGGAGTCTGGCACAGTCACACACTGCTGGAGTAGCTGCTGGTTGGGTGCACACGCACTGGCTACAGCTGCTGGCCCCAAGGCAACTGCGAGGAGCATTTTTTCCCCCCCCATAAAAGCTTTATTCAACTACATACAAAACAGGGTGCTCTGCTATTGTGGATCCTCTCCGTGGTCTGAATGCTGCTGCTCTTCTTCATCCTCCTCCTCCCCTTTGTGTTTCTCCAATTTTGCCATGAGCTCTGAAAAACAGGAATAGGCAGGATGAGACTGCAGGTGCAGAGGCCGTCCCACACCAGGCACTGAAGGAAGCTCTGTTGGCAGCCCAGAGCTTTGACTTCCACCTTAGGGCCAGGCCCGACATCAAGAAACCACCTCAGGAGCTGCTGCTTTTGCTGCTCCGGGGGCTCCCACAGAAGCCCTGGGTGCCCCGTTACCTTTCGCTGGGTTGAAGACTCCGTTGGTTTGCTTGTCACAGACGTAGCAGCGCTGGGATTTGCGGTAGTGTTGGAGGGCACAGTTCTCACAGAAGTAGTGCCTACACCTGTACGGGGACACCGACGCTACTGCTGGTTACCAGGTACGATCGCTGTGCCCAGCGAATGAGATCAGCGCTCGGCTCCTTGTGCCAAAACATGGACTTACTTGGTGACCACGGGGTTCTTGAAGGAACTTCTGCAGATGAAGCATTTGAAAGGCATATCCTCCTCATCGCTGCTCACCTCGTAGTTTTCCTCGTCTGCAGGAGAGAAAGTTAAGTAGACTGGAGCAAGAGCAGATGCAGCCAGGCCAGCCACTGCGTGGGGCACGGAATATTAAATATGGAGAGGGCACAGGAGGTGGGATGAAATCTCTGCTGGAAACAATAGAGCTCCGGCATCTGGGTGTTGCTGATGTCAGGAACATGTGGCACTGATATATAATTAGGACTAATGAGCCAGCGTGCTTGTTGTTCATCTCACAAGAGCAAATTCTCTTCTACCTCACCCACTCACTGCTATAAAGAGACACCAGCTCCCTCCTGGTTTTTTAGATTTTCTTCCAAACCAGCTGCCACCAAACTTTTTGGCTCCAACTGAACAGCATTTCCCCTCAACTGCACAGCAGCTCATGAGCAACACTCATGAGCTTTGGGCTGTAGCTACAGACACTGTGTGTCAGAAATAATGATGTGATGCAGCACAAAAGCATCCCACCTCCTGGGACTCTGAGGGGCAGGAGATGTTCGTGTCTCTCTAGCTCCATGCAGCTCGCTGCTGGGACTCATGCAAGAGCAGTGCTCTCCTTTTTTAGAAAACTAGAGGAAATAGTTCTCTCTGGCAGCAGTCAGGGATTCTCTGCAAGCAGATTTGCTCAGTGGTTACTGGCCCTATGGTGATCCTGCAGCAGGGAGTTCCACAGCTTTCGAATAAAGAGCCCTTCCTGTCTAATATTAACTCAACCCCTGGTCCACGCAGTCTGAGACAGCAAAGGACCCATTTCATTCTTAGTGATCCACTATCCTTGAGTCATGTTCATTTTCGAACACGATAAAAGGCAGGACCAGGCATCCAGAGAGAGGGCGAGCAGGAGTGGTGCCATACCATTGACTCCGTATCGGCCTTCATCCAGTTCCCGTTCGATCTGCCAGCCGTGTTTGTAGTCCGAGCGGTCGTGGAGGAACTTGCAGCTGTCTGAGCAGCACAAAGAAAGAGGAATTACAGCCAGGCCGTGTGGGGTCGAGTGTTAACAGGACACCTCATTCAGGGGCAGCCCGAGCTGTGCCCAGCAGAAGGTGAAGGCTGATGCCTTCTCCACCAACTTGTGCTCCAGAGCAGCACCAAGCTCCTGGAGCGGGCACAGGATCCCTCTCGGGGCTGACAGGCCATGAGCATTGTGCTCTGCGAGACACGGTGACCGTTCCAGCATTTACACATATGGGAAGTGGGATAAGGAGTAGGAAATTCCATCCCTCACATGGCCTCAGCGGCCAAAATCCCTGTGCGACCGTGGGTCACTGAAGATCCATGGGGTCCCTCCCAGCACTCTTAGAACCACTAAGGCCAGATTTCAGAAGGGCCGACGTAAACGACAAGAACGATACAGAAAACAACTGCAACAGCATCACAGCCCAGCTCTGCAAACAGGTCCCTGTAAATCAGTAACTGCACATCTCAGCACCACAAACGCCGGGTCACAAGCTGGACTGGATCCCCTTGCAGATCTGGCACAACAAGCGTTCAGCTGCAGGCAAGATCCACTCACCTCCGAATCCACAGAAGCCAGTTTCTTTGTAGTCCTTGCAGATGTCGGGCTGGTAGTCCCACCGCACGGTGGCCCGCAGGTGCTCTGGAGCACGGATGGGTCCTTTCCTGAAAGGGCGGGAGCAGGCTCAGGCTGGCTGCGCAGCTGCAGCAGAGAAGCCCCTGGGGGCCCGCTCAGAACCAGCCACTGGACTCGTTAGAAGGTGGCGGTGACAGCAAAGTTCAAGCCCCACACAGGTGCCTTTGGGGTCGATGCTTGAGCTCCTCTGTGGTCTCAGACCTCTGAGGCTCATCCCAACCTACCTGACCATTCCTGAAGAGGCATTTCCCATCGACGTGTCCTTGGGCTTCACATACTTCTGGTAGTTATTAATACCACGGTAAATTTTATCATCTTCCTTTCCTCTCAGTTCCTAGGAAAGCAAAAAGAAAAGGATCAGGAAAGCTTCATGACACAGATTAGCTTTCACCAACACCAGCTCCCTGCCCTCCTCAATACCAGGATGCTAATAAAGACAGAAAATGCCCCTATTTGCAAGGGTTACACTGTTGGCTTCTCAAATTTCCACGGAGGAAGAGACACAAACTCTTCCTGGTGTGCAGAAGGGCACGAGTAAAGCACAGGCACTCCTGCTGCAGAGCACTACCTCTGACAGGGCAAGGCTGCCTCACCTCCTGGATTTTCTGGCTGCGCTCAAAGATGGCCTGGGCATCTTTCTCCTTCTCCGTGTCCAGTTCATACACTGCTGTGGCTCCCATGTCCTCTGGGCCAACGGGTTTCTGAAAAGCAAGAAGAACTGGTGACAAACCTGTAAAAGATGGGAGAGCTCCTTGGCTGCCCGAAGGGTTGGTCACTGAGCAAATACTGGACACGACCTGCTTCACTTTCCACCAACTTCTACTGTCCCCTAGTGCCCCACGGGCTGGCTCCAGCCGAATTCCTACAGAGGCCAGAGTGCTAATTACGCACTGCTCCCAAGCTTTAGCCTGTTTTAGAGTCAGGAAGCACCTGTCCTTCCTTTGCTCCTTCATGCTCAGCCCCAGCTGAGCACGAAGCTGAACTCGGGTCTCCCACGTCCAACACTTAATCACGAGACCATCCCGCCTTCGCGCAGGATGTTACGTGTGAACTTTTAAGCCAGCTGTGGGTGGCTTACGTTCGCTTTTAATACTGTGATTTGGTTTAGATTCCTCTTTAATGGCCTGAAAAGACACCTATTCCTAGGTTTTATCAGATCTGCAGGAAGAGCTGCACAGAAACCCAAGAATAATTACAGCCAGGCTCAATTAAAACCAAATCCAGTTTTGGTGCCAAAAGCTTCCGGAGCCCCAGAGCTGTCATCTTCCGTTCCCTTCGCGTTCTCCGACAGCAAAGCAGGGCTAACAATGTGCTGCCCCACCTGGCTGCTGGCAAAGTTGGGAAATAATTACAGCATGAGTTTATATTCCACAAGGAAAAATATACTCTGGAGCACCTTCTAAATCACCTTGTAGTCTTTGTGAAGGAAGATAGTCTAAACCTGAAAACCCGAAGCCAACAGCAGGGCAAGCCTGACTGGAGTGAACATTTTGTGCAATGTTGGGCAGGTCCAGCGGCATCTTGGGGTTTTAATTCCTACCGCTAAGAGGGAAAGGCCGATAAACCCACCGTGAGGGGCCTGTCTGCTGAGAGGGATGGGACTGGGAGATGTATCTGTACATGAGAAAGAAGGACTGGCTGATCCCACGCTTGCAAATTCTATCAAGTATGGGGTCTGCCAGTCTCACCTGACCTCACACGGCAGAGCCGCATTCCTGCCCAGTCCTTACCGCCGACCTCGTCGACTTGTACGTGACTCCGATCTCCTTTGACGGATCCTCGTCGTCGCTGCTGCTCACTGCGTACGTGGTCCTCTCCTTCGCGCATCTCCTGGTCTGAGGGGCAAGAAGGCAGCGGGCACGAAGGTGAGAAGGCTCCCGCGCCGCGCCCAGCTCGGGAGGCCGCCCCCGGGACGGAGCGAGCAGCCGCCCCGCCGCGGCTCCCTCACCTTCTGGACCATGGGGTTGGGGGGCTCCCGCCGCCGCTCCTTGCGCACCACGGCGCTGCCCTCCTCACCGCTGCTCTCTGCGGGGAGAGCCCGGCGGTCAGCGAGCGCCAGGGCCAGGCCCGCAGCTCCGCCGCCGCCCTCCCCGCTCTGCGGGCTGGGGACGCCCCCGGCGAGGCCCGGCGGGACCGCCGAGGGGCCGGCAGGGCCGGGGAAGGGCCCTCCGCCCCCTGCGCCGCTCGGGGAGCACCAGGCCCTCCTCCGCGTCCTCCCCGGCACCGCGGCGGCCTCCCCGAGCCCCCTCACCCTGCTCCTGGTCGCTGCTGGGCCGCTTGCGCCGGCCCCTGCCCGCCGCCAGGCCCCGCTTCTTGAAAGCGAAGCTGCAGACCGCGCTCTCCTCCGCCATCTTGCGCTCCTCGGCCACCGGCGCTGGCGGCCGGAGCGGCGCCTCAGGGCCGCGCTCCCTCCCGCCGCCGCCGCTCACGCCCTCTGCTGGCCGGGAGGGCTGCGCGCCCCGAGCGCAGGGGCAGGGCCCGGGCAGAGCCGCTCCCCACCTCCCGGCGAGGGCGCCCCCCTGGCGGCGGGGAGGGAGGGAGCGAGGGGCGCCGGAGCGGGCCGGGGCCGCCGCACCCCTCGGGGCCGCTCCCCTCGGCGCTGCCCGTGCCGCCCTCCCCGCCCCGGGCCCGCACCCCGGCTCCTGCCCCGGCCGCTGAGCACAGAGCGGGGGCACTGCGGGGCGAGCCCCTCCTCGGCCTCCCTCTCCACGCCCCCGGCCCCGCTGCCCCCCCATCTCCTCCGGGCCTGCTGGGCCCTCCATGTCGCCATAGCAAGAGGAGAAGACGCCGAAGCCCAGCACCTCCCAGCCCAGCCCCTGCCGGGACGGGGAGGCAGACCCGGCCTGGGGACGGGGCCCGTTCTCGGGTTCACCCAGGGCAGCAGGCGGGTGGCTCCGCTCAGCGAAGGCTGCCCCGCACCTGCCCTCACTCCGGGGCGGCCTGGCGACGCCTTGGATGCTCTTCTGCTCTTCCCCGTGCCCAGATGGACACGGGCTTTCGCAGTCCCGCCAGCCTCCTGCTGCGTGACACGTGTGACCGTCCCCATTGCAGGGTCTGCTTGGCAACAGCTAATTTTACTGTCGACTCAAATTCCTCTTTTATTTGCTCCCTGTGGCAGCAAACCTTCTCAGCGCAGATGCTATTTGGGCAATGCAGAGTGACAGATACGATAAATCTTATCAGTGCTGTCTCCCTGTCCTGTAAACACCACCATAAATTCCTTAATCGTATTTTTTGCACGGGGAATTACAGGCAAACTGCGCACTCAGAGACCACCTGCCTCTGCCGCCGGGCTCAGACTTGGGGCCGTTTCCAGACGGCGTTTGGCTCTTCCCAGTGGCACCACACTGCGCTGAGGAGCCCAAACAAGAGCACTTGGTCCTGCATCATCGTTATCAAAGCTCTTCCCACTCCTCCGTTGCCTATTTTGTCTCCGTTTATCCCCCATTGGAGGGATTTGGGAGGTTAAAGCGAAGTCCTGAGAGGACTCTACCCTTCTGCCGGCCCACGGCCACCCCGTGAGCTCAGCTCCTCTCAGACCGCCTCCGAGTTCCCTTCAGGTTTTAACAATTAATATTTAACCTATTTATTCCTAACATTGTGCCCTGTTGCTGGGTGAAATCCCAGCCCTCCAAACTTCAGCCACCTGGTCCCAAACCCCCGTGGGGACACAGGGAGAGCTGCCTTTATCCTCCAGGCAGCGACTTCGCTCGCCCCATGAGAACCTGCCCTGGCAGACCTCCCGACCACCTCACCCAGCACCGCCCCCACGCGTGGCTCCTCAGCTCTTCGTGGAATAAAACCCACATTTCTAAAACCATCATGGCCCAGTTTTGCTTCCCTGGGAGGGTGAGGAGCTGGGGGCACGGGGATCCCCCTTTCCTGCTGCTGCCTGATAAGATCCTTCCTCTACAAACAATTGCTGAGGCGGAGAAGGTGGGGGGCAAGTTTGGCTTTGGCAGACCCTGGAGGGACGGACCCTCCAGGATGCCTGCAGGAAACCTTACACGAGCGGGTTGGTGCCACGCAGACAGAGCCCAAGGCCACGTCCAAAGTCTTGAGCGAAGCCCGTCTGCACACGCAGAACATGTGGGGACAGGCTGGGCGAAAGCTAATTACGCTGGGGGGGTAATTGCATGCACGTTGTTGGCGGGGAGGAAAGAGGAAGCGACCTTCTCGGGGTCGGCGGTGTTGGCAGCAGGATCGGGGAGGCAGCGAGGGTCCGAGGGTGGCTGGGGAGAGGAAGGCCGGGAAGAGAGGGGCTGGGGAAGGTTTGGGGTTAGAGGTTGGCTTCACACAAAGGAGCGAGTGGCTGGAAGACGGTACGACGCGAGAGCCAATCACCGCGGCAGCCCGGCGATAAAAGGGCTCGCGAGGCAGCCGTGGGAGCTCGCAGGAAACGGCTCCGCTCCCACAGCCCCGGCCTCTGCGGCGGGGAGAAAGGGAGCGAGAAGACCCCACCATCGGCGACGGCTGGAGAGACCCACCGCCAGGACAGGCCCACCCTCCCCGGGGTGAAACCCTCCCGCTCGGCATCGCCCGCTCGGAGCCCAGGCATATGGTGAGCCTTCGCCCGTGGAGAACAACGGGGCGGGGAGGCAGCTGGGCAAGAGACAATGATGATGGTCCCCGAGATGTGGAGAGAGAGAGGGGGTTCGCCCTCGCCGGGGATCGCTGCCGGTCACGGCTCAGCGCTGGGAGAGCTGGGGGAGAAAGGAAAAGCGGGTGGTGGGGAGGGAGGGGGAGGCAGGCACTCGGAGAAAGGGATGGAGAGGAGGGAGGAACGCAAAGACAGGGAGAGCCCCGGGAAGCGGCACCGCTGGCCAGGAGCCACCCCACAGGTGGGGGTTCATCCCCCTCCCCGCACAGCCCCCCCGGGGGCAGGTCCCACCCAGATGCACCGGGAACTTTTTTGGCTTTTGGGAGGAGGCTCGGCTGAGGTGGTCACGGAGAGCAGGTTCAGGGTGGGGGGGAACACAAGGGGATCTGTTTTCAGCCCTGAGTGGCCTCGCCGGGGTTAGGTGGGGGCAAGAAGATGCTCTCTTGAGCTCCAGGAGCCTGCTGGGGAGCGACGTTGCTGAAAGGGGGGGTGAGCACCCCGTGCTCTCTGTGAGCTGGAGGGGGTGAGGGGCTTGCACCCGGTGTATCAGGGGGACAAGAGGAAGCGGATGCCTGGGCCCCTCGGAGTGGGCATCTCGGGGCGCGGTGTTTCAGGGCTCACACTCCCCGTTCGGGCTGTATTTCCCTCTTTGTTGTGTGCTGCAGTACACGCTGGAGGGGGGCTGGACAGATCCATTTTATTAAGCTGATCAGAAAGAGCAGAGATGGAAGAAAACCTGTTAGATCCCGACTCCTTTACCCCCCTTCGTTAATGCCTGCTAATTCTCAGCGGTGTGTCTCCCACCGCCTCACCCAGCCCGGCTGTAAACCTTTCCAGCCACAGGTCTTTCATCACTTCCCTGGGGAGGCTGTTGCACGACTGTGAGATTTAATAACAACACAAATACCCCGAGCTCTGACATGACCCTTAACAGCCAGGGATCTCCCAGGGCTTCACAAAGGCGAGCATCTCTGTTTCCATCGTGGCGGGGAAAGGGAACAGAAAAAAACAAAATGATTTGTCCACTGTCACCCAAAAATCAGCAGCAGAGCTGGGAATCAAGCCCAGATCTCCCAAGTCCCAGTCCGGTGCTGCAACTACCACGTTTTGAGCCAGTCTGATCTGTCTAATCCCCCTGGATCGCTTGAGCCCAGCTAAGCTACCTTGTAAGTCATATTTTTGATCCATTTTCTGCTGATTTTTGTACATGGGTTGGGCATCAGTCTCGAAAGAACATGATAATTCAGCAGCCTGGGTTGTGCTGTGGAAACTGGGCTTTGTCCACAGAAGACATCGTGTGAGGGCCCTCGCAGGGAAGACATCTGGTGCCCCAGCTGAGCTGTTGTGTGTTTAAGGCCAGGAGCAGCACATCTGCAGCATTATTAACGTAGATTACAAAATAATTGCAGGGCAACCGATCAAGCCTCGTCTGAAACGGCTCCAGCGTTAACATCCTTTTTTAACGGGAGCCCTGCAAGAAGTAAATTCCCAGTTAAGAAGTGAGGGTCAGTCAGAACCAGCCTCTTGGGCTCTGCAGTGACTGGATGCATCTTCTTTTTCATACAGCTCAAAATGGGGTTCCTGACCTTTTTTGGTCAACAAAAATCCCACGAGACTTCTCATTAGGGAAGGGAGTTCCTCTTCTGGTTTCCTTCAGCCAGTCGGTCCTGTGAGCCTACAACTACCCTCTCCGGTCCTACGCGGTGACGGAGTTTCTCTTTTCCTTTTCACCCGTGCTCAGCTTCTGCGGGGCCGTTGTCCATCGTCAGGCAGCTGCCATGTTCCCCCGAGGTGTCCGCCGTTCCCGTTCCAGTCAAGTCATTTTTATCTGCCATCTGGGGGTGTTGCAGAGCTTACCTAGCTGTTAGCAAAAGCTCCAGGATGGAAAACATTAAATCTGGGTGAAGGGATTATTGCGATCAACATTAAGCACATTTTAGCCATATTTCTCACTCCTCTGGTGTGCCCATAACCCTCTCCATATGGCCAGCCCAAGGGTTTTCAGGCACATGGAGTCTCACCAACCTCTGATGTGCCTCCAGGACTTGCTTTTCCCAGCACACTCGTTGCTCCACTGGAATCCTGCAGCCTCGCAGAGCACCAGCTCCTGTGTGGCACCTTGGATCCCAACAGGGAGGATGGTGGCAAAGGTTGAAAATAAACAGGGCAGCTCAAAAAGAACTGCCCTCTCGAGAGATTTATCTTTCGACCTTTCGAGATCTTTCGATCTTTCGAGAGATTTAACCTATGAAGAGGATTTTAGTGGCTTATTTTATCATTTTTTTTGGACACAGTCTGCATTTGGACAGCAAACGCAGGAGAGCAGAGCAGCTCTCCTGAGAGTGGTGCCTCGGAAAGTGGTTGTGCTGCGTTTTGGGGTGCCTGGACTCACTCCTGCTCTTGCTGCGTCTGCAGATGGCGAAGCAGCAGAAGCTCTCAGGAGGGGCCTTCTCGGAGCTTAAGAGATGAGATAACCCACGTAGGAAACGCTGGTCCGAAGTCTGGTGTTGTACAGGTGATACTCCACGAGAGGAGATTGGCCAACATCACATTTACAGGTTATGCTTGGGGAAGGAGGAAATGGCAGGCAATTACAGGCCCATTAATTGGAGCACAATAAAAGGTGAGTTTCTAGAATAGGTTTTAGGAGAGTAATCAAAGATGTGGTGTTGGGAAGCAGAATAAAATGCAGTGTGGTTTTAACAGAGATTAGTTTGGCTCAGTATCTTCCTTGGATATGATAACTGGCCTCAGGAATCTGGATTTAAGGAAGGCACTTGATATGAGTGCCCCAGAGAAATGATTATTTTGGGTGGGGACGGGAAAGAGGACAGGGAAGAGACAACAAAACGGAAGGAGGACGCTTGGATCCTTCCACAAGGAGAGATCATAGAATCAGAGAATTGTTTAGGTTGGAAGAGACCTTTAAGGTCACAGTGCTAGAGACTGAACTTGGTCACACTCCGTTTAGAAGTCAGGAGAGCTGCCCATGATGAGGGAAAAAGATCAGGGAGCAGGAAGATGAGACTGGAGCCCTAGAGATGGGTAAAGTAGAGCTGTGCCGGAGTGGGCACGAAGCCTGGAGGGACCTCAGCAAGCGGAGGGCACTGAAGAAGAACGAGCACCTGGGATTTCTGGCAGAGGTGACAAAGGAAGAGCACATCAGGCCAGATGTTTCCAGGGGTGCCAGAGAAGTATTCGTACTAGAATACAAAGGTCTGAGGTCTCCTTCAGCATCCAGGCCAGCTCCCCTACTTGGAGCAGGCCACCAAGGTGGCTGTAGGAACACAGAACCCACCCTGTGAGAACAGATTAAAAGGAATTGGCTTCTCCTGCTAAAAAAAAAAAGACTAATAAGGAATGTGATTCCTCATTATGAATCCCTCTGAGAGGCAACTTCTATGGTGGGAGAAGAACTAGGAACATAACGCCAGTATACCCGTAAAGGGATACACATTTCTGCAGGGAACCAGAAGGTGAGGTTTCCAGGCGGAGCGCGGTTTATGGAAGTGACTGTGGAAAAACTGAAAAGGGGAGAGAGGGAGCATGAGCTGCTATTTACCTGTCATCACGCTTGTTAGCACCAGACTCCTATCGCATTTCACTCGCACCACGCTGCAGAGCTTCCAAATCTTTCTCCCAGTGAAGTTTTGCCTAAATGTCCAACCTGACCCTCCCAAGCTGCAGCTTCTGGCCACTCCCGCTTGCTCTGTCACCTGGCACTACTGAGGAGGATCCATCTCTGCCTGGAAAAGAGGCTTTTCTCATCCTCCCAGCAGGCTTTCTGATGTGTTTTTCTGCTCTATCTGAGCTCTGAGCAAGACAGGAGATCCCAGGGAGCAGAGACTCCCTTGGGACTGTGATTTTTAATGGATGCCATTAAACATGGCCACGGTCCCAGGAATGGGCTGCTCCATGCTTCAATTTCCACTTCTGGAAAACGGATGAATCCCAGCAGCATCCTCCAGCCCTGTCTTCACCTGCACTGAGAGGCAGAGCCTGGGGACCACCCCGGTCCCCCTTGGCCCTGCTCCTTCCAGGGCCATGCACATCCTCCTCAGGGATGAAGGTGGGAGCGCAGAGCGGGTGGGCAGGGGCTTCCCTCGGGCTCCCTCCTTTCTTGTGCGGGTCCTCCATTGTCGCCCTAACAAAGGCAGCCCTGTTCCTCCCCACAACTATTCCTTGTCAGCATCCCTCAGCATTTCGGCCGCAGATTTCCTGCCCGCTGGCAGCCTTTCAAGAGGCAGCCCGGGCGCAGAACGTGGATGGAAAGCGGATTAGTGGGGCAGGCTGGTGGAAGGTAGCTCCATGCCCTGGGGTACAGGCGGGGACAGGTCTGTGTGGTGGGGCTGCTCTCCAGAAACCTGATCAATAGGGTAGTGGTGTTCACAGAAGTGACCTGGCTGCTCCTCCCTGGAGTCCTCCACCCTGTATCTAAGCCACCAAGGATCTGCTCTGAGTCCCAAGCACTGGTAAGGCCAAGCTCAAAACCACATAAGGAGCCAAGATCTGAAGGTCTTCCATGGCTAAAGCTGGAGCCATGACCATTGGGCTCTCTCCATCATCCCCACCCAAGCTGCATCTCGCTCTCTTTCCACGCTTGAGAAGCTGATGGAGCGCGGGGAGGCTGTGCCCCCTTCCCTGGCCACGCTGTGCCCGGTTCTGGCACTGGCCCATTTGATGCCAAATCTGCACCGGACTTTATTTTAGGGGTGGATCGGCTGTGAGGCCCCAAGGCTGTGGAAATAGGGGTGAGCTGGGCAGTGAGCTGGGCAGTGAGCTGGGTGATCCCCACGCTCAGGAGACATGTTCTTCCAGCATCTCTTCACCTCCTCCCCCTGCAGTCCCGCTGAGAAACACCACAGTGCTGGAGGGGCAGCGGCTGTCCCCGGCACTAATCCTGCACACGATCTCGGGGACATCAGTCCCTGCAGCAATTGGTTTCGCTTGTGGTTTCCCAGGGGAGAGGTGTTGAGCCCCCGCTCCTGCCTTGCCACGCTGCCAGGGACACTCTGCGTCCTCCCGGGATGGAGAAGGAAGGGGCCTGGATCCCCCCACGCCGCGCTTTGCCTTTGGGGGAGACTCTTGCGACGGTGCGGCGATCCCAGCAGTAAACACACACTTCACAGGGCAGCTAATGGGAACCATATGGCGGAGAGGGGCCTCTCGCCCTCCGCAGTCACGCTGCTTTCCTGTGCCGGAAACCCATCGGCTTTCGGAGAGGCCACCAGCCAGCGCAGGGCTGGGGCGCGCTGGGAGCAGGCTGTCTCGGCAGCGAGCGGGGAGAGGATCCCTGCACCCGTCCCGGCCGCGGGAAATGTCCGAATTTCCTCGAGGGGCCACCCCGGATGCTTCCCTCTCCCTCCATCTGCCCCCAGGGTCAGGCAGGAAGGTGAGAGGGGATGGGGGAGGCTGTTTGGCGAAAGCTCCGTGACCGAGCAGCTTCTGGGATGAACATTGTCTTCCTCATCCCAAACTGCTCCCCGGTTGGTGCTAGAAGACTGCAGCCCCTCCCCAGCTGTTCTCACATGGCAGCGGGCACACAGCCCCTGCAGATGCCTGACAAGCTCCAACCCCAAGGTCCCAAACATCAGCTTGCTGAGATCACCAGCGAAGCCCCCAGAGCAGGACTGGCAGTTACGGTGTCAGGCTCCGCTGTGGTGACTTGGACTTGGCTTCCTTGCTTTGTCAGAGACGCCCTCTGAGCTCCTCAAAAAATGAGCGAGCCCCTCCGTGTGCTGGAGTGTTGCCCTAGCAAACGTGAAGGCTTCACTGCATCGATGTGGCAGCAGGTCCTTAAGGGAAGCCCGTGCCGCTGAGGTTCCTCCACTCACGGAGGCTTGTGTTGATTGCCTTGGGCTCACATCCCACCCCGGGCAGACTGATGCCTCCTTGGAAGAGTGGTGACAGCAGCCGAGAGCCTCCTAGAAACCCTCTCTGTGGTTTCTAACTTGTGTTTCCCTTATTGCTTCCACAGCCCCTTCCCCTTTGAGATTTCTACTCTTGCCTCCTTTCTTTCGGCAGACGTTTAGCAACCTCTACTCACGTGCCTGTAGGGCAGCTACACCGAGGGGACCTCTCGTTTGAAACCGAGGCCGTGAGCGTGGGCACGGGGCTGCAAGCAGGGTATGTGCACGGGGGGGTGTTAAAAAGAGGGAGACCTGGAGGATGGGGCTGGATGGAGAATGTCAAGCCATAGGGTAGGATAAGAAGGATGGCATTGAAAGGAATGGGGTTTGGGGGCAAGAGAAGCAAAGGAACAAGGAGCAGGTGGAAGGAGCCAGGGAGCGTGTGCTGATGGGGAAGGGCAAAAGGGGGATGATGAAGGGACTGGGGAATCCGAGGGAAAGAAGGTGGCTGGGGCAAAGGAAGATGAGCTGTGGGAGAAGACGAAGGGAAGCTGGGGGTGGAGAAATGTTTGCAGTAACGCCAGGAGAGAAGGTGAAAAGCAGGTGCATCCGCAGTAGAGGCATGCGTTGGGTAGGGACACCAGGTTTTCCGGGTATCTCAGGTTCTCCTTGGAGCCTGCGCTGGGCTGTAGGCACCGTACAGACCCCGGAGACACACAGGGGAAGGTCCTGTCCCAGGGCCAGAGAGGGGCTGTGGGCTTGGGCTGCTCCTGACCCCCAGCACACGCCTGTGCGCTGCGTCCGCCCTGCTCGGCGAGCAGGAAATAACAAGCAAACCGCAGAGGAGACGGGAAATGATTTCGGTAAAATAGGAGCCGCATTCTCTCAGGCGAGGCTCTGAAATGTTTGTGACAGGGGCCGTCCAGCCCCCCGAGGGCCAGCCCGGCTCACCCGCCACTGCTTGGGACCTGGAGCCAAGATCTCTCAGGTCTGAAAGCAGCCGCTAATTTTGGATGCTTTGCTTTGGGCACAGCACAAGCCTGGTGTCAGCTGCTGGGCGCTGGGACTTTTTGAGCCACCAAAACCCACAACATGTTTGCAAACATCACCGTGAGGCTGGCACTGCAGAGCTAAACCCTGCCCCACACCCTCCACGTCTCCTCCCCTGGGGCTTTCTTAAGATCTACCTTAGCCCTTAGGGCTGCAGGAAAGATTTTGGGGTGACATGAGGATAAGAGGTTGCAGTAGGAGAGGAAAGCAGCCCCAGACAGGAGGTGGGAGGTTTATTTGCCAGCCCCCCAGCACACCCCCATCGGCGGAGCTGCACAGCCCCCCCTTCACCCTCCTGTTCCCCGCTCTGCTCCTCCCTCCGCATCATTTGCTCAGTCCCACATCTTTGTCTTGCATATGCAAATCAGGGCTCATCAAGCCTGACCTTTTATGGGTGTTTTGAAGGTAAGGCCCAAGGGGGAAAATCCCTTGAGGATCTGTCAGCACCTTTTCAGCTCATTTTTACCAAAAGGGGTGATTTGCAATGCTGGTGGGGTTTTTTTCTGTGCTGCATTAAAACTGGTCCAAAATCTGTCAAACTCATCCTCCTGGGTTCTCAGCACATGGTGCAGAGGCCGCAGCTTACGGGTCTCAGCCTAAAGGCAATGCAAGCTCCCCACAGAAAACAAAATCCCGATCACTCGCTCTGCTGAGCTGTGATCTACTCTGCTCGGTGAGGCTTTTCTGGACTAAAATTAGACTGAAATCACAGTCCTTGCTCCAGCAACACCAGTCCCTCAGCGGCTACATTAGGGAAACATCGGTGCTGGTTTCAGTGCCTCGGCAGGACAGCCGCTCTGGCTGCGATGCAGCCTCATCGCTAATGGCTTGGCTGTTGCCTGGCAATTGCCTTCCACGAGTGGGTTTGGAGCAGAAGCCATCGCATCACCTTCTGCTCATGCTTCCAGCAGCCCTCTCCCATCCTGGCCCAATACCTTTGCACAGGACTAGAGCTCCTGAGCTCTAGCTCAGTGCCCTGGGTCATCTGCCTGCTTGCTAAAACCGAGCAGGATTCCAGCCCTGTATCTCCTGTCCGGCAGTCCAGTCTGGTGTGCCTAAGTCTCTTGGATCCCTCAAGAAATCCCCAGACCAAAGAGGCTGCACTGAACCCCCAGGGGAAGCTCTGAGCACGCCGCTGTCGTGCACCAGCAGAGCCGCCCAGCTGCTGGGCTTGGGGTGATGAAACCAGCCATGCTCCTGTTGACATTTCCTTTGCAGGTGTTGCAAGAAGAGGTCTGTCTTAGACACCTCCCCAGGGAACAGCGGCCCACAAACTTCAAGCTCAGGATTAAACACACGGAGGAGGGGAAGGAACCATGTTCCAGGCTACGGGAGCTGCCAGCCCACCCCCAACTCACGTACGTAGCATCCCCCGCAGTTCGCGTGGGAATTCCAACCCAGGGTTTGGTTCTGGGGGATGGAGGGCTGTGTACAGAAGCTGTATTCCAGACCTGACAGTTTAGGGTGATCAAAGGCATAGTCGCTGCTCCTCAAACAACGCGACTGGGGACGGGAATGTTCCAGCAGAAGGTGCTGTTTGCTGAGCACACGGCGAGGCCAGCGCCCGGGCTTCGGTCCACACAGAGCTGCTCACCCCGCTCTCCTCTCGAGTTGCCATCTGTTTGTTTGTGTTTCCATGGCTTTCCGTGATCACAATTGAGAGCATGCGAGCTCCTTCGGATTGGAGGGATCGGAGATGGAAAAACATAAAGGCTCAAGAACATCTCCTGCTGGGACAGGATATGGCCTTTCCCCGAGGGAGGATATATCAGATATGAAGTAGATAGTGTGCCTGATCCGAGCCAGAAGGCTGCCGAGAAGTGACGAGCGGCGGTGGATTGCCTGTAGCCTTGGGAACGGATGTATTCCAGCTCCAGAGAGGCAGCGCTTTCCTTAGCTCTGGTCAGCTGAGCCTAGAAAAAGTCTGTTAAATCCTAACCCCAGGAGAGCACCTGCGGTTGTTTTACCAGCGCCGAGGGATGCAACTGGTTTTACACGGCCCGAGTCTCCTCGCCGCCCATGTCCCTCTGTTGACTTTGGCTTCGCTCTCCCAGCCTTGTGGGAGTGAGAGGAAAATCACGTCCCTGACCTCAGACATCGAGAGCAGCTGGGAAACGTCTGAAGAAGCAGCTCAGCGAAGTGAGAGTTTCCTGTGCGTCTCTTGGACAAACTGTTTCCAAAAATACAAAGGAGAAACGATGGGGAAGGACAAAGCAGGAGGAACGGGGATGGAAGATCAGCCTGGGGGCGGAGAGAAGGGGCAGTGCAGGCCAAGCAGAGGCAAAGCAGTGGCAGGAGGAAGGACAAGGAGGCAATGGGGTGATGTTCTGGGGTCACTCTGCCCCAGCCTTGGGAACAGACAGTGCAGAGGGTGAGCGGGTCTGTGGTAAAATGGTCCTGGCTGTTCCACCTTGCTATAAGTGCCTTTACCCCTTGGATCCTGACTGTTTGAAAGAAGAAGGGAGCATTTTTGTCAGTGCGAAAGCAGGCTAAAATTCTTGCAGGTGGCTGACTGCGACCCAGCGGGTGCCTGCGCTAACAGTGGGCTTGGGGAGGGTGCAGGGCCGTGGGGCAAGTGAGGTGGGGGAGTGGGAGGTGGTTTGGGAGGAGATGAGTTGTTGCAGCTGCAGACCCGAGAGCGTGAGGAGCTCCGAGACCCTGGGGGCAGAGGGGCAGGCACCTCACTGTTCAGATTTCTCTGCCCTGTCCCCCGCCAAGCTGCTGAACCAAAGCCCTGGAGCAGGTCTTCAATGCTGACCATGCCCCTCCTGCCCTCCACACACACACAGATCTCGCCCACGGTGCAGGCGTTTCCTGCGCAGTGCGACGGGCTGATAACGGGGCTGGCAGAGGAACTCAGAAATAAAACATCAGCTAAAGGGGAAGCAGCACAACGCGCTCCGTGAGAGCAAGGGGCACCCCAGTTATGCCCTGGGGGTACTGGTGTTTACCACCCTCTGACAACAGGCAGCATTACTAGAGCCCTGGGCACCTCCAGCAAGAGAAGCTGGAGAGTCCAGCCCTGACTGCCAGCCAGAAAGAGCAGGAGCAGCACCTCACCCCCAAGCAGAGCTGCTGGCAGTAGATGCATAAGGCAGCACTGACGATGTGCCGGGGCGGGTCACGGGGTGGGCTTTGCCAAGGGCTTGTGCTGCAGCAGCTCAGCAAAGCCCTTTCCCCGTCTCTGCCCGCCTCAGGCCCAAGCTATTTCCCCAGGGACATGAAGACAGGGCTCCTCTGCTTTGCTGCTGTTATTCCTGGGGGGTCCCGAGACTCGCCTGGTGGCTGCACTGGGTATCCAAGGACAGTAATCACTGCCTGCAGATGGTGAGAGCAGCTCAGCAGTAGAGCTGTCACCCTGGGCTTGTGCTCTGCAATGCCTGTGCTGTGACAGCTCCCGGATCTGTGCTTGGCTGCTACCACCACAGAAGAGGTCACCTAAACCTTGGCCACGGAAGAAACAAAGCCATCATGGCTCCTAAGCGCGAGACAGAGGCCTCGGCGAGCAGGGCTGGATGAGAGCTGGCTGCTCTGCCCCACGGCTCTGGGCAAGCCCCGCAGCCTGCTGGTGCCCAGTTGCCTCTCTGCAATATGTAAATGGTTTATTCCTCTTTTTCTGTTTTCCTGTCTTCTTTCTCTCCTTGGGCTGGGAAAAGTACCACAGCACAGAAAGTAACTCGCACACAAGGACCTGCCAGAGATGGTTGCCACGTGTCCGTGACAGCCAGGCAGAGGCTGCCGGTGTGCCACAAAGTCCCATGGCTCAGCTGCTCCTCCCAAAGTACAACTCGGTGCCAGGCTTGTCAGTCTGGGCTCTCATTTTGATTTCTCATCTCTTTCCCTTCTTAGGAGGCAAAGAACAACTCAGGAGGCAGCACGGTGCAGCGCTCCAAGGTACCTGCAATTTTTTCACATCCTACCGATGCACAGTAAGGCAGGGGAAGGACCAAAAGCCTAAAGCCTGAGCACCCACCCTGCTCAGCATCAGTGGAGGGGTACAGGGAAGGTGGGGGGCATTTGGTCTGCTTCATTCTAACCAGTGCTCCTGCAAATGGCAGCACCAATATTGCAGAAGAGGGCACGAGATACCCCAACCCCCTTCCTCATCCTCTCCTCTTTTGGTCTCCTCTCGGCCAGTCCTTCAGCCTGAAGGCGCAGGTGAAGGAGATGTGCACCGCCTGCCAGAAAACCGTCTATCCCATGGAGCGGCTGGTGGCAGATAAATTCGTCTTCCACAACGCCTGCTTCTGCTGCAAGCACTGCCACACCAAGCTGAGGTGAGCCGGGCCGGGCGGCTGCCGTGGTGCTCGCGGACGGCGAGGTGGATCGGTGGTTCTGCCCAGCCTGGGTGGGGGAGGCACTTCCAAACAGTGCACCCACCCATCACAGCCCTTCCTCCTCTTGTGGGGTAGCTAGAGACCCCCTCCAGCCCACTCATCACAGCAGAAAAATGGGCTCATCTGCCTGCCTGGTGCCAGGTCTCAGCTAAATCCCAGCTGGTATGGAAAAAGAGTTCAATCCCTACAGAGCAGGGAGAGAGCTCCGAGGTAACACAGAGCTGAGCCAGAGCTCCCTCCTAGATGAGCCGAGGCCAAGCTGCCCTGCAGGACCCTCCTCTTTGCAGACCCTTAACACTACTCAGAGCAGCCCCTGACGCCCTGAGCTGGCTGGGGGCAGCAGCTGGCCCTTTTCTAAGGGTCCCCTCCTGCATATTCCCTCCTCCTTCCTCTCCCATCCTTGCTTCCCCCCAGCCTGCAGCCGGGTCCCCGTGCTGGAGCTAACCCTACCCTCTTCCCCCAGCCTGGGCAGCTACGCGGCGCTCCATGGGGAATTCTACTGCAAGCCCCACTTCCAGCAGCTGTTCAAGAGTAAAGGCAACTACGACGAGGGCTTCGGGCGCAAGCAGCACAAGGAGCTGTGGGTGCACAAGGAGGTGGAGAGCGGGACCAAGTCGGCGTGAGCGGGGCCAGCCCACCCCCCTTCCCCGGAGCCCAGCCGGGACGGCACGGAGCGGCGCTGAGCCGGGGGCTAACTGAGCTGATGTAAAGCAAAAGTGGACCCAAGGGCCCGTGGGCAGTGAGGGAAGGGAGGCAGCCCAGCCCTCTTTAGAGGATGCTTAGAGGGGTCCTACAGGCCACAGGTGACCAGGGTAGAGCCCCCCGACCTGAAGCCCTCTCTCTGCAGGGCCCTCTCACTGATGAGATCAGGCCAGAAGCACTTGGCCCCTTGGGAAGTCCAGCCCTGTTCATTTGTTTCAGGTCTGTCATCACAGAAAATGAGATCTGGAGGCTTAACCTCACATGAAAGTCACGGCAGAGCTCCCAGCTCCTGCCATACCAGCCCAGCCTCGCTGGGGCTCTGAATAAGGAGGGTCCTTGGTTTACATCAGCTCAGTTCAGCTGGGATTGTTCAGCCTTAAGGATGCTGCCCTGCAACTGTTTAACAGTGTCTGTCTTTTTTATATTTGCCTTTGATTGGTACGTTCTGCGCTGGAGCCTGGCACGGCAGCTTCACGCGTGACGCCGCGCCGTGCGCTCTTTTATTTTTGTAATACAAGGTTTCCGAGCCTTCCCTGTCTTGTCCTGTGTTGCCAAGGGTCCGGGGAGGTGGGAGCGGTGGCCAAGTTTGCCTCTCACTGCCCAGTTGCTGTGGAAAGAGCCTCTGCGCATGCGGGATCAAATTAGGATTCCTGGATACGTGTGTGTAATGCGGACCAGTCCTTGGGGATGTCAGATTTCAGAACTCACGTGAGCACTACTACCCCCTCGGGCTACACACCCAGCTGTAACCACACACCGGCTTCCACACGGAGCCCAGGCCACCCTCAAAGGGAATTCACTGCCCTGGGAATCAGATTGGCCCCTTCGCTCCGCACACATTTGGTGGCTTACTCGCTTCCCCCTCCCCGATATCAAACACCGTGCCCGATCTCTGCAAGCGGATGCCGGCTCGATCCGCTCTGCGGCCGGCGCGAGGGGCCGGATGGGGACGGGAGCCGGGCTGACAGGTGCGATACGAGGTTGGGTTTGGATTGACCCCGTGCGCTGAGCTGTTCAGACAGCACGGTCCCTACAAATTAATGAGCCCAAAGAGACATGCGAGGCTGGAGAACCTAATGCAGTGAAACCAGGGAAAGCAGGTGAGTTTGTTTTCATTCTTACTTACCTCCTTCCCCCACACATGATTTGTAAGTCTAGAAAGAGTAAGTATTCAGGAACCTCACGTCTTTCAAACGCCATGGGGACTGGGCTTTTCAGAGCCCACACAGCAGAGCAACAGCCTTTGGTATGGACAGCAAGAGCCCCTATTCCCTCACTGACTGATAACGTCAGCTCCTGCTGGGCACGTCCACTCTGGGAGAATCCAGACACGGCCATGAAAACAGGAGCTAAGGACTGAAGAGGAAAAAGATGGGTATGGGCAGGCCACAGGAGTGCCAGACGAGATGGTACACATGGAGATGGGCTCGTAACCCAGGGCACCGTGGTACTCCTCCCTCACCACAGTTCATCTGAGGGTCTGGGTGTGCACCAAGAGTCAGGCAGCAGCTCCTCGGCTCTTCTTTGCCAGCAAAGCTGCCTGTGGTCCCACCTGGTCTGGGGAAGACACGCATTGGATGACCCTGGAGCCCAATGTCCCTCCTGTTGGGACAACTTATTTCTCCTTTCTAATTCAGGGCTTTTTAAAAGGCCCACCTTCAGGGTGGGGACCGCCTGGGGACTTAGACCGCCAGCGTACAAAGGGGGACCTTGGCAGGGCTCCAAGGGAGTTCCGGCCTCGCCACGCGCTTCACTGTGCCCACCGTGCAGGTGCTGCCAGCTCCTCCTCGCGCCGACGCGCAGGCGGCAGATTTACACGGGAACAAAAGCCGCTTCCTGAGCAGCCCTGCGGCGTTCATCATGACAAACCAAGCGGTCGCTGCTCTGCTTGTGATGCTCTTGGGGTTGTGGCCCCTTCCTTCCTAAGGTCGGCTTCGAAAATGAAAGCAGCCTCCTCGGTTTTGCTTCCTGTTTCTTGGCGGCCTCGCTTCCCGATTCCCTCACCTCGGCAGGCTGCTGCTCTTCTCCGCACAGCGGGGTAAATCAGATACACAGCGTTATTAACTCTGCCAGATGATTCCGGGGTAGAGGAGGGAGAGAAAAATCCCCCAAGCTTTTAAACGGTGAGCTTCCCATTAAATAGAGAACATTTAGCAAGAACAACAACGTTTCATTTCTCTCCTTCCCCCGTTACCACGCCAGGCTCTGTGCTCAGGGCAACCCTACTGGTAACACACGCGGGAGGATGCTTTAAGCGCTTTGAGCTTATCTCATCCGCCTGATGCATTTCGAAGGTGCAACCGCACAAACGACGGCGTGCGCTTTCCCGGGGGGGCACGAGAAGCATCCGCATTACGGCTTGGAACATGTCCGACTGTGAGGTTTCTGTAAGACAGAATTAAAAAAAAAAATCCCAAATATCGTCTCGTTGTCCCTAACGTTTAGCTAAAATCCAGCTGATTTTATGATGAGAGATAGTTTCACTCCACCAGGACTAGAAACCTCCTGTCTGAACCATCGACACCCTCAGCGTATCTTTTGAGCAACAGACGCAAAAATCCTGTTTCTGTGCAGACACTGTGAGTTCTTACTGCAACGCCCTCACTTCAAATCCCCATCTTTAAGCCCAGGGCCTGCCTTTTCTCACGCCAGCTGCCAGCAGCCTCCCTTGACCAGCTGCCGAAACCAGCAACCTGTGTGTGTGGAGTTACGGGGGTTCAGGATGTCCAGACCCCACCGAGTTCACGCTCAGACAGGATGAACTACCTAAAAGTTCCTTTCAAGCCATAACCTGGCCCTTGTTGAAGCTTCTCTCTGCTGCTCCAGCACAGCGAAAGCAGCAGCAGCTCCACTAGAAAATACCCACAGAAGCAGCAGAAGTTGTAGCCGAAGCAAAGCACAAAAATGCAATTAATTCAAAAGCAGTTTTGGGAAAAAAAACAAAACCCAAACCACCGAATGGTAAGAATCCATACACATCCATACCATCCAGGTATCAGTTTTGGACACGAGACTGAGCACCAGGCACAGATCAAGAACAGGACAAGTGTCGTGACTGCCCACCGTGCCAGCATTTCCTGGATATAACGCAATACACCCCCACCCAAGCAATATTAAATCCAGAAGACATTGTTCCTAGTTTGGACTTTACCAGCCTAATAGAAAGAGCCACAGGAGCGCAGCACGGCCAACCTTTTCAGAGATTTAAAATCACATTTGCTTCAGAACTGGATTTAGAGAGCAAACACACCTTCAGTCACCTCCTCCTGAGCCACGCCACGCACGTAACACAAAACACCAGAAATGGAAAAGGCAGCAGAGGTTTTTGGCTGCGTTTCTTTTGCGTGCTGCTCAGTGTTTCGTGGCTGATCATTTCTGCCTTCACCCGAAGGCTCCAGACACATCACTCTCAGCCCCTGCTCAACCACCGCCGATGGACAGGAGCGGTGAAGAAGCCAGTCAGGATGACACACTCTGCGTTTACGGAAAGCAGCGTTACTATAAAGCTACTTACTTTTGAGAGGGGCGAGTAGGAGGGGAGTCCAGGAGCAAACATGTCATCATACAAGCCTAAGATGTGAACCTCATGCTCATAAAAGCAAATGTGACCACTGCATGTGCCGAGTGGAAAGAAGAATGAGAGCATCAGCTTCGGGAAGGATCTCCTCAAGTAAAGGCGTGATTTTCTAACACAACAGCGAGGGTGTTGGGAAGCAGCCAGAGGTGGTTATTTCTGGTTCCACAAGACATTTTTGTTCTGCGACACCGGCAGCCGTCTGGTTCTCCTCCGCCCTGGCACAGCAGCCAAGCACCGCGCACGGACTTGGTGTGTGTGCAGGGGTTCCTATTGCATCAGCTTGTTAACCCATTTCTTTTTCTTTGTTCGTGTTTTACAGTAACAAATCTGTCAGTGTTTCATCGGCATAGCGACTAGCCACGCCACGGCCTGGAAAAAGGCAATTAGAGGGCAGGTTGTGGTTAGGGTTTGGAGAGGGCAGCATCTCAGGGGACCGTGGTGGCATTCAAGCAGCTGCTTAAGCGACTGTGACACCGAAGCCGAGGAGCTGCATAGACAGAGCGAGCAGTACCAGCAAAAAACTAGCATTTCTGTATATGGGGTAAATGGATTTTATAGGAGGACTATTTCTGTCCTTTCCTAAGGGTATGCCGAAGAAAAAAAATAAAGCCTGAAAATATCTGGAAGTGTGACTGCCCATTCCCTTGCCCTGTGCTGGGACAGCGCAGTTCGTCCCGGCCCAAACCCCCGGCAGGCTCAGCGCGAGGCTGCCCCGTTTCCTCCACTTCTGCTGGGAGGCTTCAGTTCTGGAAGGGAGCTCGTGATACCTCACATTAGTCTCGAGTCCAGAGGCCTTAGTTCTCCAAGATTTTGCTTTCTAAAATGATGAGACATTCATGAGAGAAAGTATTCACGACCCTTTAACTGTTTCCAGGTATTTAGAACAAATACATTTTCAAGGAGTTTGAGCTTCACAAGCCAGAGCTGGAGTCCTCCACTCAGCAACCTACTCCAGGGTGTTCCCAGCTAAAGCAAAACACGAGGGAATGGAACATCAATCCAACCTCCTCCTCCTCGTCTTGTTACCAACTGCCTCTTCCCCACCTGATGACAGTCTACCCCGTGAAGCACTGAACAATCAAGAACACTCCCACACCAAGACCTGGAGCAAAGAACTCACCGTCACAGCAAAAATCCAAACGCAAACCTCAGCTCCCGCCCTCTGTCGGCACGATCTCCACGGGAAGAGCCAATATACCCTGTCCAGCTGCTCTCCCGCAAGGGGAAACGGAGACGTTGCTATTCTTACACACTAACAGGAGGGGTGAAGCTGTTCTACCTCTTTGAAGAGTGAGAACGGATGAATGCGACCCTCCTCGGAGGCAGCCTCACGGAGAACCCATGCCCACCTGATCCGAGCAGCAACACATCACGAATACGACACTCCTCCATCTGTCCCAGAGAATAAATTCCTGAAAGGAAAAAAATTCCTCCTTCAGTTAAGGTGCCTGGTTAGAAGCAAAACTAGTTAATTGTCTTATTTGCTTTTCTTGAAGCATCACTTACGCGGGAAGTAAGAGACGCTGTGTTGCAAACAATCACCAAGAAGGCTTTCATATAAATGATAATTTTATTGTAAATAAAACGATACATTGGCCTGGCTTTGCACTGCAAGCCCCCGGTCAGTATATATAGACTACTGGTTCAAGGTCTTCTGCACAATCCAGGTTAAAGCAATGCCTCCCTACTCGGCACCGTTTACGTCAGACGGGTATTGACAGATAATAAAGTCTTTTTTTCTCATTTCTGAACTGCCCCCATGGCTCATCTACCTTTCTAAGTGGGAAATTCAGAGCTGCTCAGCTCTGAAATTCAGGGATCTGCTCCTGCACGAGGCTGGGGTTTAAAGACCTGAAGCCCAAACACCAGTAAAACACACAGGACACCATATTTTTTCTGAAAATTAAAGACGGACTGAATACTCCCAGCTCCAAGGTAGGTACCGAGGTGACAGCCACAGGACTCTACATATTCAAATATATAAAACCTTTCCATCCAGCAGCTATTAACCTAGAGCACCAATCCCTGGGATCTCATTCAGCCCCCCCTGTACAGCTCAAAGTGTATTTGCCTACCAGAGAGAGGGTGTAGAGCAGGGATGTACGTATTCACTGAGGTTTCACAAGCTTTCCTGGCTCTCTGGGCACTTGGAAACAACGTGTGTTACCTGAGCAGGTACCAGCTTCCCTCTCAGTCAATTCGGTTTTGGTAATTAATGGCAATGGGAGCATCTTCAAGTCCTTTGGAGTACTACTCCAAAAAATATGAAACAAAAAAAAAAAATCCAAATTGCTGCAACCTACCACCGCTAGAGCAGGCAAAGATCCGGTTCACTGGAGAACAAGCAAATAACCTGGAATGCACAGAATCGTCACACCGAGCCCAAAATGCCAACAGTTTGTTTCCTAACAAGCTCAGGGACAGCCACATTCCCCATTCCCCCAAGTTCCTCTCTGATGGGAATCTTAGACATTTTCCTGCTCAGCTTCAACCGTTTCCGGACGACGGGACTCCCGTAAGATACTTTTCTTCAAACAGAATATTCTCCATTTCTGCAGCACCTTCCATCAAGGATCTCAATACTTAATATTCACTAAATACCCCTCCCTGGAAGGAGCAGCAGCAAACAGAGTATGACATTTGGAATGGACACAATAGCTTATTGTTGGCCTGGCACTCCTCCTCCACTCTCCCTTAAATGAGTTTATTCCCAGTTTTTTCCAGTTCTGCCAGGATAAAGAGGCCAGATGTAATTCAATTTAGACGTATAATTACATTTACGTCCACTTGAAACGTTTTGCTGACAGGGCCACGTTAAGAGACTGCAGTATAACTGTCGGCCCCAAGCTTATTCGCCGTAGCAGTGGATTTAGGAATCCAGATCTTCCCTTCCCATTACCCAAAGGGCTGTGAGGAAACAAAGAACGCATTTTGGCTCGGCTCTACTCGTTATAAACCATCAGCAAATTCTCTGCAAAACCAGCTGCTTTTTTTTCCCTTTTTTAGATTCATAAAGGCGTCAAATTTATTTCCCATCCTCCCCCCCCTACCCCGTAACAGTCGAGTCGATATATATAAAAATCACCAAATATGATCTTTTACGATATAAATAAAAAAAAAAACACAACAAACCAAACCAAAACAACAAAACCAAAACCAAACCGAAAAAACGTATGAGGCATCACCGTTTACATGATGTAAAAAGAGCTAAAAAAGAGCGATATAAACTACATTCATAAAAGTGCATCTCCAAACATACAAGTAATGCTTTGGCTTGTTCCTGTGCCGAACGGGTGGCATTGGGTCAGGTACTGGAATATAAGTCCAAGCTGGCAGCTCACGTTCTCTGTCGCTGTACAACTGTTATTTACTTCCCTTAAGAGACTGGAATACACGTGTAGACATAGAGTAGGCACATTGCAGCGGAGGTGGTGGGAAGGACCAGAAGCTCTGGCGGGGAGAGGACTGAGCCCATCAGTCAGCGACGCTTGTTGCTCTGCTCCGGAACAGCCTTCCATGACGCGTATTGAGGTAAAAAGCCACAACAGATCCTGAGGATTTCGTTGCTTCGAAACACTACGGGTGAACGCCACCTCCTCACGCCCTATTGTGGGATAAGCAAGGCAAGAGCACGGAAGAAGGTCTCGATTTGGTGAGGACAAGCCAAGGGTAGAGAGAAACCTGCGCAGACAGGATCACCGCGCCCTTGATCGCTGCCGAACGTCGGTAGGGTAAAGTGTGACGAAGAAAAGATTCCCATCTTTGGTATAGTTAGGTGCTAGTTGCAGGGCTTGAAGAAGAGTGCCTCCGGGCCCCACGGAAGTGCTGACCACCCTACTCCTGTCGTCAAGGCTACAGGAATGATTCCACGCTCCCCTGCAGCACACGCAGCCGGTGACAGCCCGGCCAAGGGGTGTCAAACGCTCCCTAGAACGGAGTAGGAGCGCGATGCCCTCGGTTCCCTCCGGTGCGAGCGACGGCGAAGAGCAGGCTGGAAATGAGGCCGCGTGTCTTGACAATTTGGAGTCAAGTTCTGGGTTTGGAAAAGATCAAAAGAAGTGCTCTCACTAGAGTTAAGTACATTATGGAACAGGGGCTTTCGTAAAAGAGATGCCCCTAAGTGCCTGCAGCCTAACCAGTGCATCCTCGGAGTAGTGCGGGAGAGCCTGGAAGTGAATCCAGCACTAGTTTGCTTTCACCAAGTACACACTGCTCTGAGTTTGGCACAAAAAACCACTTCAGACTGTTAAACCCTTTCGGGGTTTTCGGTTGTTTGGGGTTTTTTTAGGGTTCTTTTTTTCCTCCTAATTCAACACAGTACTTATGTGTTCAAGGAGCTTGGTTTCACTACAACCTGCTTTACCCTGCTGTTAGCATTCATTCAATAACTGCTAATTTTACTGCATTACGAAAGCAATTTTCAAGTTTTTATGGGGGAGAAGAGTGGAGGTATCTGGAGCCTTAATATTGTTTCCAACACGAGAGCAGAACACCTTTAGCACTGCTCTATAAAGCAGTATTTTCTCTAAGAATCCATTTGCTTTTCTCAGTTTCATTTCGCACGGATAACTCGGAATTACTCCACGAATCCCCAGCACTCAAAATCTGCTGGTCTTTCAGGAGTGAATAAGGACTATCAGTGCCCAAACCAAGGCACAGCAGCCGAGGCCAGTCAGGCACCAGGAGCTCAGGTTCTCAGAGACGTGGTACCTTCCAAGCGCCAAATCATGGGGATACATTTTGCTGGTACCCGCATGGGGATCTCCAGTAAATTTCAGGAAGATGCTAGCGTTACAGATGTTCTCTCTGCTTCACTGTTCCACTTAACTCCTACAAAAGCTTATTTAAAGAGAGCCATGACTTTTTTATGGATGTCTTAAATGAACACCTGTAAAACAAAACACACACGCTGAAGGGTTGAGCTTGATTCTAACTTACTGCGCACGAAGATAACCAGTGTCCAGCAAATTCTCCCCGTGAAAAACTCAATTTTTCATCAGGCCAGGTCCTCAAAGAAACACGTCAGCTCTTCCTGAAGTAAACTCCTGGGCACCAGATCAACTCTCTTTGGTTTAAGGGATGGTAGGAAGTTACCAGCCAGAAAAGATAGGTGCAGCAGAAAGCTGTTCCGCAGGACTCCCTTCCGGCAGGGTTTTGTTTAGACCCAGCGGTCTCAGGGAGATGAAGCAAGAGCACACATTTGTTGGCTGCGAGGACACAAACTAACCGACACTGTCTTAGTGCTAGGACAGATCAAGCTCTGGATTTTCTAGCGTCAGTGGGAGAGCCCTTATCTCAGGCCCTGGAGTGATTGCATTCTGCTGAAACTTTTCTGATTATCCTGACGTTTAGCTAGAAAGACCTCCCCCTTCCCCCCCACCCCCAAAATCCACGGTTTCATTATAAAATAACACTATTCACATACTTCTGAATCAATATTTTCTGAACACCTTCAGATGCTGAATACTTAAGAAGAAAAATATATAACTATATAGCGAGCGCATGCTCAATGACACATGGCTTTTTGCTGGAATCGTGTCCTGTAGATGCCTCTGAAGCCCTCGTGGTCTGGGAAACAGCGACCCACACGCAGGGAGCTGGTCTGGCTGGCCGTTGCACGTTTCTGTCCTGAAGGGTGTAGCTCTTCCAGTTCCCACTTCGGTTCAGGTTTCTCCTCCGTTCACCCAGTGAGACGCTTCTCGGATTCCCACTCTCGGGCCTGCAGAAAACATGCAGCCAGCTGCACTTTCACATCAAGGTAACTAGGGCAAAAACGCAGCTCTGTTTGGACAGCTGTCGGTAGAATAAACATGAGTCCAGCAAACAAAGGTATCAGGCACAAAGGCAGACCCTAGGTTCCTTGGCATAACTTCCCCAAAGGACTAGGACAGCTGAGTTGGCATTTTGAAGATGCAGCACCACAACGGGCAGTTGCAACTAGACCAGATGGGGCAGAGCCCAGCAGGAGCTGCTAGCGAGGGAGGTAATTCAGTACTGCAGCTGTGCAAACTGATGTCTGAGCAGCTCTTCGGCAGAGGGTCTGTGCCTGGCTTCCACAAAGATCTGCTTTAGAAAGTCCCGGCAATGTTCTGATATGTGGGAGGGGAGTTGGGGGTTGGTTGGTTGGGTGGCGATCTTGAAGATGGCAGCCATGGCTTCGTACTCTGCCCAGGGTGGTTTCTCCGTCAGCATTTCCACAACAGTACAACCGAGGCTCCTGGAAAAGCAAGACAGGAAAGAAAAAAGAAAAGGAGTGGGGGAAAAAAAAGAAGTGAGAATCAACACACACCATAATGCGGTGTTCAGAGAGAACTTCCAAGCAGCCAACATCAAGGTGCAGCTCTGCTCTGAGAACAGCTATGAAACATCTCTGTGCTCAGCACAGACGGGCCAGCGCTGCCGCTTTCACTGTCAGGCAAGCACTAAAGGGCTGAGACAGGGAGCCTGGCTCCCACTGGGGTTCTCACTGCACCAACAGCTGTGAAGTGCCATCTGTCCAGCTCTCCTTCGCTCAAATTCTACTCTCGGGAAACTTCTGCATTAACAAGAGGAGCACACGGGATGTCCCTGAAGGTGCCGTTTGACCTCAGCGGCATTTCAGGCGTTGCCGCCGCCGCCGCCGCCGTTCTATCTCCAAGGAACTTGCTGTGTTGCAAGGTTGGAAAAGCACTTTTTAACTGAGGTCCAGTGAATCGGAGCTGGCTGACCCCAGAAAACCACTTCAGCAAAACCTCTCTTCAGTGCCCAGCCTCAGAATGCTCACGTGGGGGAAAAAAACCAAACCCAAACCCTATCACCTCCACTTCATGAGAATCGTAGACGGTTAAAAAATAATTGCAGTCTTAACAGCTCAAACGGAGCAGGCAGCAAGTTAAAAAGCCGTTAGTGCAGATGAATCATTCCGTTAAGTCAGAACTCCCAGGGAAGTTAATTGGGCTCTGCGGCTAACTCAAGGCAAGAACGTGGTTATGGGGACAGACACAGCTGAGCCACCTTTCTGAAGGAAGCGTGACACCGATGCGTTCTCGGGGACGATGGGTTTCTGCTGTAATGCAGTGATTTGGTTTCGCTCAGAAAGGATTAATTGCTTCCTTCCAGGCCATGGATTAAGCAACAGCAGTTAGCGAACTTCTGATACCCAGTCCCGTGTCCTCATCACATTGTTCCATTAAAAAGGCAAAACTGCCTCTCCTCTACCTTTCAGCTACACCCTCTTTTGAAGTGGAAAGCAAAAGACAAGACATTTTCAGAGGCAGACTTGCATCAATTGCCAAGACAAGGAAGGAAAGGAATTAAATGCAGTGAATATGCAAGAAACGACTTCTTGACAAGGTTTAAAATCCAACGTGAAAATTTTACACTGGTTTCCAGCCATTTCAGACTTACTAGAAGAGAGTACAGAAAATGCAAACCATGTGTGTTGAAGTGCTGGGGGTTTGCTCAAGAGCGAGCAGGGATATATTATTGTTTAGACTGATTTATACCGTTTGAGCAGATCCGGTTTCTTTAAGATATTCAGCAAACAGCAGGAATGTTTTTCATGTCAAGTCACTCCAGCAATAACAAATAGCTCACATATTCTGCTATTTAGGAAAAAGAAAATTGGAGAGGGGCCTGCAGCACGTGGCATAAAGCCAGGTGGCTAGATTTGTTACGTCTTTGAGCCTCTCAGCCATACGCATCCACCCTGGGACTAACGCTGCGCTGGAAAATTCTGACCCCCCTAAATAATGATGGGGATTGTAGGAACTGGAGCCCAGCCAACGGCAGCCTCTCTTTGATGGGAATGGAGCGATGTCAGCACCGAGAGGAAATCCACAACTGCATCAACCCAGGGGGAAGGGCACGTGCTCCATTCTCCCCCCAGGCATCCCAACTGGGAGGGTCTGCAGAACTTAACTCTTTACATACGAGGCACATTTCAGCTGTTTCCACTCACTGCTTGTACAGGAAACAGCAGAGGTCTTGCTCTACTGTGGAGAGACAAACACACCTTCTGTCGCTGTCGTTTAGTTTTATCATCTCACCTTTTTAAGGCCTCCAAAACCAACAACTGGTCACGGGACCATTTTGCTCTTTCCTTTCGACAGAGGCTCTTGGTTATGCCAATAATAGCACGGCCACAGTTTCCATTCAGGCGCACTTCAGATCACCTCTGATCTGAACTTTGTCTTTTGTGTTATTCCAGGTTTGGGCATTTTTCCTTTGAAGCCTGAATTCTCTTCCTTTCGCAGTGTGTTAGAAGCATACCTCTCGCTTTATAAGCAAATGAATGGACTTTCTCTAAACAAGCATCAGTCTCTCTTACAAGGATGTAAGAAGGATGGAAACCAGTCAGAAAACAGAAAATCAGCTATTGGTTCGAGGAAGGAACGAGTGAAAATTGTACCTGAAAAACTAAACGAGCAGTTGCGTGTTGACGTTGCAAAGCACAGCCCACAGCGGGTCACATCTTGAGTTCAAATCAGCTACTTCAGCTCGCCTGAAACTTTCTATGCAGACAAAAATCTGCTTTCGCATGTGTGCGTGACAGAACGTGTCCTACCTCCCTCCAGAAAAGCTGTAAATTGATGGACGGACAGAAAGTTAAAGCCTCACCATACGTCCGCTTTTCTTCCGTAGCCTTCTCCGCTGATCACCTCCGGGCTCATCCAATACGGCGTGCCAGTGACGGAGCGGATGCCTGTTCCAGACATACAGATTGTCTGCAGCCGTTTGCTGGCCCCAAAGTCCCCAAGCTTCACATTCCCAGCAGAGTCACGGAGAATATTGGCTCCTGGACAAAAAGCAAAGAATGGAGACAGCTGTTTTCATGCAATGCAGCTGTTGGATGGGGAGCCTACGGAGCCGATATCCAACGCAGAGCTACCCATGCTCACGGCACGGCTTCTTCCCCGCTAAGCCTCAGGTGACCTGCTCAACATCATTTCTTGAATTCAGGCTGTAGACAAGCCAATTGCTAATGGCTGCAAATGGGAAAAACTTCAGGGGAAAAACACAAGGAAGCGAAGGGGGAAGGGAAACGAGAGCTGAGTCAGCACCATCATTGTTACACGGCCCCTGTAAACAGCGCAGGCAGCCTTGCAGGGCCCCCAGGCCAACGGCTTAGATAGCACAGAGCTGTGCAGAAAAGGATTTTGTTGGGATGCTGCTTTGGCAAGTGTAACCACTTCTTTCTGGTCAGCTGGGTAACAGATGTGGCTAATTAAACCACTTTGAACTCCTACAATAAACAAGTCACTTTACTTGGCCAGAGGTCCTGAACATGAAGCACCAGTGGGGAAAAAAAACTAAAACAACCCACTTAAGCTTAGCTTGTATGTGGACAAAACCCAAGGCTTAGACACCAAAACCAATTCTTCCTCCAAAGCCGCAGCAAGATCAAGGATCCCGTGTTGCCATTATCTGGTGTGTGCCCGGGCGAAATCATTCCGCCTTCAAGTAAAATGCACTCGTGCCAGGAAACAGCTTTATCGCTTCGCTCCCTGAGTAAAATAGCTGAGTTCAGAATAACACGTCTGTCCATCCAGCGCCCTGGAGGCAAGTTAACAGTTTGGCTTAGATGGGTGCAAACTAGTGAATAACTCACCAGGTAAGAAATCATTTGGTAAGGAGCACCACACGAGCAGTACACAAGGTGTTATTCAAGAATCAGCAGCTCATTTCCCTTTGCCAGCCTAGAGTGGATGGAATGAAGATTTATAGGCAGGAACAAGAGGGTATTTTTCCTGCAGTGAGCAACCTTCCTGGTCCCTCTAGAGCACAGAAAAATGTGTGTGGTGGCTGCCACATCTGTTGACATTAACTCTTAAGGAGACTGTCTGGCTCCAAGGGGTTGTACTGGGAAAAGGAAGATTAAGGACTAATCACAGAGGCGCAACACGGAAGATGGGAGGTTTCTTACACAGAGGAGGTAGGGCAGCCACAAGAGCCCGAGGTAAGCAGGACTGTCAAGAGCATGCATGGAGCTCTTAAGGCAACTGGTATATGCCTGACACCTGAGAAATGGTACTTGGGCCAAGCAGAGAGGAAATCAGAAGGGAGGAAATCAGTGTTCAGAAGCCCCAGCCAGGATACTGAACTCTTTAACACATTTTTTTTTTTTTTTTTTAAGAGTTCCTTTAGCACATGGTATCTACATAAATCACCAGCTGATCTCACCCTTTATGTCCCTGTGCACAATCATGTTGCTGTGAAGGTATGAGACTCCCTCGAGAATCTGGCGAGTGTATTTCCGGGTGACGTTTTCCGTGAGAGCACCGTACGCCTTCAGCTGGTCTTTCACTGACCCCTGCACCGAGAGCACACAGAAGGGGTTGGCAAAGAAATGACAAACCACAAATCCGGCAGTCGCCATTCAATTCCCACGAGCTGGGACTGTGTTATACACCCAACTGGCACAGTAATAAATTCTGGCCTCTTTTAAAGCCTTTTTGTGAGGCTCTCAGAGCATCTTGCCCTAAGAAGCCCCTTTCAGGAAAACCAGGGATACACTTTATAGCAAAAATAGCTTAAGGAGGTTCTGTCTGCTTCCCTGCTCCTTGAGCCGTGCTGGTACAACTCCTTGTGAAGACAAGCAATAAAATAGTTCAGCGGTCTGATCCAGGTCAAAAGTCTCCCTTTGTGCAGGGTCAGTTTTAGTCTAATTTGCTGTACTACATGACTCTGCTAATTCAGTTAGCCTGATTTACAAGTTGGCCCAAGTCCTCTGAAGTACTTTGGTAGAACAAATTTAGACTGAAGAAAAGAACTGTCTGTAGTGACTAATGAAGAGAATGCACTTCAAGTGCAAGACACTTAAGGAAAAAAAAAAACCAAACCACAAACAAAGAGATGATATGGGCATAAACAAAAAAAATAATCAATGGCATTATAACCCAGTGTGAAAAACAGGCATAGTTGAGAAGGTATAAGGTGGGTTACATAGTTAGGATAAATCACAGCAACTAAGAAAGCAACTAATAACCACCCATCTCACTTTACACTCTGCGACTGCGCTGCTTGTGTCAGCTCTTACCCCTGGCATGTACTCCATGAAGATGGTCAAGGTCTTCTCTGCTCGATCCCGTAAGCAGCCGTAATACTGAACGATACGTTCGTGCTGGAGATTCTTCAGCAGCTGAATTTCACACTCCAGGGCACTCACTTCCTATGGATGTTGAAGGAGAAAATAAGGTTCAGGCGCCAGGAAAGATTCCATCCTAATAAATCTAACAATGGCACTGGAAGGGCGAGGACACCACGACACTGAAGAAGCCTAATCCACAGCATTGGCTCAGCCATCTCTAGGGAAAGGCAAACGTCACCAACGCTCAACATTAATTCTTCCTGTTTAATAAGCAGGTAAGTATTAGCGCAGAAGCTTTGACAGTTAAGAACACAGGCAGTATCACATATGGATTCAGGACCAGAAAAACATTTCTTGCTTTGATTCTGTCAACTGAATGGCTTTAGCCAGGTTGTTTGCAAGCGTTCTTCACGCCCAACACAGCTATAACCTTACTCCTTGTCACTAAGCAGAGGGCAGCGAGTGTTCATTCAATGATGAAAAAGCTCCGAGTACAGTTACAGAATTGCTACAGCTGCCAAGAGTTCCTAACCTACTCTTGCCACTCAGTCTTGCTCTGATTGACACTGATGATTATACTCGAATCGACGTTAGAAATGACTCCTCCTCTTATTTGCTTCAAGGAATCTGCAGCTACGTGCATGAAACCGATTCTCTGCTTTATTCCTGCCCCAGACAACCGGGTATCACAGCGCACAGGCAAGGTGGCTATCCAACAACTTCAGGCTGAATCGGAGATGTTTGTTGCCCAGGAAAAGCGTCAGGTTCTTGCTGAATGAAGGAACAGGCTGAACATCAAAGGTACCAAAACATGAAGATTTATGGAAAAAGGAATAAAATTAGTCCCACTTAACTCTCTCCAGTCCTGCCACTTGAAGGCGCCAGGTTCAATTCTCTCGCTTTGAGAGAGGATGCAGCTCTTCAAGAGCAAGGACCTGGCTGCTGCAGAGATGCAGGGAACCAGAGGACGCTGCTTAAATCAGACCAACTGCTAGTTTAAGGTTTGGAGCCTCAGTGTCTTCAAAATACATTCCAGCCTGTTCTTCCTCGGCTCAGAGTTGTCTGATGTACAACAGAGACATGGCGTAACGCAGAACTTACCAAGTTGAGGTTTACCTTGGCACCAATATCCCATATAAAATCAGAATAATTAAATCTTTGCAGATCAGTCATTTCAACTCAAAGGGAATTTGTTCAACACGGAGAAACTGGTAGGTTGTTAAAACACGAGTGAAGAACCGAACAGCCATTCCAGCTGCACTCACTGTGCAGGGAGCCACGTGCCAGCCGACAGTTTTAAGGTGCCTCTTCCCATCTCTGCTGTTTTTAATGTGTTGTCACAGCTCTGTTCTTGATTAATTAACACCACAGTTCTAGGCTTGTTTGAGGACAGGGAGAATTCAGAAGTGGAAACCGCCAATTAATACGCTTTGACACAGGACCTACCATGTAATCCCAGAAAGTGGGTTTTGCAAGTACATGCAGCTTTTTTTTTCATTTAAAAAAGTAAAAAAGTTCTACTCTTTCTGGGCTTAGTTTCATTCACATCCATGTCTAACCAGGAACACAGGGCAGTCTAGTATTCCTCAAGTAACCTGGCAACAAACCAAAAAGCTGAGAAGGGAGAGCCAAAAACAAAGCCAGAAAGCAGATTTTAGTTTCAGGCTGAAGTTAATAATATGGAAAAGTAATTTTTAAGCGACTCTTATTCCTCTCCACATGACTTGAAACCCTAGCACAAACTGAATAAGGTGCTAGCTTTCGAGGACTGACAGATACGGGCACTTTATGGGATCTCAAACTCCGCACAAATAATTTTAGAAGCTGTGAGGAGAATTACCTTGCTTGTTTCAGGACTCTCTGGGTCAAACTGGACCTGCTTAGCTGCAAGCTCTCTGCCCGTGTCCACATCGTAGCACAAATACACACGACCAAAGGCGCCTTGGCCCAGCAGTTTTCCTCGTCGCCAGTTTATTGGAGCACTCGGAGCTAAAAAAAAGAACAGTAACAATCTCTCGTTTAAAAATAACAATGATTTTTTCAAAGATCAATCCCCACCACGCTGGGATTGAAACAGGTATTTTGCAGCTGAAGGCACAGACACGAGGCACTCGTCCAGTAGAAGGGAATTAGTGGCAGAACTCTGAAGAGAATCCAGCCTGAGAGCCATTCAGGCTCTCGGGACATGCTGACCAGAGTCCCATTAAACTGAAACTGCGAAACATTTTGCAAAGACATACTGCAGGGAAGTTACTCAATGAGGTCGATGAAATTTCATTCCACCAGCAGAGCGGATTCTACACCACCACTATCTTAAGAGATGGGGCAGCAATTAAACAGCTTCTGCCAGCCCTTGGTCTGTAGTTACTACAGGCATCAGATGAAGAAGAGCTGGATCAGCCTTGCTAAATCAATCCTACCCAGCTGGGAAGGTCTGTTAAGCTTCTGGGATGACTTGAATGACATCCCTGCTGAATTCTTTGCCAACTACGGGTTAGCTCAGGGTTCCTTCTTTTGGAGGAAGGATTTTGCTGCAAGGCTATCTCTACGGCAGAAAAACTAGAAGTTGTAACTCCCTAGCAGCCAGCGATAAGGTACGGGCCACTGCAAGCACAGTGTGGTGATCTTCTTTACCTGCTGAACAATCAGACTCTAATAAAAAAATATATGAGAACCAGCTAAAGCAGCCACCTCCAGCACCCCAGCAGGAGGTTACGTCAGCAGGGAATTATAAATTCTCATTGTTCTATTGCACTGGCAAGTGCACTGCGCAGGCAGCAGCCTCCTGACCCAGAGATTAACACCTGAGCCCAGTTTTCCAGACTGCACTTCGTACCAGAGCATATTACTCAAAGGCCGGTGCTTTAGCTCTCACTTTGAGAACGACTCCACCAGACTCCTGCAGTGCAATGCATCCAATTATGTTGTATCTAACAAGAAACTCTAAAACCAAAGACAGGAACCAGCCATCTGGATAGTGTGAAAATACAGAAGAGCTGAGAGATCAGCTTTGCCATGTCTAATTTAATCAGATTTACTGCCACTCAGTGTTTTAGTATGTGGCTTACTCTGCTGCATTAATGTCTTCATTTTGATCCTTAAATTACTATGTGGGATATCTGAAGTTCATCAATAATGATTTACGTTCCATTAATTTTTTTATGCCAAAGTTCTCCCCAAACCAATGCCATTAATAGAGAAGGAAGCCTTTCTACTAAGGAGCAAGTGAAATAAATACAGCTCCTAACTAGTAAAATAACTGTAATTCACAAGCCTGACTACGAACATGAATGTATCAAGAAAATAAACAAGCTTTTCTGACCATTTAAGAACCCTGTAGATCACAGAGATCCAATCAACTTACAGTTCTCTTTTACCCCTTTGCTGATTTTCTGATGATTTCTGAAGGAAAGAGCAGCTCTCAGTGCATGACTATATATTCTTCGGAGAAAAAGAGGACCTGTCTTACAGGCACGCCTCCAAACACAGCTGTAATTATGTGGTTTTGAATGGCTTGATAAAAATCCAGCCATGGTAATCAACTGGGTCTGGAGTTCATCTCTGAAAGCCCATCCCCAGTCACCATCAGGCTGACTGCTTACATTTGGTGGGAATGTTCCTCTCCTGCACACCGAGGGCGTTTTCACTGTCGGCGCTCCGCAGGCGTCCCCGGGGGTCCAGGTACTGCAAGGCCAGGCCCAGGTTTTCACCGTTGGTGCTTAAGGAACGACTTGAAGGGACCAAGGTGAAAAGATTCCCTTGGTGACGCCGTATCCTGGGAAATGTCCTCCGGCCTGGAGGGAAAAAAGTAGGATTTTTAAATAACACAGTCACAAGCGGAAGGTAACGGCTGGAGGTTGTGTGAAGAAAAGGGAGAGAAAAAAAATGTTCCCGTCTGTTCCCATGGAGCAGAACCTACTGCCAAACAGACAAGAAGCAAAAATATAACAGTTCAGGGCTGATGCTGCTTGGGTTCAGTACAGCTTTAGATCATTCCTAAAGTAGAAGGGAGAGAACACTTTGTAATGCCCTCGGTGCAGTAATGCAAGTTCTAAGCTTGCCTTCAAAAGTGAAAATCTGGTTTACAGGCTACCACAGAAGCTCCAAGGCTCGTTAACAGCTACACAAAATGACTTTCTAGGTAACGTGCCTGGACTTGCAAATCAAAGCCATCAGCAAAGACTATGACAACTTGCACCTCTTACGAAACTCTGAGAGACTAATTTGCATAAAGCCATCTGACGAGCAGGGATGTGATTCTATTTAAAAGACCCAGAAGCAAGGCCGCCTTGCCAACCAAGCGAAGCGTAATGAATCCCCGTGGCAGGAAACCACTATTCATGAACCAGGTTAATAACTACGTCCACCACTCAACCCTAGTAGTCACCGACCTGTCTAGACACCCCTAGAAAGGACACGGTAAACAAAGAATTACAAACAGCCATCATGAGTTGCTACAAAAAAGTGGCATCAAGCATGGTAGCATTAACTCCAGCACTAACTGCAAGGATCAGGGCACTCTTCAGCTACGGGTTACACTCGATCTTGGAGGTTGCTATTGCCTCACCTTCTTTTTCAAGCCTGGAATCAAAGGTCTGAAAACTCACCATCGTTGTAGTCTTTGTGCTGCATGGAGACATTGTAGCGCCGAGGGTAGGTCCCTCCTTTCCCCGCTTTGTCATAGATCTGATTTTCACGGTCTGGAAGGAGATGCAAAGAGAGAAGTGAGGCTCCTTCAAAAAGTTCTAATGACGGAATTTTCCCATCATGGCGGCTGATTTAGGAAGAAGTAAAAAATAACTTCATAGGTTTTCAATCAATATATCCCCAGTTCTTCTATCTATACAGTCCCAGCAAGCATGGAGGGTAGCCAGCAAAAAGCATAAAATCTGAATCAAAGTCTGAATCAAATACCGGACGCTGACATACCTGAGAACTCCTGTCTATTATCAGGAAAGCTTTGTGCCCTTGACATCCGTGACTTCCGAAAAGAAGGACTATTAAAGGAAGAAGGCAAGAGTAAGTTTTGCTATCTACTAGAGCGAAACCTACAAGGACTTTAAATACGAGCCAATATATTGGCACACTGGTAACTGTGATTCTCAAATCCATGTCCCTGCAATAATTTCATGCTCCATCTGCAAAGCTCCAGTCCGGCTAAGCCCCAGCTAACCAGACGATTTGGGTGCGGGCAGTCATCCCTTCCATTCAGTTTGTGCCACTGGTCCAGCAGCTCCCCAGCCCGTGGGACAAGACGTGTGAAGTGGAAGGTTCAAACCCAGGCTAGCAGAAGAGCAGAACAGGGTACTGCTCACAGGGCTGTGGAGAATGGCAACTATTGCTCCCAGTGATTTACCACAATAGGCAAGAGATTCTGTCACGAAAACTTTTGTGCACGTTCCTCTCTACCAGTAGCAGATGGGCCTAAACCAAACATCGCTTACGGCCCTCGTGTTTCTTCCTATTAAGCAGGACTCCTTACTTAAGTGTGGCCCTTCGCTTGTCAGAAGGTCTTTAACATCTCCTAAGAGATTACACAAACTCAATCTGTGCCAAAGCCACATTATTCACACTTTTTTTGTTAACCAGTGTAAACGGACTAAGCTCAAAACAGCTTTCAGACTCCCAAGTGAGATTCTTTTCCTACTGCACAAAGAACAGCAGCTCCATAGAATCATGGAACTATAGAACGCGTTGGGTTGGGAGGGACCTTTCCCAAACGATGCCCACTCCTACAAGGAATAACCCCTTCCTCCACTTAGGGCAGGGAAAGGGGAGAGAGGGACAGGTAACAAATCAGCAATACCCCGTCCTCCCACAATCAATGCATGCACACACACAGGTGAACTCCAGGTGCTTCCTTGTGACTCCACAAACTGGAAGAAGCAAGCTGCAAAACAAAACCTCGACTGCTTGACATAAAAGCATACAGAGACCTACAGGGATCAGCTGTGAGGAATCCTAAAAACACACTGGAGCCAAATATTACCAGTTCTGGGAGGCCACAGCAGCTACTCAAGATAATAGGACCTATGGCTGCCCATCAACACTTGGGCAGCACCAACAGGAAAGAAAGGAAGAAAAATATCTGGAGCATCAGACTGTGACAGACTCCTCACCAAAGGAAGAGCCCCCCTATTAACCTTTGGAATTAATATTCTAGCTCACAGGACACAGGGATCTAGCGCAATGATAAATTTCTGTAACCTTAGAATAGGTTGTTGGTTTGTTTGTTTTTTTAAATGAACAAGTAGAGCCTTGTCCAAAAGAGATTTAAATACCCTGCAGCCAGATGTTCTTGGAGTTCAGGCTCTGCACAGACGACGTGCCTTAGAACTCTGTATCTGTAACACAGAGCTACTGAGGCACCAGCTTGTTGGTGTATGGTTTTGCCAGAAAATGAAACAACCTTAAGAAGTAGTTAATCCTCTCTAAGAAATACACTGGGATACAGGTAGGAAGTAAGCTCCTATTTCTCTCCAAGAAAGAAGACTTTTTTGCTGAAGTACCCCTGGCACTTCAATTTCAGCACACAAGTTCCCACCAGCTTGTACATTTGTACCTGTCTGCTGACCTGTCCAAGGACTGACAGCTTCCTGACACCGAGTTTTCAGCACTGCTTAAAGGGTCCAGCATCTGCAACACAGAAGAAATTACATGGCAACATCAGCTCAGTCTAACGCCTAAAAAGAAGGCGTGCAAAAGGATCAGAGTCCACTACTGCGTGCCTGGAGCACGTCCAGATGAAGAGGCGAGTCCAAAACTAATCAGAATCTACATTTTTCCTTTATCTCCCCACAGAGATTGTTAAGGACCTATCAAATTTGAGACACAGCTTTAGGTGTCGAAGGACTCTGCCGTAAAAAAAATAAAGTTTAAGTCAGACTTGTGCTCTGTGTTTTGATCTCAACTGCCTTCAGGAACAGAATCTCTGCTGTTTCTCCTGCACTGCTGCCTCCACCTGCAAGGTGCCCTTTGGCCTCACTTCCCACGTTTTTGAATGGAGAGCGTGGTTTCAAACGCAGGAGGGTCACACAAAGTTGGCATTAGGAAACCTGTGCACACATGTGTAACCCGCTCCAAAACCGCTCATTCAGAGGTGGAGAGACAAGGCCCGATACGTGTGGCAGTTGCTTCTGGCAGTCCAACAAAGGCTCTGAACTTACACGCCCACCAACGAGCCTGAAGCGCGGTTCAAACCAAGCAGCGCTAGCAGGTGCTAACGCAACCACAGCTAGGGACTCATCTGGAGAGAAAAAGAAGGTCCAGAGAGCAGCAGAGAGCTCCTCAACAGCTGGATTTAACTGTTTTTTCCACCATAAAGTTCATACTTACACACTGTTCGTTGGTTTCTGGGATGAATTCGCCTTCGCTATTTATGCTGGTGTAGGAACCCTGGCGAGCGATGCGCTGCTGCCTCTCTGGAACGTACCCAGGAGGTGGTGAACTTCGGCCTGTGTTCTGGGAACCTGGGCCAGAAAGAAGGACGCTTTTGAGATTTACGCTTGCTGAAATAAGACCACACACGCACGTACACAAAATCTAAATATTCACCTCTAATGCCAGACCTCTACGATCACAGCGGCTCTGGAGTGAACCTCACAGTCGGGACACAAACGGACCCAGGAGGCGCCAGGTCAAAAAGCAAATGGTTCAACAAGCAACCTCAGTGTCATTTTAGACACTAATAGATTATTGGTGAAGCTCCTAACAGAGCAGTCACGTCCTTCTAACCTCTAACTTTCTGAGTATAACTTCAGTATCTCGGGGAAGGCAGACTCCAGGAATCGCTGGCCTTTGAGCATGGACTTCACTGTTAATCTCCACTACCCAAAACACTTGTCAGGGCAACCAGTCTTCTATTTCGGTTATAAGTTTCCCTCAACCAGGTTCATTTACCCTGAGTGGCAGCACTATTCCTGCTGGTCATCGTCACCTGAGCTAACCGCACTGACTCCGAGCAGTTCCAGTGTCACATGGGAGCACTGCTACCTTTGTACACAACCCCAGAATTTCTGCCTTTACTACGTGAAAACTGAAACTGCACGACTAGTTTGGGCCAAAATTCCTGGAGGCAAATTCTGCAATTTCTGTGTAGTTAGATGAGACAGCTAGCCAGAGTATGCTTCGGCACCAAAGGACGAGAAAAACATTTTACTCATCTGTTAAGGGTACTACCTAAGCAGTTTGTGCTGTGCTACCTGCTGAGAGAAACTTCACCCCTGGGATTCGGATATTTTCTTGGCAGATCTCAAAGCAGCTGACACTAGGAAGACACCAGGAAGACACAAAATCCCTTTTGGCAGTGACCTATCCACCTGCAGCTGCCATCAAGTCACACTGTGAGCTCCACAAAAAGCCCCGGTCCAGCCAATCTACTCAAGGTCCCCCATGAAGTCAGAGACGGCGTTTTAAGATCTGCTCTCAAGCTGTGCTCTTTACGATGCTGTCTTTAATTAAATGTGTGTACTCAGGTGCTATGCAAGATGGGTAAAGATCAGCAAATACTCTCCCAAGGAAAATATTTTCTACAGAAGTTATTGTAATAAAGAGTGAAGGCAACCAACAGCCAAAGCTGGTCAGTGCACACACCTTCCAGAGGACTGCAGAAGACAAAAAACCACTCCAAAACCCAACGCTGGCATGGCTTAGGGTGTCAGGGGGCGAACCACATGCCAAATAAATAATTAAATAAATAAAATCTATTGCTTAGGGCTACCACCTGGTTTTCCAAGCAGCTCCGTGGGGCTCACGTGACGTCACGAGCCAAGTGGCGTGGAGACAAACAAGAGAGCGTGCGTTGGGGCTGCACCGAGCCCCGGGAGCGCACTTTCACTCTTTCCGCCGCGATGCCACGGCTGGCCAAAGGGAGCCCAAGTCCTGCTGGCCCCGGCCCAGCCGCTATTGTGGAAAGGCCACCAGCGCTGGGCAGGAAAAGGAAGTCGGCACTAAATCAATGTATATCAAAGGAAGTGAGGGGAAAAAACACAAGCGCGGCCAGAATGCTTAGCGACTTTTTTTTTTTTTTTAAAAAAAAAAAGTTATCTTTACTTCCAACCCTCTGAATTGGTGACAGCAAGCTTGAGGGCCGTCCACTTCAGAAGACAGGAACTACACGGATGTGCCTCCTGCACGCAGACAACGTTTGCTGAACGCCGCTTTCGACCTCCGTCGCATGACAAGGTACGAACAGGAAAGTCTCTATGCCCGAAATGCTAGGAAACAGGGGCACGGTCCTTTTCCAAATCAAAGGTAGGAAAGGAGAAGAAAGGAGAAACCGATTCAAGACTGAGCTATTGCCAAGTTACCACCAGACCTCTGAGAGAACTGAAAGTCTTCTGAACCTCTTAGCAACGTAACAGTCTGGTACTTCTGACATGTTCAGAAAATAAAGCCAATGCTTTCCTAACCGGGATAAGAGGAAGGAGTCTGTGCAACTGGGATACAGAAGGGGCCCCTTACTACTATACATTTTACCCACAGAAGACACTCGGTGCAGCCTGTTAGCTTTGGCATCGTTATTTGGATACCTTAGAATGCCAATAAAGGAGAATGACTTGTATATATTTTTAAATAATATATTTCTGGCATTGAATTTGTCTGTGAGAGAAGAAACGTGGTGTTCAGCCGTGCATGGATACTGCTGCCTTCTTCCTAGGGCCGAGGAACGTTGCTCTTTTTATGCACGTTAACTTCAAACTAGAAAGGATGGGAAAACTCTTTTTGTCCCAGTTTCAGTCACGTACTTCGCAAGTTTTCAGTGCTTCTTTGTTTGTTTGCTGCTTCATAAAAGCAAACTGCACAAAAGGGGATCAGCAGACTCTAGACACGATACAAGCAGGTTTGCTGGACAAGTCTAGGACTGCGAACTGCTGGTCTAGTTCTCAAGCCCTTCTCTACTGAGCTCATTCCCTCAACCACCCTTGGTCAGAACAGCGTGGATCTGGCTCCCGTTTAGACCCTCCGACAGAGAGGTTGTTCGTTCTAGTTTAATCAGATTTATTATGTGACACTACGATTGCACTGCAAGCACTTATCTAAAATTCTGCAACGATTACGCCTCAAATTTACCCAGCTAATGAAACTGAAGCGCTCCTCTTCCACAGAGGGAGTTTAGAACCTGGAAACAAAACAGCTCTGACACTCCCAGCTCCTAACACAGCCTCTGTGATTTGCAGCACTCGTCATCTAGAGGCCTAAAATAGCTGTTGTAACCAACACGGCCATTCTTTGCTTCTGTTTCCAGCACAATTTAGCTTTTCTCACTTCTGAAGCCAAAGTCATTTCCACGGAAAACCATCTCAGGCTCTAGCCTTCGTGCTGCAGATCCCTATTACCGCTCACCTTCCTTCTGTTCTTCCACCACTCACTGAGTGCAGCACCAAGGAGCCAGACTGTAAACCACAGACTTTTTTTTTTTTGACCTGTAAGTCTTTGAAGCAGTTCCATATGTTCTAGTTTCTTATATAAAAAGTTAACAGCTTTGAGCATCCTTCAAAGCAGAGATTTGAATAATACCGCATAGTTATACAGGGGGTTATAATACAGAAACTGGGACAACTCGGACAAATCTACCAGAGATAGAAACCCTAAAAATTACAGGAGTCTTACATGAACCTTCCCACTAAACATGAGCTCAACAAGCTAACAGGAACACGAGGAAATGAGACAAAGGTCCATATTACTCTGACTTTATCGGTTATCTTTTGTGCAGCTGTGCTCATCACCTATGATGTTACCCTGGTGCCCTACTCATGTGGCAACTACTGGAGGGAGAGGGTAGGGAACTCTGAATGTTAAAATGTTTGATTACTGGAGTGAGGACAGATTCCAAAGCCCAACATAAAAAAAAATAAAAAAAAAAATCAAATCTAAGTTTCATGACCTGAAATTGCCAATCTAAATAAAAAGCTTAATGGACTCAGGTCTGCTTTCCAAATTGCTAAGCTCAATGAATCTGGCTTTAGGACACCCCCTTTAGCAGTTTCTCAGCTGTTCAACGACTTAGTGAGGAACTTTGAAACGTTCTACTCTAAACACATTAAGAGCTTTTGAAAATGAACTGCCTTGTCCTAGGATAACCTTTCAATTTCTCATGGCTTTCATAAAGGCTATACCATCCACGGAAGTGCCCCAACCATACCTCTCACAAAACAAAGATGAGCAGGAGTGGCAAAAATACTCACTGACGGACAGATGCCTGCTTCTGGATTCTGGCTGTTGATAGGGTGTGCTCACGTCCCCCACGGATTGGGAAGTTTTAATCCTGACTTGTTTGGGCAGTCCAGAATGGGGTGAAGAACTGGTCTGTTGGGTAAAATAAAACGAAACAAAATGAGACTGCGGATCTCGAGCAGCCCGGCCACAGTTTAGTAGGTTTAGTAGCAGGAAAGAAGCCGAGAAACCGTTTTAGAGCCTGAAATGTTATTAACTTCACAGAACGCAAACAATAAAGCCAGCAAAAGAGCAAACTTTACAGTCAGTGTAAAACAGGAGTCGAACAACTAGAGTGAGCTACCCTCCAACCGAACGCAGGATTTACAAGTCTCGGTGTTTCCTTTCCATTAGCAGCTACTTCTGAACACATCCAGGGGCTCCTATAGCTCACTGAGACCAGGACATGGAAGAATCTACAATTTCTATCAGCCACCTTGACCAGCAGAGACAAATTATGAACCTTGCATTCTATCAGAAGTGCTTGGATAGTGACCTGACTCCTTGCAATTCAAATTGTGCAAGTGAACATGAATTCTAGAGAGTTTAAGAGGACAAAGAGTTCAGAAACGCAAAGACTAATGCTGCCTGTGCTGCTTTTACTCATCCTTCCCTGACCTTACACAGACAAAATCAAATTAAAGATCATTTTCCCATCTCATTCAAAGCAGGAAGAAGAACGAGAGGAGCAATGTTGAAGGACTTCTCCCCATTTTTCTGAGAAAGACAGAAGGGGTAACTCCAGCACGTTTTGCAGGAAGAGGAACTCCAGGATGGTTTTGCAATTCAGGGCAGTAGGCTGCTGCCCAGGAGAGCCGTTGCCCTCCTCGCGCAGCGGTGACACACAGCTCTGCCTCCAGGACCTGCAAGGTCCCTTCAGACTCCAGAGCTCGCCCACCTGGAAACATTCAGACTGCGGCTTCAGGTAGCTGATCCCTCTGTGCTCTCTCCACGTGCTCTTAAAAGAAAACTCAGCAGGACACCAGCTACCTGAGGATGGTGCACTAAAGGTCTGGACGCGGGAAATACTGCGAATTGCCAACGTCCCCCAAGCAAATGAGATCCTACGTGTGTCAAAGCGGGTGTTCAATACTAGTGGACGCTTCCAATTCTTAAATCTTGTCCCAAAGCACCTAGTTTTACGAAATGAATATAAGATTCCCCTCCTCTTGTGCATGACAGAATTTAGCAAATATTAACTTATTTTGAGACAAACGGAACCAAAGATACGCTGAGGAAATTAATTCTGAATTCTGAAAACTATTCGAATACGGCTGGCAAACAAGGTGGGAGGCCCCATAATCAAAAAATGTTAAGTATCGAACAGTTGCTCACTGAATAAGCACTTACCCTTGCACAGAGTAAGGAGGGAGCCTGATTTAAATTACATAAACTCTCCCATGAATAGATTCATGGGAGCTGAAAAAAGGGTGCGGAGGTCACACCATTAATGTGGACAGTCTGGCTTCAGTACTCTGGGTGTCCAACTTAAACAGCTCTTCCCGTTAGTTTCTAAACAAAGAGAAAGGACTGACAACAGAAGCCATTTGCTTGACAAAAGAAAGCACAGAAAGAGGCACAAGAAAAATAGAAATGCTATTCACAAACACAGGCTCTCGGTACTAGTCGCACGGCTACTGCTGCAGAGTTAATTTGTTTTATGTACGTATTTGTGCCAAAGTCACGGCGTTACCTTTCCATCCCCAGAAAAAGAAAAGAGCACAACCAAAACAAAATCTGCATCCTGTACTTCAGGAAAAATAATGCTTCCCGCTCCCTCAGTGGGATGAGATCATGCAGCCAAGAAACCTCCTTCAGACTCGTGGGCTTTTGCTTTATCCCATGCAGGGCTCTCCTGTCAGGCAACTCAGAGCTGAAGAGGAAGTCGGAGGAGAGGGGGGAAACAGTGGCACTTACTGAAGACTTCGCTGTTTGTTTCTGCTTCGAGCAAAAGAGGAAAAAACAGCTAATAAAAGGACAACACCACAGCACTGGCTCCTGGCTGGTGTAGGGATGAGATTTACTATGTGTTTTCTGCAGGTGGCTTATGTAAAGTACCATTTAACATCTGATTTGCAGTCTGAAGATGCTGGAATTGAGAGGGCCATAAAAGAGGATCGGCTTATTGCGTTACACCAGAAGTCAAGGCCACCTCTTCGAGCCTGTTTTCTGACAGCACGGAACAAAATCTGACTGCACTAGGTCAGACCAGAAGCCTCCTTGCCAAGCATTGTCTTCAGAACAGGCAGTAACAAAAGCTTAGGGCAAGGGCACGGGACAAGGAACAGCATCATCCCCTCCTACATCTCTGCAGCTGTTGGCATCCAGTCATTTGGGAAAGGGCTGTTAACACTCCTGAAGGTCTCCGTATTTTTACTGATGCGGATTCTCAAACTAGAAAACAGCGAGAAGTATATTTAAGGTCTCTTGACAGTTCCAAGAACTACAAGTGTGATTATTTCACAAGTTTGAGCGCGGAGCCCGCAGAACTTGTCTGGGGATGAGCGTTCAAGACTGACAAGCTACCACCAACGGAGCTTTCCAGACAGAGCAGCTTTTTGTGGGTGAACCCAGACACAACCAAATTCATCTCAGGTACAAATCCACCACGATTAGCTACAAGCTGCTTAGTTTCTGCACAGGAAGGCTGGGTTCAATGCGTTAGGCTACAGAATTGAAAAATCATCGAGTTGTCCTCAGGCTTCTCACTCAGGAAGAAAGTGCTAATAGCTTGTCTTCAAGAACAACCCGTGCTTTCTTAACGGCAAGGTAATTACACGCACTTCCAACACTGCGCTATTAATCAAAGGTAAAATGTTCTCAGCGACCCAAACTCATTAAGTGTTTTCTGAATACGGTCACAGGACACTTGATACAAAACGGCCTTCCCACCGCAGCTTAAAACGCTGCAACGTTTTAGTCCCTGAACAGCTGCTGAAGCCAGAAAAAGTGAAAAAAAAGAAAAAAAAAAAGAAGGAGATACCTACAAGCTAAGTCAGAGCAGAGGATAAACACATGCATTTGTGTCTGTGAAGAGTGATTTTACTAACCCCTGTCACCCTCACATAAGGTTACCCTCGTGGTTCAGAGACTTAAGGGTAAAAAACTTCATTTTGGTGCAGTCACAGAAGTTGGTACCTACATGGTTTCTGTCCTGAGACAGCAACAATATTCTAAGGCTTTTCACATTAGAGCTTCGGTCTAAGAGATCTACTGCTTTATCCAGGTCATCTTGATTTTTCAAAGGAATAGATATCTGCAAAATAAAGAATAGGGAAAAAAAATCATTAGAAAAGACAGAAAAAACCAAGTCTACTTCCACAGTAGATATTTAAACAAACATTAGAAAAAGAAAAAAATAATAAGACTGGGATCTGCTTGCTCAATTATTCCACAAATGTTCATTACAAAACTGTCTTACTGTCATTTCTAACAAGGTTTTCCTCCCACGCCGTCACAGAAGAGGCTGACCCTACGCAAATTTCTCTAAGGCACCATCCATAAAAATATTAATTGCTACCAGAATTTGTCATTTGCAAAGAACGAGCCAGACACAGGCCCCTGACTCCCTGGCGTAAAAAATTCTCCCAGAATACTTATGAATCCAGATTTAACGATTAAGTGAAAATTGGGTTTCAGATAGAGACTAGTACGAAGAAAATTAAGGCTTTGAAAGAGAGAACCAAAGAAGAATTTAAAACTTGCTGGCAAGACCCCGTGAAATTACGCTCAGACACCCTCTTATTCTACAGCCCTATGTTCCCATCGGCACTTTTCCACTGGAGCAGAGCGACTCTACTAGAGGGGAGAACTGAAAATTAAATTTAAGGGTACAGAATTTGGGATGGGAAAAGGAGGTGCCCTCCAGAGAGAGTGTTCCATGTCCCGAGCACCAGTAACGACGCTCTGTACCTCGTTGTTCACGTAGTGGAGGTCCAGTGGCTGCCCAAAGGCTGTTTTCACTTTCTGTTGCACATCTTCGTAGCGCACGGGGCGGACAAATGGGATAATTCTGGAAGGAAAGAGAATCACCGATTGAATTTGGAGACAGACTTGATAATGCAATCAAATCAGAAGGCTTGAACCATTAAAAACACACCCGAAGGGTCTCCTTTCATCCTGAAGCAAACAGTGAACCTTTCTAATTTTAATTTACATTAATTATTTCAGCAAGGAATTCTTGATCTTTGGCCCGTTTCCTAATGGCCCGTCAAAACGCAACGCACAACTGAAGAGTTCAAACAGAACGTCCCTGGATAGAAAATTATTCTTTACGAAATAAATGTCTTTCACATAACAGGACACAAACCTCCTATGCACTCTGGCTTAAAGAACACTGCCTCGGGCGCAACACACAAACAAATACCTTCAGAGAGAGTTGAATTAAAAGCTGTGGAAGGCCCAAAGAACAAAAAAGTATTGGTTGAAGTACTCCAGTATCCGATCTCGAAACTCAGTCCTTTAAAAATTCCCCAAACGTGTTCCAGTCAAAAGGCTTCAGCAAGTATTTCCGGGTCGGCATCGGCGGGAGGACACAAAGGAATTGGAAAACCCTCTCTTCCAAAGGTGTCTGGTGACGTTAGCCCCACGTTAGCCCTCTCCGCACGCTCGACCCGAACCTCTCCCGACATGTGAATCTGTGTCTCTGCAGTTATCCTTCAAATCCCGTGCAACACAGGTTTTTTCTCAAGGGTTGAAGTCCAATCTAACTGTAACTGCGCAACCGTTTGTCACCCAGGGTTTGATTTATTTAAAAAAAAATATATTTTTTTTTAAACTAGAGGCCAAATAGGAATGTAACTACTGCTTCAGCTGCAATAGCAGCGGTACAGCTAACTTGCAATAATTCAGAATATTCATAAAAGTTACCTGAGAGTAAGACAGAGCAGTCTCATACTCTGACCCTTCCTCCCTCATGAGTACCTATCTCATAAAATGCATCCCCGGGCACCTCCTCCAACCAAGTGACACGGAAAATATGCACAGATGTCAGGTTTTTTGATCATTTTCCCCGAGGCCAGATCCTGTGACATACTGAACTCCCAGTTCTAGCACTCAGCCACTTCCTTGCCTGTGGAACGGCACGAGTTTTAGATTCGGGTAACCTAAAATTGCGACAGGCACAGCCCTCCTCAGGGAACCCAGCGGCACACAAGTTTTTCAGAAGACAACTATACTTTTCTTGGGTTTTTATTACTGTGTTGCCTACCTTGGAATAGAAACTCTAATGTTTTAGGCAAAGCAGTAACATAAAGTCCCAGCAAAGCATCTAAAACTGTTTATTTTGCTGGAATGTTCTTCTGTAGGAAGTTGCCAAGTACTCAGAAAGCCGCTACCTTGACAGCCGTGGAAAAGGACAATTTTCACCCTCTTCAGAAGAATCGGCAAGTAAAACATTGCAGGTCAAGAACCAGAGGATTCAGATGTGAACTCCAGTTTACAACCCACTATTCTAACAAATATCTACTGCTCAGAAACCCACTTTCACTGTCTCTGCTCCCCAGGCAGTTGCTTGTTCCTGCCTCCGGGCTCCTGCAACTGGACTTGTTGCCATCTGCCTCCAGGGGCCACGAGAACACGTTGGGTCTCCACCACTGGCAACGCGGCCGACGGCCAGCGTCCCTCTGCAAGCCACTAGACCACCTCGACAGCCGCTCACCCCACCGAAACGACTCCGCTTTGGCACAGCTGGAACAGCGCCACGAGAAGCTGCATTATTAGCACCACCTCACAATTTTGCCGTCGGGCACAACCGGCAAGACCCGAGCGGAGCACGGAAACTCAAGACCTACCCCGCTTGCAGGGGCAACTCTCTGAGCTTGGCGAAACCCCAAATCGCCTCCGGGGAAGCTCACGGCAAGTTTGTGCTGAACTTGTGCTTTGGATAAAAGAATTGAGTTTCCAAAACGTCCATCCAGGCTGCTTCGCCAGCACTCCGTCTCCTTTCACGATACGCGGCTTTTGTTTTAAATAGCTCCAGTGTCAGCTGGCTTCCTCAGCCCCTTCCCAGGAAGGGTTCGTCTCGCTACCAGACCTACAACGTTCAGCTATTTAGAAATAATTGTCCCTGTTAAAAAGGAGCCCACAATAACATTTTCTACACATTACTGAGAAACCCATCCATGAAATTACAGTACTCTGGCACCGTACAAATGTAATTTAGCTCTCGCTTGAGCCGAAGTCCCTTATAAAGGCTTCCATTCTGCGCTCGGTGCATGAAAAAGCAGAGCTGTTCTCAGGTGCCACAAATTCTATTAGTCTAAAAACTCTGTGCACTCTTCTAAGGCAAAATCACGGGCTGCAGGGTTTAAGGAGCCCGTTCCTGCCTGACCACCTTACATATTTGTGGTTAGATCTGGCAGCTCCTCTGAAACCAAGCACACACACTTACATTCTCGGGGCAAGCTCGCTGTCTGTAACGGCACACCGCTTTGGGAATGGGGAATTCAGGCGAGCGCAACTGCATAATTAGACTAACACACAATCAACCTTTTCATTTTGATGTGACTTCAGGAAAAAAAAAAATAATAAAAAAAAATCTTTCGTCTCCCCTGAGCTCTGTGCCATCTTGAATGCGCCCAGGCAGAAGACGTGCAAGATGACAGGACCGCGGTGACAAGGTTTTGCTTCCGCGTTACCTCGTCCTAACACGGTGTCACAAGAAATTGTCCCACGTCACACGGCAGCTCTGCTGTTGTCCACCTCTGACACAGCGGAGTGCTGAGAAGATCTCGCTGACAAAGGCGGCAGCTACGATTACTTTGAAATTTCTCCTTAAGCACCAACAGTCAGGGTTTGTTTTTTTTTTAGTGACAGAATTCACCACATAAAACTGCGGTGACTTAAACTGTTTTACAAATTATTTTCTGCTGCCTGCTTCACCAACAACGAATGTCTCTGCTTTTCTAACAAAAATCCCTAAATTTGACAAAGGAGGATACCTGAGGAGGAGCTTAAGCAGCAGCAACCTCTGCTAGTAAGAGGCTGTTAGGATCAGTACACACAACCTGCACTGGGGTACTAATATTCACTTCGCATTTCATCATGAAACCCTGAGCTGCTTCGTGCTGAAAGCTCTGTCTGGGATGGAGGCAACAAACGGATTCCCACAGGATGTCTGTGAAGAGTAGTATGTAACTCACGCTCACAATCCAATTAATTTCTTCGAAAAAAAGGAAACTGGAACCGAGCAAGATCCCTTTTAGCCCTCAGCAAGAGCTCAGGAGCCGCCTCAAAGAGGCTGCAAACAAGCTTGGAGCCTTGTTGAATGTTCACGCAGGCCCTGAAGTGCCGTAACGTACCGAGGGTTCTTCTCAATTGGGTGGCAAATCAGGAGGTTTTGGAGACTTACTCTGAAATGCCTAGGCAATTCTATCCACTGCAAACGCTGAAAATGCTAATTCAGTTAATTCCGCATTTTGTAAAAGAAAGTCTCTCGAAACCGATTACCAGAGGAAATAACAAGGAAAACTTTTACACCAGTGAAAAAACCCTGCCCTTGTACCTGTTGCCCAGTCACAGCAGGACAGCGATACTGATAGCTCACAAGGAAATGAGAAACTAGAAAAGAATGACACTAATTCGATCAGTTTCCTTTGGTTTTAGTTAAATGAAACAAAAAGGGAATGTATCTGAAATAAGATTATCAGGCTGGGTTTATTTCAGGTTGGACTGCTTTATTTAGAAGGACTGCCCTTGACTTACAAACAGATATTATGGGAATAAATCAAAGGGAAGTGTTGTATGACACACTGATTTTTAAAAACATCCAAGCTGCGTATGACCTGCTCGCTATTGCCTTTACTCTGTGATTTTCATTCAAAACAAGGAAAGTGAAGCCAACAAAATATTTAACCTAAATTACTCACGACTGAATTATTCCACTAAGCAAAGAATCGAAGCAGTGAAGACAGACTTACCGCCTTTCCCCGTTATGTTCGAACTTTATCCTTACGTCATTCTGCAGGAGCAAAAAACCAAAAGGTTAGTTCACAACGAGAGCCTGGCATCCGTAACAGCACACAAATGGATCAAAAATGTGATTTTAAGGTCCAAACGCAAAGCAGGTGAAGTTGTCCTTGCAGCTGGCATCGACTCCTCAAAAGACTAACCAGGACACAACAAATCTGATCATTTTCTCCATGGAAGCTGAAGCAGATGAGGGACAACAAGTGTCTGATATGCAAACACAGCACCTTGGGGAATGGAAAAATTGCTAAGGGGAAAAGGAAGGAAAAGAGTAAAAACTTGGGGTAATTGTCACTTAAAGAGAGGACACCGAAACACACTTTAACTATATGGGAAGTTAATTCATCTTTAACGCTGCACAGCAAAAATCTGCAACTGCATATTCATCTGAACTGAAGCTACTCTGTGCATTCTCAAAGCAAGCACGTTTTCCTCTATGGTAAAAAAAAAAAAAAGAAAAAAAAGAGAGGTATGGGGAATGTGCTGCACTCTTGATTCTCAAGACACAGATTAAACCTCTGCTTTTGCAAAAACGCAGCCCCTGAAACTCCAACTACGAAGTTACAAACGAGCTGACTACGTGTCAACTTCCGAAGTGCAAAGGGGTCATCACCCATATCTGGCAGATGGTAAAAGGCACCGACCGCGCAACCCGTGCGTTTCACCACCCACTCCGAAGATGCTCTGTGGCACGGGAGAGGCAACACGCTGAACTTTCAACTCCGGAGATCAAAGTTCAAGTCCTAATTTAGGCCACGACGATAAAAATAAAAGGGAAAAATCTGCTCTGATAAGGCTCCACGATTTCTGCCGCACAATTTATGTGATTGGAATAGATTAAGCCATCTGGAAAAGCCTTAGACAATAGGCAATCATACATCTAGGAACTTCAAAAAAACGTGGCCAGGATGTGCTCTTTAGCTGGAGGAAGTATCTGGCAGGCCCAGTGGTCAAGAATGCAGTTCAAAGGGACCCAGGCAGTCCCGGCGAGCACGTGGTATTCCTGCAGCAATACTGGAGGTGCCGAATCGATCGCGACAGACGAGCTTCCCAAGCACAGCAACAACCATCTGTAGGTGGGTAATTTACACATAACTTTACCGAAGAGCGCTTTTTTTCTCAGATGTGGGAAGAGAAAGAGCTTACTCTGGAAGGAATGGATGAATGATTCCTTCACATTAGGATTCGCATGGAAGGAAGGTTCTGGAGTTTGGGTTGTTTAGAAGAACATCATTTTTCAGATGAAATTTCTAACGTCAAGATGTGTCCTAGGTCATGAAACAGGTAAGCGGCAAAGCTCTGACTAGAGAAAATTAGACAACGCAAAGATCTTCAGGTCTCCACGGAAGTGTCTCAAACTTGCCAGCACCTAACAAACCGCAATGTCTGCCTCGCCTCCACTGCATGCTTTCAAACCCGTAATTTCTAACAAAGCGAGGAAAAATTTGGCACCCCCTGATGTCTTTCCCGAAAGGATCAAACACTGGCCAGCCATTTGTGTCTATTTTCCAAAGATCTAAGGAAAAGTATTCAAAGTGATCTTTGTGTTTAAATCTCCGAGAATCCAGGGGAGTTACACATCCAGTGCTTTTGCTTCCCTTGAAAGCAATGAATCTGTCACCTCCACAAACCACTTCTTAAAGCCACTCACATGAACAGCCCTAAGAGATGAGTAAGAAATCAAAATGCAATTTTAATACTTCAGCATTCTAGTTCTGTGACGCGATAGCATAAATAACGGCTACAGGTTTGGGTTCAAGACATCTCTGAATTTACGTTTCAAAAGTGATTTGGAAAGGATTTTGCATTACTCCATCTACGGATTTGTCCAGCACATTCGAGGAAATCCCAGATCCTGGCTGAACAAGTAGATTACGAGCAGACAAAGCATAAGGAAGAGACAGACATTAACTTTAAAGCCTGCTCCAAAAAGCTTAAGCCTGTAATAAGGATGTAACTGGAGTTATTTTACCGATACAGGCAACTTCTCCTGTTAACGGCAGTCCAACCGCAAGGAACTCAAACTGATTTTTCAGACAGTGACGGACAAAGGATTCTCGACTGAAAACGTCGCTTTTGCGTTGAAGTATTTCATTCAAATGATACGCACCACACTCTGACAGAGATATTTTTCTGCCACTTCTTCCTACCAGAGAGTCAATCCAATAGTTTTCTCTCTGAAAAAAAAGCCTCTACTGATGTAAAACGAACCTAAAGATGTTTTACAGCATTGCCCTTGCCCCTTCCTGCCTGGGAAAAGTATTCCTTTTAGAAAACGGACTTGGCATGCCCACACCCACATCAGGGTTAGTTTCAGCCCCCTCTCCATGTGATGAATGACTGGGTAACTCCAGACAGCGTGCCTCGCTAAGGACGCTGCCTCTGCTTAGACACCTGCAAATAGCTGTTTCCTTTTTCCCTGAAGCAAGGTTCTTACACAGTTTCACTAAAGCCAGTCCCTCTCAGACAATCTATTTCCCCGTTCTTGGATCAACATCAGTCTGACTACCTTTTCTCAGGATTTTTATCCTGTATTCGGACGCAGTCTGGATCACGTGAGGATGACACCAGCACCACTTTGTTATCCAACAGACTGCTCTGCGCAGCTTTAAACCGCAGTGGCCTTCTTTCCCATCAGAAACAGAAATACTTGTTTCCTTTTCATCATTACGCTTCTGAGTTCCCTGCTTCCTTTTGAAGCTAAGTTTTATTTCCAGTACAATGAGGAGTGCATCAGACTGCTACATCACGACAGAGTCAGTAAAGAAAAGCTTTCCTGGCCTCCCACACCTGCTGAAATGAATTCTATAAAGGTCACTGCACACCACTTCAAAACATGCTCCTAATTTATAGCTGCTAATATTGAATAGGAAGCCAGTTTTCTTACCGGAATTTTTTTTTCTTCCACTGCAGAGGCACACTGGTTTGTTATTGCAGGGCTGCCCAAGAGGGGTGGACTGCTGGCACTGTGTTTTTTCTTAAGAAAAAAAAAAACGCAATACGATTGTGAAGCTAGAAAACCACTTGGTAAAGTTTTAAGCTAATCTACACAGTACAAACCCCATGAAAAACAGGTGTGGGAGGAAGGTAGAACACCAAGTTGTTGCAAATTATCAAGACTGCACCCTCCCTCCTTCATAAAGGTGAGTAAAAAAAAAAAAACCTCCTGTGTCAACAGTGCAGTCTGAGCAAGAAGAGGGAGCTAACGTCCCTGCGCGGCTCTGGCTGTCAGAGGCAGAAGAGGGGCAACAAACCCACCATCAACCTCCTCTGTCCCTTCTGCCTCCAGGTAACGACTCCGAGTACTCACTAATGGGCCGATTACCTGTTTGTTGGAGTGAGCGGTGTCTTTATTCTTCATGGTGTCGTATCCAGGCAGTCTGTGACGTCGGCTCATCTGGAGCGCTACCAGGTCCTTCATGATGGATTTCAAGGCCTCTTGTTCATCTGTGAAGCACAAGAATTTTAGCAGTAAGTTGCCTGGGTGAGCAGCAACGGCAACGCTTCTGCCCTTGTTCTCTGCTGCCTCGCAGAAAGACAATTCTTTTCAGGATCTTTGCAAGGACACCGTAATTTCTTTTAGTCATAAAAAGCCCAAACTCAACCTACTGTTGTGAGGCAGTAAACAGCTGGATACGTTTTAAGTCAGTTGTCCAACATTAGAGAAGGTTTAGAAAAAATATCCCCAGCCCCTCGTTCTGTTCAAGTCGCTTCACGATGAACAGTACAACCTGGACACATTTGCTAGATCATCACAGGTCATTTAGGAAGGGCAATCCAATGCGTTTCTGCCAAGGAAAACCTGGTAATAATCTGTTCTTTCCAATTTTATATCCTGTTAGCTTAGAATTCTTGCTTACTAGCAGAACAAACCATGGCCAGGAGACAAGAGAAAAGAAAATCTGGACCAAGAGCCATCTTAGAATACCTCTGAATTCAAATCCACTTGCAAAAAAAAAAAAAAAAAAAAAAAAGCTAGTAAAAAGAATCCTTTGCTTTTACAAGTGTAACAGTCTTCAATGCCTTGACGCTGCAACAGGTAGAAAAAGCTGACAAGTGAAGTTTGGGTCAAAGGGGGCTGCGCCAGCTGCTTCGCCACCACCCTGGATCTGCTCCTGGCACCCTCCTGCCTGCTGGGCTGGGGTCTCACCTAGCAAGACTCCGGAGTTTTTAAGGATAAAGCATTGCTTCCTTGGCAAATCGGATGTCCAGTCAAATCCTTCCTGATACTGAGGCATAGCCCGGGTGTGAAATTTGAGTCAGCTCTGCATATGCCCAGAAGAATCTTCTAAAAGACTCTGGTTGGATTTGACCCCCAGTTTGGATGTAATTTTTTTTTTTTTTTCTCATTGACATACTGGAACTTTTGGAAGCGACGTGAACCGGTAAAGGCACAGGCAAAGTTATCACATCCCTACTCGTGTGACAGCATCAGGTGTGCAGTGCTAGATAGGCTGGAGTCTTCCCAAAAATCTTAAACGTAGCAGTTTGAAGTGCTTGAAGTGAAACCAGCATTTTTGAGGCTGATCTGGACATAATTAAAACTTGATTTTAAAGAAAAAATAGCACAGCTACACGTTTGTTTCCGAGTCATGACACTGGTTTGGGTGGGTAAGGGCTTTCACTTGGAAGTGTCGTCCTGGGAACAGTTGCCGTCCGTTAAACGATGGATTGTCTCACATCTGTATTCTCTACAAAGGGGACTCATTGGGACTATTTGTTTCTTCAATTTCAAGTTACATATTTGTTCAGGAGTCTCTCAAAAAAGCTTATGGCTTATGTAAAAGACTGGGTTTCTTATTAACCAGTATCTCAATAACTAAAGAGATTTTTGCAATGCTTTAAAATGAGAGACGGGGGCACACAGAGCTTCTGAAGCGTGCAGGGAATGAAAGTTATCAACAGTTAGAAGCAAAAGCAGGGGAAAAAATTATACCTAAGGGGGCAACACCTAAAAAAGTCCCAGTCAGGACAAAAGTCACACTAACGCTATCTTTGGTACCACTGAGTTTCTGTCCAAAAGGTCTGCTTTAGCTTTCTGAGAGTACGGAACGCTAGAGCAGAGGTACTTCCACCATGGACTTCACTACAAACCATCAGAAAAAAAAGAAATAATTAAAAAAATCAAGCCTAGGCCAGACCGTAGAGGGTAATGGAAAGAACGTGCTTGCAGAAAGGTGTTAATTAGAGTAAAACTTTTAAAAAAGGAAAGCAGAACAGGGAAAATGAAGTTACTCAAAAAAAAACCTCCGAAGCAAAACCCACCAAATCTCTCCTGTCCAAGACAAGCCAAAGGAGACAATAAGGACATTGTGGTCCTGGAGAAGGGAGAGCGCTCCTTGAAATTCCAACTGCGCGCAAAAGGAGCGAGGGGTATGAGTAACACAACCAAAGCGAGAGGTTGCTTTTTCGAAAAGCACATCAGCCAAAGGAAATAATTGCTAGGATCTATCTCAGCACTAAGTAACCCCTTGGGGGAGGAAAACATGAAAAAAAAGAGTAGTGAATGAAGTTAAAGTTCCAGGTAGCTAACAGAACAACCTTTTTTTAATTTTTTTTTTTAATTTCTTATTTAAATAGTTTCCAACTCTACGTTTAAACGTTTAACCTTTTACCTTACTGGGGCGTCGCCAATTGACTCTCTAGTTTTGTTTGATTATTAAGCATAGCCTTCAAGTCACCAGGGAGACAAAGACCAGAACTTTGCACAACAAAATATTACAAATTACAGCCCGGTGCATCCCTGGAGCGCCTACCACCCAAAACACGTTGCGAAGAGCTGGGACGCAAGTTTTCCGCTACGGTGCAGTTTGGGTTTGGCCAGATACCAGGAGGATGAAGAAGAGCTTGTCTTGGCAGAGTTCCTTTGGGCAAGAAGCGAAAGAGCTAAGAAAGCAGTTTATAGCGAAGCACTCACGACAAGAAATCAAGTCAATCAAAGGATACGCCGGCGAGTAAGAACTCGCGCCTCGCGGTGCGGCACAGCGCTTGAAAACCTGCATCGATGGCTCCGACGCAATCGTTGGCTACGGGCGTTTGAGCCCAAAGCCAGGAGTATCTCACCAGTTACCCGTCTCTTCAGAAAGACCGTAGCTCCAGCCCACGGCAAACTGATTTATTAGCTAAGGCAACTGGTGAATTCACGAAACGCTACGACGTTGAACTCTTCAGGGCAGCGTCTGGCGAGCCTCTAAACCCCAGTTAGTGCCCCGCGAGGTCTGTATCTCCCGTAAACTCAAAGTTTCCTCTGTAAACAGGTGCTAATGCTGAAACCTTCCTTGCACCCCTGCAAAAATGAACACTTAACGTACTATCAAAGGCTGATGGGACAACTTGAGGTGAATTTATGTGATTAAACACTTTTAATCCTCGTACTGAGCAACTGGGTCCCCAGTAGCAAAACACGCATCCTGTAATTCATCCCTGTGCCGGCGAGGTAGGAAACGATATTTATCCTTTTAAAACATAAAATACATGTCAAACACTGTTCTGAGCTTATGCAGGGAGAAAGTGTTTTCAGTTAGCATAGCATCGTGGTGGATTTAATGTTGAGACGCGTGAAATTTTCTTTATTTCCATCAAAACAGAGGATTTCCATAAACTGACTTCAAGGAAGCACGTGCAGCAACGTCCCATTAATCACACAATGCGAAAGTTATTACAAACGAAAACCCAGCAATGCTTGAAGTGCACTGAGAGACCCTGTTTTGCCAGGTCTCCAGTAGGTCTGGGAAACACAGTTCTGCTTTGTGCGGGAAAGATGTTGTCCAGGAAATGCTTTTCATGTTTTAAAAACTACACTCAAGGATTTTTATAACATCGATAAAAGGGAACTGCTACTCACAGAGAAAGCTATTCCTCTGCATAAAGCATTTATTTCAACTAATACGGGGGTTTATTACGCCGAGCAAGGCAGTGCATTTGCTGTGGCAGAAATGGAAACGGTTTTGGAAAAAAAAAAAAAACACCCGTGAAGTTCAGAGTAAAAGCATTTGCACGTTGGTAAAAACAGGAAGTCTGTAAACCCCTATAAAGCAGGATGCTATTTTATATAGCATGGTCACAGAAAACACGATGCCACGCTTGTCCGAAAAAGAAAAAAGTGAACACTTAAGTGTGTGCTTGTTATCTCGCACCACAACAGCCGAGCTGGTCGTTGGCACGAGTGATCAGCAGATCCAGGGGCAAGGAGTAACTCCACCAAGTGAGGGAGACAACCCAAGTCCACTTTATAGCTCTGGAAAAACTTTTGGAAAAAAGGTTCATTTTGAGTTCTTCACTGCGGAGCGTCTTAGTGGTACCAAAATGCAATTTTGAGGAAATCAGAAGTGACCTGGTTTGCAGGCTTACAAGAAAAGAATCAGAGTGACTCTACGAAGCTGATCCACGGGGTATGTATTTGGGGTACCTCTTCTTGCCCACAAATTAAGATACGAAAGCAAGAGGCTGAGATTTCAGCTGGCCCTAACCCGGAGGCTCAGCACCGCACCAGGGCTGTCACTGCCACTAAAGCCGGGAGCTCCGAGCTGGGCCATGGGTGCGTGTGAGCCAAGGGAAGGAAGTGACACAGGCAGGAAAAAAAAAAGAGCAGATCGAGGGAAAGACTCCACCGCAGCTGGGCCTGGGGCGCGCTTTTCGCCCGGGTCTGCTGTGCCCCGTCCAGCCCAAACACCGCTCTCCACTCCCCAGGCACACACGCACTTCTCGGTAGGAGTATCTGTATTTTAACCGTTGCCAAGGAGCCGTCTGTGGGGAAACAACCCTCAGTCACAGCCCTTTCTGCAAAGGGCCAGGGAATCACCCTCAGGAGCTCCAGTTGCACGACAGGGTTTGTGACCCCAGGTAACCACCCACCTTTCAGACCGGTTTATGAAAAACTAGACGGCAGAAAAGCAGAGTGTGATGCAGCCTTTTATCCGCTACCCTCTTAGACGATTTGATCACAACCACCTGAGGAATTTAGGCAAGATCTTTCCCACCATGAGGGACCTGCCTGTGGCTCTACCACGACTGCTCCCGCGCAAGCATCCAACGCCACTGGGAAGCGGTCGGTGAAACTGTACTTTATCATTTTGCACTCACGTGTTTACAAACAGGCATCCGATTACGTTTGAAAGCACGTGCATGGAAATCCTATTTCTTCCCTCTCAATTATTTTAAGCTTATGGACCATCTGGCTGGTTCCTCTGGAGAAGATACGGACGGAATAACGCCGTGCCTCTCTTTGCGAAAGAGAAGTCTACTGGTGGGTCTGCACGTATTTGTTGCATTTGCAAAATCCAAGCAGAACGCAAAAGAAACGAAGGTGCTTTACTTTTGCTTTGAGGACCGTTTGCAATGCTTTATGGATTTACAATGTAAGAACCAATTATACATGCAGACTAAATAATGGACAGTCTTAGAAAAGTAAACCCAGTTGGGAGGCGCATTAAAATTGCAGCCCCCAAAGCCACGCTACTCCGCATTTGCAACAGCAATTCCTTCACCAATACGAGTTTAGAGCAATTAAATCTTTAGTTCTAGTAAATGAGACCCCTCTTTAAACTGAAAAGGGAGCTAGGAAATACAAAAAAACCAAACCACCCAACCTCCATAAGCAGTTCTTTACACAGGACATACAGTTTAGAAGAACTAATCAATTCAAATTCAGTTATGGCAACTTCTGACAGCAACGTTTTAATCTTGAAAGCGTGTTCCTCTGACTCCTCTGCTTGGTTTTATGTGTTACTGTCCAGGTTAACTGCAGCAAGCGAGGATTCAGCAGAAGGTTCATAGAGAAAAAGCTATTCTGATGGACTCCCCACTGCAATTAACACCAATTTCTCCAATTAAGCACATACATCGCCACCTCAAAACCTGATTCTCAGCGGCTGAAACCAAGCCCCTCCGCTCCCGAGGCCGCCCCGCTGATGCTCGGACCCCGTCCGGCCAATTTCCGTCCAGCCCCGCGGCGGGGTTTGTGCCGCCGGGGCGGGCAGCGCTGCCGCCGTGCCCGGGGCTCACCGGGCCTCCCAGGGCGGCGCATTTCTTCACAGATTCTGAGAGGAATCTCTCCAAACGCCCCGGTTTCCCAGCGCTTTCCGCGCTCTAACAGCCCACCGCGGGCAGCCGGACCCGGCCGGACCCCCGGAGGCCGCAGACCCGGCCCAAGGGCCGGCCCTTTCCCGTTCCCAGCCCCGAGGGGCCTGTTTGACTCCCTCAGGCTGCGGCCCCCGGCGCACGGCCCGCGGGGTGGCCCCGGGCCCCGCCGCCTCCCCCCGCCCCGGTGCCGGGGAGCCCCCGCCGCGGCCCGCCCTCTCCGCCGCAGGCCCATGAGGCGGCGCCGGGCCGCCGAGGCAGCGAGGCGCCCCCCTCCCCGACTCCCATCCCTCCCGTTCACCCCCGCCGCGGCTCTCACCCATCTCGGCGGGCGGCGGGCCCGCGCCCGGCGGGCGGCGGCGCGCTGAGGTACGGGGCTGTCACCGCCGCGGCTCCATGGCGGCCGGGCCGAGGGGGAGGGCTTAGAGCCGCCGCCACATTCCCAGGGCCGCGGCGCCGCCGCCTCCTTCCGGAGGCCGCGCTCCGGGTCCCGCCGCGGCGGCGGGGGTGGGAGGGGGGGGGGGGCACGGGCGGTCCCGGTCGCTCCCCGCCGCCGCCGCCACAGGGCGCCCGGGCCGCGAGCAAAACAAACCGCTCGGCGGCCGCCGCGCACCCGCCGCCGCCGCCTGCCAATCACAGGGGCCGGACCCGCCGCCGCCCGCCAATCCGCGCCGCCGAGACACCCACCCGACGGCGCCGCGAGCCAATGGGCGAGCGAGCCAGCCGCACCGCCCCCGCCGCCGCGCCGGCTGCCAATCACGGGGGCCCGTTCCGCTGGCGGGCTGGCCCCGCCCCTTCCCGCGGCTAGGCGGGGGCAGCCTAAGCCCCGCCCCCAAGCGGCTGCCAATCAGGCCGGGCTCTAGCGCCGGGGTGCGCGGCTGGGTCCTAGAGCCCGCCCGGCGCTGCTGAAGCAGCCAGGAACCGTCCCCCAGCCCCGCCGTCCCCCAGCCCCGCCGTCCCCCAGCCCCGCCGTCCCCCAGCCCCGCCGTCCCCCAGCCCCGCCGTCCCCCAGCCCCGCCGTCCCCCAGCCCCGCCGTCCCCCAGCCCCGCCGTCCCCCAGCCCCGCCGTCCCCCCTCCTTGTCCTTCTGTCCCCACTCCCAAGCACCTGCTTCACACCGATTCCACAGCCAGGCCTCCCCTTTGCCACTAGTTCGGGTGGACATCAAAGCATCCCAGAGGAGGGACCGTGTCCCCGCACACTGACCCTTCTGGTTTGCTCTGCTCGTAAGCAGAACTTGGTAACGAGTCTAATTCTTGCTTTAAAAGCACCTTTTTAAAGCGGGGAGAAAACCCACCCAACCAAAGACCATTCAAGAGTATTAAAAAGGCCAAAGGATACTGAAAAAATCTTTTGGTTTCACAAGAAAAGTGTGAGAGAATAGGCCAGAACATCACTCAGGCCTCCTGTGACAGGAGATGTTACCTTCTAGGAGCTGCTGTAATGAAAAGTTCTCTTGCCACCACCTTGGCTATGTCCCCAAGGCATCACAGGTCCCCCAGAGGTCCCCAGGGATTTCAGGAAGTGACAAATGTCAAAGCATCTGAATAAACAGTTCCTCTGCTTTTTAAGCCTTCAAAGCCACTACTTCATCTTCTCCACAGTCACGATATTTCTAAATGCTGTAATCACATATTATATTTGTATGTGTGTGTGTATATATATATATACACACACAGAGTATATATCTGAAGTTAATGTCAAAGTTCAGTTCTGGATCCAACTCGCAGCCAAGAACTCAAACCTAGAGCTTTTGAAGTTCAGCATTTCCTCCCTTTTCATTTAGGAGTTTAGCTTAACGCGACAGTGGTTGTGCTAGAACTGCTGCCCTGCCACATTCACCCACTTGACAGAAGACACTTGATGACAATTTCCTCCAGCTTCAGCCTTTCGGTGTGGCGAGCCAACTTCAACACACGGACCGTAAGCACAATGTGTTCTTGCTAAAAATCTCACCAGTGACACTAAATAAAAACAACTTTGAGGGGGAAAAGCCCCCAAACAAACATACCACACAACAGATTTTCATCGATTTTAAGGCAGAGAAGGATCACTATGATCATCCAAGCCAGCCCAGGAATTCCACTCAATTCTTAACCTGTGTTTAAATGGTATCGTACCTTTTAAATTGACATCCAGGCTTCAGCTGCTCTTCCCCAGCTTCTGCTTCCATCCCACCTGCAAAATTATATTTTCATAGTGTCTTCCATGAAAGGCACAGCAGAAGGGGGTTGTTTTCTAACAAAAATAAGTACAGCCCTTCTTTCCCAGCTCAGCAATGGCCACCCTGCTGCTGGGAAACCCACCTCAAGCAGATGTTTCAGCATCTGCTTTTCAGTCTGTCTAGCAGCCAGTGCATTGTTTTTTAAGCAGTTTTGCTCACAAGCAACATAGCAGCAATGTCAAAGAGGTTATGTCAACGGGATAAGGCACCCAAAGAAGAAAACTAGATTGGAGAGGGAAATGTCTCAAAAGGGTGGGCAACTCCAGGAATCTAAATCCTGCACATCAGGAGGAATTTCGGACATAGCCAAAGCGTGACATCTGTGACAGCAGGAATTCTATTTTTCTTTCTTTTTTTAATTGTCAAGGTGGGATAATAAAAGGATCTCACAATGTCACACGAGGTAGACACACGAATCTGTAAAGGAAGGCTTAGATCAACAGATCCAGCCTCTCTAGAGCAAGGAGCTGTGGACAGAGACAATAACCCAGCTTTGAAGGTGGCCGGCTTTGAGCAGCAGGTTGGGCTACACGACTTCCATAAATTCCACCCTGAAGTTCCCATCTTAAAAACCAGACCGCTGCCGTTAGCTTTTAGACTTTTTTTCAGTCTCTCCTGCTCTGATGCTTGAAAAGCATTTCTAGCTTTCCTATCTATTCTATCCCATTTTCATGACCAGCTTGTGGGCATTTGTTTTCATGTCAAGATTATCCTTTTACTCAAATAATCCTCTCCTCTTCCCCTGTACTCTCTCTCTAAATACATCAAGAAGATAATCATATCTCCTTTCAGGCTTCGTTGTAATAGACAAGTAAGCCACTCTCTCTTCATAATACAAGCTTTATATTTGTGGTATCTTCCAGGTAGTCCCTGTACCAATTTGAATTCCTCTCCCTTGTTGGACAGCGTTATTATTGCTCTTGGACCAATTTTGGGACATGCTTTTTCACAGCGTCTTGGTGGCTCATCACTCTTACTAAATCCCAGCTTCCTTTCCTCACTAGTTTCCAAGAAGTAAAAAAAACCCACCTCTTAATATTCTTCACAAATTTCTCCTCATCCCTAAATTCACAGCCTTGCACTTTATGGTGCAGCATTTCATCTCATCTCTATTTCCCAGTCCTTCAAAGTCATCAATTCTGTAAGATATTCTAGTTCTCTCTTATTATTGAAGCCTCCCACTTGTGTTCATCACCAAATTTAATTATCACGCTTTCTTTTTGTGCCAAGGTCATTATAAAAAGCCTTTACTGAGATTACTCTGGGGACTAGAACTGGAGAAATTCAGTATTAATTCCCCACTGCACCAGCCCTGATGTCAAAACACTCCTTTGTCACCTTACCATTTGGTATTTTTGTCCATCTTCCAGTTCTTACATGTTTGCACATAAAATTCTCAGCTGAAGTCCTGCTAATGACACGTCCTTTGTGCAGAACTTGGATTTACTCAAGTCGAAAGTCACAGCTTGTGACAGCGAGGCAGGAGCTCCCGGCAGATGGTAGGAGACAGCCATGCTGGTAAAATTCGCTCCATTTCCAACTGCCCAGGACTCTGGAGTTCACTGAAGCCTTTCCCCTCCCCACACACACACTTTGTAAAAGTGAAAGCAATATGATTTGTCCTTAACAGTTCATCACCTTTACTACCTACTTAATGCTATACTAGTTTTGTGCATAAGAATTGGGTTGTTTTACCAATAACACTAGAGTATAAATTGATATTCTGTGGTTTTCCACCCAGATTGCTCACATCCTTTCAAAGCTGCAGCTTTCCAGAAGAGAAGCTTCTACAGCAACTAAAAAATGTGCTTAATTCTTCACCTTCAAGCTCTTCAGATTATTTTACATTAAATGGCCTCAAACAATCAGTAAAGATATTGACAGAGACTCCCCAGGAGCTACTGCATTTACAGTTAGCCCAGTTGTTTTAAAGGAACTTTACAGAGCCCTAATTGTTTAATGCCATCATGCAGCACAAAGTAAGAAAAGGAAATGTAATCCCTATTTTAGGGATTAAAGGGCATTGCACAGAGAGCCAGCAACTTGTTAAAAGTTACACAGGAAGTCTGGAGTAAACCTTTGGGATTATAACTCCTGGCATCTTTTCCCAGTCTCTCAACCACTATGCCATCATCTTATTTTCTATTTTGGTAGTATTTCCATTTTCTGAAGCGTACCTGCCAGACCCAAAGAGCCTCTTCTCCGTGCTATCAGATGTACTATTTCTTCTTTCCTTCCCGTTTCTCATCTTGTTTAGGTAGACACATCCTTCCTGGGGAGCTGAGCAGTCTCCAGGCTGAGCCTCGTCCCCTGCCAAAACTTCCTTATTCCGCATCTCAGACTCCACAGTCAGAGACTCTGAACACGAGCAGTGAGAAGAAATAAAAATTGAAGGGCAGAGGAGAAGAAACCCTGTAAATCTTCAAAGGATTCCTGAAAGTGTTCTGCACTCTCTTCTGCAGATCTGAGAGAAGAGCAATCTCGCCAATGCCAGGCGATTCCGATTCCGCTGTCGCTTTCTTGTGGTGTTCTCAGCTTTGCAAACAAAGTTAATGGAAAACTAACACCATTTTCCAGCTTCAGGACAGCGTGGCAGAATATATATATTGGCCAAACCTTACCTCAGCTCCAGCAGAACCCATCAACCATGTGGAACTCCTTCAAAGCACAGTCGGGCTGTGCCGGTCCTGCCGCGGCCAGCGCTCCAGTAGAGGGGGCTCTGAACCTGCCTGGTTCAAAAACGGGAGCCGTTCTGCTTGCAGACTGGGCAAAACTAAACAGAAGGAAGGGGAGGAAGGATGTTAAAAATATTATATGCTTTTAGATCATGACTTGCTTCTCAGCTGGCAGTCCGGACTGTTGACAGAGCAGTGCTACTGAAAAAGCACAAGATCAAACGCTTGTTAGAGTGTCAGAGCTTCAAATCATCTCAGAAATCACTTTTTCTCTACACCTAGGGGTAAGCATAATCTGTTACCATGGAGGATTTTTTTAGTTTCCAGCTATTTTCAAACCACTTACTGATGAGAGATTAATCATGTGCTTTTCATTTAAGACTCGTATCAGCAAAGCAGCAACTTTCCCCCGGTCACGGAGCAAGCGAGGGCCCTGCCAGATGTCAGCTGTCCCTGAGTATCTACAAAAGGCAGGGAACCTCTCCTTGTTTTTCTCTGCCCATATTCCTCCACAGCACTTTACAGCACTTGTTTTGCCACGCTGACAGGCAATCCATTTTTCACATCTACCAAGTTTCTGACTCTTTGCACTAGCAGCTCCAAGTTGCAGAAGTTGCTTTCTTGCATCAGAGTGGAAGCTGGGAGAGTTTCTTCAGAGAATTCCAAAGCACAGATCCAAGGGGGAAAAAAAAAAAATATCTAGGAGGATGTAAATACATTTCTAGGGTAAAAGACAAACAATTCTGAGAAGGAAAGCATATTTTCCAAATACGGATTACCAGAACAAAGTCCATATATAGCTTAAAACCACTGTAGCATCTTTATAGCAACTCTTTCCACTGTGGTCACAAAGCTTAATGAGCTTTTATTTCAAAACCAGTACACAAAGAATTAGAGAGGAATCCGATTGTGTCGGACAGTTTAGTAGAACTAGAATTAATCTAAACACTGAAGTCATCGGTCCTGCTCATCAAGGTCTAAGGTAAAAACAAATTTCCAAGCTCTGCCACTCAAATACTTACAGGTCCTACTAGTTCCAGCAACGACACCAGTGACTAAACCTGCAAAGAAAACACCCTTTAACAGGTCACCCATAAGCAGGAGGGACTTGGAAGTTAAATAATTGCTTTGTCTTCAATCTGCCTGTATTCAAAAAGCCCTAGAGACCAATTATTTGAATAATAATAAAGAAATCCCGCTTCGCCTCATCTTAAAACCCCCAAACACGCTGGCAGATAATTACAACTTGTTGTGCGCCGAACGAGCACCACGCAAAGAAGCTGGAAAACAAGCACGAACGCCACCAGTATACAGGGACCACACAGCAGGTTTGTTTGAAGAAAGTAAACGTGGGTGTACTTTAAATAATTAACCAAGCTCCGTCGTGACTGGGTTCCTAATAATGTAATTATTTGGAGCACCCTGCACTTCCCAACTTGCTAGAATTATCAAGTTTGTTTGGGTATCAGCGGGATGCGAGATGAACACACTTCATCAGTTCTGCAGAGACAAGATAAAGCAATCACCCTCCCTTTATAGCAAGAAATTTCACGAGGGATACGGAAAGCCCGTGTGAAGTAGTTCCCTGCTCACCCCCGCAGGTACCAGTTTTTAACTCACCACACAGCAAACTGCAGTCAATCTACAAATGTTCCATTTTTATTACAAAGTATGAAAGGCAGAAAATACTGTACCTAATACACAGGAGGCTGGAACTTAGAAAGAAGGTTAAAAAATCTGAATCAAACTACATAGGAAGCAGGAAATAGCATAAAAGGATGCAACATTCCACTTTCAAGCGATTTCAGAAAATTGCCTTAAAATTTACAGAGTTTCAACAACATGGTTCCATGACTCGGGTGTTAAAATCCATTGTAACAAAACCCTTTGTATTTTCTCCATAAAAAATAAAGGAATATAGGGACACTGCAGTTATCCAGGTCAACAACATACGTCTGTTGAACAGCAGGATACGAGGATTCCTCTAGGACGGTATAGCAGCGAAGTTGCAAATGTCAAAACAGAAGGTGGAGAAAAGGAGGACAGAAGTAAAGCTACTATTGCTTTAACATATTTTAGTGAGAACAAGATAGTCGGGAATCGCGTATGGATGTTTGTACAATCATGCTACAAAGATTACACCTTCAGGAAATTACCACAACGGGACTGTGGATGGGAAGAGCAGAAGGGAAAACACACTGAAAAGTAAACATCATCTACTTGACTACTGGTAACAAAAATGCTTCGGCGCAACAAATTTAAATTACATTTTACACTGCTAGCAACCCAAGTTTGTACTTTTTTTTAAAAAAAAATAAAAAATAAAAGGTTCCTTTTAAATAGTAATTTCATAATTCGTATTTACCAGGTTGTCAAAAAAAGCAACACGCAGCTTCTCAGCTGCACCAGGACTTTTTTACTCCCTGGTGCTTGCACTTCTGCCTTTGCTCAGATTCGACAGATTGATCTTCATCTCTGAAACAGAGCAGGGGCTTGAGAATTGCTCATCTTGCAGACAGGAAGGCTAACTCCAAGGGATGAGAGCTGGAGCACGGGTTCACAGCCACAATATGTCTCCAGAAAACAGCTTATTTCTTTGTTTCGTTAGGTTTTCTGAAAAGAAACTTGATGGAAGCCACACAGGTAATTTGTCATTTTTACAATTATGGAAATTCTAGTTTGATGCCGAGCATCAGAGGCTGCAAAAAGGCCACTGAGATACCTGGCAGGCAAAGTTATCATCTGAAATCAGGCAGCAGCAAACGAGTCTCACAAGTGCCTTTGCCTCTGCAGCCTGCCATGAATCACTACAAGAGCATTCAGGGACTGGCATTCAGTTGCCGTTTTAATTACTGGTTTTTAGTGCTGGTGAAAGGTGCTGATCAGAAGTTCTGAAGATCTCTTCCTAAATAACAAAGTCAGGGGCACGCTAAACTCAATATCCTCGACGATGAGACATTTCTGACTCGTCTTGGGTAAGAAGGGGGGAATACAGCTGCATGAGAAAGTGCTCTTTAAGTGCCACACGCAATTAATTCCCTGCAAAGATCAGGAGAAACGAGGACGCAGCTGGCAGTACCTTGCCCACTCCAGAACTGATTTTGGGCACCTCCTTTTAATGCCTGCTGTACAATAAACACAGGCCCGCTCTGCGATGTTGGTCTGACAAGTGAAAGCAGAAACCACTTCTCAGAGAGAACCTGCGTTAACCGGCGGGGTCACACGGGATTTGAGGTGGTGGGACCCTTTTGCTCACCAGCAGCGGGAAGACGAAACCCTTCAGCACTTGATGAAACTGTGCAATCTATTGACCCAAGAGCTTACTTGCTGCCATTCATCCTTTTCAGTACATCCCGAGAGTTAAAACACCGCTACCACACGGAACTGACAAGTTAAAAGAATTTTTCGGTTGTGTGAATTTCCAGACAGCAGCTGCATGTTTTCTATCACAAAAACAAGTTATTCAAAGATTCCAGCTACATCTTTACACAAGCAACCCGGCCGTCCTGCCGTCATGTTCAGATGGCACAAGAGGATTCCCCAAACCCTTCTGGTGCCTAAGGAAAAGGGACTCGCTGGGTGACAAGCTCCATGGCGGTACTGGGGCGGGGTCAGCCTTGCAAGATTGTGTCAGTCTCAGAATACAGTTTAACGTTAACAATATTGGCAAGTGCTCACATTTTGGGTGTTCAGTAGACACGGATGAGGGTCTAGGAGATACCGACAATCGCAGCCAGTTTAGGGTTTCGGTGACTGTTGTATTTAACATTTTATACAAAACACAGACAAACGCCTACCATAAAAGGGCTGAGGAAAAGATGACTCTTCTCCTAATCTTACCAAAAATATACTTGTTAAAGTGCCATCTGCAAGAGAACAAAACAGACACACTCAGCTTTCTTCATTTACATTTCAAACAAGCACAAGAGCATCTGTGAATTCCAATAGACCAAACTCCTCACCTAGTCTCCTGGCAGGGAGTGAGCTACAGTTGAGACGGATGCAGCTTTCCCACTGCAACACCAGCAAAAATTAGATCTTTTTACTGTTATCCAGAACATTCAGGAGTAATTACAGCTAAGTTTTGAAAGGATCATTAACTTTGACTTATGAGAGGCAATGCCTCCCCCGTTAAGTACATTTCAAGGTTCCATAAGGAACAACCTGCATTATCAGTCTCCTCTCGTATCGTTCTTTGAAATCACTGGGTTTTCTTTCTAAATAGATTGTCAAAGCACTCAAATCCTTGCCTTTTAAATCCCTGCACATGGAAATACAATTCCCATAGATGCGACCTACCACAGCCCATTTTACATAGACAATTAACAGAGCCGGCTAATTCAACGCACTAATTCAACGTCCAACTTGTTTTCTGTGGGTTTTCAGCTCATGAACGAGTTCTACGTGATCGAGGTCTCCTGGTTGAGAGCCAATATACTAGCAACAGGTGGTCCACATACTACTAGGAATCTGTGGAAAGCTTGGTTTAAACGGAACATAATAACCAAACAATAGCTGAGTACCTTCAGTTAAATGGAGAAGCGACAGAGAACTACTTAATTCCAGAGAATAAAAATTCCTGTCCCAGAATCAGTTTTGCCTGTACCAACAAGAGCACACGATTTTCTGCTTTGCTAACCTCGCTGACACTTTTCCCTTAATAGCACTTCACACTTCAAGGGACACGAGGCATCTGAAAGCAGTTGCTCTGCATCCTCCACCTGTGCAGTAAGCACAAAATAACTGAAATCAAATATCCAAATATTTGTTTTCATAAAATTTGGGGAAAAAAAAAACCCATCCCAAACTTATGGAGGCTTTACACCCAACATAACTGAATGTTAAGCAGGTGAAACACAATAAACTATCTTCTGATTCACAGGCTACAGTGATAAGTCTCGGGGTTTTATTTTATCTTGCAAATAAACTTGAACCAGCAAGCAGACCGTTAGCTCCCTGCCACCGTGTCAGCAGGTGCTGGCAAAAGGGCACCAAAGTCTCTCACTTCCTTCTCTGTCTGGAAGTGCCATTTGCACTACAGAACATCTCACCCATGAGGATTTCTCATGTCTTTTCAGTCATTAACCTTTAAAGTGACTTCTTTGAAAAGAAGCTATTTTAAGTAGCATTTCCCTGTTCCAGAACAGCCTCTGGTGATTTAAAATGTGATTTCACACGAAGAATGACAATGGATTACGCCCAAAGCGATACGCTGTAGATCCAGAAGGTAAAAAACCACGATACAGGCTTCATTGAGAATCCACTGGAGCCTACAAGATTCCTCCGCTCGTCTCTGACGAGTTTGGAATGAGCATCCAATTCCACAAGTGAACTTTGAGCAGTTTTATGGATCAAAGGACAGACACTGGATCCTTTTCAGGCTCGTAACAGGACTGTTTTCCAACAGCAGAAGCTACGTGGCGATTCTGACTATGAGCCCCTTTACACATTCCCTCTTCTCATCATCTCAGGGTAACAGATTGTGTTCCTCTAGCAACAAACTGCCTTTGCCATCTACTATAGCCTGCGGAGTCTTCTAGGGACTTCACTTTCAACTGAATTATCTTGTGTCTTTTTTAAAGCACAATCCTATAGTTGCAAAAGATGCGATTTTAAGCTAAACAGATGCACTCATCTTTTACTCCATCTATACAAGAATGAGACTTTGAAGCATAAAGGGGGCTGCAGAAAGTACTAATAGCACAGGTACCTCTCTTAGTAACACAGCATATTCTGCCGACCATTTGTAATTAAACAGTATGTGAGAAGCCTGTGTACGTACTTTTAGGATCTAAAGCTGTGAATGCCATTATAGGCCTCCGCTAAGAAAATCCTCATTTTCACTTCATTCTGTTTAAGTATCTTCCAGTTTAAGATGAAGCGCCATCGTAAGAAGTGATAACCTAATTGTTTGGGGAACACTGTTCTGACACCCAGATCCAATCCGTCTGCGGCACACGCTGCTCTCAGCACTGCTGCTAGTAAGAAAAACCTGACCTTCAAGTCAAACCAAAAATCCACAACTGAACACAGAACGTCATTGACAAAACACGAGCTTGAACTGTTTTAGAGTCTCTTGGTTCCGCAGCATTAAAAGGGGTGATGGAATAAAGCTGTCCCTAATGAATTCCTACCAAATTCACAAGGCAGTGCTTTTCTGAGCGTCGTGTTGAGAAGCAGTGTGCAGAAGAGTATTTCTGTATGTCCAGAATGACAAAACTTTTCAGATTCTGTTCTGTACTTGACAGCGCTTTCAGCGTCAGCTTCACTTTTTCACAGTAATTGCTTTTCCCAGCTTGCCTTTCCTGCACAAAATGACAAGATTCAAGTTTGCCAGTGTCCTACTATTTATAATGCTGCCTCCAGTTGCAGGTGAACACTCATTAGGTGCAAAGACAATTCTGATAGTTTCTGACACCTAATCAAAACTCAGCTGGTACGCCCTTACAGCCCAGCTACGGTTGTCATGTCTTCACTGGGAGAGTACTGCGGAGCATTCATCCGAGTAGCTGTTATCAACCAAGATTTTTATCTTCCCTAATCCACTCAGCTTTGATTGAAAAGTATTACCGGAGAGAGCGCGATCCACTACAGAAGCTCCTGGGCACATTCCCAAAAGAGGGCGATAGGTGCCAAACCGTAGCCTCCACGGCATGGTTTCTTTCTGTTTAAGCCCACTGTTGTGCATCACACGAGGGAATAATTTCTTTCAGAGGAAGAGCTTTCATTTGGCTAGCAGACCCGCTTTTGCAACTCATCTCGCTCACTCAACAAGATCTGACAGTACAAAGCAAACGTATTTCAGAAAGAAAGATTGCTTTGCTCTCCTTTCGAGAATTTCCAGGAACACAGGCCAAACACAAAGAAGCTCCAAGGTAAGGGCTAACCACAAAAATTTTGCTCATATTATTTGCCAATCAAGCAAGCTACAATGTGTGAAACCATTTTATTTTGGTTTAGATGGGAAGTCTTCCGAGGGGAAACCATTTGATTGGAAGCGTCAATCCCAAGTCCATTACAAATCACATTTTTTCAGGATTCATTTATCTCCTGGGAGCTTAAGTCATGCACGTATCTTCTTTCTGAAACCTATAACCATTCTGTTAGCCAGCACAACTGCAGGATACACACAAATACAGCTGTAATTTAAAAATCAGGCCTACCATAGCAACAACTGCCTCTAGCATCAGGAAAGTGTGAAGAAATTGTGCAATAAGTACTTGTACTTCACAGCACCAGAAAATTCTGCCGAGAGAGCCAAGGCAACAGTTAATTCTGGCAGGCCTTTACCGCCAGGGAGCCCGCAGTGTTACCGTGATTTGTATCAACAAACAGATCCTGCTTTGGGCGTGTGGAAGTGGATCGCATATCAAAAGTAAGAATTAGGGAGAAAAACCTTACTCGATAGAAAGTTAGCCCAATATATAAAAAACATACAAATGTTTAAACAGTTAAGAGGCAGCAACAACAGGAATGATAAAGATTCCTGCCAAGGTGGCTGTTAACATCAATGTCTTTTTCCCCACCTTGTTTCGCACTTGCATCTGTTAAAGGAGTTGGATGTGCTGCCTCAGCTGGCTGACAAACACATGAACATACGCAGCAACTTAAAAGCCTGCAAGCTTATTAATACAGTCAACAAACAAATATACAGAACTTTAAGTGAGGGCAAAAAAATAAAACCAAAAAAACCAGAACCCAGAAGGTCCAAGAGGCTCAGCACGTCTCTGCATTTTAGAGTCCTGGAGAGACAGGAGACACCTGCCACTGATTCTTGTAACGGTTTCTTGTAACAGTAGATGCAAAGCAACAACAGATACTGGCCACTTGACTGGTGTTGTTCTTACTTTAGAGGGGAAGGGAAATTATACAGCCCTGCCTCAAGGTGGCATGAAGCAGTCATGTTACACTCTCAAGATCTCCAGGCAGTTGTTGTAGCAGATCGCTATCCAGTCTGGCTGAGTGGATGCCCACTGTACATTGTTGATTTCTCCCTCTGCTGTATAGGCCAAGATAGGGTCCTCAATGGCACGGGGCATTTGCTGGATATCCCAGATGAGAGCCTGATGGTCATCCGCTGCAAACAGAGGAGAAAATCAGAAGTGGAACAGAAGCACAACAAGGTCTCCACAAGTGACTACCAACAGCGTATAGTTCGAGAAGCTATACAGGACATGGTTGTTGCAGTCCCCGTGAGCGCTCAAGTCAGAGACACAATTATACAACTACGCTCTAAAAAGAGTAAGCTTGGATCATCATACATTATATCCAGGAGGGAGCTGAAAAACAAGTATCAGTGGAACTCATATCTACCGAAAGCATTTAAGAACTCTATTACGAAGAAATAAGGAGCATTAAAATACTACAGCTTAGCCAAAGCAGACGCACGGTCTGGGCACTGGGGTCACTACTTCCACACACTAAGTTTCAGTAAGTGTCTGTTTCCATAAAAATTTTAAGAATGTCTAGGGCTTCTTTAGCAGAAATCAGGCAGAGAACTGCATAAACTTTTGGAGAAAGTGGATTCTGCAAACGCAGTGAGAGACTCCGAGATTCACCAACGCAGCTGGACGGGGATGGATCGCACTGACCTGCTGTACAAATGTGGCAGGAAGAATGAGGTGCCCAAGCAATTCCATTGACACATGCTCTGTGGTTGTTTAACCTGGCAACAGGAGTACAAGGAACTCTGACATCTAGAATCACAACCTTCAGAAACAAAAAAGAACTACGTTAGTTACTTGCATGTTTTGTTTCTTCAGAAAACCAGGTATTCTGAGCGAAGTCTAGAAGTACATCCCTGTCCTAAAGGAGGTGGCTGGCAGGCAAACGGCGCTCTCAAACATTAGCTGCTAGCTGGGCAGCGTCTCTAAAGGAGTCAGACCTCGCAGGGAAGGCTCGTGAGTTATGCAACAAGGGCAAACAAATTCCACTTCCCTCAAGTGGCACAAATGACAAACTAAGATCTGCTGCCTTGTGTGCTGAACTGAGAAAGAACACGGTGACTGAAACACTTGTGGTTAAGATTTTACGTGAAAACTATTGCCCACGTAGTTTTCAGATCCCTTTTAAAACCAGGCGAAATACAGACAAGCCATAGAGATCTTCAAGTTTATAATGCTGAAGTTATTACCTCTTTAACTCCTACTGAAGTTACTGCACTAAGAATTGCTCCTTAATCATACTCCAGCTCAGGTATTGACACTCCCCCCTTAAAGAACTGCCAACTACTTGGGCTACCACAGCACCTCCCCAAAACTCACAACCACTGGCACTGCCAGAAGACGAGCTGTACCTCCATGCCGTCCATGGCCATCGTAGCAAGATAATTGGGATCCTGCTTGTTCCAGCAGAGGCGCAGCAATGGATGGTGCTGTGGGTCCTCGTAAATGATGGTGCTGTGTTCCAGGTGACGGAGGTCGAACATCCTCACCGAGCCATCTGCACCAACGGAAGCGAACATATCTCTGCCACCACCCGCGCGGCTGAACGCTATGTCATACACCTGCACGGGAACAGGACAGAGACAAACACAGCCTCCGTTTCAGTGAGCACGCTGACCTCCTCATTCAGGGTAAGAAGGATGGAAGACGGATAGCAGATCTGGTTGCAAAGTATTCTGTCAAACACTCGGTGTTCCTGGCAAATTCTTAGTTATTACACTTGCAAAAAGGAGGGGGAAAAGCTTCAAAGGGTTTTGTCATTATAGAATCATTCATTGAAACTAAACGTATAAAAAGTCTAAGTTGGGGAAATTGATATTAATTGCCAAAAGGAAATATTACGTTTTACAAGTTGCTTATTGCCTTTGATATACAGTTGATTTCAACTCCAGTTTGATGCCTTACTTCGTTTTCCTAAAATACTCTGGAGCATAATCTAGTAACACAAGCATATTTTCAAGTCCAGATTCTATTATGAGTAAACAAAGCTGTTTTGATAGCCAGTTGTGTAGTTTTTAATTAGTCTGGAACACAAAACTGCATATCTTACATAATCTTTTTGGATCATTAGATTTTTCAAGAAAAAGCTGGAAAACAGTGAAGTTTGTTCCTTTTCTACCACTTAAAAAAACCATGAAACATAACCAATCAAAAAGAGACATCACCTCTTTGTCATGTGCAATGAGCTGGGTCTTCACATGGCCAGAGACCAGATTTACTCTTCCCAGAACCTGTCCCGTCTCCAGACCCCAAATAGTGCAGGTTGTGTCAATACTAGAAGTGCCTGAAAAAAAAAAAAACCAAACCACCCACTTCTGTTAGCAAAATTATCACAAATTATTTAATTGCTTACCGGATTAATGTAATATCCCCCCAACAGATCAAAATAGCTCCAAGGACAGCACACAATTAAAATCAAGAATGCCAAACAGCTAACAGACTACCACGCATTTAAATGAACCAAACCTTTCAGCTGCAGAAAGTCTTCCACACGGGAATAAAACGTAAATAGCTCATGTCTGCTTCAATCTATTTAGAAGCCCGATGCAACTCCGAGATAAACTTTCCCACCCCGTGAAGTCTCATGTGCGTGTCAAAACCCAAATTAAATCACAATGCCGCGAGAGCGCATTATTATTAATTGTTTCTGCGGACCGAAGGTGGGGCTAGCCGTAAAGCTCTTAAGAGATGAGAGATGCAACACACAAAAAATAAATCATGTAGTAAATAATTACTAAGACATATTATCACTGTTAATCTCTGGGCAAATCCCCCTGACATAAATGGCTGTACTCTTCTGGGAAACAAACCTCTGCTGGATCCGTCATCTTGGATTCACAATTTGTCCCACGGGCTATAATTAAACCTTAAGCATTCAGCCCCCTCCTCCAGCTGAATTAAAGGCTCCTGGCTTTACTCCTGCTGCTTCTATTCACTCCAGAAAACACCGAAATAAGTCACAGGAGTTCACAGACATCATTACTTGCACTGCAACAGCAGCTCACCAGCCCTGAAGACTAAGAGTCCCCATCTGCAAGCAAGGAGCACCCACAGTCCAACCCCAGTGACCTGTTCTGCACTGGCCAGGGCACCTCTCAGTGCAGAAAAAGTCTCCATTAGCTGCTCTATTTTTTTGAATTTCACTTTTTTTCTTTTTAACCTAAGACAAATTCAGTTTCTACGGTGTAGAAACTTGTACACCCTGGCTTGCTGAAAACGTAGCATTTTGTCAGTCTCACCTAAAAGGTAAGGATCCACTTCGTTCCAGTCAAACGATGTTAGTGGAGCACAGAAATCAGAGTTCTTGTTATTGTTCAGCAAACACTCCAGCCGGGTCTCCGTTTCACCCACCTTTAGAAAAAGCGAAACATCTGACTTAAATAGCAACATCACGTGACTTTGTTCCTCTCGCACTTCCAAAACATGAAGTGTTTGTTAATCCTGGGTTTCTCTCCTCTCAGCTTTACATCCTAAAGCTCTGGAAAACAAAATTACTATCTCCGTCTTTGGTAAGGTGATTAAAACAGCAACTACCACAACAATTCTGCTTCTCCTACTGTCTCCACGTTTAGTCACGTTACCGCAGTTAAGAAAACAAATTATCACGTGCTCTGCCTTGATTTTATGTCTTAACCTCCAAACTGTAGCAAAGGCAAGACACCCTGAGCGGAAGATAAATCACTTTGAAAAAATCATGTCTCCAGCGAAAATGAGATCAATATGCAACACAGCTAATACCATGGTTCATCCTTTTCTAGGGAGGATTTACTCACTCTCCACACTCGCAGGTAGTCACCACTGGTTGCCAGCAGGTCTGGATACACTCCCTTGGTGTCTGGGATCCACATTAGCTTTGTGGTAGGGTAGGGGTGATCAAAAGTGTTCCTGCAAATGAATTCTGAGCTCTCTTCATCCAAACCAACAAGCTGCACCTGTAAGAAGCCACAGTTAAAAGAAAGCATTTTAGCAAAACGCTCATTTGTAATTACAGCATTAAGACCGTGCATATTTCAGAAGGACACCTTCTGTAACCTCAAGGACAGTATAAAAGGACCATCACGTCAATGAAAAATCGTTACGAGCTTTGCTTCCTAGCTAGGGCATGTAAGCAAAGTAGAGTATATGTAATCACCGCGGCGCTTTACTTTGAGGAGCTCATCTCAAATGAATCGAAATCCAATCCCAAAGGATTAAAGACCACCCTTCTCTTTTCCACATGGCAAAGCCTAGTTTAAATCACGGGCTTAAGCTGCACGAACATCATTTCAATTCATCTTTAACTGAACCGACGCTGACAATGTCGTCTTCAGAGCGCAGGACAAGTTGCAGTTTGCACAACAACCACCCACAATTAAGGCCCATATCAGGGAATTCTTGACCACAACCCTGCAGATCGGGACAGATCGCATCAGCCAGCTCTCAAGCTGTTTTCAGCATTACATTACCTAAAACACTCTGTCACAACTGCATGAAATTCATATACAATCGCATCAGAGTCAGAAAGCAAAACAGACTTCCAACTTCAAAAAAAAAAAAATAATTGGGAAGCTAAAATATTTAAATAATTGTTCAAATGCTTTGTGTGAAAAGACCAAGAGTGCAGGTCTGCTGAAAGATTCAAGGTAACCAAATTCCAAATTGTTTTTTTTGCACAGTAATAGGACAGTGGGAAGGGCCAGCTTGCCCGGTTGTGAGAGTGATGCAAGACAGCAAACAAGAAACTACCTCCCCATAGCTTGGTCATGACAACACCTGAAGTAATACTTGAAGTCTCAGACACTACGTTATTAGAAAAATATCGACGTGTCAGAAAGTGCTCAGAGAGCAATATGGTGCTGGGAGGATCTGTTTAACCAGCAGTGACTACAAGACCTAAACAGGATGAAAGCCCCACTGTGCTAAATGCTGGTCAAACGCTAACATGACAGGGACAGCTCACTACAATTAGTCTGTAAACTGCTCACGGGAGGAACTTCCTAGCACTTTCCATACAGCAGCTTCCTCCTAGAAACATTGGCTTAATGGACTTTTTCTAAGATGTTTATAAAGAAAAATCCTAAATATGCTGGGACAAGCAATTTGGTTAATAAAATTTAAATGAGATTGGAAATCTACTGTGGTTTTTTTTTCCCCACATAACAAAAAACCAACAAATGCTTCAGTGGATCTTGAAGTACAACATAATCATTTATGAGCCCGTTTAGAGATGCTGTTAAACACAAACCTTGCCCCCTGCCACAACGACAAGATCCATCCTTTAAACTCCACAGCAAGCCCTAAAAGACAGATCCAAGCACGCTCCCAAAACCCGAGTGTCTGTCTGCCTTGCTCTCTGTTAGAGCTACTCCTTATTATACTCCACACGCTCGCATGAATCAGTCAAGAATCTCCCCATCTTCTGAAGTGATTGACAAATAGCTTTCTAACTCCTTTAGGGATCAGAAATACTAAGCGGATTTTACAAAGGAAGCAAATTGTCCTTGGTGCTAGAAAATCTCGTGACAAGGACAGGATCAGAAGACAAACGACCTCTAATCATTTCTTCTCTTTTGCTTACGCTGTTTTCAGCTCAGTGTGAGTGTATTAAGCCTCTACAAAGCAATCACCACACTCGTAACCAGAAGCAAATCTCAAAGAGCAAAGGACCCACTCTCGCTGGTGAGAATTCATATAGTCCTGCACTGCATATTCATGATCAACCCCTCCTCAGACCTGAAGGAAAAGCAATGACCGCTTAACAACCCAGATCTTTGACATTTTTAGGTGCAGGCCAGGGTAGAGAACAGAAATTGCATTTGCAGCCACAGAGTTTCTGGCAACTGCTGAGGATGAGGTGTCTGACACCAACTGTCAGACCTGCCGCAGCCTTTCCTGACCCTGAGCAGGAGGCACTGGTCTGCCCAGCGACAGAAGCAGAGGGAGAAATGCTGCTTGAGAAGGTCTGTTCTCTCCTAGCTCAGCATATTCAAAGGTATGACTCTTCTCTTCGGACTGGATCACGCGCAGCGATTACTGAATCCCTCAATTTATCCTCTTGTGCAGGCTGAACACGAAGAGACGGAACGATGGAATTATTTTCAGGATCCTGATTCTATTAGAGCCCTGTCTCTCCCTCCTGCGAGAGAGGCAAGATTTGCTGCCGACGGCTACTGCACAAAGGAGGGCCCCAGATAAGACTGAGGTGATGCTGACAGGAAAGTAACCGTCAGGCTGGACCCAAATCGAACCCTTCTACACCTACCTGCAACTCGTTACAGTGGGAAAACAAGGACCAGGGCATTCCATCTCCAGTAGTTTTGCAATTATGTTATGACAGCAGACAGGAACGCTAAATAATTATTTGCTTCTCCAACACATTAAGGCTGGATGTGGATTTTCCTATCATAATCCAAGCCTTTATCAACATAAGGCTTAACTGCAACAGTAAACAAGTGCTTTTTAATCAGCATTCCTTAAATTCTAAAAATATTACATCTCTCTTCAACATGATTCAAAAGAATCAGGCACAGATTTAATCAATCAGGAAGTTGACAACAGCTCACTTTTTCTTGCATGGTTTGATGAAGAGTGAAATAAGATCAAGGTACTTTTTTTTTTTTTTAAATATATATTCCTTTAATTAGTAACTACTAAGAATGACATTTCACAATTATTTTAAGGTCACGTACAATCAGAAAGCTCTTACCGCAGCAATTAATCTTCAACGTGCAATCAATTTTTCCTCCTAACTCTAAACCTGACAGAAAAAAAACACCAACCAAAAACCTCTCTGGTAAAACAACCACCCTGAACGCTCGTGGATTCGAGGCACTGTTCAGGAGAAGGTGGCAACGTGGGAAGCACGTGGTCACAACGTGTCAGTCTGCTCCCGAATCGGGTGTGGGCACCGCACAGCACCATCCTCTGCTGTCTTCTAAACTGGACTCCGGTTTTGTCTTGCAGGTAGATCTTGAAATCGGCCTTTCCCAAACTGTGGTTCCACAGATCGCTCTTGCTCTGCGAAGCCATAGTTGGGAGCTTGTGGGACAATTAAGGGTGAGATTTATGAACACCCCCCCGTCCCTCCCGTTACACCAGTGAGCCATGAGACGTTACACACGCTGACAATTTCCTAATCCAAAAAGTTCAGTAAACTCTACCCCAAATATCTATATTTCATCCAACTGGAGCAAGTCACCTCTCTTCTCATACCAGGGATTTGATCAGCAAAGGTGTACAAACTGAAACAAAACTCCTTCGGGACTCAAACAGTTCTTGGCAACCGGGTTTCTGCTGTGCTACAGAGCTCGTTAGTGTGGGGGGTGACCGAGGTTAGAAGAGGCTGGGAATTGGGGACAGCAGGAAATGAGAGGTTGGCAGTCAAGAGATTTGAGTTCCCCACAAAACAGAGGTGTAAACAGTCATTTTACATATGTAACTCAGAAGCACTTCAAGCTCTGGTAATTACTACAGAAATAGAAACTCCCAGACAAACAAGACAAGAATCTCTCCTCTTCTCTTCATTTTAGCTCCCTCACAGCAAGCACTTCTGCTGCAACAAACACTTGGTGCACCAAGTCTTCTAAAACTGAAGAATAATGAGGAAAAAAGTATATTCACTTATTTGGTTAGATTTTAAGCAAGCCAAAATTGCCATTCCAGACTTATTACACGAAGGGTGAGGAAGAAAGCCAGTCATTGCAACACCAGGAACAGAGATATTGTCTGGTGCTTGTCAGAAACCTCTACAGATTGAGTGCAATGAGAAAGCTGAAATGAAAATGAGTTTTAATTATCCTTTTAATTAGTGCCAACTGCACCTGTAAGTATATTTTGATGTCAGAAGCTGGCGATATAAAACACCTCAACTGCGAAGGGCAAATTCTGCAGGAAGACAAAGTTCCCACAAAAAGCCCAGTAAAAATCTTAAATATCTGCTTATCCCAGAAGTCAGGCTATAAAACCAACTGCTCCAGACCCTTTGCAGCACAATGTTATGGGCTACTCAAACAAGGTAACTTCAGCTCTTTCCCTTCGTTCCTTTACTTAAACCACTTAAGTGGACAGAAGCTGGAGCTGAAAGAGTTTACAACTAGTGTACACCTAGCACAGCCACACAGTATTGGCTCAAAAGTTCCCAATCCGGAGCACGAAGCTGTTCCCTCAACATTTCACTATCCTCTAGAGGATTGAGAAAAGCTGCAAGAGACACCGGAAAGGCAGTGCAGGTGAAACAGCATTCCCAAGCTTGTTCTGGTCCCCAAAGTAAAGGAGACAACAGTACTCGCAGCAATAAGAACACCTGCAATTCCCCAAGACAGCTCTGTCAGGTATCTTCCTGCAGCAGAAGGTTGTACTGAAAGCACTACAAAAAGCATCAAACAAGAAAACCATAAAACACACCTCCCCTTCGAAGTATCAGGCACAGCAAATCCCCTCAGCAAAGCAAAGGTTATGTTTCACTGCAGTTATTGCACAAGTTTAATTTTTAATCACACATCGTCTGTTTCTAGAGCAGCAGCATCCAGACTGGCATCTCGTCCTCACACAATTAATTTTCAGCTCTTTATGCCACTTCTGATACGGACTGAAGTCAAAGGGAGAGTTGCTCCTGAAGCTCAGAGGTCAAGAGAAGCCCTGGGGAATATTTACAGACAGCAGTAATATACAAAGTCCTACACAACTTCTCTCTGCAGGAGCTGTGAGTGTAAAGTCTGAGATGAGAGGGGTTGACTCAACTGCTTTGTGCTCGAAGCCTAAACTGAAAAGCAGGCTTGATCACCCTGTATTTGAGAGCAACTCCATGGAACTAATCCAGGAGGTAAAGGCAACATAAACGTACACCCTCTTATAAACCAATTCTACCATCTCTAAATGAAAAAAACACCATCACCGTTTGCAAGTTTGTTATTTTAACTTCTCAGAGGACAGAATACAAAAACATTTTCACGTTGTGCTTTAAACAAGCTAGAAGTTTTCAAGGTCAGGGACCTGCCTTTCCCCAGCAGCGCTCCCAGAACCACACCAGTGCAAGGAGACAACTCCCACGCAGCCAACTCGTGCTGAACTACAAAGTGCTCAGTACAAGCATCATGCCTAGGACTGCTGCAAGTGCAGGAATTTAACCACCTTAAGGGATGTCACCCCTGCCACACACTCGCTTCCTCTCCCACCCTTGCACAAAGCCCAATCTCCAACACCAACTTTCCGACATTATTTTCCACAACCTTCATCAAACAGTTTGACAGAGCTACAACGCGCACACGCCACAAAAACACAAAGGTATTTGCAAAAATCTTAGTTTTGTGCAAATTTCAGGATGCTCTACAGCTACGTGCATTGCCCCATCTTTCTTTTAGTAATCCTAATTCATTGCACCAGACCAGCACGTTAAAGTCTGTTTGCAAAGGACTGCACAAGTATCCAGAGAGGTGAACATGCAGCCTCTACTACCAATGTACGGTTCTCCAATCATACCTGGTGGGGAAAGGCTGAAGATACAACCTCACGCCTCGCTATACCCTTGCTCCGAGAGAAAAGTAAAGACAGCGGGGAAACGGTGAAAGTGGTTTGGATACTTATCAAAATAAAGTTACCACACAGAAGCCCTCCACAGAAAGAGCAACGAGAAGTGCACAGCGCTTCCAACGCAGACTCGGTACATGCGCAAACTTTACCCTCGGCCATAAACTTCCCCTCATACTGAAAAAAGAGCCAGGTGTGCTCAAGCCAGGAGACCCTCCCGGCTGAGGAGCAGCCGGCAACAGCACCCACGGCTCTTCCCAGCCCCTCAGACCCCCAGCAGCTGAGGACCGGCAGGGAGAAAACCAGCCTGAGTCCAGCTCCAGGGGCAACACCTGAGGGCTCTGCCCAGCGCCCGGTGCCGGGGCAGGGAGGCTCCGCTCCCCGCAGCCGCCCCGACGCCGGGGCCGTGCCCGGGTGCGGGAAGCCGCTCGCACCACCGGGCTGAAGAGGGTCGGCCCCCCCCCCTCCTCCCCCTCGCTCTGCGCCGACTCCGGCAGAGCCGGGCCCGGCGGCCGCCGCTCGCCCACCTTGTTGTTGTACTCCTCCACGAAGCTCCCCAGCGCCAGGCGGAACCGCTTGTCCGGCCGGACGCTCCAGTTCATGGCGTACACGGTCCAGGGCGCTTCATATTTGTAGATCTCCTTCCGCTTCCCGTGCAGCGACATGGCTCAGCCGAGAGGGCCCCGGGCAGCGGCGGGGCCGAGGGGGGCGGCGCGCTCGGCCGAGGAGGGGGCTCGGGCTGGGCTCGGAAGGGAGCGATGGGCCCCGCCTGAGGGGAGCGGGCCGGCGGAGCGGGCCGTGGGAGAGGAGCGGCGCGGCGGGCCGAGGCCGGAGAGGCGGCGGGGAGCGGGGCAGCCCCCAGGCCCGGCTCCAGAGCCCGGCGGCGGCGGGAGCAGCGCGGAGGCCCTTCGGGATCCGGCCCCTCACACAACGGGAACGGAAGCCACGCGGGGAGCCCCGCCCGCTGGGTGCGGGTTGGCTGGGCTGCCTGTCGCTTAGATCCCCGGGTACCTATTGGGTGATCCGCCCGTCCGTTTCTCCTCTTCTGCTTTCTATTGGTCGCTTTGCCCTTCATTCCAAAAGGACGCTCACCCTCTGAATGGGATAACCTATCGCCGCGCTTGACCCCGCCCCCGAGGGAGGCCGCGCTCGTTCTCGACATTTTATTGGCTGCCACGGGTCGCAGTGGTGCGAGGAGGGATTGTGAGGCCTCACTGATAATCGATTGGTTGGAAACGATGTCAGTCACGTCAGCGCGGGGCGGGCGGGGGCACCTCAGGCGCACGGCGGTACCGCGCGTTCGAGTCCCGCCCCCGCCGGGTGGCGGTGGGGATCGGGTTTGTCTCTAATTAACTGAAGCTTAATTACGAGGGGTTATTTTTGGTAGCATGCAGGGCGATTAGCGTGTGCCCGGCGCCTTACTGGGGGAAGGGGCGTGGACAGATACCAGCGCCCTCGGGAGCTCCTGCCTGAGGAGCTGAGGGCCTGTGCCTGGCTCCAGCCCCCACGGGCAGCTCGGCTCCCTCACAGCAGGGCCAGGCTGGGTGCCTCAGGCCCTGGCGCCGGGTGCAGACGCTCGCCAGGTGCCCTGCATGTCCTGGGAAGGCCTCCTGGCTCTGTAGGCTGAGGCACAGGACTGGGAGGAGGTGTCCTGGCTGCTGCCAGCCAAACCGTGGCCTGGCCCAGGTCACAAATAGCCGCTCTGTGGGATGGTGCCTGCCTGGGGCCTGGGCGGGGGCTGCTGGCTGGTTTGAGCTCCTGCGGGTTTAACTCCTGCTGAGGGCAAGGGGTTAAACCTGCAAGGGGTCTGTCCTCTCCCCTGGGGCCATTTGGGGTCTGTTAGGGCTGATCCTAGGTCTAGCCCTCCTGAAGAAGCTGGCCCATTTGAACAGGAGCCGTGTCCCCTTCGCTGAGGGATGTAGGATGGACTTTAGGTATCGCTGTGCTTACCTGATGTCCCACTTGCTGCAAGGACTCTTGGTGTAATCTTTTCCTGAGGTGTGTTTGTGATGCCAGTTCTCATGGGCAGGAGGAGAGCAGCAGGCTGGTCTCATAGAAAGGCTTTTTGCAAATCGCTGCTGAGCCTGAATTACATCCTACTGGGAAGGAATTGCTCTGTAAAGCCCCACCCAGGCCCTGTAAGACCTGCACATGAGCTCTGTTAGCCCCGCGCTCCCTGGCTGAAGCAGCCGGGGTCTGACCACAGCCTTTGCAGATTAGCACCTGTGCTTTGTATTGCCAGGGATGAATTTGCAGATGCCTCCAACAAACACAGCTGTAACCTCCGTTAGGTGCCAAAAACATCTTTATTAGCAAAGTGTACACTAAAACTCCAGAGAAAGAGATGCTCACAGTTTTACTACTCTCAAAGGGAGCTTGATACGTTACTTGAGCAGGCGGCCTAGGACTGTCACAGCATCTAACCGAACGGCAAGGCGGCAGTGCTAAGTGGGCTTCTCCTACGGGGGATGCGGCGGGAGCCTGCCGGGGGAAAGGGCTGGGGAGGAGGAAGCACCTATCAAACCTTTATCAAAAGAGAGAAGCTGGGAGGAAGGGCTGGAAATGAAATGTCTGGGGCTTTTTAGCTTTCTGGGATTGTGCTTCTGAATCTTGTGCTTTACGCCCAGGCCAGTGACCAGGTGGGTTGATTTGGGGAGGTGTGGGATGCATGTTGGGGTTTGCAAGGCGTGATCAGCCTTGCTGGAGAAGTCAGTGCCCTAGGACTCGTGCTGAAGCATGCTGAGGTGGCAGGGGCTTTTGGCCCGTAGTTTCTCAGTGGCAGTCAAGTAGGACAAGGATAGCTTCTGTCCTCTCTCCTTGTCCTGGGCTTCCCACCTGCAGCTCCGCCCAGTATCACACTGTGGAGATCTCCTCCTCATTTGGTGACTACCCTTTCTGTAATGCCCACAGGCTCTGCTGGGCTAAGCCCCGTACCAACACAATGGTCCCTGCTCCAAAGAGCTGACAGCAAAGTGGCCTCGCGGGTAGGAGCCATGGATTTGCTCTCCTCCGGCTGCTGTGGCTCACTTGGCTTGTGCTGTTCTTGAGAGGAAGCCTTGGCAAGGAAGAGGCGGTGGGTACCATTTGGCCTAGCCAGCTTGTTGGTGGCCGTAAGAAAGAACTTCTCTGGGTTCACTACAATGTGCAAATGAAATCTACTCTATGGGAACCGCTGGAAAACGTTGACCTTGGAAGCCAGCCACTCTATGCTTCCTTTCACGGTGGCAGAAGACAGCTACAAATTATAACCCCTGAGCCAATGGCATTGTCCTCTGTCTTACCCTTGCAGTCAAAATCAACATCAACTGACCGAGCTCGCAGTTGAGGCTCCTCTTGACTTGCTTCGCAGCCCCCACGTCTCTAACTTCCAGGAAGCACTGGGTCGGAGAGGTGTCTCTGAATGTCCTGGTGCTCGGAAGATGCCTCCAAGTGCTCAGGGAGGGAAGGGAAACGAGAGCCCCGGAAGAGTCCCTGGGTATTTGGTGCCCTTTGGTGGGGAGGCTCTGGGTTTGGGAGAGGTGGGGAATGGTGCTCCTGCTCAGAGTAGACCGTCACGGTTTCATCAGACGCCACATCAAGGTGCATCCCGCTTGACAAGGAGTCCCTGGATTTCGAGTGGAACGTTTCTACCTCTGTGTAGCTTGGGCTCTGGTGGGAAAGGAGGAACCATGTGGATTATGGCGAAAGCAAAACAAAGTTGCCATGCTCTCTCCTCACTCCAAAATGTCATTTTTTGCTTGAGGAAACCTCAGAGCAGAGGAACCCACTCCCTTCCCTACTGATTGGGCAACCTGGTAGCGCTGGAGATGGCAGCTCTACCCCAAAAGCAGCGATGCACTGGGAAGAAGCATCTCTAGGTAGATCTGGTCCCATTTCAAGATGTCTGGGCTTTGCCTGGACTCATTAGTTCTTGGCTGTGCTCTGCACGCAGGGAAGCTGGAGGGAGCTGGAGGACCCGTATGCTCAGGGCAGGAGGAAGCTCAGCAAGTGCTGATGATCTTACCTGCTCCAGGGTTGTCATCTCCTCATCCTTCAGGGGTGCGCAGGGAGTGAGCGGCTCCAGGCTCCGTGGGACGATGCCGTACATGGCCAGGTTGTGGGAGGACGGTGAGATGGGGCTGTACGCAGGCGGCACTTGGGACAGCTGGCGCTGCAGGAGCTGGAGGATTATGTTAATGTCTGACGACATCCTGGACTCCAGCCTGGGGACAGAGCAGCCCGGCGTTAGTGCAGTGCATCCCGTGAGAGCCAGACCAGCAGGTGGGCAGGGGAGGCACTGGGGAGGAGGTGCCAACTGAGCTACCCAGGGGTAATGATGCTTTGCCTGGTGCTGCTTGGCAAGCTTTCTAGAGATCTTCAAGCCAGCACTGCCACAGAAAGATCAATCCTGCCATCTCTCTCCTGCCACACTCAATCATGCTCTGCCCATTTTTTTTGTGGAGCCACACAGGGATCTGGAACAGGGAACTGAACAAAGCTAAAACTACCCCGGAGGGGGAAAAATTGCAATGGTTAGTTTTAATCTGGATCAATTCTCCAGGCCAGCTGCCTGTGCTGACAGATGGGAGCAAGGCAGGTTGGTGCCAACCATTTTTAACTGAGCAACAGAAGGAAATGGAGAAGTAAAATAAGTCATTTCCTTTTACTTTGTCCTTGACTGAAATGAGCAGCTCTGGCAGGAGTGGGCATAGCCCCCCTCACAATGGTCCTGGCAGCACTTCCAGAGTGGGTAGGAGATCTAGCCCCTGCTGCCGGGGCCGGCATGTTGGCGAGACACCAAAATACGTGTGTGTGGGCACAGCAGTGAAGTGAGCTTAACATGGGCAGCAGCCGTGGGCGGAAGAGCCAGCCGCTCGTGTAGGTGCTGCCTGAGGCCTTTAAACCTGCGTCTCTGGTGTGGGCTCTTCCTTCGCATTCAGAAATCATGTATTTTTCCCGATTTAGAGGGCAACAATACGAAGCTCATTTGCTCAAGCAAGAGGATGGTTGTAGCTCGTTGCAACAGGAAGAGGAGGCCTGAAAAGGGCTTGGGTCGTGGGTGGTTTCATGTCTGTGACTGCATCGAGTTTGGAGGCAGCGGCAAAGTGGCAGATCCCAGGGGTGGTGGGACAGTCCAGATGAGGTGCTGGGCTGCAGCCAGGGCCAGGGCTTACACTTTGAGAAGCTGCTGCATTGGCAAAGCACTTCCACCACCCCTCCAAGGAATACAGTGTCCCAGGGAGTCAGGAGACATCCCTGGAGAGCAGGAGAAGGTGATGGCTCAAAGCCTTGCTGGGTGCTCTCCAACCCCGTGTCCAGGAGACCTGCCTACCTGCTGAGCTGGGCCTGCAGCAGCTCCAGCCTGGACTCGATCTGCCCTGGTCTGCTGTCGCTCTGCAGGGAGATGTCTCGTGAGCTGTGTACCAAGGAGATGTGTTCCAGAGGCTCCGGGTGATGGTTTGGCTTTCGGTCCTCCCAGAAGGTGAACATGTTGGGGATGTCCAGGGGGGTGGCTGGAAGGAGAACAGACATCTCACCCATTCTGTCTTGCATCCCTCAGCTCCGCTGGTATGGAGGTGCTCCAGAGCCCAGCACGTTCATGGAGAGCCATCACTCTGATAGACATCATACTCAGGGAGAGCCCATCTCCCTGGCACTTAAGGTGCTTATGGGGATCCATCTCCCTGGCACTTAAGGTGCTTATGGGGATCCATCACCCTGGCACCCCCAATGCTTATAGAGAGTCCAACACACTGGCATCCAACTTGCATATGGAAGGCACGTGGCACTTGGCCCGTTGGATGCTAGGAGAAACTGCAGAGCATGGGAGGGATAGAGTGGGTACTCCTGGGACCAAAAGGCAGCAAAGACCCCTGGCCACAAGTGCAATTCCCCTCAAATCCATGTGAGTTGCTTGGCTCTGTCCCAAGACAAGGCCACCACGCCCAAGCATCCCTGACCACCCTCCTGCCAGCTTTGGCTGCAGCCATGGATACCTGCGTAGGACTGGCTGCTCTCCGCTGCCTGCTTGCCGACCTCTGTGCCACCGGCGCTCGTGGTGACGAGGCTGAGCGTGGGCAGAGCAAAGTCATCCTTTTTGGATGTAGGGAAGGGCTCAGCTTTCGCAGGGCTGCCAGTCTTGACCTCGTCATCGCTGGTTTGGGAACAGGGAGTGGTGCTGCTGCCCAGGTCATCCCACTGGTCCTTACTCAGGGGGTCCTGCGGGTTGGTGAGCTCTGAGTAGGTGTGATACTGCTCTGCATCAGAGATGCCCGTGTCTGGGTCTGTGGGGCAGCACAACAGGTTAATTTGGGAAGTTGCACACATGGCAAAATCAGCCCCCATCCCCTCTAGGGTGCCTGTAGGGCTGGGGCACCCTAAGGAGAGGGAGGGAGAGCAGCATGGGTGCCCCCTGGGTGGGACATACAGGCTGGTCTGCAGGCATGGAGGCAGGAACAGCCACCTCTGCTCTGCTTCAGGGTGCCTGCCAGGGCAGTAATTAAATGATGATCCCGCTCCCCAGCCCTGCAAGCCAGGCTCTGCCAATGTGGTGGGACTCACCAGGCTTGTCGGGCTGGCAAAGGGAGTGCTTGCGTCGGTGCGCCCGTCGGTAGGTGCAGTCGTACTCCTCGCTGAGGGGTGAGCGGGGAACGCTGTCTGCCTGAGGGGTGAGAGGGGCTGGTCACCAGGGCAAGTGTGCCATGTCCCATCCATGGGTACCAAGGTCTATCCATGGATGCCATGTCCCATCCATAGGTGTCATGTCTCACCCATGGGTGCCATGGCCCTGGGTGCCACAGGGACTACAGCCCATTCAGCATCCTCCTAGGGCTGGTCTCCAGCTACCTCTAGTTCTCCATCACTGCCCTGTCCCACTCAGTGACTCCTGGACCGATGGAATAGCTCACGCCATCCTGGAGGCTGGCCTCACTGTTCTGAGGCTGAGATAAGGGTGTCAGGGCCATGGGTAGGGAAGGAGCACCCTGAGGTGGGACAGGACATCCTGGGGTGGGACAGGACATAGAGGGAATTTGACTTTCTTTTCTATCTTACCTGGCAAGCGTCTCTGAGAAAAAATATCAGGAAAGGACAAAATGTGCCTTGGGAAATGTGGCTGTTGGCCAATCTACCACCAGACTGAGTGAGGAGCACCTGTTGACATCCTTGTCAGCCCTCCCACCTGTCAAACTTAAGGCAATGACCACATCCTGCCCTAGGACAGCCCTGGCACTCACATCTCGGAGGTTGAAGGTGATCTCTAAGTTGCTCCAGAAGTTGTCAGAGAAGGCTGGGTACATGTCCAAGACCTCCAACAGGTCCTCCCGCTGGATCTTGTGCAAGTCGCAGTAGGTCAGGGCCCTCACATCAGCATTAGACTTGCCCGGGCGAGCATAGAGGCTGATGGGCTCCCCAAAGATGTCGTTCTTCCCTGTGCCAAGAGACAGCTCATTAGGGGAAAATGGGCAACCATCTCAGTTCCAGATGTACTGGACCAGCAGACCTCATTTTGGGGCTCATGGACAAGAGGATGCCCGGTAACCCCAACCCTGATTGTGGATGCTGGGTCTTATACCACGAAAGCCATCGCTGATGAGGAGACCAAGTCATCAGTGATGGCTGGGGACTTCTGAGCGATGCCCTGCTCTCCTCATGCCTTTGTGGCCGCTCCCTGACACCTACTGGGGATCCTCCATTCCCTGCCAACTGGTGTGAGCAGTCAGATGTTGAGGAACAGCCTTTCCTTCTCCAGAATGTGGAGAAGTCCTGTGCCCCTCACTTGCCACCCTTTGTCCACTGCTCATCGCCCATCACCCTTCACCCATCACCCTTTGCTCCTTGCCCATCACTCCCCACCCTTCCCGAAAGAAGGACTTTTCCACCTAAGATGGCCACCACAATGTCCTCCCGGAGGATCTCGATGGAGCCCCGGGAGATGAAGTAGAGCGTGGTGAGGACATCTCCGTAGTGCACCAGGGTGTCTCCGGGCGGCGCGTGAGTTGTCTTGAACTTCATGGCCAGGGCGCGCAGGCAGCCTTTGCTGGCTCCTCGGAAAGCCTTGCAGTTCTGCAGCAGCGTGCGGTTGAGGTGGAGGCAGATGTCTGCCTGCAGGCAGTCGGGGAAACCCTTCAGCACCTGTGAAGAGCACGGGAGGGATGCCATCATGCCACCGTCCCTGGGAAGGACTGCTGTGGCAGTCCTGGGAGGCTGCATGACACCCAGCGTGATGTGGCGCCAAAAGGGGAGCCCGCAATCCCAGAAAGCCAAAGCTGGGGACATCTTCTGATCTTCCCTGCCTGTCCCTGGTGTGTACTGCATGTGGCTGGGGAGGAGAGCACTCCCAAGCAATAAATAATAATAACCAGATCAATCCATTTATACTCGCTGGTGGCATATCCCTCTTCTCATCTTTGCACCCACTAATCTTGGCTGAATTGAGAGCAGAAACTCGTAACGAGGTGCTGTCCTAATTAAACAGCACCTGCCTGAATGCCAAGAAGCAGCATGGGCCAGTTGTGTGCAAATATACCCCTGGCAAATACCTCGCGTTGAACAAAACCTAAATCTGAAGGTGAAATCAAGGTAAAACTTGCAATATGGAGAAAGCTGCTGCCACCGATGGCTCCTGGTGCCAGGGCAAAATCCACCCAGGTTTGTTTTTTTTATTTGGAGAGCAGCATAGGGCCCTGGGGTCCTGCTTGCTCTCTTCTCACATCCCACTGGTGGCCAAATCTGGGACAATGGGGCTGGGGCCGGTGCGCATGGCTTTTTCCTGGCTCCGTCATGATCTCACCAGCCGGCAGCCACGCCTTAGTTTCTCTACTGGGAAATCAGAGGTGGATGAATTGATCAGGCTGTGGGATGATTGATCAGATCGCATCATGTCTCAGCAGCATCCGGCAGGAATCGGTGTGAGCGGCAGCACGTCCAAGCCACAAGCTCAGCTCATCACAGGGGATTTGTGACCTGGGTTCGCACTAAGCCAGGAGAACCTGTGCTTGGTAGGGTGCCACAGCTTTGCTTCTAGTTATTGACACCAATCCCTAGCCCAGGGTGTTTCCTTCAGAGCAGAGGTTTAACCCGAAGCTCTCCCAGCAGCAAACCCTGAAATGCTGCTCCATTGTTTAACGAGGCAAGAGCAGCTCAAGATGGAGAGATTGAATTCATGCAAATCCATGTCCTGATAGTGCCCAGGGAGGGAGAAGGATCAAGCCTTAGTTAAAAAGGAAGCATGAGCTGAGAAGAAGCAGGCTAATGGCCTGTCTAGGGCCGAGAGACAGGGAGTACCAGGCCCCATCTCTCTCCTTGCATTGTCCTTTCCCATTCCTCTCTCTGCCTTGCAGCCGGACGAGCCAGCACTGAACCTTGTGGCCGTAAGCTGAGTCCTGCCATCCCGGCCCAGACCTCCCTGTCTGAGCCCACTCCTCACCCCTGTGGCACTGTGGCGCCGTTGGCACAAACCTCCCCGCCCAGCTCGGAGACACGGTGCCTCTCCAGTGCGGCTCCGCCATTGATCCCCACTTTGCTAACAAACAGCCGCCTCTCTGGGCTCTAATTAAAATGGATCGAGGTTTATTTAAATGCCCTCCTTTCCCTGCCGCTGAGAGCAGGATGCACTTTGCTTAGCAACCGGCGGTGTGGAGAGGAGCTGGATCGATACTGGCTCCGCAGCTCTGTGACACCAACAGACACCGGCCTGAAAGTGCTCGGCGCTGATAGAGGCTCTGAGCTCCTCACCAGTGTGCTGGCACCAAACCTGCTCTCCGGCCATGAAATGCCATCATGGCCCCAGAAAACCTCTGAGTAGATTTTGAGGGGTGGACAGACAGAGAGGGAGAAGGAGAAAGTGAGATGCAGGAGGTGGACAGGCTGGAGTCTGTGTCCAGCCTCCCAAGTCTTCTCCTGCCTCCTCTCCACCCTGGCTGAAAGGATGGAAATATTTGAGTGGACCCAGAACTAGACTCTGGATTGTTCAGAGTGCTGTGAGCACATGGGGCCTCCCCGACCCATACTCACTGCGTTCATGTCGATGCCGTTGGTGTAGGACCAGGCGTGTTGGAAATACTCCTCCAGGCGCTGGCGCAGGGGGTTGGGGATCTGGTGGAAGCGGATGAACTCCTTAACCCGCAGCATCTGCGTGTGGTAGCGGGCTGTGCCCGAGTACAGGCGCTGGATGATGGCGGAGACGTTGCCGAAGATGCTGGCGTACATCAGAGCTGCAACGAGAGGGCAGGACTCAGCAGGACATGGGGAGATGCATATCCAACTACCTCAGACCTGGAACCAGCAGGTTTTCAAAGCCTGTATCTACCATGGACCTGAAACCAGCGGGTTTCTGAGATCTATACTTCTCTCTGTCTTCCCAACCATTTGTCTGTGCACAAGAGGCACAGGCAGAGGGAGATACTCTCGTAAAACCCCACATGCTACAGCCTGGTGGGGTCTCCCTGTTTCTCCCCAGGCAAGCCCCTGCAACCTCCAAGGCAGGGATGGGGACAGCGGCACACGCGCAGGCACTCACAGCCAATAAGCATGACACAGATGGAGAAGATCTTCTCGGAGTTGGTGTTGGGCGAAACGTTGCCAAACCCCACGCTGGTGAGGCTGCTGAAGGTGAAGTAGAGGGCAGTGACATATTTATCCTTGATGGATGGGCCAGAGGAGAGGTCGCTGTCGTTGTAGCGTTTGCCGATCTGGTCACCCAGGTTGTCCAGCCAGCCGATCTTGTGCTCCATGTAGGGCCGCTCCACGTTGCCGATGGCGTACCAGATGCAGGCCAGCCAGTGGGCGATGAGAGCGAACGTGCACATGAGCAGGAAGAGCACGGCTGCTCCGTACTCGGAGTAGCGGTCCAGCTTGCGGGCCACGCGGACCAGGCGCAGCAACCGGGCGGTCTTCAGGAGACCAATGAGGGTGGTGGTCTGCAGGGGAGAGGTGAGAAACCTAAGGGACAAGCAGGAGATAAACCTGGCCAAAGGCATGTCTCCAGTCTAGCCGGGCTCTTTTTGAAGTGTAAAAATGCACTTCTAGAGCATGAATCACCTTGTCCTGGAGCTGACATCTAAAGTAGGTTAGATGAATCACGCTATGGAAAGAGCAGTTTCCCTCCTCTGACCCAGAAGGGAACAAACCCTGGGATTACAGGTGAGCAAGTGAGAGGAGCCAAGGCCAACCCCATGTTTCCTGATGAGTCCTTACCTTGCCAGTCCCTGCTTCCAAAAGAGCTGCCTTTCACCCCATCCCACAGGCTCTAAGCCAAGGTGGAGCCTCCAGGTAGCTCAGTAATCACAGGGGCCACCCCACTGCCAACGTTGTGAGTCTGGCTAGCAATGTGACCTCAAACTCAGCCTCACTGGTGTGTGGGGCCAGTCCCTAAACCAAGTTCCCAGCCTGCCCTGCTGGGTCAGCCCCAGCAAGAGGAGCAGGTCCATTTAGACATTATCTTAGCTCTTACAGTAGGGTCTGTGTGGCTGTCTGACCCTACTAAACAAAATCCCAGGTCCAAGCAGCTTAATGAAAGCCTGTAATGACATCCTTATCCATCCCTCTGACTAACCACCCCTTTCCTTGCAGATCTAGCCATCCACACCCCTCTCTTTTTGCCTCCCATACATCTCACCCTACCCATCCATGAGTCCCCTCCTATCCTGATGGACCTCCAGGCCCTTCCCATACCTCATCAGAGCCAGAGCGGAAGATGAGCAGATCAAAGGGGATGGCGGCAACCATGTCGATGAGGAACCACCCCTTGAAGTAGTGTATCGCGATCTTGCCAGGGTGGCTCACCACCTCGTCGTTGATGTTGACGTAGGTGGTACGGAAGTTGATGACAATGTCCACGATGAACATGATGTCCACGATGAGGTCAATGATGTTGAGTGGGTCACAGGAGTAGCTGCAGTCCCAGCGCTTCTCCTCCACCTGCTCCTCATTGAGCAGGAAGGCGGCGGAGTAGGGGGTGAAGACGGCTGTGTAGATGACCAGCAGAAGGATAAGCCAGTCCCACACGGCCTTGAAGGGACTGTAGTGCAGGATGGTCCATCGGTGGATGCGTGGCGCCTGCAGCTTGTACTCGGGAAGGACATCAGCGCCCAGGGACAGCACCTGCCAGGAGATGGGTGTGAGGAGGATGGGAGACCAGGAGAGAGGTTGCATGAAGCCAGGAGCCAGGCAAGGGGCTCCCATGTGCTGGTAGGGCAGCGTGGAGCATGTAATGGGTTTCCTACAACCTCTTCACATTTGTTGCCTTTTGTATGTGTTTTTCCAGGAGGCCACAAGGTGAGTTGCCCGCTATGGCTGACACCGAGGTCTGCCTGGCTCCTTGTCTGGCTCTGATGGGCAGAGCATGCTTGAGGCAACTGTTTACTTGCTTTATGCCCTTCAGACCCTTCCATGGCAGCAGAGAGGAAAGTGCCTCCTGCCGTGCCTCCTTCAGCTCTGTGCCACCAGCCTGGGAGCTGCTGGGTGTCCCTGGCACAGGGCTGTGGGGATGGGCAGCTTGGAGATGCAGCCCCATGGCTGTGCCATGGCCTAGGCCTGAAGATAATGACACATTAAGCATCTCGCAAGCCTTGCATGGTGCCTTTCTTGGCCTCAGCAGGGACCTTCCCCTGGATGTCCCTCTGGCATGGTCATCCTTCAAGCAGAGGGGACACCTTGGGCCAGCCACTGCAAAGCCTGGCCAGGGGCAATGCCCATTTCCATCTGAGCATCTCCAGGGAGGGGGTTACCTGTGGCCACCAACGTACAAACACCTTCTCATGCACATAGGCACCCTTGCACATTGTCATGTCCCCCTAGGTCTGTCTGCCCTCATGGGGACACGCTCCCACAGCACCAGTGAGCCCCCACACATCCCAGTTTCCCTCTCCAGGACCACCGCCAGCTCCTGAAGGGCTCTGAAGCCACCCTGGGGACAAAATGCAAGGCGCTGGGGACCAGGAGGGCTGGGGCTGTCCTACTTTGGATCCTGAGAGGCGGTGGCACGAAGGGGCTTATTTGGAGCTGGGGGCAGCTGGATCCTCCCTGCCTGACCCTGTCCTTCTGTCATTCCTCGCGTGTCCCTGCGGTGCCGGCCACCAGTGCCACCTACAGAGGAAGGTGAGGGGGACCTCAGTGCTCTCTCCTGGCTCAGAGTCCCCCAGCTAAAGGATGATTTTTGCCAGGCTACAAAGGAGAGGAGGCTCCACGTGCCCTGAGGCCACAGGGATAGGCACCAACACAGCAGATCTGGAAGGAGGGCCTGATCCTTCCTGCACTGACACCCATCTTGTTCAAGGGCTTCCCAAAGGCTCCTGGTGCTGCAATTCTGAGCAGATCCAGCCCTGCAGCCCTGTTCCATCATGAGAAGCTGCTCCCACATCCCACAGCCCTGGGACACCGTTGGGTGTCCCCTGCTCCTACCTGCCTGCAGCTTGCCCGGCGCCCCAGACGGCGGCTGACCCTCGAAGTCCTGGTATCCACCATGGGGACCCCCAACCCTGCACGCCCAGGCAGCGACCGGCACGGTGGGCGCAGCATCGGGGCCGCGGCATCACCCAGGCAGGCACGCATGCACTCGCCCAGGCGGGTGGGAGACATGCGGCTGCAAAGGGCATTTGGGAGCCCGGCTTGGATTAATCAAACCCAATCGATGCTGGGGCCCCCGTGGGGACGAGAGCGCCAATGGGGCAGCGGGAGCCGCCGACGTTGCTGACGGACGGAGAGGGGAGGGATTGGAAAAAGTGACCCAAACGCAATCGTTGCGGAGGGGAATGAGGCACTGGCTGGGCTTGGGTACCAGCTTCCGCAGGGCCAGCGGGGAAGGGGACAGGGCAACGCCAGTAAAACACTTGGTCCCAAAGCTAGGTTGTGCCCAGGGAATCCAGCAACGCTCACACTCGCAGCAGCCAAACCCCCACACCCTGCATTGGTGGAGGCAGCTCTGCGAGGCTGGTCTCAAATTTGGGCCCCCAAATGCTGCTCCCATCACTGGGACACCTGCCCTGCCCCGCATCCCTGCTCCTGGCACCCAGCTCTTGTGGCAGAAGCAAGAGCAGGTCAAGCCCTGATGTTTTCCAGGCAGGAATGAATATAAAACCACAGCCCCAAAGACTTGAGGCAGAAAAAGGAACAGAAGCAACCTCCAAAAGGGCATCCAGACCAGCACAGAGCCAGGGAGCATCTGCAGTCTTGTCCCTCCCTGCCCCTTGCGGGTGGCGAAGGCTGCAGGTGGCACCCTTGGGTGGCCTGGGTGTACCTGGGAGTCTCTGCAGGTGGCAGTGCTAGGTGTCCCCCATCATGATCCCTCTGGGTGCCCCTTCCCTCTTCCCTATGCCCTGCACTTACCGGCTTCAGCTGCAGCCGCAGGCTCATGGTGCAGGGTGCTGGGTGCTGGCAGTGGGGTTTTGGGTGCCAGCAGTGGGGTGCTGGGTGCTGGGCAATGAGCAAGGGAGCAAGGCAGCTGCAGGAGGGAGGGGGAGGGAGGAGGGAGCAGGGTGCGTGCAGGCTGTGGGTGACGGAGGGGGGAGGCTCCGATGGCCTTGGCTAACCCGGGCCCAGTGGCCACGCGCCTTCCTCCTCCCTCGCCCTGTGCTGGGGATGGGGAGGGAGACGCAGAGCCAGGGAGGGGGGACACGCCAGAGTCACCAAGAAAACCTCAAACACCAGGGGCTGGGCAGGATCAGGCCCACAGTGCTGGCGGCAGGCAGGCGCTGACGCAGTGTCTCTGCCAGCACGTATCCTGACACAACTCAGCCCCCTCATCCCTGTCCCCAGTACCCTCCTGCCCAGCTCCACCACCATCCACTGCCTGGGAGGACTGGGAGGGGTGTCACCTGCAAGAGAGGACTCCATCCTGGTGCCACCGACCCCAGGGTGTCCCCATGTACCTCCAGCCATGCCCTGGAGGTGCAGCCCTGGCAGGCTGAGGCCGGCATATTCATTACACTTGTGACCTGTCTTCCCTGATGCTCGCTGTGGGGCTGGACCACCTTGACCAGTCTGTGTCTGCCTCTTCCTGCCCACCAGCCAGTATTTTTGGTATTTTTAGACACCATTAGCGGCGTCTCGCCACTGTCTCTGCCTCATGCGTGAATTATTTAGTGGCCAGAAGCAAGGAGCCGTGGCTTGGTGGGAGGCGTGGGGGACGCCAGGGGAAGAACGAGCAGGATGCTGGGGTCCCCTGAGGCCATGGGGAGCTGCAGTGGGGAGGAGAGGCCTGTCCCTTCCCATCCCATCCCATCCCGTCCCATCCCATCCCACCCTGTCCCGTCCCGTCCCGTCCCGTCCCGTCCTGTCCTGTCCTGTCCCATCCCATCCCATCCCATGTGGAGATTTAAGGCAAAGGGAAGATGAACCTTGGTGGTCAAACACAGGGCCCTGCAGCCACTGCCCTTCAGCTCTGATCCTGTCACCCCATCGAGTGGCCAGCACCACCATACCATGCCAGTGTCACCCCAGCACACAGCAACATCCCCCAGCACCCTGGTGTCCCCCGTGATGGGCCTGGGGACATGGAGGCTGCTCGCCATCCCGCTGGGGTTCTAGGGCTGATCCCTGGTTGCTGTGGTCACCCCCACATCAGAGGGACTAAGCGAACTTTGGGATGAAAGGGACAAGCCAAGGGGACGACAAGCCTAAAAACTGCCCCATGCCTTGCGAGTGGGGAGCCCATCTGCCATGCACGGAGGCTGCGAAGCTAAAGGTTTGCTGGCACCAAGATGGGAGTAAAATCCTTCTGAGCATCCCATTCTGATGCATCCCACTCTGATGGAGCAAATTTTCAAGCCTGGAGGCTTTTCTGGGGTCAGGTGGCTGCGTTTTAATTAAATTTGCCCTCAACTGCTGATGACAACGGTGTCCTTATATGTATTTTGCACATCGTGGCTCTCCTGTGCCTCAGTTTCCCCACTACTAGGGACTGCCGACCCAGGACTGCAGGGTACAGCAGTGCTTTTCACACGCCCTGATGTCCCTGTGTCCCCCGTGGTGACAGCACAGCACCAGCCGTGTGCCCCACCGTGGCAGCGCAATGCCACGAGTATCCCCTGCAAGTGACAGGGCAGTGCCACACATGTCGGTGACAGTGCAGTGCCACCTGCTGTCTCTCAGGGGATCCTGTGACCCTCGGCATGGCCACCCGTGTTCCCAGTGTGGGGTCCCTGGGCAAGTTCCTCCGGGCCAGCGGTGACCCTGGGGGTCCAACCACAGCATCAGGGGCAGGGGACAGTGGCCAGAGCCTCCCCCACGAACAAAGCCACTCATATGTGTCACCTTCAAGGCCGCTGTCACACCATGAGCAGTTCATGCCTGTATTCCCTTGGCTACAAACTACCAGAAAAAAATGATTTATGGGGGGAAAAAAAGAGAGCATTTTTATCTTCGGAGGAAGATAAAAATCAAACACAGGGATACGGGCATTTCCTAGGCTGGAAACTCCAGGTGTCACTGCCTTCTCTGCCCCACTCCTCCAAAAAACACAGGAATGGCCATTACTGTAGCCCACCAGTGGCACCGTCACCCCATCACTGCCTGGGTGGCATCCCACTGCCCACGTACCTGTGTGACCTTCTCGGTGACATTCTGGGTGCGTTCCATCACCTTGTGGGGAGCAATTATCTCAATCTCCGTGGTGGAGCCTGAGCGGTGCTTCTCCAGGTTGAACTCCACAAAGTTGAGGGTGAACTGGGGGATCTGGCTGATGGTCCGGTACTTCATGAGGTCTGAGTCCGAGGTGGAGTTTGGTGGGTTGGGTTTCACGTGGGAAGCCTCTGAAAGAGGATGGAGAGGAACGTTGAGGAGGATGGCACGAGCACGAGCCGTTCCGCGGAGCCCTGATTTCAGTGTAGGACATCCAGGAGATGGGGACCACCACAAGGTGCTACCAGGAGGTACCAATGGCTGCTTGGCCATAAAGGCTTGGCTTCTTCAGCATGGCATCTGACATGGGATGCCCAACCAAAAACGCCTGAGAGGGAGCTGCTTTACAGACACATGACCCATCTTTTCACCATTAAACCTCCTTCACTGGGCTCAGACCAGGTGCCAAAATACAGAGGCAACCAGTACCCTTTTCTACCCCTGAGGGCTGTGGTGGGTTGGCCACCAGCTCAGATGAGACCCACCAAGGAGGGATGCCAAAACTGGCATGAGAGCAGATGGAGGAGGTGGGTCTCCTCCTTTGCATCCTTCACCCTGACCAACACAGCTCCCGAGATGCTGCCTTGGGTTTTGGCCACCAAACTGAGCCAGGAGCCGGGTGATGTTCCCATCCAGATGTATCCTCCACCCCCAGACTCCAGGTGGGGAGGTCAGAGCTTTCTCTTGAAGAGAAGCTGTAGTGGGGCTGGATCCTGGCCATTTTCCCTGGGGACCTGCCTCTCTGGGTCACCCCAGAGCAGGACCAGGGAAGAAGCCCCAGAGGTGGTCTGCTCATGGTCTTGCTTGTGGCAAGGTGTAGTCACGGAGGGAGCACATACCCACACCCAGCGCTTCAGGAACATCCCTGAGCACTGTAACCAGTGTGTCCCAACCCCTCTATCTCTGGGCTGGGCAGGGTTATATTTTCAATTCTATCCCTTGCATTGACTCAAAAGGTGTCATGGGCAGGAGGTGTCTGAAGATGTTTTGAAGGCACCCAGTTAGCACCAGCCATCCTGCTGCCACCCTTCTCCTCCCCACTCAACCCACTTCCCTCCCTCTACATTGTGTCCCCTCCCAAGGGTCTGTAACCCGTGACTATTTGAAGATCATGATCCCCCACCCCGTTTTCTCAAGCCAGACACCGCAGACTGATCCCTCTCCATCCCCAGTTATTGAAGCTTCTCTTGCCAGGCCTCCATCTTATTTGTCATCATCTCTCTCACGAGAACAAGAGCTCTGGACGTGAACACCATGGTGGAGATAGGTTTCCTCCAGCCCTACAGAGTGGTCTGGAAAGCGTCTTGCCCACCTCCAATGCGTGGACACAGCTCACGCTGCACATGCCTGCAGAACCCTCCCCTCCCTCCCAGGGAGGTGGAGCGGCATCGGGGGCAGCCAAGCGCAACCTCACGCGGTCTCACGTCTCGCACAACACTACGGATGGCTCTACCCAAAGAGCAGGACCTGCCTACGCAGGGAATCACATGGAGACCAGCGGGTTTTGGGGAGAAGACTCCAGCTTAGCTCCATTTCAGAGAGGGAAGAGCAGTGCAGGGTAAGAGACCTCCCCCCCCAAGACGTGCCGGGGCCATCACCCAGGACCACGGCTCCCGCAGTAGGACCGACAACTCCGGGGTTTTTCCCCTACCTGAGTTTGCCCTCCTTTCCCTGAATTTTCTCTGGAACTCAGACCTCGCAGCCTCAAAGTTGTCCAAGGAGGAGACCCTGCGGAGGCTGTGGAAGCTGCCCCCAGGGCGAGACCGAAAGAAACCCCAGGCAGAGTACGACCCTCGTGGGCCCAGCAAGGGAGGCTCTTGTTTCGGGGACGACTGTTGTAGGGTGGGGTCGGCCTCCAGGCTCGGCCTCCGCTCCTTTTCCAGGAGGGACTCGGTCTCTGACTGCACACAGTTCTCCTTGGGCGATGTCTTCAAGTCCCTCAAAATCAGGGAGTCACCACCAGGCTTTAAGACAGCCGGGAGAAAGCGTTTTATTAGAAGGAGTCCTCGCGTGCTGGGAGAGGGAAGGAAGGGGAGTCGGGGGAGGTAAGAGGAGGGGCAGAGGGCTGGGAAGTGCTGCGGTTCCTGAGGTCACCTCCAGCTGGGACCAGGACCTGCTTTGTGGTGGGGCGACCGAGTCCTGGGGGACCTGGCAGCTCCTACCTCCTACCAGCTCCTGCCAGAGGCGGTTTGCAAGGCGATGCTGCACAGCTGGGAAGCGGGCCAGAGCAAGAGGAGGAGAGGAGACCCTAGGGATAGGCTTGCCCGGAGTATCTGCTTTGCCGTGCGCTTTTCTGAGGTGTCCCCATGTCCCACCACTGGACCTGCCCTTCCTTCACCTGCTGCAAGAGCTCAGGCCATCACCGAGGGTCAGTGGCACTGGCATCTCTGTGAGAAGGTCTGCTCTGCACCAGGAAGAACTGGAGGAGCTGCTGGGCTTGCAAATCTGGCCATATGTCCTCCTTTTCCTGCAGCATCCGTTGCTAAAGCTTTTAGACTTTTTTCCCTGGAGATCACTGCACAAAGCAGCCACCTTCTGGGGCAGAAACCCATGGGTCTGCGCCCGTATTTGTCACACCCGTGGGACAGAGTGGCGTTTTGTGTGCGTGTCCAAAGCACTTCTCACCATCCCTAAGGATCTTACTGCAGGTTTTAGGGTGGGGTGCCTGGAGGGGCTAGCTGCTGGCTGCCCCTCCTTCCGCTGGGCTGCCTCCACTTGGACCAGGCTCTGCCAAAGCGGTGGCCCATTGGGTTGTCCTCAATTGCACATCTTCCAAGCGTGCGTGCCTGAAACATTGCAGTGCATCATGCAGCTTCAACCTGGGGGTACCCAGAGCCTTTAGCAGCGCTGGTGTCTGTAGGAGGCACACACCCAGAGCAGCTGATAACACTACGGATGTCTTCAACTTCCCGTAAGCGCAACCTCTGAGAAGACAGGCACTTTTCACCTCATTGTATCTGCAATTTTGGGAAGCAGCTTTGCCCAGGCTGTCTAGATCCATCCAGCAGAGCGAGAACCTGGCGCCTGGGGGTGCGTTAGCAGAGCAAAAGCCTCCTGCCCACAGCCCTATGCCTCAAGCTGCAACACTTCAGAAAACAACCTTTCTTTGCCTGCAGGTACCTTGAGCTCTTTTGACAGTCAAGAAGCCACCAAGAACAGCAATCTCTAAAGAGGTCCCACCAACACTTTTCCAATCTCATCGTGTCAGCAATGACAGCATCACCCTCCAGCACCATCCTGCCTGGTCCCTGCTGGAATAACATGGGAAAATGTGCCCTTTTGAGGTTTGCCTGTACATCCCTGCTCAGAGCAGACTCGCTCCAGTGACCATCATGTCCCCTCCTTGTAGTGGGGAAAACTCCCTGGAGCTCCACTGTCCTGGCTAATTTGCACCTATGGAACCAAACCTTCCTCCCAGCTCAGCACAGCTCCCGCTCCCACTCTGAGCCCACGGCAGGTCCTGTGCCGGGCTGGCCCTGCCGAGCAGCACTGTCTAGCTCTATCCCATGCCACCAACGCACCGCCGCTCACCGCCGGCACCAGTGCTCAGCACTGACCCAGCACCAGAGCCCCTATCACAGGATACGGTCCGAGCCACAGCAGCCAAGGGAGAGCGGGATGGGGAGAGCGAAGGAAGAGCGCCGGGACCTGGCCTGAGGCATGGGCTTATATCAGACAAAGGCTACGGTTACCTTTCCATAGTCAATGGCTACTCCATCAAACTCACTGCTGGGCGGAGAACTCCGCTGGACTTTGAGTCGCCGCAGGGACGGGAGACTAAACTTCAAACTCCTACCTTGACCTTGTTAAAAAGAAAAACAAAACACAAGAGAGACACATATAACCTAGCTGCACGTGACGGCTGGAGTGAGACAGGGCGGCGCAGTGGCAGGGGAAGAGGCTACGGAGAATTTCGGGTGGCTTTGGGGGACATATGTGCTGCCTGGCCCTTCCTCCTCCAACACGCTCGCTATTCCCATGCCATCACGTTGCCGTGTGCTCAAGGCAGACCCTGACCTAGCAGAAAGAGTCCCCTACAACCACGGAGGCACAACAGGAAAGGTGCAGAGCATCCCTAAGCCAATTAAAGAGGTTAAAGCCACTTAAAGGATTTGGACCTGGAGGAAATTGAGCCTCTAAATCTCCTTGGTGTGACTTGGAGTAAAAAAAAACCCAACACACAACCAAGATGGTGAGTTAGCAAAGCATTAAAAAAGTAGTTCTATTTCATTCCTGGAGTTATTCTGGATTTTAGGTGAGGGATGCTGGACTTTGCTGCCATCACAGAGGACCAGGAAAACACCTCGCTAGAGACTGGGGCCAGGGCAAGGGCAGCTGGGGCTGTAAAGAGCTGCAAAAGAGGTTCAGGAGGAGAAGGGACCAAATGTGGAGAGGAACTGGCAGTGCCCACACCAGGGCCCAGCGCCCCTGGTTGAGACACCCAATACAGCTGCTGGTCCATGGAGGAGACTGTGGCCACCTGCTACTACAGTGTTAGTGTGAGCAGCCAGGTTTGCATCCTGTTGTACTCAGTAACTGGACCAAAAGTGGACTAAACCCTGCGGCACGTGGGACGCGACATGAGCTCCACAAAGTCATCATCCTCTGGGGAAAAAGCAGCACACTGAGGAGCTGTCTGGTTTTGGCAGGATTTGCTTCCCTTGCCCAGCCCCGACACACCTGCCCGGTTCCCTTAAAATGCCCCCACTGACGGGGGGACTCGCATGGGCTCCCCACTGCCCGGAGCAGCTTTTCAGCTGGAAGAAGCAAAGCAGCCGCTTTCCCCTGCGCACCGACGAGCCAGGGACCAACAACGCAGCCGCCTGCAGCCGTGTAATTGAAGACTGAGTCAGAAAACCCAAGCACGAGAGACCGATCTGGGCTGGCGCCAGCAGCCTTGGCCTTTCTGCACCCCCCAGCGCTGGAGCAGGAAACCAAAGCAACACTCCTTGGGATGCGCAGCACAATCTCCAACGTGCAGGACAGCAATAGGTAACCTTTTTGTTTGCCTTCTGCAGCCGAAGGTACATCTTGGGGTGGGGCGGAGGGATGGAGGCATCGTATGGTGAGACATACTGAGAGCTGAGGGAGTGGCAAAGCAACACCAGTGCTGGGATTTAGGATTTCCTCAGTTGTTCGTGCACAGAGGCTAACTGGTGCTAGAGCAATACACCGAAAATACAAACCTCACCCCTTCACAGACATAGGAACACATGCACAGGTTGTATATACATTCACACGCACGTGCCTGTAAGTCCTGTGTGTGTACATCTGGCCCGAGGATATATAAAACCCGTCACCACACTGAGCTCCTCTACTGGTACCTGCTGCTGCATGTGCAAATACTTTAACGGCTCCGGGATCTGAGTGCGAATGTATTAAAACTCACATTACAGTACTGATACAACAGCAGCAGGAGGGTTCCCCATCGGTCCCCGAGACGGCCCTGGCTCCAGTCTCAGTCCCTCTGTGCTACCCCCCATGCCATGGCAGGGACAGACACAGGCTGCTTCCACAGCTTTGCTTTGAGGCTGGCTCTATAGCGACCCGCATCCCCAGGGAGTGTTTGCATGAAGATAGATGTACAATTAGTTCCCTGACTAAAATATAGGTGACTGGCACTGGAGGCTGTAGAGCAAGAGGGTATTTAGAAGCTGCAGCTCTCAGATCTAACATCTGCACCTCGGGGTACCTACATCCCCTTGAGAGCCTCTCCACTTCTCCCCTTCAATCCAGCCTTCCTGAAAAATGGAGTTTGAATTTCCCACTGCCTCCAAAAGCCCCACAAAACACTGGGATGAGCCTGGGACAGTGGGGAACAGCCCAAAGCCGGGGCAGGCTCGGAGCCATCCCAGCACAACCAACCTGTGGTGATGTCCTCATAGCAGAGCCATGCCATCGGTGACACCAAATGTCCCCTGGCCCTCCTGGTGACCCCCCTGCAACAGGTCCCGTCCCATACCAGCACCTCCTGCTCTGGCCAACATGATGCATGTGGGAGGGACCCAAGGACCTGCTGGAAAAAACCTCCCAACGTTAAACACGGAAAGGTCTCAGCGAGGCAAGGGGGTGCACGGAGGGGCTCCACAGCTCTGCTCACAGCAAGACACTCCCTCCTTAAAAAAGCACCATTCCAGGGCAGGGGGTGATGTCGATCCCCCCCACTGTCCCCAGGTCGATCCCCACAGCTGTCCCCAGGCAGGTGTGTGCACACGCCGGCTCAAATGGCCTTTTTTCCCAGTTCGTGTCTGGCCGGATCTGTCCCCAGCCGGCAGAGCTGCGGCTGTGCAGCAACACAAACCTCTGCTCCTGGGCACTCCGCAGGGCTCAGCGTCACGGTGCAAGATCCTGCCCTGCCACGGGCACATCCTTAACCCCCACGAGAAAACCGTGGGATGGGGGATAGCCCCGAGGATGCTGCGCTGCCCTCCCTCCATCCCCACCGTCCCCTGTGACACCCACCTCCGCGCCAGCTCTGGGACAGGCGCCGGTGCAGGCTCCGGCTGCCGCTCTTGGCGATGAGCTGTGCCAGGTCCTCGAAGTTGAGGATGAACATGATGACGACACCATCCTCGTTCTTCACCGGCACCACGTCCACCAAGCAGCGGAAACACGAGGCTGCCGAGCAAAGACAGGCTCAGGGAGGGGAGCTCTGCCCACCTACAGCCCCCACCCACAGCACAAAACACCTTTGGCAGAAAAGTATCTTTTTAAGCACTTTGATGGGTGTAATTCCTGCCGATGGGGAGTGGAGGATTTGGAAGCTGATCTGAGCCCTCGGAGAGGACCATGTCTCTGCAGCACCCCAGCTCACACAGATGGCATCTTGCTTTTTGTTTTGTCCCAGTCATTTGTATTAATGTACTTGAGAGCAGCAATTAAAAGGTAGGTAATTAAGAGCTTAGAAAGTCCCAGGTAGTGGTTTAACCTCATTAAGCATGCTGCTTGTAATCACGCCGTAGCTAATCGCGCTGCAATTGCCAGGCAGTTTTAGGCACTGACTTCAGCCATCTCATGTCCTAGATGCAGGCAATGTGGCCAAGCCTGACCGTGTGTCCTGTCCCAGCCCGGACAGCAGGATGTGGTGGGACTGGTGTAGTGGTCCCCAAGGACACCCCCTAAGGGCACTGGCGTGGAGAGTCGTCAGGCACAGCCTCGTCTCACTCCTGCTATGGGGAAACTGAGGCTTGGCTGGAGGACAAGGACTGGCTCAGTGTACAGGCAGTGATATCCCCAACACAGCCATATGGATTTGCCTGTTGGACGCCAGCTCAGCCCCGTGGCTCTGCTTGTGCTGGCAGCTGGGCAGCAGTTTGCAATTAGGGGCACCCCAAAATACCTGCGGGCCTTTCCCAAAGCAGTGAGTGGAGAGTACAGGGGGGTTCCCACCTCCCTTGCCACCTTTATTCCCCCCAAAGCGTTCAAAAACCCTACCTGAAGGTACAATCACTCTGGCTCCCTTCCTTGAGCTGTCTCCTGTTGCTTTGGCACTCGTGGGAGCCCCCGAACTGCAGCAGCTTCCTCTGACAAAACCCCCTGAACCGCCCTCCCCGGGCTCCTACCCTGAACCTCCTAGAAATGATGGAGCAAGCAGGGACCACTGCCCGGCCGGTGCAGAGCAAAGCCACCTCCTGCCACAACGGTTTTTGGCAAGTGCAGGTCCCTGATGTCGCCTTTCCCCTGCGCTCTGATTACCAGGGATTAGCGGATCCGGCAGGGATGTGTTCCCCATCCAGCGCTCTCCTGCTCTGGCCATGGCCAAGCTCCGTCTGGGAGGGGGATATCGGCCTTTCTGCGTATAATTTTAAGGAGCTCAGGGCCTCCTGTAATCAGGAGCAGATGGCCGGCATCGGGCAACTTCAAAATCTGCCGTGACGTCAGGGATGTGCACATACACAGACACACACATGCACAAGAACGGGAAAGAAATGGATACGGTGAAATCCGTTTAAAGGGCCCGGCAGCCGGGATTATTTCTTTCTTTCTTTATTTCGTCGTTGTTCACCACAGGGAGAGGAAATCCACTTAAATGCGTGAGCTGGGGCGGAGGCAGCGTGGGGGGGTGGATTTTCAGCAGCTAAAGCTGTTCCGAAGGGATGGACGGGCACGCTGCGGGCGACGCTGCGTGGAACCAGTGGGGACGGACAGAAATGAGCCTTTTTCTGTCCCTTTGTCAGGCTTTGTAGGGATCTAAAAGGTGAGCATTGAGGTGAATGAGCAAGTGGTGCCTCATGATGCTAAGGTGGCCCGTGGCCAGTGGGATGATGCGGTGACATCCCTGGGATGCTGTGGCTTTGCTGGTGTTGGCATTGGGGTCTGCACCCCCTTGCCTCTGTGTGCGATGCCCCGCGGCAATGAATACCTTCTCTTTTGGTGTGTTATAAAATCAGTTTGTTTTTTTTCTCATGAGTGATTTCAAAGCTTCACAAACTTCCCGGGGACCCGCAGCCCAGCGGGGGTCATTGGCACGGGCAGCCCGCAGCTCCGTGCTTCCCCCCTGGACAGGGAATCCTGATCCAAATGGTCTGATCCTGGCTCACATGCTCTGCCCTGCTGCATCCCTTTCACTGCCTCACTTTTCCTTCTTCAGCTTCTCCATAGTGATGGGAAGGGATGGCCCCTGAGCTGTTCTCACCGGGCTCGGATCCTGGCTGGCACTAGGTGGCACAGAGAGGGTTAATTGTATGGTCCCCATGCTCAACAGCTGAAAACCGGGCCCAGTTACATCCAGTTGGAGGGATATAAAGAACAGCTGGGAGGTGGCTGGTGCCTACTTTGGGAGGCAGCTGGTGCCTGGTTTCATCCTGCAAATCTGGAGGTGCTGAGCCTGAGCAGCCCCGGTCGATGGTGCCGCAAGTCCCCATGCTGCTCCCTTCTTAAATTCAATAGAACAGGCTTATTTCTGCTGGAAGGGACCTACAACAATCATCTACTCCGGCTGCCCAACCACTTCAGTGCTGACCAAAAGTTAATTGGATGTTGGACCCTCCGAAACCAGGAGAGTCACCCCAAAAGCAGCCCTGCCAGGCACAGCGAGGAGCTCAGTGCCTGGCTCAGACCCACACCCCATAGCAAGGACGGTACCATGGGGGTGATGGAGCATTGAGGCCGAGAGCAGCGGGTTCCCTTACATCTGGCCCAAAGACAGGGCAGTGCCCCATGATTTGGGGTCTCTGGGCAGCTGCGATTTCAGGTACCCCGAGCTCTGTGGAGAGCCTGCAGCTGAGAGAACTCTGGGACCCTCCGTCCTGACTCGGTTTCCCTGCAGCGAACTAGCCTGGGCTCTACTGAATGCTGAGCCTCACTGTCTTTCCCCCAGAAAACCAGGCACCCCAGACCTGCTGCAGCACTGGTGGGCTGAGCCAGCCCTGGGAGAGACCCCAGCCCTGCGCTCCCCTCCTCGTTCCTCGATCGACTGTCCCCATCCATCTGCCCATCTCTTCCCTTCAGCTGTTCAGCTAATCTGTTTCCATCCATCTAATTTTATCCAGCCGCCAAATGATCTCTTGGAGGAACCCCGGGGGGCGTTCGCAACCCACCCAAGCTCTGGGTGAAACCCAGCCTGGGGGCTGCTGAAAGGACGCAGCAAGAGGGGTGCGACACGGATGCTGGTTTGGAGGGTCCCACATCCAACATGATGGGTTAGCATGGGCTGGGAAAACCAGCTCATTCCCTAAAAACCTGGGCTGGGTTTGATCTTCCCAGCACGCAGCCCACCTCCCCCAAGCCGAGCGCTCGGAGGTTTGTGCTTTCTGACCCATCTTGTCTTCTGACCTTGATAAAAGCGAGCACTTAATAACATTAAAAATGTCATCGTCAGGGGCCCTCCCTCCCCATCCCTCTTATCCTCCATGGCCACCGGTGGTTAATGCATTTGTTGGTATCATCAGTATTAAACTAATCAACAGGACACGGGGGTTTCCGAGAGCTGGACACAAACCAGTATTGTTATGAATATTAAAAAAAAAAAAAGCAGGCTATTAATCTGCCCTCAGAGCTCTTACTGAGTCCTTCCCTCCCCCCAGCCGGGAGATTTAATCTGCAGGGTCTCATGGCAGAGTGGCTAAATCTATAGTGGTATTATATAACGGAGCGGAGGAGAGGGGCTGGGAAGGGCATGGAGGGGACGGGGACAGCGATGGGGATGGAGCCGTGCTCCGGGGCTGGCCGGCACTCCTGGGGAGATGCTCGGGAGCGCAGAGCCTTGCTCCCTTCGGGGATAAATCAGTGTCCGGGCGTGGTAGAAACTTCAAAGGGAAACACAGATCGCTGGGAAGCCCGAAAGCAAATCCTCGAGGCGGGGTGGAAAATGCTGGAGGTGGGGGCTGTGCTGCTGGGCAATGGGTCGTCCTTGGGGTCTGGGGTGAGTGTCGGGTGCTGGCGAGCCCCCGCACCCAGGTTTGCATCCCCCTGCGCCGGGAGGGCACGTGCACCGCCGTGGTGGCACCATCCCCTCTCCAAATGGCATCAGGAGACTGAAACCCGCTGTGACACACCAGACCGGCAAGGAAAAGTTCTTCACGGCAACCCCTGAACCGCTAAAATGACCTTATTAAGTAACGGCGGCGGGATGGAGGTTGCCCCCTGCGCGGTGACGAATAGCAGGGATTTCTGCGCTTAGCGGGGAGCTTGCTGCTCCGAAGCAGCAGCGGAGAGGGAAAAACCAGGAGCATCGGGTGGCTGAGGGTACCCGTCACCAACGTGGCTGCACGAAGGATGCCTCCAAGCCCGGCAGGATTTTTGGGGGTGCAGGTGGGAGGATGCTTCGATCCCCAGAAGCCAAAAGGGGTCCTGGATCAATACAGGGGGTTGGAAAAATGCAGTTTAACCTCTGCCACAAGCGAAGTGAGTGGCCGCATCCAGGCCCGTGGTTCTTCTCTGGATAAATCCCTGCTGGCTGCGGGAATTAGTCCAGCTTAGCACGGGGCTGTGCAGCCAAAGCTGCAGCGCTAACAGCATTTCCCGAGGCTGTCCAGCCATCCCGAGGGCCCTGTCCCTATGGCACATGGGGCCACCTCCCACTGGGGATGCAAGACCCAGAGAGGATGAGGACGGAGGGTTTGGGGTGGGAAGCGGGAGCTCTGCCAGGGCAGGGATTTCAGGAAAAAGCCTCCTGGGATGCATGCTTGGGGGTACTGGGGATGCTCTGGGCCTGTCTCTCTGTTCGTGGGACATCTGATCCAAGCATAAACCATCTTGAGGACGGAAAACGCTTCTCTTCCAGCTTTGTGCCCCGATACTGCCATCCCCAGGGCAGAGCTGGGGCAACAGGGGCGGCTGGAGCTGCGGCACACGCCGAGGGTGGCAGAATCGGCCCCACAGCACGGGATCTCCAGGACCAGAGCGTTTGTCATCGCAAGGCGGGATGTTTATAAGTCCTCATCTGGAGTCGGGCCATGGTGTCTGTCCCTTACCCGAGGTCACAGCCCAGCTCTGCCGAGCCTGGCCCTTAAAGGAATTCAAAGCAAAAGGTCCCGTCTTGGTTTAAACTCCACGTTTTTGTACAAGCAAAGAGCTCAAGTTGGGGTTTTGTCAGCTGGCCATGCCTCCCTGCTCCTGTCACCCAGGAGGTCCCCTTCATCCTGCCTTGTCCACCCCGTGGGACAGCAGCAGTGCCTCCCTTGGGCTACCGGCACTGGCCCCCAGCCCCGACGGTGCCAGGATCCGGCAGCTGCCGGTGGGATTTGCCCCCCTGCTCCCAGTGAGCCCGCTGGGCACATCACACGTTGTTGCTTACAAAACTGGATGGAGAAACCTTGGCTGGATCCATCCCTGCCTGCCTTAGCCAGGGCTTCCTGGCAGCTGGAGAGGTGACGGCCGTGACACAGCTGTGCCCTGGGCTGTGGACGGAGGGGGCACGTCACAGGAGTCCCCCTGTCCCCTTTGGGCATGGTGACACCCCACATGCATGCCTGGGGAGCTGCAGCGGGACATGCTGGGTGACACTGGGTGTCCCAACTGCTCTGCAACCTCCCCTCCCTCCTCCTGGAGCCCCCCAGGGAAAATCCCAGCTTATGGCACCAGTGTAACGAGTTTGCCAGGCTGATCTGGCCCCTAATCCCCGGCCCCGGGGGACTGGCACAAACTGCTGCTGGAGGGGACCAGCCCGGGGAGGGGATGGGGCTGGGGGGGCTAGCAGGGGCTGCCCCACCAGCTGCTCCAGCTGTCTCGGCCCCACGTCTCTCCTTTCATATTCATAAACATCACATTCATGCAGATTAAGTGGGAGCGGGTGCCGCCAGCTGCTGCCGCTCGGGCCATGCCAGCGACACGATGCCCAGCACCTGCAGCCACCAACTCCACTCCAGGGACCCCAGGGCCTCTTGTTGGTGGCTTCATTGCAAAGCACATCACCCTCGGAGGGGGGGGAAAAAACCTCAACCCTGGATGCAGCTCAGCTCCAGCAGGTTCTGGTCTCGGCGATGCTGGAGAGTTTTTGGCTCAGCCCTGGACACTGCAGCGAGTGTGTCCCCAGGGCTGGTGGCCGTGGCTGCTCCTCGCCCCGGCGGGAGCTGATCCCATCATGACCCTCCCTGGCTGGGGCAGCCCCGGCTCTGCAGCATCTTGTAAAGAAATTAACTTTTCACTGATCTCCCGGCTTTGAGCAAGGGATTAGAGCTCATGTGTGCCGTCGCCGGGCTCTCCTCTTTTTCCAAAGCCTTTTTTGGGACTGCTATGGTAGGGAGGGACGACTGCCCTTGTGCTGGGCCAGTTCCATCTTCTCCCAACTCGACTTGGTTCTTGGCTCCATTTCGGCTGCCTGGAGCTCCTTTTATCATTAGCTACCGACAGCGTGGATGTCCAGGTGAGGACCAAGCAGCAAGGGCATCCCCAGGGACATGCATCCCCCCATCACACAGCATCCTCCCCATGCAAGGGCAGAGCCACTCTCCCGGACACCCACGGGTGTCCCCCTTCCAACCTACCTCCATCCATCCCACCCCGGCCCTGCTGGGCAGCGGGGAGCTCCGACAGGCAGGTTTGGGGTATAATATTGTGTCTGGCAATCAGACAAGGGAGGAAACAACCCCGCGAGCCGCAGAGCCGGGAGTACCGCAGTAATAAACAGCAGGTTGAGGCTGGAGATTGGTGCCGCCGGTATGAAAAGGAGGACAGGCGGGTTCGGAGCCTCCGCCGGCTAATTAAGCAGCAGCTCCCTATAATGCAAAGGCCTTTTCTTTGCCGATAAGACCCATTTATAATGGGCTGAGCGGTTGCAAGCTGAGTGCTGGGGGGAAACAATTGGAAAGCATATTGCTGGTGGGGCTGGGTTTTAAAAATAGACATGAAGGGCTTGCTTCTGGGCTTTTTTTTTTTTTTCCCTTTTTTTTTTTTTAATAAAAAGAGAAGAAAGCATCTCAAAGCCACACTGAGAGTTTCCTGTGGCCTAAAGGAAGAGCAGGGCTCTGAGGAGAGTCGCCGAGCATCCTGTGAGCCTGGCGGGAACGCTTCAAAGCGGGGAGGCTGGTGTTGGATCGGGCTTCCAGCTGAGCGTTCCCTGGGGATGGATGGGGAAACCATCCCGAGGGAGGGGAACAGGGCTGCACACGCTGTCCTTGCCACCGTGTTGGGATGGGAGCAGGGTGACAGCGTGTGCCCGCTTCTCCTCCAGCCTCCCGGGCTGTGCTGGGCTCCTGCCAGCCCCCTGCAAATCGAGGGGGGATTCACAGCCCAGCCCTGGCACCGTGTCACCCAGGATTGGCTCCATGGTAAAAAAAACCTCGACCTTGGCTTGGACAGGAGAAAATCTGCACGGGAAATGCAGTCGGCGAGTGGCCTGATCCTGCCCACCGTGCAGGGTCCAGCCCCATAGGGTTAACCATGAGGGTTAACACGCAGGGGTGCTGCCAGCGGATAATTCCCAGGGCCAATACGCTGGCACCTGGATGCCAGCCCAGGAGATAGGGTCTGGGAGGAAGGCCAGGACACCCAGGTCCCAGCCCCAGAGATAGGGTGCTGGGCTGGGAGCCAGGGCTCCTGTCTTCTTCCCTTCCAGTTGTTTCTCCTCCATTCTGCTGCCCAGGGAGCTGCCAGCGGCGGGCTGCAGCCCCTTGCTCAGGCCAAGCCCCCATCAATGCAACCTAAAACTATGGGAAAGCTCCCCAGGTTAAAAAAAAGAAAATACTTGATATTTTTAACCTCTAGTGAGCACCCAATCTGTATTCCCCTCACCTCTGGGAGCCCTGGCCACTGCTGGTTTGCAGCATTGAGCACTAAATATTTATTTAACTTCCTGCAGTATTAGAACTAATCACTAGTATTTTCCATCAAAGCTTCATTTTCATCTTAACATAATTCCATCTGTGCACGCACAGCCGCATCCTGCTCGCTGGAAAGACGGCTCTGAGACCGTCGCCCGCACTCGCTTTCGGCAGAGCCGGGGGGTTTGTCTCATCTCCTCTCAGGGCACAGAGCAGGAGAACCCGTGTCCCAGTCCGGTTCCTCTGTGGGCTTCCCCTGGGATCCTCATTTGTGAGGCAGGGATCCCAGGAGCGATGCCACTACTTGCCCCAGCAGCTCTGAGTCATCATTAAGGGCTCGCAAACCACCCGATTCCCAAATAATCTGGCAACGACTTCCATCGCTGGAGGTCCCAGTGCCCCCAGTGCTCCATCACAGCAGAGACGGCTCCATCCCACTGGGAGCCACCACAGCCTCACCTCGGGCAAAGCCCTGGGTGCAACCAAATGCCCCGGTATCATCACATCCCCTTTGCCTCCCACCATCCACTCCCGACACCCCAAATCTTGGCCAGGTGACACCTCCCAACACAGGATCACCCCAAAAAGAGACTCTTACTGTCTTTGCGGTAGTAGAGGATCTCGAGCTTGCACTCCTCAGAGCCGAGCAGGGCCTGGGTGAGCTGCGCGATGGAGCTCTTGGTGGTGTCTGGGCCGGTGAGGAAGTCGCAGGTGCAGGGCTGCTGCATCACCTCCATGCGGGAGTAGCCGAACATCTCGCAGAAGCCGTCGTTGCAGTAGATGATGGCGCAGTTCTCCATCTGGGCGTTGGCGATGAGGAACTTGCGGTCTGCAGGAGAGCACGAGGCTTAGGGAGGGGGGTGGGGACCCCCAGGGACAGGGGACAGCCCAGGTGGATTCTTGGGCTTTTTGATTCCATCTGCCATGGGGCTTGTGCAGGGACAGGTGCCCTAGGGAGATCGGTGACACCAGGCCACACCATCCTGGGTGCTGCCCTGCTCTTCAGAGAGAGAATTCCCCCAGTTTCATGTGTATTAGTGACTATGGGGACAGTGGGACCTAAAGGTGGGGTTCCCAGTAAAGACAGTTTTTGCTGGGGTGGGCAAACCTGTGCAGCATCCACGTCTGACTGCTCACATGAGGGGACTCGCTGCTAGTAAGTGGGCAGTCTGTCCCTGACCAGAACTGCAGGCAGAGGGAATTGCTGCAGTGTCTGTCCTTCCCCAGGAGCTTATCAGAGACCTGAGTTATCTCGGAGACTTCCCACCCATGCTCAAATTCGACTGAAGTCGAGCAAGGGGTGAGAGGAGGAGTGAGTGTGAGGCTTGGCATTGTGGGAAACCAGGTGAAAACCATCACGCTAAAGATTGTCCTGATGTTTTATAGGATAATAGTGCTTTGGGCTGAAGCTGGAATCCAGACCCTGCTGGGCTGTGTGGCCCCTGTGCTTAAGAAGGTGGAGGAAAGGGGAAACTGAGGCACGGAGCATTGCTGCCACAACCCCTCCTGGTGCTGCAGCCCCCCAGGCTGGGCTGGGGCCAGGCTTGCTGTCGTGCTGGGGGGTGTGCCAGTCCTGCCCAGCCCATCTCGTCCAGTCCACATAGAGCCGCTTCCATCCCTATCTAGCCTAGAGCCTTGATTTTCGTCTTATTTTCAAGGAGATCAGAGGACGCTGGGCTGGTGAGGACCCTCTCTGGGACAGGTTTGCTGGGATGTGGCAGGGGGGGTTGCGGATGCTGATGCAACGGATGCTGAGCTCCTCCCAGCAGCATCTCACTCAGCGTTTGGCATCAGCTCCAGGCTGGATCCGGCAGCAGGTCAGAGCAGAGGGTCCGTTTGGAGGCTGCCTCCCAGCCCAGACCCCAATTAATCTCCTGGATTACCCAGGAATGGCATCTGCAGCCTGCGCACTCCAGAGTCCTGCTGTGCTCCAGCCTCGCTGGGAATTTCACCCAAACGTGGGAGAAGCCTCCACATGGCTGCGGCACCCGGCGTTGGCACCCAATGGGGTGGGGGGACCCCTCCCTGGCACATTGGGGCTCTCCCTAATGTCACCTGCAGAGGCCCAGCTCTGGAAGATGCCTCCCAGTAAAACCAGTGCCCCCAGGGATGCAGCACCAAGGTGTCCTGCCTCATCCCGTCCTGTGACAGCCCTTGGTGGCCCTTTGTGGGGGACTCCCACTCTGACACCTTTCCCTCTCCCACGCAGGGCTGACACTGTGCAAACAGCAAGATCCACCGCAGCCAAACGCTTCCCAGTTCCCTCTTCCCGATCCTTCTCTATCCAAATCACTCTGCCAGCTGGAAAGCAGCACAAGGAGGGGACCTTCTCCCAAAGCCCCGCTCCTGAAACAAAGGTTTCCCCATCCACCGCCAGCCCTGAGGACCGGGTCCAGAAGAGGATTTATGGGGCTGGCAGGAAACTGGACCAAGCTGTGTGTAGCACAGGGGATGTGACTGAGGCTGGGATGGGAAGGAGCTGCAGAGTCAGGTCTCCTTGTGGGTATTTTCCCCCCAGATTTTCTTTCTGCCCTGCCTTCACCTGCACATTTATCCTTGCCCCCACAGTACTAGGGCTCTGCATCAGCCCCAGGAGGGAAGCATTGGGCCTCGCTGGCTCCAGCGGGGACTCACCGGGTGCAGCAGCACCCGTGGGAGCTGCAGGGTTGGGGGTGAAGGCACCCACGAGCAGGGCGGCACACGTGAATTGTGGCAGCGGTGTGACAGGCAGGGCTGGTTCGGTGTCTCCCAACACCTTTCACACCACCAAGTTGTCTCGGGGGACTGCGGGGTGACATTTCGGCAGAGCCCAGCTGGTGCCTGACATGGCTGGCAGCGCGCGGGCAGGGACGAGGGGGCCTGGCTGCTTCCCTTCTGGCACGCTTCGCCGCGTGCCCCCGCTGCTCCCCAGCCGCCGCTTCCCAGCGGGGACTGATAGGAACCAGGGACAGTTTTTCTCACTTTGCCTCCCCGGGGTCACGTCACTCACCGCCAGGGCAGGCAGCGCTGGGATGGAAGCGCCAGGGACGTTTGCCCACCCGGAAAACTCAGACAAAAACCACAGCGAGCTGGAGCGCTGGGGGGTGCACAGCCCCAGCACCCCAAGTCAGACCCTCGAGCACGGCTGTTGGGTGACCCCAGTCCCATGTCCCCACCCCTGGCTGCGTAGGGGGCACCCAGCCTCATCGGGGTGCCTGGGGAACGGGAGAGGAGCCCCCACCACCTCTTCCCCACGGCCCCCACCACGACTGCATGCAAACCCCAGTGCTCCCCCGATGCGCACGAACTCTTTGCTGTTTTTGACGCGAAAACCAGCCCCAAAAATTCATATAAAGGGATTACTCCGAGCAACAGCAAATGGCAACATTTCACCAGGGACGGCTGCCTCCGAGCAGCACGGAGTTGAAGGCAAACAGGCAGCGAGCCCGTCTGCGCTGGTGTACACCCCTCTCCTCAAGCCCGGACAGCCGGGACCCCCTCCCCACCACCGCAGGGACCCCTTCTCTTCCCGGAGACTGCGGGGGACCACCGTGCCTCCACCCTCCCGGGGGACAACCGGGCTGGGACGGCTCGTACCCCCTCGTGTCCCCCTGTCTATAAATACCCGCGGGGACACTGCCTGGCTGTCGCCCACCCCTCTCCCCCCTGCTCTACTCCCCCCGGCAGGTCACAGGGGTGCCTTCATTTCCCCGCGGGGTGGCTCCGCTCTCGCCTCCCGCTTGCCCCCGCCTTCTGCACCCCGCTGTACCCCGAAGTTGGGAACCCGCCCGCAGCCTCGGGGGGAGCGGGAGCGGCGCCGGGGGGGTTCGGTACTCACTTTGCCCTTCAAATTTGCGGATGATGGTGTCCAGGTAGGTGTTTTGGGGGGCCACATGGCCCCGGCGTACCGGCATCGCTCCGCCGCCCTCTCTACGCTCTTTCGGAAAGCGGTGGAACTTCCCGCGGGGTCGAAGCGGGGAGAACGGTCCGGTCCCGGCCCCAGAGCGGCTCGGTCCGGTCCCGGCCCCGCTCCTCCTCACCTCAGGGCTGGCCGAGCTCTGGAGCCGAGCCGGCCCGGGGCTCCCATGCTCCCGGTGGCCGGAAGGGGGAACCCCTCCGCCCGCCCTGCCGCGCCCGGCTCCGGGAGGGGGCGGCCGGGGAGGATGAGGATGAGGAGGGGAGGATGGGGGGGGAGGAAGGGGAGGACTCGATTGAAAGTGGGGAGAAAATAATAGAATAAAATAGTAAGAGTAGAAATCCCCAAAGTGCTTAGTCACCGCTGCCCCGGCCCGGGGGAGATGTCAGCAGCAACAGCTGCCGGTCGGGGAGGTGGTACCCGCCCCGTCCTGCGCCCCCCGGGTCCCCTCCGTACTCCCTGGCATCCCGCGGCACCCGGACCCGTCCTGCAAACTGGGGGTGTTGCGGGGCGGAGGGCGGGGAGGAGGGAGCAGGTGGGTGCTGGGGGTGCCGGAGGTGGGGTCCTTGGGGGACCGGGACGGGGAATGATGGGAGGGTGGTGGGAGGGTGGTGGGAGGGTGCCCGGGCGGTGGAGGGAGGGCCTTTGGGAGGCTGGCCTAGGGAGTTCTTGGGGAAATAGAGGTGGGATCCTTCGGGTGCTGGGGCAGGAGTGATGGGGGGGATGGACGTGAGGTCTTTTGGGGTGCTGAGGCAGGGGGGGTGCTGGAGGATTGGGGCGTTGGGACAGGAGGATGTGCTGGGGATGAGCGGGCTGGTGGGAGCGCAGGTGAAGGGTATTGGGGGAGTTGGAGAAGGGGGTGGCGAAGGAAGCGGTGCTGGGGTGCTGGAGGAGGAGGTGCTGGAGGGGGTGCTGGGAGCTGGGGGGATGGGGATGGTGAAAGAGGGTGGGGATAGGGGTGCAGGGGGTGGGGGAAGAGGGGGTGATGGCGGGCTCTGGCGTGATGGGGGTGGCAGAGGAGGGGATGCCGGGGTGCAGGGGGTGGTGGGTGGAGGGAGGCGTGTAGATTGTGCTCAGGTGAGAGGGATGTTGAAGGGGGGGAGGGGAGTGTGCAGGGGCGGAGGAAGACGTGCAGAGGTGCAGAGGCAGAGGAGGGGAGTGCCGGTGGGTGCAGGTGTTGGACGGGGGAAATGATTGTGGGTGCAAGAGCGCAGAAGCAGAGGAGAAGGTCCTGAGGGGTGCAAGGTGCAGAGGACAGGGTGCGGGGGTGCCACAGGGGAGAAGATGCCTATGTGTACTGGGGTGGGCAGACTAGGAGGTGCTGGGGGATGCAAGAGGAGGAAGAGGGGGTGCAGACTGGGGTGCCGGGGGCGCTGGAGGGCCGGGGCGGAGCTCGGGGGGGTTCCCGGGGGGGTCCCGGTGTCACGGTGCCGCGGGACGGGCGCTGTCCACCCGCGGCGGTGCTGAAGGGCCGGGGAGGGAGGGCGGGGGGGAGTTGACTGCTTATGTGGGGGGGGGCTGGCATGGGGGGCCCGGCCTGGCACAGAGGTCTGCGTGCACGGAGGGTCCGTGGGCGATATAAGGGATCCAGGAGGTGCTGGGAGCTCTGGGGGACACTGAGGGTCCAGGGGGTCCTGGTGTTCTGGGGCCACAGGAGGTCCCATGAGGTCTGTAGGGCACAGGGGTCCTGCTGGGTACCCAGGTCTCTGTGGGACGTAGGGCTCCCATGGTGATGCTGCCCTGCTAGAGTTTAGACCCAACCTCAAGTTCAGGTCTTCTCCTGCTCACCTCTCCGTGCCCTTCAGGGGTGAAGACCAAGAGGAGCAGTTCCCTTTCCTTCCTGAGAAATCCCCTCTGGTTGGCCCTTTTCTCCAGGGCCAACCGCTAAGGACACTGTCCACCGAGGGGCTTTCTATTATTATTTTGTTATGCATGATTTTTCAGGCATGAAATTGGTCTAAGAGGATTATGGTCCATTATCATCAGCAGGAGTGTTTTGCTGGGATTTTCAATTAATATTCCAATGCACCTCAGCAATACATGTGGGGACCAGACCATGCCCGTGGGGCACTTGACCTGCAGCATTACCTGCCAGAGTTGCCTCCTGTCCTCAGGCCAGCGATGCAAGTGAGTGAGCAAAGGCAGGTGCCCTTTTAGGCCCATTTCAGATCCCCATTGCTGCTTTTATCTCTGTCTCTCATAGAAGTCAGCCTTCCCCAGCGGAGAAAAACTTGTTCTATTGTTGAAGAGGGTGAAAAACCCATTATCTCCCCCCATCCACTCTGCACACTGCCTCTGCCGTGATTTACTGCGAGTCGTGGAGGATGTTTTGCTCTATATTACACAGATGCAGCTTAATAGCATGGGGGAGGGAGAGGGACATGGAGTCCAGGCTCCTGCCTTCTCTGTTTTCTTGTTGATATACTGAGTGACTCGAGGGAGACAGCTCTGTGCCGCAATTTCCTCGCTAGAAAATAGGGATGCTGGTCACTTGGTCTTGCAAAACTGCTCTGAGATTCCTGGATGACCAGTTCTGCAAAGGAAAGCAAACTATTATTACTACAGCTAATATGATCATAATTATGATTATTAATCACCAGGCAGTCAGGATTTAAGGTTGGCCTCCTGCCCTCCTCTCATCCCATAAATCAGACCGGGATGTGCATGGACACATCACGTGGACACGGATGTGTCTGACGATAAAGGGCACGTGCCGGCTCACGGCCCTCCCCGGCGGGGTGCGGGTCCACAGTGGGGAGCACAGGGGCTTTGGGCAAGGGGCAGAGCACGGCCTCGGCCTCCCCAGCCCCTCTGCCAGGGCTGGGTCTGTGGGGTGACCCCAGGAACGCTTGTCCTGCCCCAGGCATGGCAGTGGGGTCACTTTGATCCCCCTTTCTCTGGCCAGGAAGCCTCATCCCATCATGTGCCTGATGGAAGAACCTCTCTTACAAACCCTCTTCCCCACACAGCCCTCGCAGATGGAGTTGAGTCATGCCATTCCCTTTCAGGTTATTATTGACTAAGCTCCAGGAGCCTCCCAGTGCCCCCACATCTCTTCCAATCCCCCCACGGCTCTCCCAGTCCCCGCAGCACATCCCTGCAGAGCTGGGTCATCCGTGAGGCTGCCGGTCCCTGCCCTGCTGCCCTGCCCTCCTTGAAGCACTTTATGCCCAGACTTCTTTCAATTCCCTAGGTCTTAAGCATATGCTGGCAGTTAATCCTGTGCTTACATTTTATTCCACATCGGAAGAACTGGGGTCTCTGGGCAAATTCTCCTGCTGTTCAAGGCAGCTGAAGGGCTCCCTCTAATTTAATCGAGCAGTAATCCTCTCCCCTTGCCCTGCTCTCCTCCTCCTCCTTCTCCCTCACTCAGTTCTTCCCTCTCCTCCTCCTCCCCCTCCTCCTCCTCCTCGAGTGTTTTTGAGGTTTTGCTTCTTTCCCTTTCTTTCCTTCCTTCCCACAACCTGAGGAATCAGTGGGAAAACCCCCAGTTTCCAGGGTGAAGGAGACCTGGGTGCTTCCCAAGGGTGTCCTCCCCCTCCCCGCTCCTGCAGCACAACTGCACAAGGAGCCACCAGGGAGTGCAGGGAATTATAATCTGTGCAGGAAATTATCACCCCACCCAGCAAGGGGTTGTCCTGCACAGCCACAAGTGTGTCAGGTAATGGGGTACAGCCGTGAAATGGCGTGTGGATTTGGGGTGGGAGGTGTGGGATGGAGGGGACGGGCGCCCACTCGAATCCCAGCACGGCAGCTGCTGGCTGACACTTGCCAGGAGAAATGTTTGCCGACCGAGAGACGGCATTTCTCCACTTTTCTGTAATTAGAGCCACACTGCAAACACAGCCAGTGAGGGAGATACGGGGCCCTTGTGGTCCCCAAAGCTGCCTACAGCCACCAGGACTGTCCCCAGGCAGGCTCGGGTGTCCTGACTCCCTGGCACGGTTTGTGTCTGTGCTTTGCCCTTCACTTTCGGAAGATGCTCCAGGGATGTGACAGGAGAGGGAGAATTGGGGCTGTAAATAGATTTTTGCAGGAGGAAGGATGTTCCCTGTCCTGGCTCCCTCCTCTGCCTCACCAGTCCAAATCCTGATATATTTTTCCAAGCTTTCACCACCCCACTGTTTGTTTGCTAAGTATAGAAAAAAAACCAAACAACCCTCACCCCAAGAAAACAACTGTGAAGTGTGCAGCCAAAATTAACCCTCATCAGCCTGGGCTTTCCGCCACACCACCCCAGGGGGAGATGCAAACCTGAGAAGGACTCGATGACATTAAACCAAGTCACAGACCTTGTTTCCCAACAAGAGCCTCTCCCCATTCAGAAACGACAGGAAAATCCGTGGGGGACTTGGCCCTGGGATGTGGCACGCTGGGTTGGCGGCAGCCACACCGGCATCCTGCCCATCCTCGGAGTAAACTGAGGCACAAGGCGGGCTCGTGACTCACCCACAGCCCTTGGGGCTGGGGGGGGTGTGGATGGGGTGAGCAGGTGGCTGCAATAACTCGTGCCGATGCTGCGGGGAAGGGCAGGATGCGGCCGCAGGAGGGGGGTGCTGGCAGCAGGTCTGTTTGGCTGGAAACCCTCCTGGGTATGGCAATAGAGGAGCCGGGTCACTGAGGGCTTGGCCACACTCTACCCCTGTGTTTGGGGCTGTTTTTTGTCCGGGAGGCCTCGGCAGGGACCGTGTCAGCTTCAGAGGGAGCCCTGAAGAGTGGGGACCATCCCCACTGGCTTGAGGTCATGGCTCGGTGACACCGGCAGAGCCTGCTTTGGGGGCCTCCTGCCGAGGCACCCCAAGGCAGAGGGATGGGGGGATGCTGCACCCGCAGGGTGGGGGCTCTGTGGGGCTGGGGAGGGGGTCAGCCCAGCTCGCATCCCATGGGTGCATCCCTGGTGAGGGTGGGACCCAGCTGAGTGTGACGTGCCTGCGGGTGTGGGTGGCACTGCCTGGGTGCCTGACACCCTCACCCTAAATTCACCTTTTCCCCCTCCTCAGCCCGGCTCAAGCAGCCAGGAGGGAAGGGTAGTGCCAACCAGGGCTCCCACGGGCAGGGAGCTGGCAGGGCTGGGGAGTCCCCAGTTCCCACCATGGCTCACCACGTCCCTGCGACACTTCAGTTGTCCCCGGAACCCCCCCTCCGCTGCCTCCCCCAATCCGCCCCGCCAGGGGTGGCCCCCGCTGATGGCCCCTGGCTGCTGCCAAGCTGTGGCTGCATATTTCCAGGCGCTCCTTGTCCCCGGGGAAGGGGAATGCGAAGAACGCGGCCCCGTCACCCTGCCTGCTCCTGCCCGGCCACCCGCCAGCTAAGAATAGACCTGGCTTGGCCCCTGCCAGAACTGAGGGGCCGCGGGATGTGGGACCCCCCCAACCACCTTCCTGCGGTGGGTAATGAACTTAAAAAAATAGGAGGAAAATGAGTTTCTGCAGTGCCCAAAGGGTCCCCAAGGTGGCAAAGGGAACTCGGGACATTTCTTGCTTTGAATTTGCATGATTTTGAAACAAATCTCTCTGGGAGCTTCATGCACAGGCAGGGTCTTGCAGGGCAGCCCCCCAAGCTTCCTGAGCTCCTCATCAAGGAGTTCTGTGAATTGAGGGGGAATCTCCTTTTTTTTTTCCCCTGCTTTTATGGGGTTATTTTGGTGTGGGTTTTTTTCTTTTTTTTTTTTTTCCCCTCCTTAGGGAGTAATTTTGCTAAGCCTCCTAATTTCGGCAGAAAGCATGATGCAGGAGCCAGAAGGCAGTAAAATCTCTCCAGATGTTATCGCAACGGGGAAGGGAAATCATCCGCGGTTTAAAGGTATCTTGTAAAACATTGCTGCTGGCTTGGCAGAGCCTTGGCACCAGCTCGTCATTGCCCTGAAAAGCTTCAGCTGGGCGCCCCCACCCACGGCCCAGCAGCTCCATTTAAGCTCAGGGTGGGATTGTGAGTTTTCCCCTTGGCTGGGCTGGGCATAACCTTGTGTCCAGCCCCATCTCCTGGGTGGGTTTTGGACACCTGTTGAAGCCAGTTTGGTGCTCAGCCCTGTCTTCTGGATAGACTGTGAGTTTGGGTTGTCTGTCCAACTGTCTTTGGGCAGGAGGCCACAGCTCAGTGCATCCATCACGCACCTTTGTAGCTGTGTCTGGTGTCCATTCCAGGACAGAGTCAGCTCCTATGTGGATTCTCTGATGTCTAATTAGGGCTGAGCTCGTGTTGCAGTCCTTCGGTGTGGCTCTTTTACCTTTTATTTTTCCTCCAGAAAGCGACTTTCATGAAACTTGTAGGATCTTGATGACTGTGGAGACCTCTTTTCCTCCACTAATAGGGCAACAAGGAGCCAGGGGGCTCAGAATCACCAGTGAGGAGCTGAGCTGGATGGAACACACCTGCACCAGCCTGCTTTCCCAGGCTGAAAATACACTTGGCTTCAAACTCGACTTTCACCATGCCAGGTCATTGCTCCACAAGCATTGTGCTGCCGGGAAGGGGGGAGAGGAGGGTGCCTGGTGTGCCGGGATATAAAGCAGATGCACGGGGATGTGGCGGTGGGAAGGACACGGGGTGAGCGCAGGCGTCTGGGGCAGCTGCTTCCCGGGTCTGGGCGGTTGAAGTTTCTCCTTGCTGTGGGTGTGCTGGGCTGGGAGGAGGATTGAAAGCAACCGGGAACACAAGCATGGGTGGGCAGACACCTGCCTTCTGCTCTCCTTCTCTGCAGTGAGCCTCTCCTGGGCCTCAGTTTCCCCACGTAAGACATGACCAAGGGCAGAGGCCATTGGATGGGAGGGGGACGAGTGGATCGTCCTACATCCCCTCATTTCCCCTGCTGCTGCCGGCTGCGGCAGATCACAGCTCTTTAAGGCTGCAATAATCCCCAGCCTGGGATTAGTTTTGCACCTAATCACTGCAGAACAAATACGAAGTTTTATTTACAGAAGAAAGACGGTGGGGGGAGAAGCCTCAAGCATGGCTGATCCCAAGATAATCAGGAGCTGGAGGGCAGGAGGTGATTGCTGACCTTGGAGACCCCCGGCTCTTACATAAATGCATGTCGGTCCTACGCTGGAGCTGCAGTAGTTGCGAGCTCCTGCTCTGTCCCAACTTGGGCTTGGTGACCCCATCCCACCCCTTTGAATAGTTCAGGTCTGGACTTTGAGGGTTTCTGGCCCCGGTTCAGCCCCATCCTCAGGCCCGAGCTCCATGGTGAGCCTGCGAGCTGCAACAGGAGACACAGTTTGGGGAAGGATGGATGCGCTGCAAGGGGATGCTGAGCTTTCATGATGGGGATGGGGGAGGTTGGGTGCTGCAGGTGTGTTACCCCAAAACCAGGCTGGTCTCCAGGCATTTGTATTTACACTGGATTGGGGTGACATCTGTCCAGCTTGAGAGCCCTGTCCCACTGAGATCCCAGCCCGCCTGCAAGAAGGAGCTGAGCTGCTGCTCTGAGGGTGGCAAGACATGGGTTTATTTTTCATCCATGCAAGCGAACAGCCTGGCAGCAGGCAAACTGGGGATGGGGATGTACCCCATCTCTCCCCAAACTGCCCTCTGTCACCTGAAGTCTCTGTGGTTTTGCCCACAGGTCAGAGATGGCTGGTGGGTGCCCAGGCAGGACCGGCTCACAGCCCTGGGCACAGGGGTAGCTCGTGATGGCTCCGTGCCTGCCGGTGCCTGAATTTCTCTTTCCCTCGATGCATTCATTGACAAATAAATAGCTCTTTTCTGCTTTGGCTCTTGCATAGTGGAAAAAAAAAGTCCAACCTGATTGGAGAGAAGAGTCCTGGGCTGTGGAAACCCATGGCTTCCTTGGCAAAGGTGCCCACGGCATAGCTGCCAGCCTGGCCAAATGCCCATGCTTGCACCCTGTCCGTGCTCCCTTGACGATGGCTGCCTTATTTCAGTTCCATTTCAGAGCTGGATTTGTAGGCCTTTCTCCTGGTTTTGAAGAACTTGACTCCCAAGAAGATGGTGGTGATCAGGAAGACAAGTGCCAGGGCGAGCAGGACCCAGCCGCCTGCTGTGGCTTGCTCATGGGTCAGGGACATGCCCAGGAAATCAGCTTGGGCGGCGGTGGCTGCGGCTGCAGTGGCTGGAAGATGGAGAAATGAGGGATAAGGTTGGTGCTGGTGGCTCTGGGCTGGGGTGTGTTGGGTCACCAGCTCCCCCCTTGCTGGTCTCTTGGGTGCTCTGTCTCCTTTAGACTCAGCTCTCTGAGGAATCAAGGGGAAGCATCCCAACACCCTGTGGGTTTTGAGGTGGCCAAGGGGCACCAAGACAGCTTCAACTCTTCCATGTGCTCCCATCCCAACCCTGGTGAGGGCTGAGCCCTGCCCCATCATGGACCTGCTGTCCATGCTTGGCTGAGCCCTGCATACCTGTGTAAGGAGTCCAGCTGTACTCGGGCCAGCCCAGGACCTCCCCATTTTTTGTGTTCTCCTTCACCAGCCAAGTCATGAGCGGCTCAAAGTAGCTCATCAGGGCGTCAGCTGACATGTTGGGCTGCCCTGTGATGAGCTCCATGGCTTCGGGCCACGGCTTGCTGAAACCCAGCTTCAGGGCATCCCTGTGGCAGGAGAAATCAGCTTCAGTGGGTTCCCCATCACCATCTTGGCCACCAGCCCTTCCCTTTTGCCCAGTGCTGGGGGCTCAGCAGCCTTGAGTGAGGTCTGTGCCCCCAGCACTGCAGGGCTGCCAGCCCAGAGGTTTTGTCTGCGGGGAAAGGGGGGGGGCTTCCATGGTTCAAAACCCTCCAGTGAATCCAGCCTGATGCAGAGCAGTTCCTGGCTGAAAGGGTTAATTTTGCAGGTGTTTTTCTTGAAGCAAGGGGGGTTGATTTCCCTAAGGAAGCTGGGCTGAGGAGGAGGAGGAGAGAGCCTTCCACCTGCCAGGGGCCCAGCTACCATCTAGTGGCTGCTTTTGCAATCACAGCCCCAGCACCCAACCCAGGGTGCCCCAGCCAGAGGTCCCCCACCAAGGCCAGGGTCCAGAGCATCCCATGCTGGGGCAGGACAGGGTTGGAGGACTGGAGGCTGCGTTGCCTCCTGTCTTGCTGGGCTGGCTCTACAGTATTTGGGGACATTAATATCTTGACCCTGCCTTGCCCACACACCTACCCCAAGATCCTCCCAGCGTCCTTGGACTCATAGATGTCACACTTGTGCAGGGCACCCGTGTGCCCGGCTGCCGCACAGAGCGCCTGGTGGAACTGGAACTGGATCACGAAGCTGACGAAGTACCTGGTGGGGGGATGGAGAGGAGTGAAGACATGGGAATGGGCTCTACTAGCAACTGTACAATGCATTCAGGAGATGTGGCTGCCCTCATCCCCTGAATCCACCCTCCCAGTCTGGAGGAGCATCACTGGCTTTGGAGGTCCACTTGCATCAACTCAGTCCAATCTGCTGATGCCATTTCTCCTTTAATGTGTGTTTTATAGCTGCCTGAGTGATGAGCTCATCCTCCTGGGAGAAATCCCCCCAAATCTGTCCTTTCTGGGGCTCTATGATAGTCTCTGGAGCTGCCCAGCGCCCTCAGGATGATACCACCAAGTGTACTACAAGCCATGAAACAAGGTGCCATCACTGACATCTGAGCTGGAGATCCTGGAGGTCCAAGTGGTGTCCCTCCTGCCCCAACCCTGCTTGCTCACCTGATGTAGGGGACGTTGGCAGGGATGTGAAACTTTGCCCCGGGGTCAAAGTCATCTTCGGACCTCGCTGCTGGTGGACACAAGCCCTGGTACTTCATCCTGGACCAGAGAGGGTGAGTTAGCCCAGCGTGGGGAGGAGAAGGGAGGGTGAGCAGGGAGGGGACACGGCAGGGTGTGAGGAATTATGTACCCCATCGTGTCTCATTGCAGCCAACTGGACCACAGGGAGAAAACGCCCAGTGGGATGATGGCCAAGGCCCTTGGCAACAAAGACGGGTCTGAATTCAAGCACACCTGAGGTTCCACCACTGCTGGTTGTACTCGTCCTCCTTGATCCGTCCATCAAATACCTTCCAACGCCACTGGTCCATGAGGTACCCGAAGGGCAGGAAGGCGATTTTGTCCAGGGCAATGCTCATCAGGTAGTTAATGTCACTTTCTGACCAGGGTGGGAAAGTGTGAGCACAGTAGTGCTGTACCCACTTCTCCACCCTGTATGGGTTATTTTGCCCACAAGCAGTTTGTCCCCACCAGGTCTTGTCCCCTCCATGCATGCAAATCCACTGTGCATGTCCCTGGTCCCTTTCATCCAGCACATCCTGACCCTCTGCATCTCCAGCTGTCCCCAGCAACTCCCCCCCACCTTTGCTGTGTGGTGCTTCCCTGCCAGCTCACCTTCGTTGTCCGTGACTTGGTCAAGGAGATTGATGCTGTGCAGGTGTTTGGGGGTAGAGACGGACAAGGCCATGACATCCCCGACGGCCTCGTGGAAACCAGGGTTGGCCCCATCGCGGAACGAGATGGGCTGGTCCATGTACTGCAGGAAGTACTGGACATGGCCCATCTCGTGGTGCACCGTGATTAGGTCATCCATGTTCACCACGGTGCACTGCTTGATCCTGGACCAGGACATGTGGGGTGGGGAGGAGAAGAGAAGGCAGTGCTAGGGTGAAAATCTCCAGGAACAACCAAACCCTAGTAAGATATTTTTCCATTTGGCTTCCCTTTCCATGTGCCCACATCTGATGCCAGGCTGGACTGATCCTACTCTGTTGGGTTGGTCTCTATTTTCTCCTGCATCTCCTGCTGCTCCTGCCCATTCCTTCTCCCTGTTCACTTTGCTGTTCCCCATCTACCGTGGGGGCTCCTGCCAGTAATGCCTGAACCTTGGGTACCAATGGCAATGCCAGAGCAGGGCCACCACAGCCATACAGTTAAGAGACACTGCAGTGGCACCAGGACTCTTGCCCTTATCCTACTTAGACATTGCACTCTGCCCCGGCACCACATCTGCTGGGGCCACTACTTGCTCCTCATGGGCACCTGAAGTCCTTGCGGTTGTAGAAGTCCCAAGCTGAGGCATGACACACCACCTCACGCCCATCTGCTGGCTTCTCGATCATGGACTTGTCCCAGAACTCCTGGGGCATGGGGATGAGGCCCAGAGAGGAAAAGAAACGGTCTGACTCTTCAAACATCTTCTTGGGTGTCCAGCCCTGGGAAGAGAGCGGACAAGAGGACCCGGTGAGGGCCAATGGGGGATGCCATGGGTCCTTGGGGCTGTGGAAAGGGTGGGAGGCTGGGACAGCCTTGTTCCTCTGGGTGGGGAAGATCTTTTGGAGGCAACTAGAGTTGGATCCAATCTGTGGCTACCCAAGTGGGTAGGGAATATGGGTGAGACATGGAGGGTTTCAGCAGCACCAGAGCATTTGGCAACACAAGTAGTGGCAACAGCCAAAGGCTGCCGGGTCCCAAGAGCTTTGCCCAGAGCAGCCTGGAGAAGCACTGACCTGTTGTTTCATGGCTGGAGTAGCATCCACCTTGGTGGCATCTGGGAAAGGTATCACCAGGTCGAAAATATTGGACCACGACTGGGCCCACATGTTGCCTGGGAAGCACAGGAGGACAACACGTGGTGGGAGTGAGACAGGGAAAGAAGAGCAAAGACAACCAGTTACTCCTGACTCCTGTGTAGGGTGCATCCCCCTGCCTGGTCCCTGCCCTGGCTGCACAAGGGTGATGCAAGCAGGACTCCGCCCATGCACGAGAGGTCAGAGACTGGCCTCTGCAAACCCATCTGCTGGGGCCTTGGCCCTTCAACCAGAGCTGAACAGAGACCAACCTCAACTCTTGGCAGGGCTCGAAGCAAACTATGCCTGGTGGGAGACACAGCTCTGCTCGAACAGAGCCCTTACCTAGCAAGTGAGCAGGGATGGGACCCTTCAGATTTATGTGCTCTGCACCATATTTTTTGTAGAGAGCTCGGCGTACATAGGCATGCAGGTTGAGATACAGGGGCTGCAGCTGCAGATACAACTTCTCCAGATCTTCCTCAAAAGTGGGTGTCTCATACAGGGATCTCCAGTAGGCTCCATTGTCTGCATAGCCTGTGGTAGGGCAAGAGCAGAAACCATCAGACACTGCTTTTCTTGGGCAACAGTCTGTATTGCTGCTCAGGCACCCCAGGTTCCTCCATATCCATGAGACAGGGGATCTCATGGAAGTTGGTGGGATGTTCACACCCTCAATACTTTGGCCCTGAATTAGACGATCAGGCCAATCCTCTGTGATCAAAGTGCTAAGACCATGGCGGGTCTCTAAGGAAGGAGGACACTGACCGTTGAGAACAGCTGCCTTGTTGCTCAGTTCCACGTATCGCGTGTAGTTACTCTTGATCATCTTCCCAGAAGCATCCCGCCAGCCCTTCCAGGCAAAGAGGAGCTCATCATAGTCTCGTGAGGTGGCCATGATGTCTGTGAGGTCTGAAGGGAGAGCAGTGACACCAAAGTGATGCTGTTGGGTGAGCTGGACTGATACAATGGTGCTAGATCAAATGTGCTGCTCAGGGGCTATCACAGAGAAGGAGGGAAGGCCACTTCATGACCTTTTTCCATGTCCCTATTAAAAATCCCTCCTTTCTGAGCCTGTGGCAGGTGACTCACTGGACACCCTGCCAGATCTTACCAGGATCCAGGGGATGACAGGTTTTATTGTCTCTGCAGACCTTGGCTACGCTGTATGTGGTCTCCATATCTGAGAGGAGGGTGTTGTACTGCAAGGAAAATCAGATCATGTGAGCTGGTTATCTTTGCTCCTGCTCTCAGAGAGCGCCACAGCCCACTGGGATGTTCTCAGGTGTTTTCCTCTGGTCCCTTCCAAGGCCAAGTGTGACCCGAAACAGAGGCGAAATAGAATCAATGTAGGAGGAACTGAGGCCAGCCCACCAAAACAGCCTTGCCCCACTGCAGCTTGGGATAGGCCACCTTTGGGTGGGAAATCCCGGAGACAAGGATTGTGGCTGTGTAGAAGGTACCAAACCATGACCTTGTTCAAGGGCAGGGGGCAGCTGCCCAGTGGCATTTCCTAAAAGTTTGGAGAAACCTGTGTCTCCACACAGGATAATGGCGAGGAATCCTGCTCTGTCCCCTTGCTCACCTCCTGCAGCTCATTCTCGGGCAGGGCTGCCCTCTCAATGACACTCAACTTCTTGAGAATGCGCGTGACACTTTCGTCCTGGAAGTCGGAGACGTCAAACTGCCTGGCCCTCATGCCGTACTCAAGGGTGTGCTTGGACATGGCCAAGTTCTTCTCCAGCTGCAAGGGCAGGAGGGGACAGGAGTTACTTTGAGGAGATCCCTGAGGCACAGACCGTCACTAGAAACACCACCTGGCATGCCATGACTGACAGCATCCCCGTGGCTGCTCTTGGCAGTACCTCTTTTTTTTTTTTGTAGGGAAGGCACCTCCTGGGTGAGAATATCACCCCTTGGCTGGGGGCAGAAGCTGCCCTGGTTTTCAAAAGTCATCTGCCTGCCCTGGTTGTTGCCTCTCCCCACACAGCCCCAGGGTCATTCTCATACCATGATCTCCTTGTTGTGGTCAGTGATGTTGGTGTTGTAGGCCCAGGATGCCTCACTGTAGGCGTTCCACACCACCTCGGCTGTGCTGTTGTACTCGGACAGGAACGCTTTAGCTTCTGCTTCATCCGTGATTTTGTCTGGAGGAAGAGATAAAGGCGGGAAGAGTCACGAAGGTCAGGAGAGTCCTTCTCTTTGCAGGAGCACCAGTCCATGGAGAAGCTATGACTGAACTTTTCCCAGAACTGCAGATCCGTTGAAGGATGCCACAACTTGGGAGCAGGTTGAGCCAAGAAACAGGGGTGGAGGGACATTGCTGGGTTGTCCCATTGTACAGAGTGCAGGATAACAGGACAAGCTGTTTGCCCCAGACATTCCCATGCAAGCAGAAAGGATGCAGCTGAAGACAGAGGACCTGTCACACCATGACTGATGGCACCAGGACCACAACTTCAGACAATGATAACTCAAGGGGTTGGCTAATGGCACCTGCTTTCTGGGATACAACACCCTGTGGGACCCCAGACGAAGGTGGTTATTTCTCTTTCCTGGCATGGGAACCTACCCCACCCACAGCAGAGACCTCCATCAGCACTGTCCTGCCTGAGGGTTAGTGATGTCCCTTGGGAGGCCTCTTCCTCCCACTCTCCAGACCTAGGATGGAGCTGCAGCCTTACCAATGCCTTCAGGGTAGCCTTCAGGGACAGGAGGACGCCAGTCAAACTCAGGCCAGCCCAGGGTCTCATTGGTCTTCTTGTTCTCCTCCTCAAGCCACTGGGTAACAGGGCTGAAGTAATCCAGGAGGGCCCCAGCATCCATCTTATTCGTGCCAGTGAGTTCAAAGAGGATGTCCTGCCAGGGCTTGGAAGACCCGGCTTTCAACACTTCCCTGCAGAGGAGCAGGACAGCAAGAGCCAGAATGAGGCCAGGGGATGGATAGGAGAAAAGTGATGATGATATCTCAGCACTGCAAAGGTTGAAAATGCTATTCCTGAGTGGGACATGAACCTGGGAACTGCCTCTGAAGCCTCCAAGTGTCCTGAATATGGCAGCTGAGGACTCCCCATCACATACTCATGCGTTTGTTAACACCCAGAGAGCCAATAGGAGCCAAAAGTGCTTTACCGACCTCTTGTTCAGGTGGGAGATCATGACAGGAACACTAACAGGACTCTGGTGAGGACCACTCACCCAACCCCAATGTTTCCATCTATTTCCCTGCCTCCCTGCCTTCACCCATCCACCCATCTGCAAAGCTATTTCTCCAGCCATCTCCATAGCAAATTTTCCTTCCTCCTCTTCTTTCCTTCTTTTGCACACCATCAGCTTCCACACACACATCTGCCCGTGGTGATTGTCCTGACCCTCCTCTCTTCTCACCTGAGTTTGTCTCCAGCCTCTTTGGACATGTAGATGTCACAGGTGTGCAGGGGACCACTGTGGTTGGCTGCCTGGCACAGCGCCTTGTGAAACTGGAACTGGAGGATGAAGCTCACAAAGTACCTGCCAAGGAAGTCCATGAAGGTGAGCTCTGGGGACAAAGGGAAGCAGACAAGTCCCAGGGCATGGGGGAAGACACATGGCCACACATCACCTCCCCCCCCATTTGTGGTCCCAAGCATTGGACGGTCTCTGTCTTGAGCAGAAGCAACACACCCAAGTCCCTGCCCATAGCGCTGAGTTCCTGCTCCCCCTGCTCCCCAAACCTCTGCCCCCTTGCCAGCATCTGCCCTACCTGATGTAAGGGGTGTTCCCAGGGATGTGGTACTTTGCTCCAGGATCAAAGTTGCTTTCATTCCTCGAAACCGGAGCACAGATACCCTGATATTTGGTTCTGTAGACGACAGAGAACAGGAGCATGTGCATGGAAATACGGTGTCAGAAGAATTAAAACAGGGAACAGGAAGGGAGGGCACAGTGCTGAAGAGAATGGCACAATTAAACTGTGCTTCCATGTATATCCATCCATCCATCCATCCATCCATCCATCCATCCATCTACTTACCCACTCATATACTCATCCATCCTATCAATCCATCCATCCATCCTTTGTTCTCCAGCCATCTCCATGTCTACTTTTTTCTTTTTTTTTACCTTCCTTCCTTCTTTCCTGTCTTTCTTCCTTGCACAACCACAACTTCCACACCCCCACCCACCCTCAGTGAATGTTGTCTACCTCAGATACCACCAGTCGTAGTTGTAGCGGCTCGGGGGTGTGCGGCCACTGAACACTCCCCAGCGCCACTGGTCGATGAGGTAGCCGAAGGGCAGGAAGGCGATCTTCTCCAAGGCCATCTTCAGCAGATAGTTGATGTTGGTCTCTGTGTGAAACAGAGCCTGAACCAGGTTGGGAAGGAGTCTATCAAGACAGCACTATGGCCACTAGACTTTTTGTGGGCAAAAGGGTGCAGATCTGGATGAAAAGTGGGGGACTACATTTCAATATGTAATTTTGCTCCCTAAAGAAGGCTATGTGGGACACAGGAGGCTTCTCTAGACAGAGCTCCTGCTTGGGGCAGCGTGTGCCTTTTCATTGAGTGAAGATGATGCGATGACAAGCTTGGTGTTCCCTTGCCTTCAGCCTGGCTCTCAGAGTGAGAAGGTCTTTGGTGAGGTCTTTGGGAAACTCTAATGTTTCCCTCTTCACATGTTCACCCCTGGGCCTCAGGGTGAAGGGAATTTGATCTGCAGGGCTGTCACACCATGGCAAGGGCTCTCATAGTTTAGACTCAGAACTGGAATCAACTCTGGGGCAGCCCCACCATCATGGGGAGCTCAGGGGATGGTGACATCTGCTTTCCCCAATGCCTTGAGGATACCCGGGGAAGGAATATTGGAGAAGGACCTGCTGGAGACCCAGCTGAAGAGGCTGGGTCAGCGAGGGGTTGACAGCCCTGAGGGGCCGTTGGCTGCCATCGCTGAAGTGGCATGGCTGCCAAGGGCTGGATAGTTGGGCAGCGAAGCCTTGAGGCAGGGACCATCTGCTCCATGGCGTTTATGCAGCATTGGCCCAACGCTCTTGGCTGCTGCGATGGCTTCCCTGTCGTGAAACGTATTTAATGACAAGGCAGGAGGATCCCGGGTCTGTCCCTCCTCCGCAAAGCCGCAGCCTGCGGCAGGAGTCTGTGAATGCTTGGTTTCCTCCGCCGCCGTCTGCTTTGACGTGTCGGCTGAGAGACGTTGGGCGGGGGGGAGAGATTCTTGCCAAGCTGGGCAGTGCCCTGCGGTGACAAGTCCTTCTCCGCTGCGCCGGCTGGCAGACAGACGCGTCACCCGCTGACTGTCCTCCTGACTGTGCACGTAAGCGCTCAGTGCCACCTCCGCAGAGCTACACCGGGAGCTCCTGGGTGGATGTTTACTGGCGAGGAGAGAGGAACGCTGGAAAGGTCAAAACTGATCAAGCACAAAGATGCTGTTGTCAGGTTTGGGGCTCTGACAGAGAAGGGAAAGGTGTAGACAAGCTCTGGAGAGCATCCCTCCATCAGAGATGAAGAGGATGGAGCCGTGAAGAGACCTACATAGACCTATGGAGCCACAAAGGGGTTATACATGGACCCATGGAGACAAGACAGGTACTACACGGGCCAATGGAGACAAGATAGCTCCTGCTTGGACCCACAGAGACAAGGAGTTGTGCATGGAACCAAGCGTGCATGAAAGGCATCAGCTGTGGGGTCTAGCCTGTTCTGGGCTGCGTTGCCAGACTGCAGCCCATCCTGGCATGTCCCAAACCCTTCCTGGTACCACATGCAGGGAATAAGCCCTCCAGGCTACTCAGCTCCCGGGGCAGCTGCCATACCTGCATCCTCAGTGGCGTTGCTGAGGAGGCCGATTTTCTCAAGGTGGCTGGGGGTGGAGACAGAGAGGGACAGGACATCGCCGATGGCCTCATGGAAGCCAGGGTTGGCCCCACTGCGGAAGGAGACGGGTTGGTCCTTGTACTGCAGGTAGTACTGGATGTGGCCCATCTCGTGGTGCACCGTGAACAGCTGCTCCATGGTCACTGACGTACACTGCTTGATCCTACCGGGTGAGAACAGAGTACTGAGCTGAGTGAGGAACTCTGGATACCTGTGCGCTCTCTCAATGGGAAGGACCCTCCAGGGTCTGTGAGAGGGTGGCAGCACACCATCAGGAAAAGATGCAATGGAGGAGAAGGCAGGACAGTGTGGTGCCCGAAGTCCTTACCCCAGAGGTGACAGATTGGGCTGCATGGCTGAGCTGGGGTTACTCAAAATTGTGACCGCCAAAACGGGGTGAAGGAGGGTCTCACCCTGTAGCCCTGGGGCCCTGCATGCCCCCACGCACCTGAAGTCCTTGCGGTTGTAGAAATCCCAGGCTGAAGCATGACACACCACTTCCCGCCCATCCGTTGGCTTCTCAAGCATGGACTTATTCCAAAACTCGGGGGGCATCTCCAGCAGCCCCAGGGAGGTGAAGAACCCCTCTGAAACCCGGAACATGTGGGTGGCATTCCATCCCTGCTGGGCAGCAGGCAGTAGGTTACGTCTGAGGAAGGGCCTGCCCATGCCCTGGACATGGCTTTTGATGCTCTCCCGGAACCACGATGCTCCAAGGGACCAGGGTTCTGTCCCTCTCAACCTGATGGGGAGCCCTGCCCTCAGAAATGGGGTGAAGATTCCTAAGAACCACTGAGCAGCGGTGCTGCCACCTAGCATGGATGGAGAAGGGAGCAGGGCTGATGCTCCAGGAGGGCCTGGACCTTTGTGATGGTGTGGATGCAGCCCTCCAACCTGGGGACTGGCATCAGTCTCACACACTGCCCTTCCTCTTTGCTCACCCACTGCCTCTCTGGTCACTTCCAGAGGGGAAGTGGGGTCATTTCTCTGTCCTTTCCCCTCCCAGACATGGCTTTTCTACTGTCCCCTACGCAGGTATGAAAAACCTCTCACACGGGGTCAATGTTATGCACAAACCTTGGCCAACACCCCCCGTCTTTGTCCCCCTGGTGCCACCAGTGAGGCCCTCAGCCCATCACCTGCTGCACCATGGTGTTCGTGACATCAATGTTGGGCTTCTCTGGGTAAGGGACCATCAGGTCATAGATGTTGTTCCACTGCTGAGCCCACATGTTGCCTGAGGAGAGAAAACACCTGAAGCAGAGCCGGTGGTAGGTCAGGAGGAAGAGAAACACAGCGATAACTGGGATCTTCCTGTCCCACCATGGACATATGTGTGCCCCTCTGGCACCACCAGCACCCCTGGGGACAGTCTGGGAGGGTCTCTCCTCTTACCCAGGAGGTGAGCAGGAATGGGACCCCTCAGGTTGACGTATTTGGAGCCGTAGCGGTCATACAGCTTCCTCCGGACGAAGGCGTGCAGGTTGAGGTAGAGCGGCTCCAGCTGGTTATAAAGATGTTCCAGGTCATCCTCGAAGGAGGGTGAGTCGTACCAGGAGCGCCAGTAGCTGCCCGTGTCTTCGAATCCTGCCAGGGAAGCAGTGATGACCCGCAGCACCAGCCCCTGGGGGCTGCCCCCCCACCCAGCCCCAACCAGGCGACAGCAGTAGGATTTTTGCCCCTTCCCCAAGGTGTTGACAGCAGGGAAATGGAAGATGCACGCAGGATGGGAAGAGCAGCAGAGCACTCCATTGCCCCAGTTCCCACCTCTGATTCCTGACCACCCCCTGCACCCCCCCATCCTGCTCGTACCATCCATCTGATAGGCCTCGTTGCTCAGCTTCACGAACTCCTCGTACGTGGCGCGCAGCGGGTTCCCCGCGGCGTTGTGCCACCCCTCCCAGGCGTAGAGCAGCTTCTTGTAGCTGCGGGAGTTGGCCATGATGTCCGAGAGGTCTGGGATAGAGGGGACAAGTAGGACATGAGAGAAGGGCAGGAGGAGGTCATATCCCACAGCGGCTCTGCAGAGGTGCCACCACCATCACGCCAGACCCAAATGCCCAATCCTTGCACTGGGACAACCCTGATGAACATGGGTAGGACCTGCCAACCTCAACCTGTTGGGCTCGGGGCACTGGGACAAATGCATGGCAATGGGGTGCTCAGCACTCCGCAGGGGCAGAGGGACAAGGAACGCATGGCAATGGGGTGCTCAGCACTCCGCAGGGGCAGAGGGACAAGGACCATACCTGGCTCCAGGTCCCAGCAGGTACCGTTGGGCAGGCACACTTTGGCCGTGGAGTAGATTTTGTCCATGTTGCTCAGGATGGTGTTGTACTGCAGGAAGAAAAAGACGTTGGGACTGGAAGGGAATGGGAATGGCCCTTTGGGAGGGATCTACAGACTTTCCAGCTCCGGAGCGTGTGTCTTCAGAGGGATGTGGAGGAGGATTGTGTGTTTACACAGTGTGTTTTTGGTGAGATAAGTGTGCTATCGCCCAGCGTTTTACACCCTTCGCATGGTGGGAGCAGGGAGGCTCTTTGGGACAGACAACCCATGCAACAACTGCTTGCTAAACCCTCCTCGATCCTGGTGTCCCGGAGCGGGACTATTTATAAAGCTCTTTGTCAGCAGGGCTGTGGCACAGTCTGTTTATCTAAGTGGGTTAAAAAAAACCCCAAAACGAAGACAAACAGGAGGAGGAGGGGAATTTGTTTCTGTCAACCTCAAGAACAGCAAACAATAGCAACAGGAGATTTCCTGGAACCTGCCTGGGGAGCCCATTCCCAGGGAAGGAAATTCCTCTGCTCCATCCCTCTCTCCTCTCCCATCCCTCTGCTCCGGCTGTGCCTGGGGGATGGAGACAGGAGATGGTGGTGGCTGAGGGATGGAGCTACCCAGGCACGGGCGAGACAGGGTTGATGTGCAGGGAGGAGACTTGATGCTATCTGTTATTTGGAAAAAGGCAGGGATGGGTTTCCTGGGAGGAATCAGGCTGACGCTTCTCCGGAAAGGATTGTATCACTGAGATTTGCTGGGATTTCAGTGGGGAGGTTTGCCAGAGAGGTACGAGCCAGGCTGGAGGGGATGGCAGTGCCAGCGTCCCCGTGCTCATACAGAGGCAAGTGGCCTCCAGCCTCAGCCTGTGCGGTATTTTCACGCACAGAAATCAAAATCACATCGAATTTAGGTAAACTACTTTGAAAGATCAGGACTGTGATGGGGAATGGCTCAGGATGTCCTGAGGTCCCCTAAGGTAGAACTGTGTCACCAAGACACAGCATTTCTAGGCTCACAGTCAGGGCTCAGGAGCCAGGAGGTTGCAGCAGCCCTCTTTGTCAGTGGGCTGCACCCTTGAGAAACCCCAGGGAGAGGGAGGTCGAACCAGTTGGCCCCTGGCCATGGACACAGCTTTGCTGGTCTCCAGGTGATGCCCAAGGCCACTCTGTGTAAGCAGGAAACCTCCAGTTCCCACTGAGATAGCTCCAAGATGAGTTGGGGGCTGCATAATGGGGCCAGCAGGCACCCCGCATCCCCCAAAGACAGCACCTCAACTCCATCATTGTTTTCCCTGTGCAATGGCCAGGGACGCCTTTCAAAATACAATAGAGAGGCAACGGGCCAGCAACAGAGTCTGGAGGCTTGGGAAAAATCCCTTTAAGTGGTTTTGCAGCACCCCAGCAAGGCCCAGGGTTTTGCTGACAGCTCGCCTACCTGCTCTCTCTTCTCCAGAGGGAGGTTAGAGGGTCCCAGGGTCTGGATGGAGCTAATGATTTTCTTCAGCTGCTGGTCAGTGAAGTTGTTCCAGATGCTGCCGTAGAGCTCCTTGGCTTTCTTGCCCCACAGCTCCGTGAAATTTTGCTCCTCCAGCGACGCCTCGACCTGAACAGCGAGAGGGGAGGTGGTGACTCAAGATCAGCCCTGGGACATGCCACCACCCAGGTGAAGGTTTGGGGGACAGGTTCAAAGCCATGAAGGTTTGTGGGAGCCAGAGGAGACAGGACACGAGGTGGCAGGCAAGGCTGTCCCCAGTACGTGACATTCATAGATAGAGACATCAGCTTCCATCTGACAAGTAACGTCTGCACCCCCTGCGGCACTCCTGGCGAGTACCCACCAAGGTGGCCTTTGAGGACACTTTGGAGGTGGCTCTGGGGTGTCGTGGCCCAGGTGAGGCAGGGATGCTGGGACAGAGGTGTCCGTGCCAGGCGAGCCGGGTGTCTGGGTGCTCCCAGGCTGGCTCTGACAGCTGCCAGACCCCTGTTTCGTAAGGAGCTGTGAAATCTGGCTTCATTTTATGCCTATTCCTGCTGTTTCTCACCTTTGAAGAAGCCCAAAGGAAAACTTCAAAGATGTCACATTCACTTTTCTCCTTCCTAGACCTCCTTGTTAGCTCTATGCATTTCTCCTTGGGCTAACTGCAGCCCGTGCCCTTTAAGTGCCATACCTGGGTTTCACCTTGCAGAGGGGCACCCATTTGAACCCTGGTTTTGGATCTCTCACTCTCACCTATCTCCTGCCAGCCCCAATCTCCCTTTCGAGGACCGTGGGACAGCCTGGAGCTCTCTGCACCGTGGGGGGGTTATTTAAGCAGCTGGAGCTGTGGCCAGCGGCTGCGATTTTGGAACAGGGGGTATTGCAGGCGGTCGCATCCCAGCCTGGCCAGTATCAGCTGTATTTTTGGGAAACACTGATATTTTGACAACGTCCCAGCTGAGGGAATGTGCAGGATGGAGTGAGAAGGTGCAGAGCGCCTGTTTGCTGCCTGTGTGTCAGCCTGGCGTGATTTATGGAGCTCATTAGCTGTTATTTGTGGCATTTTAAGCCTGGCTCCAACAAGCCTGGTTTGTTTTATTTTAATCTTCACATTCCCTCGGCTGGCAGTAGGGAGAGAAGGGAGTCACGGTATGACAGGGCTGGAGGTTGCTCGGGGCAGGCACCCACGTGGCCAGGGTCACAGCGGGGAGGATGCTGAAAGTGCTGGGTGTCCTGGCTGCCCACCACCCAGCACCCTTCTCCTCCTTTGGACACCCCAGTACCCACAGCATCACTCCGGGTACCAGCTCTCACTGAGCACCCGACATACCAGGATGCACCATCCCCACAGCGCTGGAGGGAGATGCTCTTGCATCACCCCAATAAACGAGGAGGGAGGAGATATTTCTACCCCTTCCCAGACCGTTCTGTTGAACCGGGGGAGTTATAGGAAGCAGAATCCAGCTGTGTTTCATCTTCTACTTGAACAGGCGCCTGTGTTTGGTCAGGCAAATTGTACCCTAAACTCTCCTGACAGCTCCGGTGGAGCGAGCTGAGGCTGACAGCACAGCCCGAGACCCCTTTGCGGAAGTCATGCCCACCAGCTCCAGTCCTTCAACTTCACCCTCTGTGGGGGTGCCTCCTTGGGGGGCTCAGAGGCCTCTGGGCGCCCCCAAATCTTCCTACCAAAGCGCCCCACCTCAGTCCCTCCTTGCTGCTGGTTGCACAGTGAAGATTCAGCAGCACAGGATGCAGCACAGGGCACAGTAGCTGTTTCACCACTGGTGCCTGGAGAAGTCCTGCACCCATGAGTAACCCCCAAACTCCAAATGCACTTGCCAGCTTCTTTCCCAGAGCCCCAGCTGGCAGGAACTGGTACATCTCCCTCTCCCATGGCCAACATGTCTGTCATTCCAGCATCCTTCTGTCCATCCCTGAGCAGCCGGAGGCTGCTGCCCTACCTTCAGCCTCCTGCCCCTCCGTGTCACCGTGCTGTCTTTGCTTAGATGTTATAGATGCGTGGGATTTGCCTCCCCCAAATTCAGCCTTTTGGGTTGTGCTGGCCAGCTGTTAACCCTTTAGTGGCCAGCATCTCTGCATCCCTCCGCTCAGCTCCTTGCCGCCCCGTCGGTGGGCTGATCTCAGGGATCAGATCCTTTGCTCTTTGAGGGCTGGCTTGAGAGCCTTCACGTTCAGGGACCTCCTGGCTGTGACCCTTGGTTATTTATTAACTCAGAAAAAAGGAGAAAATTGGCCTGGAAATACCTCTTGAGAAAAGTCCATGCAAGGTGCTTTCCTGGCCTTAAGTTTGGACTTGACGTGGCCGGGATTCTCCCACTCTGCCCCAAGGTCACACCACAACATCTGCAGCAGACGCTGGGCACCTGCCCAGACACCGCAGCAGCTCGCCCAAAAAAAAAAGTCTGAAGGGGCACTTGGGTGCTCTCGGCTGTCCTGCCAAGTTGGCAGCGACTGGACCTGGTGGAGATCTTCCCCTCCCCTCTCAGGGAGACGTTTTTCCTTCCTGCCGCAGGGTACGCTGTGCACCTCCAACCCTGTGGGATCCAGAGGGGATCAGGGCTCTGTGGCAGCCCTTGGGGTGATGCTGAGATCCCTGAATGCACCAACTCCTGCGCACCCCTAGCTGTATGGGGCCGGGAATATCTAAATTATATGCAGCATTGTGGCCATGCACCTCGTGCCAGGGCAGCCAGCACCTCCCTGGGAAGAGCAGGAGCCAGGGAAACCTCTGCAGCCCACACAGGCACCAGTATTCCCCTACCCGCCCCGGGCAAGGGCCGTGCTGCAGCTCACCCAACCGAGCTCTCTGGGCACTTGAACTCCCTGCCCTGCTAATAAAGAAATGCAAACGCCCAGGCGAACGTGCACAGGCCTGCGGGGTGCAGTCGGCATCGCTGCCCGCACGTAGCCGGGCTGACGGTGAATTCCCCAGAGCCTCGAGAGCTTCCCCAAAGCCGTCTTCCTCCCCGTGGGCTGGGGACACAGGGGTAGGGGTGGCAGCCTCCGTCCTGATGCCGCCTCATAGTTTTTGCGCACTGTGGGCTTGCAGTGTCTGCGATGGGGCTCCCAGGGATGTGGTGGCATTGGGCAGGGACAGGGACACTTGACACCTGACCCCCATTGGGAACTGGAAGGAAGAAAAGTAGAAGGTGCTGGGAGAAGGGAGCAACCTCTAAAAATAACCCGGACTCAGCTCTAGGACCAGGGCTGTTGCTGCAGGGCAGAACCTCTCCGAGTGCCGATTTGGGGCAAAACCTTGCGGTTCCCAGACTTCAAGTCTGGTTTGCCACCCTGGGGTGCCAAGATAGGAGCCTGCAGGGAGGAATGGGACCACACCAAGTGTCCTCACCGTGCCCCAGCTCCCCCCTCCCCGCTGCTGGGGGACACCCTTGCGGTGGCATCGCACCCGTCCCGCCACCCACCTGCAGAGCAGCATTTTCGGCGGTCAGGTTGGTGTTGTAATTCCAGCTGGCCGAGACGCTCTCGAAGAGGACGATCTCAGCCGTGCTGTTGTAGGCGTTGGCGAAGAGGATGGCCCCTTGCTCGGTGCGGTCATACTCGGGGGGGCTCAAGACCCTGCCGAAGGGCACCCGCCAGGCTCAGCCCCAGCAGCAGCAGCACCAGCGCCGGGGGCATCGCGGCGGGAGAGGAGAAGGGGGGGGGGGGGACCCGTTCGGTGCCTTGCGAGACAGCTTTGCCTCAGCTGCCGGCTGCTTATAAGCCAGCAGCCTTCGCGCAAACCCTGCCCACCGAGCCTGCCTCCCCTCGCAGATAAGACCGGAGTAATTTTGCTCTGCCTTCGGCAGCTCCCGGGCTTGCGGGGAGCAAGCGCTGCCTTGGGGTGCAAAGTCCCTTTGGCGCTCGGCCGCGTTGGAAGGGAAAGGGAAGGGGCTGGGACAGGAGGGAGGGAAGGAGACAGAAGGGAATTGAGGGAAAGGCAGAAAAAAGAGGAAGGAGGTGAAAGGCTGGGGTGGATGGTGTGGGTGAGAGGCAGCTCCATCCCTGCAGGGTCCTGGTCCCCTCCTGGCTCGGTGCAGGGGGATTCAGCTCAACAGGGCCACGGTGCCCGCTGGGGCGTCCGCTCCCCACGCCAGCATCACGAGGTGAACGTCCCACGGCAGCAGCCCGGCCACCCGCCATGGGGCGCGAGGGAGAGTGCAGCGGGAAAGGCACTCGCTTGGAGGGCAGCCAAGGTCCATCTCCTGCTGCTTCTCGCCAAAGTGACCCCTTTCCTGGCATGCCCTCATTATTTTACTTTTTTCGGAGAAATTGGCTGTGAAGGAAATCCCATCACATCACACTGAATGTTTTGGACTTGGAGGAATTAGACTGATGACAAATGACTAACAAAAAGTTCCTTCAAAATAAAAACCAGACCTGTGTCAGTGGGCTTGATAGTTCCTTTCCTTCTTTTTAAATTTTTAGCTAGCTAAATCCCTTTCCCTCAGAGCTTGACCCCAGCTTTGTGAGCTGTGCCCAGACTGAGCTTAGGCTCGGTGTTGGCTGAGCCCATCACCCCTCATCAGGGCCACCACCCCCATGGGGACACAGCAGACACCTGCCATGGAAGGGAGAGCTTTTTTGGCAGGGACAGAGGGAAATCTCTTGAATTTTTGGCCCTGCTGGGTACCGCAGAGCAGCTGGGCACCACCATGGCCCTTCAGCACGAAGGAGACAGCGTGGCCCCTCAACAAGGAATGAGTCCTCCTGCCAGAGCTGGGGACCCTACGAGGTTTGCAAAACCATTTCCAGGAAAAAGTTAAAAAAAAAAAAGGGGGATTAGGTGCCTTCAACCTTGTGATATCTATTAAACCTTTCTCCAAAAATCACAGCTTCCAACCCTGCCTTCCCACCCACCACCTGCACAGGTTGATGTGGGCACCCGAAAAACCTTCATCCTCTCCTCGACCCCAAGCTCATGTGAGTGTGCAAACAGCACCAGCATCTCCTGCAAGTCCAGACATCACAGAGCCGTGGGCAAAGCCCTCCTGTGCTTGCAGCCTCCTTTGTTTACCCCTTTCCCTGCTGACCATAGGTCTCTGGAAATTCCAGTTCATCGGGAAGCTGAAAAAAACTGGTTGGTTTGGCTCCAATTTGGCTGGTCACCAAGCCTTAATGAATGGAGATTTCCTGCGTCCCGCCAGCCTCTGTTTCCAGCTGCACCGGGGAGGGGTTTTCCCGGCTCCGGCGTGTTGTGGTGCAGCCTCCAGCACTGGCGGGGGTCTTGGGTGAGAGACACGGCCTGAGCGGGCTCTGCAGTCTCAGCATGGAGCTGGTATCTGGAAAGCCCAGTGAGGAGAGCCTTTCTCCAAGGTTCGTGTTTCCAGTGCGTGATGCCAGAGGGGAAAGGCAGCTCTCTGTCATTTTGCATATGAGTATCTTCCCAGCCTGGTGCAAGAGCAGATGCTGCTGCTGCTGCTGCGGGATTTTGTGTTGGGCAAGAAGTCCTCTTGACGTCTGTGTCTCCAAGGATTCCCACAGCTCTGGCATCCTGTCCTGCAAAGCTCCACCTGGGATCAGGCAGAAGAACATCTGACGTGTGAGAGAGCACTGGCAGGTGAAGTGGTTGTTGGCCCAGAAAGGCAGGTGAGAAGCCTGCAAGCTTGAAGATGTGTGTTGGTGCCTCTGTGCTGGCTCTGAGCCCATGCTGTGCCCCAGCACCTAGCAAGGATAGGCTCAGAGACACCCATGGGACACCCTGCAGAGCAGCGAACACCGGTCCCCGCTTTGCCCACCCACCTCAGGGGTGCTGAGGTGGGTGATGGATGCCCATCTGCTCCCAGCGTGCAGGATACTGGGGGCTGCCAGAGGGACGGTAGCTATCAAAGGATGTGAAAAATGTGTTGCCATGGAGACGGATGCTGAACCACTTGTGGGGACGACGGCTGGGGGGATGCTGGGCGAGATGTGGTGTCCCTGGCAGCTGCCCTGGACTGAGATGATGCTTCTCATCTACTTGTATCGCCATCACCAGCTGCACGGAGATATTGTCCTCCCCAGAATGAATGGGCACAGACATGTGTGCAATGGCCGGACTGTGACTGCAGCCTGTCAGGGGTGCTGGCAGAGACACGCACTGGTGCAGCCTCACCCTGGCCCCAGAGTCCCCAGAATAAGGAAATAAGGAGTCTTAGAGTAAATACTTCTTAGGGGAGCTGCAAGGAATCAGCTCTCATAGTCGTGTGATAGAAGAGGGTGAGCAGAGGTGAACATGCAAAAGAGCAGGTATTTGGGAAGATTTGATGATTTTCCTGGGTATATCCTAGCCCTATGGCCTCTGGCTGGGGATGCTCAAGCCCGTTTCCCCCTTCTTTTATTATAAATCACATTTTTGGCTTCCCCATCACCTTTGTCACAGTGTTCAAGAGTGCTTCAAAACTCCAGTCTGATCCATCTCTCTGAGCAACCAAGGAGCTTCTGGAGGGGAGAGAAAGGATTCCTTTCTGATGTAAACCTCAGAAAGAGCTTTTGTTATCGCTGTGCAGCCTCATGTGTTACTTTTTCTGATGGCTGTAATTTCACGGGCGTGATGGCTCCTGTGCTGGTTCGTACAAATCACTGCATGGAAATTTTTTTCCCTCCCTCTCTGGACCCTGCCTTTAAAGACTCATGTTTTATTTACTGATGAATTCAATCACACAGTGTATGGTTTGCTAAGCTGCTTTTCCAGATGTGGTGGTGCTGCCAGGAGGGAGAGGGGAAAAACCACCTCTTGTCCAAATTTTTTGTCTAAACAAATGGCTTTTTTCCTAAGCCTTCCAAAAAAACCCAAACCACAACCACTCCAAACAACTGGGATTTTTGGCCATTTATTTCAGACTTGTGACTGCTGAAATAATTGTAAACTGTCAGAATAAGTTCAGCTGCTTGATGTCACCCAGCTTGGGGACAGGGATGGTAGGAGGGACCCAGTAGTTCTTGCTCCTGGGTCCTGCTGTATGACTTCAAAATATCTCTGCTCAAAGCTTTTGGCAACATTGCTAGGTTGTTTCCACCTTTTCTCTGGATAAAAGGTGTATTTATAGCCCGGTGTGTTCCCTTTGCGTGGGGATGGGGTTCAATGGGCCGTGGGGAGTTCACTGCCGGCCCCGGAGTATTGATTCCTACTTTATCACCACAATTGCACACTCAGCTCTTACTGGAGGCTGAACACAGCAGAAACGCTTTTTATTGTTGTGATTTCCACCCAGCCCCACAAAAAAAAAAAAAAGGCTTTCCAGCACATGCTGGGTTTATGGCCCCAGAGATTCCTGGTGTAGGCGTTGGGGGACACGTGAGCTGCGGCAGCCCATGTGGGACCATATGTTTCCCTCAGCCTCAGCGCTGGGCAGCTTGGTGGGGCTGGGGGTGGATGGGAAGGGGATGGAGACGTGGTTTGGACCCCAGGATCTCCTCAGGCTCCATCCCCCAGGTTGGGACCAGTGTCAGCATCCTGAGAATATGCTCTGATATTGCAGGGCCCTGAAAATGCATCATGCTGAAGTCAGCCATCGATCAACTCAGGACACCTAAGTGATGCCCACATCTTGAGAGGGTCATAAATAAATTAAAGACCCCCAATAGTCAGCTCCTGGGGAGCCCCGGCCACAGTGCAGGAGCTGTGCCCAGTGCCAGGCATGCGGCCAGGAGCATCACGGGGTAAGAACCAAAAGCCCGGCCAGAAATCATCCCTCCTCCTTCATCCCTCATCCTTTGTCCTTCATCCCTCCTTCCTCCTCCTTCATCTCTCATCCTTCACTCCTCATCCTTCATCCCTCCATCCCCCCTTCCTCACCAGCCATCCAGAGCTGGGCACCGCTACAGGGTGAGTGAAGAGGCCAACGTGTTCCCTCGGCACCCATCAGCCCAATAAAACATGACAAAGTCCATTATTCCCCCCCCCCCCCCCCCCCCCCTTTTTTTCCCTCTTTAATAACCGAAAACAATCCCAGTCCCGAGGCGAGCAAGCGTGACTGCTCGGGGAGCATTAATCATCTACTGCGAGCCCGGTGCGGGTTATCGCGGCTGTTTATCCGAGCTGCTATTAAAAACCCACCATAAACACGCCTTCAGCCTCTTCTGAAAGAGATTAAGTGTTTGCACTGGCTGCACTGATCATATCGCCTGCCCGGCTCAGCAAAGTTGTGTTCTCAATGAGGAGGAGGACAGGGCAGCTTAATTGCTGCCAGGAGGAGAACCAACCAGGGTCTTTTCCAGTAAGGCTGCTCCCATTCCTGGGAAGGAGACAGTTTCTCAAGGAAGCTTCATTCCATCTGGAAATCACCCATTTTTCAGTCTTCACTGGATCCCAGGGAATTGGGAACCAACCCCCATGATGTGATGCACAGGGACAACTTGTGCTGAAATCTTGAGCTATCCTGCAGCCGCTCCCTTGGCAGCTGCAGAGCCTTTCAACACAACTTTTATTTTTTTCCCTTATCTTCAGTGAAAAGACTGTTAATTTTGCCCCAGATTTGGGGTTTCATGGGGAACTGCAACTGGGGTTGTTTCAGGCAGCAGCTCCGCTCCTCTGAGGCAGCTGGGCTCTTGAATCGCAATCCTCCGGGGAGGCATCTTGCAAATTAGCATTTCTTAGTGATAAAAACTTGATTTAGGTTGGGGAAAGAAGAAGAAGAAGAAAAAAAAAGAAACAAAACCCCAAACCGAAAGAGGTTAGTTCAGCAAAATGGTAATTTGATAATCTGTGGTGGAAGGAGGGGAAGCCACCTGCACCAGAGCGGGGCTGAGCAGTTGGGAAAGGGCAAGAACTTTTGGGTTTTCAATGAATTATCAGTTAATGGTGCTCCTATTGATCCCTGGAACGGGTGCCAGGCTTGGCTGGAGCAGCATCTTCTGAGCTACTTTGACTCACTGATCTGCAGGAAACTGTGGCAGCTCAGAGCATCCCAGAGTATCCCTGAGTGTCCCTGAGCATCCCAGAGCATCCGTAAGCAGCCACGAGCATCCCTGTGCCCTGCGGGTCCGTGCTGGGACACCCAGCACTGGCTCTGCTCCCTGACCGGCACGTCACTGTCCCGACAGCGCAGGGAGGATTTCATTATTGCCAGCTCAGGGAAAGCTCAGGCAGATTTAATAAAGCCATTATGCCCCTGGCAAAGTCTTTAATTAAAGAGCTGGTTACAAATGGCTTGCTGCTGCCGGGTGAGAGGAAGGTGCTGGCCAGTGTTAAAGGAGCTCGTTTGTCTCCTTGTCGCTGAGTCCCCTTGCACGTGGCAGTGGGTGCAGCGACCCCTCAGAAAATGTTGCCATGTGCCACCCTTGGGTTTTGCTCTGCTGTGTGGACAGGCCAAGTCACCACGGCTATTTAATCATAGAGGGCTGCTATGTCTTTTTGACAGCTGAAAGTTCAGCTTGCTGCAGTTATGAACACCTATAAAACTGTTTGATACTGTATTACAGCAGTGCTGTTCTCAGCAAAAAGCAAAGCTTTTTGTCTTGCCGAGTGTCCTAAAGGACGAACCCTCAAATCTCATCCTCTCTGAGGCTTTTCCAAGGGTCTCAGGTAGACTGTGGTGGGGTCCACTCTGTCCAAGAAACCCACCATCGGCCTTTCCAGCCCAACTACTCAGGGTTTGCATTTATGATGGCTTTTATGGCTTAGCTGATTAACGCTGGTAAAACATTTCCCAACAACTGCTGCAGTGATAAGAGCCAGACCAGCCTGGGGGGTGGTAGTGGCTCCTCCGGCAGTGCCATTGTCCTCCATGGGCGAAGGATTGGGGTGGTGGCCCTGGGACTCTGCCCCGGGACTTTGCTCTTGGTGTGACAGGTCTTCATCAGGACCTGGGGCTGCACCAGGATTTCCACTCTGCTGAATCATGCCATGATCAGTGGTGAGCATTGTCCCGCTCCTGGGGTTTAAGTCCCATGACATGAGTCCTTGGTGGGGGGCGAGAAGGTGATGGGAATGTTGGCACCTCCATCAGGTCTTTGTGGCACCTTTGCTCAGGAGGGTCTGGGCAGGCGAGAGCAGCCCCACATGGCTGGGGAGAACAACCCTGTGCCCAGGCAGAGGTGGTTACACCTGATCCTCTGCGCCAGGGGAGCGCTGGATCCCACCAGTTGCTCCAGGTCCCAGGGAGCAGTGGTTCCCATGGGTGGTCCAGGACTGACGGAGCTCCAGACCCCACCAGCCACTTCAGAAGTGTCTCCCATGGGTGATCCAGCTCGGGGCGTGCTCCGGGTCCTTTAGGAGATCCAGCTCTCAGGATTCTGCCAATCCCAGCCGGATCGCACCTGGTCCCTCCGGATCTCACTGGTGAGCCAGGGCCGAGGATGCTTCAGCCGCTCTCGGACGGTCGGTCCCTCCCCAGGGCGTTGCTCGGGCACCGCGGGCTCCTGGTGACACCTAGTGGCACCGTGTGACCGTGGACAGACACCCGGACGGACGCACACACACACACATAGGGCAGGGCAGCGGGGGGGGTCCGGGGGTGCTGCACCCCCCGGGCGACCCTGCCCGCAGCCGGGCCGGGAGGAGTGGGGAGGGAGCGACCCCCACGTGTCCCCCAATATTCACCCGGGTCCCGTCTTCCCTTTTATCCCTCGGGGACAACCCACGGGGGCTGCCTGCGGGGCTGGCGGGGCTCCCGGGACCGGGGGCAGGCTGAGATGGGAGGGTCCCCGGGGATATGAGGGTCCCCTGACCCACAGGGGACGCCGAGGTCCCCGTCCCCGCGGGGGTACTGGGTCCCGGCCGATGGGGTGCAGGGGCTCGGCGGGACTCAATTTAACCACGTTAGCACCGCCCAAATAAATGCAAATGAACGGGTGGGGCTGATCCAGGGGGGCTGTGGGGCTCCGGGGCTGGTTTGGGTCTGGGAGGGTGTCACAGGTGGGTGCAGGCAGGGTCTGGCACAGCTGGGGGAGGTGGGGGGGGGGCTCACACACGCTCACACACGCTGCCAGTGACTCACCCTCCCTGGGGACCCTCCCCACAATACACAACCCCCCGGTTCCTGGTGATTCCCCCCCAGTTTTGCAGCCCTTTTTCCCCCTCCCCAGCTTGCAACGGCCCCCTTCCTCTGCAGCCATGCTGGGGGGGGTGTGAGGGGCCCCCCCCTTCGTCACTCCACCATCGCTCCCGTTGCCTTGCCAACGCCGTGCCCCGTCCCTCGCTCAGACACTGTCACCGCTGGGGCTGGAGCAGGCGGCACCACCCGGCACCCAGAGGTAGGGCTGGGGTGGGGGGGAAGCACGGCGGGGGGATGGTCTGCGTGGGGTCCGTATTGATGTCCCCAAAACCATCACTCAGCTCCCTATCCCAGCTTAGAGCCCCCTCCCTTGCAGGAGCCTATAGCCCCATAGAGAGCAGAGACCTCTCACCATGGCTGGCACCCCCCAAAATCCCTTTGCCCTGGGAAGGGGAGGCAGGGGCTGTGCTAGGAGGATGTTGAGGGTGCAAGAGGTAGACACACGTTTGGAGGGGGGGGAACAGACAGGGTGTCTCCCCCTCCCCACCATGGGATGGTTTTGCGAGAGTGTTAATGGGCAACTTGCAGAGCCCTTTTCCAACAGGCACCACCCTGTGTCCTGCTGCTGGTTCCCGTGGTTGAGGAAGGGCGGGGGACAGGGGGAGGGTCCCTGTTTCTTAGCATGGTTGGGGACACCAGGGCTCACCCCCTATGCCAGCGGGGCTGGGTGTCTGCATTTGATGGGAGGATGTGTGGAAAAGGATGGGGCCACATGTGAACCCATTTGGGACCCCCACTGAAGCCCCACGGCAGAGAGGAGGTTTTAGGGGGGCTGTTTTGATGCAGGAAGGAGACAGTGCCTCTTGCTGTCCCCTCTCCCCTGGCCTGGTCCCCATGCCTGTCCCATCCCATGGCCCCAGGCAGTGAGGCCTTTGCAGTGCAACCTAATGGGATAAACCAATTCCCTTAACCCACTTATCCGGCTGATCCAATAAAGGTGGCTGGGAATAAAGTGTGTGCATGGTCTTAATGCATTTCACCCCTCCCCAACACCACCACCTCCTGCTCCCCCCAGCAGCACCGTGGGTCTGTCTGCGGCAGCTGGATGCTCCTCCCCAGAGGCAGCCGCAGAAGGGCTAGGGCAGAGGTGGGACACGTTGTCTCCTGGGGCTGGGACTTGCTGGCCCTGGGAAGCAGAAGTGGCTGTGCTGGTGGCGGAGGCGGCTCTGATCCCCAGGCTGGTGGGGAGCACCAGGGGGTAATCCCGCACGAAGCGCAGCGCGGGTGCAGGTGGGTCTCAGGGTCCATGGGGCAGCTCTCCATGGGGCTGGGGGTTTGCTGAGACCCATATCTCCAAGGGCCGTCGCTTTTGTCATGGGTGGGGGGACCTCGAGCAGCCTCCCTCATCCCTTTGCTGCCCTCTTCTAGCAGTGTTTGTGTGGTTGCTGTGGGGGGTCTGGGAGTGGGTGAACTGGGGAAGGGGGACAAGGATGGGACATGGGATGGAGATGGAGTGGGAGGGGTGGGGATGGAGGGACAGGGATGGAAGGATAGGGATGGAGTGGGGATGGAGGCACAGAGAGGCAGGGATTGGGATGAGGGACAGTGTGGTCGGAGCAGGAGGAATGGGGCAGGCAGAATGGGCAGGAACAGGTGAGCAGGGACAGGAGGGCAGGGCCGGGTGTGCTGTGGTGCAGGTGACGCGGCGGCACCAGGAAGCGTTGGGCTCCGTGGCAGGTGAGGGCGGGGCAGCGGTGCCGGACGCTGCCCGCAGCGGGACCCCGCATCGTGGCAGGCCGCTGCCCCCCCGTGGCTTTGCCGCCCCCTCCTCTCTGTCCCCGCAGGCCGCCATGGAGGGGGCTCCACCGCCCGCCAGCCCCGCCGGGCTCTCGGCGTACGTGGCCGTGTCGCAACTGCTGGGCCTGACGCTGCTGGCCACCACGGGCGCCTGGCTGGGCCGCTACCGGGGCGGCGTGGCCTGGCACAGCTCCCTCCAGTTCAACGTCCACCCCCTCTGCATGGTGCTGGGCATGGTTTTCCTCCAAGGTGACGGTGAGCAGGACCGTGGGACAAGCACCCTGTCCCTGCTGCAGCCTTCAAAACCCCGGGAGTTGCAGCCGGGCAGGGAGCAAAGGGGACAAAACAGTGACAAATGAGACCGGGAAGATGCTCCAGGACCCCCACCTGCCCGTGTGTGACACCCCTGGGAGACACGGGGTGCCAGGGAAGTGGGGGACCCCCACAGATGCTCACCCGCCCTCTCTCCGGCAGCTCTCCTGGTCTATCGGGTCTTCAGGCACGAAGCCAAACGTTCCACCAAGGCGCTGCATGCTCTGCTCCACGGCCTGGCGCTGGTCATCGCCCTCGTCGGTGAGCACCGAGGCTGGGCTGGGCGGACGGGGCTGGGGCTGGATGCGGCCCCGGCGGTGATGGGCTCCTCTCCGCAGGCATCGTCGCTGTCTTCGAGTCCCACCGGGCCAAGGGCATCCCGGACATGTACAGCCTGCACAGCTGGTGCGGGATGGTCGCCTTCGTGCTCTACCTCCTGCAGGTGAGGGCTGGGGAGCCCCTGGACCCCCCTGGAGGGGTGTGGGTGGGATCCCACAGCACCCCATGAACATCCCTGCATCCCATCCCCCCAGTGGCTCCTGGGCTGCGGTTTCTTCCTCCTCCCCAGTGCCTCCTTCTCACTGCGCGGCCGGTACAAGCCCCAGCACATCTTTTTCGGCATTGCCCTCTTCATCCTCTCCATCGCCACCTGCTTGCTGGGCATCACGGAGATGCTCCTCTTCAACATCAGGTGGGTGACCAGGCTGGGGAGGGTGAGGGTGGCTGAGGTAGTCCCCCAGATCCTCTCGACCCCCAGCAAAGGGCTACTCCAGCCCAGGATCAGAGTCTGGCTCAGGCTGTGGCTATTAAATCTTCCTCCAAGGCCTTTAGTTCTGCTGCTGCTGAGTCACCTCCTAGCTGGTGTTTAACAAGGGCTGGACCCTGGGACAGCTTTGTTTGGGGATAGGGATAAAACAGCCACTGTCACCTCTCTCCAGCCTGGTGTTCTGGAAACCCCTGGGACGCTCATGTCCCCAAGGCTTCTGTCCTTGCAGCTGGAAGACATGGCGATGGCCCCAGCTGCACGTTGGAGTCCCCCCCCAGCCCTGTGGGGACATGGCAATGGGGCACCCCAGGAGCCACACTTCCTTGGCTGGGGGAGAGAGCACACCAAGTGTCACCAAGTGTCCCTCCCCAAAGCGGGCAGCACCCGGGCACTCCCCTCTTGCTCTGATCGAGGGGGGGAAAGGGAGCTTTCCCAGGATGAGGAGGGGGTTCCAGGCAGGGTAGAGACAGACCACCCACCCGCCGAGGCTTGAGCATCCCCTTCTACCTCTGCAGGGACACCTACAGCCACTTTGTGCCTGAGGGTGTCCTGGCCAACACCCTGGGGGTGCTGCTGGTGGCCTTCGGGCTGGTGGTGGGCTACGTGTTGACGCGGGACGACTGGAAGCGCCCGCCACTGGCCGAGGAGCTAGCCCTCTCTATGGACTTCAAGACTCTGACGGAGGGCGAGAGCCCCAGTGGTTGCAGCCAGTGATGTCCCCAGCCCTCCAGCACGGGCTCCTCATGGTGTCTGTGCGATGTTCCTGTGCACCCTGTCCTTGGTGCCTTGAGGCTCTGCCTGGCTCAAGGTGACGAGGACAGCTGGGGAAGGACACGCTTGTTGGTGTAACGCTGCCCATTGGGTTCAGCCTTGCTTGGCCTTAATCTTCCTCAGCTCTGCCCTGCGAAGCCCCCGGTGACCCCCTCAGCCTGGCCCCAGCCCCGTGGGGCAGCAGTGCCACAGGCAGGGGCCGGCAGTAGCACGGACACAAAGGTCGGAGCTCCCGGGGCTCTATCCTGCTCTGGGGACCAGGGACTTTCCCCTTCGTGAACTGCCGAAGCCCAAAGCCTGCTCACGGTGCCGACGGGCAGAGGGGGTCTTTGCTGTTACAGAGATGTCCTGCTTGCTCAGCCCATCGCCCTCCAGCGCGGTCCTGCCTGGGGGCTGCTCCCCCCTAAGAGGGTTCCACGGGGGCTCAGTGTCTGCGCAGGCTCAGCGGCTTCACGTCCGAAGCATTTTCCCCTCAAGTGCAATGTGTTGTGTGCTCAGTGGATCCTCCCGACCTAATAAATGTTTGCAGCTAACCCCATCCTCCTCACGTCTCTGCTCCTCCAGCTCATCGTTTCGGGGTACCCATGAGCTCTCACACGCCACAGGCGGCCGGGACAGCAGCTGCCCGAGGGGTTGGGGAGGGCAGGGAGGGTATGCAGGATGGCATCGTCCTGTCTGGGCCCCGTGCCAAGCACGGGTGACTCCATGGGGACATCTCCAGGGTCTGGCTACATGGGGGATGCACCCATTGAAGTAGGAGAGACCCACTGCCATGAGGAGATGCATCCCCGAGATGTGGGCTCATCTGTGCTGAAAGCATCCCCTCTTCCTTCTGGATTACAGCACAGGCTCCCAGAACCCAGCGCTGCAAAGCGAAGGCAGTGCCTGGCAAAGGTGTGAGCCCAAATTGGGGGTTTTTCCTCACCGCAATCCCAACGCGCTGCGTCCTCCCAGCCTGGACGGGGCAGGGATACTTGCAGCTGCGAGGGGCATTCCGCTGCGAACCCGAGCCCTGGGTTTGGGCACGGACAAAGCAAACCTGAGCCCTGGGTTTGGGCAGAGATGAAGGGAGCAGTTCTTGGGAGCTGCAGGGCTGCAGTGTCCCCAGCGCCGAGCTGTGCTCTCTGCAATTTAATGTAGAAAACTCCGTGACACGATTCCCTTATTTCATTAAAGCTCCTTTGCTCCTGGCAGTGGTGAAGCTGCCTCCGAGCCCTCCTGCTCCTGGTGGTGCCAGGTCCCTGTCCCCATCCTCACACAGTGACAGCCACACCCAACCCTCGCGCCGACCTGACGTCCCCAGGTTATCTCCACGCTGAGAAGCCGCGGCACGCTCCTTCGCTTGCCGCAGCGTGGGAAAAACACCAGGCCAGACACCGTTTCCAAGTGTTAACCATTTATAAATAAGTACATTTTTTCATACATACAGTTTTCATTGTACAGATTACAATCTGTATACATTGGGGGGGGGATGCATTCTTTTGAACTTTTCACATCTATCTCACAGCTCACATGTACAGACAAGAAAACTCTGCTCAAGCAAATACAGCAAAGGAAAAAATATGTTTTCTTCTTTCCTTACACACGAGAGGCGAAGGCCTCTGCTGTCGGCAGGGGTTGCTCTTCCCACTGCACAATATCACGACTGTGTGGTGTTCAATATATCAGTAGAGAGAACAGAACATGCATTGAATAATATACTGTACAGAGAGAAAGTCCTTTACATCAGAATTATAGAAAAGCTAAAGGAAAATTTAAGTGTCTTAAAGATCTTCCCAGCAAGTGTCTCGGAGGATGGCAACCAGGGGAATTGTACAAAGCACAAGGGTGTGTGTACTGTGCGGGTTTGCACCAAACTCGGATCCTCTCGGATGTGCAGACAGAAGGGAGACGGAACGCTGAATGCAACACTATGGGAAAGAAAAGGCTGGACGGGGATGACACCGGCAGTACTGGCAGAGTCCACGCGAGTCTCTGGGTTATCGGTGGAGCAACGAAACGCAAGCATCTGCCTCGTCAGCGCCCAGCGAGGCAGCCCCACGGCGAAGCGACCCAACTCCCTGGGCGTGAGGCTTTTCCACCCACCCAGCACGACCCCGACCCGCTGGCGGAGACGACCCGCAGCCCCACCGCCGTCCCCGGGCAGCGTCACCCGGCAGGGACACAAAGTCTTTTGGCAAAGCAGCCCTCTATAGGATGCGATCCCGTCGGACGGGACCCGGCTGCTGACTCCCCAGTACCACGACAGCTAGAAAATGAGCAGGAGGAAAGGGTACGGCGGATGGGTTTGGTGTCCATCGGCTTTCCTGGTGACGGTCGCGCTGTGTTTTCTCTCGGGTAGGTCTGTAACAGTTGCGGTGAGATCCAGCTGTAGAGTCAGGAGTTGGACGCGAACGCATCTTGCTAAAGAATTGAGCCCTTAGTGGTTTATATTAGAAAAAAGAGTTTGATTGAATGAAAATCCAGCAATTATTCACACAAATCTGAAAAAAAATGCAGATTTAACTTTCAACCATTGTGCTTTGTGTCCAAGACGCACCCCACCAGACTTCGCGTAGAGCAACCAGCACGGGGTGAAGGCATTTATCCGCAGAGGTCCCAGCGGGTACAACAGCTTTTCCCCTAAGCCCTTGGTTAACCACCGTTAATCCCGGTAGAAGAGTTATCTTGAATTCCCAAGACTAAAGCAAAGTACAACCACCAAAACGCTCGCGACAGCTCACCGTGGAACCCCCCTTCGGAAGGAAGGCGGAGGACGAGCAGGCACGCCGGCTTGCTTTTCTCTAGGTAAGGCGGAGCTGGCACTTCGGTTTTCGCCAGACTTCTTCTGGGTAACCCTGAATATACAGCAACCTTTGTACGAGGGGACTGAATCGCTCCAAATTTAGTAGCCACCCTGGTTCCGGACCTAATCCAAGTATGGCTTAGGTGTTTCGTCATACGCACACACAAATGTTCACACTGGCCAAGAGGTTTTCTTCACAGCCAGGTTAAAGAAAGAAAAGAAAAGAAAAAAAAAAAAAAGCCCAACTGAAAAAGTTCACTGTTCGGGACGGACCCACCTGCGGTGCCAGGAGGCAGACGGACAGACGGACAGACAGACGCACACCTCGGCTCATTCGGCCAGCCTGCGCCCTCCCGCGTGGCAGCACGGAGAAGGCGGCTCAGGCTGCGTGGAGCTTTCTCCTTTGGAGACGGATCCCAAGGGATCTGTCTTTGTAAACCCCTCCCTTTCCTAAGCACTAGTATTTTCAAAGCCCTCCGACGCCGTTCCCAGCCTGGCTGCTGGGGATCCCCACAGAGCACCCTGCCAGGCGCGTGTCCCCTCCCCTGGGACCAGAGCATCCTCCCAGCCCGGGAGACAAAGCAAGAGCCGGTGAATCCCTGCTGAGGGATGTGCCAGACACGCGCACTCGATGCTGGGAGAGAAGATACCGGCTCTGCAGCAGCACATCCAGCTCCCGGCAGTGGGGAGACGCTGACAGACACCTGACGGGAAGGTCGGATAAATCCGGGGGTCAGCTTCAGCATCGCCTACCCAACGCGCCCCAAGAACCCAACCCGGAGGTCTCAATGCCGTCAAGAACCTGGCTGACTCGGTGCACCTCAGAATCCTACTCACTTGCAAGACAGGGCTCGCCATCGGTGGGGAGGGGACGAAGGTGCCGGCTGGCAGCCTCGTCCTACGTCTTAATTACTCAAGGAGTAACTAAGTTCACAGCACGGACGGACAAGACAGCACCGTGGCTGGAGCTCCCCGCGGCAGCAAAGGTGATGGGGGGTGAAGGGACATCGGGGGGAGGTCCGAGCCTCCTGCCCCGCTGAGCCACGCGTACGGCACCGCGCTTCCCCACCGGACCACACGTGACGGTGCGATACGGAACGACATCTGCTTTTCGTCCACGCCAAACCCGAATCGTGACTTGGGACACGGGAGACTGTGCAAAGAACGGCTTTTCCAGGGAGAGGTGTGCTCCATACCCACCTGGGGACCACAGCAGCCATCCTGCCTCAGTTGACCCTAAGAGAATTGCTGGGGAAATGCTTTAAAACCACTGCAAGTAATTTTGTATTCAAAAAAATTGCTCAATCTGCTGATGCTTATATACAAGAGTCAGTTCTTGTGCTATAAATGTTATGATTCATTGCTTCGTTTCTTTTCTTTTTTCTTCTTTTTTTTTTGAAAAATACACTAAGAGACAAGAGCTGTTTTGCTATTTACTAATGAAGACACTACTTACGCTTAAATATCCAGTATTTATCATAGTAACAAATTCAAACAGTAAAGTGCACCCATTTACAGAGAGAACAGATGGAAAACCATTAGTGCAAGAACCCCGTGAAAAATGTTAACGCGTGGTATCGTGAAAAAAACCTGCACGCCGCAGTGTTCAAGCCTTCTTTCAGCTTGGTGTTCGTGTTAAAAGTGTGAGCAGTTTTCTTTTTTTCCCTTAAAACACCTTTGTAAACCCAAAAAGCTATACACAGAAGCGCCGTGAGGGGACATCTCGCAAGGACGGGACCGGCAGCGCGAGGGCAGGGAAGAGCGAAAGCGAAGCGGGGGCAGTTCTCGCACCATCCCCTCCGCATCTCAGCGGGGAGGATCGGCTGCGGCGCGTCTCGCTCGGCCGCATAAAAAAGGGACGGGGCTGAATTTGGTTACTTCTTCCTTTCCAAGCCGCAACTAAAGGGAGGAAGCCACTCACCCAGTTGGAAAGCTGGAGGATGGGAGGCATTGAGCAAAGCGGACCCATGGAGAAGCGCAGCCTAGCTCTCAGTGTGCGGGACGCGAAGGAGAAACCGGTTATTCCTTATGAAGCAGATCACGCTGCCTCTAAAAAAGAGAGGAATTAAAAAAAACACCAAAACTTTGCACCCCCTCTGTAAGGAGAGAAGGACTGTGTGGAGCTGAACGTCCCCGCGGGTTGTGTCCCTGCCCTACCGAGGGGTCCCTCAACCCGCACGCGCTTTCGAGAGCCCTGTAAGAACGCGGAGTCCGCACTGGGTTGCACCTCGACGAAGAGAACGCCAACCTCAATCCAAATACAAGCTCGGACAAAAGCCAAATAGCCCGAAAGAGCAGAAAAATCGTCAAATCTTACGGAGGAAACACCCCCCTCCTCGAACGCTCTCAACGTGTCTATGAGACACAAGCCTCCGTCGTCCCGAGGTGTGCACGTCCCAGCTTGCTCTGAGCAAATTAGGCAACGAAACAGCAACGAGATGCGCTGATCCAGGAAAACAAAATAAAGCCCCATCGAAGCCAGGGTTTGCTTAAGAGTTTCGGACCAAGCCCTTAGCTGGTGTAAAAGGATGCACTGATGCCGCGCTGGGGATATGGTCGTTGACACCAGCAGAGGTTGGAGCCCGGGATTTGGTTCAAGAAGTCTTGCAATCTATTCACACAGCCCTTTGGAAACACCGCAAGGTATCGCTTGCTCCTCCCGCTCAACCCTGAAATCGCTCTGAAGAGTTGATATGAGTGAGGTTGGGCACCAGGCAACAGGCACTGTTTTGCTTTCAAACAAGCTATGGGGTTATCGCTCTCCGCCCCCTCCCCGGCCAGTCATCCTTCACCCTCAGGAACTGAAAAGGCAGATTAGAAATCGAAAAATTACTGAAAATCCTGCAAAAAGGATTTTAGACCCATCCCCTGCTTTTCACACTTGTATTTGGTTTAAAAAAAAAAACCGTAATAAAAACCCCTTCAACCCAAACCAAAAGATGTCCTGGAACAGATCACATATAAATAAATTGTAAAAAAAAATCTGCTACTTAAAAAGCAAAACATGGTCTCTACCATTTACAGGTACGGAACACGGTGATCGCTTTCCAAGATTTTGGGAAGGGATCTTCTGAGGAGCGGCACCGGCTGCCCAGGGGGGAGCGAGCCGAAGGGAAGGGCTGCTGCAGGGCTGGGGTTGCTGAAGGAGCCCTCCTGCCTCGAGAACCGTCGCGCCACATTATGCACCCTCATCACAAAAAGAGAAAAATAAATCAAGATTGCAATTTCCCTCCTTGAACACCATTTTTTTCTCCTAGTAAGTATAAAAAAAGTTAAAAAATCCACCAAACGAAACCCCCAATGTTAAACCAACCCGGAGTAAATGTGGTGCTGTGTGTGAGGTGCAGTCGTCTGCGTAAAGAAGTCGCAATCCCAGATCACGTGCAAGAGGTTTCGTGCCAATTCCCTCGGCTGATTAAAACGCACACGAAGGGCCAGTTTTCATCTCTCAACGCTTGTAAAAATGCCCCCCTAGAGCAAATCGGCGCTGGGGCACCCGGCAGGCGGCCTGCAAAGAGCGTCGCGCGATCCCCACCCCTTCTCGCCGCCGACGCAATCAAATAACGAAGGCACCCGATTCGGATTAAACCGCTGCGAAGCGGGTGAAGCAGGATGGTTGTTGTGCATAGCTACCGGGGATTAAAACACATCGTGCCTTTGCTCGCTGCGGGTAGTTTGGTCTTTGGGGGCAAAGAGCCAAAGGACCCGGTTGGCACGGGGGACCTGCGGATGCAGCCTTGGGAAAGGCTCCCATCACCCCCGCTAGGAATTCCCACTGGAACTGAGTAAGAGCTCGTCGAGACAAAAGAAACCCATCGAAATCGAACGCGATCGTCTCTCGAAAAAGAGCTGGTTACCTCCCGCTGCGTAGGGGCTATTTCTGGACCACCCCGCGCCACGTACTAAGATATCCTGGTTGGGAACTCGGCTGGAATTGGGCAAACGATACTGGCTCGGCTGATGTTGGCTTCACGGTCAGCTGGGGAACGAAAGGGCTGGAGCACGTGCATGGCTGTCTGACCACCACACAAAGTACCGGAGAACCTTGGTCATGTAGCTACCAAAGAGAAATAAAAATAATAATAAGAATAATAATATGCATGGAAATCAAGCTTGGAAGTGTGTGCTGAAAACATGAGGGTCTTACTCCAACAAGCGTCTTTTACACATTAGACTCCACAAATGGTCTCTTTGGTTTGATTGGGGATGTCTGCCCTTGCCTGGAGTCCCTGGAGAGCTGCCTGTAGAGGTTGTCCTGGTAGGCCTGCGCCACAGGCAGCGTCCTTGCCACCTTGATGTCGGGGTACGAGGAGGCTTGGGTGACTCTCTCCAGGAGGTCTCCCCGGGACCCATTGGCCAGCATCCCATGGGGGCTGTAATAGTCTTCCTCTAGCAAATGGCCATTCTGTGCATTGTTGGTTTTGTTATAAAAGGCAATGTTGCTGATTGAAGAAGGCGGGCTAAATGATTCCGGCTGGGGGAGGTTGCCAGGAGACGTCGGACTAATGACACTGTCCACTGACGACACAGCCCAGGTCCGGTTCTGCTGATGGAGGTGGGGGTACTGCTGAGTCCGAGCGGTTTTATCTATGATTCCCATGAACGGCGTGGTCCGGGAACGGGCTGGCTCGCTGGGGTAACCCCCCTGCGTGGGAGAGACCGGAGAAAGTTCATCGCACGATCTGTCGTAAGCTGGCTTGAGAGGAATCTCCATTTGCTGAATCGAGGCAGAAGGGCGGAAGTTGGGAGTCAGGTTGGAGGTGGAGGAGATGCTATTGCTGGAAGGAGAGAAGCGGAGGCCGACGCTCTGAGAGTGGAGCAGGGGCCTTGGAGTCGGCGGGTGAGGCTTGATTTCGCTGGGGTTAACTGTGATGGGTCTTCTGATGAGATGAGACACATCTGGAGAGCCCAGCTGGTTGGCGGGGAGGGAAGAACGCTCCAGGTCAAGCTTCGAGTGACACACGGGATAGTAGGAAGCGGACTGGCTTCGCCCGATCTGAGGCGTCTGGCTGTATCTCATCCCTCCCCTGTACGCTGAGGACGGTCTCTGCGGAAGGTCTTCTTTAGCCAGCCCTCCGTGCTGACAGATGGCTCCCGCGCTGAGGCTCGCCTGAACGTGCTGCACCGGTCTGCTGTCACCAACGATGCCGCCGATGGAGCCCTGGTAGACCAACCTGCTCTGGCTAACCCCCATCTCCCCCGACGCCGACTGGTACTTGCTGGCCATCGAGTGGGCAACCTGGCTGTAAGCGCCGGTTGGGATTACAGTACTCGAATGGACGGCGGAGCTGGGCTGGTTGCTCCTCACGATCTGCGCCTTGGCTGGCTGCAGCCTCAGCCCCTGCTGCGGCACGGCCACGGGGAGCTGGGGCATCTGGAAGGACCTCTGCGTCATCTTCGAGAGCGGAGACTTTGGTCTACCAGGGAGCTGGCTGACTCCGCTGGGTTCCTGCTGATAACGAACCGGGGAACCCGACTGTGACCTGTAGACGCTCATGCTTTCTGCCGGGGGGCTGGCACGATACTGAGGACCTCTACGAAGAGGAGAAGGTGGTGGGCTTTGATATTCCTTGCCTTGGCTTCCGACGGGAGGTGGGCTGAAGCGGTAAGAGGAGCCCTGGTGAGCCGGGGACGTGTGCGGAGGACTGGGTCTATAATGCGAGTTTTGGTGCGTCGGAGACAGAGCAGGAGACGTGGACTGGTACCCTTGCCTGGTTGGCGAACCCACGGAGCTGTTGGACCTGAAATCAAAGACCTGATGAGAGCCAAGAGGTGAGCCAGAAATATACGCTGAATCCCTGTGAGCTGGGGACGGGGGCGGGCTCTGGATGATGGGCAGCCCTTGGTTTGGCCTGGACTCTGTCTGCAAGCCAATGGAAACGTTTTCTACGTCCTGCTCAAGGTATTCCTCCTCAAAGATATCTTGCACGGAGTAGAGCTCTTCATGCTGCGCTTCGGGCTCAGGCTCCACCGGGAGCGGCGGCGGCGGCGGCTGCTGCTGCTGCTGCTGCACCTGCCTGCACTCCTCTTCCACCCGCATCAGCAGCCGCTGGATCTCACGGTTGTTGGGACACAGCTTGATGGCCTCGTTCAGGTCCTCCAGGGCTGCTGAAAACTGCCTGCTTGACAAAGGGACAGAAACGAGAACTGAAATTACTCTGCATCTGGACGGAGCCGCTCGCGGAGGCTCCCGGGGGTTAAGCGGCCCGTCCGCGCTACTGAGGGGGTATCTGCAATCTTATGTGCCTCTCCCGGATTTACTGTCACCAAACTGAGGGAAAACACTGCCAAGCCATTCCGGAGGAGAGGGGAACACAGTCCCGAGATGGCACAACCCTGACTAGCAGAAACGCCTGTCCTCTGCGGTGGGCGGCGCAGGCTCTTTAGTGACTCCTCACGGCCCCACCATGAGCTTTGTCCCCGCCAAAGGAGAACTCAAGCGCCGGCAAACCGAGAGCCGAGCTCAGCACTGCTGTAAACAAGCGCGGCTTTGGCGGAGTCGCAACCCCCGACGCCAGGGAGAATTTAACTTCTGCCCGATGCCAAGACCACACAGCGTCAGGGCTGGCTCCAGAGCTCAGGGGCTCCCACGGGTCAGAGCTTTATGTCAGCCCCGTCTCTCCAACTTTGCAATGGGTTTGGTTGGCTCCTTCGGAACGAGGGAATCGAGCAACATCGGGGAGCCCTCCCAGGGAAGCCTTTGCAAGGGAAAGGCCAGCCTGCGAGGAGGAAAAGGGAGGTGGGGGTTTGGGGAAGGGGTTGTCGTTTACAGGGACACTGTTTGCTTTTGAGCAAAACTGTCTGTTTCAATGTCACTGTCACCCGGGGGAAAAGTTCCGCAGCACCCCCCAGGCTTTTGCACAAGCCATTGAAAAGCCGGTGGAGGAAGGAAAATCATCCTGCTCCCTGGCCCGTGCTGCCCTCAGCGGTGCTGCTGGGCACAAACTGGGAAACAGAGAAGTAAAGCCCAAGTGACGACAGATTCTGCCGGGGAGACCTGGGGAGAAAAGGCCACTTGTGTGTGAGGAGGCTGATATCATCTGGAAAGGAACCCAGTTCGTACGCTTCCTTACAAGTGGTTTGGAAACAATGGAGAGGAAAACCATTAAAGGAAAGACGTTAGGTCAGCGTGGCTCAGCCAGCAGGGCTTGTCTGCAGAACAGAAGGTCACAGCTTCACCTCCCATATCCAGAGCCGGCGGGCCAAGGCAGCGCAGCGTCAGCTGGGCCAGGAGCCCGCTTCCACACGTCGCCTCCAGCGCGGAAGGTCAGGCGGTGGTGGCCTCTGCCCAGCTACGATGTTTGCACAGGTGGACTCCACATACCTCTGGCCACGGGCGGCTCTCGGCATCCCCGCGCACGGCATCGCTTAAAACCGAGATGTGCGCAACGACAGCGTGCCCAGCCCTTGAGCACGGGGCTCGAAAGCGAAGCCTCCCGCTCATTTAGGAATGGCACCGACTGGTTTTGAAACCAAGCCCATCTTTTAGCCTTCGGGGAGGTTAACAGGGGAATCCTCCGGGCTCCACCTGAGATGCAGAGAGATCCCAGTGCCGCAGCTCTCTGGAAGCTGGCTGCAGCGCTCTGAGCAGAAGCCACGGCTGAAAGCGGGCGCTTGCCTGCACAGTCACTGCACAGCTTGGCAGCAGCTTCTGCCTCGCAAAAAGTGCTGTAGGACTGAGAGATTCATAGATTTTAAGGCCAGAACACTTCACCGTGCCGAAGGAGTCTGCCCTCTTGCATGAACACAGGCCACGGGGCTTCCATGAGTCACACTTGGCTTCGAGTCCAGGCTGTGGTGGAATTAAACTGTGTTTTTAAAAGGAATACCCAACTTTGGTGTAAACGTTTCCAATGGGGTAAGATGCTCAGAAGAAATTCAGCTAAGATGAACCTCTCAGAACATTCAGCTGCCTCCAGAAATGACCACATGAGGGAGGATGTCACTCTGAGAGGTTTGCAATCTCATTTCTTTGCCATTTTCTTCCCTTGGGGACACCGGCACGGTTTTGCACGGTGGGTGCCTACGTCAGTGTGGTCGGGCTGGAAGAGACCAGCCCCTCGCACTTTTTCTCTCTGTCTCTCCTCACCTGCTGCTGCGTTTGGCCCTTGCTCTTGCATAGTAAGCTTCATAAGATTTCGGTTTCAGCTCCAGTGCTTTAGTAGCAAATTCCTCCGCCATTCCAAAATCCTGCCATTACAATAGGTGCGCAGATAAGTAAGTGAACAGATATAGAAATAAAAAAATATAAACAGTTTGGGAAGCAAACAAACTTAATACAGACTTATTTTTTTTTCATGTACCATGGAAAACTTGATAGTACCGGAATGTTTCACATGGAGTCAACATCATTTACAGCCAGAGAGCTACAATGGCACGTCCAAAGACTCTGCATGCTGTCAGCACCCACAGAGGCCAGCGTGCCGCTGGCTCTGTTCTCACTGATTGTGTCCCCAACAAGTGCATGCAATCCCTCTCCAACAACCTACAGTCTTGAGGAAACATCTGGTCTCGCAAAGGCTGGAATGTAATCTCATGAAGGATTTTTTTTTTCCACGGTTGAAAGCAAGAGGAAACCTTTCCCACGCCCTCTGCTCCCACTCTGCAACACACGGACGTACCTCGAAGGGGCCGAATAAAGCTGGACGTGAGGGAAGGGACTGTGGTACCTCAGTACCTACAAACAGGACCTGCCTGGCAAAGGTCTCCTACCAGGGCCACCCATTCCACTGTTCCTTGCCTCTCCCTGCACCTCCTCACCTGGGAGACTAGTTTGGGAGTGGGGAGGGAGAGGGTGACAGCATGGGATGGAGACTTCTCTGGGTGCTTCTGAGTGGCAGTGTCACGGGATCAGAGTATCAGTTGGGGTTCAAACCCTGCCAGCCATCCTCCCTCGCCTTGTCCTGAATGCCTCGCATACCACCGAGCTCAGCTGAAGCTCAGGAGACCTCTTCCCAGTGGAGGGGCTTTGCTTCACAACCATAGGGTTCTTTGGCTTGCTGACTTGGGCTATGACCCTGAGCAGTTCTGGGAGAAGGTACAAAAAAGTATTCCTCATTCGTTCAAGCCTCCATAAACAAGCTTTTGCTATTTGGACATCCTGCCCATGGTAGCTCATACTTTTATTTGTACCTTGAGTAGCAGTTACTGAAGAGCTAGTGCCTAACAGACTAAACTGGGAATGTAGTCAACAGGGAGGTGCCTTTACGCTCTCTCATCTGTAGGTGCAAAAACTGCAGGAGCCATTACAACCCTCTGAAACCTTCTATCACAAAACCTGGGATTCCCCAGTTAACAATAAAGCAAAAATACGGTCCTTATAGCCCAGGCTTAGCCACAAGCCGGCTCGCTTAAAGAGAAGATTCGCACATTTTCTACAAACTGCGTGGTTCGCTCGCCAGCACCCAGATTTTAACTTCCATCGCTTTTCATCTTTCTCCCTCGCAGCTTAAAGAAACCCCTCTTCCCTCCAGAGTAATCTGTGCCGGCTCGTGGCCTCGGCAGAGATCTCACTTCTCAAGCCTCAGGAGACTGGAAGGTGTAGAGGTGAAAGCTGGCAGGGCAAGGGGAGGTGGCACCCGTCTGCAGACGTGCTGCAGGAGCTGGTCCCCTCGGTGCTGTTGGATTGGAGCAGGGAGTGACAGGGATCTGGCAGTTCTGGGAGGAGAGGGAGTATGTGGGGGTGTTTCTGGATGAGTCACTGCCCTGGGGAAGTGCTAGCCCCCTAAGCATATGCTCCTTCATTTTAAATTAATTAGCATTCAAAGGAGCGCACCTCCCGGCTCCTCCCTCAGCGCTGCCCTAGAAATCCGGAAAATGCCTCCACCCCCAATTCCCATCATCATCAAAAGGGGAGCAATAAAAAATTCAAAAAGCTATAAACACGGCAATGAATTTTTAATCATCAGAAACGCATATTAAATCACGGCTTCTTTTGCGTTATAAACTGTCAGTGCTCTGTGAAGGACAACCAGGTTACACAGAGGAGAGATCTCAGGTCAGGGCACGACTACAGGAGGGACGTGTCTCTGTGCACGGGCAGAAAGCGGGCGGCTTGCGCTTAAGGCCACAAAGAGTGGGGACACTTACGTTCATTTTCCTTCGGCACCGCGAGAGGTTGAGAAGGAGCGACACCTTCAGCTCGCGGAAGGTTTTCAGGTCTTCTCCAAACCCTTCCCTGGGGAATTTTTTCAGAGCATACTGGTAGCGCTGGGCAGCCTCTTTCACTTTACCTTTCTAATAGAAGGAGAACAAGTCAAAACACATCCTTGGGTTGAGTTTACTTCACGGCAGAGAACGCGCTCACCAGCCCCACAAATGTTTTAGGTGGTGAAGGGAACACGACTTCACTATTTAGTGCTTTTCTAGAAAGGAAAGCCAGAACGTTTGATCAAGGGAACATCTGAGCTGGAAATGCAGATGCCTTGTGCAAGTTGAGTTCTCCCACTTTGCCCTGAGTCGTCACGCTACAGCGGGAAAACAGCAGAAACCGTGTTAACTCGATACGACTCCATCTGGTTTCTGAATGGATGGTCTTTTGAGCTGTGTGAACAGCAGAGAACACCCTACACCCAAAGCCTAGCAAGCACCAGGGAGGGTGAAGAATACGAAGCATGGGTGGAGTTCCTGGGTCTCAGAGAAGCCTCTGCAATAGCAAAGATAAAGGTTACGGCACCAACGTGGCTCTGAAGTTGGATTCATCTCCCTGGACTTCAGACGTTTAAAAATCAGGTGTCTACACCTAAGCCCATCAACTGGGTTCCTGTTACAGTTATTGGGACACAAGAGTCACCTTCCGAGGGTGACTCATCTTTGCTATTTTGGGCACCTATTTTTGGGATGGGATGATCTGCACCCTGGAGGGGGACAGCCATAGCAGCGAGGGTGAAAGAAAGAGGGCAAAACGGGATCTAGGACGCATGCAATTAACGATGACCCAGACATAAGTTTTGCAGCTACGAAGAGCGAGCTTTCAAACCTCGCAGACTCAGGTTTCTCAGCTGTATCTTGCATCTCTGGCAGATAACTCCAGTTACAATGCCAGCTTCGCATATTTTCTGCTTCACCCTTAGAGCCTAACAGTGAATCATTGTTGTACTCGCACATTTTGTGTGTGTGTGCACATCTCCAGGTTTTAAAGATCGGCTTTAAATAAACAAAGAGCAAAAAAAGACTCCCTAGCCGTAACGGTGGAATGTCTCCCATGGGCTAAAGGACACAACAAAGCCATCTGTGTCCTGACAATCTGTTTTCATCGCAAAAAGTTTCTTCCACGAGATTTTTTTTTTTTTTTTTGGTGATATACTACATCTTGCTGCCTTGTTCCACAGCAGTGAGCCTGCTAGGTAACGACAACCTTGCCAGATCTGATGCAACGACAGCAACACTCGGAATCTCTGCAAAACACTCGCGTTCTGGTGTTTTCAAAGAGGAAATGAAGCGCTGGCTCCAATCCAGAGCGCAGAGAGACCTGGCTTTGCTTCAGCTTCCTTACAGATTTGGGCAATCGATCCCCCTCCCCTTCCCAGCCCCACTAACCGAAACCAGTTTGCAACACACGGAACGCTGTGAGCAGCGGATTTTCCTCGCCATGGGTTGAGGCAGCAGGACCGCTCTGTCAAAACCTCGTGCAAAGTTACGCTGTAAGATGCATCCGTTCAATTTTAACTTGAGCAACCTCGTCTATTTAAGGGCATCCTCACCCCTGGATTAGGTGATCTCTAAGGTCCCTTCTAACCTAAGACATTCTACGATTCTATGATTTTTTTCCAAGAACACTCTGATTCTCACCTTATAAAACATGTCTCCCTCCTCCATCAGCTTGCTCAACAGGATGATCATGATGTCTGGTTTGGAGGTTGCCATCGCCCATGTTGCTGGACCTGTAGTGTACAGGATGCATGATGGGTAAAAAACTCATACAATGCAAGGGTGGTAGGAAGCTGGGTGGAAAAAATATCCTGGGGTGGGAATTTCTGCTGGAGAGAACAACTTGGTACGGTCCAAGGGCAGAGAGCTCCAAATGATGGAGCTGACAGTTCCTCTCGCGCTTAAATTAACGTCATCCAGGGCAAGGGTTTTCCTTTGCAGTCATTAAGGTTAACCCTAATCACCATCACCGAGGTGGTCTGGGCAATGTCGGGAGGCGTCTCCACAAGAGGGCACTGCTGATTGTGGAACCAGTGGAGGGGGAACAAAACGTACTTCAAGAGGAAAAATCAGAGTGGTTACATAAAAGCACTTCTAAATTAAAATCTCTGGAAGCGTACTAGGAAATCTGCAGTTCGGCTGTCGACAGGCGCTTCGCATTTAAGCGGATTGCGATTTCCAGCTTCACCACATGTGAAATACTAAGAGTAGAAAAATCCATTAAGGTGGCAAAATGCGACAAAGGGAAGGTGGTGCCCAAGTGCTGCTGGTGCCGAAGGCGTCTGTGGGGCTGGGGACACGCTGGCTCTGCGCAGGGGACCTCCTGTGCAGAGCCAGTTGGGATCTCAAGGGCTAACACGGGAAGGGAAGGGGTGGCAAAATTTGGGGTAAACTCATTAGTGTGGGTGAAGAATAAGTCAACGATATTCTCTAGATTCAGTACATTTTGGGGGAAGGGGGTTAGTTTTTGAGTTCAAGTTATTCTCTGCAACAGTCATTAAAAAAATTATTTGAAGGTGAGGTAAATTAAAAAGATTAGAGGTGTTGGGGATGCATGCAGGCTAAATCAAACAGGAGAAAGCAAGGCTGACAAAGCTATCAGATCGAAGCTGATGCTGACAGCAATGAGATATACCTCGTGGGCGACTCGGTAACGTCTGACAACCTTCAAAGAAAGGAGAAAACAAAAAGTTGTAGGAGAGAGGGGGGGAAAAAAAATGGATGAAGGTGAAAAAAAAAAAAAGAAAGGAAAAAAAAAAAAAGCAGCTGTGAGAGGCAGGCAGCAAAGAAGCCAATGCACCAGCAAAATCCCCTTTCACAGGAAAACGCAACGTGAGCAGCTGTGCGGCGCAGTGCGGGTAGCACCGAGATCTGAAAGCATACACAGAGCGAGTGGACGCAGCAGCTCACAGCAAGGCATGGACATAGTACGTTTGTCGACTCAGACTAGTAAAGATAGAAAAAGCATTACCAGAGGAAAGACCTTGCCAAAGAAACAGTTGTTTATTGATTACTAAGTAATACGACAGTAAAAAAAAAAAAAAAAAAAAATTAAAAATTCCCCCGTTTTAATAAAGAGAACGAGGCAGCCGCGACTCGACGGCTGCTCTCGGAGTACGAAGCCGCGGTTGCCTCTGAGTTATGTCGATATTCTCCGGGGAGCCAGCCCCGCTGCTCCGAGTCCTGCCTGAGCACAGAGCCGACGGCCCGCTGTCCCCTTGCCCCTACCTATTTTGGCTCCTTTCTTCAGGAGAGTGACGACGACCGAGGTGTTGCGGCAGCCCACCGCCCTGTCGAGGGGCCGCATCCCGCTGTAGTCGACGTGCTCAATCATGGCCCCGTGGTCCACGAGGAACTGAACCTGCAACGAGAAGACCAACAGTTGGTTCTACTCTGGGGTCAGACCTCCGTGTGCTGCCGGGGACGTCCGACCAGCACGGTTCTGCTCCGCCGCTTGGGTCAAAACCACCTCTCTAAGGTCTGAGGGAACATCAACCTCATGAGCTGTCCTCTGTGGAAGCACCTGCTCTGATGAAGGGCCAGGACTCTACACGCTTCTTGCTACATCAGGCCAAACTGTACTATTCTAAGGCTTTTAAGCCAACTGTTGTTTTCTTCTGCAGGTGTTACAGGCCACTCACCACCTCTGCATCGCCGTAAAACGCTGCCAGGTCCAGCGGAGTGCGCCCGTTTTTATCCGCGTGGTCGGTGGCAGCGCCGTTCTCCACCAAGGAGCGCACCACGGAGAGGTGTCCCTTCAGACAAGCCCAGCTGAGGGCTGTCAAGCCCTCCTTGTCCATCAGAGAGATGGAGGCACCTGAAAGAACAAGCATCGGTTCACCAGAGAGCTCTCTCGTTGAGCGCTATCATACAAGAAACCATCCGCTTGGCGACGACAGCTTATTTTTAGAGAGCTACGTACATAATTATTAATTACTTTATTAACGTTTCTCCCACCACAGATCCCGCCCTCCACGGCAACTTCAAATGCACCGATAGGAACTGTGGCAAATGAGTTTATTCACACCAAGCTGCAAACTTTTTCGCACCTCGCTCCGTAGGCTTTTCTGGCAAACGTCTTCTGAGCAGCAGGGCGGATTTGACATGCCTCATCTGAGGCACCAATCTTTCTTTTTAACTGTTTTTTGTTTGTTTTCTTTTAATCAAAACCCATTCCAGCCCGTGTGAGTCAGAGATGAAGACCATTTTTCTGTTTCAGCAGGTCATGGCATACCGAGGGGAACTAAGTCAGTTCAGCTGAGTTCTTCTGAAAAAGCACATATTTTCCCCTCTTCTCTCCCCTTTACCTGAATCGACGCAATTTCCAGCGCGTTTCTCCCTGAATTTCACCCAATATAAATATGACGTTGTGGGATAAACTACTGCCAACTGCGAGGCAAGGAGAGAGGGACTTGACATTTCCTTGGATGAAGGAATCGCGCTGCCGTGCCCACAGGTCAGCATTGCTTCATGCAGCATATGGATCCGCGTGTGAGCGCTCAACAGCAGCACCAAGTGAACACTCCTCTTCGTGGCACGGAGACAACTCCTGTTGCCATGGCACAGGCAGGGCTCGGGCTCTCGAGAACGCAGGAGAGATGTGTATCAGCTCTACTCCTCCGGGGAATCGTGGCTACGTGCGGGATGCTCCTGCTCGCAGGCTGGGATGAATCGCCGCTCAGGGTTTTTTCTCCCACAGGTAAACTCCAAATTGCCTGGTGTGAGATCTTTGCTGGCTCTGGAAAGCTCAGCAAGCAGAGGAACAGTGTGCATTTCCTGAGCCTTCCCGTTCATCCCAGCTGACAGACCCCTTGATTCGCAAACGTCACCCAGATGACAGCAAAGTGACAGGTCCTGCAGCTCACACGGCTTTTTGTTTGCGGAGGAGCGCAACACTTGAACGTCTGTTTGGGGCATGTTCAGGAACCTCTGCCCAGAGCACTCGGCACAGCCACACGTCCTGCTCATGAACCGCAGCGCCGAGTACCAGCGAGGGAGGTGGGAACGTCTGGGACAACCCCGGGGGACACTGGCTGCACAGCAGCTCCGACGTATGAGCTAAGGGATGGCACCACAAACTGCCAACATCTTCTCTCATGCTGCCCACACTGCACCCAGGAACCCTTCTGACGCTGTGGAAGCCCTCCAGGTGATCCTCAGCTGACTCAAGGCCAACTTCTGCTCAGCACGGCAAGATAAAAGCTGGGGTTGTGCAGCCTGGAGCAAAGGAGGCTGAGGGGAGACCTCGCTCTGTACAACTCCCTGACAGGAAGCTCTAGGAGAGGTGGGGCTTGGTCTCTTCTCCCACGTAAGAACTTTCAAGTTGCACCAGGGCAGGTTTAGATTGGATATTAGGAAAAATTTATTCCCTGAAAGAGTTGTTAAGCATTGAAACGGGCTGCCCAGGGCAATGGTTGAGTCACCATCCCTGGAGGTATTTAAAAGCTGTGCAACGAGGTGCGCGGGGACGTGGTTTAGTGGTGGACCTGGCAGCGCTAGGTTACTGGCTGGACTTGATCTTAAAGGTCTTTCCCAAGCCAAATGATTCTACAGAGCCTCATTTCTTTCCTCCTTATTTGTACCAGCTACTTTACTGCAATAAAACCGTCAAAGTCTTCTCTCGTGTTTTCCCTCTGACTCTTCCGGAGCAGGTGAGAAAACTCCCTCAGGAAGAGGAAAGGCTGGAAAGCCACATCATCACTCAACTTCCCCACTCTTCACAGTCCAGTGGAAGAGAGGCCCCACCCCACAGCGTGACGGGCACAGGCTTCAGGGCATCCCTGCGGCAACGCGAGCCAAGCACCCAACGCGCACAGCTTCGGAAATGCCAAAAGGCAGCTCTGAGGCAGGCTGGGCGCAACCTCCGCCGACACGCCGAGCTCCCAGCGGAACCTCTGCTTGCCTCCGAGAGCATCTTTGGCTTCCTCAGGGATCCCCGACCCACTTAGCACTGAGGCAGTCAGACACGGATGGTATCGAGGGCAAGTGGTTTAAGGTGACCTCATGGGACCGATCCCTGCTGCGGTGGGAAAGATTTTGTCGGGGTAAACCCAGCTTGCTTCTAGGAAGGGTTGGGTTGCTCTTTTGCTACGAAAAAAATTAACTGGCTGAATGCAAGAGTTTATGATTCAGTATGTTACACACAGCAATGAGCCAGCTGGAGGAGAAAAAAGAAATGACTGATGCTTGGAGAGTTGGAAGTTCTTCCCCTTGAGGGTGGTGAAACCCTGGCCCAGGTTGCCCCGAGAAGCTCCGGCAGCCCAAGGCTGGACGGGGCTTGGAGCAGGTGGGAGGGGTCCCTGCCCACGGCAGGGGGTTGGAACGAGATGATCTTTAAGGTCGCTTCTGACCCAAACCATTCTGTGATTCTAAAAATAAGCAGGGAGTGGCCAGGACAGTCGGGTCCCTTCCGTGCATCCGAAGCTGCGGTGCCCAGGCAGGGTTAACCCACCTTGGGGACGAGGCTCAGCATCGGGTGCCCCAAGACAGCAGGGAGCGGCACCCACACCTACCGGGTACCCCCAGGTAGCAAAAACACTGAGAGATTGATTTTTGGCAGAAAAAGGAGATTCAGAATCGAGCTCTCTCCAAACACAACAAGCATCAAGAATTATTTTGCTTTGTGTAGCACAGATCCATATAAATATCTACCAGGAAACTTCAATTCACCCTTCGCACGGCCATTACTTGTGGGTGTTAAGCGAAATTCCGATTTCAAATTGATTGATGACTGCAACTCTGTTAATAAAAAGTGTTTACAAACGCTGACTGTGCTAATCAAGTAGAGTCAAACGAGATTTGCTTTGCAACACACTAATTAATGCTTATGGCTTATGATTCACACACTTGGATTTTAATGAAACATTGGACAGGATCGTCAAAGTCATTTTAATTAAAATACACCACGTATCACTGTACGCTGCCCAGGCTTGAGCTACCTTTTCAGGATCATGTGTTACACCGTATTTAGTGGAGTTCATTAATCTGTTTAGAAGAATGGACCTTTTAGAGTAAAAAAGATTTTCACTTTTTTTACTTCTTGGTCTTGCAGTGACCCAAGAACCAGGGAAACATTGCGTGCATTTGCTGGCGATCTCATAACCGAAACCAGATTATCTGGTATTTTCACCCTCCACTGAACCAGTCAGTCTTAAACAATATGCACAGTTCCCAAATCTGGCAAAAAAAAAAAAAAAATCACTTACTTTAAGCCTTTTACACAGATTTGGTCAAGCTGCAAAAAGGGCCACGTTACAACTCAAACATGGAGAGGGTTAATTTGAAATTTTAAAAAATCCAGAACATCAGAAAAGAATTAACTGAATTAATTGACAAGAAACCCATGCCCCAAACCGATCTTTGCTGTGTCCCTGTGCAGGTTATGGCACTGAACAGCACAGATCCCACTGGCCTGTGGCTCAGGACAGAAAGGCAGGCAATGAGGAACTTGTTCTTGGAAGCCTGGTAATTTTACAGTGAAAAAGTGTTCTTACAGCTACTGTACCAAATATTCAAGTGCCTCACATCTCGGCTAAGAGCTCAGACACAGTCACTTACGATATGAAGATAATATCCCTTTCCAAAGAGGGATTTTACCTGAAATAAAAATATCATTATAAGAATATTATCAGACACTGAAAGTACCGAGCAAAGCGAATCTGTGGATGCAAAGCGGAAGAAGACAACAATTATGGTTGATTTCCAACAAATACACCAAATCCTGTCGACGCTGGTGTCAGTAACATGGGCAACACTAGCACAAAACAGAAATGTTAGAACGTGTCCCAAACTCTGATCCTGTGGTTGAGTCCTGCCTGCCTGCATCACGGCGATGCTGATGGTTCAATCACATCGCTCGGTGATTTTATTGTCTCAGGGGAAGGCTCCAAGCACACTTCAAGGGCATATTCTTAACGCTCAAAGCACCTACAATACGTTATTTTATTTTCCTCCTCAAATGCGTGGTTTTGAGGCTGTGAGCACCAAACGCAGGCACAAAACGGACAGCCAGCATTAAGGTTACGACTATTCCAGCTGTGTTCTCCAATCAGCTGGATCTGGTGCTTTGAATTTCTCCCACCGCTCAATCCAAACACGGGACTGCAATCCCCACCCCGACACTACGAACCCCATTTGTGCAGGAGACAGTGTGGTAGGACCTTCCGACCCAAACCGTTCTAGAATTCTACCGCGTCTCGCTGTGGCCGCTCTCCGAGCGCGTGCTCTAACCTTGTGCGAGCAGGAACTCCACCGTGGCCAGGTGTCCCTCGGACGCAGCCATCATCAGCGGCGTCCGCCCCTGCTTGTCTGCCATGTTCACGTCGGCGCCGTGCGTGAGTAAGAGATCGACGATCTGCAACGCGCGAAGCAAGAACACACGTTGTGTGTAGAGACCCAGCTGGGAAAATAAAACCAGAGCCAAGGAAGAGCAGAGCGGTCCCCATGTCCCCAAACCTCACGGCCCGAGGCGTGGTGCCCTCTGGGATGACTGCTCTGGGATCAGGGCACAGAGAAGCAATGGTGCTATAACGGCAGGACCTTTTAAGCCAGGCTCTGGGAGACCTCAGAGCCACCTTCCAGTACTTAAAGGGGTTACAGGAAAGCTGGGGAATGTAGTGATAGGACAATGGATTCAAACTGAACGAGGGCAGATTGAGATTAGGAAGAAATTCTTCACTGTGAGGGTGGTGAGGGACTGGCACAGGGTGCCCAGAGATGTTGTGGACATCTCCCCCTTCCTGGAAGTGCCCAAGGCCAGGTTGGACGGAGCTTTGAGCAACCTGGGCTGGTGAGAGGTGTCCCTGCTCATGGCAGGGGGTTGGAACGAGATGAACTTTAAGCTCCTTCCCAACCCAAACCACTCTAGGATTTCGATAATGGCAAGAAAACACCGTACTTCAGCTGTCTGCAGCCAGCAAGAGCCTGGGGGGTTTGAAACGTCAATATTGCTGCTTCTCACTCCAATCACTCCCCAAAGGAGTTGGGGTTTCTCTTCTCCACCTGTATTTGGGTGGGACGGAAGGGATGGTCCCAAGGAACTCGCTCACCTGCCAGTGGCCCTGCCTGACGGCACTGAAGAGCGGAACGACCCCGCGGCGGTTGGGTTGTGCCACCGCCGCTCCCTGCTCCAGGAGGAGCCGGCAGACATCCAGCTTCCCGCGTCCAGCCGCTGCCGTCAGAGCTGGGGAGAGAGGAGAGCAGTGAAGGGAAGGAGCCACGCTTCCCACGAAGCTTTTTTCCTATCCAGAGCTAGGTCTTTCTGCTGGACACGGAAGCGATGCTGCCTGAAATGCCAAACGTACCTCACGATGGGGAAAAACAAAGAGAATGGGCTGGGTCAGTACAGTTCTAGCTCTTACTTGTCATTTTAGTTTACTTCAAAGGTCAACTCTTCCACGAAAAGATCTCATAACATCATGGAAAGAGGCTGACTGGGACAGTCAGCTCTTATTATTTTCTGCAAGGCGCAGTGAAGTCGGCTGAAAACCGCAATAAGCATAAAATAATCCACAGGCACGAGTGACTGAGGTTTGAGGTGTTGCTGCAAAGAACCGCAGAGCCTCACCATGGGAAACCTTCACCATTTCCCTCTGTACCTCCCTCCTTGCAGGTTTCCCTACTCCAAAAGACACAGGTGTCTTAGCAGGGGCACGACGTCCAGAGAAAACCCAGGTCTTTAGGTATGTGCTGTCTCGACAAGACCTTCTGCAACCTGTCCTTGACTCATTCCACCGTGACTACAAGAGAGCAAGTGAGGGACCGGGCTGGAGGTACAGACAGATCACCGCCAGCCACTCGCTGTCAGCTGGATTTGTGGCTTTTCTCTGACCGAACAAGCACAGAGCAGTGTAATTCAGATGGAGGACTTTTTATTTTTAATATCTCACTATAGCTTGTACATCTTTGAAAGCAGGGGAACAACTGGAAAGCAAAAATTGTCCTGAGTATGTTCACCTCTTCTCCAAGGCTAATTCTAGGCTTCGTTTCTGGCCAGGGCTGATCCTACCAGCAAAGGACTTTCTCCAAAACCAAAATTTGCCTTTGTTTCCAGTGGTAGAGATGCTCACAACATTACAGGTGGGTAGACACAACACCCGACAGCTCCTTCCCTGACAAAATGTGATCTGGTAACTCAGAAAGTACGGCTGGGGGTCGAAAAGACACATTTGATCTGAAAATAGTTCCGAGTGCGGGATCTGCCTTTGACTCGCCTTTGGTGTTAATTTTAGACTTTTCGGTTCCTCCCTCCTCTCCCCGACGTTCTGTGCGCTTCAGCACAGCTCCTCCGGCTCCGTGCTCTGCTGCTTCTAGTAGGAGTTTGAGCAGAAGGTGGGAGTCTATTTCTAACTGACGTAGCTTGTTTTTTCTTTGAAGTACATTTCTGTGGGATGGTTGCTTACGAGGTGTTGATGGGTTTCCAACTGCAACACTGCTAATGTTGGGGGATTTAATTAATTCTCTGTTCTGCTCCACATAGCGGTTGAGTTTTTCTTCTCTCGGGGTTGAGAGCCACAAAGAGTTAAAAGAAAAATCATCTCGCTGCCACAAGCAGAACATACTGCAAAATCTATAATCAGATCCATGTGGGCTTTAAACGTAAGCTACAAATATAGCAGGAGGACTGTGTGTAATGTGCACGGCACAGGGACGGGCACGCAGGGCTTTTGGGTTCTATTTCTAAACCTGCCTGCACTTGAAGTGTTGCAGGTTAATTCGAGGTATTTCACGTCAAAATGACTTGCCAGGACGAAAACGCTGTGAATCACCTGTTTGGTGTTCACCATGAAATGTTCTTTGGAAAAGACTTTACTGAACCAGGATAACTTGATCCATGGACATACCCTTGTCCACTCTGCCTCGCAATCCACTCTGCCAGGACCGACGTGTCTCTTGCTACTCCGTTCCTCAGGGTCAAAGCAACTGGTGTGGGTATGTAGCTCCAGCCTGGGCTTTGCAGCTCAAACTCAAGAGGAGCTCCAAAGCTTCTGTGCTGCTGAGCAGTCAGACCTTGCTGCTTCAGGATGGTTCCACGCTGATGACCTGGATTTGCTGAGAGAAACCTATCCAAGCTCGCCTGGTGCAGTGCACGTGTATCTAAGCATTTATCCTCAGAAATGCAGAAGCTCTCTGAGAGGCAAAAGAAGCTCGAAGCAGCTGGACCCTAAGAGGCAACTCTCCAAGATACACCCAGACTTCATGAGCGCCACAGGTTGGACTGGACAACCCGCTGTGGTCCCTCCAACTGCAGCGACTGGACCGTCTGCTCCTGCTCTCGGTGCAGGTGCCTCTCCCTCCTTCTCCAGCCTCCACCTCCAGCCTTCTCACCAAAGTGGCTTTTGACATCCCCGAGCTCCAGCTCCACTGCCCATCACCTCATGCACAGAGCACTATCCTGTGGCTGGTATCCAACCGTCCAAGCCCAAAAGCTCAACTGAACTACTTCAGGAAAAAATCAAGAAGTAACTGCTTATTTCAGCCTTGTAGTACTCCTTAGACAAACTTATCAACCTGCTTCTGACATCGCCCATGTGCCTACTTAGACTCCAAAAAACCCACAGCAGGAGCTAAGGCTGTGCCTTTGTGTTGAAAGGAGATTGGAAAAGCCAAGGAAAGGTGATGAGAGGAAATGAGATTAACAGAAGTGGTTTTGTTCGGAGTTTTACTGTCTGCCAGAGAGCCCCTGTGGCTGAGCATGAACAAGGTGAGTCCACCAAGCCCAGCCAAGGAGCAGCAACCAGGATCCTGGGCTGCAAAACAGGAACGTTCATTCTGCAGCTTTTCCATGAGGATGTTGTGCCAAGAGAACAACTCACTGTGCAATAACAAAGTCTTGGCATAAACGTCACAAAACCAGCTGCTGCGTTTCTCAAAACACGGCTCCAACAAAACCCAAGAGGAGTTTCAGGTGCCGACGTGCCCCACTCCGTCAGCAGGCAACGTCAGACAAGCCACAGTCTCCAACGCCAGGGACCTGTTTTCTTAGAGAAAACCCAACTTTATCTTGAGAAGGAATCATTAAATTGCTCCTATACGACACGTGTAGCTGTTTCACGGCCTGGCAGCAAGACAAACGCAGTTTGATGCAAGTCCTTTGCACCTCCAGCTCTGATGGAGTTATTACAAGTGACTCAGATACTTTTCTGCTGGGTTTTGATATTAGTCTCATCCTAGGGGGAAATATTCCATCTGGAGTTGGCTATAGAATGCTGTCAGCAATTTCTAAACTTATGATGTAACTTGGCACTGCCATTTGGATGATATCAGGCTGATATCATTAAGCCAGGCAGTCAGCTCTGCAGAAGATTAGACACATGAGCAACAAGTATCAAAAACCAGCCATGATTCAGATTTTCAGAGCACATTGCTATATTTAGGTGGAAACCGCACTTTCTATACACAGAGTCTAAACTCACTCTTTACTTTTGGGAAAACAGCAATAATAAATCAATGTGAAAGGGAATCTTGAGATCCTAACAACTTGTCCTGTCTGTGACGGGACATACGACTGCTGAATTGAGTGGTTGGCTCATTTTTGCTCGTTTTCCCATCTATATTTAATGGGATAAACGGGCATTCCTTTGAGAGAGCTTCTCAACTTGTGTGCAACTCGCGAATCAGAAACGCGCATTCCAAACTACCTCGGTTACTCAGAAACCCCTCTCAGACAGACAAACTCCCAGCTGTGTGCACGGGTCCAGCTTTTTGGTGTTGTTGGGGCGAGAGGTATGGGAAGGGGGGACAACAGAGATGGAAGAGTCTTCTGCAAACGCTCTCGGCTTCATACCAGGCTTTGGCAGCTTCACGCGGGACCATCTCAACTCGAGGAGCGTGTGTGTAATGTCTGATGTTGTCCACGAGGTTACGTTGCAGGGAGACACCTTTAGGGGCTTCCCATCGACCTCTGAAGGCACCTGGATCACCTGAGGTTGGCCCCCAGGACCCAAACACCAGGGACACGTCGGATGAGCCGTCTCTGGCACGGTCACCGCTGTGACCCGCGTGCTGACCAACGGCAGAGCCGCTGTCCTATTGCCTGAGCTCAGTCATGTCATTTGACTAATTCCATGTCTCATTTCTCTTGTCTCCCCTAACACTCTAGGAGCACATTTAAATTGATTATTCATGGATGTTGCACTTATTTCTGCTCCTTCCCCCCAGCCAACCCGCAGCTCCCTGCCGGGACAGCTCACCCCTCCCCACCTTTGTCCTTTAAAGCTCAGAGGTGACGCTTTTTGACAAGAACCTATTCAATACAAGGCTCTAACAAGGCTACGTTTTCAAATGTACAGTGTACCCACCAGCTAACCCAGCTTCTCCCTGTCCTCCCTCCTAACCAGAAACAACCCGACGAAGACGGAACGCCAGCCACTGGCTGTACCCTTGGATCGTGTCACTTTTAAACAAAGCTGACAGAATCAAAATCAGTGCTCCGTTACCCAGACAGGAACATTACCTTGGTGTATTAAGTTGACAGGAACATTACCGGTGACGCAAGTAGATTAGCAAGCCAAGTACAAAAGGCAGCGGATAATATTTACGAGGTCGTTGGAGTTAAAAGTTAACAACTCCAGGTTTGTGGAGCTCAAGAAATGGAGGTGCCAGTGTGTTTTGGATCTGGGGAGTGGAAGGGGCAAACGGCTGCTTTTGGTTTGGCACAAGTTAGGAAAGCAGGGCTTCTCTGTTACACCCATCAACAGAAAACCGGAGTATGATTGCACAAAGGGACGTCTATTTAATTATCAGGGGCTAAATAATGAGAAGTTTTCAGAAAACGAATGGGTAATTTAACAGTCGTGGTGCTGTATGTAACGGGGAAGGGGAAAGAGCAAGATGCTTTGGATAAATATGCCAAATATCAAGAAAGAGCAGAACTTTGTGTCCATCTCACTTAACCAGAGATGTTTCAGAGGGGTTAGTTGTCTGGCTGTCAGAGATGCCATTTGCCTGCACACTCCTGCAAAGTGCCAGGAGCTGCAGAAGCTCAGGATTTTCAAAAGCCAAACTCCTCTGTTTGACTTAAATCATGCAAGCTCCGCCTTGGCACCTGTAAATCACCTGAAATCAAACCAGAGGAACTGATCCTTCTACTTTCATCAAAGCAATGCCCGGGGTCAGGGATGCGTCAGGTGACGGGGAGCCCATAAACACAAACGCAGACATGCAAGAAGAAGCTACAGCAGCTACAGAAATCACCTGTCTCTCCCCAAAGGCTGTCAAAGCTGTTGATTTGTGCTCGCTCCACCTCCTCTTCGTCTTTTTCTGGAAGATCGAGCAGGTAGGAGACAATCTAAAACAAAACGACATGTCAGCTCACGAACTTGGAGGCGTTACAGATAAACTGCTGACATCTTAACACGAGCTGCTCTGAAGGCACAGAGGGAAAGGAACACTCTCTCCCCAGCACCCCCAGCTCAAGGCAATACTCTTCCAGAGCTCCATCACCGGACCTGCCGCCCTGTACACGCGAAAGAAATAACCCAAGGGTCTTGATATGACAGTGCATGAGGAGCTTTTGCAGCACCAGCTCCTTCTGACCGTGTCTGTCCTGCTGTGGATGACCCCGTGCTGGCAGAGGATGCATCTCTGCAGCAAACAGCAAGGAAACACCGGCGTGCCCACCCGCACCGACTGGCCGGCGCAATGGGTGCGATCGTCCCCTTTTACTGCTGGGGAAACAGAGTCACCGACGTCACGGTGCAGCGATACTTGCTAGCCTCTTCATTCTCTTAAGCTGCGCCAAGATGAAGTTACTTCCAGAAACTGTTAGCTCCTTTCTAGCAAATACCATTTCTAAGTAGACTGTTAAAAAGGTTTCCACTGTTTCCCTTCCAGCTGTGGATACTTGAAACCCTAGAGAAGCAAATTAACTTCTTTAAAGGGTAAATTAAAGGATTTAATTGACTGAAAACTGGCAGAAAAAATCAGCATTTGGTTCCTATGATGTGAGGAAGCGAGAGGCTCAGCAGAAAATGGAGATTTTACGTTTGTAACTGAAGGACAAAAACGTTTTTTTCTCATTCTAGGAGAAACAATTATCTGCTGGGGTCTAGGATCCAACCAGCATTTTCCGAGCACCTGCAAGAAAGCCGTGTCTGCTCCGCTGCCCATGGGCAGACAGCAAGGACAGCAAGTGTGGTTCCACCAGTGATTAAGATCACTTTATAAACACACTAAATACTTGTTTTGTCACCAAAGCTGGAGATAAAGAGCACATTAATCATCGGCTCGAATCTCCTATGACTGCAAGCACGTCAAAACACGGGACTGCAGTACTTTCTGAGAGCAGCCCTGCACCTTTTATGGCACGAAAGAAACATTAAACAATTCCAAAACTCCCTTCTGTAAGTTATAAAAGTGACCGGTATTATTTGGGGGCAAACTCTCATTTTAAAAGTTGTGTGCCCCGTTACAAATTATGGCCTCCGCATGCAGGTTTGTAGGGTTTTGAAGTCACATCTGCTTCTAATGGGTTCAACTCACAATCACTTAGCTAATAGGAATTTCCAGTCCAAACTATTCTATGACTCTATGAATTTCCCAGCTTTCTTTGATTAGCTCCTCTGATCTGGGCACATTACCTATGTTTTCACAGATCATGCTTAACAAAAGCAAAATCTAAACTCTAGTAGATGAGGGGACCTCAGTTTAGCAAAAAAAATCGACTGATGCACAAATCCTTGAGGATGCTTCTCGGTAGGAAAACACAGATCATTTCCCACATCACAAGTCTTTATCAGTGTGACAGGAGGAAGCTCTTCAGCTCTTCTCTCCCCCCAAGCAAAGAAACACGGTCCCATCGGGGACAGAGGTGCTGACTCCACCTCCAACACCTTTTCAATACTTAAAGGGGGATGATAAGAAAGATGAGACAACCTTTTTAGCAGACCTTGTTGTGACAGGACAAGGGGCAATGGTTTTAAACTAAAAGATTTAGACTAGATATAAGGAAGAAATTTTTTACAGTGTTGAAACACTGGAATAAGTTGCCCAGAGAAGCTCCACCCTTGGAAACACTCAAGGTCAGGCTGGATGAGGCTCTGAGCAACCTGATCTGGCTGAAGAGACGTCCCTGCTCGCTGCAGGGAACCCGATGACCTTTAAAGGTCCCTTCCAACTCAAACCATTCTCTGATTCTCTTTGGTCAACGTTTTGGCAGGGAAACACAACCAACGCTCGGTTTGCCCGCCCGCAGAGGCAGCGCCGCGCTGGCAGGGCTCACCTCGGTGTAACCCATGCTGGCCGCCGCGATCAGCGCTTGCTGGATGGCGTGGCTCTTCTTGAACACTCCCTGCTGTTGGCCAGCCATGGTCCAGTCGCATTGGATCAAGAATTTCACCACCTCCAAGTGTCCTCTGAGGGCAGCGTGGACCAGAGCGCACTGACCGTTTTTGTCCAAGTGATCCACCTTGAGAAGAGACGACAAAACATAATTAAGTCCTACCGCGGGCAAAACGTCTTCATTTCTTCAGTTTCCAGCCCCGGTTTCAAAATAACACCTCACGTGCAAACTGTTTTCTGGCAAACCATCCCTTCTACAACCAGAGAACAACACTCCCAAAGCAACTCTGCCTCAGGTTCAGGCATCCTCTTGGCCACAAGTGTTTGCTTTGGTAGGTTACCATGATTTTTAGCTTTCTTCAGACTCCAAAGCTGCAAAAACCTTTTCCCCTTTGCATCCTCAAGCGCAGCGACCGTGTTTTCTTGCGGACTGAAATCGTACACGCTGGTACCACCTCCTTCATCCAAACCCACAGCAGGAAAAGCAGTTTTTTTGCCAGACGCTGGTTTTTCTGAGACACACAACACGTCCCAGCCTGCAGCCGAAGGCACGACGCGAACCCGACGCAGGCACAAGTCAAGAGGGAACGGCCACCGAGCTTGGTGGCCCGGTAGGAACTTATTTGGCCAGCTCTTCAGGACTGGACATGGTTTTCACTCGATGCCTGAACACATCAAATGAGATTTCTAGGTCGTGCCCCAACACCAGTAACTTGGAGAAAACAGACCAGCTGCTGTCCTGCTGCTGGTTAACCCCATCGGTGCTCTGCAACACATAGCTCTCATTTCTCATATTAAAAATACGAGAAATCATTATTATACTAATATATTTATTAACCTTATGGTTATGAGAAATACTTCTCATACTATAATACATTAATATTATTACTATACTTATGTTTCTCCTTTCTCCACTTAAGCAGCAATCAGTGTTAACAGTTTTCTATGCCAGAATCAAAACATGCCTTCAAACTAAACGCAGTTGGTTTTGGGGTATTTCCTCAATACTCATGGGAAGCTGTGAGTGGCAGGACTCTTGCATTGCATCGTGTAGCCCAAATATTCCTCTTCTCGGAGATGGAATGCTGGTTCTTACCAGCAACCATCAGGGAGTCATCCAACTCCCTCAAAATATCCCAACAAAAGCAGATTTATTTACTTTTTTTCCTTCGTACTGACTTCGCATTCTTACAGACAACATGGCAAGATCTAAAGGGGTCCCTCAGTCATAGCAAAACTGTACAAACCCCGTATTTAGCTTTTTGAACTGAAGCTAAACATAAAGAGAAACCGCAAATTGTTTCCAGGAGGCCCCACTTCAAAAATCAGCGCAATTTTCCTCTTCGACAAAATATTTAAACTCGACTCATTACATACAATTAAAACTCCAAACACTCACCACAAAGCTAAACAAAGATCTTTTTTTTCTAGGGCAAGTTTGATCGAAGTTTTTCGGAAAATGTGACTCGACGAGGTATTTAAAGAACGCTCCAAACGTGCTGCAAACGCAACGCTGCCGTTTGAACCTCAGGAGGTTCAAGGACTTCTCCAGAACGTCCTTCAGCCGGCTGTCGGTGCGTCTGACTCGGCAGTTCCTACCTCAGACCTGATTTCCAGATCATTAATTACCAACTCCTGGGAGTTCACAGAATTGTATCAGCTGGAAGAGACCTTGAAGATCATTGAGCCCAGCCTCTGCCCCAGCCCTATCAACTGGCTAAATGATTCCCACCAACGCAACATCCACCCGTCTCTTAAACCCCTCCAGGGACGGGGACTCAACCCCCTCCCTGGGCAGCCTGTCCCAAGGGCTGACAACCCTTTCAGTAGAGAAATTCTTCCTAATATCCAACCTGAACCTCCCCTGGCGCAATTTGGATCCATTTAAAGGCTGAAGGAGCTGGGTCTCTTTAGCTTGGAGAAGATGAGGCTGAGCGGTGACCTCAGTCATGGCTATAAATATGTCAAGGGGGAGTGTCAGGAGGATGGAGCCAGGCTCTGCTCAGGGATGTCCTGTGACAGGACACGGGGCAATAGGTGCAAGCTGGAGCACAGGAGGTTCCACAAAAGCATGAGGAGAAACTTGGCTGTGCAGGTGCCGGAGCCCTGGCCCAGGCTGCCCAGAGAGGGTGTGGAGCCTCCTGCTCTGGAGACTTTCCAACCCGCCTGGACGCGTTCCTGTGGGGCTGCCCTGGGTGACCCTGCTCTGGCAGGGGGTGGCACTGGGTGATCTCTGGAGGTCCCTTCCAACCCCAACACTCTGTGATTCTGTGATTTCCCCTCGTCCTATTGCTCTCCGCTGGGGAGAACAGACCAACCCCTGCCACAACCTCCCTTCAGGTAGTTGTAGAGAGTGATGAGGTCTCCCCTCAAACTCCTCTTCTTCAAACCAAACAGCCCAAGATCCCTCAGCTTTTCCCCATAAGACTTGTGTTCTAAGCCCTTTGCCAGCTTAGCAGCCCAACTCTGTACCCTCTCCAGCACCTCAATGTCCCTCTTGTAGGGACGGGCCAAAAACTGGACTGAGTTACTTCAAGCTTTGGTGCCAAGGCGAGATTGTCAAAGGCAGCACCTTCCAGCAGAAAAGCCAACTCTGGGCAGCAGCATCCTGGTCCCACCTGCCGGAGGACGTTCTTAGGGAACACCACCTATCCTGCCTGTGGCTTGCGCCCCGCCTCGCGTAAGCACGGAATAGTTTAAATTGGTTTTTAGAGGAACGCGATCACTCTACCTTGGCCCGTTTCTTGCACAGCAGCACGACGATACTGAGAAACCCCGCGGCAGCCGCGTAGCCAAGGGGGGTCAGGCCGCTTTCTGAAGCGGCGTCCACGTTGGCCCCGAACTCCAAAAGCAAAGCCACCATCTCCGCGTAACCCAGGTGGGACTGGACACACAGGACGGGGGCGTTGTTCAGAACTTCGGTGCGGTAATTCACGTTCGCGCCTCCTAAAATCAGCAACCGGCTGACCTGCGCGGGGAAAGAAGAGCTCCTGTCAGCCGAGTCTTACCGAGAGACATCGGATTATTTTCGGGGCACGCTTCCCAGCAAATAGCGAAGGGCATAAAACATCCAGTAAAACCTACCAAGTATATGGACCCATTTTAGGTGCCATTTTAGGCATTTTCACCTACGGGCAGGAGCTGGGGCAAACATCCTTCCAGATGGAGGACAACTGGAAACCTGAAAACCTTTCTTGCTGTAGAGATGAAGCCACTTAAGGTAACACATTCACCCCGCAAGCGGGCAGGACGGTCTAGGACAGCAGGTGAGCACGCGCCCTGGTGTTCAGCATCGCCTCCGCGTTAGGGCTTATCGAAGCCGGAGCCTCGAATTGCAACCCCGGCTGCTGCATCCCCCATCTCTGGGGAGGAAAGCTGCGAGTGAACCATCGTGCACTGGAGCAAACTCGCTATTTACTCACTGCAATGAAAAGGAGATCCCTGGTCACCCCTGGTTGATGTAGAAGAGTTGTGGGATCATCCCGGGGGTAACAAAATCGCGTCTGACCTGACGGCCTCTCCCCAGCTCAAACGAGCTGCTCAGCCCACCCCAGCCCTCCTCCTCCTCCTCCAGTACCTTGATGTTTGGGGTGTAGAGGTTTCTCAGAGATGCCAAAGCCATGGAAAGACCTTCGGTGCTGTAGGAGATCCAGAGCCCTTGCAGGATGGAGGAAGATACCCCAACTTTTTTACTCAGCCCCTAAAAAAAGAAAAAGATGACTCAGAATCACAGAACGGTTTGGGTGGGAAGGATCATCTCATCCCCAGCCCCCTGCCATGGGCAGGGACACCTTCCACTACAACAGGTTGCCCAAAGTCCTGTCCGACCTGGCCTTGAACGCTTCCAGGGAGAGGGACAGACTTAGACCCAAGTTTAGTGGCAGATGTTCCTGCATCTTTGGATCTCACGGAGTTTTAAGACACCAACAGCTCTGCACGAGGTAAGGCGACAATTTGCCACATCTGACCTTCGCAGTGAGTTAATTAGCTCGTGGGAAATAATTTGCGAAGGTACCGCAGCCATCTCCAAGGGGTAGGAAAGGCAGGATTAAACCGTGAGCAACCAGAACCCATCCAAAGCCCTCAGCAAATGTCACGCTAAGGAGAACAGCACGCTTCTTTTTTACATTTTTGCCAATATACACGTTATTTTGGCATTGGATTCCTAGAGTTTCCTTATTATTCACCTGGCTAAACTAGATGACAGGATCTGCTCCCAATGAGGTCTCAACCACAGCCTAGAACAACATTCCCCTCTCTCATACCGGCCTGCTCCGACCTTTCCAGCTGGTGTCCACGGTCACGCTACAGGTGACACACAAGAGGTCTGACATCTTTTTCCAGCGACAGAGCACAGAACCGTGAAGTAAGTTTCCCCTCTCTGTACCAAAGGAGCAACAATCGCTCTGGAGCCAAGGGCTGGTTGGCTGGAGTTGAGGACTGGGTTTGCAACTCCCGCACCGAGCTCCGCCGCCCGTCGCGCTCGGCCGCATGACGCGGGGACGCCCCGTACGTCTCGATTCGCCGTTAAAGCCTGCTGTTCCCATGGAAACCCTACAGACATATTTAATTCCGTTCTGACACGCAAACCTTGGTTTCTACCTCCTCGCACGCCGTGTAGCTCGTTCCTGCCCGTGCAAAGCAGGGGGGTCACGTTTCGATTGGGAAAGTCTTTTGCGTGACAGGCTGACAGGGACAGTGGGGGGGAAAAAAGCCCGCAGCAAAAGGTGGGGTTTGTTTCCTCTAAAGGAATCATCATCCGAGCCCGGACCTCTAATAGCTACGTGTGAACATCTTATTGCAAAGCATCGCACCAGCCATCAACAGCTTTGTCACTTGAAACCGTTTCACCATAAAAAGAAGCAACAGATTAGACAAGCTCTTATAAATAACAACTCCATGCGCTTGTTTCCTTCAGAATCCAGGCAGCTAAATAGAGAAAAATATCTGCTTGTGTTAAGAGGCAGAAAAAGAGCTCAGGAATTTCAGCCACCATTAAAGGCTGCTTTTGAAACGACCCAATAGAGGCCATTAGAGGTCAATATTAAATTTCAGTGAACTCAGTTCATCGGAATTGGACAAACGGAAAACAGTTTTATAATGAACAGTTAAAATAATTTAAAAATAGTTACAATACTATCGAACCCAGAAATAAGCTGTTTGAGTCACCACCAGGATGCAGGGCAAGAGCATGTATTTTCAGAATAGCCAGCTGAAGATAATCACACATGCTATAAAAACCTTTACCGCCGTATTAGAACATAAATACTTCGATATTAGTGCAAGACATAAAAGATGACATTTATCCTTTAAATACATTCCACAGCATTATCACTGCTGCTGGAACAGCACTGTGTTATTCCCCATTTTAAAGGTTGCATCTTCCTTTTCCATCTGCCCGCCCAGAACTCTGAAGCGAGCTGGATCCTTCAGCGAAAGCGAATCGTGACACGACATCACACCGAAATACCATCCGCCCTTTCCACTGCCCTGGGACCACCCGAGCCGGGACCAAGGCACGGCCTGACCACACACGTTTCGTTTGAATAACTGTGGTTTTCGAACAGCCTTGTGTTTTGTTGGGTTTTTTTTGGTCCTGCACTCTCGTATGCAGCCGCGAGCATCCTTAATTTCTGCCTTAGTGCTTCCTCTTCTGTTTGGCCACCGGCCCCTTCAATGTAAGATTTTATAAAGCTGTTTTTCGAGAAGTATCAGGAAACTTTATGTATCTGTGGCTGTCAAAGTAAGCGTTTCTACCTGTAATTGTCATTATGTCCTCAATCTGGGGACGAGGGACACCCCTTTCTAGATTACTGACAACTAAATTAAGATGAAATGAAGACTTCTCTTTAGCTGACTTGCAAAAACATACGTCAGCCTGAAGTTTGGGTCGTGTATCATTACTGCACATTTCTCTTCTTGCCCCTTCATTCCATGCCAGGCCTTCCACGCTAAAACTTTTGTACTTAAAAAACTTTAAAAGACTAAAAGATTTGTACTCCCCCCCCCCCTTCACACTGTTTCAGGATGTTTGGGTTTAAAAATCAGCCGTCACGTGAAGAGGGACTGGGAAAGCTTCTTACCACTCCTGTGTCATGTCTGTGCATCACCGATATTTTACACCTGGAAATTCCAAGTGTCCCATCGTCACCTTGCACAAGGTACCGGTGGATTCGTGCTGACAGGTACTGGTGAAGGACACCAAGTCTTCTGCACTGTTTAATCCAAGTTTGTCTCTATACCCATCTCTCAGTACTCCAGGGCTGGACAAAATGCTTTTAGCCCTGTTCTAATCTCTCCTTATCTTCACGACGGGTGAATAAAACAGAATTACAACGGCATCAGGCCTCCAGAAAAACCTTCAAAATCAGGATCTTTGTGTCTGCGGAGAGCTGCTGCTATGACAGGGTAACTTCAGGAAAAAAAACCCTGACCTGATGACCTGACACACTCCCCACTTGGCAGAAAAGCCCGGTCACACCGGGAACGGCTCCAGCCAAAGACCAGGCAGAACGAAAAGCCTGGATGGAAAACAATGCTTGTTGTGAAACAAACACAGTCAGTATCAAGGGGAAAAGGAGTCTGCGTATCTATTCTCAAAAGTATTTTCTCTAAAGAATGCTCGAGACCTTAAATGGGGTCTGCAACATTTCAGCTCAATGCCTCCTTCAAAGACTAATGCAGCCGTTGTTTCTCCCTGTAAGCGCCCACAAATCCTCAGCAAACACTCGTTAAAACCAAAAAGGAATAAAAATAAACCTATTCAAGGAAAAGTGAAGGACTGAGTTTTACAGTGTTTCTAATCCAGCTAATCCAAACCCTTCCAAAACTTCACGGTACTTCCAAACAACACCCCGTTACGCTTATCTGCCACCCAGACGTACTGTTCTTACCGCAGTGTTGGAAAACAAAAGGTTTTGCCGAGCGATTAGAAACAGAAGATCGTCCTGACATTTTTCATATGCTAATTGGCATTTTCTACTATTGTAAATATTGCTCAATTAAATCTGGAATCTACAGGCAACTTGTCCACTTAATGAAAATTGTCACTTGTTCGAGCCTGAAACCCCGTTATTTGTTTCCAAGCGTGAAACGAAGAAGATTTGGAACCAGATTTGGATGGAGATGGCAGCTGAAGAGTAAACTCACGGCTGAGTTTGGCCTTGGGAATGAACCTGAAATTCGAAAATCACACGCTGCTGGGGTAAGGGTCTCTTCCCTGTGGCCCCGGCCATCGCCTCCCAAACGAGGGGACTCTGCTGCCACACCCCAATGCAGCACAGGGAACTCCACAAAGAAACCCCACAGGACCGACACAAGGCAGAAACTGTTTGTTCCAGATATACAGGAGCCGTAAAGTTCTCAGCGTTATAAAATCATATATATACATATATATACATATACACTGACCAGACAAAAGTATAGCCTTGCTTTTACCAGTGTTCATCCTAACACCTTTAACTAATTCCGTATCTCCTGTGACCTTACAAATCCACCCTCTCATTTCCACCCAAGTTTGCCTTTCAATTACCCCAACTGCCTTTCAGTGAATTGTCTGTGGGAAGAGCAAAAGGCACCGACCATCAGATTTTAACGACCGTCAGATTTTCCCTCTGTAACCTAAATTTTGGGTTGGATACTCCAAAGCCACTCCTTTTATAAGATTTCTTTTTTTCGACATGGAACTCACATGGTAAGAAACCTCTTAGGGTAGAAGGGTAATTTCAGGTAAGGAGGCTACCGGCTGAATTTACAGTCTGAAGGACAGTTTAATTTCAGGGATTTCTTAGACACCGTTGCCAATTTTCTAAAGCTCACTTCTGCACGTTTCAGCAGCCTCAAGCAATCCCACTTCTTGCAGCAACTCTAAAACAAGAAGAGACCGAACGCTGCCAGCGCTGGAGGATTACCCACAGTGGCGATGAGGCTGGCGTTAAGTCCTCGCTTGAATTTTTTGTTACCTTAAAAATATGTGCTTTGAGAATGTGATGTCCCAGCTCAATAGTCTGCTGTCGATTTAGTTTTCCTTCTTGACGGGAAAACCAGAAGGCAAGTAATGTGTGGCCGCTCCTAAAATCAGAAGAAAGAGCACGTTAGCAGCTGCTTCTGACACCAACAAAATAACTTCCGACAATTTTTGCTCCTCGTTCGCCTTTGGGAAACAGGGCTGGACTAATTCTCACTTGTAAACCATCAACTAATTGCATCCTTCATCACCGATAGCTCGAAAAAAAATCCAGACACGGGAGGACAGCAAAAATAAAGCAATATATTTTCTAGGAGCAGGCAGAAATTTGGAAACACCAGAGGCACAACTTCACAAAAGCTACTTTTAAAGTCACTAGAAAATGACGTATTTAAAATATCCACACTTTGAAAAAAGCGTTCTGTAAATGGCAACTGTGTTCACCCTGTGACACGTCTTGTTAAGGGAAGCAACTTTGCTTCCACGTAAAAATCCTTCTAAACACATCCTCCAGCTTTTCCAGCAATAAAGATGCTTCTGGCAAGGACCTACCAGGTCGACAACCAACACAAATTAACCCATAGAGCCCCACTGAAGGCAAAACATAACGAAAGAGACCATCACTTCCTTCACTAATGGTGACTTTCGCCAAGATTTTTTAAACGTACAGACTTCCAGCTTCATACACCTCAGGTTCAACGTGGCTGAGTCTTCTCAGAGGAGCGAGAAGCCGATTCTCCGCACAAGCGGCACGAAAAATGTGAATTATTGCAAAGCGCTTCTGGGAAATCCCTGCGGGCACACGTGGATGTGGCAGGAGATGGAGCAAGCCCCAAACCTCCACGCTCGGAGCTCAGTTGCTTGGGACCTGCAGTTTTCACCAACAAATTCAGACTGTTCTTTAAGCCTTTGGGAACTCCCAAGGGAGTCCTTTTTAACCCGCTTTATTTCTGGACCTAAATAAAAATGTGACTATACAGAAAAGCAATCAAATCCCTTCCAGCCAACGAAAATAAAACACGGTATCAGCTGTGGCTTTAAAAGGGCTTTTAAGGACAGGGAATGTTATGAGCTCATCACTATTTGGTGAAGCAGAAAAGCGCTTTGCATGGCTGAACAGCAAGTAAATATTACAGAAGTTTTCATAACGGCGGGGATTCGCCAGCACGTCTCCATCCAGGGAGGATGATTACCCCCATCCCCACACAAAACCCTGCGGAAAAGGGAAAAGACCTGCAATGCCAGCGCCAGGTGTCTGGCAAGGGATGCCCAAGCGCTGCCAACGGACCTGCTTTTGGACACCGATTCATCTGAGCCAAGCTCGACGACGCTTTGCCAGAGCTCGGGGTATGGGGACACGTGCCTGCTGGACGAGGGGGATGGAAAACCAAACGCCTTTTTGTCATGAGGCAGGACCTGATCTCCAGGTCTCGCCAGGTGAAAGAGCACCGTGTCCCGTTTACACGCACCAAACCCCTCTTTCACTGCTGAGTAGCTCTTTTGTGCCTCTCTCCTAAATGCAATTAAATCTGCAGGGGCACCACCAACTCAAATAACGAACCGTCGTCTGAAATGTTTTTACTGACTGACCGTACCCTTCGCTCTTAGGGTGACTCGAGCTGAAAAAGAAACGGAGAAAACTCGCTTTTTTTGCAGGCTTTGCCCGTCCTGCCCCGTTCCACAACCTGACCTGGCACACGGCGAGGTGCCCACGTCAGGATCCCGGAGCTTCCCACCGCCGGGGAAGGAGAAGCTCCTCCAGATGGTGACTCTGCCCATCAAGATGTAGCTTAGATGCCTCAGCCGAGCGCTTAAAATCTGGCAGGACACCTTGTGCACATGCTGTGAGAACTCTCATACAGCACCCACAGAAGGGACAAAAGGTGAAAAGTTGGGAAAACAGAAGAGCCTCGGATGCGGTTGTAGCACCGTAAGTTATCTGCAGCTTGTTGCCTTGCCTCCCTTTTGCTCCCTTATCTTTGTTCCCTGTCTTTGGAGAGAGAGACCACCAGGACAGACCCTTTTAAAGGAGACACACAAACCTACGTGCTCATACACGGATCAACCTCCAGGGATGCCCACGGAAAGGAGAAACGGAGCAGAAACGAGTGACTACGAAACCCAGCTTGGATCCAGCTGCAAGTCAAGGAGTGCAGCAGTTGCCGGATTTCATCCGTCCCCGTTCAGGCAGATGACGAAACCCTATAATCACTCTAATACATTCAGTGCATCTCAGCAGCTCATCGGATCCCAACGCCGCGCTCACGGCTTGGAGAAGGGCCAACGCGATTACCTCCGCTCAAAGGTTGGTTGGAACGAGTTCGCTCGGAGCCGTCGGCTCCTTTCCCTCGGGATGATCCCGACCCCGGAGCGGCTGCACCGAGGGACCCCACAGCCACCCCCTCCACCCCCAGCTTTCACCTCACAGAAGAGTCAATAACACCCGATGGAAAACTCTTTGCAAACGTTTGGGAACGCTCTGAGCGGAGCTGCAACTCGATTAACCCTAAGCATGAACTGAAGCTCCAGAAACTTCTGACGTGCCTTCTCTTTGCAGCGGGACATGAAGCGCAGCTCCCGTCTGACACACGAGCCCCGTTCCACGCTTTGCTCCTAAATTGCTTTTCAGCTGCAGCTGGTAGGGTATTTACCTAAATTTCATTATATGCATGACTTTGGCTGTTACGAATAAGGCACGTACAAACTATCCCAGGATAAAGTACAGTATTCATGAGCAATACGTTACCTCTGCAATGTCTCCCAGACCTCGGCTTTGGGCTTGTTGATAAATACTTGCAGTCACTTGTTCTGTCAACGCTAATTGCATGCTAAACCAGACTCCAACAGCACGCGCCTTTTTTTTCCCTCTCTCTCTTTTTTTTTTTAAAAAAAACACAGCAGAGGATGGCAGTAACGATTTCTACATCAAGGAGCTCAGTGAAACGATTCGCTTTGAATTTCACCGCTGCGGAGTTTATCATCAGAGATTTCTCTATTTTTAATGTACGATTTCTTTTTTTTTTTGTGAAAAATTAATAGCGCTGCCAGCTCAGCTCCGGCAGCCTTTGCTTTTGCAGGCTCCGGTAACGGCCAGGAGTGCCTGCACACACACGTATAAAGACATAAAGATGAGTCTTCGCCCTTCCCAGCCCCTGCAGAGCAGGAGCTGGTGCACACCTACAGCACCCACGGGGCCGGTATAACGCAAGCAACGGTTCTATAAGGGCACAGGGGGAGATGCTGGGGTCAGCAGAGCGCTCCCTACCCCTCCACTGCCCGATTCGCAGGGCGATGCAGGGAGGTGGGACCTCGCACGTGTCCCTCCTGGTGCCCCCATCCCTCGTGTCGCAGACGGAAGGGGACGAGGCGTCGCTAAGCAAACCCGGCGCGACCAAAGAGCTGCGATGGAGCAAAAGGAATTATCGAGAGCTCCCGGATCTGCGCTTCGTGTATACTTTTCTACCCCTCAGGCAAAGTAAAAGAAAATTAAAAGGGTGTAAAATTACTCCAGCGTTAAGGCGTAAAAGACAGGCAAAGAAACGAGTGAGAATCAGTCCCGGTTACTTCTGAACCCACCAAAGTCCAAATTCCCTGATTTACACCCACATCTCCCTTCTTCCAGTTAATCCCATGAAACCGTTCCAAAACCCAGAGATTTGACACCGTGCCCAGTGACTCTGCTCTTCCAGGAGACGTGCACTTGTATTTTACTCAGCCCTGCAGAGTGCCATCTCCTAACCTCGGCACCGAGAATCACGTCTGTGCCGACAAAGCCCGGAGCCTCCTTGGCGTTCAGAAGGGTGTCTGTCCAGATGCAGAAAGGCCGAGTTCAGCACAGTGAGCTCCTCTTGAAGGATCCTTTAAGCACCAAAATTGATTTATAGATTATTTTCTTTTTGTAACAGTTTCCCTCTGATGTTATAATTGCGAATTAACTTGGAAGGACTTAACATTATGCAAGAACATTCAAACAAAACAGGGAACGCTCTTAAGCACATGATATTCTTTCCTACAGAACTAAACACGGGTTTAATTTGCTGAGCTAACTGGGGAGAGCCAAGTTCAAAGCCGAGAAAAATTTCCCCATCCCTTGGGTCAGACCTCAGCGCGGCGAGACAAGCTATGGAGCATCTGATCCAAACCCATCACCCTGCTGAGAAGTGACCGAGGACACCGCAGCGGCGCTGCCAGTTCCAGCTGCTTTAGGAAGCTGCAGACACACTTCTCGAGGAGCGGCACGAGAAACCCACGCCAGTGAGGTTGCTGCTTGCTTTCTTCACCCACCAGTTGTCTTATTTTTATTGACCCACTCACACGACCGTTCATTACACACCTCATGGCCTCAAGCACAGACTAGGAATCCACCATTCTGGGTACCAAACCCGAGGTTTCCAGGCTAAAGGGGGCTATACATGATTACCTAAGCTTACTTTTTTACAGCACAAGCCATACATCGACTGACACACGGTTAGATTTGCAAACTAAGGCCGGTCCAGATCAGGCTTAACCCATTCATCAACAGATGCTTGAGCCCTAGACTTGCACACCGAGTCCAGCACCCTCTGAAGGTCTCTTAGAAGGATATCTCTTCATAATTCAGTATTTCAACCACTGCTGCCGAGCAGAAGTGCTAGACTGACTATTTCTGCTTTACAAGAGACAAAGCACTGCACAAAAAATCCATACCCAGTCATCACCCCTAGTGCTTCATCCCCATTCCCCGCGGCCTCGTGTGATCTAAGCAGCAAAAGCAGCAAAACCGTGGTCTGTGCAAAGGAGAGCTAAAAATTGCAAGAACAACCCTGTCAAGTGTTTGAAAAGCAGAAACGGAATCACTTAATGGCATCTGGCCTATGCTTAAGAGGAAAAATTGAAGCAACAGCATCTTGGCGATGGAAGACTTAAAAATTTCTGACGTCTCATCAGATCCACAGGCGACCGGATCATTCCTCACCTGCCAGGCTGTGACTGAACACCAGTAAAACCAGTGCCACCTGCACAGCGACGATCCTGCTCACGTCTAGAGGGACGTGCTCGAGAGACACAAGCTCCAAGAGCTGCCCTGGCTCAGCTGGGGGAGGCTGGTCGAGCCCGAGACGCTGCCAGCAGAGGAACGAGCAGCAGCCAACAGGATTTTTAAGCGTTACGGGACGCTTTAGAGCGTCTGTGCTTAACGACTCCTGATTCAGAATGAGCTGGGAGGCTCCTTACCCCTCCGCCGTGGAATTAGCAGGTAGAAAGTTTATTCAAGCAACTTGCAGAGATGCTGCAGCAACGGCCTCGCTCAGCTGAAAGGGAGACGATGCTGCAGACCCGCTCGCAATCCCAGCCTCGTCTTCATTTCTCAAGGCCGTCTATTAAGAATTCCTGGGCACTAACCACGCTGCACCCCTATTTTATCCTGAGCGCACGCCTCAGATTATGTCACATACTTGGCTGTCACAGGGAACGAGTTGGTCTGTAGTTTATCCAGGATAAGCAAGGTGAGTCCGTGTCAGGAGCTGATCCTGGAGAACCTCTACGCGACATCAGACAACGGCAGTCGGGCGCTGGGAGCTGCCAAGAACAGCAGCAAAGAAGAAAACCAGACAGCTCTGATGGCACCCTTCTGATTTAAGGTAACGAAAGATATTTGATGATTTAAAAACAGAACAAAAAAGGGAGGATATCAGAGAGAAAAAAGCGTTTCCAAACGTTTAAAGGGCCCTGGCTTAATGAGATTTAAAAAAACCGATCCAGAGAGCAAAGATGCAATTCCCTTGTCTCCGCTCGGTTCATAAGGCTTTTCAGAAAATCTGCTGGTTGCCAGGAAGAGATTACTTTATATGCAGAGAGAAGAAACGTTGTCCAAGAGCACTGTGAAAAGACTGCTGGCAGAGTTAATAAATACGTTGGATGGGTAAAGCGAATAACAACATCTCTCGATAAGCTCTCCAGTGCCTCCACAGTTAACACGCAGAGAAGATCTCAAAAGACCGACGGTGATGCGCTTTCTGCTCTCATTCCACCTGACGTGATTTAAAATATACGGGGTTACAGAAGAATGGGGAATGTGATTTGGAAGCCCTTTACTGCCGCTTTGACCAGGAGTAAACGACCGTGTGAGAAGCAAGATGGAAAAAAGTCAGGGCTCCTCTCTCCTGAACTGCTGGAAGACAGCTTTGTTCCCTAAGCGGGTCTGCAGATCTGGGGAATGAAATAACAAGAAGAAATTAGGGAACGTTTCTGTCTCTGGGCAGCACCGGTACTGCCTCCGATTAACCCCACTTCTCTCTTCTCGGCGGCTCAGTGCCACAGAATGGAATTCTGTGACTATTTTCTTCCAGAAAGGCACAGCACACCGAAGTTTACAGTCCAGAAGAAAAGCAGAAGGAAAGATTATATGAGGACAGTAACTCAAGGCACTAAATATATTCAAAACTCCCTCTGCATCCGAATGCTCAGGTTGCATGTCTAATGAGCCAGCTAAAACAAGCTGCTCTGCTGATGTCCTTTATGGTGGCAGCGATCACATCTGCTCTCCCTCTCATCCGTCAGGATCCATAATCCATCTCCCACTTCTCCTCTTCTCTTCCAACTGGCGCCGCAGCTGCAGCCCGGCCCGGATTTCAGCGGAAAAACCTGCAGCGAAGCCATTCTGCTGCTTCGCCACACACAGAGCCCCCACGTGAAGGTGGTCAAGTTTCCTTCTCTTCTGCAAACGCCCTGTCCTGAGCCCCGCGTGACGCGGGCATTGGCTTCTGATGCTCAGAAAAGTTCCCCGTTACAGCTGCCCATCTACGCTTTGATAATTTATTTTTAAGAGCTAACATCTAGAGATGCTGCCGGCGTTGATACTTGCCTACAATAAGTTTCCAACTGGCACATCTCTGCAAGTCGCTTGAATAAACTTTCTACCTGCTAATTCCAACTTCCATTTTGCTGAGCTATTGCCCATTCTTTTTGTATTTCAAAATACAAGCTACAAGTCGTGCAATCAGAAAACTGTTTGGGAAGTCACACGGGCAGCCGAAAAGTTGTATTTTTGGAGTCAGCGCTTCGCCAGGTCTCTACTGCTTTGGTGAACAGATTGTGTTTGCCCCTCCGATTAGCTGGAGGACACGGTGATGGATTCATTTTTGTGATTCAAAAATATGGCACTGACTATGCTCTGCTTGAAGAGTAAATTAAAAAAAGCAAGAAAAAGCACTGTTGTTCTCACGCTACGGGTATAGACGAAGCCCTGCCCCAAATCACAGGTGAGCCAGAACTTCTGCCAAAATCAGAGCTGTGGATCACCAGATCCCGGGGTGCTTAGGCAATTAATTATACTAATTCAGCACAGGTCTTGCTCAAACAGATGACCGGACAGCGGGCTGGGCAAGGGGAAAAAGCGACCTCGTGTATCTGGGTGACACGTGGCACCAACCCGCGCCCGGGGACGGCAAACAACAAATTCCCACGCGTGCCCCCTGGTTCTGCTGATGCACCTGGGGGTACCCAAACAGTCCAGAGCTAAACGACTGGCACTCGGGAGCCCTGAAAAAGACATTAGGAGAGGTAATTCCACCAGTAAAGAGTTTCTAAGCAATAACAGGGGGGGCAGCGCTCAGCTCCCCGCTGCACCTCGAGAGCTGGGGCTGCCACCGATGGGTGACTGCTTCGGAAAATCCGATTACTCCTCCTCACAAGGTGCTGGCGGGCACCGCATTATTTTTAATTTTCTGCCTTGGTACATGAGGGATTCAGATAAATCCTAAACCCGTTATTTTGCCTCTCCTTGGGTTCAAACAGCACCTCTGCTTCGCCGAGTCAAATCCATCCCGCGTGAATGCGGAGAAAACACTGAAAACGCAGTCTGAGTTTTGGCGCAGCTTGAGCGTTTCAGCTAACTGTAAAGCAGAGTGTGTTTTAAGAGCTTTTTGCAATCTCGTAAAATAAAAGAGGAAGAAAGTCAACCAGTCCACGCGCCGTAATGACAAAGCGAGCTAAGGACGGAGGAGCTAACTGCAGTTAACTTGGAAGAAGCTGATGCGCAATACAAGCATCCTTCCCCCATTTAAAGCTGTTCATTGTCTCCTTTAAGTTTCATAAACATAATTTTCACTGACTTCTTTTCCTCTGAACTTTGTAAATTAATTGTCTTTTGACTGGGGATCGTTATTTGTCAATACATTAAGATTCCATCAAAATGGAAGAAAACCCACAACCGCTCATTTTTTTCTAACGTATACACTCTATCGTTTTGCTGGGTGGTATCTAAAAACAGGAATTCCGTGTAGGAAAAGCATCCGCTTGCAGCATGCCTCCTGAGAGAAAAGGGAAAATGCAAAATACCTACACTGCATTGTATTAAAAAGACAGCTCTGCTGGAAACCATGGCAACCCCGCGTGTCGGACTGGAGATGCACACTCCCGTTTGGATCGCTGCCGCCCGCTAACCCACGCAGGGTGCCTTTATTTGGGGCTTCAGGGACAGATTTGGTTTGTGGATGTAGAAGAGAAGAGATGAGGAGATGCCCTCAGCGATGGAGCCACCAGTACTTCTTCCTGATTGTTTTCTTTTGCGATACCCCTGATTATTAGGTATCTTCTAATAACGGGCAGGAGCTGCCTGCAAAGTCCAGGTGTCTGCTGTCCCCGCTCCTCGCGCTCTTCTTCTGGAAGACAAGAAGCTGCTGCCCCCATTCCATGGTGAACCACAGAGCGAGGGCACTGACCGGACACCTGCACAAGGCGCCAGAAGCAGAGCACAGCCTTCGTTGTGTTATGGAACAGTTTAATTTCTGCAGGTAAAAAGCATTCCTCGTTAAGCTTCCTTGCAGCTTGGCCTTAATGAGCTTCTGCTCCGCTCACCCAACACGGCAGCTCCGGGTGGGAGAAACACCTCGGGCTGCACTCGCGGAGTTCAGCAAACAGGAGCAAGCCCACGGCGACGGCGTCACTTCTGCAGCGTCCCATCTGCTCCCAGTCCCAGCCCGGAGCCGGTCACCTCCTCGGAGCAGCACCTGGGCGAGTCACACCCGTCGGGTACAGGGCTCAGCTCATCCAAGCCACCAGCTACAACCAGGCGGATGGACTGTGTCAAGGGCTGCAAGAGCTCGGAGGAATGCACGTGTGGGGTGCAAGCATCTAAAACGAGGCGAGATGAATCCAAGCCAGAGGTGAAGTACTCGAGGTGAAGGTCCAAACGCTTCATTCTGCTAGAATCCCATGGGTGCTGGGAAGTTCCCTGAGCAGTGGACACAAAAAACCTGTCTCCACCCTGCTCCTGCAGCGACGATCAGGGACACACCGTCAGCAGACACCACCCGCAGAAGCAAAAGCTCCAATTAGCACAGTCACACGCAAGCAATGGCACAGAGTTATCTTTGTCCTCCTTTAATTTTACTGTACAAGGAAAGAAAATCTGTGCATCCAGCTCAAACCCCGTGTGTTGGCTAGAAGAGCAGTCTGGGCAGAATTCATCTCATCCAGTTTTGTTTGTCAATAGAGGAGACGTCTCCTGGTGAGCCCGTCACCCTGCGCCCCCTTCGTAAATCAATGGCAGGAGATGCTTCCCAGGCACCCTTCATCTGACCTATTTTAGCCTTTTAGCTCACGAAGAAATGAATCATTTTTGTTTCTCTCCTCTGACTATAAAGCAAGTCTAGACAAGTAACTCAGATGTTGATACTTAAATTTGGATAATTTCACTTCTGGGGTCCATACCCGAGTGCGGCTTTCTCGCTGCCTTGCCAGGGCAAATCGCTTCACTTCTGTCTCTCTCACAGTCCCTTCATCAGCAGCACAGGGATAAAACGTTTTATTAGTGCTGTAAAAGCACGGAAAATAATTGCATGGAAGTTTCTAATTAAGCGTAGGCAGAAAACAGCGCAGCACTACAGGAGAATTCCGGCTAAGAAACACAAGCATAAGAGCGAATGTGCAATAATAACCATTTTCTCCAGTCACAAAGGATTGGGTCTTTCCCTAAAACGGTTTATGTTGTTTGTCAACGAAGACGCTCAGTTAACAGCGCTACACTGACAGGCCAGGGTGATGACCGTGGTGCTGGTTAAACGCTCTGACAAATGCTTTTTTGGCGTTTGCTGCTACACGGCGGCGGATGCCGGGGGGGTGGTTCTCCTGCGGGAGAGCTGGCGGCGACGGCATCCCCTGCGACGCCAATTAGCCCTTGCCTCGGACAGCAAACGCACAGCGAGCGCTCAGAGCAGAGGGTTAGCATCTCAGCAGGCTAACACACAAAAAAACAGGGGGATGGAGATCTGCTGCTCCTCTTAAAAACGTACAAAAACGTGGTAATTTCTGGACATCGTGTCCTTCCTCTCGCCTCTTTTCCGCACTTCCAAAAACACGGGCGCTCACTCTCATTAACAAACCGAGGAAGATTACCCCAGCTGCTGTGCCGCGGACACAAGGCCCATTATCCCAATTTCCTTTGGAACATCCTTGGCACCTGGACGCTCTGTCAGGGTAAGTCAATTAAGAGCAGCTTCACAAAACCACATTTCACTTCAAAGCTCTTCTCCTGGGGAAAAAATATCAGCTTTGGCAACCGGACTCTCTACGTACCGACAGGGCAAGGGCAAAGAGCCTCACAGGATCCCCGTTGGGTCCCCATGTGTTGCCTGATCTAGTTGAGAGACGTCCCTGCCCATGACAGGGAGGTTGGATTAAATGATCTCTGAGGTCCCTTCCAGCCTGGGCCATTCTAGGATTCTATGATTCTATGATTTCTGCAACACCACACGACGAACCTGAGGAGTGGTCCCTACAACTACCACGTCCTCGTCATTCCCAACCCAGCAGAACATAACTCAAACGGGCTGTCGACAAACCAGATGCAGGAAGATTTTCACAGGTTTCTCCTAGGAGCTCCGTCAGCGGCAAGGGCAAGCTGTGCTTCTTGTAGAAGCAATAAAATAAAAACCCATTATTTATCTCAGTCGTCACTAAGGGTTTGCCCGGCTCCGAGCTCAGCATCTCAACATCAGCTGTTCCCCAAGAGCTGGGCAGGAGGATTTTGAGGAGCACAGCAGCTGAAACTCAGGGGGTCCTCTCTATTAATCACTGCAATGTATCCTGTTTCATTATCTGCCATCAGAGTATAATTCACTCATACTCTGCGTTATACATTAGACATATTTATTAGTCTCCAGTACACACTAATTCTCACTCGAGGCAGTGGGAGCCCGTTACCTCCATTGCAACTTCTTTTTCACAAGTGGCAAGGAACCAAGTTGGGTCTATGGGGAATCCCTACGTGCAAAGAGCATGAGAGCTCCCGGTACACGTCAAAGTCGCTGTTAATTCATCACATGGCACCACTGGATTGAGAAGCAAAAACCACTGAACGGAACTGATTCTGTTTAGCTCAAACCAGGACACTTGTACGGGATAAAAAGTGATGCCTGAAGGTCTCCTGAAAAGTCTTGAGGGCAGCACGTTCATGGAGGGCAGCACCAAACCCAAACCCCGAGCTGAGGTCCCTCACAGGGCTGGTTTGTGCCTTTGTGCTAAAGCCACACGTGGCTGCGCACCCGGTTTCAGTATGAAACCACCTAAACCGCAATGCCCTTGGGTTCCATTCTGAATTTGGTGTTTTCTAAGAACGCCTTTACCCGTCGCTGTGAGAATGAAGAGGAGGATTTCTGGACCTGGAGAGCCAAAGCCCCCGTGTCACCCGGCCGCAGGCATCGCCCCCACACGCAGCCCCCAGCACATGTGGATCCTGCACCCTCATTTTCTTTCCGTGCTAACGAAGGAAAGCAGTGATTTTCCCCAAGTTGCTCTCCCTAAGGTTCGTTACGGCGAGTGACACGTGATTAGTGCTAATTGCCAGGCGTGCTGGCTGCCGTCCCCTCGCCCGGCTGACGACGAGCTCCCCGAGAGCCAGACCGGCCAAAACCACAGGGCCCAGACAAAACCAGTAGCGCCGGGTGGGAGTGACTGGGAGGGAGCGAGCTCTCAGTTCCAGAGGTGTAAGTGCTGCACGGGCATCGCGAGCAGGGCGGAGAAGCATCACACAGTGATGAGCACTTAACGACGCCGAGGAAGGGTGTTAAATAACTTAACGCTGATTGATGCGCAGACACCTGCTGCTGGGAGATGCTTTACAAAGGGTTTGTTCACTAGGACTGTTGTGCAGAACCTGCTAAGACAGAGAAGATGCCCGTTGAGAGAAGGTACAGACTATTTTTTCTACTGCAGCCTGTTTACCACAAAATTTAAAGCGCTAAATTACCCTAACACCGCTAACGGCTACGGCCGCTTCAGTCAGCCAGCGGCTACTCAGCTCCAGCAGGTACCATCGTATTTTCTTCACACTGACCACAGGGTTTGGGAGATGCTCTGACGTGGTCTTGAACCCAAGTGTTTCTCTCATTTTTACAATCGTATTTTGAGAAAGGAGCAGGCCAAATGGAGCAAAGCTTATGGGGATAAACTACTTGAATTACAGCCATGAGTGTCTGTTTCCACTCCTCAGCAGAAACAAAGATAACGTTGTTAATAGTGATCATTGGGTTTAGAGAATATAAATACAACCATGATTAAATTCTGTTCCCTGTGAGCTAAGCCAGGAACTCATCTGCTCTCAGGACGGAGATTATGGTTGCATTTACAGTCCAAAATAGCTAGAGCCTGATTCTGTTCCTTATTTTGCTTTCAAAAAGACATTTGGTACGAGTACAAGGAACGCAACTTCAAAAAGAAGCCAACTGCAGAAGACAAATCCACACCGTTCGTCCTTCATCCCCTTATCCTTCGCTCCACATGGCTTCGGTACCTTTGGAGAGAGGGAGGACGATTCCCCTTCTCCGGGTGGAGGCGGCAGGAGCAATGTGCCGAAACGCAGACGCCCCTGGTGACGCCTGCATGGGAGCTGCTCAACCCGGGGCCTTCTGAAGAACAGCTCAGCTCATTCCAAAGAACGTTACTAGCCTTGCCGGGTCAGCTGCTTGCCCAAGGGGTTCTTATTTCTTTTTCCATGAACAACATAAAGATCTGGCGTGACTAGTACGGACAGAGAGATCTACAGCACAGACAGACCGAAGGCAGGTAAGACGCATCCACGCGCAACCTGATAAAATGAAATGATTCAGGTAATGGTCTGAGATAAACACATCTGTAGGCTCTGATTCCTCAGAGCGTTTGCTTACCTCGGATCGCAGAGAAACTTGGTCTTTTCACCTTCTTCTCTCCAAATAAGCCATTCTCGGAAAGATGGATGAACAAACATTCGCGTCATGTCTCTACGTTTGATAAGAAACATAGAAAGGTTCTCCATCCTCTGCTGAAAGTCATCCCACTCCAAAGTGCCCTCAATGTTACCTGCATTAATGGCCTGAAAAATATGTTCGTCTGTTAATGGATGCAGAGATGCCACTGCCACATTCAAGAGAGGCATAACCCGATCAAAGGAAGACTGCGTTGGGAACTTCATATTGCACTGCAACAGGTAAACTTCTGACAGAGACACTGGGACTACTTTGTAGCTGGAGCTTTTTAGTACTAGGTATCCTTTCTCTATGAGATCAAAAGTGAGTTTCAGGTACAGGTAAGAGCCTTGGCTCAAGGTCTTGAGGTGAGAACTGAGTTTGCCGAACGTGGTGTTGTCCATTTTGCCGTTGAGCGAGATGTTGTTCTGGATCTCCGAGCTGCTGTGTATCCGATGAAGGATATACGCCTGCAGGTCCTGGTCTATGGCTTCGTTCTCTTCCAGTCTATCCAAAAATATTCTGTGGAAGGGCAACAGCTTAATTATTTCCTACAAAAAAAAAGAAGGAAAAGAAAAGGATACTGAAGCTGGCAGTGTTTATTACTCATTAAGTAAACTTAATTCATACACAATAGCACCTTTGGGACTCCTTTCAGACCTGTTCCATCAGGGCAGGCACAGAAGCCGGCAGTTTGTGCCCTCAGGACTTCCCCCTCTCATCTATAATCAAGTAGGTTGTGCGTGAAACATGACTGAAATAAAAATGAAGGACACTGTTCCTAACACCGCATCCACGGAAAGGGCCAGGGCCCTTTCTGAAGGAATTTTTGTGTCGAGGGCTCTCAGTCACTGCGAAGAAAGGAAAAATGACGCAACGGAGCTGGACAAGAATGATGCAGGAGGAGCCATCAACTCTCCAATAAAACGAAGGCGAGCACAGCGCAGAGCTAAGCCTCGCGGTGAAAACCGCAGGGCTGCAAAAGCCCTGATTAAATGAGGAATTCAAGTCGTAGGGATGCAATTTACCTGCAATTACAAAAAGATTTCTTTCAACTCGTGTTTAATCTGCTCCGCTGCCGAGCACAAAGGAGCGCAGCACCGAGAGCAGACGCAGCCTGAGCTCTCCCAGCGCCTCGGGGAGCAGCTGGAACCAGCCCTCGGCTCCCGGCCACCAGGACCACAGTAAATCAACCTGTGGATCTCGGTAAATACGAGCACATCTCAGTGAAACTGCTTAACGGAGCTGGGTACAAATGAACTCCACAGCTCTGTGCTAACGAGAAAAATGGCCAATAACAAAAAAAAAAGAGAAACCTAGAGCTGCAGACACGCTGGGTGAGCTGAAGAGCAGCTCAGAGCTGGCTCCCGGACGCGTGGCCTGTCCCTCTGACGTCCGTCTGCTCTGGGCTCCGATGCTCAGTGGGAACGTTCCCACAAGCGATGCTGCAAACCAGCCAGCTCTGCTGTGAAACAGCGGGAAGAGCAGAGCTGCCCTAACTGGGGCATGGGGTTTGCTTCCCAGCTTGCTCCAGTCAGACGAGAAGCTGAGCCAAACTAAGGTCAGCTTAGTCCTAGAGCCAAGTGACGGTGAGTAGCTAAGGACAGGCTGAAGGTGAAAACCTGCCCAGTTGCAAACTAAAATAAAAACGCTTCAGAATAACCCAACCAACATTCAGCTCAGAGCTTCGGCACCGGCTCAAGACAGTCTTCTCTGAGCCGAGTAAGTGTGGGTGAGCAAACAGCCCTCTGGCACGTGGGCTGTCCCACTCCAGTGGCGTGAACTATCCGCTGATGAACACTTATTGACATGAGCAAACGACACTGGATTAGATCCAAAGCGGTAAAGCGCGGCTGGGGACGTGAATGTAAATGCAAACACAAAAAAAGCCTGAAATAAAGAGTCTTAAGCAAATCTAGAGATCCACCAAGATCTTTTCCAAAGCCCGTCGTGACAGTGCCACAGCTCATCGCAACTCTTTGCGTGCACTTACCTGGAGACTTGTCCTGACTGTCACCACCAGCTTCAGCCAGGTAGGGAATTTTCCGATCATCTTGCTCAGAAACGATACTATGGTGTCTCCATAATCCGGCTTGTGAAATTCAGCCTCGTTTAAACCATCAATTAATATAATAAAATCTTCATCGGGGATCTTCCTCTCTGAGAGAAAGACAAAAAAGCATTTATTTGAAAGGCTGGACACGTGGCTATAACGGACTGCAAAGTGTCTTAAAGGGGGGGCTGAACTAGATGATCAGTCCCTTCCAACCCTGATAATTCCACGATTCTAAGTATAGATGCACCAATGTCACTAAAATTAGTCTTCCAGCACCATCAGGCATCGCTAGAGAAGAAAAAAGACGCAGCAGCAGCATCTCCCTCAAGATACATTAATTACACACACCCCCAGAGGTAGGGTCACGCACCCCCAGCTCGAATTCTTATGAAATATGTATTTTATTTGCGACAAACGCAACTGTGGTATCCCACAGATAAAAGAGCTGATCATCTTTTTTAAAATTACCTGTGCCGAAGTCCAATGTTACTTGCCGTGAATCAGCATCTTTCTGGTTTTAGTATCAGGGGTTCTCTCTACTCTCGCCCTGGTGCCAGCCTGCCTTAAGTTTTGCAGCTGCTAAATGAAGATTCACCAAGAAATTCGCCTCCCCAGCACCTCTAGACCCTTCCCATTTTGGCACCTGCACTTAAGAGCGAGGACTGATTACCACAGGACCTTTTTCAGTCAACTTCTCGGTAAGATCATTGGGTGCACTAGAAACTACTTTATGACTCTCTGAACTCTTGGAGTGAATATAGCGCCTGAGTTTTATACCCACATCTCATGTTTCTCATAAAGCCTGAGGGAGAAAGAAGAAAGCAGGGAGCAGGGGAAGAACCAGAACCTTGTTCTCCTATTTAGATGCCCTGAAATTTCAAAAAAAAGAAAATGATATTTGAGAAACATCAATCTAACTTTCTCCAGGATGTTCACTGTTAACGGTTGCGCAATGATTTTGTCCCAGTAGCATTAGCGCTTCAGCAGCACCTTGTAAAAAACCTGCTGATGCATTTACAGAGTCTTAAATGTTAAATGTTTTAAAACCAATTTCCAGACACTGCTCATTTTGTTACGCAACAGCAGCTTGCCAGCACTCTCCATCGGCAGGGCTGGAAGACAGGAGGGTTCTCATCATTGGCTCCACTGGGGTGCAGAGCCCAAGAGGGAAAAAAAACCCCTTCATATAAAATTCTGCCACTTCACAGAATTTAGGACCAGATGGGGGTCAACCTGCTTGGCAAGAAAAATAAGCATCCTCCAACATGCTCTAAATTCAAGAGCTGGAACACCTCCCTGGAATACCTCCCAAGGAGTTACTGTAGTAACCACGAATTGTTTTCCTTTCGAGCAGTGGCTTCTAAACGTATTTTTGTTGTTGTTTTTTTATTTTATTTTTCTTTCGGCCAGGAGCACCGGTAGGAAGGAGTAGCCATGCTACTCCTACGGTGACATTTCTCCCTGCCAGGAAAATCAACTGCTGTGCTGGCTCTACGCGTGCTCTGCGCCTGGTGGGACCACGCAGACGCTGCTGGACCCTGCACTTGGAAGAGCTCACTTGAACAACAGGGCTTCTACTTCACGGCGGCTCCTCCGCCGTCGTAGGTAGGGTGGCAACGGGAACTGAGCTGAAGTGTTTTTGCAGCCGGCTCGCAGCTCGCCGTTTTCACAACCGCCGCTTTGCAGGACAGCAGAGCCCTGAACTCTGCAACGCTCTGCCAGGTTTCATGGCAACGAGCAAAGATCTTAAATTTAGCGACTGTCACAACAATTTAGTTATATCTAGCAGAGGGAAGAAAGAAAAGGAGACAAAACTGATGTTGCATTAGAAAAATCTCTGAAATACTTCATCAGGATAAGGCTTGTTAACAGTTCCCCAAGAAGCTTTGCACAGGGTGTCCACAGACTTTTAGGGTATCGGCTCTTTGGTCAAAGTTTCAGACTCTCAGAAGCCCACTAAATAATGGCAGGGAAAGGGAAAAACATTCACCTTCCCTCTCAACAAATAAATCGGAACACGGTACCATAAGCAGAGCTGTGCGTGGAAATTGTGTTTTGTTTTCACCTTCAGAACCGTGAGGCTGGATTTGGGACATGAAAGAAATCAAGACAAGAGAAAACCAAACGCACGCTGTCGTTAGTGCTTCGTCTCTGGCCCTGAAACGCACACCGGGAGAGGGGTGGCTAACCCCGCGCCTCCCAGAAAGCGGAGACTGAGGGGGGATCTTATCAATACTTATCAATACGGAAAGGGTGGGCGTCAGGAGGATGGGGCCAGTCTGTTTTTCAATGACAAGACAAGAGCTAATGGGCACCAACTTGAACCTACGAAGTTACATCTGAGCATGAGAAGGAAATTCTTCACTTTTGAGAGTGGCGGAGCACTGGCACAGGCTGCCCAGAGTCTCCATCTCTGGAGACGTTCAGAACCCACCCGGACACCGCTCTGTGCAACCTGCTTTGGGGTAACCTGCTCTGGCAGGGGGGTTGGACAAGATGATTTCCAGGTATCCCTTCCAACCTCTAACGTTCTGTAATTCAGCTCCTCCACCTCCTCCCTCTTGAGACACAAAGTGGATGCATCTACAGCGTCGTTTCATAGAATCACAGAATCGTTCAGGTTGGAAAAGCCCCTTGGGATCATCGAGTCCAACCATGACCCCCACTCTACAAAGTTCACCCCTAAACCATTTCCCCCACACCACATCTAAACGACCTTTAAACACCTCCAGGGATGGTGACTCAACCACCTCCCTGAGCAGCCTGTGCCAACATCTGACTACTCTTCCTGTGGGAAAAATTCTCCTAATGTCCAGTCTAAACCTACCCTGTTGCTGTTGGAATCCATTTGCTCTTGTTCTATTGCTAATTACCTGTGAGAAGAGACCAGCACCAACCAACAATGTTTTCAGGTAGTTGCAGAGAGTGATGAGGTCTCCCCTCAGCCTCGTCTTCTTCGAACTAAACAGCCCCAGCTCCTTCAGTCTCTCTTCACAAGACATTTTCTCCAGGCCCTTCACCAGCTTTGTCACCCTCCTCTGCACTGACTCCAGCACCTCGAGATCTCTCTTGTGTTGAGGTGCCAAAAACCGGACACGACACTCAAGGTGTGCCCTTGAGTTCCAACGCCCGGATGCGACGAAGCGGCGTAACAAGAACAACAAGGGTGGCGGGGAGTGCTGTTACGCTACCTTTGTGGAGGTTCTCCAAGGGCTCCAGGACCCCCCTGCGGAAGGAGGCCATGGGGTCTTGCACGCAGGACCTCAGGCTGAGCATGCTCTGCAGGTGGGGCTCCCGCAGCAGCTGCTCCCGGTAGGCGACGAACTGCGGCGAGCGGCAGAGCAGGGCGGCCACGTTGTGCACGAACTCGGGCACCAGGCAGGTGTAGGCGTTGTCAGCTTGGCAGTAGTGATAAGCGACGACCTGGCAGGGGGTGAGAAAGAACAAAACAAAACAAAACCCAACACAAATGCATCTTCATCAGCCACCAGCCGGGCGAGTCGGTCAAAGCAGCGTTTTTCCTCGGCTGAGTTTGATGTATTCTGGCGGGTGAGGTCTTTAAGAGGAGCGAGTGTTAACTACCTGTGACAAGAATCCAGATGCATCAGTTGGTAAAAGCAGGCGCCGAGCCTGAAAAATGACTGGACCTGCCACTTGAGGAATAAATGAAATCAAGTTGTAGCTGCTGCCGGGGACGGACAGTGACAGTAAGTGACAGACCTGAAGTGGGGAGTGATAGGATTGTGCTCCCAGCTCTGTTTAAGGACTTGGCGTCAGTAATAACTTGTGATTGTTTTCTGGAACTTATTTTTTTATTTGCTGTTTGCACAAGCTAAGCTCTGTAGATGCAGACAGAGCGCAGGCTGAGTACCTTACAGCAAGGCAGAACCTGCAAATAACAGATTCCTGTGGATGGGGGGAATGTCGGGCTAACTACACGTTACTCATCCACTGTGATCCTGCTGTTCATTCAGAAAATCGGTTCAATTTAAATAACAAAAACCCCAACTTCCTCTTTTCCCAGGTCACCTGATTTTCCCACCTCTTCAAACTCCAACAGAACCCACTAAATTCTGCCCACTTACTAAAATTAGCAGAAAACCAGCCGTATCTCCTCAGTCCAATCTGCCAACTTTCCCCGTTTTCTTTTGCAACAGAAAAAAAAAAAAAAAGGCTCACAAAAATCTCTCCCCGCTTGTCCAGCTTCTCAGGCTCTCTTGCCCATTTGGCACAAGCCTCTGCCAGGTCACAAAGCTTTTCCCCAGCTCCCACTCGCTGGGTTTTCTTTTCAAATGTCACCGGTAACATCCAAAAATATCCTGGCAAGGCAGGTGGGATCGGTTTTGTACCAAAACCACCAGTGCCCTGGAGCACTGTAGCGCAGAATACAAATATTGCAAAAGAAAGCGTGTTTCCAAACTTGGAAAGGAGAAGAGAATGGAGGACACCGCGTGCACCAGAGAGCCGTGGCTGCTCAGGACAGGGTGGTGGGTCCAGTCCCTGCGTAGGATGGTACCGACACCCAAAAAAAGACCGGCTGGGGGTCCTCACGCACCGCTGGCTCAGCACTGGCTTTTAAATCTGCATCGAAATAGATGAAATTACTAACGGCTATAATGCAATAGTGGCCTTTCACAGTCA